>CM066221.1:12626645-14013145 GCA_033675125.1 Athetis lepigone
ACTAATATTCCATTAACTTTTTGTTAAGACACCAACAGCAGATTAAAATAAACCTTGTTTAATAGCCTACCTAATCTGACAAGAAACTTTTAGATACAGTTAAATAAAAGAAAATTTAGCAGAAGAGGAAAAACCCAAACAAAATTTCAATCACTTTTTAGTGGCATTGATTGTAGAGCCTCGGACAGTCAGCAATCTGATGTTGCGCTTCTGAGCAACAGTTGGACGACCACTGCGCAGTTGATCAGCAAAGTTATCCACGCCGTGATACCTCCGTAACGTGTTCACGACACAGGATATGGATACAGCCATTCTGCGTGATATTCCTCTCGTAGAATGTCCTTCTTCATCAAAAGTAACAATTCTTGCTTGCAAAACTTCTAATAATCCTCTAAAACTCAGACAAAACGCTTCAAGTTTGTTAGATTTCTGAATAAATGTAAACAAGGATTTCATCTCTTTTTATACAGAAAAACAATTGATACTTCAAATTCTTTTGTTATTAAAAGTATGGAGATTATTAACAAAAAAAACCGTAGTATCAAAGTGATTTAAAACTTTTCTGATGTGTGTAGGTGCTTACGGGATTCCGGCAGTTTTCTTTGACAACAATTTTAAATTTAATTTTGTTTTTAGCCAAAACTACACATTCTTTAGTACATGGCCTCATGAGCTGGTAATGCTAATATTTCTGGCAGTATCAACGAAGAAGACAGTTGTCTTCTTCGTTGAATTCGAATTTTCTTGATTTCGGTTACGTTTTATTTGATTTACGTTATACGATTTTTTTGAACGTGAAATTTGATTTCAAACACTAATTTTCATACTACATTATTGGGTTTTATAACGTGCAATTTGATTTTAAGATCTGATTTTGATTATTTACAGTATTAATTTATGGAGGGTCCGATTG
Source organism: Athetis lepigone (assembly GCA_033675125.1). NCBI lineage: Eukaryota > Metazoa > Arthropoda > Insecta > Lepidoptera > Noctuidae > Athetis > Athetis lepigone. The sequence goes on from CM066221.1 coordinate 12,627,559, forward strand.
TGATTCTATACTATTTTACATATAAAATCACATATATAAATTAAATTAAACATTACGGTTATTAAAATAACCGAATTATTTTAAAACATATATTTTTTACCAAAGCAAATAATTGTGTTAACAAAATTCATATTTTATTTCGAATTATTTTTTATGATTCTATCATTTTCTTTTATTACATTCACGTGTTACTATTTATGGTAAAATAGTTATTATACACAAATTTCTATGAAAACCAAAGAAAACCTGCATCAGATAAATATAAATAGGGCATAAAGGCAATTGTGGCCTCGACATTTCCGCAGATAAAAGACATAATGTAACTTATTGCTCAAATTTAGTCAACCTAAGCCTTAACACAACGGAGAATAAGGAATTAAGGGACAAAATGCGTATAAAATGTAAAGATAATTTATTGAAAATAATGCTAACACATCCATAAAATATTAATACACATTATATAAAACCACTAATACATATTTGTTCACATTTAATTTAATTAAACACAAAAAAGTGTCTCCTGAAAAGTAGCTGTTTTGCAGTTACGCCCCTATTCGTAGGATACGACGATTTTTCCGCGTCAGTTGAACTGACATCAATATTAATTGTGAATCATCAATTTGATCGTCAGTGTCGAATCGTCACTCCAAAGTTTGTTGGCCACCTAAACCATTTGAGAGTGACGCCACAGTTTCACGGTCAGTCAGCCCAGGTCAGTCAGCATGTGGCACTTTAAAATTCTAATTCACTAAATTATAATTGTCGAAAATTATATTCGTCTCTTTTTCACTCGCAACTCTTGAATCATGCCATCCTACTTTGACATCTAATTGTAGGTGTACATTAGTGTGCTAATAGATTGTCGTATAGTAACCTATCTACGCCTTTTTAATTATAATATCATTGATGTTCATGCATGTCAATTTTCTCAATGTCTTCTAAAATGTATAAATGATGTGCATTGGCAATGGCACTTACTATTTTATACCTGTACCAAACAGTTGATTTATGTTTCGTTTGGTGACTCAGATACCTCAGAAGATTCTTTTGTTTCACCTTGTTTACAGAAATCCAAAGAAGAGTCTGCAAGAATATCGAGCGAATCCAAAGTGCTTCCTTCAAGAAGATGAGTGCGTGCGGACTGTTCGTCGTGGATGGAGAGCTTCCCTTGATGCTGTTTAGTCTACTTACCACTTACATTGTCGTTCTGTTACAGTTTGAGTTTCTGTAATCCTACTTACTTATATACGCTAGTAGTTTTTGCAGATTTCTCAAAAAATTTAGATGCAGAAAACCACGTTATTGTTGTCTTCTGTCGAATGTTTATGCCTATTAATAATAATAATTAAAATGTACGTTTAACTCAAGTCACGAAACTTACTTGTTAGTAACGATATTAATTTTATAAACTTTTTTTGTTAGTATTTTTATTCTGAAAAATACACTATAATAAAAATAAAACCATCTATATATGTAATATCAATCACCGCCAATATCTAACATCGAACTGAATAACATGCAGCAGTGACTCACAAATAAAAAATCAAATCTACTCGCTGAAAACTCTTAAATCGCGATGTAGGATGTCAGTTGCAGTTCAAGTGTTCGGCGATAGATGTCGCCACAATCATTACCTTTCAATCCCGCGGTTAGACAATTCAGACCAGCTATTTAAACTTGTACATGCATGTAAGGACCTTCTAAAAGCCCTGGTGGTATAGTTTCTGGGCATCGTCCGCCGCCGGCGGAAAAGACCAGGACTTCACTCTTACTTGCATTTTAGACCAACCCATGAAGCATTTCATAGTTTACACAAATGCCCCCAATCTCCTAAGGCCACAAACTGAAGCGTTCAGCAGATGCAAGTTCGTTCGTATACACTCCATCTATGTTACAACTGGTTCCCCTGCCTCATCCCGCGCTCCAACCCATACGGCTCCGAGAAACTCCCAGCCCATTAAACCTGGTTGATCTGCGGGCCTAGCCAAGTAGCATTGTAGAATAGAAAACGAAAACGAAAACGAATAGATTATCAAATGTATGGAATTGACATAAGCTTTCGCTAAACAATTTGACATCTCCATACATTTGACAATCGTTTTCGTTTCGCTTTCTATTCTACAATGTCACTAGTCTAGGGGGGCTGACCTCCATACTAGCATTTCAAAGTGCTTATTGGCTCCGACGGAGCTGCGGTTTTTTCGAGCTTACTCCACAGAATACTGTAGGAGACCACATCAAACGCTCAGGGTAGATTGAGGAAGCGCGCATAAATGCGCCTCTTTCGGTCAGTATCGTACTTGACAGTCCATTTCAGGCACAGAATGGCATATATGGACAGCCAGCTCTTAATCCGAACTGGTTGTGATGCAGTTTAATATATTTATTAATATTTCTATTGTTTGTGTCAGTTCTCCATACTAGTTTAAGCCTGATTTTGATGGTGGCAGATTATTAAGTGAAAATATAAAAAAAAATATCTTGGGACTCACACACGGCCACCTGTTCCCAAACTAAGCAGAGCTTGTACTATGGTAACCAGACAACTGATAAACATACTTATATAATGTATATATACATACTTATTATAGATAAATTACACCCATACACAGAACAAACAATCGTGCTCATCACACAAAGTTTGTCCTGGGTGGGAATCGTACCTACGATCGGCTTAGCAGTCAGGGTCACTACCACTAGACCAACAAGGCAAGTCAAAATAAGTAATGTAAAACTAATCTAATTGAAAACCACACCAAAATTTTAATTTCATAAGTAATATAAAATTAAGAAAACCACTTTGATTAATACAGCACATATTTTTTTTTTCATTGGTTCAAATTTATTGAACCTTTCGTCTCCAACACACTTTTTTAAACTAATGGACTAAAAATGACTGCGGTAGTGGACACATTTCAAATTCATGAAAATAATAAAATGCATGTGTATAAAAAAGAACTGTTAAAAGTATTAAAGCCATTTGACTTAATGCAAGCATTGTACATTTTATCTATGTACAGAGTACGGGATGGCTTCATCATTCCAAATAGCGTCTTATACTACGTTGTCTCAGGCGTCTGGTCGACAGTACTATTGATTACCTACTTTTTCTCCATTTTCAGTTATACAATCACAGATAAATTGGAAGGCTATGATTTTGTTAAATGTTTCAATAATATTGCTATGTTTATTATCTATTGTTATGGAAATATTACGAGCTACTGCGCCAATATCATACATAGACACAATAACGTTAAACTTGTGATAAGTATTCAGAATATTTCTGATTCGTTGAATATCAATGTTGAAACTTTAAAGAATTTCACCTTTTCGAACTGGGGCTACGTCATCTTCGTAATTGGTTTTCGTATTATTTGGGTCGTCATTTTTAATTTTGCCTTTTCTTCGGTATTACAGTTAGATGATGTCATGATTAACTTGTTATTGTTTCTTGAACTTATATTCGACATCAAAATGTTGTACTTTAAAAGTCTCATTAAGCTTTTAACGGAGCTTCTTAGAACATGGGTTGACGATGTTCAGAAGTCAAAATTTTTGGTGGACACAGAAAATAAATTATATTGGAACAGAAAATTTGAAGATTATGTGGAAATTATGGAAACTTACCGGACTGTTGGGAATTTCTTTGGATCACTGGTAGGTCAAGGCTGTATAAATTCATGCTACTTTTTAGGGTTCCGTACCTCCAAAGGTAAAAACGGAACCCTTATAGAATCACTTTGTTATCCGTCCGTCCGTCTGTCAAGACTTTTTTTCTCAGAAACGCGTCGTGATATCATGCTGAAATTAATATTACATACTCAAGTCTGCTATCTCTCAAAGCAGTGGAAATATCAAATATCTAAATCAACGCAATAAAAAGATACGGCTGTTTATGTTCCATTTATATTGCGTATTTAGACATTGGCAAGGGAATCAAAACCATACTTTCCATTGACCTGGAATCATGAAATTTGGCAATAAGCATTGTCATGTAGCACAAGTAAAGTAAAAACTCCGAAAACCGTAAGTTTGTATGTATTTTACCAAAAAAAAAAAAATTACGGAACCCTCGTTGCGCGAGTCCGACTCTTTACACCTGACCGGTTTTTTATATAAGAGCTCATATGCGATAGACGCCATTTTATTTTTTTGCTTTTTCGTACACTAAAGAATCATCTTCATATTTATTTATGTGTTATACGTCGATTTTCAGGTTCTATATTATGTCACCGACTTATTTATCAGTAGTGTCTTTTCTATATGGATTCGAATAGAATTAACAAAGGTTGGGACGAGCATGATTCATGTAAGTACTATGAACCTACCAATTAAAATATTGTGAAGTTGCCTCACACTATAAATGAAAGATGGATCATTAAGTTATTTTACGATAACGTTTTTGCTCGAATAAACTAATATTTTCTCTTAGCATGCAACATTTTTCAACTAAGCAACATGGTCTGATTAACTCCGCAACACGGCAACATGTTTATGCAACCATGTAGCTAAACAACTATAGCTGCGTTTTCACTAAGTAACAATTGACGTGCAACATGTGGCACAACAAGTTGCCCAACATGTTAAAAGTCACGCAGAACTTTTTTTGACACAAGAACTTGTGTTAATTTGAGTACTCGTTTGTTACACCAAGGTTACACCAAACTACGGACATTGTTGCGCGTCACTCGACAACAATAGATGATCAACTAACGATGCTCTTTAAAGAAACAACAAGCCGCGCGTCATGTTGCGCGCCAGCTGGCAACGTCACACGCTGTTGTGCAGTGTTGCCGTACATGTTGAGCGTCACATGTCGCACGCCAAATGTTGCCTGAGCGTGGCTTTAACAGCAACTCGGCAACATATTTATGCAACCATGTATTTAAACAACCATGAATTAAATGGCTTTACAATGCATTTGCCTTAACGTGGGCTTCACCGTAGATCACGCTTACTCCATCAAATATCAGTTCTGTGTCAGAGATGACCAGTGCAGACCCTCAAATTTTTAATATATTATGTTTCATACATTCAGATAGTTCATATTCCCTCCTCCTTCCTCGCAAAAGCCTTCGACACAATTTCTGTTTCCATATTATTGCACAAGCTTGAAACACTTGGCATAAGAGGAGAGCAACTTCTATTATTTTCCGATTATCTCAGAGATCGACAACAATGTGTCAAAATAGGGCAGTACACAAGTTCTGAGATGGAAAACAGTCAATTCGGAATACCTCAAGGTAGTATTTTGGGGCCCACATTATTTTTAGTTTACATTAATGACCTATGTAGTCTAGTCCTTCGTAACGGGTTAATATTATCTTATGCGGATGACACGGCCCTGCTGTTTTCTGCTGAGTCTCAAGCTGAAGCATATGAACATGCCCAAAACGGATTTAATATTGTGTCAAATTGGCTACATCAAAATCTTCTAACATTAAATATAGATAAAACTAAATACATTTTATTCTCAATGAGAAACACTAACTTACCGCTTACTAATCGTATTATATTCGCACACAATAGCACACATGCTGACACTGCATGTACTTGCCCCACTTTAGTTAAAGCTGACCACATAAAATACCTAGGTATTACGATTGACACAAATCTGAATTTCCGTAAACATATTGAGCTACTGTGCACAAGAGTGCGTAAATTAATATATATTTTTAAGAACCTACGTCACATAGCCGATTATAAGTTAATTAAACAGGTTTATTTGGCTCTGTGTCAATCCGTGCTTACCTATTGTATTACTACATGGGGCGGTGCTGCAAAGACTATCTTACTTCCTCTAGAACGTGCTCAAAGAGCAATACTAAAGGTGGCAACTTTCCGACCTTTTAGATTTCCCACGCACGAGTTATACGGAGCATGCAAAATACTAACAGTACGTCAACTTTTCATATTGCACATCATACGTCATCAGCACGCTGAGCTTCCTTATAACCCAGTATTTTCAACCAGGAGGAGGAAAGATTTGGTTTGCGTAAATCCACAAACGAGACATGCATTTGCTCATAGATTTTACGTATTTTTAGGGCCTTTTTTGTACAACAAATTAAACAAACTGTTAGATATTTATAGCGTTAATTACAGTAAATGCAGTACATTGTTGACAGATTATCTATTGAAACTAAATTACACTGATACAGAGAAATTATTGGAAGTAGTAATATAATTGTAGAATTAGTTTGTAAATTGTTGTTATTCTAAAATTGTGATGCACCCTAATTTATTTAGTCTTGCTAAGCGATGTCCTGAAACACAGGTTTTGAAACCTAGCTCAGGAAAGTCGCCATCATACATTTGTAGGTTTAAGTTAAAAAATTTTTTGGTAATATAGTTAATTTTAGCTATACTTACACATAGTTTTTAGTTATTACCTTAATTTATTATTTAAGACTTAAGTACTTGTGGTAATTAATAATTTTATCGTGTAACTATATTGTGTAAATGACTTAATAAACATTTTATTTAAAAAATTTAAATTTAAAAAAAAATATTTATTTTAGCCGAGTGGTATATAGTGACTAAAATATTATAACTGTTTAAGGTTGCACTATCATGGGTTTCTCTTTCATGGATGGTCAAGAACATAACACTGGTATTAGCCTTGTGCGTAGAGTGTGAGAGATTCTACTCAATCATGACAGAAGTGAGCTTTACTTGTTTGCGACTAACAGCGTCTTCTGAGACATCCTCAGGTGAGTCTATTTGTATTAGAAAGTCATTATTACACGGCGAGCAATGGGTAGCTCGCCGCCCGACTAGGACCGGGCCCGCGTTTACGGCGCGTTTTATTTCACGCGATCCTCAAAGAACAGCACGTGGAGGGGCCCTCTAGTCCCAATGCCTACCGGAGTTGCAAAACCTTTTTCTATTGTGTCTTGAATCACGTGTGTTCGAAGGTTTAAATAATCAAAAACCCAACTGCAATTTCGGAAGTCCGTGTCTTTGATTCTGTATCATGAAATTGCCGCCAACTTTATTATTATTTTTTATTTGTCCTTTTTTTTTTAATTAATATATCCCCCTATGTCACTCCCACAACTGATACGAATTCAATGACACCTCATATCTCGAATTCCGTTAAACGGTTTATGCTGAAGAGCTTGCCTTAGAATGAGACATACATACATTCATACATACGCTCGAAAAACATAACCCTCCTTTCGTCGGGGTTGCGGAATGTTTATAATAGTTACCGTGACCCCGAAACATATAGGGCAACCGAAGGAACATGAGTGAGTTTTAGTCGGTAAAAGTCCGACACGCCCTCCCGCCGCACCCAGGACGGGAGCAGTCATTTGATGTTTTCCCACTCCACTAAAAAAACCCCTCCTTTTGTCAGTCGGGTAAAAAGTGCCAGCAAAGTAAGCCAGCTTTACCAAACTCTGAAACCTCTGAAAAGTCTTATTCTTCGTCTTATTCACAGAAATCAAAAAAAGAGTCTGCAAGAACATCGATCGAGCTCAAACTGCTTTCTTTAAGAAGGTCAATGCGTGTGGACTGTTCGTCGTCGATGGGATGCTGCCTTTGAAACTGTTCAGTCTACTCACCACTTACAATATCGTTGTCTTACAGTTCGAATTTCTGTAATCCTACTTACTTGCAAATCGTTGAATAAAAATCTAGATACCCTAGAGAACAACAGTGTTTTTGTCTTTCGGTGTAGCTTTTTTTTTAACAGAATTTTAAAGCTTATTGTTTGTGCTTTGACTTGATTTTGTTGACTGAATATAGTATTGTAAACCTACTGTTTTATAATCTGAGATTGTAAAATCCATACTAATATTATAAATGGGAGAGTGTGTCTGTCTGTCTGCCTGTCTGTCTGTATGTTTGTCTTTCTTTCACGGCAAAACGGAGCGACGAATTGACGTGATTTTTGAAGTGGAGATAGTTGAAGGGATGGAGAGTAACATGGGCTACTTCTTGTCTCTTTCTAACGCGAGCGAAGACGCGGGCAAAAGCTAGAACGAATATAATTTAAAATCGTCTCTTGCCTGCTTAAACGACAGCCTTTTTCATATTGTATGAAAATAAATGTAATATGCAAGACATATAATAATCAATAAGAAAATTTCTTTCGTTAGTAAAACACACACAAACAAGTATGTTAAAACAAAAAGTAATTTAATAGAAAAAAATATCAATGTATTTTGTTGTATTTGTCATGATGAATTTTGTTGTATATACAGCATGTCGCAAAAGCCGTGATATTACATACGTCATAAGACATATAATATCTTGCGTTATAATATAATGATACAGATGCTATTAAAACTTATCATTAAAATACCTTATTTTTTACAATATCTCGCCAATTAATTTCACACATTTTTAAACAATCAACATAACGGAACGAGTATTCGCTGAATTTAATTAATTGCTATTTCAATACCGTTAATTTATTTGACCTGACATCGATTGTGCAATGAACGTGAAACTGTCGTACAGTGCAATTAAAACGATGAATCGACTTCCGAAAACAGTATAGAAATGTTAAAACTTTGAGACAAAGCATTTGAACAACTCCTAAACTCAAGAAACATGATTTCATCGTCCAATATTAAACGAAAGTCCAAAATAAAGGAAGTAATAATCAAGAACATACCAACGATACCATACAAAGAAGTGTTACTAAACAACGTGATCGAAGAAGATTTACAATCAGTACTGAACCCGTTGAATCTGATGCAAAGTCTTTTCATCTGTGCAAAGTATTCCATTCGTGACAATTTCATCACTCCCAACAATAACAGTTATAATGTCTTGGGGCTTGTCTGCATGCTTATATTTCGATCTTTGGTTTTTTATGAGCTTATCTCAATTCTCTCAATTAGCAACTTCACGTCTGCTCTTAATTTGTGTAGAGTATACGATTTCTTCTTCATCTCTATAGGATTCATTATCAACTACTGTTCTAATATTTTCTATAGCAACAACAACGCTTTATTCGTCTTGAAAGTGCAACACGTGCATAGAAGCTTGAAGATCGAAAGCATACATTTAAGGAATTTGGTCATCTCCAATTGGATGTACGTTATTGTCCTTAATAGCATTTATATCTTAGAGAATATTTATTATTCCTTTGTTGAAATATCTTTCAACAATATATTGAATCGCTTGTCTAACTATTCCTACATTTCGTTTGATATTAATATGATATATGCTACATTTGTTATTAATCTATTGAGAAATACTCTTGATCTATGGATGAAGTACATTCAAGAATCAAGACATTCTGAAGATGACAGTGAGTCTCATTGGGATGTGGTTTATGACTTGTATCTTAATATATTGGAAGGATATAAAATTTTCGAGAAAACGTTTCGGCTGCTGGTAAGTATATGACCTCAATTTGATATTATTCTGTCAAAAATTTGATGTTTTTGGCAGTGAGAAACTAAGATAAAATGCGATATTTCTTTAAAATATAGAAATTTTCCTTTAGAAAGGAGACAATTTTTTTTGTTCGGGGATTAGGCCCACCACAAATTGTGGCATTTATTAATGAAATGCACGTTAGTTTATTCCTTATAATCTCTAGATTACAGTGGCAATATTAGCAAAACTCTACGTAACCGGAATACTGGGAAATACGACACTCAAAACATGACTCTCATAATGACCTAAAATCTCACAAGAGCGATTATTTAATGAGTGAATAGGTTTCCTAGGTATTTTATGTTAGAATAGTGCACTTTTCAATAATAATATAGGTGTAAATGACATAAAAACCTGGCTTTGGTGAGATTTCTTTTCGATTATTCTTTTACTGTGGACGCCAATGCTTTTATAAGTAAAGTTGTTGCACATTTCGTTGAAATCGAGCTGTACAATTGTTACAACAGCTTTATACATATATTATGCACTGTATCTCCAGAAGCCATTTTTCTAACATCTATTGAATAAAAATACGAAAAGAACAGAAGAAGCACTTATCTGACTATCTAGAAAACTGTTGGAAACTATTAGGCTAAGTTTACATGACCGCGAGAAGCCGCGCGTCGCCACGTGGTTGAGGCGTTCGCATGATGATGTGCATACCAGTCCGGATGTCAATGTTGCTTGAGGAGGGGGCAATTTGCTTATGGATTTTATACCGAAGGCTGAGTCGTCGCAGAAATTGACAAAGACAATAAAAAAGCTTTCTTGCATCCTATTTTAAATGAAAGTCTTTCACTTAAAATAGGATGCAAGAATGCTTTTCAACGAACGTAGAACGCGCGGTAATGTCTACGATAATTGCTGCTTACTTTGGTCTTGTACCGCGCGGTTAGTGGTACAGAGCGGTTTCGCGCGGTCGTATGAACTTAGCTTAATAATGTAGTCTGTCAGTGTCAAACTGATTGAAACTGTACCACAGAGCATCTACAACGGAATGTTAATTAGGTACGTTTCGTTTCACATAATATATTTAAATTCACGTTGAAATAAATGTAAAAACGCTCCTCAACATGCATTTTTCCGTAATAGTTTTTTACTATTATTTCATTATTCCTGTTAGATTTCTATATAATTTTTAGTGGGTTAGTTATAATAAGGTGATGACTTGTTTCATGCGTAAAATTATCAATAAACGTAACCGTTTAATAGTGGGACCAAAAAAAATTGTCTCCTTTACCTTTGGTATAAATACAGAGTGATTTAATGGTTATTTATAACTATTGCCTGTGACTTATACATGGCTGGAAACAATGCTGTGTGGTATGGCAATTCTATATCACTGGTTCTAATCTGTCGTGGTTTTGAAGGCTAGTTTTTATAGAGTCAACTAACTACTACTTATGTCATAATTTTTAGGTTGCATATTATACAATATACACAGTCAGCCACGGACTTTTGACCGTTGCGATAATATTACAAATGAAACAATTTAACGGTGGTGAAGGGACAGTGAGTATAAATTAATAAAGCGAACGCATTCATTCGCTATATATTCTTGTTTTATATGGCCACGAAAAATACGCCAATTTTCTTTGCGCGCTGTCTAATTTGACAAGTCTAAAGTAATATGCATTTTCTATCCTTTTCTTAACGAAATGGAAAGAGAAAGATGAACGTATGTACGTAACATAAATTTTGTTTAGTCTGTAAATAAGAATATAGCACCATTGAGTACATTATTAACAAATATAATACTGACAACATTGACACAATAATTAACATTGTTGATAACATCAACCGTATTGACTATATTAACTGCATTTACGATATATTTTTTTCAGTTCGCTGTATTTGCAATAGTATCTCAAATGTGGTTGATAATAAGCACGGCCTTACATGTTTTGCTGTGTATCGAAACCGAGAAATTTTATGCAACCATGAGCGAAGTACGAAGTCTTTGCGCACAGCTCACGAAGGCAAAAAAATGTACAGGTATTTATTATCACCAAAAAACCTTTTTTCAATAAAATAATAACCGCCTTCAATAACTAAAAACCCAAAAATAACTAAAATTTCGGAAGTCGGTGGCAACACAAATTGAATGGCAGAAGAGAAGCCACCGACTTCTGAAATTTTAGTTATTATTGGGTTTTTAGTTATTGGAGGCGGTTATTATTTTTTTGAAAAAAGTTTTTATTTATTACTTTTTAGTGACGACTCCCAATGTTTGACTGTGTATAGTATATTTCAAAGTAATTTATTTTCAAAATAAAACTACTTGCAATCTTATAAAACGAAAATAGAAACTTGAAGACAAAGCACACATCGTCTATGAATATTTCGTCATTTTTTTTGTTCTCGGTGAATTTTTCAAGAAGCACTGAACCGATCCACACAAAATTTATATGGGACCACCCCTGAATCATGATTTATCAAACAAAAAAAGAATCATCAAAATCCGTTTACAATTGACGGAGATATCGCGTAACAAACATACAAAAAAAAAACATACAGACGAATTGAGAACCTCCTCCTTTTTTGAAGTCGGTTAATAAAATAACGTAAAATGGTGGATATTCTTTAACTCTTATGTCCAACGGTTACAATTTAGGATCTCAATAGTCTGAATTGTGACCGTTGGACTTAAGAGTTCGTAACATTCTTAAAAAAGAAAAATTACGTGTCCAAAATTGTTTGATAATCCTGACGGACTTATAGTTTGTTTTTTTGTCGTCTTGTCTATTGTATCCAGTATAAACTAAAAGACTTGGCAAGTATACAATACATAACGAGCTAATTTCTACTGCCCCCTTTCTTCCCCGTTACTTCCTTTTCCTTCCTTTTTATGGAAACTTCCAAAAAAAAAACCAAACGTCTAAAGTTGATTTTCCAAAAACAAATTTCATGATTTTAGCTTCAGTAATTTCGGCTCTCTATATTCAAATCCATACTAATATTATAAATGCAAAACACCTTTGTCTGTCTCGCTTTTAGGCCAAAACTACTGAACCGATTTAATGCTTTGAACACACGTGATTCGAGACACAATAGAAAGACAATAGTAGCCCGATAGCCGGCTGTCGCTTTGTCGTCGAAAGGTTTCATGAATCAATTTCATATATGCACACGTTTCCGCGCCACCCGTGAGTTAGTGTACATGGCGCGTTTTTTTTCACGTAGTTTCCCCGGTAGGCCTATTCCACGATCTATTGTGGTTCTGTTGAGTTATAAAGCTATTGTATTAGTCCATGCCTTGAGAAAGAACATAGTATAGTTTTTATCCCAGAACTCTACAGAAACGGGAACTTACGGTAAAACTGCAAGAGGCAGCTAGTAATAAATACTTTGCGCCTTACTAATAAACGCTGCATAAAGTTATGACAGGTTTATACGTCAAAAAATGTATACATAGCGCCTTACTAATAAACGCTGCATAAAGTTATGACAGGTTTATACGTCAAAAAATGTATGGTTACACAGGCTTTATTCATTGCATAACTTTACACAGTGATTATTAGTAAGGGCAATAGGCTTTATTCATTGCATAAAAAGTTATGCAATGAATACACAGTGATTTTACACAGTGATTATTAGTAAGGGCATTTATCATTTACAGATACTCAAAGCAGAGTATGCAAGAACATTCAACGTCAGCAAAGGACATCGTACAAGAAGTTGAACACATATGGCGTGGTGGTCGACGCTACTCTGCCCTTCCAAATATCTAATGTCATCACTACGTACACTTTAACTTTGTTACAGTTTTATTTCACGTAACTTTATTGGAAACCTTTCTCGAGTCCTGCCCCCTTACCATGACGTTTAAAGTAAGATTGTTTTAGTGCTGTTGCAGGAGTGTGCAAGTGACAGCGTTAGACACGTTGTCTAGCGCCGTCTCTTTCCCACTGAAAGTAATATCAAAGTAATACTGCTATAAGGGCTTGTGGTACGCCCCCTGTACTTAAAGGTGTGTTTGTTCTACTATTAATGTGTCGACCAATGCCAATGTCTTTACTCATCTCATTGTTGTTACTTGTTTAATTTTAATAAAAGCTTTTTGTTCTTTCATCATCACAATCTAGACTTTTTGCTCAACGAGTTTGAAACGAGCAAATACCTTTTTGACAGACTCACTTCTTGGCAATTCAAAAGTACCTGTAACGTGATTCAAAAGTACGTGTACCGGTTTAATTGAATAAATGAGTTTTGAGTTTTAGTTTGAGTTTGACTATAGTACGATTTTTAATTCGAGTCAGAAAAATTACAAGTGCAACTGTCACTGATACCAAAAAGGGTGACCCGCTACAATAGTGATGTTTCACTATCGATAGACTTAGACATTTAGTCATGCTTTATTTTATTAGGTATCAAAGCTTTTTTTTATTGTAAATATTAAATACATACCGTATTAAATAATACGATTTTAGAAATATAGACCTTACCAAAAACAAATAATATTACAGTGTTTTATGTAACATAACCTACCGTGTATGTCTTCTATTTAATTACCGTAAATTACATGTAATATTTTTTTATATTTAAAGGCAATTTGATATCGAACAAAAAAAATATTCTCGACTAAGATTTATTGTAAAATCTTGATTGTACCACATCACTATTTATTTGGGACTAAAAACCTGCAACACTGGAAATGTCATTTTACTGACTAGAATTAAAAATCTTACTATACGCGATATTTTAGAAATCATATTTAATACAGACCCAGACGACTGTCTTCTTCAAAAGGCAGCACAGAATATAGTAGTAGCTAATAATATTACAGCTTTAATGTTAAACATATTTGTGTTTAATGTCGCTTATCCAAGAGTTACCGTATGATACTTAAAGCTAGAGCTACTTGTAATAAAAAAAAATTACGAATGCATAAATCTTTTTATATATGCATAAATCTTTAAAAAGAAACATTCACACATTCCAGATTTTAAAGAAAGTAGAACTGTAAAAGTACTAAAACGTAATAAATAATGACTTCTATGAAATTTATTGTTAGCGAAGCGTCCACATAGAACAGGCCACACGCGCTCATCTTACTGAATGATCGGTTTGCCAGCATCACGTTCATGCAAAGATGTCTGTGACTCTCTGAAAGAAATAAAGAAAGATTTTTAAGTTATTTGTTTATTCAGTTCTTTATTTGCTTTTAAACATTACAAATAAGAGTCTTGGGATCACTCACACACGGCCACCTGATCTTAAACCGGATAGTCATTCGTTGTCTGGTTATTTATGATAACCATAATAATATGATAACCGATAAAAGCTTTACTATGGTAACCACATATCTGATACCTGAGGGTCTAGAATAGTGGCATTGTAGAATTGAAAACGAATAGATTGTCAAATGTATGAAATCGACATAAGCTTTCGCTAAACAATTTGACATCTCCATACATTTGACAATCTATTCGTTTTCTCCACTTGTCTAGGGGAACTGGTGTCTAATATATGTTTGTAATAAAATGAAACAATTATGCTTATCAAACATGGATTTGATCTGGGAGGACATGGAATCCACGACCTGTGGCTCAGCAGTCAAGGTCACAAACTACAAGAACAACAGGCGAGTTTTACTTACTTGGACAGTTCCTGTTCGTCATCAGCTGCATACACGCCAACTCAGCTTCCTCAATAGATATATAGAATTTCTCACAATATATACTGTGATAGATAATAAATATTGTATTCCTTGCTGTATACATAACAACGATAATACCAAGGACGATCATCTGGAAAGTTACATTGGTATTTTATTCTTATTATAAAGAATAACCGATTAGTTGGGGTGTTTCGTCGTTTCGCACCACAAGTGGTTTGGACTGCGGTGTGAAACGCCGAAGAGCTCTTAGGAATAGGCTGTTTCGGGTTAATTCGAACCGCGAATTGAACAAAACTGATTTTAGGGATGGTTTCCAAAATAAATAAAAACCGATAGAACATTGTTGTAATGAAGATGGAAAAGCCTTCAATAAAGTTGTAAAGAGAACGTAATAAAACTGATCCTTACAAAAATCATTTTGCACTTACTTGTTCCTTCGTAAATAGCAGTTGAAGCAATTGCAATAACACACTCCAGACGTAACAAATGATATCAAAAAAGGTTATGGTTCGTAAAAAAGTTTGAAATATTTGAAACAATACCTGCAAATAAAATTAAGTCATCAATAATTTCTATTTTCAAAGGACCTAATGAAAAAGAGTCACTTACCAATGCTTTGAAAATTCCTTTGTACAAATTGTAAGCTTTTAAAATATGCTGGTAACTTCGCATCAGTTTTAGACATTGTTCTTCATTCTCCTGTTTATTATTAATTAACAGGACTAGCTTAATCCACTCATCAAGATATTTTCTAAACAATATTATTAGTCGAATTGCAATAACCAAACTGACGTTGAATGCAACAGACATTATATCACAAAGCAAATCTGGGATGTGTTTGATGACGTCAGATGTATCCATTAGTATGTAGTAGATAGAACATAAACAAACATCAAGAGACATGACAATAAATATTGAGATCCAGTTCCAGATTATGTAGCTTCTGATACTCTTACTAATATTGATGTTTTTGTTGATAGCTTGAATCTCCAGGATAAGATAGACGTTGTTGTGTTTGTGCACGATGTTGAGAATATAAAATGTAGTAAAACCAATGAGAGCACTAAGTGAAAGGAGTTCTGTAAGGAATAATGCAAAGTCTCGTTCAATGTACGCTTTACTTACATCTCCATAATCTATAGAGTACATTCTGTGTACAATCGCTGCGTTTAATACTAAAATACTACAGATAGATAGCAAAGTTTGAATCTTTCCGGTAGGATAAATACGATTACCCCTGACACTCCACATTGAAAAAAAGAATAGACACAATGGAAAATTAAAAGAAAATGCAATTCTTTGAACTTCTTCATCGAGTTTATTGTTTGGAAGTACACGAAATGTAGGATTTGAAATGACACGATTTTGAAACATTGTCCTCAACCTTGATTTTATGAGTGAAGCAATATAATAATCCTTACAACTTTCCTAAATAATACTTTCCTACGAATTTAATTAATTTGCTTTGTACACTACTTTGGATATTGGTCTACGTGTAAATATTTGTTCTACTACGATTTTGACACTACCTTTCCCTTTTACCTTTTACTAGCTTTCTCCCGCGGCTTCACCTGCGTGGATGTTGAACATCGATCCGTCACTACTTTAACCCTTTTAGGGGTCGTATGTGTAACGCACCGCCCAACCCACTGGTTCTAGAGACATTAATCTTTTCATCTCACGCCTCTCACGGACACCAGCTCCTCACATATGTAATACATACTAGACTGAGTAATTGTACCGTTCTAGCTGTAAGCAAAACATTGTGAGGAGAAATAAATAAATAAATTATTATTAAACTTTTAGGGTGTTTTTTTGTAAATAAAAAGTATCCACTAAAAAAGGGTTTTTGAAAATTGCAATCTTTAAGGAGTAAAATAGGGGATGAAAGTATCGACAAAAACGCGGATAAAGCCGCGGGCGAAAGCTAGTCCCTTATAGACTCTAAGAACAATAAGTTTGCTTTAGTCTCGATATGAATAAATTCTCACTTTTTTACAGGAATTATTTCAAATAATTCAATCATTTCTACGGGCTATATCTTACTTCAACGTAGTTTTTTATTTCATACGTGCACTTTCAGAATCAAAACTACACCCACTGACAAAAAGCGCAGTAAGTGCAAAACGATTTTGCAATGTTTTTTTTTTAATATCTCTCTCTTTCTGTTTCATTCCCTCTATCTACCTCTCTCTCTTTTACCTCAGATATGAAATAAATAAATAAATAAATATCCTGGGACAACTCACACACGGCCATCTGATCCCAAACTAAGCAGAGCTTGTACTATGGTAACCAGACAACTGATAAACATACTTATATAATTTATAAATAGATACATAATATAGATAAATCACACCCAGACACAGAACAAACATTCGCGATCATCACTCAAAGTTTGTCCTGGGTGGGAATCGAACCCACGACCTCCGGCTTAGCAGTCAGGGTTACTAACCACTAGACCAACAGGCCCGTCAAATGATTGAAAGATCCTCAAAAATATTCAATTTATACTTTTTCAGACTTTTCATTTCGGTTTTGTAGCTGTCGTGTACATAACAAAGTTTCCAAATTTTGTAATTGTACATTGTGTATACTGTGAGAGGTTCTATGCATCAGTAGAGGAAGCTCAAGCTGCGTGTATGCAGCTGATGAATAACAGGAACTATCCAGGTATGTATAAAGATCAAATAGATCATGTTCACATTCATAATCATGTTCACAACTTCAGCTGCTTTCTACAACCTTCGATAGACTCAGATATTGTACAATCCATCATCATCTTCCTAGCTTTTTCACAATTATGTTGGGGTCGGCTTCCAGCCTAACCAAATTCAGCTAGATACTAGTGTTTTACTTTGAAGCGGCTGCCTATCAGACCTTCACACCACTGTTACTGGGCTACATGGTACCCTTTGGTTATACTGGTCAAACTTTCTGGCTGCTGACTACCCGTGACGACATTGTCAAAGCTTCATGAATGACCACTGGGACCGACGGCTTTACGTGCTTTTAGAGGCATGTTAGTGACGTCCAAGATAAACTTAAGAAAGTACATACGAATTGAAAAAGTCACATTGATACTTTCCTGAATTCAAACCACAGCCTGTCACATCAGAGGCGGGCGACTTAACGTGGCCATCACGACATTTCACTTTCCAGATTATTAAAAAATCATCAATAATTTTAATTCCAAACCTACAATATCTTTGTTTACAGAGAGTCACAAACATCTTTGCATGAAAGTGACGCTGACAAATCGTTCATTTAGTAAGATGAGCGCGTGTGGCCTGTTCTGTGTCGACGCTACTCTGATAATAAATTTCATTGGAGTTATCGTCCATCATGTTATTATACTCTGCAATTCTTCTTTCTTTGAAATGTTTAATGTGTTACAATTTTTTAAATAAATAATACAGTTAAACTCATAGGTATTAAGACTTTTGAAGTTTTGACTGAGGTGCTCTGGTCCAAGCAATGTATTTGTCAGTCGTTTAGCTCAATTTAAAAAGCTCAACATTCATAAATAGGAAAAGAAATATAAGAATTCGGAAAGGATAAGCTGACGACGAATAAGAAGTTCAAAGGTCGATTCTTTACACTATTTTCAAGGTTGCCATGTCTACCAAACGATCATTGTTTGTCAACATTGCAGTGATCAATCGGTTTATTTAGCTAATGAAGTGCTTACAAAAAATTCCTATTTATCATCGACACGATCATAACATTAATATTTAAGCATATTAGTTTTACTTTTCACAATTACCATTAACAACACTGGTCGACAACAAACAGTTAAAGATGATAAGAATGTTTAAAAAACGTCGAAATATATCAAAACCCTCTTACAAAGTTCTACCCAATAACGTACTTGATGAAGAAGTTCAAAGAATTGCTTTCTCCTTAAATTTTGCTTTTCGTCTATTTGGTTCTTCAAAATTTTATATTCGGCATAACCGTATTTATTCGAATGAGAAGAAATATTATCTGCTCTCGTTTGTTTATTTGCTGGTTATAAATGTATTGTCACTAGTACGAATGTTTCATATGAACTTTTTGAATTTAGGTGGTAATAATACAAAACATTTCGGAAATAAATTTACTGTTTTCCTCACTGCATTGTTTTGTATCAGTTTCTTCGTTGGTTTCACCATGATATTTTTTCTGGATATTATTCACAAGAACAATAACGTCTCTCTCATTTTAAGAATCCAGACTATCCATAGAAGCATTAATATTAGTAAAAGTATTGGAAGCTATGTCGTCTGGAACTGGATCTCTGTCTTCACTACCATCAGCTTTGAAATACTTTTAGCTATTTATCATTATGGAGCAATTAGTGTACCTAGCGTTGGAAGCTATATTCTTGAAGTGATTTGTGATACAGTGTTCATCACCTTTGACATCAATTCGGTGGTTGCCATCCGGCTTATAATATTGTTCAGAATGTATCTCGACGGTTGGATTGAAATTATCCTGAAGATGCAAGATGAACAGGATAATGATGAACATTGTCTCAAATTGTTTGGAATTTATGAGTATATTTTAAATGCCTATAAAATGTATAAAGCTATTTTTCAAGTATTGGTAAGTAAATTTCATTTATATTTGAAGTTTATTTACAAAATTCTTATTGTATTTTATTCTGTGTTACGTTCTACTTTTTTAATTACTAACAATTTCTTTAATTGTTTATTCACAGGTGTTTTTTCAAATAATTCAAGCATTTTTACGGTCTATTACATATTTCGACATTGGTTTTTATGTCTTCCGTGCACTTGCAAAATCAAAAAACTATGTATTTACTACAAGTCATGTAAGTAACAATTCTTCGATAAACTATTCGATAAAAGTATTTTTGAAGAATGGAAGTTTTATCTAGTTAGTATTACATCTTACGATACAGCCATAATGGGCATGTCAACATCAGTAGTAAGTATACCTTCTTCACTATTCCAGTTTTAAAAAGTGTTGTTGACAATCCTATTCTATGCATAAAGTGCATCGTCAATATTGTCAACAAGTTAAATGGCCAGGAAGCTTTCATCGTTAGTGTGAAGATCAAAATCAAATCATTTATTTCTAATAGACTATTCAAGTTTCCTAGTATTGCCATACTAGATAGATGATGACACAGAGTTGGTACCAGAGGCTTTTACATCTTTTATGGCAATAAATTCCTTTTAGTCTTTTTTAATTCATTTTAGTGTTTTAAATTCCTTTTAGTGTTTTAAATTCCTTTTAGTCTTTCGAACACACGTGATACGCGACACAATAGGAAGACAATGGTGCCGTTTCTCTTATTCACAAACTAACCTAAATTTAAGTTAAGTGCATCTCTCTGTCTTTCTATTTCATTAAGAAAAGGACAGAAGATAAAATATTAGTTAATTCCTGTCAAAAGACACTCCATAGATAATTTTGACGTGATTAAAAAGATGGTGACTAAATATACACCAATTTTCTTCAGGCGCTGTCTAATTTGACAGGATTAGACTAAAATGTATCTTCTATCATTTTCTTTAAGAAATGGAAAGAGAAAGATGCATTTAACTTAAATTTAGTTAAGTTTGTAAACAAGAGAAACAGCACCAATAGCAGCCCGACAGCCGGGTGACACTTGGTAGTCGAAAGGATAAATTGATTTTAGAAATATGTACAGATGAAACAAATAATTAGCAAAAATAGAAATTATCTTTTCCCAGTTATGTGCCTTCGGTATTGCAACTGTTTTATATACAACAAGGAATACTATATTTGTCATTTTACATGGCATATACTGTGAGAAATTCTATATATCTGTTGAAGAAGCTCAGTCGGCATGTATACAGCTGATGATGAACAGGAACTGTCCAAGTTAGTATGTTTTTATACCCGTAGGACATCAGGCATTGTTTGCACCTAAAATTATTCCCAACAGTTAGGTCACACATACCTTAAACTACTTCTATGAATTTAATTCCGTAACTGTCTTTCTCTTCTCATAGAGGTGACAAAATTTAGAAAAAGATGTTAAAAATACTTGTGTCATATTTAAATTACTACTAAGAAAATGCAGTTAAAGTCTTAAGCTTGTATTTTAATAGTTTACAGTATGTGTACAGTGTAGCTATCCATACTAATATTATAAATGGGAAAGTGTGTCTGTCTTTCTGTCTGTCTTTCTTTCACGGCAAAACGGAGCGACGAATTGACGTGGTTTTTAAGTAGAGATAGTTGAAGGGATGGAGAGTAACATAGGCTTTTTGTCTCTTTCTAACGCGAGCGAAGCCGCGGGTAAAAGCTAGTTGGGTATAATTCTAGATCTGGCCGCGCACTTTTTTATTGTGAACCAACAATATGTGAAAATTTTGCTCATGTCTTATGGCATTTATAACTCCAACTTCCGAGGACAAAGAACGCATTGTGTATCTTTTAGCGAAGACAGATTCATCCATCTGTCCTACGTGTATTTTTGGCCTTGAAAACCGCTAGGATATAAATCAACCTATAACAACAAACAACTTTTATTATCTAACCAACTCTGAAATCTTGAAAAAAAAAATTAGCTGTTTCATACATTATGGTCGGGCATTGAAATTTTGTTAGAAATAGCGGATATTTTTTTCGCGATTTCAGAGTTGGTTCCACAATAAAAGTTGTTTGTTTTTATGGGCAGAAATCTACTTATAGCGGGTTTTTATGATCAAAAATACACCATGTATAATTGTAAAATCAATTATCAAAATCCTTCGAATTATTTTAACAAGCCTTTTGTTACAGAGAGTCAGAAACATCTTTGCATGAGCGTGATCCTGGCTAACCGCTCGTTCAGTAGGATGAGCGCGTGTGGCCTGTTCTGTGTCGACGCGGCGCTGGCCATAAGCTTGATGGGAGTCATCATTTATTACGTTATTGTTCTATTGCAATTCTTCTTTCTTTAAAAACATTAGAGTGTGTTAAGAAATATGACTGAGTTTTTTTTTGTGGGTGGGAAATCATCAAATGATTTCATCAATGTCCCTGCCCAGAACGGGGCGGGAGGGCGTGTAAAACTTTTACTGACTAAAACCCAGCCATACTCGTATTCCTTCGGTTGCCCTGTATATTCTGGGGTACGGTAACTATTAGAACTATTCCGCAACCCCGGATAAGTGAGTTATAGTTCAAATTCAATCTAATAGCTAAAAAACATACATATTATGATGTGACTTTGTTTCACGTTGCCATTGCAGATCTTGCAGCGTCATCATGAGGTCACGAAGGCAAATTTGCCTCCGTGATAATTAAAAACGAGGAAAGTATGTAATATAGTTCGGAGTCCGGTGAAGCCTAAGAAAATATTTGCAAACATTTGTACACTTCTTCTTTCCTTACTTTCAAAGTTATATTCAGGGAGGAGAACAGGTGAAGGAGCTATGACTCTACTACTCATTTGAAGCCCTTCAAGGCCAAGGGGTGTTACCAACTTCTAAACTCCGGATTGCAACTGAATAATGCCAAATGATAATAGAGTATCACATCACCTTTTTCCAGCCTTCACCAGTTTTATCCATTATGACAACGAGGCTAATCAGGTACAGCAAGAAAGCTTTGTCGAAGTTTTATCGTACGTGTATACTGAAAGATCGTTTGCGCCAATTTCCGAGCACACATTCGATAAAACTACACAAACCAAATACACAGTCAAATCGTAGCGATAAATCGTTGTCGTGTGTATCGAACATAAACCGCCACCACCATTTTCTAAAAAAAAACACAGCTTGAACATTCTTTGTAAAGAGTAGGTGGCCACTAACAAAGGATTCCCTAATGCATCCATGGATAAAATAGTGAATGGAAGTTTGAAATCTACTCGGGCAAAGCCGCGGGCGCAAGCTAGTATCTCATAAAAATTGTGTCTAACCAATAAAAATATGAGCAAGAGGCAATGATGACATAACTCAATAATGTCATTTAAATCAATCATCAGATTTGAAGAAGAAAAACATTTATAAAATTATTTCTCACATAATACACTGTAGTGTGTAAGCCGACCTTACTCCCGACATATCTATACATGGATTAAGCTTATTGTTAATTATTCAGTATAATATACGCCTCAGTGATAGCAACACGTCTCTATTATTTCAACACCAATAACTCCCTACATTGCATGGCGACCCTGCCAGTGCTGCCTTGTGGCAGTGCTGCGCAATAGGGAACATGAAGAACGTTTTTGTGTTTCGTGACAAAGACTACTATTAAACTATTGACTAATTGAATATGGTATTCTTCCAAGTAAAAAAAAAAATGTGTGGTGAACTACATCGCAAAATCAACGCTGACGGGGAGTTCGTTTCTACGATGTGAAGTAGGGCTCGGGGTGGATCTGCTCTAAGTCCATCCACATTCGACACAACCTAGCTGAGGTTTGTGTTTTGAAGTCGACGCTGACGGTACCAGAAGGAATATCGTGGAGAAAGTCCGAAAGACCTTTGTCACCAGGCAGAAGATGCGTCAAATGATTTTCACAAGACCAGGCTTACTCACAAATGATGAAAATACCTTAAAGTCGGTGTGAGTGTGAGTGTTATAATAGTGTCAGTGACTATGTGATTGTTTTAAAAGTTTAAAGTTTATGATAATGCCGCGGACATTTTTGGTATTTTTTTATATAATTAGTTATCTTTAAGGGTTTTAACTTTTGAAGTGTTAAAATTGATATTCATTTTATCATAGTTAATAAATTATATAAAATAAATATAAAAGTAAAATAGATATATAAAAATAAATATAATAGGAATGCCTGTTGACAATATAACTAAGTATTTTGAGGTATACTACCGTTCCTTTTTTTTCTGACCATACATACCTATATTAGTATGTTATAATTATTGCCTTAAGTAATTATAATATTTTAATGAAAGTTATGTAAAATTTTGTAATTAATAAGTATATAATTATGGTTCCCAGAACATTCTCAGGTGTGCCGTGTCATATAATGCACGCGCTGCAATTTTGATCATGATGTCATGCAGCTCACGTGTGGCATCAATCATATTTTACATAGGGTATCATGTGTCTTTCTGTGTAACTAACGGATATGGTGCAGTCGAATAGATAATAATATTCCTTAACGTTAATATAAACATGTATCAAGTTTTAAGAAACCTTTGTTTACCTATGATTATCTATGTTTTGTGTTAACATTTAGTTTAATTGCATTAGGAAAGTATGAAAAATCTGTTGTCAACTTCAGAGTGCAAGGAGTTTTTTTTTTAACAAAATATAAAAGAGGATTATGAAAAGGTTTTTGAAAAATGGTATAGGATTATTTTGAGGACAAGTTTTATAAAATTGTTTGGTATGATATGGTATTGAGTAGTTGGGAATCGTTTGGTAGGCAAGACTCTGCGCTGACGTCATCGGACTGATCACCCGAGAGCGCTCGGCTTGTAAACCAAGTTATTCATTTTGTATGTATTAAAGTTTATGTTATGTTTAGAATGTTAATGTTTATGAATATGTGGTACACAAATTAAGAGGTACTATGAGGACAGATCCTTCTATTTGATCATGGTGTCGGACGAGCTTCCCTCCGTGAAAATTGTTGGAAACTAAAATGTTTTAAACACTGATCCTTATATGAAAAATAAAGTCGACTATAAAAATGAGTAATGTACTTCTATAAAATAAATAATGAAGAGACTAAAGGTCCAAATAAAAATATGTGTACCATATTATAAAGATTATAAAGTTATTGAAGAAAATGATATGGAAGAGTACTAAAAGTAGGTAACATGAACGGCATAAAGAAAAATAATGTCATGATAAACAACGGACAAGACAAAATGCAACATGTATAAAATAAAATGCAACATGTAAAGTATATGATGATAATATAGTTACAAAGATTTTTTTTTTGTTATAAAATATGAAAAATTTAAAATGAATAATCTAATTACAGAAATTGAAACAATAATGTGCTTTTAAGTAGGTAATCTCAAGTTTGTAAAGTTTTTAATATTATTTTTTTTAACAATTATTATACTCGTAAATTTAAAAAAAAATAACTTCATAATATTGTCAACAGTATTTCTTAAAAATTAAATAATGATTGACTGTAAAATTTTACAAAAAGTTGTTGACTGTTTGTTTTTTTTAATTTTTTTTTCAACGTATTTCTATTTCTTTAAATGATTTGATTGATGATTTTCGATTTTCAAAAAAAAAAACATAATTGTATATTTTTTTTCTTTTATTATCGGGAGAGGTGTAGTGTGTAAGCCGACCTTACTCCCGACATATCTATACATGGATTAAGCTTATTGTTAATTATTCAGTATAATATACGCCTCAGTGATAGCAACACGTCTCTATTATTTCAACACCAATAACTCCCTACATTGCAACACGTTTTATAAATTAGTAGACATACTACGAAAGTACGTCGTGGTATAAACGACCAATGAAAATAACCAGGTGAATATGATCAAAAAGAAAATATTTGAACACAATTACTTTAATTTGTTGAGAAGTTATAAGTGTAGGAAGTCAAGTGAAAGCCAACGAATGAAAAAGAGCCATCAAATACAAAAATGTTCCGAACTTGTGTAATTCAAATGCCCTCATTTCAAGTGCTACAAAATAATGTACTCGATAAAGAAGTTCAAAGAATAGCGTTTTCATTTAATTTTACTTACAACATATTTTTTTCTTCAAAGTGGAGTGTCAGAGATAACCACATTTATCCAAACAGAAAGCGTTACTATTTACTAACCTTCTTTTATATAGTGACAATAAACGCGTTGTGTATTTACCGGTTGATTTCTCCCGATTTTACTAAAGTGGGTACTGGCTATATTGGTCTCGACTTTGCTGTATTTATTTCAGAATTACATCTATCTAGTTACAACGTCGGCTTTATCACATTTTATATCCTGGATATAGTTCATAGGCACAACTACGTCTTTCTCATTCTGGAGATCCAGACTATCCACAAGAGCATTGATATTAGTAATAGCATCAGAAGTTACATCTTCTGGAACTGGTTGTTAATTTTTACAACCATCTTTTGTGACTTCTTTTTATTCTCACATGCTAATACCGTTACAAAGAGTTCATATTATGATATCGTCATTTACTTCCGAGGTTGGATTTGCGACTTTATGTTCATCATATTCAATGTCAGCCTTGTGGTTGCCATCCGACTTCTAATATTGTTAAGTAAATATCTCAAAGGTTGGATTGAAGATATCCTGAAGATGCAATATGAACGCGAAAATGATGAACAATGCCTAAAACTTCTAGAAATTTACAAGCATATTCTAAAGGCTTACAATCTATACAAAGTTGTTTTTCAACCATTGGTGAGTCAGCGCTTTCACTTAAAATCTCTTGACAAAAAGAACCCATTGACAATCTAATTTTATTTACAGGTACTATTTCAAGTACTTCATGCGTTTCTAATTTCTATAACTTTCTTTGACGTAATATTTTACATGATGAGCTTACTAAAAGAATCACAATCAGAGGTATTGTCGCAAGATCAAGTAAGTTAATTTTTTTAGATTTTGGTAGATAATGCCCAAGGGCGGACTTAATACCTAAGCCCGCCGTTGTGCATTGTTTTTTTACATGTGCATAAAGTTTTTTTGAATAAATTAAAAATAAGTTTATTTTTCAATTAATCAGTTTCTGATAACACTTATACTTTTTGTTTTATAAAAGATAACCCAGTTTTTTTTTATTGTTTTTGGAAGCTGACAAATATCTTGTCGAACCGTCAAGTATAGTATAATATATTATCACAAACTAAAAGAAAAATATAAATCTTATATTGCAGTGGTTGGTAATCGCGCTGTTCATGATTTGTTATACAATAAGGAATGTAGTATTTATAATCCTACACAGTATATACTGTGAGAAGTTCTATATAACTGTCGAGGAAGCTAAATCGACGTGTATACAGCTCATGCAGAACAGGAATTGTCCAAGTAAGAATACTTTTACCTCGGAACATAAAGGGCAACCGAAGGAACACTCACCAAAAAAAAGGTTATCGGAAGGGCAAAAGGAAGGCAATGCTCGGAGTCTCTCTGTGAGATCGAATCAGGAATGTAGAAATCCGCAGAAGCACTATGGTCGTTATTATTAAAACTGTTGCCAGACTTAAATGGCAGTAAGCGAGACATATTACTCAAATAACCAATAACTGATAGGATTCAAGAGATTCCCGTTTACCGAGTGGCGATAGGATAGGATAGGATCTTCTAGTAAAGCGGCGTAGAATCAATTGCTGTGGCAAATTTTTGTGAGTCCTGCGTCCAAAAGTGACTTTCGGTTCAGATTATGACGAGTACAAACAATGTCCACGACACCAACTCTTGAAATAGATTGATGCGACAAAGACTTACAGCAACTGTTGTGTGCTTAGTATTATTACGTAACCTAATCATTTCATGAAATGAACCCAACCATTTCATGAAAATGGTCAATCACTGGTTGTACATGTAAAATCATCAATGATGTTCCCACCACATACGAGTATACCTGTCTAGATCCGTTTGAAATATATTCTTGTTCCGTATTTCCTACTTTACTTTTATTAGTCAGGTTTAAAATTCTAAACATTTCATTTCAATAAATTTTAAACGATTTCAAATCCTAACATTCAGTATATTTCTTTGCAGAGAGTCAAAAACATCTTTGCAGGAACGTGATTCTGGCCAACCGAACGTTTAGTAAAATGTCCGCGTGTGGCTTATTCTATGTTGACGCTACGCTAACAACGAGTTTCATTGGAGTCATCATTTATTATGTTATTGTCTTGCTGCAGTTTATCTTTCTTTAACAAAACTGTAGTTTGTGAATAACTGTATGAATTTCTTTGTAAAGAATAAAGAAATTTAACATTTAATTGATAGCTTTTCTTGCAATTGAACTTATGCACGGACAGTGTGACAGTTGACGAGACACATTCATCCTAGAACAAACATTCATAATTATGCTGAAATCTCATAGCCTCCACCTTGTACTAATAGATACGACAGTACAGTAAAGGCAGTAATAACAGCCTGAACAGTAAAAGAACGGAATCAAACCATTAATAACCTCTGCCGGGGTTGCGGAATAGTTCTAACAGTTACCGTGGCCCCGGAACATAAACTGAATGAACGTGAGTGGGTTTTAGTCAGTAAAAGTCTGACACGAAGGACAGGCGAAGACATTTGATGATATTCCATTCACCAAAAAAAATTCTGGCTTTCAGGAGTTGCAGTGGTTGGGAATAGTGTAGTGGGATTGTCACCAAAAAAAACCGTTAATAACCCAACTTAACTGTCGGTGTGCCCCGTCATGGGCTCGAGCTTAGAAAGACACAACTGAAAAAACTTCGTATGTATTTGTTGCAGCTAACT
Organism: Athetis lepigone; assembly: GCA_033675125.1. NCBI lineage: Eukaryota > Metazoa > Arthropoda > Insecta > Lepidoptera > Noctuidae > Athetis > Athetis lepigone. Next base: position 12,655,957 of record CM066221.1, read on the forward strand.
TTCTTAATCAGCCGCTCAATAAAGAGCCCAAAAGTCTTTTCAATATACGACATTGGTCATCAAGCGGCCTCACCATTCATTTTTTTTTTTTGGTGAGTGGGAAATCAACCCGTCCTGGGTGCGGCGGGAGGGCGTGTCAGACTCTTACTGGCTAAAACCCACTCATGTTCCTTCGATTGCCCTTTATGTTCCAGGGTCACGGTAATCACTATAAACATTCCGCAACCCCGGGGCCTCATCATTCATCCTGGCTTGCCCAAAAAGTCTTAATTAATCAAAAACTCCTAAAGTTTGGTCGTTTCATTTATTGCATTTTACTATCAAAATTGAGATTTTGGCGCCAAAGTTACCGCCGCGCCGTTCCCCTTCAAACTTTATACTTACACTCCTAAGTCCTTAATTTAATTTGTGAAAATAAGTAATGTCTTCAGGAATCAGAGATCTTGCTCCATAACTCAAGGCTCATTTACAGCTCAATTAGGTAGAGTACTCTCATAACCATCTTTCTTGAAATATACCTATAAATATATATATTTATATATACATATATTTATTTGCATAATATATATTTGCTTATTTATTTTAGTACGTATATATGTATTTTTATTGATTTGTAACTTTTGTAATAATTATCATCTGTTTTTTACTTTATATTTGCACCTGCCATCATATCTCTGCACTACCGATGGTTGACTGGTAGAGAATGCCTAAGGCATTGAGTCCGCCTCTGTACATGAATTTTGTGCAAAAAGTGTAAATAAATAAATAACAGAATGTTCAATAATAATAAAAGTTTTAAATTAAGCTTATACTTTTTTATTAGGTAATCTCTAAATCATTTTTTATACTCTAGTGATTTTAAAGGAAGAAGAGCTTCAGTAGTACAACTACACAGTTGATGATAGATACTTACGCATTTTTACTAAAAGACTTCAAAAAAAGGAGGAGGTTCTCAATTCGTCTGTATGTCTTTTTTATGTATGTTAACCGATATTTCAGAATTTTTATGGTTTTTTTCTGTTAAAATAAGTCATCTTTCAGAGGTGGCCCCATATAAATTTTATGGCGATCAGTTTAGTGCTTCTTGTTAAATTCAACAAAAACAAAAAATATCGTCGGAATATACATTGACTTTGGGTTTAGCTCGCCATTGTGCATAATTCATATATTTTTGCTGTTTTTTTTTATGTGTATCGTTTATATTGTGCAATAAAAAATAAACAATAATTATACTTCAAGTTTCTATTTTCGTTTTATAAGATTGTAAGAGGTTTTATTTTGAAAATGAGTTATGCCCATTTCACGCGAGGGCAGAACAGTGAGGTGAAATGGGCATTGCTTGAAAAGTTACTGTTATACTCAGTGGGACATTGGGACTCGGCACTGAAAAGTAAAAAATAAAAAGAAAAAGCTTTTTATTCTATTATATTTCTATTATATTTTTATTTAGCTCCATTTAGCTTATGTTCAATACTCAATACTTTATTGCTCATTTACATATTGTTCATTGAAAACAACAATTTTGAAAGAAAATGAATGTGTACGGTCAGCAAAGTAGATAAGTATCCAGGACCGTCATATACAATTGAAGATTTCTTAAATACTAATGAATGTATTCAAATGAAATTTAACCTAATTGAAGAACTAGTCTTTTCTACTAAAGTTTAAATTTTTATTATAAAATATCCGTGGGTTCTGAGAAAAATTATATCAGACGGTCCTGGATACTTATCTACTTTGCTGACTGTACGTGTCCGTTCAGCTTTTCGCGTCTGTTTAGGTTTAGTACAAAATTATTGCTTTCTAAACACAAATTATTCGAAAATGTAACTAGCTGGTTTCCAAAAAAAATGGGTTATTCCGATCTGTCACCCGTTTTGTCCCCATGGGTTGGTAAAATACTGAAAATACTGAGATACTTAGTATTTAAATCAATCAAAAGTACTAGGCGCGCAGTAGCGTGAAGAGGTTAATAGAAAATGTGTTCCACACATTGCTAACTGGGGTCACAAATCGAACTTTTTTTTCCTATCTGTCTCCCGTGGGGACAAAACGGGGTGACAGATCGGAATAATCCAAAAAAAATCCGCTGAATTTCCAACTTATTACCAAGGGTTCAGAAAATTCATCACGGTTATTTGCTCAGTTACAATAAAAGCTTTTATTTACAGTTCTGATTGTTGAAAAAACTCAAAGAAAAAAGAACTGCAACAAAACCACTACATAGTTAATGATAGCTCCCATCAAACTAATAGTTAGTGTAGCGTCGACACAGAACAGGCCACACGCGCTCATCTTTCTGAACGAACGGTTCGACTGAATCACGTTCTTGCAAAGACGTTTTTGACTCCCTGTAAAGAATAAAATATAAATAAATAAATTTACTGGGACAACTCACACACGGTCATCTGATCCCAAGTTAAGCTCTGCTTAGAGCTTGTGTTATGGTAACCAGACAACTGATATGCATACTTATATAATTTATAAATACATACATTTCTAGATGAATTACACCCAGACACAGAACAAACAATCATGCTCATCACACAAAGTTTGTTCTGAGTGGGAGTCGAACCCACGACCTCCGGCTTAGCAGTCAGGGCTACTAACCACTACACCAATAGGCCCGCCAAAGAAAGGTAGTGTAACAATCAAATATCTGAGTGACTGTTGATGTATAAAGAAAATAAGAAAGGAAAACAGTTTATTCGCATATAGTGAGCGACAAAATAAAACTTATATACTAGAAACCTTAAAACTAAGACAGCTTAGTAGCGTCACTACCGCATAAAACAACAATACACAGTCAAAACCGCTTGGTGGGTATGTTTTTTGTGAAGAGTAAGTAAAAAGGATTTTCGGATATTCCAACCCTAATGAGGGACGGCGGCGCGCGAGAGGCAACGACGAGCCTCTCGCCCCGGACTAAGACCCAGGCGAAGACGTCGAGAGTCGCAAGACGACTACCGGCCACCGTAGGCGCGGTTCTGCGGATGGCGAGCGATGGGTAGCTCGCCGCCCGGCTAGGACCAGGACCGCGTAGACGGCGTGTTAGTGTTCCACGCGCGCCTCAAAGAGAATAAGTCAGCACAGGAAGGGGCCCAACAGGGCTAACGCCTGCCGGGGTTGCGGAATGTTTATAATAGTTACCCTGACCCTGGAACATAAAGGGCAATCAAAGGAACATGAGTGGGTTTTAGTCAGTAAAAGTCTGACACGCTCTCCCACCGCACCCAGGACGGGAGCAGTCATTTGATGATTTCCCACTCACCAAAAAAAACCCTAATGAGGGAAAATATGCCAGTCGGTGTTGCGAAATAGTTCTAATAGTTACCGTGGCCCCGGGACATAAAGGGCAACCGAAGGAACAATTTAAGGGAGGGTTTTAGTCAGTAGAAGTCTGATACCAGAGAACTTATTTGATGATTTTCCATCAATAATAGAAATAGAAGTTTGGCAAACCCGCGAGTGTAAGCTAGTTAGTTACGCCTGCCGGGGTTGCGGAATGTTTATAATAGTTACCGTGACCCTGGAACATAAAGGGCAATCGAAGGAACATGAGTGGGTTTTAGTCAGTAAGAGTCTGACACGCCCTCCCGCCGCACCCAGGACGGGAGCAGTCAATGGATGATTTGCCACTCACCAAAAAAAAAAAAGTTATAACGTAAAAAATATTCGGGGCAGTTCGATTATATATTTTTTGTCATAACGGTTTGATAAGTATCACTGAACGTGTTCAGTGATCTCAAAGTTGGATTTGTGGTCATATAATAACGTCTACTGTTAAATTTGCTTACTTGAGCAGTTCCTGTTCATCATCAGCTGTATACATGCCATCCTAGCTTCCTCAACAGACAGATAAAACTTCTCGCAGTATAGGTTAAGTAAAATTATAAATATGGTATTCCTTATCAAACAAGTAGCAGATATTAGACTGAAATGCAAAGCCTGAAAATTTTATTTATTTGTAAATTGGACTGAATTCTACATATACCTAGATGGTTAGAAAATAATAAAATTCTTTTTGATAATCTCTAGTCTAGCAACAAGTCACAGAGAAGGCACGAGAACTGATCACCACGCCTGACTTGCTTTTTCGGGCGTGGAGATTAATGCTTCTTTTTGTGAGAAGACATCTGGGACAGTAAGTTAGTTTTGACGCTGAACTAGGATGACGCTGACGTTGCAAGTCTTTTACATAATTGTAAACACATTGGTATCGTCAAGCATGGAACATTAATTTCTGATAAAACTTCTACTATAACATAGTCATAGCGAGACAAAGTTAGAGATATAATTAATTGTTTAGGACTCACATCTGTTGTGGTAAACTTATATCCTTCTGATTCTGAATGTGCACGTAAAAGATAAAAATATATATCGAAAAATGTTATAGACCGCAAAAATGCTTGAAATATCTGAAATAGCACCTGTAATAAGAGAACAAAACAAACCTGTTATTACTTTTTTGTTAAGCATTTAATAAATGAAGGCTTCACTTGCTTACCAGTGGTTGAAAAATGACTTTAAATAGGTTGAAAGCTTTTAAAATTTGTTGATAAATTTCAAAGAGTTTTACACATTGTTCATCATTATCAAGTTCATATTGCATTTTCATGATATTCCTTATCCACTCATCGATATATTTTCTGAACAATATTATAAAACGAATAGCAACCATTGAATTGACGTCAAACGTAATAAACATTAAATCACAAAAAATGTCCATTAAATAGTCGACAATATCAGTTGGGTTTACAAACCCATAGTGATAAAAAGTAATAAGCATTTGACAAAAACTGGTAGTTAATATTGAGATCCAGTTCCAGATGATATAACTTCGGATACTCTTACTGATATCGATGCTTCTATGAATAGTTTGGATTTTTAAAATGAGAGAGACATTATTGTTCTTGTGAATAATATCCAAAAAGAACATCATTGTGAAACCGATCACATAACTGAAGCAAAATGCTACAGAGAGGAAAACAGTAAAGCCGTTCCCTAAATGGTCATTGTTACCGCCTAAACTTAAGAAGTCTAAATCTAAACCCCGGAGCAATGACATCGTATTAATAACTAACAAATAAACGAACGATAGCAGATAATATTTCTTCCCGTTTGGATAAACACGATTTTTGCGAATATAATACTTAGAAGAACAAAATAGATGAGAGGCAAAATTAAAAGAATAAGCTATTTTTCTAATGTCTTCATCGAGTATATTATTCGGTACTTGAAATGGACTTGGAACATCTTTACGTTTAAGAAACATTTTAATCATCTTTAACTGTTTGTAACTTATGCTGGTAAAGGGAGCCAATGGCGCATAATAAACCATTTACGAGTAAATGTTGACAATCATCATATTAATCCAAAGAAAAGTTAATATTCTTAAGCGTTTTGTCAGTATTATATTATAAAGTCATCACTACCAATTTGATCCAGTAGTAGTGAAATGAAATGTTGATTCAGTAGTAGTCATGGCAACTCCTATATGGAACAGAAGGCTAGAAAGTAATTATCATTTTAATAAAACGAAATACTTAATATTTTGTATGAGGTATATGATGTGCCCAAATTTTTTACCTAATCACGGTAAGCTGGGCTAAAAAGCAAATCTTTAGGAGAACGATGAATGATGATTAAAATCCTAAAATGATAATATGTTGACAATTCAAAATAATTGCTTTTAGTTAAACAGTTTTCTATAAAGATTCGTAAAATGAGATTCGCAAATCTTAAAATGTAACAAAAGACTATCTTTTAGCTATTCATATCACAGATAGAAATTCAGGAAATTATTGCTTCAGATGAATCTCTCAAAGTGATTTTTTAAAAATTCATGATTCGATGAATCATGAATTTTTTTCACTAACCTAACCGCATCGTGAAGTGAAAACAAATGTGAAATAAAATGATCAAACACTACTTGATCATGAAATAAAGCGTCAATTCACACGTACCACAACCACACCACGTCGCAGCGACAAAATGTGGTCAAGATGTGGTTACGTGTGAATAGTGTCGCAGCGGCTTTTTGCAGCTGCGTTGTGGTAGCCACAAAATGTCGATGTGGTTAGCGCAGGCGCCAGCTAGGCGCGCGTGGACGTCATGTCGTGGCGATGTGGCCGCGCTGACGCCGCGCTGCCGCCGCGATGTGGTTGCGATGTAGTCGTATTACACAGGTGGTCGATAACAACCACAAAATGTGGTGCGTGTGAATTGTAATATTCATTTTCAATACAAAATTTACGCCCGACCACATCGCGGCGTTGTGGTGTGGTTGTCGCTGTGGTGTGGTTGTGGTACGTGTGAATTGAGCCAAACTTCGGTGAGTGTGCTCATGAGCTACACGAGCTCATTCCCCCTTCTCCGTTTTACCACCGGACATCCAGACGTACGGTAGGATACCACCCTTTCTTGGTCGATATTCCTCGAATCCGCACGCAGCGTTTTTCGAAATCCTTTATTATGCGCACCGCAAAGGAATGGAATTCTCTGCCGGCGTCTGTGTTTCCAAAAGCATATAACCCGGATGTATTCAAGAGAAGAATGCATAGGCATCTTTTGGGTGAGCTCGCTCCATCGTAGGCCCCGTCTATGCCCTCGGACTAGTCTGGCACCATGAGCAAGCTCATAAGTTATAAAAAAAAAACAATTTTAAAGTTACGAACAATTTTAACTTACAAGTTACTTGAAAGTAGACAACTATCAATAAGTTTTACATAAAGATTTCAAAGAAAGTAGAACTGTAACAGTACAATTACGTAGTTAATAACAACTCCCATCAGACTTATAGTTAGTGTAGCGTCGACACAGAACAGGCCACAAGCGCTCATCTTACTGAACGTACGATTTGTCAGCATCACGTTCACGCAAAGATGTTTTTGACTCTCTGTAAAGAAAGACATTGTATATTTAGTTCTTATTAAAACCTTCAATCTGTGCAATTTTGGGTTATGGGACGTCCCGTCCACGAAAGATCTCCACTTTTCAAACTATGCATGGGTATATTTGCCCGAAAAATAATGTCCTGTGTAAAATAAATAATAATAAATATCCTGGGACATCTTACACACGGCCATCTGATCCCAAGCTAAGCAAAGCTTATGTTATGGTAATCAGACAACTGATACACATACTTATATTATTTTTAAATACATACATATTATAGATAAACAACACCCAGACAGACACAGAACAAACAATTATGCTCATCACACAAAGATTGTCCTGGGTGGCAATCGAACCCACGACCTCTGGCTTAGCAGTCAGGGTCACTGAACACGAGACCAACAGGCCAGTCCGTAAATGATACTGGGATGCCCTTTCGTGGACGGGATGTCCCATAACCCCAATTTTATGCACTAATGCCCTTACTAATAATCACTGTGTAAAGTTATGCAATGAATAAAGCCTGTAACCATACATTTTTTGACGTATAAACCTGTCATAACTTTATGCAGCGTTTATTAGTAAGGCGCTAAATATGAACATTATCATTATCATTAATAGAAACGAAACTCAACAAAATGATAAACAAAATCTCTGCTTTGGATGGCAAAGCAAAAACCGGTACTTTGGTCACAGGATATGTTAAATATCAAACACCTCAAGTTATTGATAATGGTTTTTGTTTTGTATCAACCACTGTAGACATCGAAGTGATTTTTGTTTTTTTTTTAATCGCGGTGTAATGTTCATGACCTTAATGTTCACATCTAAAAATAAATACTTTTTGTACTGAGCACGGTATTTTTTTGCAAAGCCATAGGTTCCTTGAAATCTATTCAGTGTATTTGCAAGTCAACCTACATTTTGAATGTAAAAATAATGGTTAACGCTTGGAAATTATTCATTGAAGGAGATGCGAAGAATATAGAACCCTAAAAATTCATAATAAACCCTACTTACTTACTTGGGCAGTTCCTTTTCTTCATCAGCTGTAAACACGCCGCCTGGGCTTCTTCAACAGACATATAAAACTTCTCACAGTATACTCCATGTAAAATAACAAATATATTATATCTTATTATAAATGCCACCGTAGCAAATCCGAATAAAATTTCCTGAAATATTAGATTTGGTTTAATGATTAAAAAGGGTAGTTTATAAAATATTGGTTTCACACTTACCTCACTTGTAGAAAATGAATTTTGTTCTGAGTTCAAAAATATACGTAGGATATAAAAAGCTATATCAAAAAATATTATGGAACGTAAAAATGCTTGAAGTATTTGATATAACACCTGTGAACAAATAAAATAATGACCTATCAATTTTAAATCATATCTAAAATATGTATATACCTCATGTGATATTTCCTTTGTTAGCATTCACGACTTACCAATGCTTCAAAAATCTTATTGTGCAAATTGTAAGTTTTCAAAATTTGCTGATAGATTCCAAACAGTTTCAGACATTGCTCATCATTATCCTCTTCATCTTGCATCTTCAGAACGTGTTTAATCCACTCATCGAGATATATTCTGAACAATATTATAAGTCGGATGGCAATCACTGTGCTTACATCGAAAGTGATGAACATTCCATCACAAACAAAATCTAGAACATAGTTACCCAAAGGAACATTTTGTGACCCATAGTGACAAGCACACAAAAGTATTTCACAAATGATGGTAGTTAATATTGAGATCCAGTTCCAGACGATATAACTTCGGATACTTTTACTAATATTGAAGTTTCTATGGATAGTTTGGATTCTTAAAATGAGAGAGATGTTATTGTTCTTATGGATAATGTCTAGAAAGAACAACATGATGAAACCTATTACGTAACTGACACAGTACACTTTAGCAAGGAAAACAGTGAAACCATTCCCCAAATGGTCATCTTTGCCCTCTAAACTCAAAAATCCCATATCCGACATTCGAAGGATTGACAACGCACTTATAACTAGCAAATATAAGAACGATAGCAGATAATATGGGTTCCTATTTGGAAATATAAGATTATCCCGTACATGATACTTTGAAGAATAAAATAGATGAAATGCAAAATTAAAAGAAGATACTACTCTTTGGATTTCTTTATCGAGTATATTATTGGGTTGGACTTGAATTGTTTGCTTTGAAATAATTTTACGCTTTTTAAACATTTTAATCATCTCCAACTATTTGTTTATTTGATAAATAAACTCAAAAATTAAAACTGCAAGGTATTAAAGTAATAAATAGGAAATCCTGTCGTAGCCACGCTAAAGCAAGTACTCGTATCTATCGTATCTTTATACCTTGTGAAGTCATATTTAAATATTCATTTGGTGATCGATGCTAAAGAAAATTTAATATACTTAATAGTTTTATTAGGTACTTAGCAATAATTTAAAATACGCGAGGTCGTATTGTTAATCGTGAGGACATAGTAACCTAAATACAAATGGACGAAATAAAATAGAGGACAAATCGTAAAGTTTGATCAAAAAACAAAAGTATAGTAATAAATAATAATAATACCAGCCTATAACTGTCCCACTGCAGGGCAAAGGCCTCTTCTCATACCGAGAAGGCACGAGCATTGATCACCACGCTTGCTCAAGACGGGTTGGCGATTTCAGACTTATAATCACTACAAGTCCAGGTTTCCTCACGATGTTTTTCCTTCACTGATGTCTGCGATGTCTAAGATAATCTTTAGAAAGTACATATGAATTGAAAAAGTCACATTGGTACTTGCCCGGATTCGAACCCACAACCACTTTCATGAGAGGCGGGTGCCTTAACCACTAGGCCATCACGACATAGTAAATTCCCTAAAGAAGTACCTACTTAATCGAATTTTCGAAAATCATTGAATGCAGTTTTATTTCTTTTCAAAAATACAACAATGTTTCTTTTAAGTAAAATATTCTATCTTAACGATATACTTAAAGTTTTCTTCCAAGTTCCTTCCATTGAAACTTTCCACCCTATGTAGATTGTAGATGCATATCTAGGGAGAGGTTTCATAATGATATTGACTCTTGTGTCTTCATCAAGGTTTCCATAACATTGCCACAACTACTTTAAATATTGATATGTAACGAATTAACCGATAAAGCTTATTAAGTTGTCTTTATAATGATGATAACATAGATATTAGTCCCTTAAGCAGTACAATTCAGTATTAAAGAACCGTCCAAGATGATCATAATGTTTAAAAAGCATACAATTATTCCAAAATCCAAATTTAAAGTGTACCCAATTCTACCCAATAATATACTGGATGAAGAAGTTCAAAGAATAGCCAATTCTTTTAATTATGCATTTCATATATTTTTTTCTTCAAAATTTCATATTCGGGATAGTCGCATTTATCCAAGTGGAAGCTTCTATTATTTGATGTCTTTCGTCTTTATGCTGGTTATAAATTCAGTGACGCTACTGCGAATGTTATTTCTGGATTTTTTAAGCGTAGACGGTAAAAATGACCACTTTGGGAATGGCTTTACTGTTTTCCTTACTTCCACATATAGTGCTAGTTATGTGGTAGGTTTCACAATGTTGTTCTTTTTGGATATCATCCACAGGCACAATAACGTATCCCTCGTTTTGAATATCCAAACTGTACATAGAAGCATTGATATCAGTAAGAGTGTTAGTAATTACATCATCTGGAACTGGATCGCAATAATGACCACCATAAGTTGTGAAATGATTATCTGCATTTGCCACTTTGGTTCGATTGGAGATGACATTACCTACTATTTTGTAGACTTAATTTGTGATTCAATGTTCGTCAGATTCAGCATCCATTCAGTGATTGCCATTCGAATTATAATATTGCTCAGAAAATATCTCGATGAGTGGAGTAAAAATGTCCTTAAGTTACAAGACGAACAAAACAATGATGAAGAATGTGTAAAACTGTTTAGAATTTATCAACATATATTGAAGGCTTACAATCTGCAAATTGTAATATTTCAAGCATTGGTGAGTCATTGTTGCTTTAAAGATATATGAGATCTATTAATAAATTGTGGCTTAAAATAAAATGGACTTGATGACTTAATGTTCTTTGTTTACAGGTGTTATTTCAAATATTTGTAGCGTTTATACGATCTATGACATTTTTAGACGTAGGTTTTTATATGGTACGAATAATTATACAATCAGGAGAGTTATCGTTATTCGATGTAAGTTGTATTTTTTTTAAATCATGGTCATTGATGCTTTCTTTTTGTAAGCTCTCTAACGCATCTATGCCTAAGTGTGGTGTCATTTAATTATTTATTTTATTTATTTATTTAATACTTAGTACGTAGTGTACAGGCGGACTTAATGCCAGTCATTAAATATACCTTTTAAAATACTGGGTATGAATAAGATCTATTTTTCGATTCAGAAAATCTTTTGTGATACACTAAGCTTTACAGTACTAGTTTTGTTAGAGACAAGTCCTCAGCCTTGCCAGCCAAATACAAAAATTCGTTTGAGGATGTAAAAGAATTAACAACTTTCGTACAAGTTGCGAAGTTACATGGAAAGCAAAAAGGTTCGGTTTGATCTCGCCCATCCCCAGTACAATCAGTCTGATTGCTTAAAGTTATAACACAATCACTGCGTTATAGATTTATACTGCACTGCAATGTGATCAACAAGCGCCAGAGAAACAATTTATATTCTTCAACTGTTTGTTTCTGTAAGAAATATCAGAGGCCTTTACATGTCCCAAAACGACAATACACCTGGCTTTTTTTTACCATGATCAGGCATTCGTCAATAAAAATGTAATTGCGAATCTTATTTCCAGGAAATCGGTTTATCTATTGGAACTGTTGTATACATGACAAGGTATAATATATTATTAATTTTACATGGAGTATACTGCGAGAAGTTTTACACGTCGGTAGAGGAAGCTGAGTGTGCGTGTATTCAGCTGATGAAGAACAGGAACTGCCCAAGTAAGCTTGTTTTGTTGATTGATTTTAAAAAAATGCATGGAGTTTCTTACTCGTTCTTTTTCATAGAAACCTACTATTTGGAACGAGCATCGAGCTTAAATTTTCTGCTGAAGCCTTCCCAATTCAAAACTCGAAATTTCAGTACTTGTAAATGGTTTATTTGAATAAAATAAATTTGAGTTTGAGTTAAATTTTAAAATGTAGTATATTTGTTACCGATATAATTATATATTTTATTGATACAGATTCGTTTAAATGCGACCTACCCAAATGTCCTTACCAAAAGGTCTTTTAGTCTTAACCTTTGGATAACCTTTGGGCTGTCATAGCCAGAGGTTATGCATTAAAGGGGCGACTAGAATCATCTATGTTTAATTGTAATTGACGTTCCATGTGCCTCTCTGGTCTAATTGAAATAAACAATTCGACTTTGACTGCCATTCAACCTGGCACTTACTTTGGGCACTTATCCAGTTGATAGCGATTGTTGTGATGCCATTTTATTTATTTAATTTCTTCTTTTCTTTTTAATGTTTATTGTGTCAAACTTGGTCAGTTTTTTCTTATGTCATAGCAATATTCAGCAAAGATAAAACAGATTTCATAAACATCAATCTTTCCTTACAGGGAGTCAAAAGCGTCTTTGCATGAACGTGATCCTAGCTAACCGCTCGTTCAGTAAGATGAGCGCATATGGCCTGTTCTGTGTCGACGCGACGCTGGTCATTGGCTTGATGGGAGTCGTCATTGATTACGCTTTTGTCCTCTTACAATTCTTTTTTCTTTAAAATCGTTAGTGTGTGAATTTTTTTCAAAAAATAACAATTCATGCTAAGTTAACAGATACATCGAAAATGACTAGTGAGACATTGTTGAATGTTTTTTTTTTCATCATGCATTTGTTGTACTTCGCCACTACAAGTTCCTACAGGTTTGAATGGGATCAAAATTTAACGAAAGCTATAGATCCTAAGATCACAGAATCACTTACTGTCTCACTGAAAGGGTTCACCCGTATAAGTAACTGTAGTACTATTTCTTTCTCTAAAATAATGTTATTGTTCTGAGTATTTCTTTAATAAATTGAGTTTTTATTGACCACATCGTTACTAATGTCTATTTTGTCTTCTGTTTCTACCATTTCTATCAATTTTCCTATGTCTACTAATCGCTCCTCAAAACAGGTACTGATGAACAAATAATATGTAGTAAATATCTGATTAAAGACTTAGATATTATTTTCTTGAGCATCAATTCAATCATGCCATGAATATTTAAACGTAGCTATATTACTTAATTGAATTCCTCTATGGAGTAAAATCCACTATCAACAAACAGTTGAAGATGATTAGAATGTTCCGGAAACGTCAATTTGTTCTTAAAACACAAGTGCGTCCAATTTTCCCTTCGTTGCAAGGTCCCCATAATACACTTGATAAAGAAGTTCAAAGAATTGCATTTTCTTTTAATTTTGCGTTCAATCTATTTTGTTCTTCAAAATACCATGTTCGACATAATCGTATTTATACAAATGGAAAGAAATATTATCTGCTATCGTTCTTCTATTTGTTGGTGATAAATGCGTTGTCAATAGTGCGAAGTTTCGATATGCAGTTTGTACAAATTTTTGGGCACAATGACCATATAGGAAATGGCTTTACTGTCGTCCTTACCGTAGTGTACTGTACCAGTTATGTGATTGGTTTCACTATTTTGTTCGTTTTGGATATTATCCACAAGGACCACAACGTCTCTCTCATTTTAAAAATCCAAACACTCCATAGAAGCATCGATATCAGTAAGAGTATCCAAAGTTATATCATCTGGAACTGGATCTCAATATTGACTACCATCTTTTGTGAAATGCTTTTATGTTTCTATCATTTTGGACCTGCAATAGAAACTAATATGTTCTACTATATCATGGACGTTATATGCAATACAATGTTCATAACATTCGACATTAATACGGTGGTAGCCATCCGATTTGTAATACTGTTTAAAAAATACCTCGACAAATGGATTGAAGATATCTTGAAGATGCAAGAAGATGAGGATAATGATGAACAATGTTTAAAAATGTTTGGAATATACCAGTATATTTTAAATGCTTATCATCTGTATAGAAGAATTTTTCAAGCACTAGTAAGTATGTTTGTCTCGTTATAGATATGTGAAGAAGAGGGATAAAACACACATGGCTAAAAAAATGATGAGTAAGAATATGGAGGAATGGACGGGGTGAGGTCGGAAAAGGGTACATTGATTAGGTGAATAATATAAAGGGGTATGGAGTGAGTAGAAATGGAAGCCAAAAACCTGCGGTAGTGACCCTAAGTTAAGGGGGATAAGAGAAACAAGAATAATAAGAAGACAAGTGTGGGTTTATTCCCATCTGCCCACTTTGAGCTTGCCACTAGGGTGGTGGTTGTCACAGAGATGGCGTTTACCGCCCTGGTAGTCAATGGTGCCTATTTAGTTTCATCTGCCCCCTTCGTGGTCATAGTAAAGGGTTTTATTAGGGGCTTATGCAGCGCTTCTAAGTTGTATTTGAATAATAATGTTCCTCTTCTTCATTCTCTCTCTCTCTCTATTAAAAATTAGTAACACATTGTTAACAATCGTTAATTTTTGTTTACAGATTTTATTTCAAATTCTTCAAGCATTTTTGCATTCTATAACATTTTTCGACGTAGGTTTCTATATGATACGTGCGGTTTCAGAAACAGGAGCATTCAACCTTACGATACGCCAAGTAAGTTTGTAGAAGATTTTATTATTAACTGGTTAATAGAATATTTAGTTTTAGATCCTTTTATTTCCCTTAAATTAACGCCATTGATATTTCACATAATAATAAATACTTATTTAATTCCATAATATGAGTTGCTACTTGGTTTTTCGTCCTCTCTCCTAACTTTGCTGTGCCCGACAGGGGTCCATTATGATCTTGACAAAATTTTATAAGACCTATATGTACAAATGGAAAGCAATCCTTAGTGTCCTAAGAATGAGAAAATTCGTCATAAGGAACACGCACATTCAGCTTATGTCTTAAAACAAGGAGGATGTTCTCAATTCGATTTGCTTTTTATTACTTAAGACCAATTAATTTTGTTTCAGGCTATTTTATTCTGTCTTATAGTTGCAGTACTTACAACAAGGAATATTATATTTGTAATTTTACATTGTGTATACTGTGAGAAGTTCTATATATCAGTAGAGGAAGCTCAAGCGGCGTGTATACAGCTGATGAAGAATATAAACTGTCCAAGTAAGCATGTGTTTACAGTAAATGAGTCTTAATAAATTTAAGTTGAGCTTAACAATTACAGACAAATGCTTGCACTGTCTGGACAGGTCCACTCAATCTGTGTGATTTTCTCATCAAGAAAGCACATCACTCACAAACCTATATGATTCTCGAATTAAGTATATGACCAGTAGCTCTACCATGAGTTTACATCAATAAATTCGCTAGCGTCTCCCTATATAAATTGTGTGAAATGTTGCAAAGCGCCCCTAGCGATCACAGATAGAATTGACAGTGACATATTGGGAATCATAATTAAAAAACCACTAAATCCCTAAAGTAGTTCACTAACAGCCAACCTTACTATTTAGTCGGATTATTGACTGTCACATTATTTTTACGCCTACGGTAGCGAGTAAGTTTTCGATAACAACTCATGGTAGGGGTACTGATGTGGACTTCAAAAGCGACTTTGACCTCTGGGTCAAGATAATGCCCCTACTTTAATGCGGAAGATAATAAGAGTTTTGAGATTGATCATAACTAACTAATTATTTTTTTTAATAGAGGTTTGAGCTATTGACCCTATTGCGAATGACTCAGATAACTCAAATCTAAAAACACAAATCTCTTTTGTTGCAGAGAGTCAAAAACATCTTTGCGTGAACGTGTTGTTAGCCAATCGTTCATTCAGTAAGATGAGTGCGTGTGGCCTGTTCTGTGTAGACGCGACGCTTACGATTAGCTTGATGGAAGTGATCATTAACTATGTAATAGTACTGTTGCAATTCTTTTTTCTTTGAAATGTATACTGTTTTTAATTAATCATATTGGAAAAATAAAACTGATTAAACTAATAACTGTTATTTGCCATTAAAGCATGACATAATTATTACCTACTGCTAAAACCAGCTAAAACCCAGTTTTTTTTTATTATTACTTAGTCTGCACTGCATAAATATTCGATAAAAATAATATTAACTTCAACTCTTTATTAATGGCATTTGCGGAAAACACACCACAATTCTGCCACGACCATGTTTTATTTTACAATCACAAACGAAGAAAGATATAACAAAAATATATGCAATATGACTGCGATGGTCTCCTCCTTGTGAAGAGACAAAATAATATTACTGAACGAAACTAACCGTAATGTCAAAGTGGAGTGCCATACGTCAAACTCAATTGTGACACATGACAGATATAAACAAACAATCGTATTTTTGTACTTTTTTGTAATATATTTTCGTTTTAGACAGTTTTAAATAATAAAAAATAATTCCTTGTAATAATTACGATCAATTAGTGCCATTAACTCAACCAATATCATAACGAGGCGATAAAAACCGGCCTAGAAAGCGATACGATAACGCTTGCTAATGACAGCATAATGTTGGAGGCAATTGGTAAGCATTTCTAATTGTAAGCAAGTTCAAACATGACGCGGGTAGCTACGTACGTGTTCTTAGATTTAGAAACGACCGGTATACCAAAACAAGAGCTAAATAAGACAAAAATTACCGAATTAAGTATGGTGGTAGTGAGGAGAAGACATGTTTTGGATACGAGACCGGGCGCCGCGCCGCGAGTGCAAGAAAAGCTTACGCTGTGTTTCAACCCTCGCAGAATGATCCACCCTGAGAGCACCGAAGCTTCAGGGTTAGACAACGACCTACTGGAACATCAAACACCATTCAACATGAACGTATTTACCACTTTAAACTCTTTTTTACAATGTTTTGAGAAGCCAGTGTGCCTAGTCGCACAGAATGGTCACTCGTTCGATTTTCCTATTTTGAAAAATCATTTTGAGAAACTCGGAGTTAGTTTGGCGGACGATATCTTGTGCGCTGATAGCCTTGATGGGTTTTATGATATCGATGTGCGAAGAGATAAGAACAGTGCTGGTGAACCATGTGTGGCTGTAGCTGACCAGAAAACAAATAATGTAGATGTAACTGACTCATCTGGCAACCAAATTCAGGTCAATCAGGTATCTGAGAACAACTCGGACGCAAACGATTCATCTGGGGACCAAATACAGAATAATGGGATATCTGCTGACATTGTAGAGTCAGGAAAAAGCCCAGACAAAGAAAGCAACAATTACAACGCACATCCCGAAGAGCACATCACCCCAGAACTATTAAAAGATTTTTGTGAATTTGATGACATAGATTGGCAGCGACAAATGCAACTGCGGAATGAACGAACACCAGTACAGGTGAAGCGTGTTCCTGAGCAAAATAAGAATAGAAATAAAGTCAAAAGAAGGTTATTCTACAACAAAGATGGTACATGGCCATGTAAAGCACCTACAAAATCATATAAATTGCTGAATATTTATGAGCGTGTTGTAGGACGTCCTGGAATAGAGGCTCATCGGGCCGAAAATGATTGTGTTATGGCTATGGAAGTTTCGGTTGCTTTGGGGAAGGACTTCGTAGAATGGATTGACAACAATAATTGTAAGTTTAGTGAAGTGAAGGCTATGAAGCTTGGTGTGCCGCTCGGAGAATAATGGTTTGTGTATTTTGAGTGATATTATTGGCTGATAAAGAAAGACTACCCACTGACCAGACTGTGTCTGAAATGTGCATTTGGGTGTTGCATATAAAGCAAGTACGTAGGTATTTTTTTTTATTTATACTTTCTTAGTTTTAATTGGAAATCACTTTGGTGAAGGACAATATTGCAATAATACATAGCTGTTAGATGCTAATCTTTTTACTTTAATATTTTGTGCTATCTATCATACATTATTTTTACTATAATTTTATGCAATCAAAAAAATCATGTGAATATTTTGGTATTATGAGCATTTAGTAATGATATAACGTTTTTTTTACTGTATACTTTTAATAGGTGTATTTTCAAATTAATTATTACAATAAAACTTTTAAAAATTTCTGTATAAACCTTTTTAAAATGGATTTTAATTTTTATGTCCCTCTCAAAAACAAAATAAGATTATTTTATTTTGTAGCATGTAACAATTTTTTTATTATATGTACAATTGTCTTGAAACCAAATGTGTATGACTACTGCATAGTGCATACATACAATACTATTTGAATTTGCTTGAACAACTATTTTGTTCTGTTTTATATGTAAACCAGCTTTCACCCTACCCCCACTATTTTGCCCCCTTGGGGGTTGAATTTCCAAAAATCCTTTCTCAGTGGCTACCTACTCTTCACAACACACCCTGCAAGTTTCATGTCTCTAGGTTAAAATTGTGCCTTGATATATCAACAAACAAAATGAAAAGTTGTATGTATGCACTATCCCTTAATGTAACCTATAGGATAAGAATTGCATGAAAGCCGAGACATAGTCTTTTTTTATTCTTCATAATATTAACATTACATTTTTCAAACTGTACAAGTAGTCATTTTGTAGGTTTTTTTTTTCATAATAATCTAAAACAATAATTTGTTAATTGTTATTTTTTTTTTTAAGATTTTAGCTATAATGAAGCTTATTAAGTGTTTTTCTTTTTTTAATAATTATTGCATGTATTTTTTTTTTCGATTTGTAATTTTAATTATAATTATGGTACCCGTTATTTTAATGAAATTGCTCACAAATATTGATCTCTTTGAAAATTACCAAAATTTTAACTTTTTAGCTATTTTTTTATAAAAACTATTTATTTTGAAAGATTTACTTTTTACTTATCAAAATTTGAACAAAGATTTATAACATAAAGTTAAATATTGTATTTAATAATCTAAAACTCAATGCAATGTATTAATTTTAAAGCATTTACATATTATAATAAATATACATATATTTTTAATTTATTGTCTTTTATTTTCTTAACCCTTTCTGACAAACTATTTGTTGGAACTATAATCCGTCTAATTTTTCTTTATCAGTCCACCGTATCAGACAGATTTAGGCCTTGCACTAATATCTTATCTATTTCGTCATATAAATCTTCTTTAAATTTTTCCAATAGGATTTTTTCTTACAACCCAGAGTTGTAAAATTGACGCTATGACTCCCCGTGCCTCTGAAAGCACTTAAACTGACAATCGGTTTTGCCAATGGATATCGTGTACCGCGTCGACGGCACACGCGCCTCAAAGAGAAGAAGTCAGCACTGGAAGGGGCCCAACAGGGCCACGCCTGCCGGGGTTGCGGAATGTTTATAATAGTTACCGTGACCCTGGAACATAAAGGGCAATCGAAGGACCATGAGTGGGTTTTAGTCAGTAAAAGTCTGACACGCACTCCCGCCGCACCCAGGACGGGAGCAGTCATTTGATGATTTCCCACTCACCAAAAAAAAAATAGGTATCGTGGTATCCAGTAACTGGGTTATGGAGGTCTGATAGGTAGTCGCATCACGTAAATTGTGTTAATCGTACTGCTTAGTTGCTAGGTAACATTTGTTTACCTCGACCTAAGGTCACCGAGACTGTCTGTCACGTCTAATTAAACTCGTCCGGAAATAATCTCTCTTGTTTTCAGTGAAGTGACGGTGACGACGGTGGTAGACAAACCACGTAAGGCTCAATTTACACCAAAATGCGGCCGGCGGCGAAGCAACGAGGAGTTATAGTGTCAAGCAATCATAAACTTTATCGTCATTACTATAATACACAGTATCGCTTCAGCAAGTCGTGCAATATTTTCTAGATCTTGCTGTTAGCTGGCATCTCTGTGTCAATTGAGCCTAAGATTTTTTTACCGTTGGTAAATAAGCAGATGGCCTCATGCTCCATCATCTCCCTAGCCTTTTCACAACTATGTTGGGGTCGGCTTCCAGCCTAACCGGATTCAGCTGGATACCAGTGTCTTACTTGAAGCGACTGCCTATCAGACCTCCAGAACCTAGTAACTAGGCGACACGATACCTCTTGGTTAGACTTGGTCAACGTTTTACGAATGACAACCGGGACCAACGGCTTCACGTGCTTTCCGAGGCACGAGATGTTAGTGATGTCCAAGATAAACTTTAGAAAGCACATATGAATTGAAAAAGTCAGATTGGTACTTGCCTTGATTCGAACCCACAACCTCTTACACGAGAGGCGGGCGCCTTATCTACTGGGCCGTCACGACAATCACGGCAGATGGCCTCATGCTAACTTTAGATAATTAGACACCTGCTACCAGATGCCTCACGAAGATGATTTGCAATAACACCGGCACCCCTCAAACCGGAACACAGCTGCTTTGTGGCAGAGATAGGTAGGATTAGAGCAGATAACAGACCAAGAGCCAAGCTAAGTATAGCGAGGAGCCCAGTCACACCGAAATGGCAGCGGCCGGCAGCAGCCAGACCTGACGGGCATAATCAAACTTACACTGATCAGCTTCTATCGCCTCAAAAAATACATTTCTTCAGCTCAATTCAGCTAATAATATGTCCATCTGTTCGGCTTTCGTATAAAATCATAATTTTCTATGAACATAGGCTGAATTTAGTTGAATAAATAGCGTAGTCCCTTAATCCTTCGAACACACGTGATTTCAGACACAAAAGACAATAGCAGCCCGACAGCTGTCTGTCGGTTGGTCGACAAAAGGTCAATGTTGTAGCGACAAAACTGGGTGTAAAAATTACCAACGCCACTACCCGTGTCTGCAGGTCTCTTGGTCCTGACTGGCGTACTATGGGGCTGCACCAACCCCTTCATACGCCAGGGTACGAAGGGGCTACGTGACGTCACGGCCACCACGCTGTGGGGACAGGTCTGGGCTGAAGTTACTTTTCTGCTCGGAAATTGGAAGGTAACCAGTTACTGAAACATCAAAATTTAAAACATATTTACTTCATGTATAAACAATGTCGGTAATCCATACTAATATTATAAATGCGAAAGTAACTCTGTCTTTCTGTTTGTCTCTTCTGTGATCGCCTAAACCCCTGAACCGATTTTAATGACATTTGGTACAGGTATCCGATAAAGAAAAAATTACCAGACCAAGAAAAAACCAGAAAAATACCAGAAATCCCCCAGGAGCGGGAACTATTATTCTACCCCGACGAAGTCGCAGGCAAAAGCTAGTGAACAATATATCTAAAAGAATTCCAAGAAATTAAAGGATTCAGCTATGGCTGACCGGGATGACCAACCTCGGCTGGTAGGCCCGTTGACGATTTTGACGTTACACACATATTGCTGTAAATATGTGCGTCAGTCCGTCTGTCTTTCTATTACAGGACATGGCTTAATAACAAAATATTTTTAGGGGTATGAAGGACAGAGGATTAAAGTTCCTCATACTCCATTCAAAAGAGATCCTCTGACCAGACGGCTGTTGCGTCTGGTGGTTGGATGGTTCTATCAGTTCTAGTCGGGATTTTTCTACATATGCTAATGTTGCATCAAACTCAGTCAGATCGTCAGTTGTCGTTCATGGTCAGCGATAGACGTCGCGTCGCTACATACTCAATCATCGTATTCTTTTCTACATCATTGCAGTACGTGCTACCATGGCTCATCAACCAGGCAGGGTCGCTGAGTTACTTAGCAGCTGTCCAGCGCGCGCCGTTATCGGTGGCGGTCCCCGTCGCCAACAGCCTGGCGTTTGTGTTCACGGCGGTCACTGGGGCGGGCATCGGGGCTGAAGAACCGTTGGATAAGAGTATGTAGAAGCCTTATCTATACACCCAACTAATATTAAATAAATAATACCAGCCTCTAACTTTCCCACTGCTGGGCAAAGGCCTCTTCTCATTTAGAGAAGGTTCGAGCATTAACCACCACGCTCGCTCAAGGCGTATTGGCGATTTCGGACTTATATCACAGATTAATAAATAGTTACTACGTAACAGATACTTCACTCCAATACAAAAACGCAAATACCTATGCTATAATAGCCTACAAAATTATAATAATAATACCAGCTGTTTGCAGCGAGGAGAAATGTACCATATGTACGCACAAAGAGAGTTGAGATTCTTTTGCCCGCCGCGCGACTAACGTGTGTGCGTGTCGTTCAGCAAATGTGCTAGGGTTATACGTATGATGATAATGGTAATAAAACGAATGTTTTAGAACAACAATTATTTTTTTATTTGTTGATCAAATATTTTTTAGTTTAATAAAATGACCGATGCATATTTTTCGTTCCTTGAATTCCCGATTATTATATTTTAGTGTCGAAAATATCCAAAACCATAATCAAAAGGGAAACAGGGGAATTGACAATAATCACGCAATAATTACGTGGTTTCGGCATTTTGATAGTCAGCGCTGTACCCGGCACGCGCGAGCACTCAGGCGGGCGCGCGACAGCCCGGTGTTCGTTGTACCGTCGACGGTACGCGAAGCGGTAGGCATAAAACGCGTGGCCTTGAGCGAGTGACGGACGCCTGCTTATATTCACTACAAACCTAGGTTTCCTCACGATGTTTTCCTTCACCGATGTCTGTGATGTTTTTTTACTTTTTTTCTTCGTTCTTACATCCTTAAACCATAGCGTAGCTCTTGAGCGTACCTACATACGTAAAGTGCAATTAATTTTCAGGGTCTATCGTCGGAATTGTGCTGATCATGAGCGGTACAGCGCTGTGCTGTTTTGATGACACTAGCTGAAGGTACCGACAGCGATATACGATAGGTAAATAAGTTATTTAACAACACAAGACTTATATAAAATAATAATGTCCCTAAAAAACACTAGTAGTGTAGGTATCGATGGAATCACCACAAGAGTACTGAAGGCAGTTTCAGAAGAGATATGTGAACATCTCAGTCATATACTCAACCTTATCATTTATGCGGGTAAATATCCGGATGCTTTAAAAACATCTATTATTAAACCATTATTTAAAAAAGAAGATAAGGAGTTGATGGAGTATTATAGGCCAATCTCACTCATACCGGTTATATCAAAGATATTTGAGAAATACATTTATAGAGAATTGAATAATTACATGGAGAAGTATAACATACTCTGCGAAGAACAAAAAGGGTTCAGACAGCACAAAACCATCAATATGGCCATTTTTGATTTTTTATACACCATTATTAGTAACATGGATAAACGAACCCCAATATGTGCTTTATTTTGCGACATGACTCAGGCGTTCGATTATGTCCATTATAATACATTAATTAATAAATTGGAAGTTTATGGCATTAGAGGTAACGTGCTCCAACTTATTAAATCGTTTTTAGAAAATAGAACACAAATAACGGAAGTGAGCCGCATTAATGTAGTTAATAAACACGAAGAGATAATAAGATCACGAGAACGAAAAATCTCATATGGTGTACCGCAGGGAACCGTTATGGGCCCATTATTGTTTATATTATACGTAAATGACATGCCGCTATCCCTAAATCAACCTATTACAATGTTTGCAGATGACAGCACTGTAACTATTCCTTGTAAAAACGTAAGTACATATGAAAATGACATAAACAATTCTCTTGACTCAATAATTAAATGGTTGGACATAAATAATTTAAATATTAACTTAAGTAAGACTAAAATTGTGCACTTTAGACAGCGTACTCTCGGAGGGTCTAATCTTCACGTACATTACAAGGACATCAATATTGAGGAAGTAGGACATACCAAATTTTTAGGACTACAAATAGACTATAGTTTAAATTGGAAAGCACACATTGATATCTTATGTAAGAAACTGAGTTCATCCGCATTTGTTTTATATAGATTATCCTCAATAGTGGATGACAAAGCGCTTCTTACGGCTTACTATGGAATAGTTGAGTCTCATTTACGGTACGGCGTCATTTTCTGGGGGAACTCAACCGATCGAGACACAGCATTTAAGGCTCAAAAAAGATGTCTCCGATCAATGTTTAAACTTAAAACAACAGACAGTTGCGTACCCTATTTTAAGCAATACAAGATCTTGACACTTCCTTGTATTTACATCTTCGAAATAGCAATGTTTGTCAAGCAAAATCCGTCTCGTTTCGAACGCTTAGCCGATGTCCGTCCAAGGAATAGGCGCGACAATAGCAAACTATGTCAAGTACCATGTCTTACCACTTTGAAGCGCAACAGTGTTTATTGCATGGCCCCAATAATTTATAATAAATTGCCAAGTGCTTGGAAAGATTTAACCACCCATAAAACTTACTACACTGTAACTGAATTTTTAGCAGAAAAAATACCCACAATAAGACTCAAATAATTAGACTTAAGAATTAGATACAGAAAGACATATAAACTGAATATTGACATTAATAATAATTGTATAAATAATTTTAATAGTGATCTCAGTAGTACTAATTAATTTTATAATTTTAAATTTGATCTCATTGGTACATACAATTTTGTTATTTTTAGTTTGATTTCATTTGTATTAATTAATTATTTTATTTTTGTTATTATAAATAATTTTGCATGCCGAATGGTAAAATGTGGCTGAGCTGTATTATATATTCTATTCTATTAATACCTAAATACCATAAGACAAGTCACACGGCCATCTAACCTTAAATAGGCAAAGTCTGTGCTATGATAACCCTTGGATCCTTAGCCAACTCACACACGGTCATCTGATCCCAAACTAAGTAGAGCTTGTACTTACTATGGTAACCCGACAACTAGAATACCAGACCAGACAGGTAGAATAGATAACGAAAACGAATAGATTGTCAAATGTATGGATTTGACATAAGGTTTCGCTAAACAATTTGACATCTTTCCATACATTTGACAATCTATTCGTTTTCGCTATCTATTCTGCCACTTGTCTGCCACTTGTCAGTAGGGAGTTATTGGGCATTCTGAGCCACTTTCGTCCAGTAGCTCGGCAAGTAAGCCTCGCTACAGGACAGTGGCTCAGAACACCCAATAACCAATAATCAACTAGTAAAATGTGTAGCTTGGTCATTGTGTGTATTAAATCACTGACCGCCAGTAGCGAGGCGAGTAGATACGGATCGCCTCCATACCATTCAACCAATATTGTTAGTCTGTCATTGCTCAAACAAACGCTCTATCGCAATAAATAATGCTATTTCAGTTTATAAATATTAATGTACCCGATACATTTACTCATAATCAAACAGTTCGTTTTCAAGTGTAATCATGAAGTTTGTAAAGCAACCACAATCACTGCAAGTCCCAACAATCTGCGAAGATGTTTGTAAGACTAATTTTCGTCATGGAGAATTATTACCTGACTCAATTCGATGTATCATTTGCGGACCATCCAATTGTGGAAAAACCAATTTATTGATTGGTCTCCTTATACACGAAAATGGATTAAGGTTTAAAAATGTTTATGTTTATTCGAAAACTCTGTACCAGCCCAAATACATTTTTTTAGAAAAAGTTTTACAACGAGTGCCAGGTACTTCACTCCAGAAATATCATGGAAATGAGGAAGTGCTTACAGTTCAAGACGCAAAACCAAACTCTGTGATAATATTTGATGATGTTGCTTGCGAAAATCAAGATAGCATGCGTGATTATTTTGCAATGGGAAGACACAAGTTCATTGATTGTTTTTATCTAAATCAAACTTATAGTAAAATCCCGAAACAGTTAGTAAGAGACAACGCAAACTTAATAATACTTTTTAAACAAGATGACATTAATTTGCGTCATATATATGAAGAACATGTGAACACTGATATGACATGGAATCAATTTCGTGAAATGTGTTCAGAAATATGGAATGAACCCTTCAATTATGTAGTAATTAATAAAGACTGTTTAAAAAATAAGGGATGTTACAGAAACAAATTTGATACCTTTGTAGTCTTTGATTGAGAATATTGATATTTAAGTTTGTTACCATCGTGATATTATTATTCTTCAGTCATCGCTTAATCAATCACTATCGTTTTTCTGCTATGGAAAAATCGTTAAAAAGACAAATAGTACTTGCAGCCGAAGCTGTCAAGAAAAAAGTACGAAAAATGAGAGATGTTGAAATTAACAATCAGCAAACACTGGAATCAGTTTTCAAGCCTGTAACAGAACCTCTCAACCAGATTGCTAATGTCAGTAAGCAGACCTCTTCCCTGTGTCCTACAAAAAATGATGAACTTCTATTTATTGATAAAACTTTGCAGAATCAAGCAGTCAATGATAAAAATGACAATTCAGATGAATATGAATCTGATATTGAAAGTGACTCTTCATATAAATCATTAGTTGAAAACGACCCAGGTCGTGACACGTCATCTTGGTCAGTATCTTCAGAAGCCCTGAAAGATATTCCATTCGGTGTTAGAGTAGAAAATGGGAAATTTATGTTAGGTTCTGCACGTATAACGATCGGCGATGAATATATCACTGTAGCTGGACGCAAATACCGAAATACGCCCGGTTTGAAACAGTTGTTACTGAAGAAGAACGTTGATTTAAACATGGTTACAGAGAATGACATGCAACATTATAAGTCAATGCTACTTGATACAAACGCACATCGAAGAGACTATGAGCCGGATAAACCAATATAAAGTAATAAAGGACAAAAGTATATGCAAGTTATTAAGCCTATTTTTACTATTCAGTCTCAATCGAAGGGAAAAGGACTGCCCTTGACAAAAATTTGGAAGAAAAATGTTGATTTTGTATATTGGGACGATCCAAATGAACTGGTGGATAGATTAAAATTATTAATCGCATCTCGAGATGCTGGTAACACAGGATTAGATAATGAAATTATATCTATAATTGAAGAATTGCGTGAAAGTAAAATTATAAATAAATAAAACACGTACATTAGTACATATTTTAAAACTTGTGTTCATTTTATTATAAACCACACAACACAATACACCTTAAACATGAACGTTGATAAATTTGGACATCATATTCATAAAAGAATGAGATTATCGGAGTTGTTTGAGATTAAAGATAACACATTATTAAAATCAGAAAACGGAGATTTTGATTTAAAAACATCAAGACTCACAGGAATAAAAAATCCAGTAGAAGCTGGTGATGCAGTGAACAAGGATTATGTAGATCAAATGAGTGTTAATATGGTAAAAGAAATTAATACACTTATTAGTACATTGCATACATTGCGTTCACAAAGTATTATAGACGCACGGGAAACAGTCCAGGTTACTTTAAAAGCCAAGATTCCTGCAATTGTAAGTCATTTGCAAGAAAAGTTTTATACTAAAGAAGAGGTTGATAAATTACTTCAAAAAACTCAGTAATGGCAAAACAGCAAATTGTTAATGAAATACACAAAGCAGCACGAAGAAATTTTCTTAGGCGTCCTGTCATTCTAAAGGGAGTCGATGACTTGTGGCAAGCTGATCTGATGGACATGCAAAACCTAAGCAAATATAATAAAGGTTACAATTACATTTTAGTAGTGATTGACTGCTTCTCAAAGTATGCTTGGATGGAGCCTTTAAAAACAAAAAATAAACTCGATGTTACTCGTGCGTTTAAAAAAATTTTGATTAACAGCAAACGCAAACCTGATAATTTACAAACGGATATGGGAACAGAATTTTATAACAACTCATTTCAGCTGCTTATGAGGTCTTACAATATTAACCATTACTCTTCATTTTCTTCTAAAAAGGCTTCGATTGTTGAGCGACTGATTAAAACTATTAAAAATAATTTATATAAATATTTTAGTCTTAATGGAAACTATAAATGGCTAGATTTACCGTTACAAGATATATTAAGGACATATAACAACACAAAACATCGAACAATCAGAGTTAAACCAATCGAAGTGAATAAGGCTAATATGTCAGTTATAGCAGAAAATATAAGAAAATCATTTAAACATGCATCTATTCGTAAAAAACCTAAATTCAAAGTTGGTGATTTTGTTCGGATCAGTAAATACAAACATCAGTTTGAGAAAGGTTATACACCTAATTGGTCAACTGAAATATTCACCATAAAAAAGATTAATTTAACCATACCTGTTACATATACTTTAGAAGATCAGCGAAAGCAGGCAATTTTGGGAACTTTTTACGAGCAAGAACTTCAAAAATGTAACTATCCTGGTGTTTATTTGATAGAAAGAGTTTTAAAAAGAAAAGGATCAAAAATTTTTGTTAAATGGCTCGGTCTCAACAATGAAGAAAACAGTTGGATTGACAAAACTGCAATTGTAGGATAATATAGTATAAACATTATGTTTACAATATTTTCTTCATTACAATTCGGACAATGCACGGAGGTGAACTAGTTAATACATTAATCAATAATCTACCGTTCGAACTTCATTTGCCCGGTTACAATTATTGCGGACCAGGAACCAAACTCCAGAAACGATTACAGCGAGGTGATCGAGGTGTAAATAAGCTTGACGAAGCTTGTATGCATCACGACATTGCCTATGCAAACCACACAGACTTACCAAATCGCCACAAAGCTGACTTACAACTATTAAATATGGCTAAACAAAGACTAAGGTCAAATGATGCTGGAAAAGGTGAAAAACTGAGTTTATGGATAGTGAGTAAAGTTATGAAAGCCAAATTGAAATCCGGTGCCGGCGTTAAAACGTTTAAGAATTTCGTATCAAAAATAAAATCAACGATCAAGAAACTGAACCCAAAGGACAGCAAAACATTAATCAACGTTGCTTACGCAGCAGCAAAAAAAATATTTCCAAAACTCTCAAAAAATCGAGTACCACGAGTGATACCGTTACCTAAAACTGGAGGAATTCTACCTTTAATACCAATTTTTGCTGGTTTATCGGCTTTAGGTACTTTAGCAGGCGGTGCAGCGGGTATTGCAAAAACTGTTAACGACTACAAAGCCGGACAGCAGAATTTGCAAGAAACAGTAAGACACAATAAGGCTATGGAGTCTTTAAGGTTGGGCAAGGGTTTATACATTAAATCACATAAAAATGGTAAAGGTTTATTTATAAAATCTTCAAAAAACTAAAAAATAAGCTACCTAATCGTCCTCTAACTAATGTAGATATTCAAAAGCATGCCCGTAACATCCCCTACTTTCGAGGAGTCTACATGAAGGATCAATTACCAAGGATGCCAAAACAGATTGAATGCGGTGTCGTTAACTTGGATAATCATACTAATCTCGGGACGCATTGGGTAGCTTATGTTAAAGTTAACCACTATTGTGAATATTTTGATAGCTTTGGGGATTTGAAACCTCCATTGGAACTAATGCGATATTTCAAGAAATGTAATGTTTTTTATAACTATAATAGATATCAGAAATTTGACACAGAAAACTGTGGACACTTATGTTTAGAATATCTAAGGAATTTTTGGAATAAAAACGTATAAAAAATATAATTTTGTTTTATTTTAATCATTTGCAAGATGTCACTCACATTGTCAATAACTGGAAACTCGTCAACTTTATCTACGTATTATCCTAACACATTGCAACTAAACGAACAGTACGAGTGTGCGTTATTACATTTCTCAACATTTAATTCTATTCCAAACATCGACAAAACAAATAATAAGTTCTATTACGGTTCTAACGAAGTTATTGAAATACCAGAAGGCACCTACGAACTGCAAGATATTGATGATTACTTGAAATCTAAAATTAAAGATGCATCAATCAAACTGCAGTGCAATAACAATACGTTAAAAACTTCTGTATTCTGTTCAAAAAACATAAATTTTAGTAAAGAGGATACTATTAGAAATTTACTAGGTTTTGATAAACAGATCTTGGAACCAAATAAATGGCATGTGTCACAGTTTCCGGTCAACATTTTACCTACGACAGTGATCAGGATCGAATGTGATATCGTGAGTGGCTCGTACACAAACGGAAAACCGAGTCACATAATTCACGAATTCGCCCTTAACGTACCTCCCGGTTATAGAATTATAGAAATTCCAAAAAACGCGATATACTTTCCAGTCAACCAAAACAACATAAACTGCATACATATCCGATTGATAGATATAAATAACCGCTTAATAAATTTACGGGGTGAAGAAGTGCAACTGTACTTGCATCTGAGAAGAAAAAATGATTGACTACAATAAATACGTGCACCAACAAATTCAAAATATCAGTCCCGCTCAAGCATCCACCCTAATAAGAGGTCGTAATAAAAAGAAAATAAAATTAACTAAAGACAACAAAGCATTTCTTAAAGTGATTGGTTTGCTAAAATGAATATCTTAGACGTTTTATCCGCTCCGACTTATGACAATACAGTTGAAGGAATTGAATTTCATTCTTACAAACCGTATGTTACTAGTTTTAATAGAAATGACGAAATTCGCATTCCTATTAACCAACAGGACTTGTACATTCTTCCGTCAGCGAGTACCTTGTATTTGGAAGGATCCGTTATCGTGAGCAAAAAGGATATGAAAGATAAAGCCACTACTGTCCAGTTTACGAATAATGCACTACTCTACTTGTTTCAAGATATAAGGTACGAGCTAAATGGAGTGGAAATTGATAGAATAAAAAATGCTGGTGTAACTACCACAATAAAATCGTTAATATCAATGAATGAAAACGAATCAAAGATATCTAATTCGTGGGGCTGGAATATCGATGGTACGAAAAATATTAACGGGGGTAATTTTTCTGCTTCTATACCACTCTGTAATATCATCGGTTTCGCAGAAGATTTCAAGAAAGTAGTAATAAATTGTAGGCACGAACTGATATTGCTTCGAAGTAATACTAACCTCAACGCTGTAAAACTCAACACCGGTGAAACTATAGAAGACGTTCAGATAAATAAAATCATTTGGCGCGTACCGCACGTTAAAGTGTCTGACAAAGAGAAAATAAGTTTGCTGAAACTATTAGAAAAAGATCGACCACTCCAGATGATATTCAGAAATTGGGATTTGTACGAATATCCGGCTTTACCCAAAACTACAAAACATACCTGGTCAATCAAAACATCCTCGCAAATAGAAAAACCAAGATACATTATTATGGGACTACAGACAAATAGAAAAAACAATGGCAGTTCTGATATGTCTCAGTTCGATCATTGTCATGTTCGTGATGTAAAAGTGTACCTCAACTCTACTTACTTTCCGTATGAAAACCTGAATGTGAGTTTTGCGAATAACAGAATTGCTTTATTATACGAGCAATACGTAAGATTTCAGCAGTCTTATTACGGGCGTCGAGCGGAACCCTTATTAAGTGAAAAACAATTTAAAGATTTGGCACCACTATTTGTCATCGATTGCTCCAGACAAGCGGATAATATAAAGACAGGCCCTGTTGTAGACGTAAGAGTGGAAATTGAGAGTGATTCGGAAATACCAGATCAAACTTCTGCATATTGTCTTATACTGAACGACTGTATTATTGAATATAAACCTTTAAGTAGTACAGTCAGGAAAATATCATGAATACGAATACTGTCATATTAGATGTTCAAGGGTTTAAAGACATGTACAATAATTTTATAATAAAAGAGTTATCTTTTGCTACCCGTGATTATACGCAAACATTTTTAATAAAACCACCATACTTGTATAAATACTTAACAAGTGACGAAAAGAGGCAAGTTAAATGGCTGGAGAGAAACAGGGGTATTTATTGGAACGAAGGCTATATCGACTATAGAGAATTTCGTCGCATAATCGTTCCCTATCTAGAAAATAAGGAAATAGTTGTTAATGGTTTGGAGAAAGTAAAGTGGATAAAGGAACTTTGTGAGAACTGTAAGGTATCAGACCTTGGTACCAAAGGATGTCCTAATTTCTCTATTTTACATAATAAATACTGTGAAGGAAGAACTAATTTAAATTGTATAAAACATTTAAAGCATTGTGCTCTTAAAAATGTGTTATGTATAAAAAAGTATTTAGAGTTATAAATGTGTACCTAGCTATAAGGTTTTCATAAATAAAAAATCATTTGTTTAGTAAAACTATTTTTTATTTTGTTATACAACCAACAACCTTTTAAAAATATAATAATCAAATTTAAATAAAATAAACAAACAATAAGTACTACGTTTTTGCCTAATCAACTTCTTCCGAAAACAGTTCCGAAAGTAGTACTAAAAATCATTGTCTATTAAAGATTTAGATATTTTTTTAACTAAAGATTCAGTTTCGTCCATAACATTGTCTATAGCGTCTTTAACAATATATTGAGCACTTAAAATAACGTTCTCACTGTCACTCTCACTGTCACCGGTTTGCAGATTACTATTGCACAAATCTATAACTTCTATTTTAATCAATTTGATGCCTCGTCGCTGTAATCGGCTCATCACAAAAGATTTTGTTGGATTGTGCTGTGTATGTGTGTTCTTCGACTTTTCCCGGCATCTTTGTTTTGATTTCTTGTTTGGCACTTGTTTGCTGTGTTCGGGTTCGTTGTAAAGCGTTTCGGAAAATTCTTCATAAGGATTTTGAGCGTACTGGCTAAACATTATTTCTGAATCTGTATTCTGGAACAAAAAAAAAAACAATCATTAAGTACTGTTCATTAAACCAACGAACACACGTGACTCGAGACACCACAAAAAAGACAATAGAAGCTCGACAGCCAGCTGTCGGTTGGTCGTTGAAAGGTTAACTAAAACGTAGACGTTGATAAAGTGATGCATAAACGAATTTCATCAGGTTACAACATTCATAGCACATTCACTAATAACTTTGAGCAAAATTACTGTCACATCAATAGCTAGTTACTAAATAATAATATAAGAATAAATTGAGAAACTTACCGATGACATGTTCGAGATAAGCACAACGCTGCTTAGTACTACTGTACTAGTACTCAAGCCGAGTTTTATTTCGTGAATAACAAAAATACCATCGCGATCATTCCTAATTAAAATTAAAGTGTTAACTAAGCATTTGTGAGGGTAATGCACTGTTACGTTTTTGTGTGATCAGCGATTTGCAATTAACGCAAACATGGCTCTTCCAAGTTTGTATAATCAGTCTTATTTAATTACATATAAAACACATTTCCCTTTGACAATAAACGATTTAAGTTTCATCATGCACTTCATGTTTCAACTTGAATCACAGTCAGGTTTCATTTTATTTAACCGACTACAAAAAAGGAGGATGAGGTAAATCGTTAATTAAACATGTAGTTATAATCAATCACATTTTATTGATATATTTACATTAACTTAGGTTTTTAAAACTATGAATTTTAATTATCATACATTAAAAGTTACTTAGGTCTATTTTTAATGACTATATTGAGATTATATTAGGTAGGATACATAAATCATATTCGAACTCTATAACTAATAAGCTAAATCTATATTTTCGCTCTTTAAAATAAGTGAGTGACCCCAGGCTAGCGTTGATATTCGATCTACAGATATCGAGCGTTTATCGTCATTTCGAGATAAAGCAATTTTGTTGACACTCTTAGTAAATATTTCGTGCTTTATAGATTTAAACATAATATTTTTGCTACGAATAACACCACCATTTAATAAAATATTTTCATAATCTGTTACATTTAAGTCTCTTACTACACTTGCTTTGACTCCTTTTGCTTTTTTAATAACTTTATCGATCGTTTTTATTGAGTAAAGCTTCGATCTCAAACCAACAAAATCTGAGATATATTTTCCTCCCATTTCGTCTTTGAACAAACCAGGAACTTTTTTGTTCATAATTGGTATGTTAAAATCATTTTTATCATCATAGTTACTGGTGTCGAAAAATTGCAAAAAATTATACTTTAAGTCATGATAAAAATCAAACGTGAATATTTTATAAACAAACGAATCGGTGTCTGTATAACACAGCTGCACTCGATCTTTATAAAAAGGTTTTACAATATTATAATGAAAGTCATACATATGTGTCTTAGAAAGCTCTAATACAGTAAATCCAATATAAATAGGTTTATCTAAAATAATTTGGTCAGGTTTCATTTGTATTGCAACTAAGTTTTCAGTTAGAATAGACGCGCTATGGAAATAGGGGCTGGCTACAAGTCTCTCGGAGGATATAAATTTCTTAGTTCGATTAGTTTGATCGCACCATTGATTTACTAAATGAATGGTTACTCTATTTTCAGTATTTTCTAATGTCTTCCCAAAAACACTGTTGTTCAACAACTTAAAAAAGTCTTGTTCGAAAGAACTTTTTGCCTTTTGTCTTAATCGAGTGTTTAATTCTATGTACTGTTTCAAATAGGGACTTTGTCTAAAAGTAATAGCTTTATGAACTTTACGTAATATTAAACCATGTTCTAAACACTTTTTTAAATGAACGTAATGTATTACGTAGTTGTATTTATTATGCAAATTTGCTACTAGTTTTTTCGTTTTACCTCCTGGAGGTATACATTTCTCAGGACAAAATGGTAAATCATTGTGGTGTTTGTGTAAATGTTCAGGATAAAAAAGATCGACTTCTAATATAAAACCCCACTCAGAGTTGTTCTCGACATTTTCGACACGAAAGTTAGTTAATTCATTTTCATCAAGAAATCTAAAACTGGAATATGGTAAATACTGACACATGCTGAACCCGTATAGGTTATTACAGTCTAGATATACTATGAAACTCTGAGGCTGTAACGCATCATAATCTGGCATGTATTTGTGATTTGCCTTAGCATGCCGATGAGAACACATGCACAAGCCCCCTCGTATTCCGCTTTGAATCATTCTAATGATAGCTAAATCCGAAATCAGTTCTAACTGAACCCCTGTTTTTAGTAACATTGCATCGAACGATAAACTGGGTGCAGTTATGTAAAAGGCAGGATCGAGGTTGTAATATTGTTTACATGTATTCCGAAAATTTTGGAATATGTCCGTTAACAAAAGCACGTCAGTTTTTAAGTATAGATCTGTATACTCGCCTAGGTCAGTAATATTGAATTCAGTCCAAACATTCTGAGCATGAGTATAGTCTTCATCGCTAATACCTTCATTAGTCAAAGAATTATGAAAATAATATTTTGATGGTAATGACTTTTGTTCGTAACATTTCCAATCTTTCATATAGTCATACGGGTATACACCTTTACGAATCAGCAAACTAAATTGTGATTCGTCAGAAAAAAATGATTTAAGGTTGACAAAATCGTCTACTTGCAGAGTTTTAGCAAGTTTGTCTAAACTTGTTCCTAGAAAGTTGAAGGAATCTAAAAACCTTAGTTGTATAAACTCATTATCAGCAATAGGAATAAACTTTGTGAACGAAATATATTTTTCTTTCGTTTTAGGTATAATTTTAATTTGTCCGGGAATTTCACCTAACTTTTTAATAAATAAGTGACAATCGTATCCGGATAAGTTATGAAAAAATATTGGAATGAATTTTGGTACTTTGTGTTGTAGGTTGCAGTGTCGATGTGCTGCACCTCGGTACCGGCCTGTAATATGACAGTGATCCTTTACTCTATCTGTCAACAGTAAATTTTCACAAAGGTAGCACTTAATAGCGCGTTTGAAATCTAGAGCATCTATTTCTGTAAAAATCATAGGTGGGTCTTTAGTAAGAGTTCTGTGTATTGCTTTAGCATCTTCAGTCAGAAAATGTATGAATTTTGAAACACAATCTTTTCCGCGATAACTTCTATAGCCGCCAACCATATCGTTAAATGCTGACACTACATTGTAGGCGAACGCGGCCGGCACATGACGATGAGAATATGTCGTGTTAGCGGTGTTGAATTCAAGGCCGGAAATCGGTTCGAGTATCGTTTCGAAATCGGCATATATGACGAAAGGAATGTCTTGTTTTCTATCAAAATTTTTGAATTTTAAAAATGTTCCTTTTTCTGGTAATACCGTGGCAATTCCTCCACACAGGTGTGATTCAATTTGGATGCGTGTCGGAAAAAACAATAAGCACGTTTCGCAGAAGTATAATTTACCATGATGTTTAGTTATCTGAGTTCTGACTAGACGAGGTAAATCATTGATAAGACAATAATGAGTTTTACTATTATTTTCTAAGAACAATAAATGTATGCTTTTAGATTTTTTATTCGATGTTGAATACAGAGGCCCTACGATAGTCTTATTATTTTTTAAACCATACACATAAATATTCAAAAACGGATTATTTTTCTCGAATACAGCTATATCCGAAAATGTTATCGGGAATGCCAAACCATTGATATTCAAAACATCCTGGAAGTAGGGATAAGATGAAACTCTGTTGGGGTGTAGTTTAGCAGGATATAGAGCCGCCACAACGCACCATAAAAAGCAATACTCATCATTGTTGCGAATATTCAAACATGCTTTTTTATTTTTTATACATTTTGGTAAAGTTATAAATTTAGATCCACCGAGATAGATAAGATAGATAAGATAGATAAGATAAGATAAGTCTTTATTTGCCTTAAACATAGTATAAAGATGTTACAGTCAGGTCTAAAGTCCACATGTTTAGCTATACAGAAAATGTATCAATTGCATGCAAAATAATTGTCATCATCATCATCAGTAAATAATTATACAATGTCACAAAAAATATGGTCAATAAATTGTTATAGAATGTCACAAAAATATTAATCAAGTCAAGTATGACAAAGATCCAAAGATTCACACATTAATGTCAAAAAAATCTTTAATGTCATAAAACATATGTTCTTTTAGCCATTTCAATAATCGGTTTTTAAACAAGTTTGTATTATTTAACAATTTTATTTCTATTGGAATTTTATTATAAATGCGAACACACATGACTAAAAAACTTTTCGCATACTTGGCTGATTTAGGTGTATCCTGATATACAAGTCTGCAAGGATCTCTGTTTCGAGAGCTTATTTGATTTGCTTTTTTGAACAATCCCTTATTATTATATACATAATTACAGATTTCATAAATGTAGAGCGATGGAAGTGGCAGTATACCCAGATTTTTAAAAAACGCTTTACATGACTCGTCAGGACGGATATCACAAACGGCTCTGATACATTTCTTTTGCGCAACAAATGCTCTGTGCTTATCCGTGCTGTTACCCCAGAAAATCAGCCCGTATCGTAAAATAGATTCTATATAGGCATAATACGTTGTAATTGCTGTTTTCTTGTTAGTCACTTTCGTTATTTGTCTGAGAGCATATACAAACTTATTTACTCTACTGCACAGATCATCCAGATGTATTTTCCAATTCAGATCTTGATCTATAAGAACTCCTAGAAATTTTGTTTCAGAAACTTCGTTTAATCTGTCAATATTAAGTTTAAAATTGTAATTAGGATGCTTTGATTGATTAAACTGTATATATTTTGATTTATCTAAATTAATTTTTAGTTTATTAGTTTGCAACCAATTTAGTATGTCATCAATAGTATGATTAATGTCCATTTCATGATCAGATTTGGTTTTAAATTTTTTGTCAGATGTCACAGTAATCGAAATGTCATCTGCAAATAAAATACATTTATGCTTGGTCATTAGCGGTAAGTCGTTAACATATAGTAAAAACAATAAGGGTCCTAATACACTCCCTTGAGGGACGCCGCATTGATTAACTCTATGGTCAGATGAATACGAGGTTAATATATTTTGATATACTTTATTAATGACCACGTATTGTTTCCGGTTATTTAAGTAAGACG
The DNA here is from genome assembly GCA_033675125.1 of Athetis lepigone. Lineage (NCBI taxonomy): Eukaryota > Metazoa > Arthropoda > Insecta > Lepidoptera > Noctuidae > Athetis > Athetis lepigone. The sequence continues at coordinate 12,693,558 of CM066221.1, forward strand.
CGATCCACTGATATACTGAACCTCTTATTCCATTTTTTTCTAATTTCCTCAGCAAAATATCATGTGCCACAAAGTCGAAGGCTTGTGACAGGTCGAAGAAAAGACCCGTTGTTAAATAATTTTTATTTAGGGAATCATGAATATGCCTTAATAGACCAGCAATTGCTAGTGTTGTTGACTTGTGTTTTTGAAACCCATACTGATCTTTTGTTATAATATTGTATTTGTTACAATAATCTGAAATTCTCTTGTGCATACATTTTTCAAATAATTTTGATATTATGGGTATAAGGGTTATCGGGCGATAATTTTTGACATCATTTTTATCGTTTTTTTTGTACAATGGTTTAACGACTGATAATTTTAGAGCATCAGGAAACGTTCCAGATGAAAACGAGAGATTTACTAAATAAGTCAAAATAGGAATTAGCTCTGTATTGCAAGCTTTAATCACTTTCGTACTAATTCCATCATAGCCCTCTGAGTTAGTGTTTTTCAAAGCTATTATTTCCTTTTTTACCTCGTCTTCAGTCATAGGCCTAAGAAACATGGAATTAGGCACAGTCATAGATTCATTAGGTTCGTCATTATCGTGTAAATGATTAAATGTCGCAGTACTAGTCAGATCAATGAAATAATTATTAAAAGCATTTGCTATGTCAGAGGGATTAGTCAGTATTCTATTATCTAATTCTAGTTGTGAAATATTAATGACACCTTTGGTATTTCCAAATTCACGGTTAATGACTGACCATGTTGCCCTACATTTGTTTTGACTGTTATTTATAAAATTTATATTTGAATTTATTTTGGAATTAAAGATACATTTTTGCAGTATTAATGAAAACTTTTTATATCTATTTTTATACACTAGGGTTTTATTTCTATAATATAGATATCGTAACCGTCGTTTAGTTTTGCAGCTAATTCTCAGACCCTTGCTTATCCATTTTTGTTTAGTTACGTTGGAGTTGTTTATTTTAATCTTGATCATTGGGAAGCATAAATTATACAACAAAACCAAGAACTCGTGAAATTTATTGAACGCATTATTTAAATCGGTTTGAAGATGAACTTCTGACCACTTGACACTTGCAAGGCATTGCTTGAATTTCGCTATATTTTCACTACAATAATCTTTTTTATGAATGAAATACGATATGTTTTGCGTACTTTGGTCCTTTACTGGGAAATCTAAGAGTTGAGCTGTGTCATGGTCTGATAGGTATAAGGGTAAAACTTCAATAGAAGATTTTTTTATATTACTTAGTATGTGGTCTATACAAGAGTCTTTACGGGTGGGAACTTTAACGTGCATTTCTAAGACATAGTTATTACATAAATCCTGTAAGTAGTTGGTAACTTTCCCTGGTTTCAGCGTATTTATATTGAAGTCTCCGGCAATAACTATTTTTGTCCTTGACCCATACTTTCTAACTGTTTCACACATAAATTGATCAAGTTTATTCAAAAATATGTTAGGGTCAGATTTAGGCGTTCTATAGAGACACACGATAAGTAATTTATGTAATGGAACTTCAATACCACAGGCTTCAAATGCTTTTTGGGTTGAGTACTTTTTAGTGTGGGAAAGCTCGTTATAAATAATACACTGTTTAATAATACACTGTTTGAGAGGCTGATATTTATTAATATTTATTTCTACATGTGAATTGCTCAAAAATGTCCAACCACTATCTCTCTCCTGAAACTTTTCAATTTTCTTTAACAGTAAATTAACCATTGTTTTATAAATTGAATCAAAATCGTAATTAAAATTTATAATAATATTTTTTGTGGCGAAAGATTTCATTTCCTTCTGATCATTTTTAAACATAAGAAAAAAAGAAAAAAGTTCAAAATTTATTTTTAGAGCAGTATGTTTTATTAATGATCGATTTATTAGAGTTTTAACCTGTTCACTAATACTATTAAGAAACATTTCAGGAAAATTATTTATTTGCTGACCATTAGCGATGATCTTGTAACTAACGATTCGTTTTTTAAAAGCTGAATTAATAATTGCAACATTGTCTGAAATAGTGGTCGCACCATTGGTTTTATGAGTATTACTACGTAAATGACCAGACCAACGACGATTATCTACAAATAAGTTGCAAATCAAACAGTGAGGCATTATGTAACTATTTGATATTAACTAACATCCAATATAATCTCGAAATTAAAGGTCTTACCTACGCAAACGACTAATAAATAATAATCAAAGCAAGTGTAGTGTGATAGAATGATTGACTCCAGAGCAGGTATACGTCTTCCAGTTTTAATGATTACTTCTTCATCAACTAGCACATTTCATTGGGTATTTCTGAAACAAAAAAAGAAAGATCGATTAGCCAATATTAATGAAAATCAACAACATTTTTAACAAAAAAAAACTAAACAAATTTAATAATTACCTTCTTGCTATATACTCAGTATTGTACATAAATGTACCAATTTTATGTAGTCCAAATGTGTGGGTGTTTTTCAGATCGCAATACTAAAATTCAGGTACTGCTCACAGCTGCTTCGGGAGATTATAGGACTTGATATTTTGATATTTGCTGTTAATCCATAATATTTATTTTAATTGTTACAGAATTGAGACACCGCCACGCATTGTAGAATTCGGATAAAGTATTTTTAATTTTTTTTTTTAAATTTTGGCTTCTAAACTTTACTAATAAGTATGGAGTAGTCGTTACTGAGTAGGTACTCATACGATCAATTTCCGATAAATCAATGAAATATTTGATTGAAATAATTGTTATTTTAATAATTATTGCGTAAAAACTTACACGTGTAACCTTGATTATTTTTTTTCGTCAGCATAATCGTATTCGCAACAGTAAGCTACTTTAGTCAGGGTTGGCACACATCCTTATTAAGGGTTATAAGTATTAGAAACCAAGTGTACTATCCAATATTAAATAAAACGTATAAGTAGCTTACTAACTTTAAGAAAGGAATTCCAAATTAAGTTTATTTATTTTTTATATCATTTTTAATTTTCATATCAAGTTCTTTTTAACTAACAAGTACATACAAATAACACTTAAATATAGTATCAATTTAAGTGTTATTTGTATGTATATATATATTTATATTTTAATTTTTAACTAACTATTAATGTTTATTTATTTACTTTCTGTACTAAACAGGTATAGGATTTACTCGAACATAAAAGTATCACAAAGAAAACTTATACAATGATAAACACTAATCTTATGATTGTCTTTGGTTTGCTCAATAATTAAATTACTCGTAAGAATATTCCCTATTAGCGTTAATTATAACTCGTTATCTACTGGATAAGGTGTAACGTTTTGTCAACCCTGAGTCGTTTCGCTGTCTCGTCATTCAGTGCTACTCGAAAATACCTTACTATTCACTTTTAGCACAAGTATAATGCGTCTAAGGAAAAATGTTGGTTAATGCAACATTATTATGAACGCTTGCAGTCAATTTATAATGTAGTGCATTATCATTCGTTTTTCGATTTATAAGCTATATGTTTTCGAAGTACTTGTTACAATTCAACTAGAGTCTACAAGTGTGGAAGTAATCTTCAAGAAGTGCTCTGCGATCCAGCTGCGTTATCTTGTCAATACCAGTGTTGACAGCTAACCGCTGCCTGCTGCTGACAGTCACTACGCCTGCCTGCCTGCCTGCCTGCTTTCATCAGCCTGCTATATACATTGGATATAATTAGGAAATGTGAGTATAAAACTTTATCGCTTGGTTCATAACTCAAAACTCTGTCCCGACGTATGTAATTGTAATAATTATATTTGACTATTATTTTGTTGCATCTTTATTTCAGGTCCGACTCCGAGTGCGAGTACTTCCAACAAGCTCCGATCCCTGACCAGAAAATGAAGCCCGGCCGCAAGCCGCCTGCAGACAACAGGAAACGCAAGTCGCACACGTCAACAACGAATTTAATTCGTACAAGGTAAACAAACAATTTAATAATTTAGTTCCCAAACTAGTTAAAAATGTTCAATATATGTTTATTCGTAAGTGTCTCATGTTTTGCAAGTATATATTTGTATAACTAGCTGTTCCTCGCGGTTTCACCCACGTTACACTAGGTTTTTTGGTTACTGCTTCGCTCCCGTGGGACATAGCGTGATATTATAATTATAGCCTATATTACTCGTTGACAATGTAGCTTTCGAATTAGTGAAATAATTTTAAAAATCGGTCCAGTAGTTTTTGAGCCTATTCATTACAATCAAACATACAAAGTTTTTCTCTTTATAATATTAGTGTAGATTTTATTGACAAGTGTGTTTATTTTTTCCTGTGCATACCTATCTAAACAGTAAATGTACCATGTACCTGTGTAAATGTATGATGAACTAATAGAAGCTTTCATTATTGTTTCAGTACAAAATCCAATACTGATAATGATTTATTCGGTATCAGTAGCAACTGCGGGTCTGACACCTTGCTAAAAGACGATTCATCGAGTACATGTTTATCGTCATTCTTCGTTAACCGTATCGCCAACGGCTGCGAGCGGCGAGCAGCGAGCATCACCGGAGACTACTACATCGACTGTAAGGTGTACAAGGCGGACGACGTGCGCCACACCGACTCCCAGGAGCTGTGGAAGAAAGCGCTTGTGCGACTCAAGTTCCAGACCGACCCTGATTCGTCTCAGTGGCGAAAACTACAAGAGTTCGTGCGTTCGGTAGATACATTGTTTCCAGAAAAACCAATGCTTTACTGAAATTAAACCAAATATATTTTTTATAATATGATGTTTCCTTTCTCAGCTGATACTTACTGTGTTAGTCACAACGACGAACAGTTCGCATGAAGCTGGCTGTAGTCGTTTTGCATTACAAATGTTAGTCACAACGACGAACAGTTCGCATGAAGCTGGCTGTAGTCGTTTTGCATTACAAATGTTAGTCACAACGACAAACAGTTCACATAAAGCTGTCTGTAGTCGTTTTGCATTACAAATGTTAGCCACAACGACAAACAGTTCACATAAAGCTGGCTGTAGTCGTTTTGCATTACAAATGTTAGTCACAACGACAAACAGTTCACATAAAGCTGGCTGTAGTCGTTTTGCATTACAAATGTTAGCCACAACGACAAACAGTTCACATGAAGCTGGCAGTAGTCGTTTTGCATTACAAATGTTAGCCACAACGACAAACAGTTCACATGAAGCTGGCTGTAGTCGTTTTGCATTACAAATGTTAGCCACAACGACAAACAGTTCACATGAAGCTGGCTGTAGTCGTTTTGCATTACAAATGTTAGCCACAACGACAAACAGTTCACATGAAGCTGGCTGTAGTCGTTTTGCATTACAAATGTTAGCCACAACGACAAACAGTTCACATGAAGCTGGCTGTAGTCGTTTTGCATTACAAATGTTAGCCACAACGACAAACAGTTCACATGAAGCTGGCTGTAGTCGTTTTGCATTACAAATGTTAGCCACAACGACAAACAGTTCACATGAAGCTGGCTGTAGTCGTTTTCATTACAAATGTTAGCCACAACGACAAACAGTTCGCATGTGCCAACTGCAGTCGTTTTGCATTCCAAATACCTTGATTGATGTTAGTCACAACGGCAAACAGTTCGCATGAAGCTAGCTGTAGTCGTTTTGCATTACAAATGTTAGACACAACGACAAACAGTTCACATGAAGCTGGCTGTAGTCGTTTTGCATTACAAATGTTAGTCACAACGACAAACAGTTCACATGAAGCTGGTTGTAGTCATTTTGCATTACAAATGTTAGACACAACGACAAACAGTTCACATGAAGCTGGCTGTAGTCGTTTTGCATTACAAATGTTAGTCACAACGACAAACAGTTCGCATGTGCCAACTGCAGTCGTTTTGCATTCCAAATACCTTGATTGATGTTAGTCACAACGGCAAACAGTTCGCATGAAGCTAGCTGTAGTCGTTTTGCATTTAAAAAGTAATTCACACAATGACCAAGCTACACATTTTACTAGTTGATTATTGGTTATTGGGCGTTCTGAGCCACTGTCCTGTAGCGAGGCTTACTTGCCGAGCTACTGGACGAAAGTGGCTCAGAATGCCCAATAACTCCCTACTCTTGTCTAGTCTTGTGTAAAGAGTGGGTATCCACAAAGAAAGGATTTTTGGAAATTGGACCCCTACACGGATAAAATAAGGGATGGAAGTTCGAAATCCAGGGGGGGCAAGCCGCTGGCGAAAGCTATGGTTTTCTATTAAGGCATAAGTAATATCAAAAATGCTATTCCCAACAGTACGTAATTATAAATAGGTTTTTAACAGAATCTGTCATTCATCTACAATCCGTGCGAGATAACATGGCACCTGGGTTGAATGAGTGACATTTAAAGTACTAAGTGCAAAAAAGGAAACGTTCGATTTTGGACTAACACTATGACAGATGACAAATATACGCTAACACCAGTTTAAAAAATAAAAAATATATTATATAGGTAAAAAAAATAGGAGACATTTATAAAAAATACTAAAAAAATAATTTAAAGTAAAGAACAGCGGAACAAAAAACGAATACATTTTATGGCTATATTTTTATTTGGTGTACATTGTGCTAGCCCGGGCTCTATCCTTTATGAATTTTATTTAAGTTTTTTTTTAATTATAACATTTATTTTGTGCTTAGTTGTTGTTCATATTCATAACATAGGGTACTACAACGTTTTAAACGTGAAAAAACAAACTACTTAGAAACAAAGTTTTGACGGGCCTGTTGGTCTAGTGGTCAGTGACCCTGACTGCTAAGCCAGAGGTTGTGGGTTCGATTCCCACCCAGGACAAACTTTGTGCGATGAGCATAATTGTTTGTTCTGTGTCTGGGTGTTATTTATCTATAATAAGTATGTATTTAAAAATTATAATTATAAGTATATACATACATCAGTTGTCTGATTACCATAACACAAGCTCTGCTTAGCTTTGGATCAGATGACCGTGTGTGAGATGTCCCAGGATATTTCATTCAGAGTAATTTAGAGTCTTTGCACGGTTGTATGACGTAAATGCATATCCGTATGAACAGTACCTACCGTTAAACTAACTGCCCGCTGACGCAATACTCAAACAATCGACTTGAGTCATCAATCATCATGCGAAAGAGAACCTAATTGTAATGCAAATTGGTTCAAATTTCTACGTTTCGGTGTAGCGTTCTTCATATACAGATATACTTTTTAATTCACTGTTTCAGGCGCTGGAAGCAGTCACAAATGCAATCATCTTTTATTATGGGTCCAGAATAATGTAAAAAAACTGCTGTGCTGAAGAAAAATTCACTACAACACGACCATACTGTATTGTAAAGTATTTTTAATATTATTTTCATCAAGTATTATAATTATATTAATTTAAATGAGATGATTTGTTTGAGTGATTGCAAATAATAAGCTATGGAAAAATGTTGATTATTAATAAAATTGTTTTGTTAACATTTTTAAAACTTTTACTTAACTACACTTTTTTTATATTTTAAAAATTATATACAAAAATACTTTAAGTAAAAATAATAAATATTTATAAGCAAGGCAACGCCACCTACCAGATTTAATTAGCTTTTCAAAGCATCTAGAAACCCGATGTCTATCGGACCAGTCGTTTAAGAGAAGTTAGGTGACAAACACACATACAAAATTATTATTTTACGATTAATATTGTAATAAAACAGCATTAAAATTTTGGATACCTTTTTATTGTTTCATCATTATAATTATTTTTCGCAGAATATATTTTACAATTAATTTTACAAAATAAGAGGCACATTATAAGCGGTTTGATGAAAAATAATCAGATGATTTTATTATACAGGCAATAAATGATATACTATTGAATAATTATGGCCTACAGTGCGCTCGGTATATTTTGAAGGCGACGAAATATAAAAACAAACGTTTGAATTCTTAAACCTTTCACTATTTAAGTCGCTCTCTAGGCAGTGCACTAAAGTTTTAAACCTAGCATGATAAATCTTTTATCTATGAAATGAAATCTGATGATGATTTTGTTAGTCTGAAGAAACAGTCAAAAATCAAAATTTATTTGTAGATTGCGACTTTTACTGCTTCGCGAAATTCAAATCAATTTTTTATAGAACTTTTGTATCATTTGAGAAATCCGATGTTGAGTTTTTAAGTCAAGAACGAAACTGAAACCTAATTATAGATCTTATTTTTCTACCCCACGAGTACGCTGCTATAATCTGTGGATAATATAGCATGCGTCATTACCCCTTTTTAGGGTATATATGTTCTGTGGTCGGTCATTATGTCCAGGCCCCCTAGACAAGTGGCATTGTAGAATAGATAGCGGAATAGAATAAATTGTCAAATGTATGGAGATGTCAAATTATTTTGCGAAAGCTTATGTCAACCCCATACTAGACCATCTATTCTAATCTACAATGCCACTTACATTCTCAGGGGGCTGATTCTTCGATCGCAGCAGTGTGACTTCGTAACTGCCCTAATACATAATTTACTATAGACAGATATCGCAATAACGCATGATAGGATGTTATCGACCGTTAAAAGCGGTTCAGTAGGCCGTAAACTAAATTTGACATCATATCCATTGGTTGAGTATCGTTCCAAAACTTTGCAAATTGGCCATTGTAATACTAATCATAGTACAAGGTGATGGAATAATATATTTGAACTTATATTGTAATTTATTGAGTATTTTTATAACACAGTGATTATTACATGGGTAGAAAAACAATTTCTGTTTTATTTTCCAGCTACATTATGATTATGCCCAGTATATTTTGACAAGTGGCAAACAGCGGAACTAAATTCTAAATTTGATATTATCATTTGCTTGTGGCGCCACCTTCGAACGCCAAAGTTCAGCATTCTGTTTTTTGAATAAAAAATATGGCGTTACAAAACGGTTTATTAAACGTAGCGTTATTTTATCTATTTAGGTACTTAAAGTTAATTGTAATAAATATTACTTAAAAAATAGTTGACTAGTTATTTCCTATTTTACAATTAAATTGACAAAAACATATTTCTACGATTTTTTGGTACAATTTAATACCTGGTTTAACCGTAAGTATTTTTGGGTAGAATTAATACATCATGGAAATACTACTTTACTGACCTTCATTTTCACAGAGAAATCTTATCTGCCCCCGTAGACAAATCGCATTGTAGAAAAGATAGCGGAATAGAATAGATTGTCAAATGTATGGAGGTGTCAAATTATTTAGCAAAAGCTTATGTCAACCCCATACATTTGACAATCTATTCTAATCTACAATCTATCCACAATGCCACTTGTCTATGGGACTGTTGTATATTGCACTACAGTTTCATATTATGAAAATGTTTAATTATTATATTTACAATCATCTACACTGCTTAACATTTTTTCAAAACCTGTAGGCCGAATGTCATGTTACAAATTATAAATTTTATTTTATTTTAGACGTGATTTCAAAAGGACGTGATTATATACAATTTAGGTATAAAAATTGATATTTAATATCAGCGTTGTTTAGTAATTTCTTCAATGTAGTTTGGATATTGCACTAGATAATCCATAAGCTGGCTAGGCCGTCTAAATGATGCTTATTTTAATATCTAAGTATCGATAAAGTATTTTACAAAATGGCGTCATCTATTTCAAGTACTTATTAAATTATTTACATTTTTTTACCGACGCTCATCCTAAATCGAAATAATCTGGTTTATACTTTATTACAGTGCGCCCGGTGTATCTTGGCACGCGTGGTGTACCGAATTTGACACTTCTTTGCAAGGAGCAAAATATTTGGTAAAGGTCAAAATCTGGGTGTTTCAGGTAGATAACTTTTATCGGAAGAATAAATATGTATTTTTTCGTAGTTTTTAATATAAGTATATTATCATTAAAAGCCATATTTATTATCGTTTAGGCTGAGGCTACTGTAGGCAGCGATTGCGATGCGACTGGAAGAGCGAAACGAGATAAATATGAAATGGCTACATTATAAGCGAAAATCTGGCGTATAAATATTCTATTCAAAATAGCTGATACGTCGATATAACCAGTGCCGCGATTACAGTAATGTAGTTTCTGTCGCAGAAAGAAATCAAAGATCGCTAGTAAACTTTGATGAACAGTGTTGCCATACACTTGAGCATCCAAGTATTTGTTTCAATCGCTCATGTGTCGCAGCTCGTGTAGGCTCAGCCTAAAATTTATCTAAGATTGGACAGAGCTGCTATGAGTCTATTCAATAAAATATGCATTTTAACTTTTTGTGTGCTTACCGACGTTCGTAATATAATACCGTTGTATGAATTGGCTCGGGAAGTAGCGATTTCGCGCATTTTAAGTTACGTTGCGTAGTTACAGGAACAGTTTGTTCGTACCATAAATAACGCCTCTAAAGCTTAGGCCACGGTCGTTCTCACCAGCTGCTACCTACGTCAATCATCAATGGTAGAGTACCTACCCATTTGATAAGATCTATATTACTATTAGCCAACAGCAGCACATTAATACTTCGGTAGTTTTTTACTAGACAATAGCGCCATAACACATCTAACTAAACTAGACAGATTACAAAACATTTGCTTGCGGTTAATTGGTGGGTTCATCAAAAGCACTCCCATACACGTAATGGAATCCGAGTTAATATTGCCTCCTCTCTTTATACGCCGTCGATATTTAGCCGGTAAATTTTATTTAAAATCTAAATGCTATGAATTTCCTTTACTCGTTTTACTGGATAAGCTACATGGTCTCTGTGATAATAACCCTTATTGGAGAAATAAGAGAAAGCCATTGTTGGTACAGACCCACGATGCTCTGAAGCAAGAACAAATGTACAGCAACAGTAAAATAGGCATGTTCTCCATGGACACTTGGGTCAGCAATATGGACTTATCAAATATCGTAAAGCCTAATTTAGATTTAGTAGACAAACCCAAGCACTGTTATAATGTACACAACCTAAGGTCTATTTGTTGTAAATCGCTAAGCGCCCAGTACTCTGACTTTTATTGTTTGTATACAGACGGTTCTAAACAGGAGAATTACTGTGGTGCACCCTTTTTAGACTCACAAATAAGTGCTTCTTTCAAATTCAAAATTGTATCCAAAATTTCAATCATGCAGTTAGAGCTAATTGCCATAGCTGAAGCTCTGGCCTATGTCGAATCTTTGGGCGGTGATAAATTTGTTATATTCACTGACTCAAAAAGTGCTCTTTTCCATATTATAAGTTGTACGAGCACTTCACCGTTTAAGGGTCTTCCACTGGCGTATACAATATTAAGGATTGTTTCTATATTGTTGCCAAAGGGAAAAGAGTAGTTTTCCAGTGGATTCCATCTCACGTTGGATTGGAGGGAAATGAGATGGTTGACCGTTTGGCGAATGAAGCGGGATCTGATGGAGAAATATATCCTCACTCTCCATGGCACACTGAGCTGTTACCATTAGTTAGAGATAGATGTTTTCAGTCATGGGCTGAATATTCTGATGAAAGGTCTTTAACTAAGGGTATATGGTACCGTACGATTCAGCCATCTCTGCCACGGGTGCCTTGGTTTAGCGAGGGGAGGTTGAGTAGACAAGAAGTTGTGACGGCTTTGAGACTCCGCTCCGGTCACATTCCGCTCAATAGCTTCGGATTTATGATGCGCAAAGTCGATTCACCAAATTGTGCTTCCTGTGGAATCATTGAAGATGTGCATCATGTCCTGGCGGAATGTGTTCGTGTGGGAGATCAAAGACGTCAAACATTCCCTAGCGACTGGAATATCGGCTTATTTAATAGTGTTCTGGCCTCACCATTGTCAAAGAAGGCTAGAACGCTTTATCATATTATTATTTTATGTATAAGGTTGCGGGTAGGCTAGTCTAGTTATAAGTATAATTATTGTATGCAATCACCGGGGTGACATATTCTATTAAGAAAAAACCCCGTAAATAAATGAAGATAAAAAAAAAAAGATCGATTCGGATCGGTGTTGAGAAGAGGCGTTCTTCGCGGATGACTTGTGGAGGAATTACCGTTCAGTGTACAATAGGACCATTACGACTTAGCACGTCTTTCGGCCGCTGAGATTCTCCCTGTCGTGTGTGTGAGTGAAAGCGAGAATTTGATTTGAAACGGTTTTCTATTCTGACCGTACAAAATAAGCTTTAAAAAGTATCGTCCGAAACATCACACAAAAATAATGAAAATCCTGTTTCTATCGAAAAAATGTCATTGGAGCTAATTCTCTTGTACACAAACTTAACTATTATTTGACTTTTATATATTTCTTAAAGAAAAGAACAGAAGAAACATTTTTGTTAAATCCTGTCAAATTAGACAGCGCCTGAAGAAAATTGACGGATATTTAGTTAGACGCCATGTTTTCAAATCGCGTCTAAATTCTAATATTTTATCTTTTTTCCTTTTTTTAATTAAATGGAAAGAGAAAGATTCACTTAACTTAAATTTACGTTATTTTGTGAATAAGAGAATCGGCACCATTTTATCGCTAACACCGGTGTGTGTAGCATTATGGCGATGGTATGCGGCCTCAAATACTAACTTAAAAATTGTACAAGCATGAAAGTAATCCTATCGATTTAGTAGTTCCTAATAACATTAATGGCTTGCTGGATCCGTTGTAAAGAAAGGCGGAGGTTATTTTCCTCGATGGAGAGGTTCTGTCGCTCGGCAAGCAGGGCACGCGCGTGGTCCGAGTCGCGAGAGGCGGAGCATGTGATGTGAGCGCCCTCTATCTTGAGCGCAGTGTTGCGCTTGTGGAGTTCAGCTATCTCTTTTCGGCGTGCTGAAAACATGTTTGTTATTTTTTTTAATTAGGACCACATAGCAGGAAGGCTGCAAAGTAAGATTGTCAGATATGATAGAAATTTTCTCAGAAACATTTTCGTACTTTTCTAATACTTATAAAAAAATATGAAAGTAAAAAATATCAGTTCTATCTAGACGCCATCACTACAGCCTGATTTTCTTTAATAGATTTTCAACTTTATAGTCTAAGTATTAGATTTAAAGTTTTGGGTAGCTTAATCTGCTGGTGTCTATATATCTAGATTTTTACAAGAATTGGTAAAAAGAAAGAAAATTATTTACCTGCACCATATTCCTTGTAACTCTTCGCCAAAGCCTCTACTTCTGGCCACAAAGGTATATCCACTTGACAGCATATCTCTCGAGTCTTTCCCGAAGACGTACATTCCTCGAACATCTCCGTCACCCCCGCCGCCGAGTTCTGCGGCTCGTCCATAGATGTCGCTTGCGTCGACGTCGCCGACGGACACTCCTGCGTCGATTTCAACGAAATAATCTTCGAAATACTAGGAATCTTAATCTTAGGATAATCTTGGTACGGCTGCTGAATCTTTATGTTTGGTTTTTTAATGTTTTCGCTGTCGAAACCTGGAGTTAAGTCTCGTTTTCTTGTGTTAGGAGCCTTGAACAGTTTGACACTGCCTTCGGCCATTTTGGATAGACGGTTCAGTTCGGAGAAGTTTTTTTCTGCTAGCACTTTTATGCTGTCATCGTTAGCGTCTCCATTGGAAACTGAGTCTAACCTCTTCTTGATAAGGTTGTTGTTTTCGTTGACGCACTTCTTGATTTCAGTAAGCAGTCTGAGTTGGCAGTTGGGGTCGAACCCAAGCCGCGGTTCCTTGCCGTATTCTTCTGTATCTGGGTTGCTGTTGCGACGTTTTCTTTCTTTTAATATTTCTTGCCAGACCTTGTCGTAACCTGGAATTGACATAATATACCGTTAACTAAGCACTAGTTGTATCTTTATATATATCTCTTGCTTTGTAAGTATTATAGGCTGATTCATCAAACTGTAAACGTCCACTACTGGACATAAGCCTCACTTAACTTTTTCACAGCACGCGGTCCACAACTAACGGTTACCTGCGACCTTCACAAGGTCCGGTAATAATAACTATTGGTCCCTTGTTCCCCCTATTTAATGACCCCACAAAAAAACTGATTTTAGTTTTACCTTCTTTATACTTCTGGGTGACTTGCGTAAGCTTTAACTTCGATAGAAACAGTTTCTTCCTTTGTGTCGCAGTTCTGGTCTCCAGTTGGAAGTCGTCTGTCGGCTTATCTTCTTCTGCCACGTTATCATTGATTACTTCCTCGGCTGGTACGTTGCGCAGCGCGTCTAGACGACCCACTGCAGCGTATGCCGATGCCACAGAATCGTTTCTCAGTACCTTATCTTGAAGATCCAGGTCTTTCTCTGCAAACGTTTTAAAAGAATAAAAAACGTTAGAAAAAGCCTGGTTTACATTCTACTAATAAGTTCTAGTTATAACTGGCAGATAATTTCATACAAATTCTGTTCCATTTTTGAATTTATCTTGAAATTAGCGTCTATTGTGAATTAAAACTATGGGTTAACTTAGCAAGCAAATTAAAATTTCGTTCGAATTAAATTTCATTCGGGTGCTATTTTTACTTGTACTGTAGTACAAGCCGTTAAAATCATGTCTAAAACACAGAGTTACCAAATTACGGTTAAAACATTGCAACAAAATAAACTTTACAGTTTATCTTTGCGACGATTGTATTATACGTATTAATTGTAGCATAATCATTAAGTAACATACCTTTGTAAGCTTCTAATGTAGCCAATTTTAGATTAGCCATAAATTCAACCTTCCCTTTGTCGCTATCAGGTTTAGCGCCATATTCCTGGATTATGTTTTCGTATATTTTCAAATCTTCTTCCCCGTAATCATCAGTGTCACTCCCGCTGCTGTCGTCATCTACTCCTACCTTGGTGTTCTCAAATTCTTTATATATCTCGTTTTTAACCTTATCAGGTGTAATTACATTACGAATTTCAGTCTTTTCCATTTTCTTAGCATCAGTTTTAATATCTTTATTTTGATTTGATAAATACTTAAGACGCCTCAGACGTTTTCTTTTCTCATAATTATCTAGAGAACTAATCTCATCAATTTTATTTATTTTCGGTCGTATATTAGTAATTACTATTTTGGGTTGTAATTTTGAATCCATTTGGTACGGGCATGCTATGTACAACTTGTCATTTGGTTTCGGTTGATCTGGTTTTTTAGGAACTTCTTTTTTTGGAGCGATTGGAGGAAGAAATTTTGCGTAATCTCGTTTCTTGAATGGTGGGTTTATTTTATCATTTTCTACTATTGAGGAAATTGGCACTTGGTAAACGATCTTTGGGCTGACAATAACCGTCGGGTTAGCTTGTATCACTATGTCAGGCTTGGTTATGTTCGGCACAGTTTGTATAACGCTATTGCTAGATTTCAATACATGAATTTCCTTACTCACTGCAGCGTTAGGTTTTGATGTTTTAACATCTAAAATATTATCTGTACTAGGTACAGGTGTTATTTCAGGTGCAATTCGACTACTTACAATGGGTGCTATTTTTGCTTTGAAAGCTTCAGGAGTTTGTGTTACTTTTGAATTTGAATTATTTTTAATCATCATGAAATTGGCGGGTATCTGAACATTACTCAAGTACACAAAGTTGTTGCAAGGTTGCAAAATAACGTTCTTTGTCTCCGTCGACATGGCTTTTTCTACCACTTTTTTGTTCTTTAAATCTTGTTCCAGCAATGAGCCTTGACTCTTCTCCTTCACGACTATCTTGTTACCATAAATCTGATTTTCAGTGATCAAATTTTCAAAATCGTTTTCGTCACTGTTTTCCTGATGTAATCTTTTCAATGCGACCACTTTTGACGAAGTGCTTTCATTTACTACATCATCTATACTTTTCTTACTTTGGTTTAATAGTCGTGAAGGAGCTTGCAGGTTTTTTGACTCGAAACTCGTTCTTTGTAGCAATACTTGTGGGTTTTGCTGTATTGCGAGCATCATTTTCGAGTTCGAATTGTTTTTGTTTTGAATGAATACTATTTGGTTTTTCTGTTCATTATAAGATGTTTCTGGAGGCTTACTAAAGTTGACCTTGCTTGTTTCTATATTGATAGGGTTGAACAATGGCTTAGGTACTGCAGGAGAATCTTTAACTTCGCCTGGTGGCTCAGGTATTGGTTCCGGCACTCGAAAGTGGTTGTCAGCTTTAGTAATACTTTCAGCTGCGTTAATTACAGTACTTATATTGTTATTTAATGGCACTGAAGGCTTTGCCTCTTTAATCTCAGGTTCTTTCGTTGCTGTTTTAATGATAATATTACTCTGTATTTCTACTCTCGGTGATTCTTTTTTCTTTGCTAAAGAATTTTGAAAGGCAGAGTCGGGTGGATTGCTTACACACTTCATGTCAATTTTGCTTATAGGTATACTGGTTTTCAAACTAAACCTTTCTGGTTTCTTTTTGAACTCTTTATTTGGTATTTGCGATGGTATAGTGACTGTGGCTCCCGAGCCCTGTGCTAGCGATGTAATACTCATCTTTGATTCAGTGTTTTGTGTTTCACTGGCTTCTGGTACTGATGTAGTTGTAATAATTTCAGGAGTGAAATGTTCTTCAAAGTCAGTTTGTGGTTTGGGAATCTCTTTGGGTGTTTCCATGTCGGCACTTGATTCTTCCACCATAGGCGTCGTAAGGTTTTCTTTGGGCATTGTTGGGAACGGTACGAAATCAGGGTTGGGTGTCTCATTTTGTATCGGAGGAGGTCCGTTTGGCGGGCCTATTGGCGGGTATGTTGCGGAATTAATGGGCTGAAATGCAGAATACCCAGGTATAGAATACAGGTAACTTCCGAAGTTCGGATATCCACCATCCACTTGTTTTGGAGTCATCACACTCGGATTGGGGTTAGGGATAGATGATGGCGAAATTTTCGGCGAATGTGGAATTGGTTTAGCTGGAAGAAAAGCTGGTTTTTCAAATATAGCAGTTTCTTCAGGCTTGAAAGGTTCTGGAGGCTTGGGGGGAATAGGGTCTGGTGGGAGGGCTCTCTCTTGTTCCAGTGGCGCTAGTGGGGTGATCGGCTTTACAGGAACTATAACTGCAACGCGAGAAACAGTGTGTTAGAATATTTTACTGATTTTATTAACGTTTAATGCAGTGATATTACAATAAAAGTTTTAGTGTGTCACTAAAATATTACCATGTGGTAAACAAATACAGAACATCCGATGTTTGCAATACTATTATAATGTGTGAGTTTATAAATGCTTATATCAAATTTGCTATTTTACTTGTAATATCATTGATATACTGTATTTTGGAAGAATATTCAATACTCAACTATTTTGATTTAGTAGATTGTAAATGAACTACACGTAGGCATTGTTTCAAGAACTTAGTGACTTACACATTATTACTACTATTAGATTTAATTCTTAATTCCTCTTATTTCATTGATTGAAATGTTTAATTTCACCCATAGAATAAACGAAATCACAATTCAAAATATTATAAAAACGTTGAAACTTTGGGACCATGGGGCCCGAGCGCCCGTTCTCTAGTTTACAAAGAGATTGCAAAGCATTTAGTCGACACTTCCACGACGTGATCAGTAGGCTGGCATCTACTTTGTCCAAAGAATAAGCCTTCTAGGCACGTTGCCCGTCGACAGTGATGACGAGTTTTACGACGCCGACGGATAAATTTTTAGTTTTATTTTAGTTTTAGATATTAATTAGTTTTTTAGTTAGTTTTAAGTTAGCTATATTTATTTGTAAATATTATACATAATAACGACTACTATTCGTGCACAATTCTAATATTGTTTGACAATTACAGTTATTTCTTTGAGTAATCACAATACGGAATAAATTCCAAGTTTTAAGCAAAATGAAAGAAAAAACATCTTGTTGATAACGACATCAGTAGTTAGTCAGTCCCTTATTCATCGTCAATTTATATCAGTTTTCGTCAGTCATCATCAGTGTTCGTCAGGCATCATCAGTCTTCATCTGACACTTTCAGTCATCATCAGTCTTAGTCAGTCATTATCAGTCTTCTTCATTTTTCATCTGTTACCATCAGTCTTCATTTGCCACAGGAACAGAAAAACCAAAACTACCTTCCTTCCTGTCTCGGTTCGCTCCCAACTGTAGTTTTTCGACCTAAATTAAAACTAGGAGTATCTAATCTAGATTTTTTAAATATTAAAACATAAAAGTTCATGCTATGGATAGGTAGGGGGTATGCAATCTAAACACACTAAAAGCGAAATAAATAAATGTTACTTAGTAAGCAATTTAGCGTAGTCATACTACTGTCCCCATTGCACAGCTGCTAAACTATGATGGAAAAAAAGAGACCAATTTAAGCCTGACTACGAACTAAGTAGGTACCGGGTAAAATAGGGTCCTAATCCTAAATACAACCCATACGATCCCGCGCTACCCCAAGGGGCGCCCCGTGTTCGCCTCTTTCGTTTAGTATCGATAGCATTTTGTCAGCGATACGTCACAGCGCGAGGTGCACACTTAAGTCGTACGGGTAGTAGGGATGCAGATAATCGGTACGAAACATTAAAAGGCATGACACGAAACAAAGACATGAAATAGTAAATTATATTTTAGTAAAAATATTAGAGCCTTTTTCATCAATTAACTACATTAATTCAATGATAAAGACCCTTTTAGAGTTTTGTCCTGTTTATCCTCCTGCCTTTAAAATCACCCCGTTTGACGTTTGTTATCGTACACTGAGAAAGATGCGATACGCAATAATAATTGCCTCTAGTAGTAGTAGTATAAGTAAATTACCAACTTTTTCATAATAATCATCACTTCTGATTGACGTAAATGGTTATTATAATTCTGAGTGCACGTTAAGGTGCCTTTAAACATATATATTTTTTGCAAATATTAGGTATATTGCCGTAAAAGTATTCCCAACTTTAAAACACATTGAACTACGACAAGCTGCAAGCAATCTAAAAGCGTCTGCAAATATGAAAAACACTTATTATTGCTTATTTCTTAGATTAAGTAACAAAGCACACTCTAGCTAGATAGATGACAAAAACAGGTGTTATACCGAACAGTATCGTTAAAATGAGGTCGAACAGATAAATCCGATTTGATATCACAGCCGCTTACAAGCTAAGACGCAATCAGTTCGACTTTACATCGGCACCACCTCATTACCACCAGGTCACTAGCGTAATGTCGATCTTCAGTGTGTCGCACAATAATAAAATATAAAAATGTATCGTCTGTCCGTCGCCTCATAACCAACTGACACATCTAACACCTCACCCCCTCTCTGACCTGAGGAGGCCCGTAGAAGCATCCCCATCTTGGATTGTGGGAGACTCATACATAAGTATGACAGGGGTACAGGGTAGGGTGGCTTTGAGTCCGAAGTACAGATTTTCCTGTTCAAGGCTGATTTACATTGATATAGTAACTGGCGCCAGCATCGCTGGATTTTGGCGTTGAATCAGCAATGTATCAATATAAATGTTTCAATCCGATGTATACTGGACTGGATTAAAACAAGTTTACACTGATACAGTGCTAATCCAACGCCAAAATCCAGTGATGCTGGCGCCAGCTACTGTATTAATGTAAGTCAACTTGTCATACAGCTGCAAGCGCGGCGTCAATGCTGCAAGTGTTGTGTGGATTACAATCTCACGTCGAATCGACGGCTAGCAGCTAGCTAAGGTAAGGCGAATCAGGGGCCGAAGAAAAGGGACGTGTAAGTAGATATTGCACATATTTTGATTTTGATACGTCCCTACCTTTACAGAGCCTATTCAGTCACATAGCGGCCAAATGAAGATTTAAGAATAGTCACAGTAATGAGGGATCAAGAAGAATCCATAAAGTTATTTTCATATATTTTTCTGTTAGTTTTTTGTCGGTCTCTCGTAATTATCTTCATTTTCATAGCTTACCACAGGTTATACTTAGACGGCGTTTTCAGGTTACATAATTCATAATGAGGAGAATAAAAGCCACGCCCAAGTGATTTATTCAGTTATACCGTAGGTAGTCTTTTATGCGTGTTCAGTGTTCATAGCAACTCAAAATATCACTGTCAGTAGATCTAGGAATATGAACATTTCACTTTTCTAATCTTTTAGAAAATAATACCGAAGTTATGCTTGGTTTGTACCTACTGTTTTATTCAGGAAAAATTGATGCCCGTTCCCTTATTAACAAAATAAACTAAAATAAGTACATTTATTATCTTTTTCTTTTCATTTCGTTACGAAAAGGACAGACAATGAATATTGCTGTCAAATAAGTAAATCGACGCATCTTAGTGGCCATGTTTTGAATCGCGTCAAAATTGTCTAAGCATTTTAATTTGACAGGACTAAACTAATATTTTATCATCTGTCCTTTTCTTAAAGAAATGGAAAGAAAAGATGCACTGAACTTTAATTTCGTTTAGATTTATGAACATGGGAATCGGCACCATTGTCAATTGATATAATTTTGTAGGGCTCGGTGCTCTGCACTCCTCTTGAGCCCGCGGTTGTTGATAGTGTACCAATGGTGGGTGGGTTTAATGTATATTTCAGTATATTTTTCCAAAATAAATGATAGTTATATAATATAAGAGTACCTTATATTTTTGGCCTTAATAAGCCTATATGTTAATAGTCTAACGATGTATATAAACGCTGTTTTTGTGTTATAACGCTGTATTTATTTAGTCCTGTTATATTATTATAATCTAAGGTTCTGTTATTGGTGCCGATTCTCTTATTCACAAACTAACGTAAATTTAAGTTAAGTGCATCTTTCTCTGTCCATTTAATTAAAAGAAAAAGACAGAAGATAAAATATTAGTTAAGTCCTGTCAAATTTAGTCACTCCATAGATAATTTAGACGTGATTTATAAACATGTCGTCTAAATATAGGTACTATCAACAAAAGTTAGGCATGCCCATTTATGAAAATTTTCCTGCGAACGCGCAGCAAGTGACAAACCACGCCCTTCTTTGCTCCGGCCAATTAGAGACAATATGTGATTGTGTGAGTGCAGTGTGTGCGTGTCACAAAAAATAACAACAAACATTAGCCAGTGCGAATTTGCTACTCGCTCGTTGTTCACGCCTCCCGTTGTCATTCCCGCCTCAATTTTTACGACCTGTTTATTTCTACCGGACTGATTGCCTGCCTAACTGTGACCCCTTGTTTTGTATATCGGACTGTGATCGTAGAACTCTTTTTGACTCTTGCTCGTATCCTGGACTTTGTGTATTGTGCCTACTGCCGCTTTATCATGACGACGCGAAACCTCAACCAAGAAGAAAGAAACGAAATTGTTGTCTTGTATAGACAAGGGCTGAATATATCACAAATTGCTGTGGAGTTGAATTTGCAAGTAAGTCATAGTTTTTTATTCAAAAACAAATAAACATAAATTCACTCCTCCCACCGAATAAAATGGTAATTGTTTTTTATTAATATTACAGGATAAATAAATTTTACAGAATACATAAAAAACTATTTTATGGAAATATTATTATCTAAGCATGGGTAGATCGCAAGTTAGACATTTATACGTCAAATCAAAGCATTTTTTTACAATATTTTATATATTATAGTTTGATAAAATTAAGTTACTTACAAAAAAAAACATTACTGTAATTAAAGGGCAGAAATTTAGTAAGTCATCATAAACATTTTATTAGCGAGAATCGTAACGATTTCGTTGTTAATATTCATACATTAAAGTTTATTCATTTAAATAATGTTTTATAAAACCTTTCGCTTAGTATTCGTGTGAAATCTAAGCGATAGTGCATAGTAATATATTTTCCTTTAAAAATTTTAATTATAAGAAACTGTAAATTAGTAAAATGATGTTATTTTCTTACGCGAATGATTTAAAGGTTAAAAATAGCTTACCGATTAGTTAGCAATCTCACAATTGAAAGATCTCACAAAAAAAAGGTTTTTTTTAATAATTTCTTGTAGTATTGAAGTGTATTTAGATGTTTAGAGAATAATAATTGTTTTTTTACGAAACTATTGAAATTAAGGTAGGCCGCCTAATAAATCTTATAAAAAAATTCGAGGAATCTTAAAAAAAATGCAAGAGTGTATTATATGCTCTGACTACCGAATATGCAATAACACAAAAATTATAGTGTTGCCACATTACCATATTATTGAGTGGGGGCGTGAATTATTAATTTAAGCAAATTATTTGTGTATTTTTTTTTCTATGGGCCTCAGTTGCCTGACAATAAAGGTTTATATTATTAAGTACTGTTCCATGAAAGTATTTATAAAGTGTGTCGTTTGTGTCAATAAAGCTTTTTTTATTTTTAGTACTATACCAATATTTTCATTGTAGGCACAATTATATAAATCGCATTATTTCTGTATGTCATAAACAAAATTTGTCAAACATTCAATACTAAACTTTAAACTACTAACGAAATGTGTCAGACATTTCGTTACAAGTCGCTTCGTTTCATATAGGTAATAGATTTTTAAATATTTCTTACATGTTATAATATGTAATTTTTTTTTGTGTGATTTAAATATATTATAGTCTGATGCAATATCGAAATATTCCTAAATGTATGAAAAAAAGTTAGTTCAACAGGTTTTTACAATCGAATGGTTGGTTCGGTAATAAAAAAAATTGATAAAATAATGACCCTTTGGTGGTGTTCGGGAAACAATGTAAATCGTGAAAATTCTAACTGCACATTAAAAATAACAAGTGTGCATGTGCACACTTGTTATTTTTAATGTGCAGTTAGAATTTTCTTTTGAAACAAAAGATGTGTTTATACATTGTAATATACTTACTTTCGAAAAAAAATTTGGGCACCCCAAAGTAGGTTTTTATTGAGTCCGTTTTATCTATACAGACGGATGTAGAAGCCCTGCAAAGCGAGGCTCTGTCCGTACTTTATTAATTAATTTCGTTCATAAAAAATAGTGCTGCAAATGGTTGCTAATTTAGTTATATTTTGAGTTGAGTATTATGCTGCGTCAGCGATTCCGATTGAATTTTACGATGATATTTTCGTTGATATATTATCATGCAAAATATTTAAGTTTAAAGACCTTATTGTAATCGTGTATAATGCAGTCAGAAAGTTTGTTTTTTTCCTATCTTTTCAAAGACATTGTTTGGGACTTTTATGACCCTATAACAAATCTTTATACATTTAAACAATGGCTCTTCGTCACCATTGTTTAAAACTGTGCTTGCGCTCTTAAGTAGTTTGAATAAAGCACACATTTGCTTAAAAGAATTTCATACACGGATGGAATTTCCCACGTTTCTTTGTTGTTTACTAACCATAAAACAGATAAGACTGTTACTACGACCCAAAACAGATAATATAATTTAAAAACGTATGGGATATTTCTCATGAACTTAATCCTTTTGCACACAATATTTTATTATAGTTTTAATAAACTGCTTGTAGTGTATAATATAGGAAATATTAAGTTACAATATATCGCTAATCGTGATTTAATTTTTTGCAGAGGTCCACGGTTCGCCACTGGTTGCGAAGATATGAAGACGATGGGAGTATCCTCGAACGCGCTTGTGCACCTCGACCGCGGGCTATTAGTCAAAATCAATTTTATTAAGCAACATGATCAATACATCCTTCCCGCTCGCCAGATTTAAATCCCATTGAAAATTTATGGGGTTTAATGGTTCAAAAAATAGGACAACAGGGCAGAAAGAAATAAAGAAGCACTTGTAAGCCACTGCGAACAAGCTTAGGATTCGTTACGAGGTTCCAACTTGTGTGAAGTCCTTGTAAGGTCCATGCGTAACCGGTGTGATGCTGTAATAGATGCAGAAAGAGCAGCAACAAAATATTAAAACGTAAAATTTTGAACAGTATTACGGTGTAAACGGGTTTATATATTATCCTATATACAGGATGGAAAGTTTTTATGGGCCCTGAAAGAAAATTACTTTAAATCTTTAATAGATTTTTTTTACATTCCTTTATTTTAAAAAATAAATAAAAGTGCATTAAAATATTTTTGAAAATGTGTCACACCCGGGTATCGAACTGGCTTAAAATATAAAAAAACAACATTCTGTATTTTATGACATCAATCGATAGGGTCACTCATAAGGATCAAATCTTTCAAACAAACAGTAAATTAAATTAGAGCAAAACCATAAAATTTCAACTTTTTAAATCAAAATAATTTTTGTTTTTTTTAATACATAAAATTCTTCAGATTTATTGTTTTCCTTTAATTTAATGAACCATATTTGTTACAAAAATTTCGTCCTTGACGTCTGTTGTCATAAAAATACAGGGCGTTATATTTTATTTTTTAATTTTAGCCAGTTCGATTTTCATGTGTGTCCGAGTGTGGATGCCATTTTATTTCTTTTCAAAAATTAAGGAATGTTTCCTTTAAGTAAAATTCTTTTTAACGATTTAAAGTAGTTCTCCTCCAGAGCCCATTGAAACTTTCAACCCTGTGTATTTTAAAATACCTCTTAATTTTTATGGAAACTACTTTACACAAATTTATAACAGTAAAAAATGCAAAAAATATCGATAATATAAGTTTTTAAAGCAGTACTTATAAATAATCAAGAGAATTTAAAAAATATTTTTAACTCGAAACTACTAAAATTTTCAGATTACACATGTTTCTTTTTAATACAACT
Source organism: Athetis lepigone (assembly GCA_033675125.1). Taxonomy (NCBI): domain Eukaryota; kingdom Metazoa; phylum Arthropoda; class Insecta; order Lepidoptera; family Noctuidae; genus Athetis; species Athetis lepigone. Next base: position 12,718,125 of record CM066221.1, read on the forward strand.
GGATACGATGATTCTAATTTATTTTTTTATGATTGAAAAAAAAACTAATTGTGTAATATTTAACCTATATGAAATCACCATACCTAATATCTAACCACCTATATCGTAACCATGTTGAGTAATTATATTCCTTAAACAATTAGATTTTTCAACAGAAAGATTTTGATTATTACAAAACCATGCTGTATATTAAACAATAAGGTTTTAATTCAAGTTGGTTCCAATTTTCACTTTTTTTTGCGATTTTCCAATAATAATAAAGTATCAGACAAAACCATCCTGTATAATTGAATTATAGTTTAATTTTTTTATTCTTAAGAGAAATATGAATAAAATTTTAATCTTTATCCCTACGCATTAAAAGATGAACAATTATGAAAATTGAAAACGAATTTGTTTTTAAATAATTACGAACTGGTTTAAGATATCACCTTTAAGCCCTTTTTTCTCATTTGTTTTATTATATCCGGTTGGATATGTGGTTACCGATACCAAAATAAATTATAATTTATACAGTGAAGTTTGAGTAATCAAAATCATCTTGTATAACTGTGTAACATTACATAATAATCATATTTGTATACAGAATAGCTTGTGTTGTAACTTTTTTTACCCTTTCACAATAATATATAATAGTGCCTGTTCAAACCACCCGGTTAAATTGCATTACACAGTTTGAAATAACCATATTTTGGAGTGTTATTAAGTTTATTTTGATTCGATAATAAAACATTGCACAGTAAATAATGAGGTTCAAAGGTTCACTTTTAAGCCCTGTTGTTTTTTACAATCATTTTATTGTAATTAACTTACCAGAAGAGGTTCCTGCTCTTATATTCTGTATTATATGTTCCAGTAAACCATAATTTTTCAGGAGTGTTAACATAAAAAGTAATTCCTAAAAAAAGAAACTATTTATGTGCAGGTAAATGTTATGTGTTGTGTTTTTACTAATCTGTAAAAAATTGTTAATAAATTAATATCAGCATGTTATTATTAATATTGTCAACGATTTTGAATACGCCATGTTAAATCAGTACAACATAAATACTATAAGCAGAGACCGCATTGTAACACAGTCTCTACTTGTCGAATGTATTTATTCGTTCGTATATTCATGCATTCTAGTCATTTCTTAATATTAACAATAATGTTACCAGACGAAACACTTATTATTATGTTATTTTTTAGTTTATGTTATTATGTGTCTATGTGTTGTTAGTAATACTGAAAAGGTATATAATGTAATATATAAATAGAAACCAAAATATATGATTTACTTAACAATTTTATCTTATGTTAATTGCAACATATTTTTATTGTTATTAGGAAATTGTGTTTAAAAAAATATATGCTTTATAAGTTAATTCGTTGTTTTTCTACAAATGCCAATCCTTAAAATTATATTATATTTTATTTAACGCCCTAATAACCCTAAAAGAAATCTAATTCTGTAGAGATTTTGAAACAAAAAGCAAAAATGTTTAACACTTAATGACAAATAAAAAAAAACATGCCGTAAAAAATCTTCAACCCACGCCCGTGTTCGACATCTGTATAATAAAACATAGTAACTCTTTTATTATGCCCATACAATTGTCTGTTACCTGCTGTAATAACTGTCCCCCGCTTCGCTCACGTAAGTTAAACACATAAGTTCTTAATAATTGTACTATCCATCACAAAAATATTTTTTCTATTTGAACCAGTAGTTTGAGATTGGCTCATTCAACTAAGCAAACACAACCCTTCAGGTTTGTAATATTGGCTACAGTCCGGCAGCCAAATGGCATGCAGAGTTAAACGTAAAATAAACGAAATAACATTTTGCAAGAAAATAACATCAGAGTTAATAGAATAGATCGTTAGATGTAATCCCACTAATATTAAATATGTTTTTTTATGTTTGTTCTGTTACACTTTCACACAAAAACTTAGAAACGATTTTTTATGAACTTTACTGTAAAATAGCCAGAATAACATATGGGCTATATGACGTCATGATTTGTCCCAGCGCACACTGCTAAAGGTGCAGCGGAGCGCATTTGAAGATAACAACTTAATATAAACCTTAACTACCTTGACACACGGTCAAAAAAAGAATAAATTTGCACGCAGTGCTCGGAGCGCGCTCGAATATTGACCGTATGTTAAGGTAGTTAAGGTTTATATTATATTATTGACTACAAATGCGCTCCGCTGCGCATTCAGCGGTGTGTGCTGGTCCTAAGACCTATGGGAGCGAAGCTGTAATCTAAAACAACATAATGCGGGTGAGACCACGGAATACAGTTAGTTTATTACAGTTTAAATTAAGTTTATAATGTCTTAAAACATTTTTCCCAGGAATATAGCTAAATATTAAAATAAAGCAATACCAATAAAACATTTTGCCAAAAACAATCAGAATGTATAAATACGTAATTACTTATAGTTAACAATGATTCATAAAGCGTCTTACTAATAATCGCTGCATAAAGTTATGACAGGTTTATACGTCAAAAAATGTATGGTTACACAGGCTTTATTCATGACATAACTTTACACAGTGATTATTAGTAAGGGCAAAAGAGTTTACGCAGGCCGAGTAAGAATTACAAACACGCCACAAAACAAATGAATGAACCCTGCTAACAAGCACGTGCATAGTAGTGTGAGTGTTCACTTATAAACTTCATTGTATGTCGTTGTGTAGACAAACACTATCATAATACGATTCCTATTGGTCGAAACTCAAGCTCCGCGCGATCGAGCCGAGAGCCGTGCTATGCGATTGTCGCCTTAGAGATGGGCAAGCGGAACTTTAGTCGATAGTACGTCAATTTTCTTCAGGCGCTGTCTAATTTGGCAGGACTAAAATGTATCTTCTGTCCTTTTCTTTAAGAAATGGAAAGAGAAAGATGCATTTAACCTAAATTCAGTTAAGTTTGTGAACAAGAGAATCGGCACCATTGTCTCCTTATCTTTTTAATTAATTTGTAGGATCAGCCTGCGTGTATTCTGTTGCTAATATTTATCTCTACTCCTCGCAAATCACTTATTTAAGTGCATTTCATTTCAGTCAAAAGGTTTGTAGTATTCAATATTGCATGAATTTTCAGGTGGTCTTCAACTTTATAGTATAAAAGATAATTTGTGTAAACTTAGCTCTGCCTAGAGAATTTCTTCTTTGATGTTTACACGCATCAAATATATCTCACTTATACTTACTTCATTCTACTTGAGATAGACTCCGCTTTGCTAAAAACCATGACCTTTTTGATGGGATCTCACACTAATCCGTGCGGGAATCGAACCCGCGACACCTATCCATGAACAATAGTACACAATTATTAAAAATACTTTTTCCAGATACCTATTCATTATCAGATTTTTTTATCGTTAAGATATGAAACTAAACCTGCATATTATGTAGGTCTGTACTTAAATTTGCTGTAAGTTTTTAGGTAATACTTTCCATAATTAATTTTTCAATATATATAATAATACTTACACAAACAGCTGTTACAGAGCTTTATTAGCGGGAACCTCTGGACCTTTTAATCTTGAGTCAGCTGCTTAGTTAGCACGAAAACAGCATAAATCCATTTCAGGTAAACTAGGTTTTTATATATTACGGTGCTACTGTTGTGTCAAAGGCCTCTTTATACAATTCCAGCACTACTATACAATTAATGGCATTATATAATAGTACAATAAAAAGATTGTTAAATATATGGGATTGAATGGATGTATTGTAATTGGAACTTTCCTCAAGAGGCTTGACTGAAACGTATTCTGCATAACCATGCAGAATACGTTGCACAAAAAATGCTGATATCTATGTCTGGACTTTAAGAGAGACGATAATCCCTGAGTTTGTTTCGGCATTTCTTCTTAGAGGTAGTTAGCTAGGAAATGCCGACTCTATCTAATTTAAAAAAATGACATGTAAAAGTGATGTAATATCCTACTTGCTTATTAAACAATTTCATTTTATTTCATTGACATGAGCTTAATCACCATTGACAGCAGCTGTTTTAATTGTCACTTGTCTAGGAGTGCAGGGCACTTATGTTGTGGAAGCTCCGGATCTACGAATTTTCCGATACGGGACAGAAACTTGTTAGTGACGCCCTCTAACGGGCGTTAAGATTTACCCACTTTTTAATTTGTACTTTTTACTAACAATATTTTCATTTATACAATAGGGTATTACACTGTATAAGAGAAAAAATATAAAAATATATTATTGAGGTAGCTTAAGCAAAAAGCGGCCGAACAGTGTTAGTTTTAGTTCATAAAACTAGAAAATATTTTTTTAAATTCAATTCAAAGTTTTCAGTTTTTTTACCTGTTCTTGAACACACCGAAATACAGACCACAGACAGTGACAGCTGTCGACTGTCAACAGTGTCAACTAGACGTCACTATTTGTTTTATTTATAACCTCCTAATACGATCTTTATTATAAAAATATACTTTTTCATGGAAGTTATTGTGAAAGATATTTTAGATGGCTAATGCACATGTGTACTTACATCAAAGTGATATTTACAACAACAGTACAAACGGTACAAACGGGTTTTTTATGGTGTAATAGTTGAAATACTCTTCCCACAACTTTTAACTAAGTTTTTCTTAAATTTGAATCAGTTAACACTAGAATTCACAATTATTCCGATGTTTTCACACTTGTGTTCTTGCATTCCGAAACGCACACCAACGGTAAGTCGAACAGTAACTATTTTTTGAGATAAAAACAATAAAAATTATGTAAAGTGTCACAGCGCATTTGTTTATTTACATGACGTAAGGACGTCATATCGCCAAAGCAAAACCACGCCCACGGCGTTTTCCGTTTTTGGAAATTTCCGCGCGAAATTGGAAAATACAATTTTTAAAAGCGTTTTTAGGGTACTTAGCGCTTAAATAAAAATTTGGGATTATATTTGGTGGTTTCTTAGTACTGTAGGAGTTATTTGAAATACTTAAAAAAAAAGAGTGTAATACCCTATTGTAGCGGCCCAAGGCAGGTGCCGGTTTGATACCCTACCAATATCCAGGGCATTGTTAACGTCATACCTATATAAATACTTCCTATAGTTTCTTCAAATATTCAGAACATTAGGCATAATATTATATACCTACACTATGTGTGGTTTGTCCCCCGACCGAGCCAGTGAAGGTAAGTGTATAGGTGGGTGGCAAACGAAAGGTCGGCAACCTGTTGCTCAGTTCCCCTTTAGTCTCTATGCATAACGGCTTTTAAATAGTTTAAATTTTTAATGAATGTATTTTGATTCTATCTAAAATTCCCGTGCAAGCCAAAAATTATGACAGAACTATGATGTTCTAATCAATAAAATGTTTCACCCATCACCTAAGCATATGATTTATCTAGATAATTTTATTTATCTCAGCTTTATTTCCTTGTTCACGAACTAAATTTAAGTTCAGCGCATTTTTTCTTTTCATTTCATTCCCATGGAAGATGGGTAGGCCTTTAGTGTGGGACGCTACATGTGTCGATACTCTTGCGCCATCCCACCTTCCTAGTACGGCGTCCTGTGCCGGTGCTGCCGCCTCGGCTGCGGAAAACCTCAAGCGGCGAAAGTATAGTAACCTTACTGGAAACTATATTTTCGAGCCGTTTGGGGTTGAAACCCTTGGGCCATGGGGTCCGAGTGCCCACCTATTTTTTAAAGAACTGTCAAAAAGACTAGTTGACAGTTCTCGTGACCCAAAGGCTGGCTTTTATTTTGGCCAGAGGCTTAGCATTGCCATCCAACGTGGCAATGCTGCCAGCCTCTTGGGCACTTTACCGGTTGACAGCGATGCGGAGGAGTTTTTTGATGCCATTTTATTTTAATTCTAGGGTTTTTAATTTAGTTTTAGTTTGTAAATATTGTGTATAATTATAATAATAAGTATTTGTTTTTCTAATTTAATAAATAAATATTTTTAGAGGACAGTAGATAAAATAGGTATTATATAAAAAAAAATCTATTCCTGTCAAATTTTGATATCCTACAGACAATTTAACCGCAATTAATAACATGGTCACTAAAGACGCGTCGATTTACGTCAGGCGCTAAGTAATTTGACAAGACTAAACAAATATTTATCTTCTGCCCTTTTTATAATTAAATGGAAAGGAAAAGAATGATGCACTGCACTTGAATTTAGTTTCGTTTGAAAACAAGAGCATCGGCTCCATTACTTAAGTTATCGAGTATTAAGTTAGTCTGAGTATCTAGTATAATTTTCCGAACAATTAATATAAATTATTAACTGATAACTACCTTATTTAATGATTTATTTTTATCCTTACTTAGGTAATTACTTGATAAATCAAAATTGCAAAGAACTACGGAACATTTTGGTTACATGTTAAAGGAATTTTATTTTCTTAGTAAAGTACTGAGACTAAAATATTGATACTTATGGAATCAACATGATATAGAAGAAACGTGATAATATAAAAAATATACAAAGACTATTTTTCTGACTTTGACTATAATATTATTAAAAAAATTACAATTTAATCATGATCCGATTACTTTTACCTAACGTTACGTGGAAGCGACACCGAAGAAGAATCCGCCGAGAAATCCGACTGAGAAGCAGTTATTCCTCCTCACGAACAGAAGTAACTTATCCATCCACTTCTGGCTTTCACCGGCTGACTCCCTGATCTTGTCCCAGTTGACGTTGATGTATCCTAACTCCGCCGCAAAATGGAGAAGAATGATGCTGCCTCCCAAACCAAAAGCAGCAAATCTCCCTACCCTGACAGTCACTACTCCTGAAACCCAGCCCGTGAAAGTTCCTAATATCAAATTCTTGCTTGTGCTGCCTTTTATACCATCTAACGTGAAGTCTAAGAACGAAGGTATTCTTCCAGGCTGTACTTCTCCGTCGCCTTGGTTAATGTTTATCTCAAAGTTCCGCGCGGGCCGGGCCATTGGGCTACATTTTTTTGGTTTTTTGTTTAGCTTCAGGTATAAAATCGATGGGGTTTTGTTGTGGAATAAGTTGGAGTTGGTTGAGTTGTTATTATTGTTATTGTTGGCAAGTACTGACAGCATTGAGCTGACTTCTTGTAAATGTCTTTCATTTATCTATGGACTAGCTATGTGTCACTTTGAGACACAGTGGTCGCTGAACAGATGCTCGAAATACGGGTAATTTTGTCGTACATTTAAAGCAATAAGTACTATTGACGTATAGAAAAGGGCCTTACCATAGGTTCATCTCTATAAAGTATAGAGATCTTTATCAATACCATAAATTGGCATAAAAATAAATATTTGCTTATGGTTTTTTGGCGCAGAATACTATTTTATCGGCTTTGCTTGCCTTAATATAAAAATCACAAAAATATATTTACCTGGTAAATATATTTACTGCAACGATTTTACAACAAGTTATGGTAAATTTTACCATAACTTGTTGTAAAAACGTTGCAGTCGCAGATAATCCTATATGTGCATCTGGATTGAGAGCCCAAATTTTAAATCTTCTCAAAAGAAAATACGATTTACAGGAAATTTAGTTAAAAATTAGTAAAACTTAGGGCAACATGCCATGAATTTCTTAAACGTGAAATAAAACTGTTATGAAGAAATAAGTAGGGCTCTCAATCCAGATGCCTGCATAAAGTGACATGCCTGAATCTCAGAAAGCACTACCTCTGGGCTCATAATTTTTATTTAAGGATTTAGTTAAGAAATTCTTACAACTTTTAAGAAATTCTTAAGTATTATGTAGAATACGATATTTCAGAGTTATAGCGGTATATCTAGGGCCCTCAGTTCATAAATGTTTGTACTGAGGAATCATCAAACTCATGGATTTATCTAAAGAAATACTTAAATACGACTGTTATATATTTTACTTAAACGCGTCTGTTAATTAGTAAAAAAGAAATAATGTCAAAAAACTTAATAGATAAAAAGTAAATGGAGATTGAATTTTCCTAAATCGTCTGAACTGAGGGCCCAATATTTTTGGCAGTATTGACTAGGATAAGCCTTCTACAGTACCGTACATTAAGGTAAGTATTTTAACTAATTCTTAATTAAAATCTAACAAAGCGTCCGTTTTTCCTAGTGTCATAGTTTAAGAGAAAATTGATTAATGTTTTTTTATAGGAGAAAATTCTGTAGGGTGACCATATTGTTCCATTTAAGTGTAAATAAGTGTTCGACGTGTTCTTGTAGTATTTTGTAAAGAGCAGATGGAGAATTATATACGACTAGCTGTTCCGTGCCCGCAACTACGTATCGTGAAACAATAAAATAAAAAACGTATCAATAACCAATCAGAAATTAGATGTAGGTAATTGAAAACTAATATTATAAAGAGGTAAACTTTGTTTCATTGTAATAATTAGGCTCAAAAACTACTAGCCCGATTTTAAAACTTCTTTCACCATTCGAAAGCTACATTGTCCACGAGTAACATAGGCTATATAATATCACGCTACGTGACCCACGCACCTAATGTTACGTGGGTAAAACCGCAAGGAACAGCTAGTCGTATATACATAATTCTCCATCTGCGCTTTACAAAATACTATAAGAACACGTCGAACACTTGTTTATACTTAAATGGAACAATATGGTCACCCTACAGAATTTTCTCCTATAAAAAAATATTAATCAATTTTCTCTTAAACTATGACACTAGGAAAAAGGGACGCTTTCTTAGATTTTAATTAAGAATTAGTTAAAATACTTACCCTAATGTACGGTACTGTAGAAGGCTTATCCTAGTAAATACTGCCAAAAATATTGGGCCCTCAGTTCAGACGATTTAGGAAAATTCAATCTCCATTTACTTTTTATCTATTAAGTTTTTTGACATTATTTCTTTTTTACTAATTAACAGACGCGTTTAAGTAAAATATATAACAGTCGTATTTAAGTATTTCTTTAGATAAATCCATGAGTTTGATGATTCCTCAGTACAAACATTTATGAACTGAGGGCCCTAGATATACCGCTATAACTCTGAAATATCGTATTCTACATATTTAAGAATTTCATAAAAGTTGTAAGAATTTCTTAACTAAATCCTTAAATAAAAATTATGAGCCCAGAGGTAGTGCTTTCTGAGATTCAGGCATGTCACTTTATGCAGGCATCTGGATTGAGAGCCCTACTTATTTCTTCATAACAGCTTTATTTCACGTTTAAGAAATTCATGGCATGTTGCCCTAAGTTTTACTAATTTTTAACTAAATTTCCTGTAAATCTTATTTTCTTTTGAGAAGATTTAAAATTTGGGCTCTCAATCCAGATGCACATAATCCTATTCTTAGAAAATTATTTATTGGTAGATAAGTATTTAAGTAGAATATTAAGTTCGCACTGTTTACCTCAATCCAACTGTCTCATTTATGTTCAAGTAATGCCTAAATTAAAAATACCTGCGGCCTAAGCAAGCATGGCGATGAATGCTCAAAGCGTCCTTGCTCTTGCTGTGTTATGATACTCATAGGTTTATAATTTTTATTAAAAGAAACCTGAACGTTCTCTGAGACCTGTGATAAGCTATGAAAAGTGTAAATACCTACTTCAATCGTATCTTTAGTGTAAAATGCTTTTTTTTTTCTACCAGTAGCTACTTGTTTTTTATGGTTGGTAGTGAGAATACTTATTTGGAGTACTAAGGTGTTCAGCAACATTCACAATCGTAGATGAAAAGATCACTCGGTAGTAAGGCAGAACTCACCAGCGCACGTCTTTAGTATAACAAACAAACTGTTAGCAGCTCTGCAGTCATTTTCGCTATTTTTACTGCAGGTGTTGGGAATCGAACCCTTTCACTCGTAGTAGAAGTAAAGCTCATACTTACTTGTTATTGAAGGGCTGCATTTGTAAGACACGACACTCGTCGGTCCGCGAACTATTTTGCTGAGAAAAGTATACAAATGACTTTTACTGACTAAACCCAGCCATGTTTCTTCGGTTGCCCTAAGCTACATGTTCCGGGGCCGCGGTAACTATGAGAACTATTTGAACTATTTCGCAACCAATATACCCTCGTACTCTGCTGTGTATGTTAACAAGGGCTTAAGTTGGACCTCATTTTATCGACATTTAAGTATTGTATTCGTATGACAACACAACTGCAATGCGTGTCTTTCAAGAATTGGAATGCCTTCATTAAAGACTACGACAATATTACACGGTACACTTATGGCAAGATGAATAGATGTTACTTAGCACTGACTTTGGCTTAGCCATGTTCCCGTCTCTATCGTGCACTTGAAGTTTGTCAGTTGTATAACAGTGACAGGTATAGTGCTAAGCCAAAGTCAGTGCTTAGTAACGTCTATTTATCTCGCCATTGTACAATGAATGTATAATGTGTACTGCCGCAGTCCAAATCTAGCTGTAGGCCGTATACAGAAAGAAAGCTGGAAACTTATAAGCGCTTAGCGCTTGACAGCGCTGGTCCGTTCTACACAAAGGAAGCAGCAAACTAAGCAAAATGTCGGAATGATTTGCTTGCAGTTATTTTGAATGGCAGCGTCCAGCGCTGACCAGCTAGTGTTGAAGCTTGTCGGTGTTCATATATTTTCCTGCGCGGATTACCAGCGCTGACTAACGCCCGCAAGCGCTTATAAGTTTCCAGCTTTCTTTCTGTATACGGCCTAAGATCTGACGACATGCGTACCTCGTGAAGAACTATTATTTCTATCGGCGGGGTTATTACCTATGAAACAGCAATCAGCAATATTTGCGCAGTGATCGCGCGGTCACCGCGCGAATCGCTTAACGTCAAAAAAATCGCATTATGTATGAACCGATTGCTAATCGCTCGCTGATTGTTCTAATGCACTTATTGCTACGATGGCGATAAAGTAGCAATCGCTGGAACTAATTAAATATCACCTTTAACAAAAAAAACTTAACTTTGCTCTTAAAAACCATACTAAATACGAAACAACCAAACGAAAAATGCATATTTTAGTTAACTGATGGCTCCACAGAGGCAGCACTATCGCTAGATTGCTATTTGACATGACTTATTTTGAATTGACGTTTATATTGCTAAATTATCGCGAATTGACGTTTATATTTCTAAATTATCGCGATCGCTCGGCTTCTGCAAGATACGCAATCCCAGTGCGGGTCGTAGTGCAGACGAGATCTGTGCAATGGCGACACATTACGTACATTTGCACTATATTCCAATACTGTTCGTACACAAGTACTGTTGCTGCGTGACCTAGAAGCTGCACAAACACTAACTACATGCTATCTCCAAGCTGTGGGAGGGGAGAGGTGAAACAAAAATAAAAGAGACGAAGCTCGCGGCCCGACCGCGACTCTCGCCGCCGCGCCGCGAGCTAGCATGCACACTATTAATTTTATTGAATGTATTTTTCAATAAAACCATCATTTTTCACTTGTTAGGTATTGTCCATATCATATCTAACTATTAAACATAATATTTACATGACATATCGGACAAACACTTGGAATATTACCACACGCCGTCCGCCTAAATGCTGATCGCGTTCGAAAAAAACATTGAAAATTATTAAACACCTATTAAAAGCTAAAATTAATAATAACTATCTAAGTTAATTAACGTATAAAGAGGTTTTTTTGTTATAAAATTTCGTGTATTTTTCATTTTAATTCAATGTTCGTTAAACACTGCAGTCGTCGGTCGCGCGGGGTCGTGGTCGCGAATACTGCAACGGGAATCAAGTCTTATCACAAATGCAGTAGAGTTCATTGTTGCGAAGCAGATTGCACGCGCAGCCCTTAAGGGCGTATCTTAGAGCTACTTAAGTTACGAGGACCCCGGACGAGCGATATTACAAGTTAAATAACTCGACCGATACGTCGTGCGACATACCACGTACCTACTTATATAATTCGTGCATTATCGATCGATACATTTGTTTTTACATCTAGATGTATATTATACATAATTTTAAATAACCGCACATCCTATCTAGTTAGTCTGCGCCGGGCAGTTTATTCGTCAATTTGATCGTGGCGGAGTTACAATGTGTATATTATCTTAGTGGCGACTTCAGTAAGCGTAGAGTATGTGTGCCGCGCGAGCGTTGTAGCGTGTTACAGAGCAACGAGTATCATGCAACGTGTTGCAGTAACGCTCACTGCATACAACGTTACTGCAACAAAGTTATACAATGTCAATTCAGATGTAACATGATAAATATGTTTTATTAGCACACAATATTATAAGTTTACACACACGCCCGCGCGGCGAAACATAGTTTAAATGTAGGAACTCGGCAGTTCTATCGTTTGGCTTCACTCTGTGGTCTCCGACCTCCCTCTCACTCACACAGCTAAAGGAAGAGACAGTTAAGCTGTTGCTACTCAATTTGACGCCTTGTACCCCTCGCCCTAAGGTTCAAATTATTCGTCATAACGAGAAGCAACGGCTAGAGTACACTTCTATCGAAACTGATCACTTGTAATATTATACAGATGTAAAAATCATTAAAAGGTAGTAAAATAAACATGATAAAAAAAACTGGATATCAGTCTTTTTGAAAAATAACATTATTGCACAATTAGTCAACAAAACGAGAGCTCCAAAAAACACAATAATAAAATTATTGTCTCACAATATCTAACTAAAAAGTTATTGTCAGGTCTTCTGTCAAATTGCTTCACATGAAACTTAACTGAATGCTGTACACATTAGGTATACAATCGCTTATCAAAAATCTGCTCTGATTAACAATCCAGTTATCGTTTGATAGCAACGAGAAATATCTTGATATCGTTACAGTTCGAGAATGAGACAGAGCTATACAGGGTAAATAGCACTATCTCTATTCCTTACTGAGACAACTGACTCTGATACTTCATAATATAGCTTTAGAATTCATTCTTGAATAGCCAAATTTTAAAGCAATTTCGGTACACTGAAATTAATTGTAGTATATCTACATAACAATTATATTATGAAGTAAAATATTACTAATACTTTTTACAAAAATTGTTAGATCAAGACGAAATGTACATTAAAAATTCATATACAAATAAGTAAATAATCGGTTTCGATATAAGTACACAAATAACAACGATTTCAATCAATGAATTAAGTTTCTAGGTTTCTTGGAAGATTTTATAGAGTACAAATTAACTGAAGATATTAAAAAAAATATTGTCATTGGGCTTGTTTTACGTGAGACTTAGTAAAATATCTGTGTTGAAAAATATTTAAGAATATTATGTTCTGTCATACTTATTTATTCTGGGGTTAGCTTCCCCAGAATAAATAATCAAAACAGTTCAACACCCAAAACGAATGATGAAAGTAGATTAACAATTAATATAAATTGATTTAAAATCATTAAACATTTTGATAAGAATTGCTTCGTTTCGATAGACTTCATGTGTATGTGATCCAAATTAGAAATATAAAATACATCTTTACCAAGTTTTTAGGTAATTTTCAAATCATTTGCTCATCCCATAACAATTGGGTTTTACAACAACATAGGGTATTCATCATCGTAAAAGATACTTATAAACCTGCGACCTCTATTATAGATATTTATCACATTTCTATATTCATCATAAAAAAACAGTTTATACACCTCAGTCAAGCAAAAAATTACTTTTTTATATTTGATCGCCAGCCCCAATTTTACCAAAACACAACTTTCCACGAATAAAATAACTAAGTCTCACGTAACAAAGCCGCGCGTAAATTTTGCGCGTATTCAATTTTCAGTAAACTTTATTTTTAGGCCATGGTCACACTAAACGTATAGTCAGTCGACAGAAGCTGACTGGTCATATGTCTGAACAGTTATAGTCAGCCTTTGACTAAGCATTACGTTTGGTGTGAACACCGCCTAATTCCCAAATTTTCTAAAGCCTAAATAAAGATAAGTCTGCCTAATAATATCCGAGTGGCAATTGATTGAATAAAACATGAAATTTAAGATAGATTTGTTCTCTATCGTAAGATATTAAACCATCTTCCAATGCGAACGAGTTGGTGCTATTGGTCATACATAGCTCCATATCGCTTCAGCACCGAAACAATTATTGCATTATTTTCCCATAACAAAAAATATAAACTAATTCATTTTTAGGCTTTACAAAAACCCGGGAAAAACAATAAAAAAAAACAAATGTTTATAATAAAAACAAGTGACTGAAAATTGTTGACATTTTTTAATATCTTAAACGTCTAAGTTCTTGAAACAATCGCTTTACATTTTTTGGATATTATTAACGTTATACGCAAGTAATTTGGAAGTAAACGGGATGGGATTAGTCATGGTAACGAGACCGACCGATCTAACAAGATTGTATAGCATTTTAACACGTCAATAGAGTTTATCCGATATTATGATTTGACTATGATGAATAAAATAATACCAATATGAACAATTACTTTACTTTTAAACTTATTTTATTTATGCTCTTGCTAGTGGCAGTGACAATTAAAGGCTTTTGATTCAGTATTTATATTTAAAATTAATACTTTATTACAGCCTTAGAAAATTTCATTACATAGGTTTGCTATTAACGCATATCATATCACAAATTTAGTGGTACATACGTAACTTGAAATTGTGATATAATATGTATTATCTTGGTAAATGATCGACTCGATACCTGATAAGGAAAGGAATGAAATTCGTCTCACGGCCTATACGCTAACAACCGCATGCGTGAACATCACAGCACAATAAGAACTACAAAACTCATTTTATACTTACAAGACTTAATATAAATTTAATTTCTAGTAAGCGTAATCCTGACGTCTAAAATGAAGATAAACTTTGATTTTGGTTCAATTCAATAATTTTTGTTACACTGCGGGGCTCCCGCATGCTGTCATTAGCAGACTGAGTACCGAGAGACACTTTTGCGAAGTTTGAGAAGTATACAAGGTGTATTTTCGGTCTTGCTTAACCCGCTAGGAGATGATTCTATCCATGAAAACAAACAACTTTTGTTATGGAACCAACTCTGAAATCGCGAAAAAAATATCAGCTGTTCAAACATTACGGTCGGAGGGCATTGAACTTTTGTCAGTAACAGCTGATATTTTTTTCGCGAATTCAGAGTTGGTTCCTTAACGACAGTTGTTTGTTTTCATGTGTAGAATCATCTTTTAGCGGGTTGAGTAATATTAAAAATACAGTTAGTAGAGATGCGGGAGTGTGTGTGTGGTGTGTGTCAGGCGGGGGGCGCGCGGACGCGCGGTCAGGGGGCGCGCTCGTCCTCACCTGCGGCGCGCTCCTCCGCCGGGCTGGGCGCGGGCGCGGGGGAAGCTGCGGGGGGCGCGGGCGGGGTCCTGGCGGGCGGAGTAGGCGCGGGCGCGGGCGCGGGGGCGGGGGCCTCCTGCGGCGCGTGCGTGGTGAGCGCGAGCGGCGCGGGGTGGTGGTGGTGGTAGGGGCGGTAGGGGCGGTACAGCAGCGGCGGCGGCAGCAGGCCGCGCGGCAGGTAGGCGGGCGGCGGCAGTAAGTGTGCGTGCGGGTGCAGTGCGGCGGCTAGCGCGCGCTGTTCGTCGCGCGCCCTCTCCTTCTCGCGTAGCGCGCGCTCTCGCTCTCGCTGCTCCTTTTCCCGCTGCTCCCGCTCTCGCTCCCGTTCTCTGTGGATTTTGAAGAGGCTGCTATTCAATTAATTGTGTTTTTTATGCTTTAATTATTAAATCTAAACAACGAATACTATAGAAATAAATGCGATAACAAACATCTCATTACTCCACTTCCTAATTTCACCCCCTTTAGTACATTGTCATGCTAAACAAATCCAAATATTTTTAAAGGGACCATATTTCACAAAAATACAGTTATTTCATAACCTAGATTACAACACCAAGAAAATGTATAAAATGTTATGAAAGGCTTTTCACTAGACCACACTTGGTGGAAGTAAAATGCCCTCCATACAACACTTTGACGTCGCAACCTAATTTTCGCAAACACTTCTCTAACAAAACATATGCACGAATACTCAGACGTCACTTAATTTTAAGGCGCTCTCAAATCTGTTGCTTTCCTTACTTTACCCCTTTAAAGTGACAAAGACAGCAACCGATTTGAAAAAGTATTAAATTTGAGTGACGTTTGAGTATTCGGCCAATAGCCTAACAGCAAGCACTCCCAATCAACAAGTCGTGTCACCTCTCCCGCTCCCGCTCGCGGTCCCGCTCCCGCTGCAGCGCGAGCTCCTTGTCGGCGTCGAGCGCGCGCGGGTCGTGCGGCACGTGCGACACGAGCGGCAGCGGCGGCGCCAGCGGCGGGTACAGCGCGTACGGCGGCAGCCAGCCCACGCCCACGCCGCTGCGGAACACTCGCTCCAGGTACATTTGTTCCTCGGCTGCTAGCCTGCAGGTGGATTGAGGTTATAAATTAGTAGATGATTTAAGCCCCCTGATGGGGATTTTGAAAGTTGCGTATGGAAGTTGACCGAGCTTAATTAGAACGAGTCGAACCGCCCTTTGAGGTGAGAGCAGGTGACAAACCCATTCAATCAGGACGAAGACCTTTCGACCAGATGCGCGTTGTGCCTTTGGTTAAGTTAGACTTTAGTCAAAATTTTGTATATTATGTCGGGTCAAAGTCTGTTTGCGCGATATGAGATGTCAGCGTTCTCGTATTCCTGCGATCACCCTCGTAGGTATGAGACGGAACACCAGAGAGATTTTAAGTCAGCACACGTCTGACAGAACCCTCACTAGCCATGATGACGATAGCCAATGGCACCACGCTGCAATCTATGGGAACAGAATTACTATGAAAGACTTAACATGTTGTATTTGGGAATATAAAGTAAGAAACAGTGAGTTACCTGTACTGCAGAGCGGCGCTGGAGTAGATGCTGGGATGCGCGTACGGCGAGTACGCGGACGGCTCCAGCAGCGGGAACGACGCCGCCGGGTGCGACAGTCTACAACACACGAATATGGAGCGTTACTTAAACGCGCTAGAAGTGCCACTTTGTAGCAGTAGTAGCTCCTTTAACCGGGATTTATGTCAGATCCTTATCTGCCTCGGTTGTAGACGACGGAAGACCATTGTCATAATGTTCTTTGGATTATGTTTTGAACACAAACTGGTGAACTTTTCAATCCACATTCAAGAAGTGGCGCGAGGAATATGGTCAAAGTATCTTGTTATGCTTTGAGGCAGAACCTTCCGACCAGACAGACACAGAGTCTGGTGGTGATGGAGTACTCTGATTCCGAAGTAACAAACGGCACTAGTTCTAGTTCACATAATATGGTGCGATAGATGTCGCCACGGTACATTGATTTTTGACATTTTTCAAACCTTTACATAACTTTTGAACTTCATCTATGGGCACGGAACTAAGATATAGGAAATTTTGCCATGGCATTGAGAGGATTAGTACTAAGTCCTCGTCTAACTTTCTTTATTTTCTCCATACCTATCACTAACTACTGATACCAATAACTAGAGGTAAGTAGATAAACGTCTTTTTGTGGGGGAGTGGGAGATCATCAAATGACTTCTCCCACCCAGGGCGGGGCAGGAGGGCGTGTCAGACTTTAACTGACTAAAACCCATTCATGTTCCTCCGTTTGCCCTTTATGTTCCGGGGTCACAGTAACTATTATTCCGCAACCCCGGCTTGAAGGTAGATGAAGGTCTCACCTCTCATCAGGTCGGTAGGGCTGAAACCCGCTGGCCGGCAGGTGGTGAGGCGAGGCGCGCTTGGGCGGCGCGGGCGCGGGCTTGTCCTTGGGCGCGTCTCGCTCCGGCGCGGGCCCCGAGCCGCCTCCTGCACACTCGTCAGTCAGCTCGGCCCCCGGGGCGAGCGGGGGGCCAGCTACTTACGCGCATTTAGCTCTTACTATCCTAACCACTATGTTTTATACCAGTTAACCTTGCGACCACCAAGCGACAGCCGTCTGTCGGGCTGCTAGCCTTTCTCTTGTGTCTCGAATCACGCGTGTTTGATGGATTAATAATGTAAGATTTGTCTTGAAAGGTTGTTTTTTGTTTTATTTTATATAACCTCTGAGAAAGTTGGTGGTGATAACAATATCAGTACCTAGGCCATTATTAAGTAAGTACTGGAAAAAGCAAAATTATCGGCTTCAAAGCAAGATAGGTAGTTCAATTTTGCTAGGTAAGTTAATTCGTTTTGAGGAACTCTGTTGTCTTTTCAAGTCCTGAAAACTTTCCTGAATGTCACATCTCATTTTGACGTGATAATGGACTAAGATTTTTTAATTTAAATATTAAAAATACTCGTACATAAGTAATCTAGTAATTATGTATAATAACTGACTTCTGGTACTAAACAAAAATATTTGCAAAGCCTACTAAAAATGAAGTAAAATGTACAAAATCACTCACTATAAAGAGCTAAACGCAATAAAATCAACAAATAAAATTACAAGTTGAAATTGTTAAAACATTAACAACAAAAAAGTTCGTATCACTTTTATATACAGGATTTAAAAATCTTAAAATTACTTACAGTTATAAATACAATGATTTTTAATGGAACAAGCATTTATCACAGATTGACTAGAGCAAACAAAATAATTATGAAAATCACAACACACTGTATTTTTAAACACTTTAGCCGGTCAATGTCAGCTGTTAAAAGAAATCACATCCATTGTTCCACTTATACACAAAATAGAAATTTCGGTATAAAACAACAGACATGATTCCTTACATCGACCGGTCAATGTGCGTACCCTGGTCAATCCTCACAATGTCTGATGTAAGTAATATCTATGATCTAGCGAAACATTAGTATTCGACAATTATCTGTACACATATGGACAAGTAAAGAACCCAACAAGTGCACTGAAACTGAAGGAAATAAAAGAAAATGGGATCAGCAGACTAGTAGGTGGTGGACAGTGAAAACCCTTCAAACGATTATTTAAAAAGCTATACCTAAATATGTCTTTAACAGCACAAAATTACAAAAGAAAAACCCCAATGCAAAAATTCAAGGTCACCGATACAAAAATAAAGGCGACTGCCCACTGTCCACCGGCCGTTCGCCCAAGGTCAGAGGTCACTAGCTACGCGTCCACTCACCGTCCTTGGCGTCGGGCCCCGCGTTCTTGGCGAGAGTCCGCAGCGCCGCCGCGAACGGGCCACCTTTATTCGCGGGAATCTCTGCTCGCTTCGGTATTTTGCTCGCACTTACACCTGTTGACAATGCAGATGGGTTTATGTCATTATCTTTATAAAAGGGTTTTTTTTTTCTCATATTTAGGTTGAAAGCTGCTGCTCTCTCTGTATGGAAAGCCTTTGTTCTGCAGGGACATTGTAGAGATGACGTAGGACTTCCTAAGAATGCATAAGAATTGATTTGACATTGGTCATGCGCCTGATTCTTCTTCGGAAGTAGAACTCAGTCTTATAGGATTACGTGTATGAGGATAGACCTTCGTGTTGGAGCCCGCAGCCCGCTAGAACATAAATTTTGTGAATATGACCGGACACAATTAAGATTTGCCAAGGACCGAAATTCAACTGAATATCTTGCACGAGACGTGTCTGAGGCTTATGAAAATGGCATGCAAGCTTGTCTTCCATCGAGTATGTTGATTTCAGATTTTTTTTCTGCTGAAGGAGAGATAACCATGAGTAAAAAAGTTGTAATGCGACAACTTATAATCGACTTCACAGTTTGCTAATCAAAATTAGCCATCTCACCTCCGGCACACTTTATTGAAGTGGTCCATTTTGAAATAGTAAAATGGAATCAAAAGTTCCAGTAAATGTTAAATAAGGAACTATCGCATGTAGACATTCGAAAGTCGGTTAATACGATCTGCAGCACATTGATTAGGGACGAACAGCTGTCAGTAACGGGGAGCCTCCACCAATTATAAACTGTTCGTTATAATTGCCACCAATGGGAAGGCGGGCAGCTGTCGTGTGCCGCATGTTTGTGCTCAAAACTGCCGTTTCATTGGCGTGTTTGTATATTTTTTACGGACGTCAACAGCAGGCGGCGGTGGTCGATTCTCACAGCGAGCGTGACGAAATAAAAAAGTCAGACAGAAGTTTAACATTTTTTTTTTTGCCGTAGGAATACTTTTGAATCGATAATACTTCTAATTCGGCTGGAAACGGCAAAGAGTCAACACGTATTGAAGGAGTATGGGCAAGTTTTTGTTCAACAATTGAGCCCATTATCTAACTAACCTGAGCTGCCTAGTGCCTTTTCACAAATAACGTTTCTAGAAGCATTCACATCAAAGGCTAAATACAAAACGTATGGCAACGATTACCTACAAAGTCTCGTGACCTTATACACCGTTTAACTCGTAAGTTCATTATGTAGCGTGTGCTGAAAATCGAACGGATGAATTTTGACTAGGTCTACGAAATTAAAAAGGGTCCCCTTAGAGCATTTTAAAGTCATCGCTATAGTTGTATATACTTTTGAATTTGAGAAGCAAGTCTGTCAAATTGAAGCTATTTCAGAGACTCGAGTCATACAGGACAATTAGTGCCCAAACAGGGCACTAAAAGCCCAAGCAGGACTTTGAGTTCAGGGCAGATTAGACATTAACGATAGTCACAGAAATAACACAATTCTTAAACCAAGCGTGAAACAATTTTAACCTTTCGAATACCGTAATTAAAGACACAACAGAAAGACAACGAGTGAACGAAGTTCAAACCACGCGTTCACTGTGGGTTTATACCAAGAACATTTAAGAATTGAACTTCTGCGCATACTTTTTACTGGTATAACCGCCGCAACATCCCACCCTCCTGTAATTATGTTCACACTTAGTTAAATATGACGTGTCTGGTATTGACGTGCCGCTATATTGTATTGTGTATCGGCGGGGTGTAATTGTTTACGGTTGATCGGTAATTACGGTTGCATTGACACCAGACGTAACGCCGGATGGCAGTCTGTCTGTAGCTGATTCGAGATGATTCATCTTCGTAGCCTTCTTAAAAGTATATTGTGGACGGCTTTCAGAGTTATGTACGGATGTAATAAATACAAGTATCTACTGGCAGGCAAATCGTCACATACAGCAGTCAGTTACCAGCTGACTCATATACCTGGACTTTTCTATCTTCCTAGACCTGTGTTTTATATGAAGCGACTGTCTTGTCTCTCCCATGCTCTTGTCTGGATTGTGGCGATCCTAGGTAACAAGATACTCTTGGTAAAATTTATTGTCAGACTTTTTGGCTTCTGAATACCCGAGATCTGCTTTCAACCAAAAGCTTTCAAAAAACCATTGTTTATTTTTCTCGGGAATTCAAACTTGGCTACCGAAACCAAAGGCTTTAAAAAGTAGCCTATCATCCATATGGTTGTGTTGGCAAAATTACAGTTGGATTACAGAAAAAGAAACCTCACACGATTTCACAGCACCTAACCTTGTATAAATAATCCACACGTTTCAACAGGACATTCTTCAGACTAAACCCAGTTTATTTAATATCATCGTGGCCACTCAGCCCGTGCATGCATTAGCCGCGGGTCCTGGCCGTCGGACGGGACCTCACAATTGACCCTGTGATCAATGTGCCCCCGCGCAATTGTTAGTTATGGCGCCACCGACGCGTACGCAATCGTGCGGTTGAGGTTCATCTTTGGTGCAAATGTTGCTTGCTGACTCTTGCTTGGGGCTTTGTTTGTGTTTGAGGGGTTTAGTGTAAGAAGTAGTATGTCCTTGCTTGAAGTTCTAGGTTGCCCTATATTTTACTAAAATCGGATAAGTTGTTTAGCTGTGAAAGAATATCGGAAACACAGATAAATTCGCATTGATAAATAATAACTTTCGTGTTTACCAAAAATAATCTAACCAAGATTTTGTAAAACTTCAGAAAAAATATAAAAATATAATATATATAAATAAAGTACCACTAAACTTTTCACGTCTACTACTTAATTTTTTTTGATAAAATTGGCAATTTAGGAAACCAAGCAAATGTACAAACCGCTTGGTTTCCAGAAATGGTTATATATGGCAAAATTGCTTTTTTAATCACCGGAATCGTCAACCTTGGTTTCGACGAAATCGCGGCAAAAAGCTGTTTGACAATAAAATCTTCGCAATTCAAGAAGAATGACTGTCTTCCACGAAACTGATATTAGATCCTTTGTAATTCAGTACCGGAGCATCGCGAATCCTTGGTAATACTCGTTCGTACAGTCAACTGTACGTAAAAGCTCTATAATTTGCCTCTCACATCATTTTGTTTAGTAATAAAAGGGGCTTGTGGAGTTCAAGTGTTATATTTGCCATGCGGTTGATAGTACCCGTAGCCTGGACGCGGAAACAGGCATGCCTATCACGTTTATTGCCGGTCGTATCCTGGGTAACAAGAAATCCTATGCCTTTTATGTTATTATTGGTATTTCTTGGAACATGTTAATTTGTTGGCTTCATTGCTTTGTTCGAGGCTTGTGTAGAGAAATACATTAAACTCCTATTGGAAAACAAAAGTGAGCAAAGGACAATTTGCAGTAAACCATTTTTGATTAGACATTAGTCCTTTTGGACTGCTAGTTTCCATCAGCTGTGGTTTTGCCCTGGTAGAACTAAACTTACAGTATTGCTCACCATAGCAAATAGTCAAATACAATGTTTTAAGTGGCAACGTATAGCCTAATCAGGCCAACAAAATCAGGACGGCAATAATCATGCAAGCTTGAACGGTATCTGTTCAGTGGTAGTTGAGGAGATTTTAATACACACTGGTTATAGTCTTATTGTGTGAATTTAGGCACTCGCACTACAAATGAACGAAGATCTTACACCCCCCAGGCCAATAAACTTGATATTTAGTTGAAGTCTTTTATGTTTTGGTAATTTCACCTCTAAGAGGGTAAAATAATGAATAAACAGTACAACTGTTGCACCTACGATCTACGTTTTGGAACAGGCAATTAGCGTCACTTTTTTTTCTGACTAACCGACCGACTCTTTGACAATTCATAAGTACCTGTAAATGGTCTAAGTGAAATAAATGCTTTGAATTTTGACCATGAAAGTCGAAAGTAATTACACAAAACAAACCGCGGGCAACAGCTGGCTGATAATACCCACACAACAGCATGTGAAACCGGCCTTCTAGAAAAAACCTACACCTTCTTCAATGCCTAGTAACGCAACCACGACTATCCTGCTGTTGTGGGTGATTGTGGTCGGCGGTGGTCATCTCAATGAGAGGCCTATTAGTATTATTACTCTTCGCATATAAAAAACCGACCAAGCACAAATTGGCACGCACACCGAGGGTATTGTGGTTTCTTGTATTAAGGAAATCTTGTTACAATAATTAAATTTCTATATAGATCCATTTACAAACGGTTTTCAGAATTTTTTCTTTACTAACTTAATTTTCGTAGTTCTAGATCAACTGCAAGTACCCTATAGAATGTTGATACCCTTGAGAGTGTCGAAATATGTGTTAATAAATAATAATGTATAAAAATAATGTTCCATTTTTACCCCTTAAGGTACGGAACTCTAAACAAAATAGGTAACTCATGTGGCTACACATAAAATTTCCAAAAAATGCCAGCCAAATTCGAACTAAGACCATTAGTTGAACAAAACCGAATTTATTCCTTAAACGTTGGAGGACAAACGTTCGATACCTATGATGTATCCTATTCGAGTAATAGCTATCCTGAGCGGTTGTTTCCCTGATCCCACCTGAGCTGAAAACACATTAGAACGGCCATTCGGCGCGACTGCGTCGTTAGGGAAATTAAACTCCTTTCGAGAGGAATGAATGTCGACACTTTGTTATCGTTGCAGTTTGACTATTCGACATTTGTAGTCGGAGTTTAATTATTCCTTAGTTTTATATTAATATTTGAGTCTTTTAAATTAATCTGTAGAAGTTCAACTGTATTTATCACAAATTCAAAGTGAAATTTGTGAAGAATGCTCTAGCAGTATGGAATTAAACTATCACTGTTTTATTAATAAAACACATCGGTGATGATGGTTATTTACCATAAGTGCTTCTTCTGTGCTATGAAGGAAAGCTGGTTGCGAAAGATTCAAACTCTAAATCTCTCTATTGAAGTCAATTCCAATTAAAATATATTTCATAAGAAAATTCCAATAAAATATATTCAATTGCAAGATAAAAACTCCTGCTGTTAACCTGTCAACTCAAACTGATTTCGAGTTGTTAATAGTCCCTGACCCATTAATTGTTCCAAAAAATTACTTGAACCATTGTCAAAATCCAATAACCAGCAAAAATGACAGCCTCTAAATTTTCTGAACATAAAGTCGCGCTGAAATAGAAGCTCGCATCAGTCGAATGGCACTACGCCGCGACCCTAAGTCATGTAATAGGCTAGCGCGGGGCACATTAATCTTGGAGGTCAATTGAAGGGTCAATAGGAGCTGCGGAACATCACTACCCAGAAAAGATGTTATAGTTCGACTGAATATCTTGATCGTGGTGTTCGCAACTTGCTATTAATTTTTGGATTTTGTTAGAAAACAATGCCATGCCTTTTTAATAAAATTACAAAAATCATTAAATGGCAAATAACCTGAAGTTCATATAGCAAAGCTGATAAGATGTCAGTGATGATCAAGTCGGTTCGTAAAAAAATGATTAATTGTTTTTTTTTTTTACTTGTGGCAATAAAATCCTAGGCCATAGGTACTTACTAGACCTGACAGTATCGTGGTTACGTTTACAAACATACACAAACAACTAGGTTGTTTGACAGTATTGCTAAACATTTTTTAGCTTTGAAGATTGGATGTTTTGAAACTTGGGTATATTGGAATTTCGACATTTTGAGAACAGGAAATTTGGACCCAAAATACTATGGCGTTCGGGATCATCTCAATTAGTTTTGGAACCACCAATTAAAGCAATGTACAAAACATCTTCGGCACGAAGACCACAGCTCGCGGTACGCCACCGTCGTACGCACGAAAGCAATTGGCGGGGGTACATTAATCTTTGGGGTCAATTGCTGTGAATGACGGCCGTGGTACATCACTAACAGGAATAGAATTTACACCATCATCTCCACTACTATGGCAAACCAGTTCGAATTAATTTGTTATTCGGTTGTAACTGGTTTGGGGCTTATTTGTTTTGATTGATATTGGAGCATCGAGTTGCTCAATTCATGAGTACCTGATGATTGATTTTATTGATATAAATGTTTTGCTTATACAGTTTGCCGGTGGTCCCGGTTGTCATTCGTAGAACTTTGACAGTCGTTACGGTTAAGCCAGAAAGTCTGACCAGTCTAACCAAAAGGTATCGTGTCGCCCAGTTACTGGGTTGTGGAGGTCTGATAGGCAGTAGCACGACGTAAAACACTGATATCCAGGTTAATCCGGTTAGGCTGGAAGCCAACCCCAACATAGTTGGGAAAAGGCTAGGGAGATGATGATGATTATACAGTTTGACAAAAAAGAAGCGCAGTGACATTGACGGGCCTGTTGGTCGAGTGGTTAGTGAGTCGTGGGTAGAGATGGGATTTTACCCGGTAAAAACCCAAAAGTGGGTAAATTCGAGGGAAAATACCCAGGAAAATACCCGATTGGGAAAATATTCGGGTATTTTAAAATTTAGCTTATGTAATATTTAGATACAAATACATAAAATAGTACATAGTTTTTAAGATTTATTATTACTAGTTAGAGCTCGTATAAGTTGAAATTTTGCACTCCGCTACCACATTTTACGTAAACAAGCTTTAAAGAATGGATAATTAAGTAGTGAGTTACGTTATTTTTACTTAGATAAGCTTTAACGCTAGTTAGTGAAAACAAGTTAGAGTCTGTAACATTTTATCTAGATAATGGGTACCAATAAGCCGTTAAAAACTACCTGCTCCCGGGGTGGGAGCAGGTAGTTACAAACCGGACAATAGCCAGTAGTAGTTGTCGCATAAGTGATCTTTCACAAGTTGTTTTGGCTTCATACCGTGCGTACCTGTGTTAGTTTCTTCGATTTATTGACGACCTGGATTTTGTTTTGTGGACTTTTGATATTTTTGTGATTAAATACGTGATATACTTCGGATTGATAACTACTGCTATTCTTACGGACTTCGATATCTACTGCACCTCATCAACATAAATAAAACGGTAAGTTTGAGCTTAAAATTGAAATGTAGATTACTTTAAAACATCTGTTTGTTTCTGTTCTAACAATTGTTTTTTTTTATTCTTTTTGCATTAGATCACATCATGCCCAGAAAGAAAAAAAACGATGTATGGGAAAACTATTTCCATTCCGCAACCAGTAAAACGGTTAAGTGCAAACACTGCGAAAAAGTTTACATGTTTGGCAATGTCAACAAAATGGCCCGCCATCTGTAGAAATGTTTTAAATGTCCAACAGTTATCAAGAACAAACTAAACAAAACATCTGACGCTAATGCAACTGCAACAAATCTGCCTTTGCAAGATGAATCGCAGCATGAAACATTACAAGATAACAGTTTGACAGATACAAATTCTAGTACTACCACTTCAGAAGAAAAGAAACTTTATCTAGATCAGCTTTTGTCGAAAGCAATATTTGTTTCCGGTTCTCCTTTGTCCATTGTTGAACATCCACTGTGGACACGATTTTTTGATGAGTTGCAACCACTTTACAAATTACCATCCAGAAAAGCAATCTCAACTACTCATCTGGAAGCTATTTATAAAGAAATGGTAGAAGAAATTACGGATGAACTGAAATCCATAAATAATTTGCATCTGCAGTGTGATGGCTGGAGCAATCAGCGCAATGAAGGTATTATAAACTTCATTATTGCAAAACCCGAGCCCGTTTTTGTCAAAAGTCTTAACACTCTGACCAACCGACATACAAGCCAATATCTTTCTCAAGAGATTATCAAGGTTATAAATATGTATGGAGGCCACAAGTTTGCAACTCTAATTGGAGATAACGCTAATAATATTCAAAGAGCATTTCAGATGGTAAAAGATGTGTATACACACATATTACCGCTAGATGCGTAGCACATACCTTAAATTTACTTTGCGAAGATTGTATAAGACCAGAACCTGTTAAAGCATTTATATCGATTGCCATAGAGACCCTAAAAGCAATAAAAAGAAGTTAAACTATGAGTGCTTTACTAGCCCAGATTATAAAAGACAAAGGATCAGGTGAAACATTAAAATTGCCAGGAAGAACCCGCTGGGGCAGTTACTGTACTGCTATAAAAAGCTTGAAAAATTCGAAAGTAGCATTACAGACATTAGCTGTTCATGAAGATGCTACTATTTCAGAAGAAATAAAGTCAAATTTATTGGATCTCAATTTCTGGAACATGGCCGAAAACTGTATAAAATTGCTGGAACCGATAACTGAAAAAAATTTCAAACTTGAAGGAAACGGAATATTTATAAATGAAGTATATATGGCTTTCAGAGATATAAAATCCACATTTAATTTTGTGCTACCTGACATTTCTATTTTAGATGACCAGCACAAACAAGATATAATAAATGCTGTAACCAGGCGAACAAATAATTGCATTAAACCTATACATTATGCTGCATATTTGTTGTAGATGCCATGGAGTTCATTAATGAAGTAAGCCAATCACTTCATATTGATGTTGGTGTAGATTTAGCGAATTATAGAGCTAAACAGGGTTTATGGGGCAGACCATTTATATGGAAAAATGTCGCAGAAATGGACCCAGTCGTTTGGTGGAGGGGACTTTGCAGCTCTAAATTGCTTTGCAGTACGTCTTCTGACTGCTCCCTGCACTTCCGCAGCGACTGAGCGGTCATTTAGCACACATGCTCATATACACAGCCAAAAAAGAAATAGATTAACTACAGACAGAGCAGCAAAGATAGCTTTTATATCGTATAACTGGAATCTTTTGCACAAACATAAAAATGATGACAACGACGAAGATGACGATTCATTATCAACTCCAAGACAGTTGTCTAGCCCGATAACAAGCCCTATTCATGACCAACAACCTTCTACATCTCGTGGAAGCAAAGAAGAAATAGAATTCTGTAATATTGATGATTTGTATAATGAACACGACAGTAGCGATAGCGATTAAAATTTAGAACGAGTGAATGAAAAAATATTTTTGTAATTACTTTCTATTGTGTAATAAATAATTGTGATTGTCTATGTTTTGTTTTATTTTTTTATCTTACTGGTAGTTTCACAGATTACCGCATTTGAACAAGCACTAAAATGGCTTTAGCTTTATTGTATTAATGTAGATAATGAAAATACCCGTCTATTAGGTTTTTTCCCACATAAATACCCGGTATTTACCCAAATGGGTAAAAACCTGGGTATTTTCCCGTCGGGTTTTTTCCCACCGCCCATCTCTAGTCGTGGGTACGTTTCCACTCAGGACAAACTTTATGTCTTTATGTGATGAGCATGTTTATTTGTTTGTCTGGGTGTACATCGTCTATATATTTTACCTTTAGTTCGCCTTTGTACGTTTATGCGTAAAGTATAAATACATTACATATACTCCCACAGTAATACAAAAATTTGATATCAATTGTCCAATTAGTTATATAACTGGCTCTTGACTTTTTTGTGCTTAAAGAGCATTTGTCATATTTAGCACATATAATACATGCTTGCTTGTAAGGTGTTAATACCATTGTAAACTATTCGAGTTCACATAGAGTCAGTCAATTCGCAAGTTTGACTTTTAGCCTCTGTGAGTCGTCAAATTATTTGTATTTTAATAAGTACAATACCAACGTATTGCTTTTCTTTTTGATCAACTTTACCCGTACGTTCTCTTATTAATCAGCTTGCTTACCTGTAACAAAATAAAAATAGACATTAATCATACAATCCAACTGTTAAAATTGCTGAAAGATAAGCATCGCGTTATAGTCTCAAAAAGGTCACTTAGTTTTTCTTAAACATATAGTTCCCTGTCACCTCAGCCCTGGTACCCAAAGAGACTCCAAGCATTGCAAGAGCAATGCTTGGAGTCAAGAGACAGCTCTACATAATTCATCAGACAATTAAAATCGCTAAAATCAACAGCGACGCGACAGCCCTAGTCGAGGGTTGTCACCCAAGCGGCGAGCGTCAATTAATTTAGTCTGAAGCGCTAATTTGAGCAAGGAAGTCAACCTCCCGGCGTCTCGTGTAATAGATTAGATCGTGAGATGCAGATAGGCGCGTCGCGTCGATAGTGGAGTTTATGCCTATTTTGATTGCATGAAAAGTGTCTATTTTCATTCATTGCGTGATTCATACATAGATATTTTACTAGTAGAAGTAGCAGTATCTATATTATATGTTTTTAGGGTTCCGTACCTCAAAAGGTAAAAACGGAACCCTTATAGGATCACTTTGTTGTCCGTCTGTCCGTCCGTCCGGCTGTCAAGACCCTTTTTCTCAGAAACGCGTCGAGATATCAAGCTGAAATTAATATCACATACTCGGGTCTACTATCTCTTAAAGCAGTGAAAAAATCAAGTTTTTGAATCAACGCAATAAAAAGATACGGCGGTTTATATTGCAAATTTGGACATTTGCAAGGAAATCAAAACCTATAGGGTATTTCCCATTGACCTAGAATCATGAAATTTGGCAAAAAGCAAGGTTATGTAGCACAAGTAAAGGGAAAACTCCGAAAACCGTAAAGAGTCACGGTCAAAATGGGCGTAAAACCAACAGCTTTAAAATATATTTTATGTGAAAGCTAATGACTATTACTTAATTTTATACTATGACGGCAATCACCCAAACAACCGGTGAGCAGAGATATTCAGTGATGTTCAAACGTATTTGTTATAGAATCCAAAACAATCGCTAATACAACGGAGATAACACGACACGAAACAAGCGACAGCGATGGTGTTTATTTAATTGAATTATATAGTGAGGAGTCATTAGATGATTTAAACAGATGTAATATTCTGCAAACTAATGTGTGGTTGCTTCGAATTAAAATACAGTCGCGGCATGTCAGATCGCGCATATATAATACTTACACTTTGATCGATAAAGATCAAATCGGTAGAAATGCGATAGTTGAGCATTACTGTACTTGCTTAACAGGCAGAAGAACAGTAGGAAGTTGTGCCCACATAGTTTCAGTTTTGTGGTTTTTAGGGTTAGGAAGGCACGAGCCTTTCATTGCACCCGCAGAACATTTATTAGATACTAGCTTCTGCCCGCGGCTTCGCTCGCGTTAGAAAGAGACAAAAAGTAGCCTATGTTACTCTCCATCCCTTCAACTATCTCCACTTAAAAAATCAAGTCAATCCGTCGCTCCGTTTTGCCGTGAAAGAAAGACAAACAGACAGACAGACAGACAGACAGACAGACAGAAACACTTTCCCATTTATAATATTATATAGTATGGATTATAGTTGATGATAACCATTGATATTTAAATAAAAGGTATCAATATACAGTAGTTTTTAACAAATATGTGTGTTTTATTTAACCAATCTTTGGGATTTTTTTGCAGTCATACCCGGTCGATATTGGGGTTAACAAGTATTTAGGGGGCATTTAGAAGTACAATAAAGTAAATTACAACACATTTTATTTCTGTTGGTTTTACGCCCAGCTCTCATACATTAATGCCCATGATCCTTTGTAGTTAGTTCACACCAGGCGTCCGTCTGTCCGTCTGTCTGTCAATAACCTTTTTCTCATAAACGCGTCGAGATATCAAACTGAAATTAATATCACATACTTAGGTCTGCTATCTCTCACAACAGTGAAAAAATCAAGTTTCTAAATCAATGCAATAAAAAAATACGGCGGTTTATATTGCATATTTAGATATTTTCAAGAGAATCAAAACTCAAAACCTATAGGGTACTTCCCATTGACCTAGAATCATGAAATTTGGCAAAAGGCAAGGTCATGTAGCACAAGTAAAGGGAAAACTCCGAAAACCGTAAATTTGTAGTTAGTTGACATCAGGCGTCCGTCTGTCCGTCTGTCTGTCAAGAACCTTTTTCTCAGGAACGCGTCGAGATATCAAACTGAAATTAATATCACATACTCAAGTCTGCTATCTCCCAAAGCAGTGAATAAATCAAGTTTCTAAATCAACGCAATAAAAAGATACGGCGGTTTATATTGCATATTTAGACATTTTCAAGGGAATCAAAACTCAAAACCTATAGGGTACTTCCCATTGACCAAGAATCATGAAATTTGGCAAGAAGCAACGTCATGTAGCAAAAGTAAAGGAAAAACTCTGAAAACCGTAAATTTGTAGTTAGTTCACATCCGTCCGTCCTCCCGTTCGTCCGTCTGTCAAGACCTTTTTTTTTCAGAAACGCGTCGAGATATCAAGCTCAAATTAATATCACATACTCAGGTCTGCTATCTCTTAAAGCAGTGAAAAAATCAAGTTTCTAAATCAACGCAATAAAAAGATACGGCGGTTTATATTGCATATTTAGACATTTTCAAGGGAATCAAAACTCAAAACCTATAGGGTACTTCCCATTGACCTAGAATCGTGAAATTTGGCAAGAAGCAAGGTCATGCAGCACAAGTAAAGAGAAAACTCCGAAAACCGTAAATTTGTAGTTATTTCACTAAAAAACAAATTAACGGAACCCACGTTGCGCCGGTTTTTTCTCGTTTGTTACCTGCGACTAGCATCGATTTTCAGACCAACGAACTGACTTCTTGATAATTTAACGTGTCTACAAGGTTTAATCATCATTTAGCGACGAATGAAAATCAAAAACTCGTAACAGTTCGCCGGTAGTTTCTTCACCTCTGCTATTGTTTAAGTTTTGAAAAGAAATAATCGTACGTGCTACATTTCTTTAGATACCATTTTCCGATATTTGCAACTTAATGTACCTAAGTGAGCAAGAAACTGGCACACGAGAGCTTCATCCCAAACCGCAATTTGTTTAACTCACCGTAGTACTGGCGATTCGGTAGTATTATAATATTAATGGTTAACATTCAATTATTTATTCAAGAATTTACGTTAAAGCGAAGATTCGGTTAACTAAAATGCAAACTAACTCTGTTTTCTTTACATATTCAGAAACGTTTTAAGTAATTTTCATTATAAATGATTCATAAATCTTTACAAGGCTCATGTTAATACACCGCGGATTAAATCGATTTCGACAGCCCTAACTCGGATTCGCTTCGCTAATTGGCTGGCGACGGGATTGCGTGTGTGTGCGTTTATTAACACACGACTGCGTGCGGCTAGGGCTGTGTCGTAATATCCTACGCTTAAATAAAATTCACTCATCTACTTTTAAAGTGCTCTGAATCTTCATTAACGCAGCCAAATCTGTTTAATAAAATTTATTCATAAAAATAATCAAAATATTTAAAACACCGATTAATTTAAAAAGCCACATCGGACGCCATTTTCCTATCACAATAAATTGCTCAACAGTCACCGCGCTTTTAGTCGCATCGTTCACAATTGGCTCGAAATCAAGTCGACATGTGGTTCTAATCATGCGTCAAGAAATGCTTTAAAGAAACATTTTATACGTTTTTTAACGAGTTTCGAACCGGTTGTTTTTAGAAATAAAACGTCTTGGAGGGTAACGGGAAACTAAATATACTTTTATTGGACCATTAGACGGCAGTTGAGGGTAAATGGTGGTGTAATTATTGCTTGCGGGTGACGTGGAGGGGGAACCCTCGATTTTCGGATGCTTTTGACGATTTAATAAGACACGAAAATAACAACGCTTTAGACTGGGGTTAGTTGTTAATGAGTGGTAAAATTGTAGGATCAGGTTTTTGAAGTCAAAAGAGATTTTGTTAGAAAAATTGTCTTTTTAACTGTCAATACTTATTTTTAATATTATTTTTTAGAAAATAAAATCGCTTTCCGCCCTCTGTGCCTATGTATGCTTAAGCTCTTTAAAATTACACAACGGTTTTGAATGCGCTTTTTTAAATAGGGTTTTTCAAGAGTTAGGTTTATACGTCATGCATATTATAGTAAAAAAAGTAGGGATTTTTAAAAATTCGTAAAACTCGTTCGAAGCTAGGACCGTCACTAGTCTCAAATAAAACGTTTCTCCGAACTAAAAATTGCTCCTGTTCCGTTCCTGTGTTTATGAACCTCATAAAACACAAATAGATAAACAATCGGAACTACCAAGTCATTTGTATCATAAGTTATTTGTTTAGCGTAGCAGTAAATAGTTCAGCCACTGATTCCACCTCATCGTCCTGGTAAAAGCTGACAATGATTTTACTTGAATAGGACAGGTTTTTAAAGAGGTTTTAGTTCCGGTTAAAACCGTACCGAAGGACCAATCAAATGTAGCCCGATCTTTTTATAATAGTTTTTTTTATAACCTAACTACAATGTTTCAAACTGAAAACATCAATATCTGACTCCAAGCTACAAACTATTCCTGTACCTTTCGAAAGCTCCTTGGTGCTCTATCACTAATCACATCATCATATCCCTAGGCTTGTCCCAACTATCTTGGGGACGGCTCCCAGCCTAGCCGGATTCAGCTGGCTACCAGAGTTTCATGTGACGCGACTGCTTACAAGACCTCCACACCCCAGTAACTGAAATCACTAACCACATATTGACAACAATATTAAAAAAATATGCAGTGACAAAATTGACAAAAAAAAAAACTCCCGAACCAATTTAAACCAGACACAGCCCTGAACACGAATATTTTCGACACATCGATATCACTACGACCAATATTTCAGGGAATGGGCAGTCGACGAGACGCGCGCCAATTAGTAAGTATTACTACATCTGCTGTCTGATCAAATATACTATGCCAACAACACACTGTAACGAATGTCACAGAATGTACAAGGTAAAGAATGATTTTTTTCATCAGTTGTGTTAAAAATTGGGTTTCCCATAGGACTGTCTATAAGGTATGATGCTAACCGATTTGTGGTTGATAAATCCATACTAATATTATAAATGGGAAGGTGTGTCTGTCTGTCTGTCTGTCTGTTTGTCTTTCTTTCACGGCAAAACGGAGCGACGAATTGACGTGATTTTTTAAGTGGAGATAGTTGAAGGGATGGAGAGTAACATAGGCTACTTTTTGTCTCTTTTTAACGCGAGCGAAGCCGCGGGCAGAAGCTAGTGTAAAATATAAAGAAAGATCTCTAATAGACGTCTGCTGTCCTTTACTTGAAGCAATTAAAACAAATATGTTAACGGGTCGATATATCGCAACGGAAGACTTTCACGATTGCAGATTTAGGCGGACAAAGACGCGGACGCGGTGAAAAGGTAGTTTCGACAAAAGAAGTCGATGCACACATTATTAGCAACCTAAATCCTTCTTGGAGTTCAAGCTATCTTCATATTTCATCTGAATTCCTTCAGTGGTTTAACAGTGAATACCACACATACAGTTATTTTTCCATTAACATAATATTAGTAAGTACCCACTAACACTGGTCCTTCTGTTAGTTATTTACAGTAGTGTGACGGCAGTAGTTATCTACGGAGTGGGGGCGAGTGATAGAGCGGAGTCGGCGCTCCCGACCGGCCGGGGTTGTGCCCTGACGAGCGTCCGAGACGTAAGCGATCAGCGGGTAACCTGGTAGCTTCAAAATAATCAGTATTTTGACTGTAGTTGGTATTTGGATTGGCTACTAAGACCGTAGTACTGGTCCTTCTGGTCGTTATTTACAGCGGCAGTAGTTATCTAGGGAGTGGGGGCGAGTGATAGAGCGGAGTCTCTCTGACGAGCGACTGAGGCATGAGCGGGCAGCGGGCGATATGGTCTCTTGGGATAATTAGATATATTGACGTTATTTCAAAAATGCCGCACTTCCAAAATTCTTAATTGAACATATTGGAAATGGGCTGTTTTTGGGAATTGAACAAACTGTCAATTTTCTCCTGAACAGCTAATTGGAAGCTAATTCCAGCTTGATTACAAAGAAAGTTAAGAATCTCATTCGAAAATAAGCACGCAAACAAATAAAAATATCGTTCCTTATCAATGCAATAAATCGGTAGTTACAACTCAAGACTAAAAGACCACAAACTCGTTAAAAACTTTGACAATCCTTATTCAGTTTTCTGCCTTCAACCACTTTGCCTCTGCGAGGACTGCAATAAATCTATGATTAGATCAACTACCCCGCCCCTCCCCTATTCTTGCGCCACTGGCAGTGTATAACGTCTGCGGATTTCCATTACAGGCGCGCCTCCCCGCGGCCCGCCCGACACATGTTACTGTTGCGTCATTGATGTTTGGATGCCTATGAATATAGTGCTTCACTGAAGAGCCGATTATAGCAGGGAATTTTTTATGTCAAACTAATAACTTGGGTCGTTTTTTCATAGGACTAGCTTTAATATTTATTGGGATTTGAAAAATCATGGATTGTTTATAGGGTTCAATTGTTCTTTCTATTCTTCTAAATGTTAAGTGCGAAATAACATAGCATGAAAAAAGCTAATCGAATCCTTAAATATGTTGTGGCAAATGCATATTTTAAAAACACAACGTCCTATCTGTTTTGTGCTTAGTCTAAGGACGCAAGGCACGGCAGTCTGTTACCAACTTCATTGGGATCAAGGCGATTACTGTTAGTAATCGTACACCCTCGCCACTTCGGGAGTACCGAGCCCCTCACTACCGCAGCGCCATACATAGCTAACAAACGCCGGGAATCACCACTCTAACCGGAACTACCGCGCCTCCTGCAAACCTACTGTAACACGCCACAGCGGGTGACCGATCCATCCGTTGAGGGGTCAACTTAAATTGGACGGTACACAAGCCGCTTCCGACCTTACGTTTCGGGGCGAATCAATTTCCATTTGGGCGCCTCGCGTCGACAGCTTCACTTGAAAGCGAACTCAGTGGCGCCGACAATAAAGTATAATTTACACAGACACGGATTTCATCGAGATTTCTAAGGGTTGTTTGTTGAAGTAATACGTGATTTGCGGCGTCGACTTCAGAGTCGATTTTCGTTGTGTTGCGTATCTTATTGTTTGGGTGGTAAGTAGGTATTTTAGATGTATTTTTATATAGATGGCGTGGTAATCCTTGGCGGCGGTTGTTCGTCAAACTTTAATTAAAAGTTCGGAGGGTGTCGCAGGGCTGCGCCGATAAATAAGCATCACTGTATTATTAGATTGACGCGTCCGTTCAACTGTTTTGATTTGATGACACGGCGCTTTTCCTTTGGCACTATGATTTGATTGATAGAGGGGGCGAGCAGATTGAATTGAGATTCGCTTTGGTTGCTGAGAGCGCTCTTTGTCTGTCTACGGGATCGATTTAAGTGAGAAATTGGATTAAGGGAAATAGTAGACAGATAACTGGAGAAAGTGGACTATCTATCTCACTCTGTATTTGTTGAGCTTCGGTTCATTCATGGAGATGATACGTAGTCTCGTCTTTATCTATGAACTTTTGAATTGCAAAGTTCAAGTTAAGCTTCCAATATTTGGTCCTTCGAGCCGGCGGCACAAAGAAACCTGGACCAACATGGAATATTTATACAATAGATATAATGATTACAACAATCTCTAAAAACGCTTACGCGGCATATTCAACCAGAAACGTCTAAGTATAGCTGCCCATTATCGACAGAATAACATCCTCGAATGAATCATAATAGGTAATAGAAGCTATCGTCAAGTCACAGCTTAGAGCCCCCCTCGTAAGCCCGACCCGGGGGATATTTTTACACAACCGCCCCCGATCCGGCGGATAAGGATATCCGCACCGGTTTATAAGGTTAACTGTACTGAGGAAAGGCGACTTAGCAGTCCAGAAAAAAGGTAGAATTATTGTAAGTACCGTTCTCAAGTAGATCAAGCTTTTAGACTTGTATACTATAGTTCCGTGGGTTCGCTCGCGTTAAAATTTACGGATTTTTGTTTGTTATTCCTTTATGTAAAATACTACAGTAGTGATATAGACACACACTAGGAAGTACCCCTGTAAAAGGTTCTTAATAAAAGTGATTGGAAAAGGAATATAATAACCAATTAACAACAGTTCATGGTAGTATGTTTAGATAACCCCGTTTTTTATGAGGAAAGAAAGGTCAGACACGTGTAAGTCAGACACGTGCAGAAGTAATAATAATAAATAATAATAATAAACTAAAATCTATGACCTAAAAATCAGTGTGGAGCAACATTTGAAAAAAAAAGCTAGTGTACTATTGCAGTTTGCAAATAAATACACACTACAATAGTCACCGTTCTTCCCTCTTCAAAGGTCATAACCACGACACACCGTCCCGCGTCCCCTTTTTGACCAAAGGTGCGACAAGGCCAGAAAGGACCGATTTCCCACAGCATAATCATTGCGGTAGGTAGTAAAGTTACATATAAATTATCGCTGGGCGGTAATTGGCGGGCCGGCGGGGCGCGACAAATCTGAAGGCCATTTCCGTCGGGTACCGTTACACCCCCCCACCGGGCGGAGGGCATGCGCCAATGGGGGGTGTAAGTTAGGAGAGCGAGCGGTATTAACAGGTTGTTAGAATGAGCGGGATAGGGAGTTACGATCGTGTGTTTATGATACCATCTATACTAAAGTTATAAATGCCAATTTAACTTCTGTCTGGCTTTCTCTGTTAGTTTGGCTGTATGATTTGTGTTGGCCTCTCTGTATTTCTATATTTTTAGTCTATCTATCTATTTGATAGTCTTGCAGTTTGACAATATTACTCCCAGTCTATCTACTTGTCTTTCTGTCTGTATCACTTTATTTATCTGTCTTTCTCTGTATTTGTTTGTTTGTCTGTTTGTCTTTCTGTATGTCTGTGATTCTTTCTTTCTGCCAGTCTTTAAGCGGTCAGGGCTCAACTACTGCAGTCATTTTGTTTAAATTAACACGAAATAAGCTTAAAGCCTAAGAAAGATCTTTTATCCGACTTGGACTTCGTACACATCCGCGATAACCGATCACACAGACAAACTCACGAGCAAAACCTAGCAAACACAAGCCCGCTACCGCTGTTAACTCAGGCACGCGCAACAAGGAGTCGGGACGGCGGCGTGCGCGCGCAGCCTGATAGGGTGACGATGATATCGCGGGGTTACAGACAGTCCCGCGCCGGGTCGCAACCCCCGCTTCCACTAACTATTTATTGCGAAACTCCACTTGTACGATCACTAAACTGCTGTTTGGGAGTTTTGAGATGCAGGCCGGTTTAGTTTTTTGCTTTATTTTCTCGTTGGGACTCGCTGTGGTCAGAAAGTTTGACAGTCAGTGAGATTGATAATGGATTGGGCCGGCCGGGGTAGCGGATGTACTCACAACGGAATTTAGTGTAGGTTCCGCGTTGTATTATTGCAAAACATACCCTACGATACGTACTATTGGTAGGTATTCATTCCATATTAATATTATAAATGCACAGGTTTGTCTGCCTGTTTGTAAGTCTATCTGCTTATTTATTCCTACATCGTGCTTTTACAGCATCTTTTTCGGTTTTTGATTGACATAAAGATTAGTTGAACTCGGCGGTCACGATAACCGACTTTCGAACAGACGAATTCCCTACAACGAAGACACTTCCCAGACCCATCAAACAGCAATAATTCCAAGCAACCAACCTTCGCCGCAAACTGTCAAAAACTATCAACTACGTCATCACCAAAGTCCTCGAACTCCACTCAAACCGTCTCAATTCTCTGCTCGACGTGAACACGGCGTGGCACGTCATCCATCACCGGTCCGGTTGACATTTTGCTCTCGAGCCGCTCAATTAACCCGTCAGTGGCGACCCCCGGCCGCGGGGGATCACCCGACCTTACTTGTGTAATTATCTTTATAGCTACGGGTCCTCGTGCTAAGAGCTGTTACGGGTTTAATGATATGATATTTATTTAAATTGATTTCACGTGAATTACGGTGTTAGCTTTGAAAGTTAGAAGGTCTTGTTAGTGTAAAGCTAACTTTGGTCCTTTTGTCCTTGGTCCTTTTTTGCGCAGTGAAAAAATACATTGCCCATTTAAGCATCTATGTTAATAAGAATGCTTAGAAATAAAAAGACGTTTCTAAGCACGTGCACTAAGCATAATTATATCCGTCACTACCGCCCTACTCTGAAGCTATGGTGGCAAGATAAGGACGGTGAATAGCTAAGCCAAAGTACGCGCTCGTTTATTTTTTAGCCTTAGTGCTTTGCTCTAAGGCTATGTAGCATGATACAAGCTAAAATGTCTTGTAATCTTACAATATTAACCATTCGACGACCAAGCGACAGCCGGCTGTAGCGCTGCTAATGTCTTTCTATTGTGACTCATATCACGTGTGTTCGAAGGTTTAAACAGTGAATAGCTATTGAAGAAAGAGTATCTAAGTGACTGAAAAAAAATCCTTTCCATAAAAATTACACAGAACTAAAACAGGAACAGCTGTTAAAATGAAAAGTGCCGTCAAAACCTAGAACATTAGAATCGTCAGTTTACCTGGATGCGGGAAGTACGGCGGGCCGACGTTCATCATCGGGGGCGGGGCCCGGTAATCCATCACGACAACACTAAACGCACAACACACACAACACAAGCGCTATTCGCGCCAACATTTTCCCCTCACTTTTCGTTTCACCGTTCAATTTCCGAATGTTAAAAACGTTGAACTCTCCTGGAATACAAAGTAGTGATGGGAACGTACTACAGAATATCGATATCGATAGCCATTGTGTCGACTTTACAGCGTTTTATATAGAGTTGATGTCAATTGGCGCGTGATTTAACGCGGCTGTCAGACGAGGAGCATTCTCCTTCAGTCTTGAGGAGCACTTTATACTTCTCAACTCATAAATAATTAAGAGGGCGCCAGTAGCCGGACGGATGAATCGAGCCGAGTTCCATACGCGCATTAAACTAATTGATGTAAGTATTCTGAACCGGACTGGTTTACACGCACTTGTTGGACTATTTCGGTATTTATGACGCCATTAAAGTTAATAATGCGAGATAAGGTTTATTTAATAGTTTGGATAATTTACGGGTAGCGCTGTTTGTTTATTTTACGTCGTTGTGGTCTTGTTTAGGAATGATTAAAGAAATATTTTGAAATGCAGCCCCCAATTATAATACACATTGGAATTTGCAGTAATCAAAATCATTTTCACAAACAAGAAAGTGCGGGAAGAAACAAAACGATTTGATTCCGCCAAATAAGGATAAGGAATTAAATTTACAATGGAATTTCGATAAAATTGTCACACCGATCACGTTCACAGAATCGGAATTTCAAATGTGACGTTAAAAAAGCGTCAATTACGTCGTTCAGTATAATTGAATGGGTTCCGTCGAGGCAGCTGCGCCGCCCTGGCCGCTTGAAAAACTACCCACTCGATAGGCCCCTCCGTCTAGTGTGTATTTTTATACAGAATCGATTAAACATATTTGCAGAGTTATTTATTCGAATTATTGGACGATTTAACGTAACATACAAACCAATTACTGAAACAAATGCAATCGACAAAGGTTTACGTGAATTTTTGAAGAGCCGTTCTACTGATGTAATTACTCTCATAACATCGATAATAATTAATTATTAATGCTCAGCACTATTAAACCATATTAATTAACATCTGTTAATTAATATGGTTTAATAGTGCTGATTTAGAACCGCCGCGTTATTTCCGCGTCGGTTCTAAATACATTAACCATTATAATATTGAAACAGCCATTGAACAAAAACCGTTCGCCAATTTATCGTGAGTACGTCAGATCAAATGGAAAAAGTAATA
Organism: Athetis lepigone; assembly: GCA_033675125.1. NCBI lineage: Eukaryota > Metazoa > Arthropoda > Insecta > Lepidoptera > Noctuidae > Athetis > Athetis lepigone. The sequence continues at coordinate 12,758,785 of CM066221.1, forward strand.
AACGGTATTCGTTTTCATAGACACGAGAGCGGAACAAAAAAGGTTATACCTACGGATATAAAACAGACTGAATTCTTGCTTATTCAGTTTAGCTTTTGTTCAAGTGACATCGTTTTAGGACCTATTGGGTTTGATGAAATTGTAGAGTGAATTTATGGCTATGCTAATACAGCTATAAATTGAACAAAAATAAAGTATGTAATGAATTTGGTGTTCTTCAACATTTTGATGGATGTTTATAGAAATTTAGAATCGCTTTTACGTCATCATCACTCTATCTTTTACCAAGCCGGACTTTTGTGTTGGGTAGGTTCCCAAATTAAATCTAAATTAGCTGAATATTAGCAACTTAAAATGATTGTCAATATTTCAGGCTTCCTACTACAAAATCAAGGGTCAAAGATCGACAAATAACAACCAATGCAACCAATAACATTAGTTAAAATCAAAATGCGGCCTACCCAAATGTCCTTACTTTGGTACTGTTCGTCAAGACGTTGGGCTCCTTAGTGTTTTTAGTTGAGCTAAACGATTACTGACAAATGCTTGCACTATCTGGACAGGTCCAAATCTTTGCCTCAGACATTAACCTTCATGGTTCTCGCACATTTTTGACCAATACGTTTGTATGGACTTTAAAAGAGACTTTGACCTCTGAGTTTGTTTCGGATGTTTCTTCTCAGAGCAGTCCAGCTACGAAACAAAGGCCCCATCGTTCGCTTAAAATTAAAAAAATACAAAATATTAACGTGTAAAGTGTTATGTATATAACCTATTTACAAAATAAATATGATTTTATGATTAAAAAAAAAATTTTTTTCACTTCTTTCCATTTCATTTTGTAAGAGTGTAACTTTCTTTAGTAATCCTTCAGTCCTACCAGTCGAGTTTAGTCATTATTATACAAGTTTTACTTAGAATCTTTAGATACAAAATTGAGAAAATTTAATTTTCTGATCTTACATAATGAAACAGTCTGAATTTTATTTCATCACATAATGAACCTTATTATAACGAAACTTCATCCACGTTACACTCAATAGGTGCTCAATTCAAATAAGATTGCCGGTTAAAATAATAGAACCACAAAAAGAGAACACGACAATAGCGTGCAAACAGCCGTAGCAACCATCGGGTCCTTACAAAAAGCTCAGCACATTATAGCTGGTCAGGGGACGATTAAAACGCAACAGGCGCGACCGCAACCGGGTTCCGTATATTCCAAGCTCGATGGAGTGTGAGGGGGTCACGGGAAGGGGTCGTGGGGGAGACGGAAGGTGGCAAATTAACAAACACGGAGCTCTTCGCTGCGGCACGCACAGAAAGCCATAAAACCACGTAACCACGTATTGGACGAGACGCGGAGTGCGGCGCTTTCAGCGAGGGTTCAGCTTGACACATTTTTTGTGCGGTTGAGAGCAGTGTCATAATCTTGGATTGGATTTTTTGTTGGACTGTCAAATTTTTGTTGCGTTGAAACTGGTGTGAAATTAAGAGGAAAATATGAAAATAATAGAAGAGAAAACGACATCATTACCGCTATCGTAGAAAGTAATGTTAAACACAACGTCGGTACTGCACCAAAATCGCATCAGTGATTCCAGCCGGCTAAGCTGTTTAATGAAAAGCATCTAAAAAGCGCTGCACCGCTAAATGTCGCATGGTATATTTACAAACAGAACAAACACGGCTCCTGAGGGAGGCACGGCAGCCCGCCTTAATGGAGATGTACGTTAAACTGGATTTTTAAGTGTTGTAATTAAAATAAATTATTTCCAACGCGGTTGAGTACTGTAAGTGCTTGTTGTGGATATTCTCCTGAGTGTTATTGCTGACCCTGAGTTTAGACGCGGTGACGAAATTTTTAGATAAATTAGAATGTTTATGGAAAGTATTTCACGCAGTTTATGAGACACTAATGAATGACAGTGTCCGTAAAACTAATTGAGAGCTCAACGATTTCATTCTCATCAATTCCAAACGGACAGACATCTGTTGCTACTACATGTATTAGAACTCCCCGCAATGCTCAAAAACAACACCTAATAAATAAAGAGCAATTCAACGTGGAATGTTCCCAACAAAACCCCACTCATTCTTACTGAGGGCATCAAATATGCATCTCTTAATCGTGCCGGGAAAATCAATAAGCATACTGTACAGTTTACAGCAGAAGTCCATTTAGAACTTCACTAACATGAACCGCATCTGTAAAGCGGTGGCGATGTATTACAAAATTTGTTAATACATCCGAAACTTGTTGAGGAATTTAATAACGATAAAGCTGATACTAAAGTTTTGCTTGTAGATGACTCGAAAATATAGTACCATGTGTATGCCAGATGAATATTCATAATACTAATCTACGGTGAAACTGTTGTCGTGTTACACTTACGTAAAGTAATAAAAGTATGGAAGTAACGGTATTTAATTTAATGCTTCTGTCGTTGTTCCACGAGAGTAGAATTACTAATATAAACAAATATGTCAGGGAACTGGCAGAAAGTAATATGACAGAATACAATGTGGAATTGTGTTTAGAGTTAGTCTTTATGGGACTCAGTAGAAGGAGCAATGATGATTTTAAACAAATGAAGGATAAAGTGCTTGCTTATAATAAAACTATGCAATCTCAAGCATTTGTCATGACATCTGCTGGTTCTGAAATCACTGTACTAAAATACTTTACAGTTATAGGCAATGCAATACTAATTTTAATCATTAGCTGAATTTGTGTTGTGGTCGTCATGTTTGCTAGCTAAGCGGCTATAACCGAAAAGTAGCCACAAACAACGGCCATGCCAATCAAAATAATCAACATTTATAAATTTGATAGCCGATAATTCGAAATAGGTGATAGGTTTAGCTCAACTTCATTTGTGGTTTGAAAATAGTGTGTAAGCAGTCTCATTAAGAGTCATTTTTCCATACTTAAATTTGTTAGACTCAAAAGAAAATGGTAATTGAAAAGAAAATTCATACTAGATTCACTAGCGATATACTGTGACTACTAAAAATAAAGAATTTTCATATTTTCCAATCACGATTCTACCTAATCAGTCAGTCAATAATACGAAGAGTTATCCAGGCTACTAGATATGAAACGGAGTGTACAGAAAGATAATACAGCGTGGTATGACCCACGGAAAGCGCAGCCAACGTTATTGCATACTTTTGAATAGACAAGACAATGTGCAGCAACATGGCATTTCATTTCAAAATGTAGCCGTGTTATAAAATTTTCACAAGAGAGCATTATTTAATCTAGGTTTAAGATAGAATTGAGTTCATGTTGGCTAGTGCATGCTGCTTGTTGAAGCAGGTTTACCAAAATCCGGTATTTGACACCATCATCATTGACGTACTTTTTATGAACTGTCAAAACGTGATTCTCCTATTTTCATACATACATTACATTACATTTTGTATGGCAATATCGCCTTGTGACGCCACAAGCTAGCAAACCTATTGAATTGAATAACTATTTATTGATTTCAAAGCAATTAAAAATCCAATTTTACAGTAAAGCTTTGTTTGTTTATTGTATTGTTTTAAATTGTGTGTCTGTGTGTGTCCAGAATAAATGTGTTTTCTTTCTTTCTTTCTTAAATTAAAAACAAATCCGATGCTTAGGACTAATAAAAAAAAAATAGGTTTTATAAAAATTATGTCTTAGATTTATCGGTTAATAGTGTCAAATACCTTGTTGGCTCTTTTCTCAATAGGCTAGTCAGTATGCTATTTAGCATGGTTTGTTAGACGAACATTTTGATTACATTTTTAATGTCTGGGTTTGAATCGATACGATGCTCCCTGAGCATTTATTTTCAGAGGTAGTCAGGTTAGGAAATACCGACTACAGCTAATTTAAAAACAAAACGTGTAAAAGTGATACCCTTCTTCTATAATAAACAGTATGAAGACTAGTCTTTAGAACTGGTACCTCGTTAGCAGTCAGATGAAGGACACATAAATACAGATCGTTGCTAACTGCGAGACGAAGGAGTCTAACGAAGACGAGTTATTTGCTTGCGGAGTCATCAAGTTGTAGTGCAGTTCAAACTTTAAAATTGAACTAGGTATTGTAGCGCGGTAATCAGCCTTGTGTAGTCACAGAATATAATTTCGAAAATAGGAAATAATATAGCGTGGTGAGGTTTTTTTTTTTCCTTTTTACATTGACAATTGGTCAGTTATTATGCTTGCCGAAAGCGAATTGTCGATTTTAGATCTTGATTAATAAGTTTCAAGCTTCCTCCCAATGAAGTCCAATATAAACTCAGAAAGAACATATGAATTAAAAAGGTTACATTAGTACTTGGCCGGTATCGAACCAATATCATCGCACAGGCGCCTAAACCCCTGAACCATAAACCCATAGCAAAATTCTTATCAAACATCAAAAAATATGTCATTACGGCCTTCTCATGAAAGGCAATTTTTTTCCGGATGTATGTACAAGTACACCGTAACAAGCCGGATATTGGTTCTCTTCCATGGCGTATTTATTGCGATATTCAGGACCTGTACCGTATAATACTGTCGTAATGATATTTATCTAAGATTTGTTTGTTGTTTGTTTCGTAGTCTCTGGGAGATAGATTAGGTTTTAGATAAACATTTGGGCTGTTTTAGATAAACTAATAAACTAGCTTTGGCCCGCGGAAATTTCAACCCTGAAAGGGTAAAAATAAGGATGGAAGTATCGACATTCACGCAGACGAAAGCGTGAATGTCGATACTTCCATCCTTATTTTTACCCTTTCAGGGTTGAAATTTCTAAAACCCTTTCTTAGTGGTTAGTCTTCACAGGGTGTATTACTTACCCTGTAAGTTTCATGTTTCCAGAACCGTTAGGGCTGTACGTTTATATATTAAAAGCCATTCAATTAGTTAGTCAATCAGTCAGTCAGTTTACCATTTTATATAAATAGATTATAATACATACAGCCCAACCTAGACATGTGCCCAGACAATCTCAATAACGCACGTAAATAGGTCATAAATATCTTCGTCTTATGTCTAGCCGGAGAAGTGATACAATTAATCCCATTTGAGTAGTGTATACAGTTTTTTCCGAGTGAAAGATTGTCCGCCGTTTGCGTAACTCGTGGCGGCAGTAGCGGCAGAGTGCCGTCCTCGGGGGTGACAGCCACGACGCTAATACCTCCATTATTAAAACATAAACTGTGCCACTCGTCGGGACTGTCGCGCGACCGGCGCTTTCGTGGGCACCCTACACCGTACTTATACGTGACAATTTCATCATTGTACTTGGAGTAGTAATTTCTCTTTTAAATTAGTAATAATTCCAATTTACCATAAACTTTGTATTCCACTAGAATTCATAAACAAAAAATTTTTTTCAACACTGTCAAACACGATCACTCAAAAAAATGCACATTTTTTTATCAATTATTTTATTTACATCGATGTTGCACGTCACATCACTACTGCACAGAATCGCGCGGCACACGTGCACTCATTAGTGCTCCCGACGCCCGACTGACGACTGACACAACACAAGCGTCCACCGTATTGCGCATGCGCTACGAATTAACTCTCCACCGTTGGAAAATAGACTTTGTCGGGTCTTAAATAAGGGTTATTATGGTAATGTGGTAGGGTACAGACACCTGTATAAGTGTGTAGGGGTCGGAAGTGCGCGGTGCAGTGTCATTTCCACTCTTTCCACGTTACTTCCCTAATAAAAATGAGATTTGGCCCGCGGCGGGCGCGCTTCAGTAACACGATTACGCTTGCATCGAACTGCTACTGGGCTTGGCATCGAGCGCTAAGTACATATCGTATAACTTAATCATCTGTTTAACTGGAATACTTATTTTTCTGTGAACTTTTTGCTTTTGTTTTTTGACTTGACTTTAATTTACTATCGTCTAAAATATTATCTGTAGCTATTGTATCCTATACCCAATCTAAAGTCGAGATAAATATACCTTGCTTAGTACGTACTTTGTGTAAGCTATTCTTCCTCTTTATCATACCATCGTACTTAAACCGTTGTGCGACAGAAACAGTAACAATGCTTAGCTAAAGTACTGACTAAACAAAGTTTTACCTAATGTTTATGCCTAAGACCGTATACCCTCCACCGTCGTCACCGTTACCGTCACGACACCGAGAACAAGAATGCTTCCGGCTGAGACACGAGGCTGTAGTAAATGTATGTAACATCACATCACGTCATCTCTCTCGACGATGGAGTGGACAAACGGCATAAGACTAATTTTGTAAGTAAACAATTTAGGTTAATCAGTAAATCACATTTAAAATAGAAGTTGCAACCAGCTTTGGCATCCGTCAACAGACGCGCAGTCGAGCGGTGATTATGAAGCGTTGCCTATAAAAATATTATTCGTCTGTCAGTCTCGCCACATGAAGTATATTAAATATCCCAAAATATCATCACGTTGACAGTTCACCCATGATTTAGTTGACATAAAGTTTTAACGACCACAGTTAATGATTAGACTGGAAGTTAGTTAATTAAAAATACATTGAATGAAAGTATGATGAAGAAATGTAAGAGTATGCTAATTCACACAACTTCTTCAGATACCTACCGCGATAAGTCTTAAGAAAGTGTGGCTTTTGTGGCTGGTAGTGTTGGGGTTACTGCGTGCAAAGTTTAATATTATATCGACAATTTTCTTTTTCATCCAAGGGAACTTCATATTATTTATTTAGTTCCATCCTAACCGGTTGCAACTCAATTCTATTACTGTTTTACATGGAACAAATGTCTATCAGACATCCACAATCCAGTTATTATGTGACATGATACCACTTGACAAAAACTGGTTGTTACTATCGGGCTTTATATAAACTATAATAAATATCAAGTCTACACATAGAGGTGTCATAACAACAATTTACACATTTCTGGCTGCTAATTAGAAATTCCTATCGGCGATTCGATAACGCTTTGTGCGATTTGAAATCTAACCCAAAGCCCTACACGCCCAGTCACACAATCACGCGACAATGACGAATTAGCGATAAAAAAAAATAAACAAAACTTATAATACGAGATCACTTTAAAAAAAACTATCGATAAAATCGCACCACTCCACATCACTACTGCACTCGCGGACCTGTTATTGAGTTATAATGTTTCAATTACACAGTCTAGATTTATAGATCGCGCATTCGCCGTACACCGTATACGTGGTGTATACGTTGTGTATACGGCGTATATACGTAGCGTATACGGTGCGTCTACGTGCGGCTTTGTGCGATCCGTTGCGAAAACATTGCACTCGCGATGGCGTAGCGTTGTCGGTGCTCTGTCATGAATACTATTTGAGATCGTTAGGCTGTGTTTTGGCGCGGTTATTTCACTGACGAATGTGTACAAGTATTTTAATTATAGGTTAGTGACTGTTGCCTACGGCTACGGTAGATATTTGCAAACGCCCATGCTTTATTTTATTTCTTTGGGAATTTACCAATAAACCTTACTTGGTGGTCGCTTATTTCATAAAAGACATGAACTGTCAAAGTTGAAGTGAGGAGTCCTAGTGACCTAGGCTCTGCGTCGAAGGATCAGTCAGGACAAGTAATCTAATAAAGAACCAGTCTTATTGGTGGAAATCAAGGGACAGCCAAATCTGCCGAAGAAGAAGTTAAACATGACACAATAATTGATTTTTATGACGTAGAAGCGTAATATACTACAACCAAAATCACAGATAGATATGTTATTTAATTTTAACATGGCAGACAGCCACACAAAGCGTTTAAATAAAAGTGTTAATAAATACTATTTGCTGGAAGAGACTGACGGATACGTTAATGTAAAAGCCAGGACGGTTGGAAAATATAATTGAAAAATGTATTTTATTAAGTTTTTTTGTATGACTGTTCGTGGAATATTAAACAAAACCACGTCATATGAAGTGTGGTATCGAGCCCGGTGCATGTTTCAACGAATTCGTTCACAAGATATTGATGAATATTCATGTGCTTCGTTCCGAGTAAAAACTTTAAGCTCTTGTGCATTTTGGACCATATTTATTTAAAGCCGGCTTCAACTGTTTGCTTATCATTTTCATGAGTAGTTTTATTGGATATGGGTCTTTCTATTTAATGCTATATATCTCTAACAATTGGCAATTGTTTGCTACGGTACAGCATTGGGTTCAAGGTGGGTTAGGATTTTTTGAATTATGGGTACTGTCATGTGCATGTCTAGTTTCCTAAGACGATTTTTATCGAAACTATTATTTTGGCTTTGTTATCCATTTTAATACCTAACGGAACTACTTAAGACACCTAAAACACATTTTTTTATTTATTAAGCATTTTGATCCTATTTCCTGTTTTTTATAAAAACATCTACAAAGAGTTGTCAATTACAACCTACATTCTACAAATACCCCATTCCAACATTACTCAAACCAGCAAAAAAAAAACTATCGATACCTCCCTGTCCCATCCCTACGCAACCCGACTTCAACACGGCACTCGTATCATTGCACTAGTGCTGCGACACATGCCCTACGCTAACGTATACCCGACCAAGTACAAGGTACGGCGCGGATCGCTACCCGGCACAACACATACACGGTTGCAGTACAAAATGCGGGGCGGATCTCTACCGTAAAGTATACCTAGCATCACCAGACGTACGGATAAAGCCGGACATAGTTAGGCTTACGTGTCCGGCCAAAATAAACGGTGCTTTTGAATTTAACAAATGTTGATGTTAAGAAAAGCTTGATTATATGTAATTCTTTTAATTCGAAGTTGTCAACCTCTTGGCTACCAACCGACAGCCGGCTGTCGGGCTGCTATTGTCTTTCTATAGTGTCTCGAATCCCCGTGTTCGAAGGAATGCAATTGCAATAAAGAACAAAATCCTTAAAAATGGATATATGGCCTTTTTACCAAAATATCCGGCCAAACTGTCTGGTATGTCCGGCTATCCCGTTTGGCGACCTTTGACTCTAGTCTGCTATTTTGCAATTGTGGATCAATGATCAATTATTGTTGTGAATACACCAGAAATAGTAGAATATATGAAACTTAACATATAATGTTATCATCTATTGTACTATATTCTTACAAATAAATCTTTCTTTCTTTCTTTCGTCTAACTTTTGACACATTTCCCGTACAAAAACTGTCAAAGTTGTCAAATATCCCGTCTATGAGACACGATTGCAATAGCAGACTTGAGCCTTTGGCATCCCTACGTATACCCGGTCGGAGTACAAAGTGCGCGGCGGATCGCGCCCGGTCGCGGGCCCTGTGTAACTAGTGTGGAGGCCGCGCTAACCGCTGCCGTCAGCGCATGCGTGCTGAGAGTACCGCGGATTGTGGAATAGATGAGATGTGGTATTCTATGAATTTACTTTTTAAATCTTCGAGCACACGTGATTCGAGACACAATAGAAAGACAGCAGCGTGACAGCCGGCTGTCGCTTGGACGTTGAAAGGTTAAGAGCAGAGTTAGTAAATTTAACACTGTAAATATTTGCACGCTATGTCAAATGACACAAACATAACATGTCTTGTAATAATTTAATTATACATTGTAAATTCATGAATAATATTATAATACACGAATGTGTTTGCAAATAAATAAATAAAGACATTTTTTCTCTATAAGAAGCTTTTTGAACTTCGATGCCCTCAGTAAAGCAGTCAGTTATTTTTGAGTTTGTTTTTAAAAGTAGGCAGTACTTACGGAAAACGGAGATGCAAAACTTACCTGAAACAAAAGTAATTTTTATTAGTTTCGTAATGAACATAAAATAACATTTAAATCGGCTCACCCGTACACCCGTTGCTTCTAAGCTGTCAGCTCACAGACAGACAGACAAACAGACCCACACATAGTTGTCAACACTGTATGTATTTATAAAGCATATAAGTATTGAATATTAGTTGTTTGAACGTGACACAAGCTCTCCTTAGCTTGGGATCAGATGACCGTGTGTAACTTGTCCCAACATATTTATTCGATTTCTACTCTTACCCCAGAGCGACCTCATCCACTAAACTAAGGTTACCAAGTCAATGTATGGCGACCGCTCTGCCACGGTTATCACTGGCTCGCCACCCCGACTGCTCTGTGTGTCTGTACACCGCCTAATGCCTTATAGCTTGGCGTGTGGTTCGAGGGAAGCGCGGAGCGATACTTAGCACACACTTTGGCTTAGCTATGTTCTCTCTTTCGTGCACTTGACGTTTGACAGTTGTGTAACATTGACAGGTATAGTGCTTAGCCAAAGTACGCGCTAAGTAACGTGTATTTATGTCGCCTTAAGAGTAGAAGAGGATTAGGTTTTAATCAATGAATAAAATGATCGTTGTTTTTGGATAGGTTTTTGTGAGCGACTTTTTACGTGAAGGGAAGGAATTGGAAGCACAAAGAGTTCAAGCTTGCTAAGTATAAAATTTAATTTAAATCGGTTCAGAGATTTAACGTGAAAAGATAACAGAAGTTATTAGTATTACTGTAATAATCTATTGTAATATAAGTAACGGCCAAACGCCACTGTAAGACTATGACAATACGATCGCAGTGGCAACGTTTTTTAAATAAAGAAGAAACGATTTTCTTTTCCACTTTTTGTCAGGAGTAGATAAAAAATCAGAGAAAGATTTTACAAAACTTTGAAAAAGTAAACGTGTTTCTTTGATCCCAAAAACGCTCCTGATTTTGATATTGCCGATATTACAGCCCCTCTTTCAGACTAGTACTGACTACGCGCTAGAAATCCAATCACAGTGTAAGCCAAACATTTAGTGAACTATTCAAATATCCGGCCGCGTTGCGTCACGGTGACATCGCGTCACATAGCCGACCAATAGCCGAATGTTGTTCCACGTATCTGCATTGTGTTGTACATACGATAGCTAGCTACTAGTGATGGGATATCGGATATCGATAGTTCATTGGTAGTCTACGCTTGTTCATCCTTATGGCGAGATAAATAGACGTTACTAAGCACTAACTTTGGCTTAGCACTATACCTGTCACTGTTACACAACTGCCAAACGTCAAGTGTACGATAGAGACGGCGACATCTATTTCTCACGCCATTATTTTTTTTTGTGGATATATAGTAAAATATCAGCTGTATCTATCTATACAGGGTGGAAAGTTTCAATGGGCCCTGGAAGAAAACAACCTTAGATCGTCAAGATAGATTACTCAAAGGAAACATTCCTTTATTTTTAAAAAGAAAGACAACTGCATTCAACGATTATAAGAGTCTTTATCAATCATCTTATTTAAGCCTCACTTTTGATCAATCAACGACCGTCAATACATTCATAAAAGATTTAACTTTATACTTCGCAGATATTGCTAAAGTATATGTCGCTAGGTCATATAATTCAGCAATACACACGCGTGTATAGCAACACGACAGCGCTCTGCTAATCACGAGGAAACTTTGTCCTCCCCGCCCCCCCTTGGCTCCCGCTAGTGGTGTAGCCATATCGATATCAAAGTCCTTTTAGATCGCTCCCAAATGCACGCGTCAATTTATAGTCGCTAATGTGTTCGTAATTTCGCGATCGTATCGCTACGGATGTGCTGTTGATTGGGTAGGAGTATTGATTTGTTTGTTATGGGATGGGGTATTAAGTCTTTGTTTTTGTAAGCAAAATATTGTATCCATTTCGGAAACAAATGGTCTGGTTGAAATCATATAGCCTATTGCCGTCTAATACTTTTGGACCATAACAACGGTGAGTGTCCACGTTTAAGCGCCATTTGTCATTACTGGTAGGACACGCGTGATGAAAACCCTGATCTTTAAGGGTTTGTGAGATCAACGATTCTGAGAACTATATATTTAAAACAAATAATTTGAATTTGACACTCCAGCTCACGCTACATGAAACATCAATTATAACGTACTCCTAAATAAAAACGATATCCTAGCAATAGCCGTATATTTTATTCAACTTTCATAACACTCATAAAGGGTAGAGTCAAAAGGCCGAGCACAGCACTAGCGACGCACAAAAAGAGCCAGTCGACAAAAAGAGAACGAAATAAAAACCGACAATCGAAATCCCAGCACTACACAACTACGACTGGGAAGTATGCACTCCGTCAGAAAGTCTACGTGAATAATTCGAAACGGACGACTGAGCGCCGAGGCACGGCCGTTGTACCGCAAAACGAGGCATGAGATTACAGAAGGACTACTAACAATGTGTGATCTGGTCCTGAGTAAACAGTTACTGATGTACAAACATCTAGAATACTTGTAGATGCAATAGTGAAGAATGTGAGTAAATATTTTAAGGTAGGAGATAATTAAACATGACTCAGAACCTAGGCTTAGCTATTTTGTGTCTCTAACTTGTCATCGAAGTATGATAAATTGTGTGTCAGTGTCAATATTGCTTAGCTGCAAAACTTACAATCAGACTACTATTCGAAACATTAACAAAGAAATAGCATTGAAGGAAGACTCATAGAAGAAAGAGTTATTGACATCTATATGTGGATTTGTGTAGATGATGGATAGGCTGGTTTCAATAGTGTCAAATCTGCTAGCTTCATATCATCGTCCAAAACAGGACCAATAATTTTCGTTCCAGGTTGAAGAGAGTCCACTTCTTGACTCATAAGAGACAACAGACTTTCAGTCCATATAAATCTCCACTACTCTCGTCTGACCGGTTGAAAAGGACCTTCTGTTATCCCTTACTCTGCGGTTATTGCCTACTTTGTAGCTGAATTAATAATACCACGTCAAGGGGCGAGTTTTATACGTATTTACGATTCGAACCGCTGTTAAGGGATGCGGGTAGTCTGTCTTTTTGTGGACCGGTCAAGTCTCAGATGGACTATGAACGATCTCATTTAGGGTCGGCGACAGGTCGAAGCCTTGAATATATAACCATCGTAAAAATGCTCTTTAACTGCTGCTCTTGTATTTACTGTTTGCAATATTAAAAGTTTCGAAACGACATTGTTACCGTGTTTGAATACTCGTGTGTCGGGCTGTGTCTGCAGTGCCGGGGAAGTGAAACATTATAATATTTGCACGAATGCGTAGTGGGAATTTTGATATTTGAATAGTTGTACCCTCTTACTAACCCTCTATAGACAGGGTATACCGCCGTTTACCCGAATTTTATTTGCCCTAATATCATTTGCCATAATAGTCAACAGCCATAATATCATACGACATAATACTCATTTGCCCTACTCTCATTTGCCATATTAGTCACGTGCCAGAATCATTGTTTCCCATAAAGTCACTTGCCATAACATCATTTGCCATAATCATTGTAAGCCCTAATTATCACATGTCCTAATTATCAGATGCCATAATTATGATATGCCATAACATAATTTGCCATCGACATCGGGTGTGTAACGGTTGTTTATATCAAGAGAAATTGGATGCAATTGGAACTTTAGGGCACCCCGACTCGGACAGGTTAGGTTAGAAGGGGATGGCGGGGTCGTGTGAGCGAGCGAAGCGAGCGAATAGACCCCGCCATCCCCTTCGTGGTTATTTTTTTATAAACCACACAAAAGTAGGAGCCCCGCTTCGCGGGGCTCCTACTTTTGTGTGGTTTGTGTGGTTTCCGTCGACCTAGCCCACCATCAACCATGCACAGAAAAAAAAACGATTACGGGGCTTAAATATTTGTCTAATACTTGTTATGCCATATAAATATTATGCCATTTAAATATTATGTCTAACAATTATTATGGCACATAAAAATATGGCAAACAATACTTATGGCATTCGTATCTTATGGTATCTAAAATTCGGGCAATTAAAAGTATGTCATATGTCTTTTAGGGCAAATGAAACATTCGGGCAAATGAAATTCGGGTAAATGAAATTCGGGAAAATGATGATTATGGCATATAATCTTCGGGCAAACAATAGACAACCTATAGACAGAAATGAAATTACCAATTTCATTAGAAAAACACTTTCAAGAGATGAAAGAAATTCAGCATAAGGTGTATATTCAAGGATCCAAAATCCGCTAATAAATTGAGTAAGTTCTAGTCTATTCCTCCATTTAAAGCTCCTCCAACCGACCGTTTCATCGCTAACGTTCACGCCGCTTCCCTCCACGCCGCTATTACTCGTCTACATTTCCTCAAGACCCCTCACAAAATCCGGGCCACTTAACGTCTCAATCGCTACAATAACAGTCTGAAACGGCCCAATTAAAATCTGCCGTGACGGGTTTCCCAACTGTGTTGAAAAAATGCCCATTTTTCCTTAAGGTTCTGCGGTAAATTTATTTTTCTTGTTGTTTCTATGGTTGCTTGAAAGGCATTGGTAATTTATCAACTTGGCTGGTTACGTAATATAGATGGTCTTTTAGAGTAATGCGAGGCAGTAGATTCTGACTAAACAGTACTAATAAAAAGATTCACAATTCAGGCGCTTCATTTGCATCTTCTTTTCTAAAGACATCATTGACCTTCACACGTTTCTCAATGATTTGCCTCTACTACAGCCTCATTGTTCCGTCCGACTTCCGCATTACTTGCGGAATCTTAAAATTTCGGCTGACGGCGTTCATTACTAGCCAGGCCGTTGGGGTCGAGAAAAAAAACTAATTTGGCCCCGTAATCTGATTAACGCATAATTTCATTAGACCGGGCAGCGTCGTAAAGCGGGCCGCATTAAATGAACTCCCGACGAAGAGATCGTATTTTAAAGAAGTACTGTTCGGATTTTAGGTTAGATTTTATTGTGAAAGGCGTTTTAGATGTTATTAAATCTTGGTAAAAGGTTACAGTCGTCAATTAAGAGAATTTTGCAATGGTTGAAGTGGTAAAATGGACGAAAAATTTTCTGAATGTCAACGGTCTATCGTTATTCTTGGCAGTAGTTATAATACGACTCAGTAAACAGTAATAAGTGTTTTTTTTAAGGTTTTGCGTTTATAAAACTTTATTTCGCACTTAAACTTAGAAACAGCCTAAATTGAGATACTTAAGTGACTACATTAGTACTAACATTGGTTCTAAAATTAACCATTAGAACTGTCTTTGCATTCTGAACATTCGACAAACCATTTTTACTTAATACCCACCCCAAACAAATAGGACCAGCGCAAAGAACCGGATTTTTAAGCTGCAAATAATAGTATACGTCGAGTAAGTCAGTACGGAGTCACATAGCGAGGGCCGTGCAGCTAGCGGACATCGCAACAGTCCGCGCCCCGCATCCGCAACACAACGCGCATGCGTTCGAGAAGCGCGTGTCCATTGAACTTACGAGATACGATTTCTTATTGAATTAACATGGAAGATGAGCTGAACGGATTAATGCAGTAAAGCAAAGAATGAAACGGATTTGGTTGCTTTACACCGGATTATACAGACGAAAATTTCACTTAAAGCTTTCACCAAATAACTTGCAAATAAACAGAAAAGAAAAGGTTTAAATCACAAGTATGTACATGATATCGGTTTAATTCTCAATTCGATGTCAGAGACTTGATTATTGCATTTTAACGTGTTAAATCACAAATTTCGTACCGTGCGTTTAATGGAAACGGTTCAGCACTACACATAGCGACCGGGGATTAAGCGCTCGTAAAAAGGGGGTAGCACGGCAATAACGTCTTGATGCACAAACTCGATTTAACCGCCAACGCTCACACCAACTAAAACCAACCTTAGTCAGTTAATATAAGAATCAAATTCGCGTAATCAACACTCTTGGCAGTGTTTCAGCGATAGTATGACACATGTCCATTTAGTAAGACCTTCAGCAGTTGAGTTTGTTTGGCATCATTTCTTCTGTTATTGGGGGGAGAGTCCAAATTGTTCGTATAATTTACCGCGTTAGTGTCTCAGTGTTTACATTAGGGGAGTGTTGGGTAAAGTGGACTATTTCGGAGTGCACATGACCGTATCGGTTTCCTTGTCGAAGGGCAAGCAAACAGTGGCCGTATCGTATGTGGATGATTTATAAGAGCTTTTATCTTTATCGTTAAGGCAAATAGAAAAATCTGATGCTTTTTGGCAGGAATGGATTACGGAAATGGGTTTACATAGTTACTGCTTAACCCGGTGTCTAATAAATTAAATAATATTACTAGAGGAAAAGAACTTCGCGTGTGGTATACTGAAACTTTACCATGTAATGTACCTCACATACAACGTTATGTGCTATCGTTTCTTGATACTTTATCACTACAATAATATATTGAATATGTGTGTATTAGTGTACTGTTTCTGGGGGTTTGATCTATGCTTTTAAACATTTATTTCTTTAATGATGTATACAAGTTATTTATCATACGTTCCCACCTCATTACCTGAAGCAACTATCATCCCACTATTACATCCCTGTAGTTTATCGATGTCAGCATTTTACCCCCTATACATAAGTATGCCCTGTGGATACATCTGTAACGGCTGGGGGAGATTTGAATCAAAACTTGAGATTAACTTCAGAAAAATGATATTAAAAAAATCAAAGTACAAGGGATATTTGAGGAACTATATAAGCAAGCAGATAATATTAAATAGAAGAGAGTATTGACAAGAACAATAAACAACGATATTGCTATCATACTAAATAAAATAAATACCTGCCATTCATTATTATTGCGATATCAAATCAAACTTTAATACAAAGAGGAAAACAAAATAATTATATAGTAAAGTTTCAACTTCCAAGAAAAGACTGACATCGACTCTGAAAACACCATTCTATTACAAGAGGCTTTCAACCATATTTCTCCGAAGAGCTCACCAGCACCAGAACGAGCTTTATTGGTAAATAAGTACGTTTTTCAACTTCCAAGAATATTAAAAACAGACTTCTTCCAGCATTCAGAAAATGTAGATATAACGAGATTCCCCCCAACAAGTTTCTTGAGCTAATAACAATTTCCCGACGCTGGTCGACTCACAAAGAAAGCTCTCGAGCTAGTGTAGCTACTCGTACTGCTGTCGGTACACAGAGCAGTAAATACTTGGCGGCGAGTCGACACGCCAGCGGAATACTGAGCGGAGTGCCTTTGAGTGGGAGAGTTACTCGTACGAGTGACCGCGCTAGTGGTGAATTTAAATAAGGGGGTTAGTGTTGCAAGTTCGTAACCAGTTGCGAGGGCAGGTCGATATTTCGTAGACTCGATCCCACATAAATTGCCAATTATAGCAAAGATACTTAAGGATGTGGGAGTAAGATAAATTTATATTCCAACAAAAAGGTCTGACTATTCATAGCCAATCCTCTTTACGTCATAAGCCTGTGCGTCTGACGTGTCCAAGTTAAATGTCAAACACAATCGGTCCTGATTACACGCAGTTGCACAATTAGCTCATCATTACGGTATACAAACAACGTTGAAGTACATTTGTCGTGTCATGGACGAGACGAGACAGACGTTGGGCGCCAACTGTACGCTCACTGAATACTGAGTGACATTCGTTTCGTCATTGTTACTTGTGGAAATAGGAACAAGTTTAGTTAGTAGCGGTTAATTACTAGAAAGGCCTATCGTGTGGATCCGTGTTTCCCGTAGACTACCTGTTAATGACTCGAGAATGTGTTAATATCGATAGATCTAACTTTTTCTAAATATGCTGCAACGAAGATTGAGAAACAGAACCTTTTATATAATTGTTGACTACTTTACAATAATCACACACACAAACACCCCACTAAAAACTAGTCAAAACCACACTTAACATCAATTACACAACCCAGCAGCTTCCATAATTTAAAATTCGAAGCGCGTTCAAACGCGGCTGCTAACGGTTCCCCTCTCGTTAAAAGGGTAGACTGTACAAACTCAGACTACCCTCATACGTCGTGAGGTTCTGTTGGCATACGTCGCGAACTGAAGATAACCGTCGGTTTAATGTGCTGCGCTAGTAATCTTTACATTGTGCGAGGCTCTATCTGGAGGTTTACTGTTTTCTTGTTTATGTAAGCGATGCTATGGGATCTGTTCGTTTGTATAACGGAATATTTTTTGTTTTTTGGCGAACTTAGTGTAATTAATACACAGTAGAGTCGTTTTGATATGTTGAATGTATTTATTTACTGATGTCTGAAAATTTTCATGTGTTGTTTTGCCGACCAAACACATAAACATAATTTAAAAAAAAAACGGCCGTTTTAAAATACCAACACATGAGGAAAAAATCTTGTGATACGTTAAAGAATCTTCATGTAGTCTTATCGCAAGCAAAAATCAAACCATGACCAGTTATAAACCATCAATGATGTATCACAAGCAATCTCAAAACGGGATACACGAGTCACATCGAGTTGGTGCTCGATCGATGCATCAACTACACGTATAAGTATAGCACGACGCAATCCCATGTTGGGCGCCCGTTCCCGGAATAGGAGACAAGCCGGCAGCGAATGCTGCACTCAGTGAGGCTGTGCGGGCTTTGTACTGAAATTAATCAGTTCTGTGTACCAATAAAGGTTCTAGGAACAAAATTTTGCGTTATTGTTCCGTTCCAGGAACACAGTTTTTATGTTGTAATTAAATTTCAATGGATAATCGAATATGATTGAAATTTACTATTTGCACATCGAGATTTAATTTTTTGACTAAATGGTTCATTGAAAAAAAACAATTCTCAGTTTTTATTTTGATTGGTAAAAACTGTTCTCACTTGTATCCCTTTGCCGTATATATTTCTATTGCGATCTGAATGTATGCCTATCTTCAGCACAGTGCGTCGACATGCGACAGAGCGCTAAAGACGACATTACAATCCTATACGGTCGGTATCCGCGGGTGTTTAGCACCAATGCGAACTTGTGGTTAGCGCTTGGCTCGTGACAGCGTCGCTAATGGGCTCCGCGATGTACCTACACGGCGTAAGAGGGTGCGATGAGATACGTACGTGTTAAAGAGATCTTTATCTCTGTGTTCTAACTACCCACTGTTAGTTGCCGGTGACAGGACTACATTGTTCGTGGTTTTGTTTCGTGAAAGGTATTAGTGGACAATGTCGTTGTCCATATATTACTTTATCTTAATAACACAATTACATATCCCAGTTTATATAAAAACATAATTATTATTATTAGCCACAACTGATTCAACTAACGATCAGTTTATTAATCAGTTACTCTAAAAATAACAAAAAGCAAAAACATCAAGAAACACGCGGTTGTTAATTAATTAATATCACCTATAACGTTACGATGCATAAAAACAAACAGGATCATTAAACAAACGCCAATACACGATGGGAATCAAAACAATTACGGCGCGTGGCTACATGATCAATGAGGTGAGGGGTGGCGGCGGGGGGTGAGTTATAAAAATAAACAAGCCGACACCGTTACGACAAATAACTCTCAGACTAGTACTGAGCAGGCGCCCCGCGTAATAAAGATGCACTAAGATATTTTACCGTTATCTGAATTATTATTAAATTTTGAATTAAAACTATTATGGGTGATAAATTAGTAACAAATATCTACAAATACAATCTCAATGTAACAGACGTTTCGTTAAAACCAGAAAAGAAAAAACAAAATCGTGTCCCACACTGGGCGCCAACAAGCACTATTGGCGCCCAACAAAGATCGATCCAAAAGCCAAATCGCAATATTCATTAAAACCTCCAAGGCTACTAAAAAAGCGTTGAAACTTTTAATTACCAAGCTCAAATGTACGACGTTGCATTTACCTGGATTCAATTTCCGACAACGTGTATATGAATTTTGTAGGTATTACAGATCGGTTGCAGCTCTAAAGCCGTTGCTAGGCAACACGAGACGTACCTAGACACTGATAGGATTACGTAGGCAGTTCGCCTGTCAATACGATTGAGTGAAAGGACGGTCAATGATTTTAACTCTGGATAATAATGTCTGGTTTGACAGACATGTTAGTTATATTGTCACTTTATAAATATTGCGCGGTGCAAGGTACTTTATGTAATGGATTGAAGAGGAGTGCATTTCGTACGTTCATTGACATGGAAAACTATCATTAACGCTAATGTATCTGAGTATTTATCCTAAACAATATGATAAATGCAAACGTGAATTTTATACTTATTACTCTTTAACTAAAGTACTACGTACCTGAGGATTAGCAAAAACAAAAGTTAGCCAGCGAGCAAATAGCTAGTAATTAATAAGGCTTAAAATCTTTTGCACAAAATATACATCTAACGACCATTACGATGTTTTTTTCAATAGCAGGTAGATTCTTTCGAAACTTTACAGTTTTAAAGTCAAAGAACTCAAAGTGACAAGTGGTCATGCAACAAAGCGCGGCCGCTATCACAAACATCAGCGGCCAAGTGGTGGCGCTACAAAGCGACACTCCACTCGAGACGCTGCACACAACACTTTTAACTTTACTGTAACAGCTTGTATTTTATTTACAGTCAGAATTAAATATTTGACCTTTATTTTTATTATATTTTCCAGCATGCTTAGTCGTCCTTCAACCTCAAACATTGCTTAACATTTATTCTGTCAAACTTTCAGTTATAGTATCTATGGCTTTTTCTAACAATCCTTTCCCTCTCACGTGTTGCCAATTTACTCCGCTTACAATTATTATACATTTATAAGAGGAGATATCACGTGAGGAAGAAGGGATTGTTAGGTTAAATTAGATAATTTCGCAAAAATTGCGGTAGTTTTGTAGAATTATCGCAATTTTACATCAAATTATTTATTTCTGATTCACAGATAGACAAAAATCATGACGTATTCATTCCGTGATGAGCCGTAAAAGCAAACAAAATTAAAAATTAATAAAACTCGTCGCAAAGATAATTGAGACTAATTACATTCCCGTATCGGCAGTCAATTTCTGTAACAGTTCACAAAGCCTCGTCAACTATCCTCATATTTATAACTGGTTAATTTTTACACAAAGAAAATATGAAACACATCGCACGTGACCGGGCAACGGGAGTTACTCTTGATGCCAGTGCGGGCAGAAACAATAGCGGAATAACACCTGACAGCTGCCCCACGTTGGGCGCCAGTAAGGCTTCGTGCGACTTGTGTATTGGAATGGGCACTTTGTCGGTAAGTTCGCAATTGTTGTGCGGGTGATATTGTTATTAATATTTTGAGTTTTATTGTCGGTGTTAATTTCAACGAGATATCAAATTTTGTTGTTTTGCCGTGTTTGTTTGATAACAAAGTTCTTATTATAAAGGGGGTATTTTTATCACAGATTTAATTAGTCAAAAATGTCTATATTTTACCATTATTTGGAATTGACTATCGCCATATCGATAATGAGACTAGGACTATATTTTTAGTTATGAAAACGTACTTTCAGTTTTCTCAACAAAACCAGCTTATTACAAACCCAACCATATCCTCTTGAACTAAAATCGAAAGCCAATATTAGCATACTATATATTCAAGGACAGGCAAGTCGTAACATTCACGATTCAACTAATGGTCGTAACTATAGTTGCAAAACTTCTGAAAAATTCGAAATAATTCCGGAATACTTCTGGGAAAGTTTCTTTAAATCAGAATTATTCAAAATGAATTTAAATTTAGAATTGTATTTTTTTGCAAAATATTTTTATATTTTTTTAAATATCGAATGGAATTTTGCTTCGACCGTCGATCGCCGCCGCCTGACTGTGTGCACGAAGGCGATGGCGGTGCGGGGTGCGGTGAGAGGGGAGATGCTCCCCCCCCGGAGAAGTTTTCAGAAAGATTCATACCCCGCAATCGAAAGTTTCCGCGGAATATTTCGCCCGAATTATTCAATAAGAATAAACGTGTTTATTTTTTGTGTGGTGGGTGAATTAATTATTTTTCAGTGGCACATAAGTTAGTAAAATATAAATGTTTATTTTATTATAAATCTGATCGATTAAGTATATATATAAATATATTAAAATTATTGTTTTATAATGTGTTTGTGTGAACAATAAAACAATAACGTGTTGCTCTGAAATTAACAAAGAATATATTTTTAAGTTCGTTACAGAACGTTACGACAACACAAATACCAAAACATACATCAATCAACTTACCTGAAATTAACAAAGAAACAACAATTAAAGCTATTGCTTCACTAAAATATTTCTTATTAAATAATTAAATACTGAAAGTAAAATATAATTCTATAAGACATTTTAAAACAAAATCATCATGCTGTCATTCAGACCAAAAATACAAGAAGGAGTTCAAACGACGACAACACAACAAAAAGTTCTTACGCAATAAATTAAAAATAAATAAAGGGTCAAGCACTTTGTTTACATCTCCCCCCCTCGAAGCTGCTTATTCCACTACTGGAATAAGTTTTGTAATATGGAAAAGATTAGACTCTGACTTTTTGTGACCAGTGTTCACTTTGTAAATTGAATTAGATATTTTTTCTACTATTTGATAAGGTCCTATTTTCAATTCATCAAGTTTTTTACGGTTTAACCGATTCCCGTTTTCAACATAAACAGAATCTCCAACTTTTAGTTCATAATGTTTTCGATTTTTATCAAATCTTTGTTTATTATAATTGTGTGATTTTATGCTATTTTCTAAAGCAATTTTTCGGTCTTGTGATAGATCATTCTGTGTTATATTTTGTTTCAATTCATCTGGTAGAATATCCACATTTCTTCCTTCCAATAAATATATTGGGGCGAACCCCGTCACACTATGTTCAGTCTCATTATATTTGTCAGTGCATTCGTGAGCAATAGTTGTCCAAGCAATTTTATCTTTCCTTTCATTAATTTTACAACGAATTTTATTAACCAATGTTTGGTTCAATCTTTCGTTCAATCCATTTGAAAATGGCGCATTTACAGCAGTAAAAACTATTTGTATATTTTCTTTATGCAAAAAATCTTTAAAATCCTTTGAATTTATACCTGGGTATTGGTCAGATAGTATTAAGCCAATTTTGTAATCTTGTTTTACGTTTTTTACAAGTTTTATAAAATCATTCGCATTTTGTGTTTTGGATGTCAAAATATAGGCGTAACGGGTGAAGTGATCTACTAGAAGATGTAAGTATGTCTTGGTTGAACGAGTACCACCAAATCCTCCTATGGTGTCTATAGACACTATTTCAAATGGATAGGTAGCTGGACCTAAATGGGACATTAGTCCAAACTTGTATTTTCCTCTAGATTTATTTTTTATACAAATATCACAATTTTCGGAAATATTTCTGATATTATCCAATAAGTTTTTTGCATGGTAAAAGGGTTTAATCTTTTTTTCCATTTGTTGTCTTCCTATGTGACAGTAGTAGTAATGTACATGTTTTATAATATTTTTACTTAGCTCTTCAGTTAATACAATCTTTTCATTTTTTCCTATCTTTGTATAATATATATTATTTTTGAAAATATGTTTATTTATATTTTCTTTTATATCTTTATTTTTTTCTTGGTCTTTTAGTATATCTTCTAATTTAATTAAATTTACGACTTTTAAGCAACTTTCCTGATTTTCATACGATTCTAAAACAGGGTTTCTGCTCAAAGTATCTGCCTCTATATTATATTTACCCGGAGAATATATTATTTTAAAATCGAACTGTGACAAATAATATGTTAAATCTCCCAGTTCTTCATCCGTTCTGGCTTTTATATTCATGTTCTCTAAAGGTTTATGATCTGAAAAAACCGTGAATGTTTTTCCTATAAGCCAGTGTTGCCAATATTTAACTGCCTCTTTTATTGCCAAACACTCAAGATATATGGCTTTTTTCTTTTTTTGGGAATCATTTAATTTTTTTGAAAAATATGCACAAGGCTTTTCATCATTGTTTGGTTGAACTTGTTTTAAAATCGCACCTATACCTTGAATACTTGCATCCGTATAAATATGTATTGGCAAATCTGGATCATATATAGCTAGAATAGGTTTTGAGCAAAGTAGTTTTTTAATAGTATCAAAAGAATCTTGACATTTATCAGACCAAACAAATTTTTCTCCTTTTCTTAATAAGTTATGTAAAGGATCCAGTATAATTGACATATTTGGCACATATTTTCCATAAAAATTAATTTTTCCTAAAAATTGTCGGACATTTTTTTGTGTTTTTGGTATTGGAAATTCTTTTATACTAATCAAATTGTCTTTCAGTGGAGTGACAGTATTGTTTTGTATTATGTGCCCTAAATATTTTACCGAGTCCTGTGCAAAACTACATTTTGAGAATTTTAATTTGAAACCTTCTTTTAAGATAGCTTCCAATAGCAAAGACACGTGCTCAATGTGTTTTTCAAACGTTTCTGAAAATACTAAAATATCATCTATGTAATTGACAGTAAAGTCTGATAGTTTATGTTTTCTTATAATGCTACTCAATATTCTTTGAAAAATAGCGGGTGCAGTTTTTAAGCCAAAAGGTAAACAAGTCCATTGAAAGTGTGCATCCTGAGTAACAAATGCAGTTTTTTGTCTATCTTCAATTTTAAGAGGAATGGACCAGAACGCTGAATTAATATCAAATGTTGAAAAAAATTTACATCTTCTTGTCTTAACCATTAAATCCTCGATTAGTGGAAATGGCTGTGATTGGGGAACTACAATTTTATTTAATTCGCGGAAATCTATACAAAGCCTTGATTTCCTTCCTTCTTCTTTTTTAAATGCAAGTGTTACCGGAGCGGCAAAAGGGCTATATGACTCCTCAATTAAATTATTTTTTAGTAATCTTGATATTTGTTGTTCAATTTCTTTCATATCCTCAATAGAGCACCTATACGGTCTTTTACTACAGTACTTATCTATCAACAAATCAATATGGGCTTCATAACCTTTTACAGTACCTATATCATATTTGTCTTTTGCAAAAATTGATTTATATTTGCATATTAATCTATCAACTTCAGACCTTTGTTTATGATCTAAATTATTTACCGATATATCAAAATTATCGACTACTAAATTTTCATTAAAGTTTATTGAATACTCTACTCTCTCTCTACTCTCACTAATATTTTCTTTTATTTTATTTCCTATGTCACTACCTGTACAGCCAGGAATTGTTTTAGTGTACATAGGTTTTTCTTTATTTTTTTTGTAGTCTTTATTGTTTTGAGTGATATTTAAATTCTCATTCTGAATTAAATGAAATTGTTGTATACAATCTAACCCAACTAGGAAATCATAGTCAAAGTTATCTTCATCTACAACAAAAATATTAACATGTTTTTCAATATCAAACATTTTAATTTTTAGAGTTACCATTCCTATTGCCTTTTTCACGCCATTAATTGTTTTTAAACCTGCATTTTTATTATAGGCAGGTATGTTTTTTAAAGATAATAACCTTGAATTTATTAAGGACACATTTGATCCGGAATCATAGATACCCAATGTTTCAAATGTGTCATTTATAAGTAATTTGATTTTAATTAATGGCGGCACTATTAGTTTTTTGGGTTAATTTCATTTAGTTCTGTCTCTAATTCAGATTTGTTTACACTCCTTATTTGCTCTCTTTTTTGCCCGTCATTATTTTTAAAATTGAACCAGCATTGAGATTCAGAGTGGTAACGTTTACCTTTGTTTTCTTTTTCACAAATATTACATGGACTAATCAAGGGTTTCAGATTTTTTCCTTTAATTTTACCTTCAAGAGCTTCTACCTTTTTATCAATTGTTTTCCTATTTACAATATGCTCTAAACTTCTAATATTATTAAATAGATCTTCAGTTTCTTTTAAACTTTGTCTATCTATCTTATCTGCAATATAGTTTGGTAACCCGGTAGCAATTAGATCAATTAGAGTGAGTTTATCTATGGACTTATTTATTTCTAAAAGTAGTCTTTCTTTCTTTAACGCATACTCTAGTAATGAACCCTGTCTGTATTTAAATAACATCGCATACCTGATCGGAGACCAACTCTTATCTGCATATGTTTCACAAAAGTTTTTCTTCCATACTGTCCATTCTGAATTAATTGTATGCTTTATCAGCATGGAACTATACCAGTCTAAACACGAATCTTCTAAAAATAACCTAAAAATTTCAATTCTTTTGACATCTTCTTCTATCCCTATACGTGAACATTCCGCCTCAAAGATCTCCATCCACTGTGACACATTTGTGATCCTGCCATTGAATTTTTGGATAACCAACATCTCTGCCATCCTCTTCATATTGCAGGATTCTGATGAACTTTTCTTCATCTCAGCAACACTCTCCATGATTTTTGCTAGTGTTTCTGCTGAAATCCCTGTTGTAGGAGTTTGCGGTACTGTTTGTTCTTCCAATAGGTATCCCATAAATTGTTTATTTCCGTCTTGATCACAATAAACCGACTTCATCTCTGGACTCATGGATACCCACACCTGTCGTTTCTCATGACGTCTTTGTAACGTAGCCTTAATTTTTTGATAGATTTGGGTTTGTACTATTGCATCATGTAATCTTACAGGCTGTAACTTATCTGGGATCGTAAAGGTCCGGCCATCTAAATCCGTGATTGTCGTTACACAAATGACATTTGTTTTTACATCTTCACTGGCTTTGACCATGAATTCGAATCTGTATTTCTCCATATTTCTTTTAGGACAACTTACTAATTAGCTGTAGAATTGTTGTTTTATAAATATATTAAAATTATTGTTTTATAATGTGTTTGTGTGAACAATAAAACAATAACGTGTTGCTCTGAAATTAACAAAGAATATATTTTTAAGTTCGTTACAGAACGTTACGACAACACAAATACCAAAACATACATCAATCAACTTACCTGAAATTAACAAAGAAACAACAATTAAAGCTATTGCTTCACTAAAATATTTCTTATTAAATAATTAAATACTGAAAGTAAAATATAATTCTATAAGACATTTTAAAACAAAATCATCATGCTGTCATTCAGACCAAAAATACAAGAAGGAGTTCAAACGACGACAACACAACAAAAAGTTCTTACGCAATAAATTAAAAATAAATAAAGGGTCAAGCACTTTGTTTACATATATTGTTAATATTTTTATAAAAAAAATAAAAAATCCCTTTAATCGCGGGATAACATATCTACATAATATGTTATCCTGCAATTAACAGGATTTTTATTTTTTTGTTTTTATGTAGGTTATATCGAAGTCGAATGCTATTTTTCAAAATGTTAGTTGTGGAATAAAAAACCAGGCCGAGCATATTTGATTTGTTTTTTGAAAAAGGGTTAACCTATGTTTTTGGTTAGTTTGTATATAGCTCTGCTGTTCGCATCGCTAAGTATTCGCGAGTCACATAGATAGGTATTACTAAATAAAGGAAAACCTAATAAATAAACTCAAAAACTATTGTGTCGCTTTCAAAAATTCTTTCACTGTTGGAAAGCTACTACTAATATTATAATGCGGAGGAGTTTGTTTGTTTGTTTGTTTAAACGCGCTAATCTCAGGAACTACTGATCCGATTAGAGAAATTCTTTGTTTTTTAAAGTCCATTTATAGAGGAAGGTATTAGGCTATATAACATTACGCTGCGACCAATAGGAGCGAAGCGTAGGTGAGAAATGTTGCAAAAACGGGGAAAATTATTCACATTTGAGGGATTTTTGTTGCGTGCGCTGAATAAACGGTTTACGGGGGGCTAAGAAGTAACCAAAGGAAATTAAACGCGGATAAAACCGCGGGGGACAGCTAGTAGGCTATATTCCCTATGAACCCATTAGAGGTAACTGCTGTACTCGATTGAGTACAGCATTATTCCGAAGTATAAATAACAGATCTTGTAAATTTTAGGTGATACACCTTATCATTTTACTTCATTACGCTGTACTCAATCGAGTACAGTGGCTTTTAATGGATTAATACAATTTCACCGGGTTTTTTTTTTGGCAGTTGAAATATTCCCAAAGTTTCAGAATATTTCGGAATACTTCCCAAGTATTCGACGGGAATGTTTCGGAATTTTTCCCGCCAGCATCTATAGTCGTAACACTTGACACGATTATTTTCCTCCGAGGTTACAGCCTTCGATGCGACGAAGCTTTTATATCGATGACTTTCTGCAGTGAACAACTGTTTTCATTTGCAGTTGTTTACATTTATTAATGCAATAAACTATCAGCGTTATTGTTTTTATGGGTTGCCGATTGAAACGGTTTATTTGCTGCAGTTTGTTACAGCGTAGAATGAAATGTAATAACTACAAAGCTGAAGTATTTATCCTCTGATATTAACAATACGAAAGTATCTTCGTCTGTCTGTTACTATTACACGTCTTGAACATTTATTTATATAAACGCCATGCACAGAAATATAAAGCCGTAATTAATGTTTTTGAGCCTAAATCATAACATTGAACCGATTTCAATAAAATTACAATAGGAGCATCGCACCAATTATTGCGTGTCTTTTTGTAGCCTGTGATAACCATGTTCACGAAATCGTAAAATAACAAGATACTTCCGAATTGTCAACGAGTCTGTCTAAAAACTTAGGCAAAAAGTGGCCCAAACCAAAACAAACCAAGAAACATCGAAAATCGATCGAAAAAACCATTACCCAATTTTTTTTTTTTTGTGATTGGGCAATCATCAAATGACTGCTCCCGTCCTGGGTGCGGCGGGAGGGCGAGTCAGACTTTTACTGACTAAAACCGACTCATGTTCCTTCGATTGCCCTTTATGTTCCAGGGTCACGGTAACATATAAACATTCCGTAACCCCGGCAGGCGTTGGCCCTGTTGGGCCCCTTCATGTGCTGACTTCTTGTCATTGAGGCGCGCATGGAACACTAACGCGCCGTCGACGCGGTCCTGGTCCTAGCCGGGCGGCGAGCTACCCATTGCTCGCCATCCGCAGAACCGCGCCTACGGTGGCCGGTAGTCGCCTTGCGACTCTCGACGTCTACGCCTGGGTCTTAGTCCGGGGCAAGAGGCTCGTCGTTGCCTCTCGCGCGCCGCCGCTTCCTTCACTAGCATAACTGCTTCGCAGAAGGAGGCGACGGCATCCCGTTCCGTCTCACCCCGAAGCTTGGCCTGAACCAGCGCCGGGCGCGAGAGGTCACCGCCGCCGATCGCCTCTACGAGGACACGTCGATGGTCCGCCCATGCGCGGCACACCTCCACCATGTGCTCGACCGTGTCCTCCAGGCGACCGTTGCTGCAGTGGTGACACTTCCGCCCGAATCCGACACAGGAACCTCCCGAACTGACCATGTCCGGTGAGGACCTGTGTCAAGCGAAACGTGAGAGCGCCGTGGCGCCTCTCCAGCCACTCCTCAAAGAGGGGTCTTACCGTCGCTATTACGGCGTGCCCAGCACTAGGTTGACCATTACCCAATCACGTTTGAAAAAAGAAAACTAATTTCGACGTTTAGAAAATAAATAAACCAGTGTATACCAACAGGACTAAGCGACAAGCGCCTGAAAACGTGAAAAACGCGGCGGATCACGTAACAGACAAGCCTCAGGACGTTCCGACGCGGACGGAGTCACGGCAGTAATCTAGCTGTGTTGTTCAAACTCGTTGACTGCTCACTGGTAGGAACCACTGGCTTTACAAAAAGGTTAGGGGTGTTACTCAGGACAAACAGAAATGTATCGACCATAAAACTTAACATTTTCTGGTTTATTTAAAGCCAGGTTGACTCTTTTTATCAAGTGTCAAATAAATTATTTTGATGTTAAACGCTCTAGTCTGCTAAATAAAAGAACGTGGGTAATTTTACATTAAATATGAGTGAAGCATGCAAGGTCCTACAATTTCATTTATTAAACATAATACACTCAAACAGACACACATATTCTAAAACATGCCTTACACTCACACAGATATACAACGTCAGACAATCCGCCGCCATAACGCAACGCTTGAATGTACGAGTGACTCACACAAGCATACAAAGCACGCGTACCTACGGGTAAGAAGTGGTCACGTCCGTCTTTTTATTAAAACCCAGAACTTCTTAGAAGTATTTGTATGACCCAGAGTTTCCACTTAGAGCTCGTGCTTACCACGTGATTACCGTGAGTTTGTAAACATTCTTCAAAGCGCCGAGTGAGTTCAACTTCCTTAAGTTACTGCCCAAGGTATACCTTGAAGGGGTACGGCCCGCCATGATAATTACATGTCTACAATGTCCCTTTGCTGTGGTAGTCGGAATTGGTCAATAAACGGTTGCTTACTAAATAATGTAGCGTACGAAGAAGTTTGCATCGCACGGGTCGTGGGAAGAAGGCACGTGGCGACGTTTAGGAACGTACGAACGGCAGTAAGTACGGGAAATCCTAAGAACCCTTCTCATTATAGTTGTAACTAAGCATGGGGTAGGTACAACCTCTTTAAGAGGGCAGAAACCTCGAAGGAACTTTAATCGTGATGAAGAAAATGATTGACAATGTATTTTATTTATATGGTAGTTATGACTACCCACATTTCCAAAATAAAATGGCTGACCAAAATGGCCGCAACTTTTGACGGTTGCAAAATGGATTATAATCGAAAAGAATTGTTCCTGATTTGTTTCTCTTAAATAAATGAATGATTGTAACATATCAAAATGACCAAAAAAGAATAAAACCGAAAGATATAAAACAAAACAGTAGCAACAGCACCAAGATACAAAATAATAAAAAGGCACTTCCCACCCTTCATGGAGCTCACTAATTACCTTTAACTTCTAAACTGAACCTGCATTACGACTAACGCCATCTACTGGGGTGAGTGGTACTAACGTTGAATACTGGCGCGAGTAACTGGCTTATAGGAAGAATTATAAAAAATATTTATTGAAATTAAAAAAAAATGGTTACGCTTATCATTACATAGTATCAAATATAAAACAAAGTTGCTCCCCGCTGTCCTATGTTTGCTTAAATATTTAAAACTACATAACAGATTTTGATGCGGTTCTTTTAATCGATAGAATGACACAAGATGAATGTTTATGGAGAAAATCAGGTATTTTCAATATTAATTGTGATACCCGTGCAAAAGTGTGTATAAATAAAATAGTTCCCATTATCTTCTTTATCTCAGTAACACCGTCCGTACCTCTGACTCTACTTGTAAGAAGTACTGACTCGTGTCAGTAGCTGGCGCCAGTAGCGGGCGAGTGTAATTTTCAGTACGTTTGGGAATGTTCTCTTCCGTACGCTTGCGGATACCGTAACAAGTTTGTGGCTACGTGACTACGGGATAGAAAATCGTTTAAAAGTGATATATTTTCTGTTGGAAATTATTTTGCGATGATGTTGAAGATTTAGTTTGAATTATGTTTGAAAATGTTAGGGAATAGTATTAGAAAATGTATTTTTTGTGTGGTTTCCGCACAAAATCGCTTACAAGGCTTTTGGGCAATCCATACTAATATTATAAATGGGAAAGTGTGTCTGTCTGTCTGTCTGTATATTTGTCTTTCTTTCACGGCAAAACGGAGCGACGAATTGACGTGATTTTTTAAGTGGAGATAGTTGAAGAGATGGAGAGTAACATAGGCTAAGCCTAACACGAGCGAAGCCGCGGGCAAAAGCTAGTGTAAATATAAAGTACTAGCTTCTGCCCGCGGCTTCGCTCGCGTTAGAAAGAGACAAAAAGTAGCCTATGTTACTCTCCATCCCTTCAACTATCTCCACTTAAAAAATCACGTCAATCCGTCGCTCCGTTTTGCCGTAAAAGAAAGACAAACAGACAGACAGACACACTTTCCCATTTATATTATTAGTATGGATTAGAATAGCTACGCAGTACCGATAAAAACCTTACAAAGAATAGTATTAATATTTCCTAAGTAGTATACAAAAACAATGACAATATCCAGAACCGAAAGACAAAAACATTCCCAAATACATGAAATATCACAACAGCATTCAAAGAAATACTCAACAAATAAAGGTAATACTATCTTTTGTCCCAAAGTACGAAGAAGCGGCCCAATTAACAATATCTTGTTATAATCCCGACACCGACAAATCACAGCAGTGTAGGTAAGAAGTTAGAAAATACGCTTCCAATCGGCACGTCTATTGTCTATATCTTAGGGTGGGTTGGGGGACGAGTGACAGCGGGGCGGTAAGCGGAGAGACTTTAACTCTAAAAGAAAATAACGATTGATTGGTTATTTTGAGTATTATGAGATGAGGTCTTCAAAATCAGAAGCAAGCAGCATATTTTATTAAGAAGTATGAGGAACAGGGACGGCACAGGCAAAAAGGGACAGCATAAAAATAATTAAATAATCTCCATTGTTGCAAAGTTTTACAGATCACATTAAAGTTAGACAAAAGTAACAAAAAAAAACAGAGACAGAGTTGCTATACTCAATTGAAAAAGGAAGGACTTTCCGATCAGATGATGCACCTAGTGGGTTAAAACTTTATGACTGTTGTCGCAATTTTCGTATACGAATAAATTTTGCAGAGAACTTTAATAGCGCGATGTAGGTGATATACGTCAGACATGTAGATGATATACGTCAGTTATATTCCGTATGTGATGCGATAGATGTCGCCACACATCTTCAAAGAGAAGCCTGAAAACATTACCACACTGTGTCTTAAACTGGCTAGAAAAACAACCGCTAACACTGAAGCCCCACCCCAACCACAAAACCGCCGTCACTAAAGCCCTTTTCTCAAGACCCGTTACAACAGGAGCCGCACCTCACGCCGCCCCCTGTTCGCAGCCACAAATGGCTTTCCAATAATCCCGGCTTTGACGCGTCTCCGTCCAGTAGACCCTCAAATTAGTACTCGACGCCATTGTCCAATGTTCTATCGAAATGTTGTTAATCTTTCGAGGCTTTGAGTGTTTGTGAGAGTAATTTTGATTGGACTGTGATGTTGTTGCTGCTTATTAAAATGGATTTAAGTGATGAAGTTGCTGTCTGACTGTGCGATCTGTACCTCGATTTACAGATGCTCACCTGCTGTATGAGCTCAGACAACACAATACATTTAAAAGCTCAGTTTAAGGTCGTCTCTCAAGGGAACAATTGCCTATGATTGTAACATTTAGAAGTTGATTTTGAGCGTTATCTTATAATCCTATCCTATTTGGCGAGTAATAAATCTGTGCAGTAAGACAAATTATTTTGACGAGTAAGCCTTTAAAGTTGAAAACTATGACGGTAATTTTTAATAAACGATCTATTGTTGGATTAGGTGTCTAGAGACAAATGTTTGTTATATGCTCCATATACAGTATGTCAAAAGTTTATATCTAGTAGTCTCGCCAAGAATAAATATTTTACTAATATTGCCTATTAGTCGGCAGCTTTATCATAATGATAAATCCCGTGATGTGAAAAGTATGAAGAGGCATTCCTGTCGGACATACATGTCGGATTAAAGATGGCAGTTCTATAACACCACAAGCCCACTCCATCAACACAATCTTGACACGCAGTCAGTTTGCATTCAAACGTTTACAGACTCGAGCAGACTGCCGCGGATCAATTCCGTCCGCGCCTTCAGTTCCGTACCGATACCGCGAGGCTGGTCTATTTCAGCTATTTTCATAGCATTATGTCGTATGGTATCTTATTGTGGGGACGAGCTGCTGACGTGGAGTCTATTTTTATTCTGCAAAAAAGAGCCATCAGATCCATATACAATCTGCGTATGCGCGATTCACTACGGGAACTGTTTAAGCAAATCAACATCATGACGGTACCCTGTCAATTTATCTATGAAAACATCATGTATGCAAGAAAAAATCTGAATCTTTTTGGTAAAAGAGGGCAAAGGCATAATTATAATACTAGAAATAGGGACGAATTGGTTCAACCAGGCTTTAGGCTAGCTAAAGTAGACTCATCTTTCATGGGGTTCTGTTTAAAGTGCTATAATAAAATACCTCCTCACATTCTATCGCTGAATGAAACTAAATTTAAAAGTAAAATAAAACGCACACTATGTAGCCAGGCATATTATAAATTGAGCGATTATATCGCTGACAAAAACGCTTGGCTGGATGCTGGTCTAGCTCCACAACCGTGTAATTGATTAGTATTCGACAATATCTGATTGTAAAACTACAAAAATAATAGTATTGTGTCGAGTCAAAGTGTTTGTTTTATATAAATTCACATAGCATACAATGTGAGCACTATGTTCTTTACATTTCTTCTGTCTATCATTGACTGAATATACTCTGGCAGCTGGGAGTTTGTCATACTCACTCAAATGTCTCACTGACGGTGGCGTGTGTGTTGGATCATTTGGTTCCCTTCAAAATGGTTGAGCTATTTGGTGCCAATCCATACGTCATGTCCGTGAACGGGCGCTGTCTGATGAGACTGGTCATCTCTTAGCTGCCACAGTTATTTTAAAATTTGTTTTGTTTATTTTAATATTTCTAACATGTCCGACTTGTTACGTTGTTCTCACATAGTACCTTAGATACAACAATGAATGATGTAACCAAATTATTGTAATACATTGATTTTAAAAGAGTGTCCATGGAGTTTCTTGCTCGCTCTTCTCCATGGGACCTACTTTTTGGAACGAGCAACTAGCTTCATTTTTTTTGACAGACTGACACCTTGACGATTCAAAAGTACCTGTAATTGGTTTATTTGAATAAAATAGTTTTGAAGTTTGAAGTTTGAAGTTTGAAGTACGGAATAATTTATGGCGGCAAGCGGTCGATGGCGGATAAAGGCTGAGTTAGGCAACAGGTGAATCTTGGCTTTTGGAGATATTAAGGTATATTGATAATTAGATATACGATACTTATCGCGCTCATTGCAGACAGACATAAAAGTTTTTTACTTACCAATTTCATACAAGGAACAAATATTGTTTAAGTAACTTACTGGCGGTTGTGGGTCTGGTATTTCATCCCATGCCATTTATAATTTAGTTAGTAAATTTATAGTTTAGTAAATTAATATCACACACTCAGTGTGATATTAATTTCAGCTTGATATCTCGACGCGTTTCTGAGAAAAAGAGTCGTGACAGACGGACGGACGGACGAACGGACAACAAAGTGATCCTATAAGGGTTCCGTTTTTACCTTTTGAGGTACGGAACCCTAAAAACTGCATCAATTCCGTTGCGCAGTTTTAAAGAGCTAAGCATACATAGGTACAAACAGAGGAAAGCCACTGTTTTATACTATGTAATGATATTTTAAGTTTTTGTGTTCTCGCAATAATATGAAATACACACTCAGTACAATTGAACTTTTAACGTATTACTTTTTATGAGATTAAAACAGAGAACCGGATGGACGGACTACGGGAGCTAAATAAGGTCCCGTTGGTACCGAACCCTAGAAATAGGCATATTAAAAAATTACACACACCAGTTACTTACAACACCATAACTAACAAACACCCAGTGAAAAGGACAGAACAAAATAAACAAACTCGCTATAAGCTCATAGCGGACACCAACACAAACACAATATACGCGTAACACCAATATGTAACGTTATCCAGACTTCCTCCCGTCATCATAACGTTACACGATACAGGTTGCAGTATATCACACAACGTTACAAGGCAAAACCGACTGTAATGCTACGAATTAAGGTTCAATTTTAAATAAAGGATATGGGTATATGTGTTGAAATATAGGGGGGATGGAGAAAGCTTTTTGTTTGTCGTATTTAAATTATTATATTTTGGTCAATGTGTTTGAACAATAAGTATATGTGATAGGGAAATATTATTTATTAGGAGGGTCTCCTAGGATGATATATTGGGGTTGGCAGATATGTTATGCGTCAACAAGGTTAGCAACCGGGCCCTTAATTGCATCTGACTTACTCTTTCCCCCACCGATCACCACTTACGCTATTATCGGTGCTAATTTAATTGGCTGCAGATAATTTGGTATGTGACGAATAATTCCCAAATTGCGTTATGATAGTACATAGAAAGAACTTCATTTCGTTGTTGGTGTCAAACACAAGAAAAAAAATGTTTTAATATCGAATAGGCCTTTAAATTATTGTTTCACTAGCTTCTGCCCGCGGCTTCACTCGCGTTAGAAAGAGACAAAAAGTAGCCTATGTTACTCTCCATCCCTTCAACTATCTCCACTTAAAAAATCACGTCAATCCGTCGCTCCGTTTTGCCGTGAAAGAAAGACAAACAGACAGACACACTTTCCCATTTATAATATTAGTATGGATTACAACATACGAAACACTTACATCAAAATCAGGCAAGCTGGAGACCATAAATAAATATATCTACAAACACCAAACCCATTTTATTACAAAGCCACAAACAGTTCCTACCAAAGAAACCATATTACGAAAACACAAATCAACTTTCCTCGAAGGCCTCCAGTCGTAACACGAAACAAAAAAAAAATCTTAGAATTAAGTAATTTCCCTATTTCGTGAACAAAGGGTAATAAAGTGCGCGCTCGGAACTCTTACAAGAGGGGATGGATGGGGATGACGTCACAGGGGGAGAGGGAGAGGTGGGGGTAGTGTGGGCTACGTCAGCGATACCGCTCGCGCACTTAAGATGGTGTATTGTTACCGTCGGTCGGGTGGGGGGATAGAGTAGGTTCGTTACAGATAGGGTGAACGTTTGTCGGGTTAGTTTTTTGCCTAATGTGTTGCGTTTGGCTAAATGGTATGGATTAGGGTAATAAGTGAAATAAGGGGGATTTTTGTGAACACCCAAACGTTTGTGGATTTTGATAAAGTAAAAAATACATAAGTTTAATGGTAGGCAAACACGCTACGGTGTACTGGAGAGGTATTTCTAGCAGAAGAACCCAATAAAACTGCCCAATCTAGAAATCACACCCGAAACCCCGCAATTAGCAATCGCACTTGAGATCACAAGACCTATCAGTACGAGAATCAACCACAATTGATGCTATTGCAAAACTAACTGAAGAAGGCTTCAGTGTCATAACTCACAAATACATAAGTACACAACGAGTGGCTTGTCATAACACCTAATAATTTTTTTCAAACGCTATGTGGCAATTAAATAAAAAAAAAATTAAAAAAAATTGCCTCTGAGAGGCAATCTCAACGTAGGCATGAAACCCCAAACCAAATTCCCCCATTGTTATTCTATGTCGAATCTTGGTAAGGAGGGTAAGCACTTTATGGACATCCACAGGTGGTTAGCCATTTTAGCGGCTATATTGTTATGCGCCATATTAGACGCGCGGGCCTTTCAAAGGTCGCTTAGATATATGAAGAGTCGAAATAAATGGTAGGTTTGTTTTTTCAAACAAACTATTACTAGTATTCGTTTTTGAACGTAATTAAATAATGTCAAACTTATGTATATACAGTGGTAAAGTTTGTTTGCTTAATTGTTTGTTAGTTAGCAAGTAAGTAAGAGGTAGTTCTGAAAGAATTTTGAGATCAGGTTTATATAAATCGTTTTTACTTAGACGGCGTCTTGGTCCATACACAAATAAGGACACCATGTCTGGTTAATTTATTTGTTTTAAATTTCTGTTAATCTCTGTATAATCAAACATCTAGCTAAAACTCAAAAACCTATTAAAATATTTATTTTTGTTTAGTCTGTCATAACCATAATACAGAAGTCGTTTAAATAACAAGACAAAACTGCCGAATGTGCGGTTGACATGACGGTGACGACGGCGGTGGACAAACGAACTTAGTTCTGTCGTCGCGGAAAGTAGTAAACCGCGCAAATGATTTCGAAAGCACTGTTAAGGACGAATCATAAAGTGATATTGATACAGCTTAATTCCGCAATACATTAAAATTGTAGTTCCACGGTATAGACTATCAACGACGGTATAGAAATTACTGAGTGTACATACCTTGGTCAGGCTTCTCGATCTTGTTGGGCGTGAGCCTTCTGTCCGCGAGCGCTGCACTCGGCTGCTTCGGGCTGTTCCGCTTCGAACTGCTGCGAGACATCACCAGGGATTGAGGTATCTAGGACAAGAGATAGGGGGTTAATGTTTCTACGGATAGCAGGAAAGAAAGAGAAGAAAGAAAGTTAGTAATTTTATAAATTACAAGACTAATTAATAAATTTATTAGTCCTCGGGCGGCAGTAGTACTCGCTAGTCTACTGCAGTAGTACACTCACCAGCTTGTCGGAGCGGTCTCCGGAGGGCAGTCGCGCGATGGTGACGTCGGCGGAGTCCTCGGGCGGCAGTAGTACTCGCTAGTCTACTGCAGTAGTACACTCACCAGCTTGTCGGAGCGGTCTCCGGAGGGCAGTCGCGCGATGGTGACGTCGGCGGAGTCCTCGGGCGGCAGTAGTACTCGCTAGTCTACTGCAGTAGTACACTCACCAGCTTGTCGGAGCGGTCTCCGGAGGGCAGTCGCGCGATGGTGACGTCGGCGGAGTCCTCGGGCGGCAGTAGTACTCGCTAGTCTACTGCAGTAGTACACTCACCAGCTTGTCGGAGCGGTCTCCGGAGGGCAGTCGCGCGATGGTGACGTCGGCGGAGTCCTCGGGCGGCAGTAGTACTCGCTAGTCTACTGCAGTAGTACACTCACCAGCTTGTCGGAGCGGTCTCCGGAGGGCAGTCGCGCGATGGTGACGTCGGCGGAGTCCTCGGGCGGCAGTAGTACTCGCTAGTCTACTGCAGTAGTACACTCACCAGCTTGTCGGAGCGGTCTCCGGAGGGCAGTCGCGCGATGGTGACGTCGGCGGAGTCCTCGGGCGGCAGTAGTACTCGCTAGTCTACTGCAGTAGTACACTCACCAGCTTGTCGGAGCGGTCTCCGGAGGGCAGTCGCGCGATGGTGACGTCGGCGGAGTCCTCGGGCGGCAGTAGTACTCGCTAGTCTACTGCAGTAGTACACTCACCAGCTTGTCGGAGCGGTCTCCGGAGGGCAGTCGCGCGATGGTGACGTCGGCGGAGTCCTCGGGCGGCAGTAGTACTCGCTAGTCTACTGCAGTAGTACACTCACCAGCTTGTCGGAGCGGTCTCCGGAGGGCAGTCGCGCGATGGTGACGTCGGCGGAGTCCTCGGGCGGCAGTAGTACTCGCTAGTCTACTGCAGTAGTACACTCACCAGCTTGTCGGAGCGGTCTCCGGAGGGCAGTCGCGCGATGGTGACGTCGGCGGAGTCCTCGGGCGGCAGTAGTACTCGCTAGTCTACTGCAGTAGTACACTCACCAGCTTGTCGGAGCGGTCTCCGGAGGGCAGTCGCGCGATGGTGACGTCGGCGGAGTCCTCGGGCGGCAGTAGTACTCGCTAGTCTACTGCAGTAGTACACTCACCAGCTTGTCGGAGCGGTCTCCGGAGGGCAGTCGCGCGATGGTGACGTCGGCGGAGTCCTCGGGCGGCAGTAGTACTCGCTAGTCTACTGCAGTAGTACACTCACCAGCTTGTCGGAGCGGTCTCCGGAGGGCAGTCGCGCGATGGTGACGTCGGCGGAGTCCTCGGGCGGCAGTAGTACTCGCTAGTCTACTGCAGTAGTACACTCACCAGCTTGTCGGAGCGGTCTCCGGAGGGCAGTCGCGCGATGGTGACGTCGGCGGAGTCCTCGGGCGGCAGTAGTACTCGCTAGTCTACTGCAGTAGTACACTCACCAGCTTGTCGGAGCGGTCTCCGGAGGGCAGTCGCGCGATGGTGACGTCGGCGGAGTCCTCGGGCGGCAGTAGTACTCGCTAGTCTACTGCAGTAGTACACTCACCAGCTTGTCGGAGCGGTCTCCGGAGGGCAGTCGCGCGATGGTGACGTCGGCGGAGTCCTCGGGCGGCAGTAGTACTCGCTAGTCTACTGCAGTAGTACACTCACCAGCTTGTCGGAGCGGTCTCCGGAGGGCAGTCGCGCGATGGTGACGTCGGCGGAGTCCTCGGGCGGCAGTAGTACTCGCTAGTCTACTGCAGTAGTACACTCACCAGCTTGTCGGAGCGGTCTCCGGAGGGCAGTCGCGCGATGGTGACGTCGGCGGAGTCCTCGGGCGGCAGTAGTACTCGCTAGTCTACTGCAGTAGTACACTCACCAGCTTGTCGGAGCGGTCTCCGGAGGGCAGTCGCGCGATGGTGACGTCGGCGGAGTCCTCGGGCGGCAGTAGTACTCGCTAGTCTACTGCAGTAGTACACTCACCAGCTTGTCGGAGCGGTCTCCGGAGGGCAGTCGCGCGATGGTGACGTCGGCGGAGTCCTCGGGCGGCAGTAGTACTCGCTAGTCTACTGCAGTAGTACACTCACCAGCTTGTCGGAGCGGTCTCCGGAGGGCAGTCGCGCGATGGTGACGTCGGCGGAGTCCTCGGGCGGCAGTAGTACTCGCTAGTCTACTGCAGTAGTACACTCACCAGCTTGTCGGAGCGGTCTCCGGAGGGCAGTCGCGCGATGGTGACGTCGGCGGAGTCCTCGGGCGGCAGTAGTACTCGCTAGTCTACTGCAGTAGTACACTCACCAGCTTGTCGGAGCGGTCTCCGGAGGGCAGTCGCGCGATGGTGACGTCGGCGGAGTCCTCGGGCGGCAGTAGTACTCGCTAGTCTACTGCAGTAGTACACTCACCAGCTTGTCGGAGCGGTCTCCGGAGGGCAGTCGCGCGATGGTGACGTCGGCGGAGTCCTCGGGCGGCGGCGGCTGCTGCAGCCAGTTGTACTCGCGCTTGTCCACCGGCACGCCGCGCCGCTCGTAGTCCTGCGCTTGCGTCCTGAACACACGCAGTGTTTGCACATAACTATTTGATAAAAAAAGAAACTCCAAAGCCTATGGCTCGAATCATTCAGCAGCGTGAACAACGTTGACCCGTTCTCTACTATGAGCGGATAAACCGAGCGGCGCGAGTTGTGTCGTCGAAACAATATTATAGCGCACGCTAGCAGCGCACGTCACCCGCTGTGTTAGGGCTCCCACACATAACACGATACGAAGTCGCGTCGTACGATGCGGCGTCGTTTCACGATACGACGTCGTATCGTGGAAATCTACGACACAACGTCGTAACGTGTCGATGCACGACACGACGTCGTGGCGTTAAAAACTCAGGATGCAATCCTGCGCAGTTGTTTTTCAAAATTCAAAGATGACGGATGGTATTGAAGTCGACCATCTAATTACCCTAGTCGAGCAGCGTCCCGTACTATGGGACAAAACATCTGAAGAATCCAACAAATTACAGAAAACACCACCTCACTGTATCGACGGCATCGTGTCGTGTATCGTGCGTGGCATAATGCGTGTCATATGATGTCGTGTTTTGTTAAGATTCTCATCGTAGATTTCCACGTCGCGACGTCGTATCGTGTTTATGTGTGGGAGCCCTTAAGGTTGTAGACGGTCATTTTGGCGCGTCAGTTGAACTGACCTACGTCCAAAATTTTACCGTGAGTATCGAATCGCCGCGCCAGAGTTTTTACGACTAGACTGACGCGAAAAATGACCGTCAATGGCCACCTTAATTAGATTGTACATACGCAAAGAATTGTGTCACCCCCGCTGATTTTTAAAAGCTTTTATTTAGCTTGCAATGTATGTTTGTTAACGTGGAATCTTTGAACTCAATTTTGAAGTAGATATATTCAACCGATTGAGCTGAAATATTGTATACACGTTTAGTTGGATGACAATGCACGATGTTGTGTGACATCATTTTATGATATGGTGGACCATCCATGATGGCGAAATAGTTATTTTTAATGCATTTCTACAATGTGGGTTTAAAAGGAAAGGTTTTGTTTAGAGTAACTCGAAAAGGCGTCATTCTAAATCCCACATGGCGGACTATCCAAGATGGCGGTGTAGTTATTTAAATGCACTTTAACAATATGAATACGTCTTATTGTGTGTAGCTTGAAAAATAATTAGGCGTAATTCAAACCAATATAGCGGACCATCCAAGAGTGCAGAGTCGTTATTTTAAATACACTTTCACAATATGGGTATCAAATGAAAGGTCTTATTGAAAGTAGCTCGAAAAATAATTAGGCGTATTTCTAACCAATATGGCGGACCATCCAAGGTAGAGGAATAGTTATAAATAAATGACTGATTAATTGATTATTTTAAATGCACTTCTGCAATAATAAAATATGAATGTCAATTTCATGGTGTTTTCGGGTGTAGAGGTCAAAAATGGGGTCGATTTGAGAATCCAAGATGGCGGCCATGACATGTCTAACTAAATGCGTCATGGGTATCGTGCTCATGGTTTTTTGGGGCGCTGATGATAAAAATGAAGTCAATTTGAGAATCCAAGATGGCAGTCATGTTTCTCTAAAAACGCCTCTCATGGAAATATCAAGCGCGCAAGTGTCCGTCGGGCAAAGGGCTTCGCGTAAGTCTTGGGAAGTTAACGGCCGCGCGTATACCGATACCCTGCAATATGGGTATCAAATGAAAGTCCTCATTGAGAGTAAATTGAAAAGTAAGCTCAAAGCTGAAATAAGTTTGACTTGTGAAATTTTGCGAGATCGGCTTCTGCGACCTACGAGAAGGGAATAGACTGAGAAACCTAGTCAGCGATATAAGATACTACGAATGACAAACAACAACCGGATCCGGAGGCTTTACATGCATAGTCTAAGATAAACTTAAAGTATACTGTAACATTCGTTGATTATATTTGGCTCGCCTACGTATCACCACGTGCTACCCACCGGCGGTCTAACACAGACTGCCGCCTGAGTCGCCTGACCTCCACTCCGCCGGTCGGTACTTGTGACGTATACGCTCGAGACAAACAACATTATATTTACATATACTACATATACACAGAACGATCTGACGAAACTTAACAATAAATAAAATGTCACTTACCTTAAGCTTTCATAACAGTCTAAACATACTACGGCATAATCGCCATTTTCTAATAATAATGAATTTTCAGTCCGCCTTTGCACTAAGAATGGGAATTCCTGAAACAATACACAATTTATTAATTCTTTATTATATCTATAACCTAATAATCTTCTTTATTTATTTATTTAGTACATAGAGGACTTAAAGCTAATAAAACCAAAACAGAAAGGAAACTATAATAATACACTAAATCGTTGTTTGCACTTAAATAACTATTTCTTGCACAAGAAAGTAATCAATAATAAATAATTGATTAAATAAATCTAATGCTACTAGAAAAAGAAGGCGGGCGAAGGTCCATACATTATTGGGTTTGACTATACAGCAACGATTCTTGCATTATTCATTTTTAATATTACTATTATTAAAAAAAAATACCAATATTTACAATTTCTACATGGGAAAAAAATAAAAATATAGGATGTTATTAGTCCATACAAAATTAGCTTTGCTTGTTTTGCAATAAACGCCTTGAATTGATAATTATGAATTATTGACTGGAAGTTTTGCATTATGATCAGGCTTGGTTTGAGTAAATATAAATCAGAAGTATTTTAGTAATAGTAACAGTTTATGACCATGTGAACTTATTTTGAAATAAATTACTTACGACTGCGTGGCACATTGCTGTCTAACTGAAAGAATTCATTCCTCTTCTATTTAGCGCAAACGTACCGAAGAATTTACGCCATCAGGTTAATATAATTCAGATGTTGATCACTGATTGTATTTTACTTCGTAATCCAAGATAACTTATCAGTCCGATGTAAGAAATGCGTAGGTCGTTCGTCAAAATAATAACCGTCAGAATCCTTTATACGTAGCCAAAGTCGTAAAATAATACCAATCAAATAATTAAACCGCACGGAAACACTACAAAACATAATATCCACAATTGCAAGTTTAAAACCAACGAAGTGAATGATTTGTTTGACTTTAGATGTGACATTGACATGAGTTTTTACTGTGTGGCCTGTATAATAAAAAAATATATAACTTATTGCAACTTCATTGATTAAACATTATTTTGTGCGATATTTAAAACCAAAAACCATTATTTAAAATATATTATAAAACATGTCAACAGATGAAATAACGATTCAGTGTTTCTTCTGCAGATACTGTTTTATTTACTTGGTCTTACATTTCCATTTTAATCTTATTTCTA
Source organism: Athetis lepigone (assembly GCA_033675125.1). Lineage (NCBI taxonomy): Eukaryota > Metazoa > Arthropoda > Insecta > Lepidoptera > Noctuidae > Athetis > Athetis lepigone. The sequence continues at coordinate 12,802,585 of CM066221.1, forward strand.
CTGATCGATTAACATATTTCATTTGGCAACATTGTTAAAAACCGGAAGTGCAGACAGTCAGTAATGTTTTGAATAAATAATTAATTTACTATCCCATGACTAAATATCTTAATATTTCATGGTAAAAAATAATAAATCTTGAAAAAAATATTGATAAAGTTTTCATTAGTGTAATATAAAAAGCCCAGATTCGCTCGCCTCCTTTAAGGCTTAAGCACCTTCTGGCCGAGTTCACACTGGTTGTGAATGCATCCAAATTAATTATTTCTATTTATAACTACTGATCTGTAAACAGCTCTTTAGGCTACAATTTTGTCTTAAACTTACATGTTTTTATTTTGATAGTATACTGAATGACGTAATTGGGTATTTTACACCCTTAACTAATAAATGAAAGACATAATTTCTATTAAATCTCTGGCAATTTAAGCCCCCAAAAGTCTGATTCATATTCAATTTACTGTATTTACTTTTTAGATGCTTTGTTATCAATAAATAGCTAGGCAATTGAGTTGCTTATTTAATGACGTCATAAGGTAAAGTAAAGTAAATATTTATTTGCATAGTTTGTAGGTACATAAAATAGGGTGTTACAGATACGAATGGACGAACCTTGTACAATCTACCTTATAATTAGGCATGCAAAATACAATTGTCAATTGCCATACGAAATCTATATGAGAATTTCGTTTTGACAGCTGATAAAAAGTACGTCAATTGATGATAGTGTAAAATACCGTATTCTGTAATGGATCGTATGTATTTAATGTCTTAATCTAAAGCCAGTACTTACTTTAATAGGTAGCGCCCTAACTCGTTTCCTGTACGTCTTGATGCCGCACAGATGGCAGTGGTAGTCGTGCGTGTTGTACACTCTGCGCTCGGGCGGGTAGCCACCCAGTGCTTCGTACCTAAGAAGAGAAATCTTGTAATAGGATAGAACGTACACCAGAGAAAAACTATAGGATGTGTATAGTCTATTTTTTTAACTAACGAGTACTGAGTATATCTCTTTCACATTTCCGAAATTGACAGAGAGAGATGGGAAATTAGTCGAGGCGGAGCCAATTTTAACACCAATAATAACACATATGCTGATTATGTGGACAAATAGAAACGCGGACAAAATTTTCAGTACTCGGTTGTTAAAAAATAAACAGACTATAGTAAGACAATTTAATATATTAGGTGTATTTGAGGTCTTGCACAACCAGCTGGGAGATGATTCTACCCATGAAAACAAACAACTTTTATTATGGAATTAACTCTGAAATCGTGAATAAAATATCAGATGTTTCTAACAAAAGTTCGAACCCTCCCGATCATAATGTATGAAAAAGCTGATTATTTTTCATCTCCTAGCGGGTTGTGCAAGACCAAAAATACACCTAGTAAGTATACTGATTTCTGTAAAGCGTTTGACAAGGTTCATCATAAAATTACTGCTAGGTAAAATTATATTTCACTGCAAGCCTTGGGTTTTGTTTTTTTAGTAAACTACCAGTGTTTCATGTAGAATGAAACAAGGGTTAAATTTTAGTTTCCACTCCAATTCGTTAACTGTTTTACAAGGGGTACCACAAGGTTCTACACTGTGCCCTTTATTATTTCTTAAAATAATGTTTAGTGACATTTCATTTCTTAATTCTATGTTACATATTGATGTAACTATTGTATGGTATTGTATTATTTGTATTTATTGGATACTGATTAGGTCTTAATTATAATATGCAGTAACAATACTACCCAAAATATTTATATTGGGTGTAGAAAGCATACAAGATTTTTTTTTTTCAGTTTATCACTGTTTTACAATATTACTGTTTATAAAGTTTTAGTTTGTCTTATTATGAATAAAGGTACCCAACATATAGATTATAAATAATATATTATTTAGTATGGTACTAACCTCCTCCACTGACTGAGTAGTGAATGGTAACAGAAGGTACAGACTAGAGCCGAGCCGTTCTCACGCAACTGTTCCGCGTTCGGATGACTCTGTGGACAAATACACAACATTATTAGAGTCAGCCGTAATTTCACCAACTAAATTGCCAATAGACTGTGTTTCGATAGTTTGTTGTAAATGAATACCACGATAAAGCTTCGTTAATAAATCTGTTGAATAAAAAATTACTGAGTTAAGAATCACGTCATTTTTTAAGACTGGTACATTAGGTCGCAATAATAAAATCTCATTGTCATGGTCATTATTAGTAACTTTCAAACTAAGTTGTTTTAGAAAAAATTGCTTAAAAATTATAGTTATTTTTTTGGTGTTTATCATAAGCACAATCACGTGTTTAAGTATCGTTCACTAATTGCCAGTCACCCTATATACAATGTTTTGTTGTTAAGTTTGCCTGCTCAAATTACTAGCATAAGTAACACACTGTCTGTATATCCACTAATCCAGTATTTGTAGTACAGACCTGATGTGTGAGTAGGCAGGGGAAGTAGGGCGCATTCCCTTGCGGCTGGCCGTACAGGATGCGCGCTAACGTGAAGTCTGAATGCAGACCGCACAGGAAGCAGTAGATTGATGTACAAGCTGTAGGACAAAACACACATTAACAATAACTACAACAACTTTTTTGTTGAATCAGTCACCAATAAATCTAAGACATAATTTTACTAAAATTTAAGGTAATTGAGTTGCTTACTTAGTGACGTCATAAGGTGACATAGCCACACAAACTCAATGGTAGAATCCCGTTTTGACAGCTCATAAAAAGTACGTCAATTGATGATGGTGAAAATAGTGTAAGGTGTTTATTTCAATTAGATCATTAACAGGCACTTATAAATTATCAAAGAGTCGGTTAGTCAGTGTTCGGGCGCAGTCGGCTATCTTCGGGACCGCCGTCGGCTATCTTCGGGCCAGCCGTCGGGCGGCTGCGCCGGTGCACGACAGGGACTTCCAGGACGTCACTTCATCTTGCGCGACGAACCACGATACACGTGAACATAATATCTTCATTGTAATTCCCTTGGATTATTATAACAAACAGTTTTACAGTCCACTGCTTTTCATTTATAGACCACGATAGTTAGGACCCTTACAGTCAGAAAATGTTGACGGCTGATTGTTCCCAAAAGTACAAAAACTCACCATTATTACTAGCGACGGTCCGGTCGGACGTGGTCGACGGTGGGGTGGGGATGACTCGCTCGCCATTCATAGACGAGTTCGCCGGTAGGGGGGACGGGATGTTATATCTGAAACAAATAGTTTTATTGTCAAATGTGAAGTTCATTTGTGTTTCAAGAGAACTATTACCTTATTAACTCACGAAGTTATCTAATCTGAGGAGCGTGTAAAAGGGCCGATAAACGCCATCAGCCCGCCGCGACGAGTCTATAATGAACTTTACTTAACAGCTGATATACTTAGTAGCTTATTACCACAGGTTCTCGTAACGTGGCCAGGATATCCAATCATTGTGTAAGTAGTAAAGAGCACTTTCTTTTACTCCTGATTGCCCTTCCTCTTCCACACCTTCTGTTTTACCTTCTGGTGTCATTTTCTTTGAGCTTTGCCCCTCCCCCTTACCTCCTGTGCTCGTCCATGAGCTCCCACTGTCGCGCGAGGTGTCGCACACACACTCACCTCCTGTGCACGTCCATGAGCTCCCACTGTCGCGCGAGGTGTCGCACACACACTCACCTCCTGTGCTCGAGCGGGACGCGCTCGGCGTCCATGAGCTCCCACTGTCGCGCGAGGTGTCGCACACACACTCACCTCCTGTGCTCGTCCATGAGCTCCCACTGTCGCGCGAGGTGTCGCACACACACTCACCTCCTGTGCTCGTCCATGAGCTCCCACTGTCGCGCGAGGTGTCGCACACACACTCACCTCCTGTGCTCGAGCGGGACGCGCTCGGCGTCCATGAGCTCCCACTGTCGCGCGAGGTGTCGCACACACACTCACCTCCTGTGCTCGAGCGGGACGCGCTCGGCGTCCATGAGCTCCCACTGTCGCGCGAGGTGTCGCACACACACTCACCTCCTGTGCTCGAGCGGGACGCGCTCGGCGTCCATGAGCTCCCACTGTCGCGCGAGGTGTCGCACACACACTCACCTCCTGTGCTCGAGCGGGACGCGCTCGGCGTCCATGAGCTCCCACTGTCGCGCGAGGTGTCGCACACACACTCACCTCCTGTGCTCGTCCATGAGCTCCCACTGTCGCGCGAGGTGTCGCACACACACTCACCTCCTGTGCTCGAGCGGGACGCGCTCGGCGTCCATGAGCTCCCACTGTCGCGCGAGGTGTCGCACACACACTCACCTCCTGTGCTCGTCCATGAGCTCCCACTGTCGCGCGAGGTGTCGCACACACACTCACCTCCTGTGCTCGTCCATGAGCTCCCACTGTCGCGCGAGGTGTCGCACACACACTCACCTCCTGTGCACGTCCATGAGCTCCCACTGTCGCGCGAGGTGTCGCACACACACTCACCTCCTGTGCTCGAGCGGGACGCGCTCGGCGTCCATGAGCTCCCACTGTCGCGCGAGGTGTCGCACACACACTCACCTCCTGTGCTCGAGCGGGACGCGCTCGGCGTCCATGAGCTCCCACTGTCGCGCGAGGTGTCGCACACACACTCACCTCCTGTGCTCGTCCATGAGCTCCCACTGTCGCGCGAGGTGTCGCACACACACTCACCTCCTGTGCACGTCCATGAGCTCCCACTGTCGCGCGAGGTGTCGCACACACACTCACCTCCTGTGCTCGAGCGGGACGCGCTCGGCGTCCATGAGCTCCCACTGTCGCGCGAGGTGTCGCACACACACTCACCTCCTGTGCTCGTCCATGAGCTCCCACTGTCGCGCGAGGTGTCGCACACACACTCACCTCCTGTGCACGTCCATGAGCTCCCACTGTCGCGCGAGGTGTCGCACACACACTCACCTCCTGTGCTCGAGCGGGACGCGCTCGGCGTCCATGAGCTCCCACTGTCGCGCGAGGTGTCGCACACACACTCACCTCCTGTGCTCGTCCATGAGCTCCCACTGTCGCGCGAGGTGTCGCACACACACTCACCTCCTGTGCACGTCCATGAGCTCCCACTGTCGCGCGAGGTGTCGCACACACACTCACCTCCTGTGCTCGAGCGGGACGCGCTCGGCGTCCATGAGCTCCCACTGTCGCGCGAGGTGTCGCACACACACTCACCTCCTGTGCTCGTCCATGAGCTCCCACTGTCGCGCGAGGTGTCGCACACACACTCACCTCCTGTGCACGTCCATGAGCTCCCACTGTCGCGCGAGGTGTCGCACACACACTCACCTCCTGTGCTCGAGCGGGACGCGCTCGGCGTCCATGAGCTCCCACTGTCGCGCGAGGTGTCGCACACACACTCACCTCCTGTGCTCGAGCGGGACGCGCTCGGCGTCCATGAGCTCCCACTGTCGCGCGAGGTGTCGCACACACACTCACCTCCTGTGCTCGTCCATGAGCTCCCACTGTCGCGCGAGGTGTCGCACACACACTCACCTCCTGTGCACGTCCATGAGCTCCCACTGTCGCGCGAGGTGTCGCACACACACTCACCTCCTGTGCTCGAGCGGGACGCGCTCGGCGTCCATGAGCTCCCACTGTCGCGCGAGGTGTCGCACACACACTCACCTCCTGTGCTCGTCCATGAGCTCCCACTGTCGCGCGAGGTGTCGCACACACACTCACCTCCTGTGCACGTCCATGAGCTCCCACTGTCGCGCGAGGTGTCGCACACACACTCACCTCCTGTGCTCGAGCGGGACGCGCTCGGCGTCCATGAGCTCCCACTGTCGCGCGAGGTGTCGCACACACACTCACCTCCTGTGCTCGTCCATGAGCTCCCACTGTCGCGCGAGGTGTCGCACACACACTCACCTCCTGTGCACGTCCATGAGCTCCCACTGTCGCGCGAGGTGTCGCACACACACTCACCTCCTGTGCTCGAGCGGGACGCGCTCGGCGTCCATGAGCTCCCACTGTCGCGCGAGGTGTCGCACACACACTCACCTCCTGTGCTCGAGCGGGACGCGCTCGGCGTCCATGAGCTCCCACTGTCGCGCGAGGTGTCGCACACACACTCACCTCCTGTGCTCGTCCATGAGCTCCCACTGTCGCGCGAGGTGTCGCACACACACTCACCTCCTGTGCACGTCCATGAGCTCCCACTGTCGCGCGAGGTGTCGCACACACACTCACCTCCTGTGCTCGAGCGGGACGCGCTCGGCGTCCATGAGCTCCCACTGTCGCGCGAGGTGTCGCACACACACTCACCTCCTGTGCTCGAGCGGGACGCGCTCGGCGTCCATGAGCTCCCACTGTCGCGCGAGGTGTCGCACACACACTCACCTCCTGTGCTCGAGCGGGACGCGCTCGGCGTCCATGAGCTCCCACTGTCGCGCGAGGTGTCGCACACACACTCACCTCCTGTGCTCGTCCATGAGCTCCCACTGTCGCGCGAGGTGTCGCACACACACTCACCTCCTGTGCACGTCCATGAGCTCCCACTGTCGCGCGAGGTGTCGCACACACACTCACCTCCTGTGCTCGAGCGGGACGCGCTCGGCGTCCATGAGCTCCCACTGTCGCGCGAGGTGTCTGACACAGCGGCTGCAGGCGAGCACGCGGCCGCCGCGCGCGCCGGCGAGGCAGGGGAAGTGCATCGCGTGTGAGTTCATGTACTCCGCCGACGTCGACAGCCACTCCATCGACTGCTGCGGGAACAGGCCGGCGCACACGTAACATCTACAACAAATTGACCATTTTACATTTTAACTTCTGCGCTAAAAAGGCCAATTTTGCAGAAACATGTATTATCTTACTAGGAAGTTCGTAACATTGTAAAATGGCCACATGTTGACAATTCATTATTACTCAAAGAACAAATTATACTTGTTCTTTGCGAATTGTCAACTAGCAAAATGATTACGAGTTACTAAAGACTCTCTTCTTACTAAAAATGATTCCTTCAGATGAATAGCTAGGAAATGATTCCTTCAGATGAATAGCTCAAAGGGACCTTTTTAGCTATCCTAGAATTACAAACATTCGAAATATATCTGAAAACAAGGAAGAAACGTGTATAATAATGACAAACTGACCTGTACAGTCCCATGCCATTTTCTCCCGAAACGATTTGGCTGTGCGGACTGCTCGACAACGCGTTCGACGGCCGCTTACTCGACTGACTCGAACTGGACTTGATGTCGTATGGCTTAAACCTTTAGGAATAATGTACACCAATTACATTTTTGTAGCATCAGTTCACCTGCGTGGTGCCTAACACCAACTACGAAAGAGATGGCGGTACGATTTGGACCGATTTTTGCCCAATCAGAAGGCAGAAGCAAAGTATCGCAAACGATGGAAGGTGTGGAGGGAGTCCTTTGCCAAGGAGTAGAACAAAACAGACTTTAAAAAAATAAGAATGCCTTCCTGTGTTACATGAATTTTTGCAATTAAAACTATGAGTGGTTTCGATTTATACTAGGATATTATATATTACGATTATTACGCCTTTGTAATAGGGCGTAAATCAGAATAATAATCAGGGAGTAATCATTCCTGAGTTGCAACAACTCTAGCAACGAACAGAAGAACGTGCAACGTGTAGCATGTAGCAACTTACCTAATATTGTTGGTATGTGTGTTGTTGTGCGCGGCATTCGGCTCGCCGTTCTCGCCGTACGCCGGGTACTTGTGGGGGATGCTTTTATAACACGACGCGCATATTTGTACCATGCCTACAATCAATTTCAAGGTTTTAGATCAAATAACTATCGTAATGTCGCCTCTAGACAGGAGATTCTCATGACAAGGGACTTTTAAAGATCTTTCAGAGTAAGAATTGAAGCAGCTACAGCAATCCATACTAATATTATAAATGGGAAAGTGTGTCTGTCTGTCTGTCTGTCTGTCTGTCTGTTTGTCTTTCTTTCACGGCAAAACGGAGCGACGGATTGACGTGATTTTTTAAATGGAGATAGTTGAAGGGATGGAGAGTAACATAGGCTACTTTTTGTCTCTAAAATTGCGAGAAAGATAGAGTAAAACAACAATTCCATTTTCCCATATAAAAGTTGTCCTTGTTCTGTTGGATGTCGTTGTCATAGTAACCGGCAAATCAAGTGTCAAAACAGTTACAACCATAGAGGTTACAACCCGTCAAACCTGACACAAATAAGTAATGTTTAATTGTTTTCAAAATATGAATGGAATCATTTTCATAAATCCAAATCATGCAAATAAAAGCCATTTAATACGGTTTGAAATAACAAAAAGGCGTGTAATATGCTGTAAAAAATAATACTGTAACAGCTTTTCTTATTTCCAACGTACAAAAATAATATTAAGATAAAAAAAATATCTAGATTTAAAATATTTACTAGCCTTCGCCCGCGGCTTCGCCCGCGTGGATGTCGAACTTCTACCTACTATTTTAACCCTTTAGGGCTTTTTTATATTCTTCACAAAGAATAAACCCTCCAAGTTCAATGTATTTAGTTAGTTATTGTTATATATTAACAAACACGTTAGGTTAGATATCAGGCAGTGAGTTTACTATTATATACATACTAGATGACCCGGTGAACTTCGTATCACTTACCTATTAATGTAAACAAAATTTATTTAAACCATATCACCTTTATTCATAATAGATTTGTATCGATTCACCCCCCCCCCCCCCCACATTATCACAATCTAGATTCACGTGTATATGAGTGGCCTAATAATTGTTTAGTAATCTGGCAATACTGTCATTGTCGCTGTCACCTAACTTTTGAAGAAAAGATCGTTGAAAGGAAATGTTATGAAATGGACTTTTAGTTTTAAAAAAAAGTCCAGGATGGCCATCAATACATATAATAAAATCATTATATAATAAAATCAATCCATACTAATATTATAAATGGGAAAGTGTGTCTGTCTGTCTGTCTGTATGTTTGTCTTTCTTTCACGGCAAAACGGAGCGACGAATTGACGTGATTTTTTAAGTGGAGATAGTTGAAGGGATGGAGAGTAACATAGGCTACTTTTTGTCTCTTTCTAACGCGAGCGAAGCCGCGGGCAAAAGCTAGTACTCTTATAAATCACGCACTTGATTAAACTTTTAGATACTCAGGATGATAAAGTAAAACATAGGAGACGTATACAATGACTTTGGTAGATCACTTTGTCTATTTCAGTGGAACAACAAATTGCGGTGCATGGAAGACTCTAAGGCAACCACAATGCTCCTATTAAAGTAACAGTTACTCGTATAGATCGAGCTCATTTTCTAACAGTAACAGTTAGAATATTAAGAATAAAGCAATTTTCCTGTAGTAGACCAACAGTCTAGGAAAGACAAAATATTAGTTGTAATTAACAATTCAAACAATAAATTCTAACTCACCTTGTGGACTAATTGGACTGGCATCCGGATGAGGTTTGAGCGTCGTGATAAAAGGATAATAAGGTTCTCTTTCGGGGTTAGGACAGCAATAGACCAGTCTTAACTGTGAGCTGGGGGCACTGACCCCACAGACATAACAAACAAAGCTAGCGGTGGTTGAAGGAGCGGACGGTTGACTCGCCGGCCGTTCTAAAGAAGGTGAATGCGTATGGGCTACTAATGATTTATCGCCAGAACTGGCGAGACTAAGGGGGGAAGGAGGAAGTAAGGAAGGCGGACGAGTTCGTAAATTATATACTCTCTCGTTTGCCGGGACGGCTCGCATCTGTAACAAAAAGAATAGTATTAGTATCGTAGAATTGGAGTAGATTTTCAACATGAAATCAACTTTACAAGCCGATTAAACATATGGATTGATCCCACTTCCTTAATTGAAGAGATCATACAGACACATACTATGAACAATCGCAACAATCTGACAAACAGTCGCATCTGGTTGAAAACCGATTATCACTTGCCATAATAGTTAATTCTTAAAAACTCGACGAAAGAAGTGACAAACTTGCAATGTGCTAAGTCAGATGGCGTCCACGCCAGCTAGAGGTACACTTATTCATTAATGACGATTATAAGAAAACTCTAGAACATTCTATCGAGTATACTTTATCTAAGTATTCCGTCCTAGAACCACGTGCACATCGTCACGCGCTCGCCTGAGGTTATCAGCAGAGATCGACCGCACCGGGTCACTGCTACGATACGCTATAGAGTAGTAAATGAGAAGATCATATTAAAGAACCCTGCTAATAAAAGCATCCACAATACTATTGATGAAATAGTGTGTTTATTTATTTATGTTAGCTAGTAAAGAGATATCAAAGGGACATTCTGTTTTAAATAATCGGAACACGACATAAAACTCGTGGGCAAAAGATGGAGGCTCATACCCGCTGGTCACGTTCTGATGTTTAAACCACACCGAGAGTTATTTTCGTTGATGATTAGCAGGCGATCACATTACGAATTCGTAGACTTTAGTGGGTCTATGAGAACTACATTTAAATTCACTATTCCCGCACTCCGATATTACTTAAACATACATTTGTTTGGTTAAGACAGTCTAATCATTTCAATTGCATATTTTTATGAAGTCAATATTTTAGTTTGAAATCGTTTAAATAACTTGGATAGGTTATGTCTCGCTTTTGTGTACAGACTTTTAAATTGCGGACGACACGTCATCACATCACGTGTAAATTATCTAGTAGCAAGTGACGCAAGAAATTATAAAATAAATACGATAAACATAATCACCTAACAAAGACTTTTCCAAATTAAATAGGTGAAAAATCGTTAATCTCATAAAACATGGCGCGATACAACAAGTAACGATGATGATGCAAAAAAAAACGGTATAAAAAGGTGTGAAACGAGTTTTATCTAAATCAAAACGTTCGCTAAATTAAATCACTGATAACGGTGGCACAGCAATTATAACTCGTTCCGTTTTATCACCATTACTATCAGTAGATACTAATCCGAATATTATAATGATAAATATTTTTTAGAGAAATATATTATTATCTATGTTTACTATAACACATGTATAATTAGGTTTTAAGATAAACGTTATTTTAATGCTGTTGATAAGAAACGTTAATACAATATTAGTAACGAAGGTCGTAGTATAGCGCCCTGTGGTACGCCTCAATTGGTATTTAGAACAAAACAAAATATATTATGATTTTGACGTCAGTGTCTTAAATCTAAATAAAGCTTGTGATAAGCGGCAAGGCTTTTGCGATTCTTTGAAAATATCATTGATAAAAAGCTAACAAATCTATTACGCTTTAAGCTTACTTGGTCAAAAGCCTTACTTGAGATATTAGTTATGACTACATTTTCGTTAGTCTTTTAATCAAACTCAGTGGTAATTTCCATGTAAACATAAAACTGACGTCGATATTGCTTAATTATCCACGTGTTCAAGTAGACATAATTATAATTCTGCCCTGTTCATATCTGAACATTTTACAACAATAGGCACAATATTGCAGAGGCTATCGTCAGACATACGATCTGCCCTCTGATCGGTGAGGTCGGGTCACAGGCCACATTAAAATCATATAAACAAACGATATCAGTCGACCGAATTATCTGCTGTTCAGTTAGGAATAATTTGACAAAGATTCGTTAAGAAAATTCAGATTGTAAAAAACTTATGAACCGGAATTCATTTTTTAACCAGCGACACATAATTATACAATTTTAGATGAATATGGAATCAAAATTGTGAAATAACTATTAAATTGATTAACTAGCATTTTAAATAAAATGGTAATCATTATCCAGATCGAATTTAAATCATGGCTAATCCGATTGAAAAAGGCACAGAACCCCACCTTTAGCACTTATGTTTGAAACCATAAACAAATAAGCTGAATTTAGACGCAAAGCCTAAAATATTATATTTTCCCAAACTTTAAAACCAATATTTATGCATCTAGCTTTTCCTACAAAACAATTAACTTAATTTTAGCTAGTGACTCACTCGATATCACTCCGAATGAGCATAATAGTCGAAGTACCGATAATTTCTATTACAGTAGCACAATAAGTGTCATACTGACACTACGAGGGGTCAGTGCGTTATCTAGTGTTAACACTTTTTCAGAGTGCACTGCCCCCAAAAGGTCGCCAGTTCATATAGGTGCCGCTGATAATTCAAGCTTTTTATTATTATACATTGCATGCTTAATAGTTTTGTTTTCTTTATTAATTTATGCTGCGTTGAAGATAATGTCTATTGGATTTATTATACTGTGTTGTTGCTATAAATGTTTCATTTCAATTAAGTACATCAACTGACGTACGTGAACTACTTCTGTTCCAATTTTATGGTCATTATGGTCAGCTAAGTTATTCAGTAGACATTATACTCTAGATAACCCGTAAACTACTTCAATTCCGAAAAAAACATCATTCTCTCTTTTTATTACCGATTTGATTAGCATATTATGTTTCCCTCGTTAATATTTATGTTCCATTAATTAAATACATATTCTTTATAAGCAAAAACTTTGATGTTATTATAAACAGACATAGTATAAAACGTGTCACTACAGGTGAACGTTCAGTCATAAAGTCATAAGAAAGATAAGGCCCGAAATGATGGGCTGATAAAAGCTGATACTAATCATGTGTCAGATAATCTTAAGTATCGATATTATATAATTTAGATATGTGAAGATAAAAATAACGTAGCCAATAAAAATGTGTTTGGTTTTTTCTTTTAGAAACTAGTTCTTCTGCTTATTATAGTTCTGAAAGAGTAAAAATATTACATCTAAATTCATACATCTTGGGAGAAATATTAGAAATTCCTTTTCCCAATTTAAAAAAACTAAAACCAGAATTATCTAATGGAAACAGAATCAATCTGATAGCCAGACCTCAGAACATTGATGAGAAACCTGATGATCATGGATGGTTTGTTGGCTTCGACGAGAATTTATCACATTCAAAAACTAGGCAATGCGAGAAGGATGGAGACGGTGAAAGTAATAAAAGGTAAAAGGAAATTACATAAAAACTCACGTAAAACAAAGAAAGATAAGAGCGAGACCTTTCCGATATGGATTATCGTTTACATTGATACAATCTAAACATTTATTACTAACAGCGTGCGTGCATTTCGGCATTACACTGATAAGTAATCACATAAGCCGATTTTCTTTGATAAAGTAAAGTGCGAAGATAAAGATAAAACGTAAACTCTAAATAACAATGATGCTATATCGCAAAGTAGAAACGAGCACATAGATTAGGTAGCACATTCACTTTTTAATGAATTAAAACGTGTAGACTGAATGAATTTTGAAGTAGCAACGTAAGATAAGTAACTTTGAATGGAGTTGCGATTATTGTTGGTTTGAACTAGATTTTACCAATATTATAGGCTTGATATAACAGGGGTTATGTTATACAAAAACATAGTACGATAATGTTGATGCCTTCTCTGGTTCTTTTGCAAGTCAAAATTTATAGAAAAATTGAATCTATACACGTATCCTTGTTTTAAACTAGATCTTTTTAGGCAATCCTTGATAAGATATTCAATTATTAATTTTACGATGGTATCTGGTCAATTACTTTCCTGTACATGCTTATGCATTTAAAAGCTTTGGGGTTTTTATTGTATTTTATATATTTTATCTGGAATACGATAAATTAGATATGGTCCGACTTTACTAAGCCCGTTATAAGACATGTTAATACAGTATTAGCCTGAAACGCGTCACGTTTCTATACATCACAACCTTGGATGTCATAAAAGATGCTTGTAAAATTTTTATCTAAGATACAGTCAAAACTAGTGAGAATCGCACTAAACCGGTGAAAAAACGATATGTTTGGAAAACGTTAAGAAAAGGTTGTTCAGATGGCAAACTTCCCATTGATATGGAATAAGGATCGGTCAGACAAGCATGGTTACAAATATGTTCGTTCGTTGTTACGACGCAAGACTTTTTGCACGACCGACAGTAAAATACGGCTTGACAAGGGGACCTCTTGTAAAATAAAAAGTACTAATTTTCACTTCTAGCCAGAAAGTTAGGGCTTTTTCATAGCGTCGTATCATACATGCTTTTATTGTCATGCGAGCTACAGGGACGGGTGGCGGGTGAAAATTACGACGCATGACAATGAAAAGATCCTTAATGTTGAAGTTGCAACTATACCGGATGGGATTCGTCCGTCGTCATTTTCCCACTGATCAATCATTATATTTATGGTAGACGCACCAGATTCTTCAAACTAACATCCAGTAACCACCACAACAGTATTGACACCTTTTTCTAGCTACATTGTTACACACACTTAATTCATCATATTGAACGTAATCACAGAATAGATGCAGATATTATCTTATATTAGTCGTTAATAAGAATGGGAGTGGGAAATTATTTGCCATTCACAAGGATAAGATAATTGACAAAAACAAAATTTATTTTGCTAATTACGTTTTCTTTAAGTCTATAAATTATCTTCGTAATCCTCGTATTAATTGTTATCAGACAATTTTATATCAGTACCTAACGAAGTTCTGCATTGTGTCTTGTTTTTTATTACTTTGTACTCGAGCGCAAAGTTTATGTTTGTCTCAAGACAAAGGGTAAATTATTATTTGGAGATATTTTGTGTGGAAAGAAGTTTGGAATTCTTAAGTAATATTAAAGAATTTTAATCTAGGAATCGTGAATGTTATCTCGAAAATTGCTCACGTCATGGTATCCTTTTAAATGGGCAGATATGACCGATCACGGAACGGCAAAGGCACAACCAGGCGGGTCAGGGCCGTCACGGGTCAGTCCACTACGAATTGAAACGCCATGATAGGCCACAATAGAATTAGACCAAGGTGTAGAGGAAGAAGTGAACTTGACTTCTTCCAAAAGAGCCTTTTCCTTTTTACTATTTACATAAATTAATTACAGATGTGACAGGAAGAAGAAGCTTTTGCCGAGCAGTGAGACGGTACAGGCGAGATAGACAGATACATAGACAGAGACAATATAGACGATACATTTGATAAGTAGCGACGATACAGACGCGATAAATATATACGGTATAATTGGAACCATCTCGCCACACTATTCTGATGCAGTGTAGCTCGACGAGTCCCGGAAAAACTATGGTCACTGGAAAGGTGGAAGGCAAAAGACCTCGTGGACGAAGCTCCAAACGCTGGACTGATCAGATATCAACAAGCCTTGAGATATCAGTCAGCGCGGCTCTCCACGATGATTTGGTCAGAAGAAGAGAGAAACTATCAAGAAGTTTTTTCAAAGAAGTCCCGATCTTCAATAATGAGAAATCGACAGAGGAGGATAAAGGAGGAATATTTATTGCAATAATAGGTATGGCAAAAGCGATTGAAAGCACGGAATTGGTTCTACATGCTTAGGTATAAACAGTACAAGCGAAATGGATTTATACGAAGGTATAGATAATACCAGCGAGGTAGATAAATAAATAGGTAGATATATATCCTGACTGACCAATCTATCTAGATATTTAAGTCCTCCATTGCATTACGATAACACTTCCGAAATGATCACGTAGATATCGAATATGTAGTCATTTCTTATGAAATGGACAAAACACATGAGATATTATCAGGTTACACACTTTCCTTATCGAATATAATCTTTAAAATAATAATTTATTGTTCTAAGAACTTGATAAACAATTACATATTAAGTCTAGGTATTTAGTGTATATGTCACCGGAAAATAACAAGATCCGTAAGTTTATCAATCTACTAGGAAGTTTATAAACTTTCGTAAGATTCTAAACGGGAGATAAATTGTAATATTTTACGTCCACATTTTCGTAAATTTATCAATTTCCGACGTCATACGGTAAATTTATAAACTAACGGATATCTATTCGTAAGATTTTAAATGGTTCGACCAATCACAGAAACTCTTTTAAATATACGCATATTTGAAATACGTAAAATAACACACTGCTCTCTGATTGGTCAATGTTCATAGTGGCAATGCTTGTGTCCAAAGACTTTGGTATAATCAGACTTGACAAACTATAAATTGGAAGCAACAATGCCTGGTTCCTCTCTGGCACGGATGTAGTGAGTTTAGTTTTCTTTGAGTTGCAACACAGTTCAACATTTAAAACTAATAAAAACGCACGAGCAAACTGGTTTATTTTTGTTCCGTGGCGAACAATGGCGGCCGCGAGGAAGGAGAAGTGACACGTGACAGTCAACCAATCAGATCGCGCGTAGCGTTTGGTTACTGCTTACTTACTATTTTACGAGTGAGTACAGTAAGTTTATCAATTTACGAAAATGTGGACGTAAAATATTATAATTTATCTCCCGTTTAGAATCTTACGAAAGTTTATAAACTTCCTAGTAAATTGATAAACTTACGGATCTTGTTATTTTCCGGTGACATATACATGTTTCTGAGAAGCAGTAAGTATGTTTTATTTTGTAATTATTTGATTGTTATTATTTTGTTATAGTTATGATTTCTCATACTGATATAATTAAGATAAGAGCCGGTTTTGCGTCATAGATTTAAGGGATAAAAAAAAGCGCTTCCGGTACATTTAACAATACTATAAAAAACTTTTTTCAAAAAAAAATAACCGCCTTCAAAAACTAAAAACCTAATAATAACTAAAATTTCGGAAGTCGGTGGCAACACAAATTGAATGGCAGAAGAGAAACCACCGACTTCCGAAATTTTAGTTATTATTAGGTTTTTAGTTTTTGAAGGCGGTTATTTTTTTTTGAAAAAAGTTTTTTATTTATTACTTTTTAGTGTCGACTCCCAATGTTTGACTGTGTATAGTATCTTTCAAAGTAATTTATTTTCAAAATAAAACTACTAACAATCTTATAAAACGAAAATAGAAACTTGAAGACAAAGCACACATCGTCTTGTTCTTGGTGAATTTTTCGAGAAGCACTGAACCGATCGCCACAAAATTTATATGGGACCACCCCTGAATCATGACTTATCAAACAAAAAAAGAACCATTAAATCCGTTGACAATTGACGGAGTAATCGATGAACAAACATACAAAAAAAAAAAAAAAAAAAAAAACATACAAACAGCCGAACATAGTACCTCCTCCTTTTTGTGAAGTCGGTAAAAACTCACAACTGTTTTTAATTCAACATACCTACAGATTTGTGGTTGTAATTATTATTTTGGGACACGTCACACGCGGCCATTTGATCCTAAACAAGGCAGAGTCTGTACTAAGGTAACCAGATAACTGATATTATTACATCATACAATTCATTAATACATACATGAAAATACATACACCCAGACACAGGACAAACAATCATGCTCATCACACAAAGATATGTCCGATGACCAGCAGCTTAGCACTATGGGTCACTTATTACTACCAAAAGGTAGGTCAGTTCAACCATACTAGAAATGAAACTAAACATTATACTAAAAACGATCTATGTATGTTAGTCTGTGCGTCATTTTAATATTCGTTTCCACTTGAATACACAGGAAGTCGTCACACAACAATTATATCAAATATTTTGTCAAAAATTAGTTTTGCTCAAGTCCGTAGTATAAATATTGTCATAGATTATGAGTTTACTGAAGATGACGCATAATGAAAAATAATTTAGATGATTCCTGTTTTAGATCGATATTACACTGTTGCGTTATAAATATATTATCCTGAACTAACAAGGTGTAACTTTTATAAGAACTTCTGCGGTTAAGAAGTAGGTATACGATTTTCCTATATTAACACTCGAACTCGCATTGGCATGCAGTGACATTAAAGAGAAATTCACCTTTCTCAGTGAATTTATGTGAAGTAAGCTTAACGTTAGCTGTCATTCTACCTACAGCTAGATTGACAGCTTCAAGCTAAATTCTTAACTAATACTATAAAGAGAAACAATTTGTATTTTTAAAACCAATAAAGTCAAAAACTTACGTACCGAATTCAAAAATTCTTTTACTTTTGGATAATCTCCTTATGGAGAAAAGCTATAACTACCTAAGGAAGCGGAGCAGTAATTAAAGACATTGATGAGACCAAAGAAAAGAACAAGAGAGAGAGAGAAAAGCAACCAAAGATCTCCAATACACTTAACATGACCACTCTCCCTCACTTTTTCCTCCAAATCCAAAAACCAACCAGCCAAAACCTGACGCAACAATTGCAACAACCGAAGGACCAAGCACGAATAGATGAAAGTGAACGAATCACAGCGCACCCGCTAATGGCAGTGTAAACGAATGACAGACATCCGTGACCCGCACGAGTGCAGGACAAACACACGGAGCTGCTGTTTATTGTGATAAGATAACTTGCTTCTGGTTATAGCAAGTTCTGTGGACGTTTAGTTATAAATAAATGGGGCTTTATTGCTGGTGTAGTGTTTACAAAGTAATATGATAGACTAACGTAAAGTATTTTACTATACAATAAAAGATTGTCTTTTAACATAGGTTAGATTAGTCTAAAACACTTTCATCTTTGTTTCTGTCGTTATCCTAATGTTCCAAAGCAATTCTTCTAACGTCTTTTATTATCTATTCCTTTCTCATTCTTCTAACAAACTACTTCTAAAATATAATAGTTGTAATTTTAGATTTATCACTACAATAAAAAATGTCTGTACAACCGTTACTCTAGGTAGGTCACAATTTAAAACCATTTCTCATTCGTGGGGGTACTTATAGACGAACCGGACATTGCAAATTTAATTCTAGATTTTGTAAGATTTATTAAGAGTCGGAAAAATACAAGAAACCAAACATTGGTGTTACAAAGTTACCTTAATTAACTAACGTCAAAATCTAAAATAAAATGTTTATTTCATAGTACTTTAAACTAAATAAACAAAACATTCAGCCAATTTATCAAAAGTAACAGTTTTTTATACCTGACTCAACTCAAAACTCAGAAAAAGCCTAAAGCTTAGCAATAACAGTGCCATCATTTGAACTTTGTCCATTATCACAAATTTGAAGGTGGCGGGGAGTGGCGAGTGGCACGTGGAGTTTTATCGATGGCAAGTTGGGTCAATGACTCAATTAATCTTATCAGAGCGATCTAAACAAAATACGAGCAAATGAGGAGCTGTGACGTTACAACTGATACACTACATAACATTGGTTAAGTAATGACAACAATGGCTTGGTGACACCGAAGCTGAATTTGACGGAATAGAACTTTGGAATTAAGCATAATAAACTATGTTATAGTACATTATTAGTTAAGTGTACGAACGCAAAAGGCATTATAGGAATCCGGAGAATTAGATCATACAAAATTCTACAAATTCACACGTAACGTAGCTTCTGTTCCGATCTAAAGCTCAGTGTAAATTAAACCATAATCAGCTATCTTTTAGAGTAATGTTTAACCAAGTCTTTAGAGTACTCGGATAACGAGTCAAGTATAGTATTTCACCTATCTCCAATAGCATCGATAGCATCTCCCTGATTGCGATGCACGAACAAGATAAGCGGGATTATGAAATTCAAATAGCGATTAATTCCTATGATAACACACCCGGAACATGGACGTGGCTGATTATGATAATGTTTATTAATAAGACAAGTATCAACATATTAATTGCATTCGCTATCTGGTAACAGCGAGTAAAAGTCAAAGTGTTATCAGTGACTAGCTTTTTCCTACAACTTCGTTCGTATGAAAGTCAAGGACCCTATTGAGCCCTATCGTAGAATCTGTTCATAGCTGACGTGTCCTAACCAACTTTGAGTCTTATAGACTTGTAGATCTGGATTTCGTGTTTAATGAGCTAATGAGTGACCTTTGCTTTTAATGGATTTATATTTTTTTTTATTACATGTGGGCTTGCTTTTGGTCCTAGACTAGCCCGAGGGCATAGACGGGGCCTACGATGGAGTGAGCTCACCCAAAAGATGCCTATGCACTCGTCGTCTCAAATAAAGATTAAACTACCTTTTTATATCAAGGTTATGGCAAAAACGTGTGTTCAACGTTTCAATTGCAAATACTATCTACTACAAAATCAGTAACAAACAAAGAAGGACAAAGATAACTTTTATTAAACACACACCCACTGACTTTATCTTTTATCTTCTTCTGACATCAGAGATAGAAATCATCGGGAGAAACCCTGGTCTCATAAGACTTCGAAAAGGCCAATGTCTCATGACAGAGAATGATGAGAAGATGTGTCGCTGTTGCAGTAGAACAATAAATGCCTTATTTTCGGTCACAAGTTACGACCTTTTTTAAAGGTTTCATCATGGATTATCAAGTTGAAATGTAATTAAAACCGTGTTCTTATAACGTTGGACTAAAGTTCACAGTATAATCTCTGAGTGTACGTATGCTGATAATGATGTAAAAGTGTCGTCCGATTACTAAACGCACTGACCTGGCTCGATTCGAACGTTGTTTTCCTCAAACTATTGAAATTGCTTTGAATCTAAACAAGCTACGTTAATGCATTTAGCTTAATATACTCTTCTAACAACAAACCCTGTGTTGTACCCTGTTTACATTTTTGGCGCGAAAGCATCAGCAACCAGCTATCGAAACAGATGGTAGGACTGTCACTACCTTTAAAAAAATCAGATTGCTCTTAGCTTTCCTTAACAAAGCCTACTTATATTCCTGACAGCCTACGACACCTTACAATCAAGAATCAGTAGTACCTGTTGATTTACAACTAATCTATCCAATAAAAAACTTTGCCACAAAATGCACGTATCACGCGCGTATCCATTAGCGATGCGCGTGCGCTACCCGTCTGTCGCATTACCTTGCAGGTCACCGGCGCCCTGTCTTCATTCCCACACATTCGTACTAACATTGCAAATATTCACTAAATATCACATTTACACTGTTCCATTAAATGTACGGATATCACAAATATAACTTAATTCACATAACACAGCCACTATTACAGACATGAGAACACAAAATGACTTATCAAAACGATATGTTATCGATAGTTTTCGGGTCTTGCCACTGACAACGGGTATTATCAGATAGAAATCGAAGTGGAAATTGTTCTACGTAGACGATACGGTGAGCGTGTTGTACGTGCGTCCATTGGTAAGCTTCGCACGCGACTGGCGGAGCGGCCGCTGTTATCGTTTGTAGGTCAACGGTAGCCGCCATCAATGATTGTATGTTCAAACATTACGACGCTAACGTTTACACAGATGACGTGCTCGTGAAAGTCGGTACACTCGGCCGTCGCCGGCTCTTACATGTGTGCTTAAGGATGCAGTTCGAAGGATGTTTGTTTAAATTATTTAACTAAAAGAAAATAATATATGATATAAGTACGTTAAACAAAGTTGTCTCAACCTGTGCCCTGTGACTAATCAAATAAACATAAATTTCTAAATATGAATCCTCCCACGATTTCCAAGAATTAAATAATCATTTCATTAATTTACAATTTTCACTATAACATATTCAAGATTAAGCAACATGTTTAACCTTAATAGTGATCTTAGGATCCGGTTTTAAGAATATTAATGTGTACTAAAAAAAGAAATCCATGTGACATGAGGTTACGAGATTACAATTTAATGACAAGCGAAATATTAAAAGCATTCTTAGGTCGTACTAATTAGCAAACTGTCTTTTTCTACCTTGTGAGAAATACGACTGTTCCGTGAGTTGTTCTCAAATAACATATAAACAGTTGGCATATTGAGATGCAAATCATTACATTTAACGACGCTATCAAATGAATAATTCATTACTGAATGATCTCAGAGATCGACGGTCAATCTGTCGAACCTGTATATTATACACATTTTATTAGATTATTAATTTGGTATAAAATATTCGTGTTTTGGACACTTGTTTTAAATATAGATAATTTAAATAAATTATTGTAGAAAAATAAATTAGCATCAATTTTAGTTTGTGATGTAAATATTGATGTGGAATCTCCAAAAACAAGTTGAAAATATTTTGGTTTGACATAAACCTTTAGTATTCATTATTATAATGGGTTTCCCCTAAATTTCATCCGCGTGTAACTTAACACAGCCGTTAAATTTTTTAAATTTTTCCAATCTTCTATAAATTATTAGAACACAAACAAAAAAGTTGACTGGATTCATGTTACGGCATCAAGGAATAAGGATGCATTTTCGTATACATAGATGATTGCATCGTTGAATTCTATTTACGTCGAATAATCTTATTTATGTAAATAGACGATGTCTATCAGTCATCGAGGAATATAGGAAAAACAAAATTGTATTAGAGGTTATCTAGTGAACTGTTGATAACGTTACCGCCGTGCCAAAGGTTAGACCGTGTTTAGTTACAAGTACCCTTCCTATTATACAGACATTAATCAATACGTATTTGAATTTAGAATCTGATATAATTATATTCCAGTTACAAAATTTTGGGATCTTCTGATCAAGTTCATTGTAATGTCTACTTAGAATACATGTAGGTAAAGTGGATAGTCAATCTGGACAATCTATAATAACTCATCTATAATATCACGTTGTATTGACGTGACAACGTCTTAAATTAGGTTGCGGCTGGGAGTCACTTATGAAAAAGTGTAACGCTCGGTAACGTTACGATGAGTCACCGAACGAGAGAGAGGCCCGCCGAATGCCTTGCGTCTCTCTCCCACTCAACTATGATCGGTAAAAGACGTTGTCACGTAAAATCTTCGCCCGTAAAACCGACTTTACAGGCAACCATTTTTTTTTATTATATTTTTACTGCCTTTACGACATAGTGGCGGTAGTTGGGGAGGGAACCTTTTATTTTTGGCAGTGGGTCTTTCTATTATATTTTGTCTGTTATCTGCCTGTCGATCTGTTACTTTATCATGCCTAAACCTCTGAATTTATTCTAAAGAACTTTAACTGGCCCTCTGAGAAAAGACAAGCTATTTTTTATATGACTTTAAGTGCATCCACGATAACTGACATTTACACAAAAGAAGTCGCGAAGTACTAAGCAGTTACGACTACCGGCCACCGTAGGCGCGGTTCTGCGGATGGCGAGCGATGGGTAGCTCGCCGCCCGGCTAGGACCAGGACCGCGTAGACGGCGTGTTAGTGTTCCACGCGCGCCTCAAAGAGAAGGAGTCAGCACAGGAAGGGGCCCAACAGGGCCAACGTCTGCCGGGGTTGTTTATAATAGTTACCGTGACCTCGGAACATAAAGGGCAAACGAAGGAACATGAGTGGGTTTTAGTCAGTAAGAGTCTGACACGCCCTCCCGTCGCACCCAAGACGGGAGCAGTCATTGGATGATTTCCCACTCACCAAAAAAGTACTAAGCAGTTACTTTAACTTTACTTTAATTTAACTCTGTACATAACACATCTAGCTAAAATACAAACTCCACAGATCATCGATTTCAAAGAATCCAGATTCACAAAAACCTTCACCATTGGCCCAAAGCGATAACCAAATAGTACAAGTACATTTATAAGTGAAACATGTACTATGACGTCACAACACGTATGCGTCCGAACGATAAAGACATCAGCAGTTATACGAGTGACACATTCATACTCTTTATATAACATTTACTTTAATCTGGCCTTATGACCTCAAGTAATTATATTTTTTAATGTCGTTCTTTCTGTTTTTTTTTTAAATGTCAATATTACGAGTTAATTAAAGTAATTATTTTGAATCGGATAATGAAAGTTCAACGAGTGCAAACGCAAATTACTCAAACGTTTTTGAAAAGTACTTCTGTCTCGACAATACGCCTTAAAGTGAGAGAGACAGCTAGTCACTTCACGGTGAATCAAAATTAAATGACGTTAGTATTCCACGAAGTGTAGATAAAGTTGATATCGAGTGTCGACCAGTGATAACTGCCTCTAAAACACTCCCAATGCAGATATGAGATACAGCTGCAAATTAATCAGATAAAAAAAACTACCAAAAAGTAAACAAAATTGAAGGCTACACAAACCGGTTTTCGTCCTCAAATCATACCATAAAAAACTTGTGTAAACAGTTTCAAATTTTTTACATTGCCAACGCCCCGACACTCCCCCTTTTTAATAAAATTATATGTAATTTACACTTCACTTACATAAAGCGAGCTAATGCACTTAACTCGACAAATTTACAGTGTAAATAATTGTAGTAATATGCCAATATAAAATGTTTACAAGTCCATTCAATAATATTTACACAGCAGCTGAGATTATCTCGCGATGGCGGTGACTGAGTGGTGCTGTCTAGTTCTCGCGTGGGGTGTTAGAAAGGGATAGAGCGATAAGTGACGTAGTTTGTAATTAGAGGTTGTTAGAAGTTTGTGTAGGAGGGGGTGTGTACTGTGTATATGAAATATTTGAGTCGTAAATTCGCTTTTGAAGCGTGATGGTGGTATTTTTAAATTGGGAGGTAAATAAGGCGATGGTCACGGAATCCTGTTAAGTCGTTGTATCGACCTACTCCTAGAGCCTGTGGCTGAGAAGGGCGTTGGCAAAATTTTCAATTTCTTGAGCCTTTTTTTAATAACATAGATAAACGACAACAATACGAGTACTTCAAGCAGTTGTAGCAATTCAAGTAGGTAGGAAGTATATCTTATAGTATATTCATACTTGAAGGTAAATTCCATAAACTGAAATCCTTACGAAGGAAATCGATAAGATTGCAATTGCTTTAGCAACAAATAATTTTAGGGATTCTTTCAAATTGATACTGAGTTCAGTTATCAACGTTTTTTAAATAACCAACACAGCACAACATTGCCTCTCTACCCAAAATAATAAAAAGAAGATATTATGAATGAAGTTGAACCTTTGAACAGCCTATCACGTCACATAGGTATGTTACTAAAAGTACTTCAATTGATAAATTCTTCTTGAAATATATCGACGTCAATAGAAGAGACACTTAAGGAGTATCATACTAACTGTAAGTGTTACAAGATAAAACACCCACTTAACAAAAAGGTGTCAACAATATAATCTAAGTATTCATTATAAAACTAAAGAACTTTCTTCAAGTACTTCGCTATTCACACAATAATGTATTGTTCATAATACGCAACTGTGTCTACAAAATGAAGTGCTGTGTTTGTTCAGGGTATGTAAGGAGTTTCATTTGGATACAGTGTAAAGACCTTTTTGTTGATTTTGTGATGATTGTGTGGCGACATCTACCGTAAGACATGTGAACTGCAACTGTCATAGTTTAACGCGACATTAGCTTAAACAAATGACAGACAGACAAAGGACGATGAGGAATTTTCTACCACTTCTCTTTCGTATAAATATGGTGTTAGATGAATAACATCTACTTGTACTACTTTCTAATAGAGATAGTTCGCAGAAATAACTTTAGATTAGTTAAAGAATCAAACCTAATTATATCCTATACATTCTGACGAAATAAAGCTTATGGAAAAGCTTGTATTATAAGTATTAATGGTTCTTTCTTGTATTTTCATTAAAAGTAAGCGTAAAGTAACTACATTCCCAAATTGCGTGTGTCCTAGAGAGACGTGTGTCACCCTTTTTTTGTGAGTGGGAAATCTTCAAATGAGTCCTCCCGCTCTGGGCGGCTCGGGAGTGCCAGACTTCTGCTGAATAAAACCCACTAATGTTCCTTCTAAGCCCTTTGTGTCCGGCGCGGTGTCTTTTCCGAACAACCCGCAGCTCCGGCAGGCGTTGGCCTCTGCAATGCTGCTGACCTCTCTTTAAGGCGCGCTTTAAAATCGAACGTCGTCGACGACGTCTGTTGTCATCAAATGACGGATAGACGGTAAGCTAGTCTATTACTCACCGTCTACAGGCGCTCGCCTACGGTGGCCGGAAGCCATTACGGGGCCTTAGGTCTCCAGCGTTGGCTGCAGGGACGAGAGGTCCTCTCCCTCTCACGTTTTGTCGTCTCCTTTGCTATCATCACTCCTTCGCTCGCAAAACGGCGTCCCATTCCCCCTCTCCCTGGACCACGGCTTGAACAAGGGCCGTACGCAAGAAGTCGGCTGTACGAAAACCGTGTGTCACCCTGACCTGGTAGGCGTTCCACTGCTGCAGCAGGTGGTGGTGGCAGGCACGGTGCTGTACACTCACTGACCTGGTAGGCGTTCCACTGCTGCAGCAGGTGGTGGTGGCAGGCACGGTGCTGTACACTCACTGACCTGGTAGGCGTTCCACTGCTGCAGCAGGTGGTGGTGGCAGGCACGGTGCTGTACACTCACTGACCTGGTAGGCGTTCCACTGCTGCAGCAGGTGGTGGTGGCAGGCACGGTGCTGTACACTCACTGACCTGGTAGGCGTTCCACTGCTGCAGCAGGTGGTGGTGGCAGGCACGGTGCTGTACACTCACTGACCTGGTAGGCGTTCCACTGCTGCAGCAGGTGGTGGTGGCAGGCACGGTGCTGTACACTCACTGACCTGGTAGGCGTTCCACTGCTGCAGCAGGTGGTGGTGGCAGGCACGGTGCTGTACACTCACTGACCTGGTAGGCGTTCCACTGCTGCAGCAGGTGGTGGTGGCAGGCACGGTGCTGTACACTCACTGACCTGGTAGGCGTTCCACTGCTGCAGCAGGTGGTGGTGGCAGGCACGGTGCTGTACACTCACTGACCTGGTAGGCGTTCCACTGCTGCAGCAGGTGGTGGTGGCAGGCACGGTGCTGTACACTCACTGACCTGGTAGGCGTTCCACTGCTGCAGCAGGTGGTGGTGGCAGGCACGGTGCTGTACACTCACTGACCTGGTAGGCGTTCCACTGCTGCAGCAGGTGGTGGTGGCAGGCACGGTGCTGTACACTCACTGACCTGGTAGGCGTTCCACTGCTGCAGCAGGTGGTGGTGGCAGGCACGGTGCTGTACACTCACTGACCTGGTAGGCGTTCCACTGCTGCAGCAGGTGGTGGTGGCAGGCACGGTGCTGTACACTCACTGACCTGGTAGGCGTTCCACTGCTGCAGCAGGTGGTGGTGGCAGGCACGGTGCTGTACACTCACTGACCTGGTAGGCGTTCCACTGCTGCAGCAGGTGGTGGTGGCAGGCACGGTGCTGTACACTCACTGACCTGGTAGGCGTTCCACTGCTGCAGCAGGTGGTGGTGGCAGGCACGGTGCTGTACACTCACTGACCTGGTAGGCGTTCCACTGCTGCAGCAGGTGGTGGTGGCAGGCACGGTGCTGTACACTCACTGACCTGGTAGGCGTTCCACTGCTGCAGCAGGTGGTGGTGGCAGGCACGGTGCTGTACACTCACTGACCTGGTAGGCGTTCCACTGCTGCAGCAGGTGGTGGTGGCAGGCACGGTGCTGTACACTCACTGACCTGGTAGGCGTTCCACTGCTGCAGCAGGTGGTGGTGGCAGGCACGGTGCTGTACACTCACTGACCTGGTAGGCGTTCCACTGCTGCAGCAGGTGGTGGTGGCAGGCACGGTGCTGTACACTCACTGACCTGGTAGGCGTTCCACTGCTGCAGCAGGTGGTGGTGGCAGGCACGGTGCTGTACACTCACTGACCTGGTAGGCGTTC
Organism: Athetis lepigone; assembly: GCA_033675125.1. Lineage (NCBI taxonomy): Eukaryota > Metazoa > Arthropoda > Insecta > Lepidoptera > Noctuidae > Athetis > Athetis lepigone. The sequence goes on from CM066221.1 coordinate 12,830,027, forward strand.
CACTGCTGCAGCAGGTGGTGGTGGCAGGCACGGTGCTGTACACTCACTGACCTGGTAGGCGTTCCACTGCTGCAGCAGGTGGTGGTGGCAGGCACGGTGCTGTACACTCACTGACCTGGTAGGCGTTCCACTGCTGCAGCAGGTGGTGGTGGCAGGCACGGTGCTGTACACTCACTGACCTGGTAGGCGTTCCACTGCTGCAGCAGGTGGTGGTGGCAGGCACGGTGCTGTACACTCACTGACCTGGTAGGCGTTCCACTGCTGCAGCAGGTGGTGGTGGCAGGCGGCGCAGGCGCGCACGGTGCCGAGCGCGTCCTTGGGCCGCGAGCGCGCCGGCCGCGGGTGCTGCTCGCCGAAGATCGGGAAGTACGCCTGCTTCGTCTGCAAAACACAAATAACATCCGTTAATATACACTTGAGCAAGTAACCTTGTCAGTGCGTGGCCACACAAAACATGCGGGTGCGTGGACGCGCGCGTTGTTCTTGTCCGCAGTAAGCTGCGGCAAACTCGCGCGGTTAGCTCAGGATGTATTGAGATCCCGCACTCCGCGTTGTTTGCCGCTTGACGCGCGCACTCACTGCGGCCGCGCGGTATGAACGTCCTATGACTTGAGTTGCCCGCGCTCCTTGACACTCAAATAGGTTTCATATGTTTAAGTTCGCCCGCGCTTTTTAGTCTGGCCACGCACTAATGGCTAGATAAATAGACGTTACTAAGCACTGTTTTTTACTTAGCACTATACCTGTTACTGTTACACAACTGCCAAACGTCAAAAGTGCGACAGAGACGGGAACATGGCTAAGCCAAAGTCAGTGCTTAGTAACGTCTATTTATCTCGCCATAAGAGATAAAAAAAAATTTAGGCCGATCGTTAAAATCAACCCAGAGGCAGACGGCGACACTTAAGGACCGCGTTTTGATTGCTTATGTCATTAGCTGAGTCCATGGAGCCCCGCTGCGGGGCTCCGTCGACTCAGCTCAGTCCTAAGCCATTGAATTGTAACTGTCAAGTGGACCTGTTGGCGGTCGCTCTGGTAAAAACAAAAACGTACCGAATGTATATAAATATGTGCATTCGGCTTATTCCTCGGTCCGGCAAAGGGTCGATTGTTAATTTATGACGGATTATGTGACAAGATCGAGAAAATGACGTACGTGACATGTCTAGCTGCACATTTCTTTACCAATCACAATTAAACAAATGGCTTGCAAGATGTATATGTATTCGAAGTTGCAACAAATACCAAAATAGTTAAATACAAGGACGCAATTTCTGAAGACATTCCCGAGTTTAAAAAATATTATATTATGTGCTTTAATTTTAGCACATTTACGACATGGAAATCACACATATCGCAGGGATATGTTCTATATTTCTAGCACTAACCATTTGGAAGGTAAGCCGAGGACAGATGGACGGACAGACAAATGACGAAACTATTAGGAGACGAGAACTACGAGACCCTAAAAAAGGCTGATAATTTAAATTCTTCTAAACACCGCTCGACTAATGAGCTATGTATGTACTATCAATATAATAATATTGACAGTTACCGTCTCGGAACTGACCCGGCGACTCTTGACCCGATAAGAGTTGTGACCACGGAGCTATAAAGACCTCCAGCTGATTGCTGACTAGGGCTTGGTTTGAGATATTAGAATAACTTTAAGATAAATATTTACTCACATGACTTTAAATATTTTACAGATTGTCCGGTTAGTCTTTTCTATCTTTACATTGTTTAAAATGAAGTTTCCTATCTATATGTAACCTTACATATTTCGAACTACGAAATGGATTTAATAAATCATCAAATGAGTTTATTACTAAACGCATCGTGGTATAAGTAGGCACTAAAAAGAGGTACACAAAAACTTTTCAAAAAAATTTAAATCGCCTTCTCAAACATACAATAACTTTAATTTCGGACAGCAGATGCCATGCAAATCGACATAGGTACAGAACTTAAGTCGCCCATTTCTGGCAATTAAGTATTTTTTTTTTAATTTCATAAGGCAGTCATCATTTTTGTAAAAAAAAAGTTTTGTACTGTATATTAAATAAAACTTTTTACATCTGTTTAAACTGAACAATAAGTAAAGTAGCGTCATCGTGTAAGTCTGTAAACTAACAACTAACACACATGACAAATAGACTAATTCTGGTCTCACACTCTAGACTCTACTCTAAACCATTCGACATTCAGACACACCTTCGCGGTTTCGTGATTCTAATATTATCACGCCTTCTCAATAACGGTACTTATTATTTAGGTACAGTGTACAGGACGACAAAAAATGTTTGGCCTTTTTTAGGTGTGGAGAATTCCTTATCCGGAGGTTTATATCGGTTACTTTTTTTGGGACAAGCCCACCACACTATTCCCAACCACTGCAAATCCTGAAAGCCGGAATCAACAGTGGAGTCCGCCAGAAAAGCGCCAAAGCAATGAAGCTCAACGAGTCAACGACTCAACTGTCTTGGATCCTGCAACGAAATTACCCAGAAAAGATCAGCGGAGGAGTAAGAAAAACATGATTTCCACTTTCCTCTATATCAAGCAGGAGACAGAACAGAATTAGGCCAATAAGCACAAAGGGGCAACTGGGAGAAGCCCAGATTGCCTAGCAAATCGGATGTCGACCCAGTTAGAAACTTGTAATTTTGCACTGGGGTTCTTTTTATGACATTGGGGAGTACTGAGAACGTATTTTTGGAGGAACCCTAAAAGGGCTAAAATAAGGGATGAAAATATAGACATTCACGCGGACGAAACCACGGACGCAAGCTAAATTGCATATAATCCACGGTTCACGTGTACTCTCCGTCGCTATGTGCCCATTGGGTTATCATTGTTGTGTAAACATTGTTTTTACCGACACATCATTAACTAGCCAATTGTTTATGTTTAACAAAAATATCGACCTTGCTTGTTGACTGATAAGTTTGACGTCTTATCATCATCTTCTCAGCCTTTTCCCAATTATGCTACGATTGGTTTTTTATCTAACCGGATCCAGCTGAATATAGAGAGGCTGCCTATCGAGACTTCCACACCCCTAATTGCCATCTCGATTGACCAAAAATACATATTTATGGGGACAAAAACGAAGAGTTATAAAGGTACAGTTACTCGTGTCATAACCTGATGTTATATAGCCTATTTCTTACTCTGATGTATAAGCTAATCCATACTAACATCGTACTACTACATAATTAATAGAAATCTGTTCGAAAGTTTTGGCGTGAAAAAGCATTTATCATTCATGCACCCTTTTTTTGGGATGGGATATTATCAAAGGACTCCTCCCGCTTTGGGCGGAGCGGATGGAAGTGTCAGACTTTTACTGACTAAAACCCATGTTCCTTCTTAGCCATTTGTGTCTGGGACCGCTGTATCTCTTTCGACACGACAACCCACAGCCCCGGCAGGTGTCGGCCTTTATTTGCTAAGAGTGTGTAGGTCATAATTATAATATTAGTAGCCAGTAGAATTTATATGAACTAGCCAATTTTACAGGCAACCTTACTAGCCGTTAATAATAACAACATTGACACGCCATCAGTAAGGTGAACAGCATAAAGTGCATGGGTCAGTACAAACACGGCGATAAGGCGTCGAGCAGACATCCATAAGGAACTGTTTAGAACTAGCTTTAATGATTGCAGCCTAATGATTATAATTAGTCCTGCGAGACGCTGCTCATGTTACCTCTTGGGAAATATTGGGTAATTTATAAGCTTCTAAAAACATCGCAACTTTTGTTCTAAGACTTCAAAAAATTAAATAAAATCTCCACAATAAAGTTAGCATAGACATGGCGATAATAATTCTCCAACTTTTGTAGACATGGTTGGCAATAGATAGTCCAGTTATCTTCACGTTATCTGTTCACCACCTCTGGTTGACTAGTAAAGAATCTTTGCTTCTTTCTTTGCTTGGGCCAGTTAAGTGTAATACTGCTAATATTACTATCAATGTCTCACAACCTACGATGGTGAGAATAACCAAAATGGATACTAAGTTATCTCTGTTCTAAGTTCGTCTTTGCATCTTTGTGCATAAACTACAAATACTAATACAACAAAAACGTGAAGGGGCCTTCTAGGGCCAATGCCGGCGTTGCGAAATAGTTCTAAAAGTTACCGCGGCCCCGGAACATAAAGAGCAACCGAAGCAACATGAGTGGGTTTTAGTCAGTAAAAGTCTTGGGCGGGGCGGGAGGGCTCCCGCCCCGCCCAAGACGGAAAAATTCATTAGATGATATCCCACTCACCAAAAACAAATACTAAGCTAGCTAAAGTACGCTCACGGTATATGTATATTTTGCCTTTGCATTTTTGTGCATACTGCATTAACAAATAAATAGATATACGCAATTCATAAATACTACAAAAGTAGATAATTACAGACGATGATGATAGATACTATCCTCGCCAAAAGCGACCTTGTAACTACAAAGTTAAAGACCATCTTGATTAACACTCAAGTCACATGACATTAAGACGTAGTACTGATTAAAACCAAAAAATACCGTGTTATTGTGACCTAATTGACTTATTTACTACACTCGAATACCGACTAATTTATCAATGAAATAAGAACTATTTTTAATTATGTAAACAGTGTGTATATGTGAGTTATTTTCCGCGAATTATCGTCCATCTGGTGTTAGTCAAAATTATTTGTCATTGACGATAGGGCTTCTTCTTTCTTGTAATTTATTCACAAGTAATTTAGTTACCGCCCCTTTATTTAATACTAGCTTCAGCCCGCGGCTTCGCTCGCGTTAGAAAGAGACAAAAAGTAGCCTATGTTACTCTCCATCCCTTCAACTATCTCCACTTAAAAAATCACGTCAATCCGTCGCTCCGTTTTGCCGTGAAAGAAAGACAAACATACAGACAGACACACTTTCTCATTTATAATATGAGTATGGATAATTCAGGAATCGTAAATGTAGCCTAAATTAGGCAGAGCCATGGTTCTTACGTAGTTTATAAATAAATACTGTTACAAAGATTTGTTTTTTAATGGAAATTGAACCTACGACCTCCAGCTTGGCAGTTATTTTCAAGTTACTACTAACAAACATAAAGTTACTACTAAAAAACAACCACATACATTTAAATTGTGTTTTTCCATAAATCATGTCGGAAAATCCGAATTAAATACGGATACCATTAATTAAAACTCACTTAGACATTTTTCTCTAATTACTGTATGTATGTAGAAACCGAATGGATAAAGTTCTAAAGAGTTTCCTGTATCGACTAGATACCTACATTCCATTCTTTACTTAATTTCTATTTATTCATGGAATAATAACCCACCAAACAAAAATCTAAATTATCTACATATTCTAAATATTGTTTTCAGGCTACTATAAGCAATAAAAAAACTGAGTAAGAATTCTTGTAATGTATATTAGACATGAAAAAAACGTTCAGTTGTTTTACAAATATCGAGAGTCATCTGGCGGACCAACAAGGAACTAATCTGCCCTTCTATGGCAAAGGAAATAAACATAATGCCTATTGTACAATTAATAACTCAATACTAAAAACAACAAAACACAATCGAGTCTGATATACAATCTCACACATGCGCAAACATCACCTCCCATTCCTATCAATTCCTTCAAGATCTTTTTGTTTTTTGGGGTATGTGGGAAATCATCAAATGACTGCTCCCGTCCTGGGTGCGGCGGGAGGGCGTGTCAGACTCTTACTGACTAAAACCCACTCATGTTCCTTTTTTTTTTTTTTTTGGTGAGTGGGAAATCATCCAATGACTGCTCCCGTCCTGGGTGCGGCGGGAGGGCGTGACAGACTTTTACTGACTAAAACCCACTCATGTTCCTTCGATTGCCCTTTATGTTCCAGGGTCACGGTAATTATTATAAACATTCCGCAACCCCGCGTTGGCCCTGTTGGGCCCCTTCCTGTGCAAGATCTTAGAATTTAGAAAACATTATAATTTTCAAGATTTTTGGTCCTTCGCGCCTAACAGTGGCTCGAAGGACCAAACACCAAAACTGGTACTTCGAGCCACACAAATCTACACACAGGTCGAAACTAGACTAAAATTAACCCACAAAACTAACCTTCATCGTTCTAACCTCATAACACGTAAAACAGACGCAATTAAACCACAATGTAAGCACACGTAGTATCTTAACGCTGCCTATAATAGGGGTCGGCAGTGCATCTCTCAGATAACGGAGCAAGTTTATTGTTATCAATATACTATTGTTATTTACTTTATTGCTCGATATGTTGGGGTCACTTGGTATTTTTGTACTTATTAGCTTTAAATATATGTGAACTAGTGTTGTGCGGATCAAAGGAATGTTGCTATAATAATGATTTTAGTGCGGCATGGATTATGTTTGACAGAATGATATTTGAAGAATATCTCGCTAACAATCCGTTACGTGAAGACAATTAGATTATCATTACGAATACAAACCGCTGCGACAATAATGTCGAAATAACATCTTTTTACTAAATGCTATCAAAAGTAAAATATTTACGACCAAAAAAACTAGACGTCTACGACCGATTTTGACAAAACTGATGTTATAAGGAGTATTTTTTGTTTTACTTTAAAATATAGGGTTCCGGGCAATATACTGATAAATTATAGCACTATACACCACTACTTCACAAAAACATACTTTAATGATGACGATGACATTAAGCGCAAAAAACATATTTTTGTTTTATTCTATCAGTCAATGACATTTAGCCTGGAACCTAAAAAAAACAACTGAACGAAAACAATTAAATTGTTTTACATCACCATAAATAATCCATACTAAAACAAGCTTCTGCCCGCGACTTCATCCGCGTGGATATTTCCTGAATTTTCTTTGCTATAAACCTCACGGAGCCCGATACCTCTCCAACGAATGCAAAACCGTGGAAATCGGTTCGTGCGTTTTGGAGTTATAGCGTCAGGAAGGAAAAGCCGACTTATTTTTATATAGTAGATTATAAATGCGAAAGTAATTCTGGCTGTCTGTCTGTCTCTTCTTTACGCCTAAACTACTGAACCGATTTGATTGAAATTTGGCACAGATATAGTCTGAGACCCGAGAAAGGACATAGGATATTCATCCCGAAAATCCCCCGGGAACGGGAACAAAGTCGCGGGCAAAAGCTAGTTTAATATATAGCTAGCAGCCGATTTGACCAATGAGACAAGCGAAATCGGAAAATCTTCAGTATAAAAGATTTTATAGCTAAAACTACAGACGCCAATAATTCATAAAATACTGTACAGAACCTTTACAATAAAAACACGATAAAATTAACTCATCATGAGGGTAACGACTGTTCTCAGTAATTGCGGGGCGCACGGTAGAGCACGGGTCAAGTTCTATGAGTAATGCGGTAATTGGCAGGAAAAATGAATTGTTCGTCATTGCAAATTACTTTGTAACTTTGTTGGTTGTTTTTACTAATGTAAAGAGGAAATGTTTGTTGTTTTGGCTGTAGGGGAAATATGTGAAATGAATTAAAAAAAAATTTAAAAAAATGTACGTAAGTAATTCGTTAGTATTTAGTAAGTAATTAGTAATTATTAGTTAATATTAAATTAGTAAGTAAGTATAATAGAATATGCAGGAATAAAATAATTTTCCATAAATATAAAATAGGATACAAAATTACTCACAGACGCAATTGTGTGTGATGCGTGTTACGCAACGTAGCGCGGTATTGCGTTTTTAACGTTAAATAAAATATCTCAGTATGTGCGAAGTATTTCGAACTCCAAATAAATAACTTGTATGACTTTCAAGCCCGCCAGCAATTGTTTTTTCCAATCCAATTTTTTTCTGCCTTTCTATTTCGAATGCCAAAATTGAGCAATAAAAAATATTTACCTGTAAAAAGTTACATAATTTCCCAATTTACAAAAATAAATATCATTTAAAATGAATTGTATCGATCTAAAAACGACAATCTAGGATATATTTACATCAACCATGTTTTGTCTTTGCACCACCTTTAGCTAGACTGGCAGAAAGGCTAATAAATCCGCCGTTCGTTGTGCAATATATTTTTATTTGTGCCTAAAGTTTTAATAAATAATAAATGGGTGACTGAAAACTTTGCTTCTAAGAATAAAATAAATGGGAACAAATAAAACGCTTACCAAAATAATGTTCTTGCGTACCAAAAATAGTAAATGATCACCAAAAAATAGTAGGTAAATGATCACCAAATTGTGTTAGGTTTAGTTAGGTTAGAACTGTGACCACGTAGTAGACCGGATCTACTACGTGGTGATCATTTACTATTTTTGTCTGTCAGTGTAATGTCATTATGTTACCATATTTGGTGGTAAATTAAACATAAGCCAAAATAAATAGTGTCGATCTAAAAATTTTCTAAGAATAAAATAAATTTTATCGAACTTGGCTGTCCACTACCACGTCACCGATAGCCTATGGCCCGGCACACAAGGTCACGCGAGACAAGCGATATTTTCCACGCGCGATAGCCCGGCCTCTGCCCGCGCTGCGATAGCCTTTACCGACATATTTCAATTTATTGACTACGGTCTGTGATGAGCGAGCGTTGATTGGTGACGTCAGACGGTCTGGTTTTGTTTGTTGTTTATTTATGGGATATAAAAGAGGATGTAGACAAAAATAGAATTTAAATATGAGTAGTAATAATGACATTAGTTAGTAAACTATAGTCTTAACTATGTGGTAGCTAGACAACTTGATTATCATACTCATAGAATTAATACCCGGACGCACAACAGGCAACAATAAGTAACACATAAAGATTTGTCCCGTATGGGAATCGAACTTACAAGCTGGCATAATAGTCAGAGACAGTAACCACTAAACCTACATAGTAGACTATACTTGAGCCAAATTCGTAATCTCTAGTGAAATATGCTGCAATAGGATTTCTTAATAAATAGTTAGCGTGAAAAAGGCGATAATCATGTAAATAATAGAAGATTTGTAAAAAGTGTTAGTGTAGGTTTGTTTACCTCTATTATGTATCGAATTTGGCTCAAGTATAGTCTATTGTGTAAACTGAATATCAATGCAGGACCTGAACAATAAGGTTTAAAATTTAGCACAGGGCTTTTATAAATTACGACAGCACTAAGAAAGGATTTTTGGAAATTCCCAACAAAATGGATAAAATAGGGGATTGATATTTCAACATTTACATGGGCGAAAGCTAGTAGAGAATAAATCTTCCAACAGTGACCACTAACGCCATCTATTATTACGCGGTTGAACTGTTTGACGGAAAGAGATAAGAAAGCAATAACGAAAATCCGACAATTATTTTTAATGGACTATTGTTGTTCAATGTAGACTCTGATCTTAAGCATTGGGTTTTATATGTATTAAATAGTTTCAATAAAAACTATTTGTAATACTTGCTCAAAGTGTCTAATGACGCACAGTTCACTACCAGGCAGACCAAATTGTACGTGAAATGGCTAAAATTGGAACTACAGCTGACATGACATCTCAGTCATACATTTGACTTCATTTAGTCATTTAGTGTACTCTGTCTCTTTCTCTTTGCAACGCTGAATCGACGAACCACGAAATCGCCCTCCTTCAGTTCACAGATAACTTGGTCTGTCTGTACTTGACATAGATTTAACGAGCTGTCAGACAGAATACGTTCTGTGACAATAGCTGTGACGGCACTCTTTTGCCAAACGTCAAAATCTATTTTTTGGCGTTAGACCGTATTTTGGAAAGGCATTGGTGCCGATTCTCTTATTCACAAACATAACTAAATTTAGGTTAAATGCATCTTTCTCTTTCCATTTCTTAAAGAAAAGGACAGAAGATACATTTTACTTTAATCCTGTCAAATTAGACAGCGTCTGAAGAAAATTGACAAATATTTAGACGCCATGTTTTTAAATTGCGTCTAAATTAATGTATGGAGTGTCTAAATTTGACAGGACTTAACTAATATTTTATCTTCTGTCATTTTCTTTAAGAAATGGAAAGAGAGAGATGAACTTAACTTAAATTTTGTGAAGTTTGTGTACGAGACGAATTGCGCTAATTCTCTAATTCTTATTGACCATAAAAATATGGCTTTGGCAACTTATGACGTCACTAAAATAACAACTCAGTTGACTATCCATTTATTGATTTCAAAGCAACTAAAAATCAAATTTTATAGCAAATTAAAAATGAACCGAATTTATTGGGCTAAAATTAAAAGAGCTTTTATAGAAATTGTGCCTAACATTTATTGGTTAATGGTGTAAACTACCCAATTCATCAGTGCCTGTATATGTGGCGCGCTGTAGCAAGGTGCGGGTGACAGTTTCAGTAACATTTCATTTCACTTTAGAAAGTTGCAGTGTTTTATAAATTATGACTTTATTAGTTTAGCTGTACTATATTCCTAATATACTAAATCAATAATAACTGTAGTAAATTAATTTTAACCCAACCAGAATGCGTTAGTCCACAATTAAAATTAATTTGGAATAAAAATTAAGCAAAGTGTTATTCGTGTAACGTAACGCCTTCGACGTAATTAGTGATGGGATGTACTGTTACGATGGAATGTCGATATTTTATAGAATACTAGCCGACCCGTGCCCACTTCGTTGGGCGGTAAACATTTTAACTTGTGATGAAATTATGAGTGTGGTTCGGCTAGTACTGAGTGCTATGAATTATCTCTTGACTACCAAAAGGAGGGTTTTGTTTTTAATGCATATCAGAAAGATGCTGCGCACGTTCAGCGCTAAATTCCTGAGCACGGGCCTGCGATGTTCTCACAGTTTGGCTAGCGAGCCGCTGAGAGCGCTCAGCTACAGACTCCCTATCCCTTGTTGCAGAGACATGCTGTCTTAAAAATAGAACAGAAATGTTGTCACGAAAAAAATGGTCCCATATAAATTTTATGGCGATCAGTTCAGAGGTTCTCGAAAAATTAATCAAAAACAAAAAAAAATCGACGAAATATACATTGACGATATATGCGTTACTTCAAGTTCAAGTTTCTATTTTCGTTTTATATGTATTACTTTGAGAGATACTGTAAAACACAGTCAGATATTGGGTCTCAACACTAAAAAGTATTATAAAAAGTCTTTTTCCAAAAAATACTAACCGCCTTCAAAAACTAAAAACACAAAAATAACTAAAATTTCGGAAGTCTGTGGCAACACAAATTAATTGGCAGAAGAGAAGCCACCGACTTCCGAAATTTTAGTATTTTTTTTTATTAAAGATTTTTTATTAGTACAAAGATACTTATGTTTAGCCATTACATTTAAATTTAAAAGTTTGTACACGTAGTAGCACAAAATTGAATAACACACTAATTTTCGTAGTATCGATACCGATAAAGTGAATTGCATATCGTCCCTAGTCTTGTGGCACTGACTGATGTCAACGTCATTCAGGCAGGTGTCACCCGCACCATGCTACAGCGCGCCACATATAAATGGTCTGTGAAATAAATGCTTTGAATTTTGAATAAACTGTGTCCGGTTTCTTTATATTTTTTACACAAAAGAATTAATAATAATCCATTAATTATATTTAACTCATTTCCATTCTTTTTGTCGTAACTATTTATAATACTGACGCACAAAATTCTCAATAATGTGGGATGTCTTTTTACCTAAATGTCGTGTTTGGCGACCTGCAACCCACAAGAATACACGAGTTATTTATATATATTTATAAGTTATCACGAAAACAAAAGAGTTTATAGAAATATGGTTAGGTATTTACTTTCTTGGCGTGCAAGTTTACTCTGACAATTACATCAAGAACAGTTGATTTAGCCGTGTATATTAGTATCGATGACACTACCCGATTCCATTGACAAAATTACGGTGAATATACGGCAGACATTATTGCACTAATATTAGTACAGACAGTTTGCACAGGTGTAATCGTAAATAGGAGGTTATGACGGAACAAAGTTTAGGGACCGTGGTATTTATCTAAATTCTTTTACAGTACAGTCATAAAGGATGGATATTTTGTACCCTTCCCTGCTTTACAGCTAAAATTCAAGTCCGCATCCTTACTAATATTATAAATGGTAAAGTGCAACTGAACCGATTTAATCAATATTTGGTACAGAGATAGTCAGTCGCCTGAGAAAGGACATAGGATTGTATAAAATATTTTATCCTAAAAGTCCCAAAAGAACAAAAATCAATATATTATCTTATTTGATGCAAAATTGTATATAGAATACAGTTATCTATTGCCTGGTATTGTGTGAACAGGATTATTTCAGAGTTCTCTTCTAGCTCTTTTCTATACAGGTCAACCGAAACGTAGTATATGACTGCGATAGATATACGTTCTTCAGAACATACTTTAGCTTAACTATGTATGTATCCGTCTCTATCTTGTACTCTTAGATTAACAGTTGTGCTACAGTGACAGGAATAGAGGCCAAAGCCGTTGCTAAGTGAGCTTTAATTTAGTGAACCTAATATCAGTTTCGATTTATACAAAACCTTTTACGAAGATTATCAAAAAAACTTTACACATAAAGAATTAAACTAACGTTTGAAATTTTATGTAAATACGGTCAAAACCGGCAGCGATGTACACCTTAGACCGTTCGTCCACCGCCGCCGGCGGGCCAAGTTTAGTACGAGTGCGGTGGACACGCGGCTATACATACTAATATTATAAATGCGAAAGTTACTCTGTCTGTTTGTCTGTCTCTTCTTCACGTTTAAACCACTGAAGCGATTTGAATGAAATTAGGTAGTCTGGGACCCGAGAAAAGACGAAGGATAGTTTTCATCCCGGAAATCCCCCGAGAACGGGAACTATTAATCCACGCGGACGAAGTCGCGGGCAAAAGCTAGTAAATATATGTGTCGCCACTTCGGAGCCATCATCCTGATGGGCTGACGAAAACGCGAAGCGGCGCGAGGGAAGAATAGGTCTAACGGTCCGTCCTCTTAAACAGAACATTACTATTTTAATCCACCAATAGGCAAAAAAAAACCCACAAAAAGCACATAAATTTACCGATTTATCCTTAGGCTCCTTAGTGTGCAGGTTGTATAGCGTGCCTCGCTTGTACTCGTCTCCACACACGTAGCACACCTCCGTCATAGAGTTCTTGTCCGGCATCGACAGGTCCAGGATGTCGCGGTCGGAACTCGAGTTCGAGTTCCCCGAGTACACTGACACTGTTGATCTGGAATGGGGAGGGGAGTTGTTTAGACATGTGGTTGTTTTCGTGAAAATAAAGAACTTGAAAATAAATCAACCTTTCAACGACTAACCGACAGCTGTCGGGATTGTCTTTATATTGGTGCCGATTCTAACTAACGTAAATTTAAGTTAAGGGCATATTTCTCTTTCCATTTCTTAAAGAAAAGGTCAGAAGATACATTTTAGTTTAATCCTGTCAAATTAGACAGCGCCTGATGAAAATTGACGTATATTTAGACGCCATGTTTTTAAATCGCGTCTAAATTATCTATGGAGTGTCTAAATTTGACAGGTGTTGAAGACAGCGCCACTTAACTAATATTTGATCTTCAGTCCTTTTCTTAATTAAAAGGAAAGAGAAAGATGCACCTAACTTAAATTTACGTTAGTTTGTGCACAAGAGAATCGGCACCATTGTGTCACAAATCACAATCATTATTTTGTTTAAGCGACATTTGTTCCCGATTCCCTTGTACACAAACTACCTAAACTTAAATTCAGTTTAGTGCATCTTTTTCTATTCATTTCAAAAAGGACAGAAGATTAAATAAGTTTAGAGCTGTCAAATTAATACACTCCACAGATAATTTTGACGCGATTAAAAACATGGCCACTAAAAATAAGTCTATTTACTTTAAGCGCTATTTTATTTGACAGGACTACACTAATATGTATCTTTTGCCTTTTCTTAGTGAAATAGAAAGATGCACTTAACTTAAATTTGGTTAAAGCGACCTTTATTAACATCTAAAACTACTGAGAATCGAAATTCAATATTTGCACTTAACCTACCACCCTCCCAAATAAAAATTAAATAATCCTATTATGTTAAAATCAAAATCATGATATCATTAATTATCTCTATAAATACCAAAACAAAAATAAATATAATATTGCTCGTTTAAGTGTATTGTACGTTTAAGACATCGGTGAAGGAAAACATCGTGAGGAAACCTAGACTTGTAGTGAATATAAGTCTGAAATCGCCAACCCGTCTTGAGCAAGCGTGGGGATCAATGCTCGTGCCTTCTCTGTATGAGAATTGAGAAGAGGCCTTCGCCTTTGCCCTGCAGCGGGACAGTTATAGGCTGGTATTATTTATGTACATTTAAGTACCTAAACAATCAAGAAACCCAAGGTACACGAAGTGCTAGGACCTAAGAAAAATGTCATATTAAAAATTTTAGTCAACTTGCTCAACCTGGGGCATCCTAATGCCTCCTTTGGGATACTCTAAGTAGGCATCGTACGGTCTATGGCCCTATATGGACCTCCTGTGTGGGCAGACACCCAGAGCAATTCAGTCGCGTTAGTTTTTTTTTTGTGGATCGGAGTTGCGTTTATGTTGGAGGCCCGACAATAGTGCCCTAATTAAATAGGGCCCTACCGGTCCACAGTGCTGCAATAGTGTGAAAACCAGTGGTAACCGATGGTTTCATGGCAGATAGTCTTAGTAGACCTTGGGACCTGGTTGCAATCTGAATCGTGATAGGCTACATGTTTAATTTTACGTTAAGGTAGCTGATCACGTCGTAATATTTAGTGACAAAACCTATTTTCTTTTTAAGTTTCGATAGATGGCGTTTGTCCACTTAAATTCAAGCTACGGTTTCGTTACCACGCGAATTTAAGATACTTCCTAAATTTTGAATGAGGCGTCAGACATGGTCCTTCGAGCCGGATGATGCCTCGGAAGTTCTAGGCACTCCAGACTGAGTTCCACCTAATCTATGTAAACTATTTTCGCTCGTTCTATGAAGGTCTAGTTCGTACCAGATACATAAGTAGTGTGCTGTGTGACTATCGCTCGTTCTATGAAGAGCAATGTTTGCGCTGGGTACGTACATAAGTACTGCGCTGTTAGTGTGTACTAGGATACATAAGGATGTGTTGTGTGTCGTCACCTGACGGCATCCAGGTAGCCGGCGGGCTCGGAGGCGCCGGAGTGCTGCGAGCCCACGGAGATGACGGAGGGCTCGCGCGCGCGCAGGTCCAGCACTCCGCCCTCTTCCTCTGTCGCGCCGCCCGCGCCGCCGCCCGTGCCGGTATACCGCTGCTGGAATACGTGAGAAAGAACATTTGAGGTTTGAATTTTTTCTCTCTAATATGCTAATATGATCAAATATTTACTTGCTTAAAATGATTTTTCTTTCTAAAGATTTGTCAACCGAAACATGTCATCTACTTCAACCGTCAAATATGATTTCGACGGTTGAAGTTGATGACATGTTTTCCAAAACAAAGTCAAGCAAAACCAACACTAACAAAATTATTGGTCAAAAATGTATGTTGTTTTGGGGCAAACCATAAATTATATCACAGGTCAAAGGGCCAAAGTTCGTGCGGTTTAAGCTGAGTTTTGCACTTGTGTGAATGCACATAGATAGTGTAGATGCGACATCGTCCTAGAGAGTGGCGCATCATTTGCTTCGTTCTTAGTCGGCCTGAAGAGCGGCGCGTAGCTCGTACGACGTAATGCCAAGCACCTTAATTCCTTTAGGTCACTGACACAAATGCAAACCTCATCTGAACCTCGCGCCTTTTATGAAATCACATTTTTGGTCAGGTGTTGGTAGATTCTGCTGTGATTTCAATTTCTTGTATGTAGTAGTAGTGGTTACACGAGACAATAGTTGAAATTTAAGAGTTCTGTGCAGAAAAAATTTAACGACCCTTCAAAGGTCAAGTGTCGAAAAAGGTCAAGTGTGACAAGGGATGAGGGATCATTAAAAACTCACATTATTAAACTTATGCACATGATTCTGCTCCTTATCATCTTTGCGGAAGGTGTCCTGCGGCGCGTCGAGCGGGTACAGCGGCCGCGACGTGGGCCGGGGCGATGGAGCGGTTTCTTCGCGCGCACCCTCGCCCGACAGGCCTAGCACCTGGGCCGCGTACTCTCCTTGGAATGACATGTCGGCGCCTGGAATTGTGAGGGAGATGGTTAGATTGGTTTATATTGGTCTTCATCTGTATTATTTTTTGCATATTATATAGGGTGACTGGTAAATTAGTGAACGATTTAAACAAGTGATTGTGCTGTCCATGAAGCTGGATAAGAAAGGACTGACCAACCTTGATCTAGTGACTGGATATTGTTTATTAACCGACTTCAAAAAGGAGGAGGTTCTCAATTCGTCAGTTTTTTTTTTTGTTTTTTTTGTATGTTTGTTACGCGATATCTCCGTCAATTGTGAACGGATTTTTATGGTTCTTTTTTTGTTTGCCAAGTCATGATTCAGAGGTGGTCCCATATAAATTTTGTGGCGATCGGTTTAGTGCTTCTCAAAAAATTCATCAAGAACAAAAAAAAAAGACGAAATATACATTGACGATATTATTATGTGCGTAACTTCAATTTCTATTTTTCGTTTTATAAGATTATAAGTAGTTTTATTTTGAAAATAAATTACTTTGAAAGATGTCATACACAGTCAGACATAGTTAGACTCGACACTAAAAAGTAAAAAATAAAAAACTTTTTTCAAAAAAATAATAACTGCCTTCAAAAACTAAAAACCCATAAATAACTAAAGTTTCGGAAGTCGGTGGCTTCTCTTCTACCAGTCAATTTATCTGAATTTGTGTTGCCACCGACTTCCGAAATTTTAGTTATTTTTGGGTTTTTAGTTTTTGAAGGCGGTTATTATTTTTTTGAAAAAAGTTTTTTTTTTGGTTCTATAGAACTATAATAATTTTAGCGTTTTAAACATTTCCGCCTTTATTTTGAAAGTAGGTCATATTACAATAAATATCTTACATACAAAATTACAGCACAATTGTGTATTTTGCAATATGTATGCATTTTTTTGTTATAGTATGTCATCTCCTACAAATAACTAACGCAATACAACAATCATTACCTAAGCTCTGCTTGACCGCAAAGATGACTTTTGACGTACGAATGACGTATTTTAAATGTTGGACTACTACCTAGTAGTAGTGTTTATAAAAATCATTTTTAGTAAAGCATGGATTGAGAACCATATTGTATGTTTTTCAGATAAGTACATATCAAGTTAATCTATCTTATTATCTTATAAATATTAAATAATAATGTAAAAAATAAACACACATCGCCCCGAGTTCCTCAAAAATTAATTTGCAAAGCATAATTTAATTTATCACAAATTACACTCTCGTTATAACCGCAAACCAATCAAGTTAATAGCAACCTTACGTACAAAACCAACCGATTACCATTGACCAACAAGTCAATTACGGCCCCATACATTAACATGTAGTGACTGCCTACTGTAAGTACAGTTATCAAAAGAGATAAGTATACAGGTGAGTCGACTTTCGACTATGAAGACTTATGGTCGACATGCGTTACTAGACACGTGCATTGACTTAGCGTTATGTTTGTGTCCAGCTAACTGTATTAGTCAAACACACGTTAGTAGTAAATTTTTCGTGTATTATATTATAAGGAAATCAGTTGCGCAGGTGCCCAAAAAAACTGAGACTGACTTTTTTTGTCATATGTATAACTGACTGTCTTAATAAATACCCCGTGTGTTACAAAACTGAAAGTCTCAGCTGTTCTTTGCTATAACATCGTGTATTATTCATTTAAACTCTTCCGTCCTCATGAAAACCCACGCTCAAATCCGTTTCGTACTACAAAAGATCTTAGCATACAGATAAGAAACTTCACATAATTTATGAAAACCCAAAATCCGTTTCATAATTTAAAATATCTGAACGAACATTAAACATACTGATAGGAAACTTCACATAGCTAAAAAAAAACAAAGAATAAAAAAAAATATAGTTACGGAAAAACATTTGTAAAATCAACACTAACACTCTTGCCAAATTTATCAACAGCTAATTATCAAATATTCTCCATTTAAAGCTCAACAAAAGTATTGAGTCGACAGTGGTGCCGATTCTCTTGTTCACAAACTAAAGTAAATTTAAGTTAGTGCATCTTTCTCTTTCCATTTAATTAAGAAAAGGACAGAAGATAAAATATTAGTTAAGTCCTGTCAAATTTAGACACTCCATAGATAATTTAGACGCGTTTTGAAAACATGGCGTCTAAATATACGTCAATTTTCTTCCAGCGCTGTCTAATTTGACAGGATTAAACTAAATTGTATCTTCTGTCCTTTTCTTTAAGAAATGAAAAGAGAAAGATGCATTTAACTTAAAATTAGAATAGTTTGTTACCAAGGGAATCGGCACCAGTACCTACCCACGTACAGTCATTCATGGAAACGTGCGCCGGCGACCTCGGCGCGGTAGCAGTGAAAGTGCCACCGTAATCAGCTGACCGAGTGAATCCCACTGACCTATCAGTGTGCAGTAGTTCTACGTGTATACTGTAACTAAACACATACCAACACGTCTACTAAAGTGATGCGGACTATTCCAGAAGTTTTTGACGTTGATTGTCGCTGAAATGATCTTAGGCGTACTGGCAGTGCGATAATTCACACTGCCCATCTGTCACGCATCACGCATGCATCTGCATGAACGCGCGTGGATGCGTTTTCTGTGTGTTGGACTGTGCGTGTTTACTATAAAAACGGAAATAGACTAGACTTCTGTCCGAGACTCTTTATCAGTTATTTATCAACATTAGCCACTTTGAAATTTGACAGAAATTGGTACACAAAACTGAGTGGCATTTCTGCAGCCCCTTCATATTCTCCACCAAACAGTAAAGTCAAGGTAGCAGTTTTCTGAGTGTAAACAGTACTAGAACACGGCCACTAAGGTCACGCGGTTCACCGGACCACCAAAGAAACGCTTGAAAGGGCGAGCAATCATTATAATTACCATAATTATTTTTATGTTCCACAATTGTGGTGAAAGAATGTCGGAAAAGGTAATACGGATAAGATGACGAAGTGGTATTTTTAATGTAAACCGTAATGAAGAATGTCGTCCCCAATTTGCAGAGCAGCTTAAGACCATCTGTCCACCGCCGCGTCAACAATATGACGGCGAGCCGAGGTAGCGTGGCGTAACGTGTGATGGACACGCGGCTATAGTAAATGTATGTATCACCACTTCGGCGTCGTCATCTTGTTCTTGTTGATGTGACGGATACGCGACTGATTAACTCACTGGGTGATATGATATGAAACTTGAAAGGTAATGTTCTTTGTGAAGAGTAAGTTCGGGAATTCCAATCCTAAAGGAAAGGATTTTTGGAAATTCCAACTCATAATATGTGTAGTCCTCTTTTAAAGGACCATGCAAAAAAATGTATGGGCAGTGTCCCATCCTATCAACAGACATGGGACAAGTTTCAATATCATTATTACGTCCCATGAAAAGTCAGTACCAATTTTTAGTTCGGAATTCGACGGGGGTTTTTTTTTAAAAAGACTTTTGACAAAAATAAAGTATTTTTATTTTAAAATAAAAAATTACATTTTAGACTATAATTACAAAAAGCAATTGTTCAACTAGACATTTTAAGTATTAATAACACAAAAACAATTGTGCAAGTAGACACTTAATAACAACAGAACTATTATCCAGACAAAAATAACGTTATATTATTCATCTATTATAATAGTCGATAACATTGCCGCTGGTAGATTAAAGTCGATATGTCGACCTTTGCCCATATACCAACTTCCAACCGTACGCGCCCCTGTTAGGCATGTGCAATACCACTGTTCAATAGCACGTCTGCCAGTTTCACTTCGGTTTATTAATATGTAACAATAATAAACGCGGGATCTAACGTGTCGAGATTGTATTCGTCCTCTAATTAACCAGACATTATCTTCTCGAATATTATACCTTGGCAAACACACAGCAGAACGTACTAGCCACGACTGAGGGAGGTGCGCGGGCGCAGGCGTCGAAAGGGTGCGGTCGGGGTAACGGAGCAAGGAGGGAGGGTAAAGTACGTCTTACGGCTGTTCTCTCTCGAGTTTTTTTTAGTTAAATAGTACATTTTTAATTCGATTCTTAATACTTAATAAAACTGTATAAGTATAACATATTTTTTTTTATTGCACGATAACCCCATATCCTACAGTGATGTCGCCATAGTAAAAAATAATCATAATGTCGAGATGTATTTAATGAGATATGTTTGGCATCTGTTGATGATATGGGACGATTTTTTGCATAGTCCTTTCACAAAGTAGTTATTGTTTTTATTTTTTTTTATATTTTTTATTGGCATTAGAAGTACACACTCCATAAATAATAATAACGCTTTATTTCTTATTTTTCATGATAGGTAGGGTAGTGTAGGGTCCCATTCTCAACTCTCATGCAGAACCCGAACAAACAATAACCTCACAAGCTCTCTAACTTGCCCAATTCAACATTCTTGCACTGTACATGAATTTTTACCTCTATAACAATATAGGTATCTGCGAATTAAGTTATTTCGCAAAGCCATGTGAACACCATGGAACAATGGTATATAACTGTACCTATTGTACAGCGTTGAACTGAATAGGGCATTTGTATTGTTAATTTAAGTACTACGTTTGATATTATACTTAGGTCCGTAGTCGTGGAGTTGGTACGTTGGTAGTCGCCAGCGACTTCTTTGAACTTTGGGTCTTTCGTTCCCAGGCTAGGCAAAGTTTTGTGGTGGGATTCTGAGCAGTACGCCGAAATTGGTAAAGTAAAAGCCCTGTGCGTCAGAAATATCTGAATCCGTTGGAACTGCTGTGGTGCTGATTCTCTTGTTCACAAACTTAACTAAATTTAAGTTAAATGCATCTTTCTCCTTCCATTTCTTGAAGAAAAGGACAGAAGATACATTTATTTTAATCCTGTCAAATTAGACAGCGCCTGAAGAAAATTGGCGTACCTATATTTATTCGCCATGTCTTTTGTAATCACGTCTAAATTATCTATGGAGTGCCTAAATTTGACAGGACTTAACTAATATTTTATCTTCTGTCCTTTTCTTAGTGAAATGGAAAGAGAAAGATGCACTTAACTTAAATTTAGTTTAGTTTGTGAATGAGAGAATCGGCACCACTATCTGACTTTGCTGAAGAGTGAAGGAAGTAGGAAGTGGACTAGTGATACCGATTGCACGTACTTTAGCTGAGCTATTTTGCGTCTTTATCTTACCATGGTGATATGACAATTGTGAGACGGTGACAGAAATAGTGCTAAGTTATGGTATTTATTATTTATTTATCTTTGTCAAACTGTGGTTGTTCATGGTTTATTTATCAAAGGGCGCGTTCGATGAACTACATTCAAAAAACTGGATTATAGCACGGATTCGATAGACAGGACGTGCGGTACTGCACGTAGGCCCCATCCTCAGTGGACGAAACAAGAAGGAATTCGATTCTAATCGATTCTCAAAACAAAACTTGTCAGTTATCACACGTTGATATAAATAAAGCTAGTTTAACAAAAACTTTGTGCGGAACAATACAACTTAACTAATAACAACTAACCTTTCGTCGTCCAAGCGACAGCCGGTTGTCGGGCTGCTATTGTCTTGCCTCGAATCACGTGTGTTCAAAGGTTTAACTTCCGATTCAAAAAATACGAACGCTTCCGTTCTACAACTACCATATTGATTAAAACAGAGCAAAAAAAAACCCTGTTAACTATATTTTATTTTTATTATTAGTTAACTCGCCAATAGAAATAAACATTGGAAATTTAAACTGCCCACCTATCGTTCATGAGATGTAGCCCTATTTACAGGGTTCCGTTTTCACAAATTTAGGCACAAAAACCCTAGAAAGAAATCAACCAAATTAACTTTTCGTTTAAACATACCGCGCACTCATGTTAGCCTCTCAGTTCTAGAAGCTATGGCAACCGTACACAAAGAGATACCTATAACAGCTGGTTTAATTGGCAGGCACCTATATTTGATTAACTGGCAGACAGAGTTTGATTCATTAGCTATTCACCATCAGCCCCCCTAGACAAGTGGCATTGTAGAATAGATAGCTGAATAGAATAGATTGTCAAATGTATGGAGATGTCAAATTACTTCGCGAAAGCTTATCTCAACCCCATACATTTGACAATCTATTCAAATCTATACTTCACTGTTATTCAGGTTTTAACGCGAAAGTTAAAAGTATACTATTCTAATCTACAATCTATTCTACAATGCCACTTGTCTAGGCCCTCAGATGAACTTTAAGGAAAAGCAAGAAATCGTTAGGTAATGTGGTTGTGTCGTGATGGCAGCGTAATTAAAGTGATACTGGGGAAGTATTACCCTATCCCAACTGTACTTTTTAAGTTGGGATTGGACACCACTGATCAATGCGAAGGAAATATCGTTACGAAACCTGGTCTATGTTAGTCTGGAATGGCCAAACCGACTTAAGCAGGCGTGGTGGTTAATATGTTTTCTTCACTATATGACAAGAGGTCTTTCCCCAGAACTAAGTAAATAATTATCTGGTAGTAGTAGTATTCCACGTGAATAACTGTCATACAAGTCGAAATCAAATAAAAAGCAGCTAATTTCTCTGCCCTTGATTAATATTATTAAGACTCAAGCACCACACCTCATCAACGTAGTTTAGCCGGGGAACATAACAAAGAGGCTGGAAGACAGCTATATCAGCATAGAAGTCTTTAATGACTCAGTTCTGTTTAACATTAACCTCAATAGTTAATATGGAGTAACTTAGTAACACAAAATCGCAGCACACAGGTAATCTAGAAACAAAACAAACTAGATAATAAGAAACACAGACATCCAACTATTAGTCTAAAAATACAATTACAAGTACTGTGCAGTTTGCAAGTGGAATAGTTTGGAGAGCTAAAGAACTATGGCAAACACCTAACTTCTTAGAGTTTAGTGTTTTCTGTAGTTATTTTACGATCAATTGTTTTAATTACTTCTCTTTTAATTAATGCAAGTTCTATCATCTCATTAATTATATCGGAATAGTGTGAGCTTTGTAATTTAACTAAAGTTGAAAAAATAACAGAGATAAAGATGGAGTCGTCTTGGGATATCCGAAAAAAAATTATTAAGGAAGTCTTCGCTATTTTTCTATGTTCTTTAAAGTGTAGGAAAATTAGCTCATTTTTTCCGATCACTGCTCGTAGTGAGGGTTTTTGCGTATGAAAAATCCGCTACATGGCAATACGTAGTAGGCGTGAGGTCCAACTGCAGAATGATTGGTGAATTTTGACATATCTGTCCGATATGTCAAAATTCACCAATCACGTAGCAGATAGACCACACGCCTACGTATTGCCCTCTAGTGGATTTCTCATACGCAAAAACCCTTATTCTTGATATTATAAATGTGAATGTATTTATTTGTTTTGTCAATGGACCAATATCATCTCTTTGTCAATGTCAATGGTCATGTCTTTTGACCATTAGACTAAACGCACCTAAACGAATCCACGCTTTAACAACTCAATCAATCATCCATGTAATTTTGCTTATATTCTGCCTTACGTACAGAAAAGGATTCGGAATTAATAATAATAATAATAAAGTTTATTTATTTCTCTCACAATGTTATTGTGGCACTTTACAGTTTTTAAACTATATAAATTCACATTGTGAGAGCTGGTGCCTGAAGTAGGTTTTAGAAAAAACCTGTATTACAGGTCACCAGGCCCCACTTAGTGGCATCATACAATTAAGCAGGCAAAAGATGTAATTCCACTAAACAAATAAAACAAAACAAAAAATAATAATTAAAGAAAAGAAACAAATTAAATAACAACAAAAGCAGTCAAAGTGTGGTGAATGTGTATGTGAATGGTGGTGAATGTGTAGGTGAATGGTGGTCAGTCGATGTGTAGGTGAATGGTGGTTAATGTGTAGTGAATGGTGGCGAGTGTATGTGAATGTGAATGTGAATGGTGGTGACTTTGTAAGTAATTATATGAATACAGATATTATTTAATCGAGTGGAGCAATTTTTCTGTGTCCTCATAGGAAAGAGTTTTCAAGAAGTCAGTTACTTTTTGCTTACAACTGTGTTTGCGTAGAGAATAAATATTTAGACCCTTGTTAATAACATTATACAGATAATCCCCTAGGTAACAGTAAAACTTGTGAGACTGGCGTAAACGGAAAAATGCTGTACTGCATACAGTGAACTTTCGTCGTTTATCTTTCATTAGATCCGAATCATAAACTAGCTGCGAGTGCTTCTTGAGGACTGTATGTAGAACGAAAGTCTGTCTTATAGACAGTACATCCCACTTTTTGTATAAGTCGGCTGTAGGAAATCGGAAGGGGAGACCCGCAGCAACCTTGAGTATGGCACGTTGAGCTATTTCCGCCTCTATCAAGTGCGTTTTAGCAGCACCTCCCCAGGAGATGATGCAGTAGTCAATAAGCGATTGACACAAGGCATAGTAGACCATCTTGATGGTATGAAGGTTGGCTACATGTTTTAGACTCCTGAATATGTAAATGAGTTTGCGCAATCTCGATACCAGGACGTCTATATGTGGTTTGAAGCTGAGGAATTGGTCCAATGTAACTCCAAGGTATTTAATTTTATCTGTCCTTTGGAGAGTAGGACATACGCAAGGCTGGGAGGTTGACAAACACGTGTGAGCCGTTATTGACAGTGAGTTTGGGGGTAGGACATTCGATCGATGTGCAAATGCCACGTATTTGGTTTTCGTGACATTGAGAGTCAGCACATTATTAAGTAACCAAGTAACAACCCCGTTTAGCCCCTCCTGAGCCACACCAAATACCCCCTCCCAGCTGTCACCACTAAAGAAGAGAGCTGTGTCATCGGCGAAAGTAAAAATTTGACCATTATTAAGGTGAAACTGGCAGAGGTCGTTGATGTAGATCAAGAAGAGCGTCGGTCCGAGTATACTGCCTTGAGGCACCCCGAAGGTAACAGGCTCTTCGCTACTTACCATACCATCAATTCTAACTTGCTGTTTCCGGTTAGAAAGGTAGTCCTGAAATAAGTTTAAGGGAAGACCCCGTATTCCCATTTTTTCCATTTTGTGCAATAAGTGTGGAACAGAAACTGTGTCGAAGGCTTTTGCCAAGTCCAGAAACACCGTCAGGCAATTCCTCTTCTTATCCAAGTTCGTTATGACCGAGCTAACCAATTCATGTACCGCGTCATTGGTAGATTTACCGCGCCGGAACCCAAACTGGGAAGATGAAAGGAGGTTGTTAACCTCGAGGAAATTAATTAGCCGGTCGTTCATTAGGCGCTCCAGAACTTTTGAGAGCGTTGGAAGAATAGAAATAGGTCTAAAGTTATCGACACAGTTCCTGTCACCACATTTGTGTATGGGTTTTATAATTGCTGATTTAAACGCCTGTGGAAATGTCCCTGTAGATATGGCGAGGTTGCAGATGTGGGTAATAGCGGGGGACAGAATGCAAGCATATCTTTTCAGTAACCGGCCCGGGATCTGGTCAGATCCAACAGCACAATTATCCCTTAATCCTTGAACCAGTTGCAGGATTTCAGATTCGTCCGTAGGGAGCATGACCAAGGAATGGAGAGGAGTGGTTACCGCGAGATTTTCAGCTTTGTTTCTGGGGGGGAATGAATGAGAAGTGATTTGCTCGGCTAGGTTGCGTCCAACGTTTGCAAAGAAACTATTGACTTCGTTGATACTCCTTTCCGGGTTGACGCTTGAGATGAGACAGGAGGAGTAATCTGTTACCCTTTTAGATCCGCTAATCTGTTTTATAACATCCCACAGCATCTTTTTGTTGCCACTTGCATTCTCAATCTCTTGTTTTTCATAGTTTCTTTTAGCTTTTTTCAGTAGAGTGTGAGAAGTACTTCGTTCTTTGGGTCCCTTTTCGACTTTTTATAAAGATTATCCCTATTGCGCATGCATTTTAACAGCCCCTTTGTAATCCACGGCTTACTGACTAGTTTCCTTCTAGGAGTTTCTACTACTTTGGAGTTATCTTTTATAGCCTTTGCCAGACAACTTACTAGCAAGTTCGTTGCTTTATTTGCATCGCTGCAGTTTAGTATAATTTGAAAATCTATCTTTCGTATATCTAAGTCTAGGTTATCATAATCAATACGGTGACTAATTTTATTTGAATACTCTAGCTGAGACTTGTGAGCAAGGTCAAGGCTAATGGCCACACTCTCATGATCTGTAATCGATGATTCGACCACAAGGCAAGTAGCCTTTAATCTAGTCTTAACCATGATGTGATCCAGACACGTTTTACCATGGGTTGGTAGTACATGAGCTGGCAGCATACAGTGACCAGCCAGGACATTAAGGTATTCGTGAGAACGTTTATCTGGGCTGTCCATCACTATATCTATGTTTATGTCACCACAAAGTATTATGTTTTTGTAGCTGCTTAATGAAGTGAGGAGTACATCGAGGGCGTTAGTAAAATTGCTAGTGTTATGTTGGCCGGGAGGGCGGTAGATTCCAAGAATACAAGTGTCTGAATTTAATTTGAGTAATAGACAGTTTGCATCACTAATTGGTGGTTCTTCAACTGACACTTTGATTTGTTTTTTGTAAAAAATAACGACTCCTTCATTTTGTGTCTTATTCAAATTAGTTGATGCGTAGTTATAATTGTCAAGGATAGGTATATCTTTGGCTGACCGTAGCCAGCATTCCGAAAGAACCAACACGTCCCATGCTATATTAGACCTATGCAGAAGTGTAATGAAGTTTGGCATGTTGCATGCAATGCTACGTATATTTTGAGAGAGAATGTTGAGATGGCGATTACTATGATTTACATGGGTTTTTATATCATCTATATCACATCTAATAACTTGAGCCACCGACAAGGAATCCAGATCCGAGTGAATAACTTCAATATTTTGCATCATATGCAAACTATTATTATCGAAAGATGCGGGTCACGTTTATAACGTGACCCGTTAAGTATATTTTGAAGGTGGTTGTCACTCAAGTCTGGTATGTCGGTGGCTATTGCTATTATAATGTTATGACGTGAGATGATAAGTGGAATCGGATGACGTTTAAACAGACAACTACTATTGATGATCACAGCTCGATTTACTAAATCTTGATTCAAAAAGTGCGTTGTGTAAAATGCGTGTGCATTTGGTGTATGTGGATTGCGTGTAACATAAGGTTGTGTATGTTGTGTGAGACTGCAATTAGGTTTAAGTAAAGGTAACAAATAAGTGTAAAAAGTAAATTTAACGAACGGCATAATCCAGATTATAGATAATGACAATGCAAGGCTATTTTTAATAAGTACATTTACCAGTCACAAAATGAGTTTGTTTAACTCAGACTCATCATTAATACGCACTGGCGATGACCCTTCTTCTTTCTTAATGTAGACCTTTCCGTAGGACGTCCAGGCCGCAACAAGCTTTTTATCCTTGACATTTAGGCGCGCAACATAGAACAACCTTTTTGATTTGCTTGATAAGTACTCTGAAATATACAGTGTGCGTAAATCGCCCGGGATGTTAATGTGTTGCGAGTTCAAACGTGGTTCCTGAAGTTCACGTCTAGATTTATTAAACGAGATGTACTTAGAAATTACAGACTCTTTCCGCATTGTTGTAGTAAATTCTACCACTACGGCTTCGGACTTTGAGCGGTAGATATCTCTTATCTCCGACCCTTCGATTGGTGTCTCAAGTCCCAGTGCTGAGCCGAGGTTTTGAACTAAGTTGGAGAATACTTTTTTGTTTTCAATTTCCTGCTTAGGTAAGTTGCGAATTTCGATGGTTGTAGAGCGCGCATTCTTTTCGAGGAGGTCAATCTGGTTTTCTAGGGTAGTAACTCTGTTTTTGTATTCGCAATTTTCCTTCTCTATTCCTTCCTTTCTTCAAGAAAAAGAATAATGTTCTCGAGATATTAACGCTTTCACAGTCGCCCCAAATTCTATGTCCCGAGCAATGCCGAGAATAAAACATGTTGGAACGCTAAGCGTGTCGTCGGTACTACAGGTTAAAATAATTGGAGACTCCTAGTGGGCTTTAATTCTTTATTGCACAAGAAAAACAATACATATAAAATAGCAAAAATATATGAGTTATATTATGTACAATGGCGGGCTTTAACATTCTGAATACCAAGGAACCTATGGTAAATTAACAAGAACCTGGCGTACTGGCGTCGTCTAGATAGCAATAGCTATAGTTGATCTGTCATATCATCGAATGGTTAAGGATAAAATAGAATTTGGAAGTAACTCCATTGCTAAAAACAACAGATTTGCATCCATTCTGGTTTCTGCGTCTATTCTAATCAGGACGGACGAAAACGCATTTTCAATGACCAAAAGGCTAAAAGGACCTGCCGGGGATGCGGAATAGTTCCAATAGTTATCGCGGCCCCGGAACATAAAGGGCAACCGAAGGAACGAGGGTGGGTTCTAGTCAGTTCAAGTCTGACACTCCCTCCTGCTCCACCCAGGGCGGGAGAAGTCATTTGATGATTTCCCATCCATAAAAAGGGGCTTGTGGGACTTAAGTTGTCAATTCTCTCTGGTAAAAAACTAGCAGAAAACTTCCCAATTATTAAAATTATATGCTCTTCGAAGAGATGTCAGGCGATTCGCCAGTCAACTCTAGCAAGATGCATAAACTAGTAACATTATATTAAAAGCTTTGAAAATAAAGACGAGAAGAGAGTGATTAACGACACGCTTGGCGCTGTAACCAAGCAATTAACTATATTGCATGTCTCCGTGTGAACCGAAATATGTATGATTTAGCGGTTACAGGTATGATAGTTTGTGGATGCTTTTATATCTTTCTAAACGCATGAACCATGATGTACGAGAAATTCATAGTGAGGACCAGATTCATTTAACATATTGAGCCGATGTATTGAGCCTAGTTAAAAGCTAGTTGAATATAAATAAGTATTCTTAAGAAACAAATAATAACCCTTATTTAAAGTAGCAGTGGCGAAGACACTCCTCTTATCTCTCATGGCCCTTCCAAGTCTTATTATTTGGGCCGAAATATGGGCAATGGGCATACTGTAATGTTCGCAAGCGCTTCTGGTTCCCTTACATTCTATTCAGACCAGCGTCTTAGACAAACAACTTCTCTATAAATCTGTATCTAAGAAGTTTCATGCTGATTCTTCTCCATGGAGGTCTACCTACGTTTTAAAACAAGCAACTAACGTCACCTTTCTGACTTAAGAGCCGACTCTGACAATGCAATAAGTGCCTGGAAATGGTCTGAGTGGAATAAATGCCTTGAATATCAATTTCGCATCACAATTTCTGTAAACATTCACCTATGAACAAAATGTATTGCAATGGGATTACCTACGAAGAAGTCCTATTCCATTAACCGTTCAATTCACGCCTTAATTCCGCAGCGAAAAAACCACGTACGACTTTCATCTAGCCCTCATCAAAGCAAAGAAACATCGACCTAATTCACCCAACTGCCAAACAAAATGAACTAATTTTGCAATAGTGACCTAAAGCGCTGCGAACTATCGCATTAGCGTAGTGTGAACAATACAAAGTGCAATATGCAACGACCACCGAACCGGTTGTAGCCGCTTAGTGGAACTTCACTTTTATTTACAGAGACTAATTCGATGCAATCAGGGCTGTGCGGAGACGGATGTTTTTCTCTGATTGTGTAAGCAATGGTGTTACTTCTAATATACTCTACATCTATTAGAATAAGGTTTATATTACGTTGAAGAGGCAAATGTTTTGCCAAATTAAGTGAAGTAGCACCGTAAGACGAATGTTGTTTTTGTTTGAATGTTGGTATTAGAGTGTTAAACTGTTGTGCAGTGCTTTTAAGTGTGAAGACCTGTTTTTTATTTGCCTTTTTTAAAGATTTTGCTGCTAAAGTGCGCGTCGGAAAGCACGTTAGGGTTACGTAGTTTCGTATTTGGGTGACTACTACTTTTTAAATTTCATTGCAGTGATATTTTTTAAAACATCTTCAAAGCAAATTATTAAACTGGCAGAGGGCAAGACCACATTTTTTTTTACTATGAACCGAAAGATATGTTTCCCGATCAAAGAATAATTTAATAGTTTGGTACCGTAATCATTGACCTCAGAAAAAAAAACGACGACAACGTCTAAGTCCATTTCGTACTACAAAAAAAATTCAGTCACCATTTCGTACTACAAAAAAAACCAACCGTTTTTCGCCAAACCACCCCTCTACGTCATAAAGAGACAGAACACCTACCATTTACCTCTCACAACACCCTAAACTGGAATGCTTTTACTCTACCATAAAATACCGGCGATTCGTCGTGCTTAGACGCGTGGCATCCTTAGGTCTCGAGCGGCGGCCAGTCGTATTTATATAACATCAAAGAGGTTCCACCCCGTCGTCTGGCTGGCCAGTGATTCATATTTCATCAACGTTTGACATATGACATGTTCGGAACCCCCCCCTCCTCCCTTGTTTGTGGAAAGTCCCGCTGTGGAAATTATTGGCAAACTTTGCGCATTTTTCCTTTTGCTACAAATTTTGTGTCCTTGGCATTTAAGTTAATATTTGGAGAAGTTGAATTTGATTGGATTGTCTAAAGTCTCTAAAAGATGTTTTTAAATTAAGCATATAAATAGCATATGGTGTTATCGTAATACTAAATTAACTAACGAAAATGAATACGATAAATAACATTTCACAAAACACACAAAAAAATATGTTCATAAGTATATTTTAATTGAAATGATTGATTCCACTTTGAATTTGCTTATGGCAAACCACTCTTCTCAATCACTGTGCTGTATCTCCTGAAAGCTAGAAACCCACCAAAAAATCTAAACACAGCGAAGCTCGATGACTCCCCAAAGTAACAATTCAAGTATCTTGGATCCCAACGAATTCAATAAAAGCTGAACAAAGGAATAGAAAGAAAAAACAAATTGTCTGCAATCTAGCAGGAAATTGATTGTGATTTCCAAATTACAATTGACGTTTTCTATATCGCGCAATTAAAGTTTTACCCGATATTTGCGTCAACCACGTGGGACACGTAGTAGCATACAGCACCTGTACTCGTACCCGCACATTTAAGAGAGTTTGGAGTTTACCTTTTACATCAAATACATCGGAGACAAAAAACATCGTAAAGAAAGCTGGACTAAGTCCAAAATCACCAATCCGCCTAGTACAAGCGTAGTGATACTCCGTAGTGATCTCAAGCCTTCTCTGTATGAGAAGAGGCCTTTACCCCGCAATGAGACAGTAACAACCTGGAATTATTTATTATCCAAGTAGCCTAGTCGTCATACAATATGCAAGATTGCCTATCTACGTCACATGTCAGTGAGAGACGCATAATTCCCGTATCGTTCCATTGCAGGCCGCCATGTTTACTTTACAACATCAAAGACGTTATTACTATTGGGACTTATGTCTGGGACACAGCGGTTAGCATTCGCTAAACTGTTTGACTGTCCCCAACGGAACGGTATACTTAAATAATTTTAATATTTACATTAATTCATGCATGTATACATTGAATATCGTCTCTTTTAAAGTCCAGACATAATTATTAATATCAACATTTTTTGTGCAACGAACCATGCAGAATACGTTTCGGTCAGGGCTCTTCAGGAAAGTTCCAATTACAATATATAGGTACACCTGCCTCAACAAGCATCGTGAGCTCAACTTTATCTTAAGGAGCTCCACGAACCTACACAATATTACTTGGAAGAACACAAAAAGGTCGGTCTTAAGGCGGTTAGGTTTCAATGGTGTTCCTTTCAACGACCAAGCGACAGGCGGCTGTCGGGCTACTATTGTCCTTTTATTGTGTCTCGAATCACGTGTGTCCGTTTATTAGCCATGTTCACGCCAACATAATTATTCTAGTTATAAAGTAATGTATGTGACATACATTTTTAATACGGTTTACAGATCATCTAAAGGGTTTTCTACTTTTCATCTGCTAAACGGGACTTTGCTGGTATGACTGAGTATGACTTAATAAATTGAAGCCTCCAGTCAGGGTATCAAATAGCGACTTCATGCTAAAAGGTACTCCCTATGGGGTATACAAACCCTTGGACAGTAGGAGGGTTCGCTCGCTGGATAGGATTTATTGACGCTAATTATCACGGATTTTGTTTAATTTCTATTCACCTATTCTTTTATCAAAATACAGCTTAAAATAAAACCACAGGTCGTACCTACAAATCGTAAGTACCAATAAGTTCTTTACGCAGGCCCCACCTAACATAACAAGGCATTGTTTGAATGGTGTGGCCAGCCCACGACAATGGTGTACCACGAAATGTTACGTAAACATGTTATGTGGTTCCTTAGATATCAGGGTTTCATTTAGAATTATAGAAATGCAAGGGTGTAATAGTAAAGTAATAGGGGTAACAGGGTGCCCTATTTGATACTGGTGAGATTTTGAAGTCAGAGCTGGAGTCAAGTAGAGAAATTCGTTATTCGTCTACATTTTGGGTTTCGTTTGATAGGAAACTACATAAGTTTGTGTATCTACTTGCAGATGCAGCTTACTATTACCTTGTTAGAACTACCAATGGTAAGTAATCACGTCATATAAAAGTTAAGTATTAAACTTCTCAGTAGTGCCTGACTAAGCTCCAAGATTGAAGTCACCCGAAGATTGCTTAGAATAAATCTAGAAAACGCTACACTATCGTAGCTACGCCTCGTTCAGTTAAAAATGTTTGCCCTCACATTAATATCTTTCCCTCAAATAAATTAAAAGAAAACAAAAATTCCAGTACATTTTAAAAACACGATGTAAATAAAATTCGTAACCAAAAAAGGCCAAGCGAAACTACAACCTCCGTTCTTCGTATATGTCCTATAAAAGGACACAAAAAAAATAGGACACTTTCTGTGCGTCTATCACGGCTTGGCTCAGCCGAGACAAAAGAGTGCCGTGGGAGGGCCCAGCCTCCCGGATAATCCGCCGGGGGGCGCTTTGTACGACACGACCCGTTTTGACAGTTGAAATAATGTTTGATAACAATTTTTAAGGACATTTTTCGCGGAATGTTTTATTTTTTTTACTCGAAAAAACGTTGGATGTTACATTTTTATCTCGGCTCGTGGATCAGCTTTGTAAAGGAAGCCGCATCTATTTAAATTAATCAACCTTTTAAGAATTTTCTTTTGATAATTTTGAGACAAGTATTTTTTATTTTGTTTTTGTTTTCTTTGCCTGTCAAAGCGAAAAAATAAAAGGTTCTGTTGTAAAGCCTAATAAAAAACAAAGTCCATGATTATGAAAACAGCGCGCAATATTCTGAAACCATGTCTTTTAGATTACAACGTCGAATAATTGGTCCTTTGAGCCTTAGCGACATCAAAATTCAGACAACCTTACCGTATCGGGACGCGGAAACGCGCGCATTTTTTAAAATTTCCAGCACAATAAAGAAATACAAAATACTTGTTCCATGTCCACAACACGAGTCTCGTCTCCTTTGTTTTAATATTATTTATCTGGCGAGGCGAGCCGAGGCGGAAAGGCGTTGGATTTACGACGGCCATTCGGAGTAAATCGGAATGCAACGTTGTTGTACGATCGGACTGACGCCGACTGATCCGATGCGTTTAATAGTTCGAAGGGAGTACGTTGTGAAGACATTGTTCGGTTATTTATTGTAGGGAAGATTTGAATACGTATGCCTGTTGTTCTTATGGAGTGCTATGCTAAACGAGGCATTTGTAACGTTAACTGTCGTGGGAAAGCTTTAAGTTTTATGATTGGGTGTTGCGAGATTTCCCAGTGGAAATGAGCCGTAAATCTTGGCATCCATGTTGAAATACATTGGTTCTTAGATCTATGGCTCTATCAATCCTATCTCGTTTTCTCACTGATTTAATAGACTACTTGTAGTTCATGTAATTCCAGTATAGCCATACCCCAGAAAAACATTATGTATCATGTTGCAATAGCCAGACTACCAACACATACCCACCCGCAAGAGGAACCTTGTGGCTAAGGTGTTTTAGGCATTACGTTTGGGCAATTCTTCCTGGTACTGGGGTACTAGGGCTTTAAGCTTACTTAGTACAACTATCCACTGACCTATGAACGGTTTCCCATCGAGCCTCTTCATCCAGTAGAAGCGCTGGCTGTGCGGTTTGTTCTCGCGGTCGTACTGCTCCCATTGCTGGCGCAGGAAGGTGTAGCACACGCAGCAGCAGCGGACGGTGCCGTCCTCGTCGCCCTCGGCGCGGTACCCCGCCGGCGGAGCGTGCGCGCCCAGGAACGGGAAGTATGGCTCTGTGCACTGTTGGGGGAATTGGGGGTTAGAAATCGAACTATAAATCTGTCAAAGTCAAAATGAAATTGTTTATTGCCATTAGACCATGGAGGCAATTTGAAGATCAATTCTCTATATTCTCTGTCTCAATAACTAGATTCTCTGTCTTTCTGGATTTACAAATGTTTCTGCGACCAACATTCAGGCAGAAAAAGTAGAGGGCACTAACTAATTATACATCAGAGAAAGACATTTTTTGTCACTTTGCGAATAAGCCAATAGTTCTTGTAGTTCTTCTGAAAACATTTGACACATTTAGTCAATATGGCAACATTTAAAGTATATTTTTATAATAGCCTGAATTCAGTCGTTTCATGGGAAGAGGCATCAGACCGACACGATCGATTCGATAAGAATCCCGTTTTTCATTCGGACGTACGGAAGCCTAAAAATATATTATTAAGAAGCTACATTATGTACCAACATACTGCTCGTATGTACATTTCACAACAAACAATTAATAAAAACCGATTAAAAACTCGAGGAAAAAATAAAAAAGCAGTAAAGTATCGATCGATCATCGAGTACAATACACACATACAATCTTGAAGAAAACAATGCACATCGTTCCACTGAATTATAACTATTATCTATTCACTTACCGATTGCACGCACTAAGATATGTACACACTGGAGACGTGTGTTGAATAATGTTGAGCAACAATGTTTTATTTATTACTAGCTGCTGCCCGCGACTTCGTCCGCGTGGAATAGTTCCCGTTCCCGCGGGATTTCCGGGATGAAAACTATCCTATGTTCTTTCTTGGGTCCCAGACTATATCTGTACCAAATTTCATTCAAATCGGTTCAGTAGTTTAAGCGGGAAAGCGTAACAGACAGACAGACAGAGTTACTTTCGCATTTATAATATTAGTATGGATGGATACGACGGAAAACAAACTAAAGGTGGTGGTTAGGCCCAGTGGTTAGCCCCCGAATACTCAAACGACAAGATGAGACAAGACGCTCTTAAATCTGTTACTGTCCTTACTTTATCACTTAAGAGTCACAAAGACAGCAATATACTTTTGAGAGGGTTTTTAAAATCACAAATACAGAGACAATAGACTTGAGAGGGTTTGTAAAATTAAGTGTCATTTCAGCATTCGGCCATAAAGATCATATCTTCAGCATATTGGCCGAGCCACCAACAAAATGTATAGGTGAGACAAGCGCCACACGATTCGTTGGTGGCGCATCCCAATTTGGCCAATCTGGTGTTAGGTGTGTCTCATTAGGACGCCTGAGTTTAGACTTCTGAAGTACTTGAGGACTCGCAGATGCTTTCCTGTCCCAAAAACAAGACGTTCCTGCAATTTTTCGCCGCCAACAACCCTTCAAACGGTTAGGGCTGGTGGTAGTACTTACCCCACGAGCTCATTTATAAAGCTAACACATACCACTGCTAAGCACATCCTTACTAAACACTACTAACATTGTTTTAACGTCGTATGCATCTACGATAACCGACATTCTCGCGACTATAAATACCACGAGACAGCGAAATGTTATTTCGGAAAATTCTTACAACACACCATCTCCCTAGACTTTTTCCCAACTATGTTGGGATCGGCTTTCAGCCTAACCGGATTTTGCTGAATACCAGTCTTTTATGGAGCGACTGCCTATCAAACCTCCGCAACCCAGTTACTAGGTATAGGTATCAATATACGCCTTGGTTAGACAAATTGATAGACTTTCTGGCTTCTGACTACTCGTAACGTTAGTCAAAATTCTACAAATGCCAATAGGACCAACGGCTTTACGTGCTTACTGAGGCACGGGTTGTCATTGTCTGAAACATCCAATATAAACTTTTTTTTTTTTGGTGAGTGGGAAATCATCCTATGACTGCTCCCGTCCTGGGTGCGGCGGGAGGGCGTATCAGACTCTTACTGACTAAAACCCACTCATGTTCCTTCGATAGCCCTTTATGTTCCAGGGTCACGGTAACTATTATAAACATTCCGCAACCCCGGCAGGCATCCAATATAAACTTTACAAAGTGCATATGAATTGGAAAAGTCACATTGGTACTTGTCACCTTCGTGCCGTGTCACAACTCCCAACACGTTATCAATCAGTGAACACACCTCTTTACCGCTCGTTATGTGGGAACAGTTTATGGGAAAATACCGTGAGTTATTGCTCTGCCTTACCCCAGTGATGCGTTTTATCTCATGGGAACATCGCGTTTAGTGTTTACTGATGAGCTATTAAGAGGTGTGGCCTGTCTCTCGGTGTTGCTCAAGTCTTGGTGAATGCTGTTTTACTTGCAAAATCTGGACATGCCAGCAGTATGTTTTATAATACTATCAGGTGACAATTTGCGAAGATGGGTGGATGTTCGTTATTTACTGGCTTGCTTCATAGTAATATGGTTTAAACATCAAAATAAAACAGGCTTCATAACATCACACTATGACCCACAGGATCCGAACTGTAAACAAAGACTTAACGCGGGTAAAACCGCGAGGGACAGCTAGTCATTTACATACGTAAGAACTAAGCAAATACCGATCCAAGTCTACAGGGAAAATAACATTAATCCTTTACCAGTTCAGTTGCGTCCCTCAAAATCCTGGGATCCACGCTCGCTGTTAAAACTCAAACGAGTGACACAAATTCCGATATCCCAGGGATACAGTAAATCCTTATCTAGTGAAATAAAGAATTGGATACTTAAGCAGACAAACCGATGTAACTGTAACATATTATTTCCATACATATTTATTCTATTCTACAAAGTTATTATTCAAGCTAAGAATCTACGATCTATAGAAGCAAAGCAGTAATTAAAGACGTAGCGTAAATTCGTAGATCATTGATTTACGGGTAGTTGTGATACAGAAAGTCTGACAATCAATACGGTAGTTTCCACCATTATCAATTGACGTTCTTTTTATGAGCTGTCAAAACGCAATTCTCCAATAGATTTTGTATGGCAATGGCATTTTATGACGTCACTAAATAACAACTCAATTGACTATCTAATTATTGGTTTCAAAGCAACTAAAAATCAAATTTTATAGCAAATTGAAAATGAACCGAATTTATTGGGCTGAAATTAAAAGAGGTTTTATAGAAATTGTGTCTAACATTTATTGGTTAATGGTGGAAACTACCCAATTGCAATGCAATACAATCAAATGCATTACCTAGTCAGGTTGTGGAGGTCTTTTAGGCAGTCTCAATGTTTATCAGAGGTATTTATCTGTATCGGTTAGACTAGAAGCCGATGGTGACACAAAAAGAAGATGATGTCAATGAGTGTCAGTCAAATGTGGAAATGTCATCCCCACACAAATCCTCGAATGAGAAAACGAATGAGAGTGAAGTCATAAACACTTAATGGTTCATAAAATGTACAAGAAAAGTGAACTGATCAAAAAATTGTGTAACAGAACAATCAGGTCGTATTATGCAACAAGATAAATTAAGATTCATAAATAGTAAAATAATGAGTCAACTTCACCGTCTTTACTATGATTGTCTATTTATTTATGACTAACTTTTATTCTAACCTTCCTTCTCTATTTGACCTAGTCAAGGGTTTGAATTTTCAAAACCTTGCCTTTTTGTCAATGTGTGTAGCGTCAATAGTTTCAACTCCGCGTTAATAGTTCCCAAAAAATCTCTTTATACAAGATTATCAAGCTACCAAGATTTATTCAGTATCACATTGTTTTTCTGCATTACCATCAACAACATCGTGTTTTTCTTCAATCATCTCCCTTCAATATGATCCCACCTATCGCATAATATATCTCACGTACAGACGTCAAACCATGAATAATTCAAAACCCCATACATCATAATCATTCACCACCCACCGTTTAACATAAACCCCCTTCTGTAGAAGTATTTTTAACCCCAACCACTTACATCTTCTCGTCAAAACAATCTCGACGTACCAGGAACTCATGAGCAATAACCGGCCGTGCACTGGACATAATTACGTGTCAAATGTCAATCGCTTTAGGCGTTCCATCAATTGCTATCCGGTTAGAACCGGGACATCCAAACACATGACTACGCGCAATGATGTTTCAATAAACAGATATGTTATAGGCTCACAAAACAACCAAAAAAAATGTTCCGTGCAGCAGCGGCAGCACACACACACACACATGTTATTCATTGTACATTTCACTACAAGTGAAATTAATAGAAAAGGATAGCATGATAAATCCAATAAGAAGAAAAGAAACAGCTATTGTTACCAGTTACGCTTGAATGTAAACAGTCATTTTTTTGACCACCAATCACAGCATGTTGGCATCATAGACTAACGACACAGAAGGTACACACCGTCGGCGTCGGTCGTATACAAAATTCATAGACGCGGTTTGTACCCATAAAAACTAAAGATAGTTAGGTGAGAAATTAAACACGCTATAAAACGAAAAAATATTTAATATGTAATAAAAACAATCATACACCTTCGAAAAGATTTAATTTATTTCTTTTTTGTCTCATAGAGAGTTTTTTAATTTCGGGATTATTTTTATGAGCACTATGTAGGCGGACTGAGGTGTATTTATCGATGATTAAAAGCAGGTGCCTGTTGTTTGGAATGTTCCAAAAGTGAAACAAATATATTGGTATTATATAAGTTTTTAAAACAAAGTTTTCATTCAAATGAGATTTTATAACCGATCCCGATTTTAAACATACTGAAAATAAGCTTTCTGATGCATAGTATAAGCCTCCCATGTTTCTGATTGTTACCAATTTGTGGAACCATAATTTTTCATTGGTACATAAAGCAAGATTTAAAATAAAACAGAATAAGAAAGTAACGACAGGGTAACAATAACTTTACTGCCTAATATTCGCATCTGTACTTTTATTCTTTGTCCGGAGCTCACGCGTCCTTGTCGCTCTCACGACAAAAGTGTATTTGCCATTACTTTCTTTTTTCTAACCTCTAATATTCAGAATAGTTGCAAAATAATTGAAAAATATTAATAAATCTAATTATATTGCGTATTTACTTGTGGTATGAGATCCCTTGTGCTTTATTTACTTTGGTATCGTAATTAGTACATTTTCTAAACACACACGATGGCATTTTTGTTTTTTTTTCGTTGCAGCGTGCAGCGTATGACTCACAGCGATGCGTGACGCAGACTAAAGGCATTAGAGCATAATTATGTTCTAACTAGGTCTTCACTTTGGCGCGCTCATAACATATCTGTTTATTGAAACATCATTGACTACGCGTAATAAGACGCGAATCGGGTGACAATGTCGTTCCGTACGTCAAGACATCGTTGCGAAATGATGGATGTGTTATGATTTGTTGAGGAAACACGGGTTTTGTATGTCGCGGGGAAATAACGTAAATATGTTGAGTTATTTCGATAAGTAGGTCAGTGATTACTTACGGCTGCTCGCTGCTTTCTTGGAACACGTGATAAACTACGTATGGTTCAGAAACCTTAGGCTTCACTACTGTGCTGGCTACCCTACATCAACAATCAACATACGTAGTTCGTTACATAACTGTTTCATTTACGATTGTTTGTTGACAAGCCCTAACAACAGTCCGTTGTCCTTGTTCAACCGATCCCCTCAATTGATCTGCTCCCCTAGTCCCATACAAGTTGGTGTGATATTACCTGCGTATCAGGCTTGACTCTGACGGTGTAGTGGTCGCTGAACCCGGCGCCGCCGCATACGAAGCAGACACGCACGTCGTCCTGCGCGGGCGCCGTTTTGTCGCGCGACGCACACGGCGACGCCGGCTTTGACGCCAGCGAGCTTTTTATGTAGGCCTTGGCCTTCTCCATACCCGCCTGCTGGAGAGAAAAGGAAAGGTTAGTTTAAAGGCATGAATTCATTAACAATATTTTTCAGAAATGCTATGGGAAGCATCAAGGTCATCGCAAGTCTAAGTCAACTTGACACAAGTCCAACAAGACAAGAAATTTAAAACTGCCCATACTTCGATGTCACAACCTTATCAGATCGTACTCAAGCAATCAACATTCCTGACCAGTTTAGTGCCAAGGCTTAAATATTTTGACGCCCCCTGTAATGTGGGTCGCGCCGCAGCGAAAGTATCATTAAAACCTTCTGGGAATACAACCGACCGACCTACTGTACGAAAACACTGAAATTTTCCCTCTTCACGACAACCATCCATCTGTGAAAGAGTAATGGCTTATCGGTTTTGAGTATGTTGATGAAAACTCAACCCTATAGCAGTTCGTTTTAAGTATTTTTTTGGAGGGTTGGAGCCTACTTTTAATACGGCTCATATACCAGGAGATAAATGTTTAAGAATGTTAAAGAATCTTTATAAATAGACAAATGGCTTTTTCTGGTCCAATGCTTTGATATCAGCAAGTATTTTTGTATTGATAAAAGAAATGAACAATGGTCATCAAC
Organism: Athetis lepigone; assembly: GCA_033675125.1. Taxonomy (NCBI): domain Eukaryota; kingdom Metazoa; phylum Arthropoda; class Insecta; order Lepidoptera; family Noctuidae; genus Athetis; species Athetis lepigone. Next base: position 12,870,832 of record CM066221.1, read on the forward strand.
TAAAACAAAACTTAAAAAACAAATGATCTGTCAAAACGCATATGTCTTGTACTTATAGGTCTTGTATGGCAAAAAGGTGCTGTCATGACACAAAGTGGCCAACTTGATTGAATAACTATACAATATGTCTGGGTAAGGACACTGGTATAAACTTAAAAAGTGTGAAGCACCTATTATTTGAAAGAACTATCACTTTGGGGCCAGCACAGATTTCATCTACTTCAGAGAAGTTCAAACACTAAATCAAAAATCTTCCAGACGTCCAGTTAATTAGTTACTAAACCCAGAAGCACTAAATCTCAATTAAATCCGCATTCTCAGTGGCAATTTCAAGAAAACCATAAATATCTATCCAGTTCTACACGATCAGCCATTCAAGACATCTTATAGATCGCGAAAATCTAATCGGAAAGTGAACCATGGCTGAGTGCCAACAGTTACGAGTCGAATTAAGGTAACACTCATGAATATCAAACGGGACATTTTGCAAATAAACTCGTTGCTTAGTTGGCAAATGACATGGAAATTGAATGAAAACATAGCAAGTTTTCTTTCATTTGTGAGTTACTTAGAATATTGGATTTGAAATTGAGTTGGTTTTGCGCCAGTTATACTGTTCCTGATGAAATCAACATGTAAGTCATCTTTCTATATCCATAATATTAATATTTCTTTCCTAACTACGTTGAAGTTAACATGTAAGTTATCTTTTTATATCCAGATCTTATTTATCATCATCATCATCTTTCTAGCCTTCCTCTCCACTATGTTGAAATTAGCTTTCTGTCTACTGGATTCAGCTGTTTTACGTAGAGCGACTGCTCATCATATCTTTACAACCCAGTTACTGAGCGACACGTTGTGGCTTCTAAAGACCACACCTGTTTATAAAATGTTCAACTATGTATTAAAATTTGGTTCAAGTATCTTCAGGTAGCTCTCAACAATGTTGTGATAGAAATTGTGATTTCCCCAAAACACACCGACAATGTCCTTCAGTTACCGACCGTGACCCCGGACCATAAAGGGCAACCGAAGGAACATGAGTAGGTATTAAAAGTCTGACACGCCCTCCCGCCGCACCCAGGACGGGAAAAGTCATTTGATGATTTCCCACTCACCAAAAAAAAATAAGAAAAAATGACATTCACTCGATGGCCAACAGAATCCGTGCTGTTATTTCCAACAATATCAACGATATCACGTTATTATTGGAGATAAGACCAAACGGACGTATCTCAATGAGTTCTGACGTAATTGTAAATAAGATAAGCAATCTCGGACATCGACGCCCGTTACAATACTAGGAGAGATACCCTCCACATGAGGCTAATGATCCCTCTCTAGTGACGTCAGAAGTAATCAGAACTACTCCAGTTTCTTGGAAAAGACCAGGTTTTGATTATTGCCACATCTGGGGACGAAAAATTGCTAATACCGATTACAAGATGAGCAGTAACTATAAATATAAAATGGTATACTGACTGACTGTTGCTATATGAACGTTAAAAAGCTTAATATAAAACGCCCAAATCGCTGATCCGAGAGACTTGATAGGGTGTGTTCTTTGTAAAGAATAGGTAACCTAAGAAATATTTTTTTATAAATTCTAACCCTAAAGGGGTTAAATAGGAGATAAAAAGCTGTTCAATTACATAATGAGATTCCACGGAGAAACTTAGAAAGATGTACTCGGTAAATGTTTAGGTAGGTCATGCGTATCATAGGACCAATAGATAAATCAAGGAACCTGTCAGTCCTAATACTCCATTTGCAATTTTTAAACTGCTCACGTCTATATAGTACGTGACTTCAGGTAATTCCGCTTGGAATTCTGCCCATTAATGAAGGATGACCTACAAATAACTCAGAAAAAGGGAAGGCTGTGAAACTACGAGCAGCGAATAATAATAGTGAAATTAATTAAATTTATGACACAAAAGAATCGTAATTAAAATGTGAACGCGACTTGGATACGATTCGGAAACCAGGGAATACCGAGAAATGTTCATGTTATTGACTTGGACAGCCTTTAGCAAAATTCATTTAAGAAAATGTGAGCGTTTTCAGAATTCGCTCCTTAATTATGTGATGAAATAACGAACATTAATTTGCTTGTAATTAGAATGAAGGACCATGACATTTAGTAATCTCCTGAAACGATGTCTTAATTTTCACGATCATTTTAAACGTAATCATTACAGAAAACACCTGAACATTATATTCATCAGCCGAAACAACTCGAATTTAACCAGGAACAGTAAAAATAAACATCACCGCTTCCCTAATGGCATATATGCGTGAATACAGAAACTCACCCTTCCACGGGACTTTCTACCAAATTATAGGCCGCGACCCTCTCCCATAGAAATCGGCGCCCAACCGCGATAATCGCTGTACATTAATGAATATTTTATTACATATTACGAGTAAGCGATCGTGTCGCGCGATAATACTAATGAGTCACGCAGGATTTAGGTGTTTGATTATTATATGGCGACTATTCGGCTGATGGGATGCCACAAACCGTGTTTGCGTATTTGTGCCGGCACGAAGGACCAAAAATTTGATTCGACGGTTTTAGTTTAACCGCTCTACAAGGTCTACCGATATCCCTGTAGTCGGAACTAAATTCAACGCGACTTCAGACAGTATCTTATCTCAGGACCTTACTCAGGTTATATTCACATATTATTATCATAAAAACATTAATTCATCATTGGTTAGACTGAATTACTCCTAACAGCCATCTCGTCATTAGCTCTGAATTCATTCCTAAGCCTTAGAGGATTATACCCATGACGTATATCGCACCGAACACATCACAATAAACATCCAATTTCGTTCAGCGCATCGATCGATCGTCTGACGTTGGCACATCGCGAAAGTGCGAAAACACGATGACGTGTCCAGTACATTGTATAGCACGTACAATGAACTGGTGCTGGCCTAGTTCTTTTTGTTATAGAAATTAAATGGTGTTGATGATTTGAGCAGGTTTAGTTAATTATGGTATAGTATAAGGTTCACAGTTCACACATATAACGGAACGGATACTGGACCTTTCCAAGGTGCGACTGAATAACAGGTTCGTAAAGATTGCAAAAAAAAACAATGAATGGAATATTTGTGCACATTAATGACAAATTCACAGAATGAATTGCAAAATATCCAATTCGGCTATTTTTTTAAATGATCATAGGACTCCAGGAAATAGAAAAAACTTATTCTGGATGAACAGACAAGTCTTTTATACGATTGTGTATAAACTCGAAATGAAATAAATGATGTTTGCCGGATCAATTAAGTACACACCGTACTGTGTGTGTGTGTGTGTGTGTGTGTGTGTGTAGACACCGTTAATTATGGGTTATTAATATATACATTGCATCAAAGCAAATTATGTGTAAAGCTGGAGCATTTTGCTCAACGAAACAATGACCTCATGAATGAATTAGACTACCACCATTATCTGACCATTTTTTTTGTCAGTACTTTACTGGTGGATGTTAAAATTCAGATGGGTTATGTCAGTACGTAACTATTAATAGAATACACAAATTACTACACTTACTACTTAAGGAAGTTTCATACAGCAAACGAAACTCATCAACTGCCACACTTATTCAACTTTTCCGGATTACGATGCCCTACTTCCCAGCTATCCTACTTTGGACTTTAGTAGCACAAATATACCCACATAGCAGACTAAATTAGTCCACATATAAAGTAAACCCGGAATACTGATTAGTATGAAGCCCTCTGGATTAGGGTAGGTTAAGTGTTACAATTTGAATGACACCCTCGGACATGTCACCAGAAATAGATCTGTTGTGGCATTTAGTTGGAAATGTCAAAAGCACTGCATGTATGAGAATTTGGGTGTTAAATCTACTTATATTATGTATGATTATTTGTCCAGTTTCATTAAAGCTTCGGACACACGGTGATTCGAGACACAACAGAAAGACAATAATAGCTCGACAGCCGGCTATCGCTTTCGCTTGATCGTCAAAAGGTTAAAACAGTTTTAACCAGCACAACTACTCGATTTTGGCCAGACTTAAAGAGGTAAAAATGCATTGTCATTTTCAAAGATTCACCACGCGTGTGAAGTCACGGACAACAGCTATTGCCCACATAAATAATAACGACATTTTATATTTAATTCCGTCAAAAGGAATTCTTCTATCAAGTTACTTCGCCATAATTACAACGAAGAAGTAAACATTTAAGGATAAATTAACATAATTAAAATTTCAACTTTCATTTCTTTCAACAAACAAAGAATAATATCAACTAATTTTATCTACTTAACAAATATATAAGATGTTAAATCTCATCATAATGATTTCATTATGTTTGTCTAAAATAAATTAGTTTCGTAGGTACAAGTAGTGGGTGAAGCAGCGAGCTAACTCTATTTGTTTCGTAAATTCCCGAGCAAATTAACTCGATTTCCTCGCCATCCTTAGCTTCACAATAAATATTATTGTACAATTTTGTTAAATAAATTCGGTTTGGAATTCAATTTGGAGGTATTCTTTGAACGTTTTACTCTGGTTTATTTAGTGTTGTATTACACTTGTAATATTATTTCCTGCTGAAAAGAGGGTAGTTTTCCGTGGCACATCAATTCGTGAAGAATATCGCTGTAATATTCCTTATTACCTTGTTCTAAAAGTCAAACAAGTTGCAACAAAGTCACTAAATGTATGTCGGCAACTAACCATTAATACTCGACTCATAATCCCTTCCTGAAGTACTTAAATAAATATATCAAGTTTATCAGATACTGCTTTGGATAAGCTTTACACGAGTATGACTAAGAAATCCTAGAAGAGAAAACCCGATATATTAAATTTCCAGTTTGGTCAAGATAACGATATCGAAACCATCTAAATTAAAGTGTATTGACTATCTAAAACACCGAACGTTACCCGTTATAATTATTTACTATGATAAAAAAGCAAGGCCGTGTTTCCTACAAATTGATATACGCGTAAATTGGCGCCCAACAGGGATTAAAATTTAACACAGAAAATTACATACAAACTGACATTGCCAGACATCCCCCTTCCCAAGAGCAGCATACATACAAACATACATACATAACACCTGCCTGTATTTCATATAGCTACGTCATATAGCAGTACCAGGCTAGCAGATATGCAAACACGTCGGCATCACAATGACGGACGGACAATCCGATCGATACGTGCGAGTGACGTGCCGGTTCTAATTGCCGACCCTTTGTGCTGCCGATGTGGTTATGTTGGGTCGTCTGTTGGTCCTATAGTCCTATGTATCTGTATGTGTGTGCGTTTTTGGCTGCCTCCCCCAGGAGGGGTCTGCGTGTAGATATTGTGCGTACACGTACACGTACACGCACATTTTGATAACACGATTGAAATGAAAGCCTAAATCAATATTTAGATGAAGCCATTTTATGGAGCCGTTTTAAATACTCTTTCGTGACGCAGAGATTAATTTTATGAAAAATAAAATCTAGACAAAGAGGTTTAGCCTAACTCTTCGTGCCAACAATAAAACCATAATACCAAAAGGAAGATCTTCAATCGAACATAGACATTATTTTCCACTCCATCTTGTTCCAACCGATTGCTTCACAAATGTTGGTCTACAGATAATTGTGATGACATTACTTATCAGCTGATTCCACAACCAGTTCGATCCGGTTTGATGTGGATGTTTATGTCTTTTTAATAGCATCTACCAATTGGCGTGCGTAAATAGGCAATCGACATCAAGGACGATTGGCAGCCAATATTTGCTGAGGTTGAATCAGCGAGCGAATAAAGATTTCGTGGTATTCAAATTTTCGCTTTGAGTATAAAATAAACGTTGATTTGACGTGTCTGTGTGACGTGTCTGTATTGGAAAATCGTCGACGTCCATTAGTTTTTGACTTATTACCATAATTCAACATTTTAATGACCCTACTCTGTTTAACTAATTAAGAATTTACAACACACACATTTTATTAAAATCGTCTATTTAGTAAAACGGTAATAAATTTATTATTTAGAACGTGGAGAACACACAGCTATTAAATTAATATTATTCAAAACACCTTCTTGAATATTCTATGAATCAGTTATTCTATATGAATAGTATAGAATAGTAAATAATATATGAATCACTAATGGTTATTTTATTTATATTATCGTAAAATCCGAGCACGTTAAATAGGTTATCATATAAAGATAAACATCATGTTATTAACGAGTTTGTATTAATTTATCTTAAACGAAATCATTATGTCGACCTATAGATAAAGCGGTTGGTTATTTCTTTTGCTAATATGTGTATCAACTAGTAAGCTACCGTACAAGTTTTGTTAATTTATTCTGGTTTATAATTTTCATTTATGTGACAGTTATTTTGTAAATTGGTTAAAAATTAGAGTTATACACGACAATGTTGTGTTTTGCTTATTTTAACTACTGTGAGAAGACATATAATAGGAAAAAACGTAGTGCAAAGTCGTGACAGGTGGATGGAATGGAGGGAGGCCTTTGCCCAGCAGGGCGGAACGGGCTAGGTAATAATAATAAAAAATAAACAACAACAAAAACTCAGAGATTAACGTTTCTTTTAAATAGGGATGACGAAAACATTAAAAAAATGGCATTCTGTTTAGTCCGTCTGATAGATCGGCCAAAAATACGGGACACGTATTTTTTGCTTGATCAAATTAATAAAAAATACAAAGATAAAGAGCAACAAAGTTCCGGAGTGGAGGCTTTTGACGTCATCTTCATGGAAATTTGTATGTGATCGTGACGCCATGCGCAACTTTAACGCACTGTATCTTCGTCATTCTTTGTTTACGAGAAAAAATAAAAAATACGTGCCCAAAATTTTTTAATAATCTATCTGACGGACTAATTACTTTTTTTTGTCGTCTCGCCTATTATATTGGTTAAATCATGTGGAGACCATAAAGGTTAATGAGTGGCATGCTCTCTTGATTAAAAAAGGAAAAGAGATTTGAGTGGACGACTTCTCTCGGTACGAGCAACTGGCTTGAACTTTTTGACTCCCTAAAAATGGTTTATGTTTTATAAAATAAAATCCCCGACGTTTGAGATAAACTCAAAAACACCTAAGCGGATTTTGAAGGATATATTTTAAAATAGGAAAAAAACCGACAATTCTAAGAATTTGTAACACCCGTTTGAAGCTGCGCCGGTAACTAGTACAAAACAAAACCTTATAATTTCTTTCTAATGAGCATAGCATCTATCCGCCCCGCGGGGTTATTACCTATGAAACAGCAATGAGCAATATTTGCGCAGTGATCGCGCGATCAACGCGCGATCGTCAAAAAAAATCGTATTATGTATGAACCGATTGCTAATCGCTCGCTGATTGTTCTAATGCACTTATTGCTACGATGACGATAAAGTAGCAATCGCTGGAACTAATTAAATATCACCTTTAACAAAAAAAACTTAACTTTGCTCTTAAAAACCATACTAAATACGAAACCACCACACGGAAAATGCATATTTTAGTTAACTGATTGCTCCACAGAGGCAGCACTATCGCTAGATTGCTATTTGACATGACGTATTTTGAATTGACGTTTATATTGCTAAATTATCGCGATCGCTCGGCTTCTGCAAGATACGTAATTCCAGTGCCGATTTTCAGGTGAAACGTACAAACGTTCAGAAAAACACTTCGACAGTTTAGAAAGGACAAGTGTTAATAATTAAATCAGCATTTCGCGGAATATCTAAATGAGAAATGTCTACATAACAACCGTATTCAATCGGTTTTGTAGCTAAATATTCAAGCAAATTATTCTGACTACTACAATGTTGCTTTAATATTAACATCAATGTTTCTATTAGAAATCGAATTGTTTTGAGTAATTAAGATAGAGCGTAAGATTTTAATGAAATATCAGAAATGGCGCGTAAAAATCAAAGAGCCGTGCTTGACTCTATACGAACTATACTCTATTCGGCTTTTATACGAAACCCTAATAAGTTAATTGAAGTTACATCTAAGAAGTGTAATTACAACTCGCTAGTATTCTTCTTAAACGTAAAAACACTGTTAGACTAGCCCCCAAGTTTTATCTGATTACGATAAAGCAAACATCACAAACATCGGTGAAGGAAAAGCATCGCCAGGAAACCTGGACTTATAGCGAATCATCATCTCCCTAGCCTTTTCCCAACCGTGTTGGAGTCGGCTGCCAGCCTAACCGGATTCAGCTGGATACCGGTGTTTTACGTGGAGCGACTGCCTATCTGACCTCCACAACCCAGTAACTGGGTGACACGATACCTCTTGGTTAGACTGGTCAGAGTTTCTGGCTAACCAGTAACGACTGTCAAAGTTCTACGAATGACAACCGGGACCAACGGCTTTACGTGCTTTCCGAGGCACGGGATGTCAGTGATGTCTAAGATAAACTTTAGAAAGTACATATGAATTGAAAAAGTCACATTGGTACCTGCCCGGATTCGAACCCACAACCTCTTACACGAGAGGCGGGCGCCATATCCACTGGGCCATCACGACACATCTGGACTTATAGCGAATATCAGTCCGAAATCATTAATTCGTCTTGAGCGCGCGTGGTGATCAATGCTCGTGCCTTCTCTTTATGAGAAGAGGCCTTTGCCCTGCAGTGGGACAGTCTGGCTGGTATTGTTTTCTGATAAAGCAAAAAGAAGGGGTTATGCAATACACATACCCTTGGGTCACGCCACTATTGGATTATATGCAGCAGTTTACGAGTAATCCCAACTTAAACACAATGGTGACCACGTCTCTAAGAGAATTTTCGCTCTTATTCGGGAAATGAAAATATGAGACACGTATTGTTCTGGTTGAAGAATATCCATTTAGAAATTCAACAGTATGAACAAAGCTTTTAACTGTGCTAACAGAAGAACCAGCGTGGAACAACGTTTCTATAATATTGTATTTAGGTATAGATGTTTCCCGCGGTTACACCCTAGCTACTTTAGGTCTTAGAAGACTCAATGGAGCGATTAGTGGTGCAAGGGAGAATAGAAGGGCAGCGTCCTCGTGGTCGGTCAGTAACATTCAGCTCAATCGTGGAGTGCGCGAGGAACTCCACTAATAGAAAAAAGTGGAGAGAAATCGCAAGGGCAGCTACTAAGGACTTTCCATGATCACGACCACTCTGACAAGAGTGCACGATTAAGAAGAACTTTAGGTCTTTGGTACTTCGCCCCCGTGGGCCATAAGCCTTGGTTATAGTTATCATAGGTAAATTTTTCAAATTCGACTATAAGTCTATAGATTACCGCGATTAAATAAATATTAGATTATGTTACATTATAAAGAACTGGTGACCCGCCCAACTGCAGCACACGGTTTAGGTACAAATCTCCTAAATTCCCCGCCTTTTCTCTACTAAGTATAATATTATGCATATAGATCACACCTAAACCGTCCACGTGAACTACTCTGTCTATTTGAGTAAACGTCAAAACAAACTTGATTTTTGAACGGTATCTAGTTAATGCGAAAAACTTCACCACTTTACATAAAATCAAAGTCAATTAAAAAACCCCTAACAAGTACTCGAATAAAATTGAAAATCCAAATTATTACGGAACCAACGTTCGGTCGAACATCAACAATTTCGTACAAAATAAATATTTATTAAACATTAATGACTACGATTTGTATCAACCTCTCCCCGGGCTTACAGGGCATGGCGGGGGTGGCAACCCCCACAAACCCCGCCCATTTCGCCGAAACGGGCTTTCGTTTGAATATTATTTTCTATAAAAACGTCCCTTTAATTCGTGTAGGGCTGTCAAAACTTACAAAATACTTATTTTATTATACAAGCGTCTGTGTTCGTAATAAACTCAAAACTACGAATCAGATTTCCTTGCCGTTTGCACCAATATAAAGAGTGATTTCTTGTTTCAACCGCCACGTCTGTCTGTCTGTACACAATAAACTTCAAAACTACTGTACGGATTTTCATTCCGTTTCCACCAAAATACACAGCGATTCATGACGAGTGTTTAGGCGTAAAAATTCCAAAGTATTGTAAAGTGCGAAGCTAGTTAAAAATCAACCTAAATTCAGCTTTGCGGAAACCTATTACAGACCTAAGATGGCTAGAGAAGTTTAGCGCCTTTCTAGGCAATTATTTTAGCGCTTTTTATGGCAAAGTTCAAGAGGTGTCGGCATTAGGAGTGTCGACATTTAAAAGCCGTTCGTAGGCAACATTAATGTTTGAATCCAAGAATCAAAGGGCATCGGTGGTAAGAGAAAATCTAGGCAACTTGCCTTATCTAAGATCCATCTTTCCCACTGTCGGATGAGTTTGGAGAATTACGAGCCTTTCATTAATTTAATTGATAATTACTAGCTTTTGTCAAGATTTCTTCCGTGTGAATGTCGATGATTATGTAAAGGACATGGGGTTCAAGTTTACTCCGTACCAAATTCTATAGTATCTTTCATTTTCGGTTTAGTTATTTAGCCGTGTAGCCGAGAGACAGGCATAATTAAACTGTTTCAGATTGCATAGCAAAAGAATCCGAAAAAGAAAAATATATTTACAGTACCCAGCAAACTCTACGCCAAGATACAAAGACCTATTGAAAAACAGGAAACATAGAACGATGACAGCCAACAAAACATTTCCACTCAAGCCCACTCAAATCTCGAAGCCATTTTGATAAATCTTCAAGATAAAATGGAGGGCGATTCGTGCTCATATTTATTCTCTGACAACCCTGACAAGTTTGCTGTTATCCAAATACTTATATTAACCGAACTATCGTATCGAGTAGGCGGCAAAGGTAAATAAAATAAAATTCAGTTAGAAGCCTTTCTATAGGCTCCATTGGTTCCTCGTATTTTGATGTAAAGGACTCCATATTATGTGTCTATTATATTTAACTCACGAGTTCTGTTTTCTAGGAAAGGTAAAATATTATTTGTTGCTTGTATTTAGAATAGAGTTATTTATTGAATAAAGGTATGTACTTTATATATTTTTTTATCCTTGATGTGGGTGTTTGCCGAGTTAAAACATTTAGGTACGTATATTGTCAATGTTCTAGTAGAAAAACTAGTACTAAATAATGAAATAGGGCTGTCAATAATTAACTTCCAATCAAAGATTCAATTCAATGATATTAAAGTAAGTAAACGAGACATAGATGCGAAATAAACTCTCTACCATCTATGAGTGGTAAGTTTAGTTATTCTTAAGCCAAACTTGACCATTAGGCGTCTTTACAGCTAGTTACAGCTGGGGTTATGACGGTTTTCCTTTGAGTGATCTAATAACTTTAGTATGTCATTTTCGAAGCTCTAAACTTATGTAAATAACTCTGTCTTTTGACTTGGTAAATCATTAGTTTCAATAAGGCAGGTGTGCGTGTGTAACTCTTAGTAGACCGTAAAAAATAAGTATGAAGTAAGTACTACTAAACACGGGGATTCAATGTCACGAAACCTACGACTAGCATTAAATAAAGCAGAATAATTGTGTATTTTATAAATGTTTATCAAAACGTAGAAACAAGAAGTCCATAAATCCGAAATATGTCAAAAGAAAACAATATCTGTTATAATTTGAAGACTAAAAACAATATTTCTGAGAAACCGTTAAAGATGTATACTAAAACACTAATACAAAAATATATTATGTAATAGCTATTATTTCTTAAGAATGTTATCTCGAAATGGGAAGGATTTTCGAGATAATATTTCTACGAAATAATAGGTAACTATTACATAATATATTGTTTTGTATGACCTGTGTAATGTATTAAACTTTAATATTGTCTTGTTGAAAACTAAATAGTTTCCATTTTCAGCAGGGTAGTTTTGCGATGGCCTTTCAAAATATTTAAGAGTTAAGTTGGTTACTGCCCTTTTCAGTCACGATGAGTATTTTTAGAATAATCCTGTACTATTTTTCGATATTCACGAAAAGATAAGGTTTCTATGAACGTTGATATAAATAGACATTACTAAGTACCTGCATTGGTTCTTCTATATTTCAGTCTCTTGCCTTCCTAGTTAGATAGTTGTGATAGACAAGAATAATGGTTAGTTAAAGCGTATGCTAAGTAGCTCTTATTTATCTCAACCTGACGCCCGCTACTCATGTAAATGGTGATAATATAAAAATTTAATCAAAAATGTTACCTATCATGGGCTATTCCTAAAATGTCTATAACACGTCACACATAAAACCGGAAAAATCGCAGCATCCGCAGACACAAAAAAACTATAATTGAAAACACAAAGCGATTGTACGAAACAAACTTATATCCAGTGATTGGAGCTGCGTCCGATAAAATGGCGATAGGCACGAATCGGGACTCGATATTGTTAGCGTAGGGTGGGTGGACACCCTGCCTACCTCGGCATAGCTAGATAGCTACCAGGGATGACATGGCGTTACCGAAACTTTCGAATATCCGAAATAAAAATAAAACATTCGTAAACTACACTTACGAATTTTTTATTTTAATTTCGGATCCACTATTAAAATTTTGGATAGGAACGGAGTCTAAATACATGTTGTGACAAGTTTATGTTTTATAAACAAGCCACGCTCGTCCCTTGCATTATTTATTATTTATCTCGTTTGGTCATTCATTTCATTACCAATAATACTTCAAAATCTACTTTCCGTAACCGAAACTAACGTATAATTCAAAATAATTTCATATCGTAACCGTTCCATCCGACATGACATCCCTGCTACAAACGTACAAATATTTAATTCACAGTGCTGTTAGTTTGTGTAAATGCTGCAATAGATGTAGATAGCATCGATCCGCGTTAAAACGTTCGACGGTTACACGTTGTCTGATGAATATTTTATTACTGGTTGGACGTTTAGCTTTAGTTGGCTGTGCTACGGACTGTACACTATGACAGCTTAACTTTTTTATACTCACTTCGGTTCGATTCGCGAAAATGCCGCGTATTTTGCCTGAAATAATTTATCTATCGCCGGATTTACCTACTAGAGATAGATAGAATCGTGACACATTATTTATGGAGCTAGTGTCAAATATCTTCAATAACGTAGTCCACAGATAGATATAATGATTGTCAGTCGATCAGGATAGTAATTTTGCTAGATTACAAGTAAATCTAAATAATTGAATGAGGGCGAAATTAATTACCCTAAACAAATACGTATAGTCATATGTAGACAATATTAGCGTATAAGTCGCAATCATTCTTATAGAAGCCAGAGAATGCAAAACATTTAAGTACTTATTCATTATTATTTAAACTGATAGAAATTTTCTTGGCGAGCGAATGAACAGACAGAATTTATATACGCAGGTGTGCGTACTTAGTAACAACACCTAGGTATCTGCACTAATACAATAAATTAATAAAGTGGTAGTTGTTTGTTTGTTAGATTATAAAGGGCAATTTCCGGAATCCATGATCCAATTAAATTTATTTTAGTTACCAACACATTACATATTGATAATACACTATTTCTTAGTGCTAAAATGACGCGTATTGCAAAAGTAAGGCTTGTCTGCCTGTTTGTGTGATGATTTTTATGAACTCTGACTCGCAGTAAGCTTAAGACCCTAAGAACATAAGCTTTTCAATCTGCGACTTCACGTCGGGATATTATCAGACACTCAGTCGGAGGCAAAACCTAGTTAATACATATAGGCATGCTACTAAAACCACATAGATACAAGTGTTTGTATAATTTCGGTCACGTGAACACCTGTACATAATCGACTGAAGCGAGTGATAAGTGTGCGAGTGACGTGGGCTAGCGAATCTGTACTTTAATGTATTTAGATGACGTGCTGTTTATTGAGCTGTTCGGATAATAGGACCATTGTTATTACTGAGAAGGAATATAAAGGAATTTAAACCTGGGTAGTGTGAATTTTTCGTCGCTTATAAATATATGTTATTTATTATAGAATAGATTACCATTTAATTGCTTTAAAACAATGATTATGATATGATAATGGATATGCTTTAAAACATGAGGAAAATTTAGGCGTACAATGCATGCATATTTTTTATAGTAGCGAAAAGCAAAGAATTTTGAAGATTTGTAACATTCACGCTAAGCTATGGCGGGTCGCTAAAACTTAGAGCAGATTCTACAAGAATTAATAAAATCGTAATACAGTTTAATCGTACTTGAGTACACGTTGACTTGATAATTTCAAAGGATTAATTTTTTACAATAAGTAATCTAGAATGACATCATTTTGGTATTTCACGATTATCGCAACAGCTGTTTTTCACAATGACATTCAAGTAAACTAATAATACAAGGAAATAAAATTAAATATCTGTAAGAAGTACTGTCTGGAAGTACTGATTCGATTACAAAAAAGAAGACCAGTCAATTGCGAGCCGAGAGAGAAGAGATTTGATTACTGTTCGAGTGAAACTTTACTGGCCCTATCTTGAGGCATCCATCGGTACATGACTCTCACATCCATTCTCTTCAACATATAACAATGTCAATGGATATTATCACTTCGCTTATCACTTCCACATCAAACGGAGTCCCACGTCACCTCATATTTGGCAGCGCGAACTACGACCAGCCAGCGTCACTTCCGCTGACGTCACGCGCTGTTCCCATAGTTTTATGGCTTACCAAGCAAATATGGCACAGGATACGGCATGACAGACTGCTTTGATTTATTTGCTTTGTAAAAATAAGCACTTCCGATCAGAAAGTAGATGAAAAAATCGACTTATGAAAAACTGTCTTGTGTCTTTTTTTCTTTGAAAAAAAAAATTTTTTTTCGTTTGTAAGTGGTTCAAAATCAACTAACAAAAGTAAAGAAACACGTCTTACTACACTACTATAAGATAACATATTTCACAAAAGTCTAACACTAATTTAACATTAATCTAAAAAGATAACACTATTTTTTTAAAGTTTGGTAAAAGCTTTTTTTATACGTTGTTACCTACCTAAAACACAGAAACAGCTGCTACTAAGTAAGTAGTTACAGTGATAGTACTTTCACAAATCCTTCACAAACAACTTACTACTCAAATTCCACCCAAAGCGTGTTACAATTGCAAAATCATTCACCTCTACGACAACATTTTTTTTATTTTATATAGAGTCCTTTGCCTAATTTACAATTTACTCAATACTCAATATCTTTATTGCTATATCTATGCTATATCTATATTTATGTTCACCTAGTGTATAACTTTGTGCATGCAGTGTTAGCCTGTAAGGAATTGTTGCACTTATAGTTAATATAATATGCTTAATTTATAATAACTGTGAATGCACTGGTGTAGACAATTGTTGGCTAACCAAAATAAATAAATAAATAAACAATGCCACAAAATTTCCTACATTACAACGTCATCGTAAACACAAAGCTAATAAAGCCCCACATTAAACACAGCGTCTATTAATTCCTAATCTATGCTCAAATTAAAGCCATCAGCTAAATTGTCAAAACTATTACCGTTAGGAAACTATATTTAAGAGACCAGACGTTTATTTCATAACATCATTTAATTTATAGCTACGTTTGATTTAATAATCTCCATTTTAATTAAGCTGTTTTTAAGACATTTCGCGACCGCAATATTTAGGTAGGATACGGGTTTTTCTTCGAATTGGATAAAAAAGTGTTATTTGATTTTATAAATAGATATATGGATGGAAATAACTGCCTCGTCTTCATTAAATTTTACTGCACTTCGGACGATTCTTGGTGTAATTGTGTTTGTTCTCGGTAAAAAAAAACTTGGATTCGGAATTTGTAGAGCCTCGGAACGCATAAAAAGCCCCCGGTTGTCTATCGTAACGTTTATTCAGAAGCCTCAAAATCTGACAACCAGTATTATCTAAAGGTATCGTGTCACTAAGTAACTGGATTGATTGAAACAACTGCTTCAGTTAGGGTGAAATTTAAAAGTTATGCAGGTAACATATCTACGGCTTATTTAATAGTAATTTAGTAAGATTCCTGTACATAACTCCCGAACGTAATACCTCTGGCTATCCAATTAATGTCCCATGGAAAAATCCGGAGTGATATAAAAGCAAAATTTTCCACAACCAATGTTAAAACGTGAAATCGTTTTTCCACGTGCGTACTAAAACAATCGGGAGGAATTGAAAAGAATTCTCCAAATTTCGTTTCCCCCCGAACAGAATTGGAAGCCAGCTTATGAAATTAACGTTGACAAATGTCAAGTTTAACGCGGGAAAGTTTATAAACTCGCTCGTGCGCCGTTCATGGAAAATTTCAAGAAGAAACCATAACAGAAAATTTTCTTTATTGTTCCTAGTAATGTTTATAAACGTGAAAGTTTCTGTAGATGGGATGTTTTTTACTCTTTCATGCAAAAAGTAATTAACTGATTCTGGTGTTATATATTTTGTAGTAATATGGCTTATACAACAGTATTACAGGTTGCGTAACATCGCACCATGACCCTCGGGAGCGAAGCAGTAATCAAAATCGCTGGAGCAGGTTCCGTCATGGTATTTCCAAAGAATATCTCTTGTAAGTAAACTTTACGTCATTGTCATACTTATAATGTAGATTTCCAGTGTCCGCGGCTTCACAAACGTAGATCTAACCGAATTTCACAGCCATACATTTTTTTTAAACAACCAAGTTTATCCATAATCTTTCATATAACATCTGTTATTTACCAGCAAGCCCTGTCAAAATCGATGCCGTCCTTTTACTGACTTAAAACTCGGAAATTTTAGTAATAAATACAAAGCAGACAGGAACAAAAGCTATTTTTTTTTAATTCCAAGTACCTTAAACAAATTGTTTACATTACCCAATCTATACGATTAAAACAATAGCCGAAATTGCAGGTAACAACAGTACGGCTTCTCGATGGAAACGTGCCACGAGGTAGGGTAGGCAAAACTTTACCAACTTGATTGTTCAAGGTCCTTCGAGGAAAGTTGCCTGCCATTGAAATGTAGGTTAAAGGTCGAACTTGTTGTAATAATAAACGAAGTTGATACAAAGATCAACAGAGTTTTGCTTAGTTAAGATAACAAATAGTAACTATTTTATTGATGTTTTGATTTTTGCTCAACAGAATGGCGGGTAGGCGTTTTGACCTCTGAGTTTCAAAAGATCCGGTCGGTTTACAAATTTAGTTATTACTAGCTGTCCCCTGCGGTTTTACCCGCATTTTACTCGTTACTGCTCCGCTCCCGTGGGTCAGAGCGTGATGGTATATAGCCTATAGCATTCCTCGATAAAAAAGCTATCTAACACTGAAAGAATTTTTCAAATTGGACCAGTTTTCCAGAGATTACCCCCTACATACAAACTTACAAATTTTACCTCTTTATAATATTAGTATAGAAGTATAGATTTAACTTGATATGATTATGATAATTATTATCGCTATGATTTTTTCGTTACATCTTCATTTCGGTTAAAGATTTTACCTATCTTAAAACACAGTTTCCCAAGATGTCCAAACCTAGAAAAAAACTATGAACATCAGAGCTGAACATAAATAACAGGCATAAAACACACATCTCTGGCAGTCTGCGCAAACTTCAACAAAAAAGCTTTTATTTTTTCTATTTTATGTTTACTTCGTTCCCCTTGTAGACAAGAGAACAGCTATAAACAAAATGTTATAAAACGTGAATACGTACGGTATAGTATGAGAGATAAAAATGGAGGACATAGTAAGGAAATCTCCCAACGAGCCTGAATAAAAACTGTAAATACATATTTGGATTCGGGGACACTGCAATCTGCACTGTATGACAAGCCATCATTTAACCTTCTTCAGATTAGGTTCAGTTGTTTCCGAGTTTTGCACTCAACAACACTTTCGGCGACTCCTTATTAATTATATAAAAAGCAAATAAAAATGTGTTTCATAGTTTTAGCTGCACGTACTAATCTACATTGTATGTAGATTTGAACAAAAACTACTCTTTGTGATAATTACGCGGTCGGATGATTATGAAATCTGGCACAGTTAAATTTTATGGAGAAAGAATACAAAACCAGTTCTTGGCAACCACTAACCTACATAAAGGGTCCTCATACTCGCTTTATCAAAATCAGAACCTCGTTTTCAAAATTCACCAAGTTTAAGATTCAAAAGATTCTGAGATTTCTGCAAGCGTACCAACAAAACAAAACCGAATATGACTGCTAATCAATGGGTGAAACCTAACAGCTATCCGCTAAACCAAGAAGGTCACATGTAAGTCACGGTATAAACTGGTAACTGGAGAGCAAATCTTACAATTAGCACTATTAGCACCCTTGAGAGGCGCGTCTGCAATGTGTGACATCAATACAAATATTGGGAAGTTGAAGGTTCTATTTTATTACTAGCTTTTGCCCCCGACTTCGTCCGCGTGGAATAATAGTACCCGTTCCCGGGAGATTTCCGGGATGAAAACTATTCTATGTCCTTTCTTGGGTCCCAGACTTTATCTGTACCAAATTTTATTCAAATCGGTTGTGGTTTAGACGTGAAGAAGAGACAGACAGACAGAGTTACTTTCGTATTTATAATAATTAGTACGGATAGTTGTATTTTCGATTCTTATCACACTTTAGTCAAACTTATAATAGTAAACTATATCAAAAGACTGACTGGGTGATATATCAACGCACAGCCCGAAACCGCTGATCCTAGAGACTTAAAACTTAGAAGAGTGCGTTCCTTATAAAGAGACTAAGAAAACTAAGAAAGAGAAAAGAAGAAACTAAGAAAAGTCTAATTATCAACTAAGAAGACTTTTTGGGAATTCCGCCCCACGAGTAAAACAGATAGATGGATAGATATTCACGGCGGAGAAACCGTTGGCAAAAGCTAGTCCAAGATAACGTTTAAACAAACCAACATTCAGATCCTAATTAACCCCGAGTTCAAGAAAAGAGAAATTTTGTGACCCAAACACTAACCATTGTTAAATTAGCAATAAAATCTTTGATTGATTGAAACAATCATTAAAACAATGAACGACTTGTCATAATCAATAACCCATGTTAAGATGAGGCTAGGGGTTCCAAACAAGCTGTCTTCATGAGATATGAGCCTGAAATGATACATTACCAATATACAATAGTACAGTTTAGAGGTGTGCCGAATAGTTTATGTGTCATGTCAAAATCTAGACGCGGAACATTGATGAGGAATAGGATAAGCGAGGTTAAATGATAAGTTATTAACATCTACTGTAAAATAAGAAAATTGATTGAAATTGTCTCTAATATATATACTACTAGCTTCTGCCCGCGGCTTCGCTCGCGTTAGAAAGAGACAAAAAGTAGCCTATGTTACTCTCCATCCCTTCAACTATCTCCACTTAAAAAATCACGTCAATCCGTCGCTCCGTTTTGCCGTGAAAGAAAGACAAACAGACAGACAGACAGACACACTTTCCCATTTATAATATTAGTATGGATACCGCCATAGATAATTGAATAATTCTCTAGATTGCAATATTAATTCTAGATTATTAAAGTTATAGGAGGACCTAGGCCTCTTCTTAAATAGAGAACCCTCACGACGTTTTCCTTCACTGATGTCAAAAACATCATCGTTATCATCGTCAGCCTAGCCCTCTCCTAACCATGGTAGACTTGGCTTTCAGTCTAACCACAGATTAATAAATAGTTACTACGTAACAGATACTTCACTCCAATACAAAAACCAAAATACCTACGCTATAATAGCCTACAAAATCATAATAATACCAGTTGTTTGCAGCAAGGAGAAATGTACCATAAGTACGCACAAAGAGAGTTGAGATTCTTTTGCCCGCCGCGCGACTAACGTGCGTGCGTGTCGTCCAGCAAATCTGCTAGGGTTATACGTATGACGACAATGGTAATAAAACGAATGTTTTAGAAAAACAATTATTTTTTTATTTGTTGATCAAATATTTTTTAGTATGATAAAATGACTGTTGCATATTTTTCGTTCCTTGAATTCCCGACTAATATATTTTAGTGTCGAAAATATCCAAACCGCGTGAATAATTTTAATAAATAATCAAAAAGGAAACAAGAGAATTGGGAAACAGGGGAATTGCACAATAATCACGCAATAATTACGTGGTTTCGGCATTTTGATAGTCAGCGCTGTACCCGTGACGTGAGAGCACTCAGCCGGAAGCGCGACAACCCGGTGTTCGTTGTATCGTCGACGATACGCGAAGCGGTAGGCATAAAACGCGTGGCCTTGAGCGAGTGACAGACGCCTGGTCTAACCGAATGTAGATAGCCTGTTAGTGTTTCACATGAACCGCCAATCTATCAGACCTATAGGGCCCAGTTACTGGGGAATACGATATCCCTTGGAAAGCCTGTCACATCCGCCTACTGGCTACCCGTCATCATCTCCCTAGCCTTTTCCCAACTCTGCTGGGGTCGGCTTCCAGCCTAACCGATTTCAGTTGTTTTACGTAAGGGCGACTGACTATTAGACCTCCACAACCCAGTTACCGGGCGACACAATACCACTTGGTTCGACTGGTGAGACATTCTGGTTTCTGACTACCCGTGAAAATGAAAAAAAGTATATTGGAATCTACAAGTTCTTTTTTTACATCAGTGGTGATTGAAGCCTCCTCTTGAACGTATAATCCTTGTATTAGAAGACTCCGCTCTTCCATATTATTATAATATTAGTATTTACCCGTAAAGCCTGTCAATGACAACAAAAACTAATGAGGCAGTTCAATTATCCCAACAATACCTGTTAAAATATACGTGAAATTATCAACAAAACTTATGAACCGGTACTGAAATTAAATGATTACTATATTTTTATTAATTAATAGGTAAATACAACATTATTGTGTTTATCGTGTTACTGCAGTGCACTGACGCATTAATTTCCAACCGATTGACGAATTGTGGTTATTGTAACCGCAATCATGTAATATTTTAACATGCTTTTGCGTATAATTTGCATTCATGTCGAAATTGTTTGCTGATTACTGAGGTTTCGTAATTCGAAGGTTAATAAAAAACTAAATTGAAATTGAATGAGGAGAGGCGATAATAAATATTAAGTATAAATCGTACTGTTTGAGAAAATTAACAATTAAATTAATCAATATACTTGAACTAGGGTCGGCTAAGCAAATTACGGCTATTTCCATACAGCTGTCAATCTACGGTAGAGATGGGAATATTGCTAAGCTAAGAAAATACGGGCTAAATAAATATACTTATAGCAAGATAAATAGACGTTACTAAGCACTGACTTTGGCTTAGCACTATACCTGTCACTGTTACACAACTGCCAAACGTCAAGTGTACGATAGAGACGGAACGCAGCTAAGCCAAAGTAAGTGCTTAGTAACGTCTTTTTATCTCGCCATTAGAGTCTTTGTGCTAGCGCTAAGAAATTTAAACATGGAAAAGTTATTCGCACCGTTGACTGACTCTCCGTTCAGGTAAAACAAATGAGAATGCAGTTTACACAAAAAAATATAACCCCAGACCTGCTTTAGCAAGTCAAAGTCGGCTTGAAAAGCGCTAATACTTTTCAAATATTTACCCAGGCCTACAATACTTTTATTTTACCGTGCAGGCACAGTTCTCAGTAACATTGAACTAAAGCATTTTAAACGTTTTCGAAAACACTTAGACACAATTCGTCATGCGTTGAGACATTAAACTTTTCTAAGTAAGAAATACGATAACCGTTGTTTTTGAAATAGTGACGTGTGGTGACGCAATTGCATACAATTTTGCGTGGCAACTGGCAAAAACGCATTGGGTGTTGTCAGACGGCTTAATTGGTGTTTCAATTTAATTATTTTATTTAGGTAATTCGTCGTCACCGAGGGAGGCCTAAGAAACGCTGCTGGCGGGACGACTTGCAGTCTTTCATGTATGATTGGCAAGATAAGGCATTACATGCATTGGAAGGCTACGAGGGAGACCTTTGCCCAGCAGCCAAGTGGGACAGTGTAGGTTAAAAAAAGGTCATTTAAATTAATATCTTTGAGCTAATTTTGTACGGTGAGAATGAATGATTGTACAAATTTTGCTTATAAAAGTATTGTTCCAAAAAGTCAAAAATATTAATAACTTATTGTTCTCCGTGGTTTCACCCGCATTTTTGGTTACTACTTCGCTCCTGTAGGTCAAAATCGCGTGTGGGTTTCCTCAATAATAGGACTGTCCAACACAAAAAGATTTTTCTTTATTCGAACCAGCGCTTCCTGATACTAGCGCGTTCAAACAAACTTCAGTTTTATAATATTAGCGCCTATAGACAATGAAAATCCTGATTCGTCCGGAGCGGCCGTAACGCCTACCAAAAATGCACGCATTGGGTGTTGTCGACGATAAAATACATTACATGGCCTTATCTTTTACTAAAGTTTTCCAGTTACCAAGTGACAGATATGTTAGGGAAACAGCCCGCATTGTCTTGCGGCTAAAGACGTTTTTCGTCAACAATTTTTGCGCAGTAAAACAAAGGATTTGATGGCCATACATTAAGTAGAAATTGAGTTGTCAATTATTACACGGTAGGTTTTTCGTCAATCAATTCTATCAGACACGAATGTCTATCGTGCAAACCGAACGATCAGTCCTTATAAGTTATGCCAAAACTAACAACAAATTCTACCGTACAATGGATGCCTGAAGAAAATATACAAGAAAAATGCAGATAAAAACTATTAGATTGGCTGCGAAATTCGGTCTCACACGTATGACAGGATTACAGGACAAAGCCCTAAATTGAGTGCGAAGTTGTAACACTTTTAGATAGATTTCCTCCAAGTTCGGAAAAATGTTCCAAGTTTTATCTCGGATGCCAACAACGAGATAGCGACAATAGTTTCTTCTACGCCATCAGGAATTATCTCACAAGTTTTATTGTACGCGAAGGCAGCTCTCTTAAAAGCGACGTTATTGCCAGTTCTTCAAGTCTTTCTCCTAATAAAACTCAGAAACATAAAGTAATAAAAGCTTTCGAACCAGGATTGTAACCTTAACTCTTAAGGTAGCTACTTCGAATCAGACCTTTGAACTCCGCGAAACTACTTCAAGCTGTCATTTTAGTAAGAATTATTGGGATATTAGTCATTTTTATTACACGTTGGTTTACGTAGGGCGTATTTTACGACAATGTAAATTCTGGAATAAAAACGTAGACCAGCTATGCAGCCATTACAAATGAGTTACGTAGATATTTTAACATTGATTTTTTGCAGAGATAAATAATAGACGCTGAGTTTCCGCATAAGTTACAAACATGTACGATTTCTAGCTAAATATTTGGGGTAACTAGCACGCTAAATAGCCTTGAGATCATTCAAGAAGAGGTAATGACCCAAATATCTAGACACACAAGCAAAACAAACGCCTCTGCAAAAATATTGAGCGGAGCATAGAAACAAAATAATTACTTATAACAATAGACCGTGCTACAGCTATAGAAAAATTGTTTACAATTTATGACAGGAGGATCATAAGAACTCGCGAACTAGATCGGAACCATAAAATTAGTCTCGTAATAAAAAGGCGTCGTAAAACTGTTTCGACTTTTATTGTTTACCAAACTGGTTTGGGACTGCGCATAAAAGGATGACTCAGAAAACCCACTTCTAACACACTAAAGGTTAGAGATAAAGAGCTTTCAGTTATCAACTGAGAAACTGCGAAGATTCCTGCGAGATTGTTTTAATATTTCACTACAATGTACAGCATAAACAAGAACTCTAAAAAATTCTGCACCGAGCAAGCTTCACATTATTCACAGAGTGGGTTTTCTGATCTATTTCGGTGATACAGATTTATTATACGAGTACCTATCTGTAATTAGATGCTGTCAAAAGAGCGACGTAAAAATTATAGGCAAACTTATTTGGGGCAATTCATTGAACTCTTGCTTTATGGGCCATTTAAAGACTCACGAATTTCGACATTCAAGTAGTATCTAAGTACGAAGTAACAATGTTTTAGAACCGCAAGAATTATTATAATGCGCTTGGAACATGTTGCGGTTGAAGCCTTCCTCACAGACCGTTGAATCCTACGATGTAAGATAATGCTAACATCGTATAACCACCAACGCCTGCCTCAGTCATCGGTCGCAAAAAACGTATCATAATATTTCACATTCCGATCGTACGCGTCACGGTCCGCGAAACAAAGCAAACCAGGAACACATGTTGCGAAATGTTTATAATAGTTACCGTGACCCTGGAACATAAAGGGCAATCGAAGGAACATGAGTGGGTTTTAGTCAGTAAGAGTCTGACACGCCCTCCCGTCGCACCCAGGACGGGAGCAGTCATTGGATGATTTCCCACTCACCAAAAAAAAATAAAAATAAAAAAAAAATAAAAAATAAAACCAGGAACACATATATCTACAAAAACCATTTATCAGCACAGTACCATAAATTGCCGCAACCGTTTTGTAACAAACATTTTACTGCACCCGAAAGAGATATATCATGCATTCCCATTTCCACACGAAATGTATAAAAATTGGCACAGTCTTTACGCAAACCACGGCACGGAGGCGCGGAGGCTCGGCCGTTTGGCAAGCAGACCTTGAGATCGAGGCTAACATGACGAAAACGAGCAACAATGGGTGAACACTGCAAAAAAAATGTTTTTGCAACTAGAGATTATTGTAAAAAAATAATCGACTAGTCATTGTAAGCGTAGCTCGGTTCTATCGATTCTTTGTTTAGCATTAAATGGGTGGAACAAATCGTTGTATGCCATGCTTCCTGAGGGGACACCTGCCTTAACATAAAATATGGGGAGGAACAGTAATACGATAAAAGCTAAAAGCGTAAATAATAGTGATCACGAAAAATTTCAACAGTGATTCTCTATTACAATTAATTCGGTGGAAAACGTTGAAACCGGACCACCCTCCGCGACTACAGCCTGACACCACAATCCTAGACAACCTTAGATTGCTTTATGCGAGCTCTAAACTCCGATATCCGAGCGACATAAATCCCTGATAAACGCAATCTAGATTTTATCAGGAATCTAGAATGTGTTCCGTGTTCATTTCCTGCGAATGAGCGAGATATATTGCCGTTCCTCCTGGGAGGCCCGCTATTGTCGTGATAAACTCATTTTCTTTATCGCTGTGTAGTTCAAGGTCTTGTGTCCAATGATTCGTGTACTTACAACATTCAGTAAAAAATATTTGCAATAACTGCCAAGCAGAAGCGAATTGAACAACTTTAAGCTTAAATACCAACGGAACAGCCTCAAGTCCTAAAGTGCACGAAAGTTTTGCCGAAAGCTCGGCTCAATATGGAGAATAAAACAATCATTATCAATTCGGCGAACTCTTCAATAAATCTCACTTAATTACATTAAAATCAAAAAGAAATCAGCGCTCAATGGGCCGTAATTAACGCGGAAGTGAAAAACGACACAAATGTATTTCGACCGGGGCTGCCGAACGCTCGTATAAATGTGAAATCGTAAATTCGCAAACAGTTATATAATTCCTTTTAAAATTAAAAGCCAACCGACGATGGATAGAAACAATCGGATTTTAAAGCCCGCATCGGGTTGTATCGATTGAAATATATCGTATTACAATTTTATTCGCTGACCCAAATTTCAACGACCGCAAACGAAAACTACGCAGGTCCGTTGTGATTGGATATTGATTTATTTTAGACATTGTTTTAACGTTGTGTACACAGCATCATTGTGTTTTTTGTTTGCTTAGGGCTGCGCCCCCCTTGCTCGTATCTGAACATTTCGTAGCCACTCGTCTGTAGCAAATGCATTGGAGGGCTATAAAGAAAATATACGCGCACAAAACGTCTCTAGTGTGCTTTTTATCTGAGGCATTTTCCGACCGTTGTATTTTGCGGTTTCGATAAAGACATCGTAAAAGCAACAAAATGTTAAAATCTGTGTTAGCCAAACTTTGGTCATAGTTACAATGCCGATAGTGATAGCAAAACGAAAGTTACAAACCAAAATTGCAAATGAAAACCCAGTTCATAGTGTTTACAAATTTGGCTTCATTGATGTGGTTTAAAATCTATAAAACAAAATTACTTTCATTTTACATGAAAATAAATTGCGTTGCGTCGTTCTACTTCGCAATCAGTTCGAAGGAGCAGCAAAAGCTTTGCGTTGTACTCTAATCAGAGCATACGCCGAATTTGGAACATTGTCAAACCAAATCTGTTCCATTGTGTGCCAATCTGGGCCGCAATACCATGGGCACGACTTTCGACCTATCAAACTTGGTGTGTCGAATTGGTGCGTTATCCATAGCGAGGGACTTAGTAAGAAATATGTACCTAACAGTCGATAAAATATCACTGTAAGAAGTTAAGTTCGTGAGATTAAAGTCATATCTTTAGCTTTAGATCCCCTTAACAGTTTTCATCATCAATGCTATCTATTGCCCGTGTACCTGCATCGATGGTTACTATTCCGGTCCGGCCATAACGTGATGGTATGTGTGACGATCTTATGTGTCTGAAATTGCACTTGCACTATCCAAAATACCCTTTGAACTAAAATACATCAACGCTTTACAGCACAATTTTATTAGGAACAATAATAGAAACTCCCCAAACTATTAAACTCCATGTTAAACTCACTTCGTTCCCTAATCCAAATCGTGGCCAAAGCCGCAATGTTAATTGCAGAAATACAAGCCTTGTAAACAGTCTATTATCGATCGATAATAATCGAATACAGTTATAACGCAGCCCTGTATTTGCATCGACAACAACACGGGCATGCGTTTAATCAAGCTGATTCGGAGTAAACACTGTTTGTACATCCACACTGAGTGTTTGAATACTCTCGGAATATCGCCGGGTTAAGGTTGAAGGTCATGGCAAACGCTTGTTATGGAAAATTCGAGGAGTAAAGGTTTTTGGCGTATGCTAATCAAGAATACATACATTTCGACAGTTAAAAGTTTCTGTAATAGAAGATGCGTCTTTGTTCATTAAGAGATATTCTATCAAATGATTAGTATGCAAGCAAACAAGTCTGTTGCTAACTTGCTACAGCGGTTTCCCCGGCCTCGGAAAAACCCAGAAAACATACAAGACTTACTAAACACAAAACATGTTTTGTTCAAACTAACATCTGTCAAGATACACACCTACGAACCTGAAATGGATCACTCCAATCAATATCTTGCAAATTGTACCCATTTAACTTTCAATTTCGACATCGAATCGAATTGCCGCTAAACTAATTACCATTGACTTAATAAATAATGTACAGAAATACTGGGAAGATTCTTAATATACGCGTATTGTGATTCACTTAGCAGGTGTCACAAACATTTCACACACGACGTTAAAACGGTAACGTGATGATATTCTCAGAAACGAGAATAAAAACTTTATTGCTAAACAAATTAGAGCTTGGGTCGTATTTCGGATATCGTGTACCTACAACACTAAAATGTTTTGAGTATCTGTATGTTTGCTGTTATAAGTTCAGTTTTATTAGATTAGAACAAGATAATTTTGAATTTTAGCATGTTTGGTGTTCGTTCTTCTCCGGCTCGAAGGACCAGTTTACGTAAAAATACGAAATGGTTATGAAAGAGAATTTCATAAAACAATATTGTAGAGGAGCATATACCAGGAGTACATAGATGGTAGGGTCAAGCCACGGGGCAGTCTACACTAGTAATTATGACGGGTTACATAAGAGCCGGCGACGGCCACGAGACGTGGGCGGGGCGCGCTAACGACATTCGATAGGTTCGACAGATAAATGGTCGGGGTCGCCCGGTCATAGTTCAAAATCGTCGCGGCAAAGTGAATATTTGAATTTTTAATAAATGGAGATAAAAATTCACGACGATTTCGTTAATGGCATCGGTAGCGACTACCGAGTACCGAAGTACCGATATAGTGTTGATTCGTTTCGAATGATATTTTGAGTTTTCAAAGTTCCACTGTTTTTTTAAACGTCATGTTCGGGAACAGTACTTTGAATGACAGCCCACGATATTTAAATATATTTACTAACCTTCACCTAAGACCATACGAAAATACAAAAAACTCTGAATACATCATTTCTTTTCCTCACCCGTGGTTGAAAAATTTCCTGACCCTTGTGAATTATGTATGTTGTATATGTAGGAGCTAATATTTTATTCATAATAAGGATAATATATTAAAACATGAACCGCGCGGGTTAATTCTACATTATCTAGGCAGTTTGTGTTTTTATGACGTATAAGACCTTAACGAATGATGTTAATTAGTAGACGTCAAGTTTTACTCAGAAATCAAGGAGTAGCGTTAATGTTTAGTGCCTACTTAATCAATTTAAGTACGTGTTTTTTATTATACATTTAGGTGGAGCAAGAAACCAATTCATAATAGAATAAGATTCTTCTAACTAGTAAGTTAATAGGAATTACGACTACATTAAAAAATTGGTATTCTATTTAGTCAGTCTTTTATTTCAAAAATACTAGACACATTGTTTTACTTGATCAAATAAATAGAAAATACAAAGATAAAGATCATTTTTTTTTGGGAGTGGGAAATCATTAAATGACGTCTCCCGTCCTGGGCGTGTTAGACTTTTGCTGACTAAAACGCACTCATGTTCTTTCGGTTACCCTTTATGTTCCGGGGTCACGGTAACTATATAATCATTCCGCAACCAAAATAAAGAGCTCAAAGTTCCGGAGTAGGCTTGTGACGTCACGCGAAACTTCAACGCACTGTATCGGCATCATTTATCGTTTACGAGAAAAAAGAAAAAAAAGAGTCCAAATTTTTTTGATAATCTACCTGACGGACCAATTAGTTTTTTGTCTCACCTATTGTTTTGGAGTATCAATTAAAAATCGAATTAGTCATCAACAACAGGTCTCCAAGTTTCCATTAAACCAACTATAGTCACATCAACAATATTTTTTTATAAAGTTTGGATAACCAACGATAACAGTAGCCGGAAGGGTAGGGCCCGATTTTCCTTGTTCCAACAAAGTAACCGCCGAAATAAAACTTACTAGATACCCCAAGTTATAGACATAAACCTCTTAAAGCGCCGCCATGAGACGAAGAAGGATTCCCAACGTCAACTTTTACAACTTACTCAAGATTTTACAGTTTTAATACAAAGTTGCATATTTTAATACCAGCTTCTGGTATTTTAATCCGCGTAGTATTATCCACAGCTGCACGGTGGGATTATAGTAGAAGTTTTGCAATTAATGTGACTATGTGGGGCGTTATATCGAAAGCACTATCACATTATACTTGGGCTCCTTACAGTTTTAGTTGAGCTGATAGATCCACTGAAATCTGTGAGCTTCTTACATCAAGAGAGTACCTCAGCCTATAACCATTTTTGACATTGTATGGACTTGTTATAGGTATTTAACTAACTTAAAAAATATTATTATTTTATCATTTTTATCCCATTGTACTGATTTATTTATTTATTTATTTATAAGGCACACCAACATCTCGTTTACAAAATAATAATAAGAATTTTGTTATACAATAATAGCTTCCCGTGTAAACAAGTCAATTACAGGCATGCACATCGTTCGTAGAGGGACATATAGACAGTTGAAACAATGATTAAATTATAATGGAAAATTAAATTAAATTACATATGATAAAATTTGCAAAATGAAATTAAACATTATAAATTAAATAGTAAAATATTAAATTAAGGAATAAATTGCAAAACATTGAAATTCAAATTAAATTAAACCTAATTAACTAATACAAATTATAAGAAATTCATCAAATTTAAAAAAAAATGTAAAATGGAGCCATAGATAAAAACTGATGGACTATGAGTGAGAAAAGAGAAAGTCTATCTGTTTTTGCGTACACACTTATGTACAAAATATCCTGCCATAAGAACCTACAACTGTAAATTTAAATCAAAGCAGAGATCTCCAAAGCCACAATGCTCTTGCCACACCTTCATGACGCGTAACGCCTACTTAGATATACTTGTTCCGTTCAATTATCGTCTAAGTAGGCGTCAAATTTATATTTTTCATTTTTATTATAGTACTAGCTTTTGCCCGCGACTTCGTTCGCGTGGAATAGCGACTTCCGGCAGATTTTTACTATTTATTTACATTTTTCCGATGAATTTTCAGTACTGAATTGATGCCGACTCTTGACCAATAGATGGCGCTGTATGTCCGGAATAAATTTTATTTTTTGAAATAAAAACTATCCTATGTCCTTTCTCAAGTTCCAAACTATGTCTGTACCAAATTTCACACAAATCGGTTCAGTAGTTTAGGCGTGAAGCAAAGACAGACAGACAGACAGACAGAAAGACAGACAGACAGAGTTACTTTCGCATTTATAATATTAGTTTGGATGTTAACATGGAGACTTCGTAGATAGGAAGTTGTTACTTGAATGCAGTCGACAAATATTTACGACATCGTCTGCGTCATTGTCAGTCATCGTGGATGCAGTTAAAGTCGGAGATAAAAAGTAAACTAAAATCTTTGGGGGTACTAACTTAATTTGAGTCAAATTTTATCAGTTTCGGTTAAATATTTAGCTGGAAAGAATAGTCTTGTATTTATGGCAATTTCCCAGCATTCGTGAAATTAAATTCTACATCAATAATCTTTAGTTTCAAGATTGTGAAGACGTTTGTTACGCAATCACGCATTTTTAATTACGTCTCAATAGTTTCGTATGTTTAGCACACAGACAGACCATGTTCTCAGAGGATTACTTGCGAAAACACGCGTAAAAACGCTTATGTATTCATTGTTTGCTATTTTGACACTGATTATTTTTTGTCAGCCACAATATGTTTTTAGTTACCTACATAATTATGTAATGTTAATAAGCAGCTGGAATTTCACCAAGGAGTCGGTCGGTTAAACAGAAAATTTAAGTTAATTGCATCTAAACTGTAGGTAGGCAAGTTTCTATGAAAAAGGTGCAAACATTTGAATAAACTTTTTCTAATTAGATACTTAAAGGGAGATAAGGACAATAAAAACAATCCCAATAATAAGTTCAGATGACCAATCTCAACTGACGTGATCGTTCACGACCATGACGCATGGATAAGATCTTGAGAATTCAAATTGATTTTCATTAGCAAGCTTGAGATGTCAAAACAACACAATTCGTGGCCTGTTGTCCTAGTCGTGTTCTAATCAATGACAGAATTGACCACATTTCTATATCTACGGGTTTGTATGTGTTTATACTCGATAGGAGCTATAATTCTGCGGTCTGTCACCACAAACCACAATCATAGGGCGAGTTAATTACAGGATATAAGTACGTGTTCTATTATTAGCCCACTTGTTTACCGTTCCCTTGGTGACCCTTTTGAATCATGGTAAAGCTTCCAGCTGACACTAACATAATAAGCACTTTTGTCATCAAAATGTATTTGCTTCCTACTTAATATTTTTGGGGGAAAGGTTGCCCAACTTTCGGTATAGTTTCCAGTTCCAAATTGAGTTGTTCTTTTACTGAATAAAGTTCGAGTGTATCCCATCTGGCCCGGTGACTTGGCCCGGTACCGGGCCAGATAGGACAAAAAAGTTTTAACCGGCCCGGTGATATGTTTACCGGGCCAGATGATACAAATCAAGTGCCATCGTCCCCGGTAAGGGGCGAAAAGAGGATACGCCTCGTAATTTGTGAAATACTAACTATATGCAGCTATGAAAGGGATTGAACTTATAAATAAAACCGCTTAGTAATAATCAGTTTTTATTGCGAATAACGCGACATATCATCTTGTGTTATTCAGTGTTATAAATCTCAACTTGAAATAGACTTCTTGTAAGCAGATTTTTGAATTTGAACATATTAACTTCGATAATTTCAGAATTCTCTAACGCATTCTGCCGTTGTTCCTTTTTCGCGCGAAGGGCAGAATGGTGTGCTTTAAAAGAGACATTTTTTTGAGCCTACTGTTGAACAGTAACGTTTATATCATTTTACACACGAAACAAAAAAACCGGCCAAGAGCGTGTCGGGCCACGCTCAATGTAGGGTTCCGTAGTTTCCCGTCCGTCACAATAAGTGTTCCGACGACGAAGTTAAAAAAAAGGCTATTTGTTACGTTGACATACTAAGTACGCAGAAATTATTTTGTACAACCTTTTTGTCTTTTTTGTACAAAAACTGTTCTTTCTATCAAGTTCATAATAATTTTCCTAGAAAGTACTTATAAAGTTCTACTTTCCAGATTTTTTTCATATTTTTTAAACCTATGGGTCAAAAGTTAGAGGGGGGGGGACGCTTTAATTTTTTCTTTTGGAGCGATTATTTCCGATATTATTGACATTATCAAAAACTGATTTTAGTAAACCCCTTTTCATTTTTAAATACCTATCCAACAATATATCACACGTCAGGGTTAAAATTAAAAAAAAAATCACTTCCCTCTTTACATATAGGGGGGCTACCCTAATAAAACATTTTTTTCCAATTTTTATTTTACCACTTTGTCTGCGTGGTTGATATACATATTGGTACCAAATTTCAGCTTTCTAGTGCTACTGGTCACAGAGATTAAGCGAGGACGGACGGACAGACATGGCGAAACTATAAGGGTTCCTAGTTGACTACGGAACCCTAAAAAGGGGAGGGCGTTACAACTAAGTTAAAAACAACTCGCAGACAAGTAGCCCTCAGTGCTGTACTACCCCTTCTCCCACAAAAGCGGCTGGTGGTATATGGCTGCTTAAAGTCCTGATGATGAAAAGAAAACAGCAAGATATTTCGTTATTTTATGTTAAAACAATGGTTGCGTGATGATTTTATAAACGTGTGGTGCGATTTCGGACAACGCCACCGTACGACAAATGCACTGGAAGCGTGGCACAGTAAACTTAACAAAACAATTAAAAAATAGCAGCCCAATATGATCGACATTTTAAAAGCGCTTCATACTGACGCCTCTTTTAACAAAACAAGATTAGTGCAACTTGCAAATAAAATACCAAGTACTCGACGCCATTCAAAGAAGGCCATGCTTCGCAAAGACTTTATTCAGGAGACAACCATGGACCTCATGACCGGCCAAATAACCGTCGGTCATTTTTTAGAAAAAAATGCGTTAGTGAATTCAAAATTATCGAAGTTAATATGTTCAAATTCAAAAAATCTGCTTACAGGAACTCTATTTCAAGTTGAGATTTATGAAACGAGTTGATATATCGCGTTACCCGCAATAAAAACTGATTATTACTAAGCGGTTTTATTTATAAGTTCAATCCTTTTCATAGATGCATATAGTTAGTATTTCACAAATTACGAGGCGTATCCTCTTTTCGCTCCTTACCGGGGACGATGGCACTTGATTTGTATCATCTGGCCCGGTAAACATATCACCGGGCCAGTTAAAACTTTTTTGTCCCATGTGGCCCGGTACCGGGGCAAGCCACCGGGCCAGATGGGATACACCCTGTTCGGCCTCACAGCTTCCACTTTAGTCAATATGTTAAATAATTTAGCATTGAAGCTAATTCTAATAGTTACTTTTTTATTTTATTTTTACGGATAAAAAATCATCCAATAACTTCTTCCACCCTGGGCGG
Organism: Athetis lepigone; assembly: GCA_033675125.1. Taxonomy (NCBI): domain Eukaryota; kingdom Metazoa; phylum Arthropoda; class Insecta; order Lepidoptera; family Noctuidae; genus Athetis; species Athetis lepigone. Next base: position 12,904,404 of record CM066221.1, read on the forward strand.
GGCGGGAGAAGTTGTTTTATAAATTATTCGTGATAACCTACATCGTGATACGTCAATCTTTAAATTATATACCTACATTTGTTTTCCGGATTTCAATGTTGTAGCTAAAGAAACAATCATCATTCAGGAGAAGAGATCCAATACACTTGCGAAAGTACATTGACGTACAAACTATACCAGACACGATATGCGGCATTCTAACGTCTAGAAGTTGGCACTGCAACGCGGCCGCTTCTAAGATAATGAGTTAAACAAACGCCCATTCGCTGACGATACAATGTATCAATAGTGGGCGTGTCGTCATGACCGACATACCCACATCACACACCAAGTGTGCAGATATCTAGAACTTACTCATTCATTTTAGCAAGGAAACCACCCAGTGCCCTAAATTGCAGGATTATACGATAATGCACAACAGAAATATGTCTTGTTTATAGTTCTATTTGATAGTTAAAATATCGAAGCCCATTGCAATTTTTAGAACATTAGGTCACTCGAATGCAGATTACGAGAATAGAACTGCAGACCGGTCTATTTTGTAAAAATCTGGAGGTAATTTTACATCCTACTAGCTTTCGCCTACTGCTCGGCCAGCGTGGATGTCGAACTTCTATCCACTTTGCCCCTTGAGGGATCCAATTTGCAAAAAATCCCATTGTGGTCTCTTTACAAAGAACACACCCTTCAAATTTCATGCCTCTAGGACCAGCGGTTTGGGCTGTGCGTTATCAGTAAGTTTACCATTTTATATTATGGATCTCTCATCCCATCTGATGCTAACTAATGAGTAACTCACTTCAGCGTTAGACACGTTGTCTAGCGCCGTCTCTTTCCCACTGAAAGTAATATCAAAGTTATACTGCTATAAGGGCTTGTGGTAGGCCCCCTGGTCGAAACAGGAATTAGCTTCCAGGGAGGACTTTAGAGACAGTCTCATCGAACTTCGTGTAATAAAGCGCACATGTGTGTAGTAAGCGATGATAGTACCAAGACGAGTATAACAGCACTTTATCTCCAAGTGTCTGAGTATAAGAGATAGGGGGGCACAAGTAGTGGGTGAGGTCGCGACCACAAATAAACAAGCTGAACTATTGATACTTTTGTTGATAATTACGATTATTGTGGAAAGTTTTTATTTTATCTTTACTGGGCCTGTTGAGGTATACCATCTTTAGAAACACGTATCATATGCCACAGAACTCGGTTATTTCAAATCTGACTGTCTAGAATCTGGTTAGTGGATTTAATTCTGTATTAAGAAGGTTAATCTCTTCTCCATATTTAGATGAATGTCTGACAGAGAGTCCCTAAGGCGTTAGGCCGTCTTTCTACTTTTCTGTTACAAGCATAAATCAACAACTGTATTCATGAAATTTTGACTTCTGTACAAAACTCACTTTTTTTCTTAAACCGTTCCAATAATAAGTTAAATCATTCAGTGCGATACTAACCCAAGCACTCCTTGCTCAACCTCTGATCTCATTCAGAGCATGTTTAGAGTGTAAAGGCAACAATGTCGCAAGTCGTGATGTGTGGACTGGAGCGCACACGGCTGCGTTGTGATTGTGACAGATGGTACCTAATAGATAACATGCCGACCGTACTTGGTTCGTAGACCGTGTGCAAATTTTGAACGCATTGAAACACCTTGAAGGGTAATAGGACAAACAGTTATCTGGCCTGATTTTTGGGCCGACAAATCTACTAAGCACGTGGAGACATAACGGGTTAATGAAGGTCTATAAAAGATGGTGACTAAAAGAGCTTTGAGGCTGCAATAAATATCTCTAATACTTAACTTATCTCGACTTAACTATTTACCGTATATGTCATGCTTTTGCAGTTTAAAGGCGTGTGACAGAAACAATATTTTTCGGGAACCTGTCATAAGTAAAGTTTATTTGCGACCTGAGAGAGCAGAGGCACTTACGTGGAGACTTGTGTGATTCAGAGTGGAACGTGATAGAGGCTTATCGAGGCATTTAACTTAGGCTTTGGCTTATTAGCCAAAACGACAATAACAACCATAATTTTACATCAAGATAAAGAAGCAGAAACAGAACATACGTTTAACCTACAACTCGCGTTCGTGCCTGACCTAATCACATTCTGTCTTTTGTGCTTCAGCAACAATGAACAAAACCCATGCGTGCCAAGTATACCGCGAGTCGTGATGTGTGCCGGCGAACGAACACGATCCAGACAGATGCCCCGCTCTCTGATAAGATACCGGCGATACTCAACAATATTAGCAGATAACGCACCCATCAAATTACACAGGAAATGTATTACGTCGAAATTGGTCGGTAATACTCTTATGAATTGCGTCAAATGCAGTTAAAAGGTAATATGGTCTAGTTAGTTAAACTTGTATTAGTTACGTTGGCAAGCTCTTTTTAGTACCCCAAACACCATGGTGACCAACCAAGTACACAAAAGACAGGTATTATCTAATCTATACTTAATATTGTAAATGCGAAAGTAACTCTGTCTCGCTTTCACGCTAAAACTACTAAACTGATTTGAATGAAATTTAATAGAGAAAAATCCTACGGAAACGGGAGCTACGTAGGTAAATCGCAAGGAACAGTTAGTAGTGCATAAGTGAACGCGCAAAAACAATGGCATTTTCTTTTTCCTCACAATTGATCGATGGGGACGAAAATCTGACATGACTGGATCTGCATGGGGAGAGATCTGAGCAGTACTAACAGTTTGACTTGTTTACTGTAGCTGGGCTACCTGTACCAACCGCCGAACTCGGAAGCAGACTGAGAAATTCCTTTCGGAAAAACATAATAACACTATGCCCGCCTTGAGAAAATAAACGGGAGGCCAGGATGCACTTGCAACCCGGAGACTGTATTAACCAACTTATGAATAAGTAAGTTACTATCGCTAGAACCAAGACAGGATATTCAATTAAACCATGGTGCTCATGAAAGCTATGGAGGTAAAACCTCTCTAGTTTTGCGGTTTGTAATTCTAAACAAATTCTAAGGTTACCCTGACCTGCCATAAAACTCACGTGTTATTTAACAAACTTCTAAAAATGATGAGGTTTTGTTTAGCCAATTAACGTTTCAACGACCAAGCGACAGCCGGCTGTCGCGCTGCTGTTGTCTTTCTATTGTGTATCGAATCACGTGTGTTCGAGGGATTTTTTAAATCCTATTACTCTACTATATCTCTTTGGGATATCGCTATACCAAGAATATACTGTAAAAAATCACATCTTTCATCGCAAAGAAACCTTTAAACGGTATGATTGGATATGGGAAAGGCGTGGTGCAAGCAGAACATGGTTCACAATATAGTATCAGAATCAAGGTATAAGTAACTAGCTTTTGCCCGCGGCTTCGCTCGCGTTAGAAAGAGACAAAAAGTAGCCTATGTTACTCTCCATCCCTTCAACTATCTCCACTTAAAAAATCACGTCAATTCGTCGCTCCGTTTTGCCGTGAAAGAAAGACAAACAGACAGACAGACAGACAGACACACTTTCCCATTTATAATATTAGTATGGATTACACTTCTGATAATATTAGTATGATACTTAAGACAGATTTTATAAGAGAATCCATAGCAAGTGTTATTGCGTAACGGCCATCTTTCAACGACCAAGCGACAGTCGACTGTCGGGCTGTTATTGTCTTTCTATTGTGTCTTTTAAGGATTACCGTTTTGACGACCAACCGACAGCCAGCTGTCGAGCTGCTATAGTCTTTCTATTGTATCTCGAATCACGTGTGTTTTAAGGATTAACTTTTCAGAGTAGCGTGAAGTTATACAGCCTTAAACACAAAAATATTTTTTCGATCATTCTTGAGATACTGCGTTCTTCTAAAGCTGAATAATATACAATATCATTAATTACAGATATAACATTAGAATAGTTCAAAACCTTTCATTTAAGTAACTCATAGGAAAGTCACGACAGAAAAAATCGATCTACCCATATTCAATAGCATTGTGAACACGCTACTTTAAATATGACATACATTACATACATACATTTATTAGTACGTCAATGGAAACCTATTGTCCTAAATAGATAGTGTTTGTATGCGCGTGCGCCGTTACGATGCTAACTATGATCGACTGTCAATGTTACCGACGTCACGACGATAAAATAGACATTCTTTGAATGTGAGTATGGAAAGTTTTAAAAAAGCGTCCAGGACAGACCTGAAGATATGCAATATTTATGCTTAGTGGCCAGTGAATAAGGGCGAGCGTTGGACAAATCCCTTTAAATTAAGTCATCATCCCTAGACTTTTCCTAACTATGTTGAGGTCGGCTTTCAGCCTAACCGGATTCAGCTGGATACCAGCGTTTTACGTGAAGTGGCAGGCCCATCCGACCCTCACAACCCAGTAACATGGCGACACAATACCCCTTGGTAAGACTTGGCAGACTTTCTGAATTCTGAATACCCGTGACGACTGTAGATTAATGATATTATTTGTAAATTAAGAATAACTCTTTTTCACGTTAATCTAAGTATACTAATATTATAAAGAGGTAAAATTTGTAAGTTTGTAGGTTTGTAAGTTTGTATGTAGGGGGTAATCTCTAGAACTACTGGTACGATTTGAAAAAATCGTTCAGTGTTAGATAGCCCATTTATCGAGGAATGCTATAGGTTATATACCAACACGCTACGACCCACGGGAGTGGAGCAGTAACGAAAAATGCGGGTGAAACCGCAGCGGACAGACAGCTAGTATTTTATATAGAAAAATACACCCTTTGGCCGTTTGTCCACCGCTGCCATCACCGTCACATCAACGAACAAGAAGACAGCGCCGAAAAGGCGATACAAACATTTACTATAGCCGCGTGTCCACTGCACGTCACGACACCTCATACTAAACAATATATAACTATATAGATATATAACTATATAGATATATAACTATATAGATATATAACTATATAGATATATAACTATATAGATATGGGCCTTGATGCCTGAAATAAATGGATAAATTAAAATTAAATTAAATTAAACTCGGCTCGCCATCCTGTTCTCGTTGACGTGGTGGTTGGTGGTGGAGAAACGGCCTTAAGGTGTAAAATAGGGGATGAAGAGGCGAACGAAAGTTAGGTAACATGTTAGTTTCTCGTGGAACTAAGAAAAATATTAATATCATGCTGCCCGCGATCTTTTCCGAGTAGAAGCTAAGTGCACCATAAAACATATCTTAAGACACTCGGAAACTGTAGCTTTCTACCAGTAAAAGATTTTCTGTGTAATCGTGCGTAATCGGATCATAACTTAACCTAACTACAGATTATCCTCTACAAGCAATTCTACCAGATATTTAGTTCCTTTTAACGGGCAACCGACAGCCGGCTGTCGGGCTGCTATTGTCTTTCTATTGTGTCTCAAATCACGTGTGTTTGAAGGTTCAATTCTACATTTTCTAAGGGAAATAAACATGAAATATTGTGGAATCGAATTTTCGGCACAAGACGGCAACCATACCACGGAAAATTGTACACATCTTAACATCACCATTTAACGAGGTAAAATAAGAGCTGAAATTGGATGGTGAAGCCACAGGAAACAGCATGTTGTAGATGTAAGTAGAGGTTTTTATGAAAGGTGTATCTTTGCCAATGAACCGTAGATCCTGCGTCTGATTTCTCATCTATCTTGTTGGATTGCTATCCATCTTTGACTAACGTACTGGTCTAGATAGACTAAGAGAAAAGAGAGGGGATTGGTGTTTGTGTGTTAAACATCTGCGCATTTAGCTATAGCTTGTCTCCATTGCGATCACAAAAACGATTGATAAAATATAACAACGCAAACGAAACTAAACAACGCAACCCGTTATCTCCGACTTGACCCATAGTTAACCTATCATTTCGCAACGGCGCTCACTATCGTATAATAGAATTAATTCATAAATCATGGTAGCGAGCATGAATGGCGGTCAACATACTCTCAATGAATTGCGTTTGAAACTGGTTGCTCGCATACTTATGTTACGTTGGGCTATGAAGGTAACTTGGGTTATGCGTTACTTTCGCTGTTATGCGCTTTGGCTTGTTAAGCGGAAAACTGAAGTTCCGAGAGTGTTAATAAAACCGTGGTTTGCTTGTTTTTGAAGTATGACAGATGACTAAGTTATTACTATATGTTTAGTCAGTATGTTAGTTAATTATTGCTAACGGAACTAAAACGGACTTTTACCCAATTTTGTTATCCTTTCCGATTCTACCAGTGGGTTTAACCCTCTGTCCACGAAGGCGTAGCTATATAAAGGCGAATTTGTCATTATTCGTCTGCTTACTTTTTAAAAATGAAACTTTCGCCTACGCTTTGGCGACGGAGTCTCATAGTTTTGTATGTAAACTGCAAGTAAGCGTACACCAAGCGTATAATGACGAATACGCGTCTATGCAGTTACGCCTCCGTGGACAGTGGCCCTTAATAATTCCTGTTTACACCAATAATTTTCCAAAAATGCAACAAAATACCAAACAATGTAAAAAAAAAAATTCTTCATGCATCGATCATCCGCCCGCGTTTCTACAGGCCCCACCACACGAAGGATTTCGTCCGCTAATCCGTCAGTGTCGGCCGCTTGATGAATCGGCCCATTCTCTGTATTACACCCGATATCAGTACAAGCTACATGTATTAGATCGCTGATGCTGCGATACAAGGTAATATTCAATACATGCATACCTACCGCCAATTTATTATGCGTATCGTTAAACCGTCGAACACACGTGATTCGAGACAATAGAAAGACAATAGAAGGCCGACAGCCGGCTGTCGCTTGGTCGTTGAAAGGTTAAGGAGATGTTCTGTTTCCTGAAAGTTTTAATCTGAGAATCTTTATGAGAAATGGACAAGATATTTTATGATGTTAAAGCGTGGGCGACCACCCCGGAACGAAGATGCGCTTATGATCATGCTTGCTTGTATCGAAGTAAAGATATGACAACCAACTCTATACAAAATTTATAATATTTCCGGGGAACCTCTGAAGTTCACAACGGTCTCCGTGCAGGCATATCTGCGTTTTCTAATTCTATATTGTGTGCAAATTCCCGAAACCAGAGAGTTATGATATCTCCAACAAAAACCGGACGGTTCTTACTGCTACGATGAGCCGGAAGCCTACGATACGGTGACGATATGGTGGCACAAAATACCTCAATTATATAATATACCCGGGTATATGCTGCGTTTGATGATGTTTTTAGGGCTTGGTGTTTACGGCATTTGGTCAATTATAGCACAAATAACATCTTCTTTATTTTATCCTTTTTCTTTTTTTTTTTTTGTTGCTTTTTTGTTTTACTCGTTTGATTATTCTGACACTTTACACAGACACACTATCTTACACAAATGTTCATCACTATCAACACAATTCACTCTTTATTAAAACCATATTTTTTATAATATATATTATTTTATTGTATTACTTAACCACCACTGATTTATTTATTTATTTATGTATGCACGCAAAAACCGCTGTACGTCCGTGCGTCACAGCCACAGGTTCAGTTGAAAACCAGCGTCAGACACTAGGTGTCTGGCATTTATGCTGAACTGGACCTATTTTGGTGCAGCCATGGGGCACAATATACCTTTTAGCTTTTTGTTATTATTTTTTTTTTTCTTCTTATTTTGTTTTGTGTGTATTGTGCTTGTGCCAGTGCTGTACCAAATAAATTCTTTTTCTTTCTTTCTTTTCTTTCTTTCTACACACTTGACCTGTACATGATCTGTACATGCGAATGACAATATTATTATTTTATCTGTGAGTTCACAGCTCAAGTGAAAATATCATTACTATTGGATGAGCAACAGGGGGCGTACCACAAGCCCTTATAGCAGTATTACTTTGATATTACTTTCACTGGGAAAGAGACGGGCCTAGACAACGTGTCTAACACTGTCACTTGCACACTCCTGACTAAAACAATCTTACTTTAAACGTCATGGTAAGGGGGGCTGAACGAAATTCTAATAAAAAACTTTTTCCAAAAAAAAGATAACCGACTTCAAACCGAAAAGCTCAAAAATAACTATTTCGGAAGTCGGTGGCTTCTCTTCTGCCGGTCGATTTGTGTTGCCTTGCCACCGACTTCCGAAATAGTTATTTTTGAGCTTTTCGGTTTGAAGTCGGTTATCTTTTTTTTGGAAAAAGTTTTTTATTTTTTACTTTTTAGTTAGAGTCCCAACTACGTTTTAGAGTAACTTTAAAAAAAATGTACGTTTTTCTATAAAAAAATTGAGGAGTTCCCTCGATTTCGGCATGATACCATCATCAGATCCTGGACCTGATGACAATGGGACCATTTGGGAAGTCTACCCTTTCAAACAAAAAAAGAATTGTTCAAATCGGTTGGCAATCGACGGAGATAGGCGCGAACAAACATAAAAAAAAAAAAAAAAAACATACAAACATTCGAATTGAGAACCTCCTCCTTTTTTTAGAAGTCGGTTAAAAAAATGTACGTTTTTCTATAAAAAAATTGAGGAGTTCCCTCGATTTCGGCATGATACCATCATCAGATCCTGGACCTGATGACAATGGGACCATTTGGGAAGTCTACCCTTTCAAACAAAAAAAGAATTGTTCAAATCGGTTGGCAATCGACGGAGATAGGCGCGAACAAACATAAAAAAAAAAAAAAAAAACATACAAACATTCGAATTGAGAACCTCCTCCTTTTTTTAGAAGTCGGTTAAAAAGTGCGTCAGCTAGCCCAAACAATCATTTTTTTTTATATTATGTAGGTAGTTGAGTCAGACAAGAGCCGAGCCTACTGGCAATTTTTCTTAAAATACCGTAAGTAAATTCTTAACATGATAATATTTCAAGTTAATGGAGCAAGAAAAAAACGGAAAGCGAGGCTTTTACACGAGGTTCGTGACCTTTTTGGTGGCATTAAGTCTTAAGTATTTTCAACAAGACATTTATTCTTTAACATTTTTATTTTGAAGACATCTTTTAGATTGAATATTCTACCTAAATCGTCGCAGATGAGTGACGGAAATATTTTGACGGCGGATTAAAGTAGCTTTGGTAAATAAATTGGTACTTTTTTTTTTTGTGAGTGGGAAATCATCCGATGACTGCTCCCGTCCGGGGTGCGGCGAGAGGGCGTGTCAGACTCTTACTGACTAAAACCCACTCATGTTCCTTCGATTGCCCTTTATGTTGCAGGGTCACGGTAACTATTATAAACATTCCGCAACCCCGGCAGGCGTTGGCCCTGTTGGGCCCCTTCCTGTGTGGTAAATTGGTACTCTGATGAAGAATAGAAAACTGTTTGTGTAGTAGATAATATATTTTTTTTTCGTACGAAATCCTTGTTGTGCCAGTCCGACTCGCACTTGACCGGCTTTTACATACTCAACGATTAGTTAAATACAGCAATGATTAACCCGGAAAGTATGGTAGATCCTTATAATTTGTAAAGTAAATATGAGAAATATGATACGATATTATATAAAACGGCAGCTTGACAAGTCGAGTACGACATTTCCAACGAGTTTGATCGATCGGAATAGACAGGTTCTATGTAAAATGTGCGGGATATAAACCGCGAACGATACGAGATTCCGATAAAAATGTCGAAGTAGATCAAAATCCCATCATATTTGAATGAAAAATCAATCAAGTTAGCTTTGCCCTGTAATAATGATGTAATGAGGGTTACGGTCTCGTGTCTCCCCTGACGGCTCCCCTCGGGGAGACATCAGGATTTTTTAAATCCTATTGTCTCCCCTGGGCGGGGGAGACATCAGAACTTGCTAATAAATTATAATTGGAGTACTCGTATATCCCCTGTCAAGCATTACATAATAACGTAAGTAGGTACCCATATTCGTAAAAGCTCATTTCATCAAATAATCTTTTACGTAGCTTTTCCAAAAAAAGTCCAACACTGATTGCTTCGTGAATTAATTGTAATTGTGAATTTAATATAAACTTGTCTCTTTCGATCTGAACTTTCCTCCTTTTACTGGAATGTACCTACTGCTAAATAAAGCTATAGCTTCGTTTGAGGAGACAAAAGTGAATAGGTAGAGATAGTAGTAGGTACGTCCTGCTTGACGGGTTATTTCATTTATGGTTATTATGTAATGTTTGACAGGGGATATACGAATACTCAAAATATAATTTATTAGCAAGTTCTGATGTCTCCCCCGCCCAGGGGAGACAATAGGATTTAAAAAATCCTGATGTCTCCCCGAGGGGAGCCGTCAGGGGAGACACGAGACCGTAACCGTAATGAGTACTTAATTTAATCAAATGTTGACTTGAAGGAGTTTGCTAAAAGCATATTTGAATTACAAAACAATATTGTAATTATAATAAACCCTTTAGCAAACTCATCACATGACGTGTTTCGTCATTGTTTGATTTGATTAACTATTTGAAAAATGATCATTTAAACCATACTTATATAATAAAGAATTTTGTTTTTTTTTTCATAAGTGATGATTTTTATTTGATCCGAGATTGATCTGCCTTCTGCAAATCTGTCACTACGCGAATCTGTCATTATAAGATCATGTGAGCTTGTGTGCATTTTGCGACCCCTGGCATTATGCGTTTCTGACAATTCGCTAATCTGTCTTTTTGCGTTTCTGACGTTCTGCGCCCAAACCTTTCAACTACATGCTAGTAATTTCGATCTTTCTCCTATAGGACTTTTGGAAACCAGTCGCAAATTTAGGTTTAGTATCTAAATTAAGCCGGCTTGTACTAGTCATGTTATCTGAAGAGCGACCCAATCAGTCCCTGTTCAGGCGCTAACGCAATCTAGTTCGGAAAGAGTTAACTTGCCTTGATCGTGTTTAGATTAGTTTGTTGTTTGTGTTAGAAAATTAACTCTCCCGCTGTTTTTGATATTGGAATCCTTGTTGCCAACCGCGCGATTGATTAATTCTTCGAACATAAAGACAATAGCAGCCCGATAGCTGGCTGTCGCTTGGTCGTCGAAAGGTTAAGCTAGAGACCCGGCAAGACATATAGGAGACAGTTATATTCTTTCGATTGCATTCCGACCACGGTATCAATCCCAATGGATACTCCTCCTAACTAAATACGCAGGAGATACCACTTCACACTCTTAGCATAAAAGCAGCAAGAATCGAGAAGTCTACACTATTAAAAACCCCTTTCTTGAAGTGTCGTAAGTTAGTCGAGATTTTCGGTACTCAAGGAAACGATACAGGATAACAGGATACTTTATCCTGCAGACTAGACTTTTCATTTCAAATCGTTCAGCTAATGTTGAATAAAGAGTAAATTTTTTCAAGTATTTAGTTTAATAAAAATTAACCGCATTAACCATACGACCAACCAAACGATTAAAAAGTATTTTGGGAACAAGTAAAACGCCCTTCAAAACGTACTCGATTGGTAAATAAAGTGACGGCGAAAATATATTAAATGGATATTCGGTTGTTTGATAAATTAATTACAATTTAAGCACCAATAAGTTTAATTACAATTTGGCCGAAATAAAATAACCTAAATGTTAATTACATTTTCAGATATTTAACGACGTAATAACGAGGATTACGTTCCAAGCGTAAATCTAAATTTTGCAAGAATTTGGATGGTTAGCAATATTATTTACGCAATACTGTTAACGGCATATTTCTTTGGCCTCAATAAAATGTTAATACGGCGTAAAAGTTTTAACCACTTAAGATTCTTGTGATTGTGTTAAAATGCTGATAAAAAAGCAATAATACGAAAGGAAATGCTAAAATTGGGTTTATTTTGTTAAATAAAATAGGCTTTAAAAACTTTAAAAGCTGTTTTGATCGTTTCCACTAACCCCTATGGATCATTGGCGATATCGAAGCCAGGTGCGTTAGGCAGGTGCGCTTCCCCACAACTTACCATTATTTATCTTCAATAAATTGCTAGGGAATATTTATTCTTTATTATTTTAAATGGTATAATGACAGCCTAAGTACTCGAAAGCCTATAATGATGATTGAGGACCCTTTGACGGGTGAATGTTAGAATTTCGTGCCCGTAAATGGTTTTGGACAGCGAAAATTCTTTTGTGTACAAATTATGTTTATTTTAGCTAAAATGCCATGAAGACCTGTCAGCCTAGAACTTATACATAGTTTTCAAAATGTTTTAAGTTGTACAATTTTGGAATTAGTCTCGTGTTTTGAAGTTACAAATTGCTGAATGTGTTTTTTTTTATTACTTATGGGCTTGCTCTTGGTCCCAGACTAGCCCGAGGGCATAGACGGGGCCTACGAAGGAGCGAGCTTACCCAAAAGATGCCTATGTACTCGTCTCTTGAATACATCCGGGTTATATGCATTTGGAAACACAGACGTTTACTAAATGTTAGAGACTGATTTATAAGATTTGTTGTATAAAATGTCGAGTAAATTTTGCGTTTCTAACATCCCCGGTATTCAATAAACGTCGTAATGTTATTTAAACATGATTCATTAAATAAAACTTCTAGAAGTCTTCAATTTAATAGTTTCATGAGTCAATCATGTCACCAGCCCACATTACGTTGACGTTGACTAAAGCGAAGTTGCCAAGCAACATAAAATGAAGCCTTAGTGTTCTTTAAACTGGCTTTAAAAGACCACCCCTTCATTTTTGCGACGGATCGGTTTACAAGGAACTAGTTTCATGAGGGTGGATGGTAGATATAGTCATGCTTAATTTGGCAGGCAAACTATTCTATACTTACACTTAAAGGCAGATTAATGTATCAGAAACGCAAATTTATGGGAGCACTGGCTTTGGCCCAAGACTGTGTTAACCAGAGCTTACAAATAAGCCATGCAGGGCAAACACTACAATAGGTTGCACGAAATACAAATAACATTTTGTCCACCGCTAAAAGAAAACTGCAATTGCTGATAAAGTCATTGAACTATTAAGTACGGTCGAGGCAGAAAAACTCCTTGAACACAGATAAAATCACAGCCAACCTGGTTGTAGTACCTCTAGGGTTACAGAGGCCAGACGTCGGGCACTTACAAAAGCAGTAGCTTGCCATAACATGATGGATGGAGGAACCGGTCCTATGCGTGCTAATGATCATACGACCAGTTCTTTTAAAGGAGCGAACCCTGGTTGGATTGGACGAACGGTAGGGTGGAGTGTCAATGACCCTTGCACCAAATTATCTGCAATATCATCGTAGTTTTTACCCGATCATTTTGGAGCCGGCAATGAAACCGGGGAGGGCAGAATTTCTGTTTTTTATCAAAGCAATGGCTATCAAATTTTCGTATCAATATTTAAATCGTAAAAATTAAACGCTGAATGTGTTGCTAAGCTAAAATCTCGAGAATAGCTGGATCGATTTCGCTAATTCTTTTTATGAATATTCCTTGAAGTACGAGAATAGTGGAAAGTTTTTAATAGCCTAGAAATGAAAAGAAAATGTTCACTAATCCTTTCTAGGATTTTTGGTAATCCCACTCATAAAACAGGGAAGTTGGACAACAAAGCGTGCGAAGCCGCAGGCAAAAGCTAGTGGCTAATAAGTGTGTTAGGTCTGTAGATAAATATTTTGACTACAACATAAACTATACCACGTAATTAATTATTCGCACGCATGTAAAAAAGAGCGAATCAGAACAATTGACCGTGTTACTTACTATGGAGTTTCTCTCTCTGACTTTCATGTTACAACCAACGCAATGTTTTGCGCGAGATTGAGATCCATATTAGGCACCGACACGGCAACGGTAACACGAAGTACCTACCCAGAGTATTAAATATATTTTAAAGAATATGCAACAATAGGCTGAATATTCGCTGAGGTCACATTATGCAATATTTCAGAACCTACTTTTGGCAACGTTTTGCAATTACGAGGACGAACTAAAACGTGGCATTGGCGTAATCATCAAACTGTTTACCACAGATTATTGTAGTGACAGTGTTTGTTTCTCGTATCGTAATTTAAATAATTTATTGTTTGAAAACATTATAATCACGACACCGATATGTAAATGATACGTGTATGTATAAACGTTGGTTGTTGAGGACGTGCGGCCGCGTGACACGTCCATTGGGGATATAAGGGATATTGCACGTAGCTACTCTTTAAGTACAGCCAGAAATGTATTAAGTGTCTAACTAAAGTTGAAGCATTTCTTTCAACTAAATTAATTACAGACACTTTTGTATTCTTAAGAGTCAGTCTGTGAGAAAGTTAATGCTATTTGCTGAATCTAGATATTATTTTCTAGTAAGTAAACCTTGTTTTTTCTACGAATACAGCGATCCTAGGGAACAGTGTAAGGGCATCTAATGGTGGCTGTCTGACTGCTGTGGTGTTGCAGCAGTGTCGGACGAAGTCGTACTGCATACGGAGAATTGCTTTTTCATACAGTGACGCGTGAAGGACGTCGAGCTACAAACGTTTTGTACGTGGGTACGCATGCAGTCCGATCTCCGACGACAGGACTGCTTTGGTGCCGCAGCAGTTTGGTAGTAAACGTTTAAATAGCAAAGCCCTATAGCGTCCCGACTTAGCAAGCTACAACGCTCATAGCGTTTTCGCTCTGTACAAAATCTTACGCGAGAGTAAAAGAGAAAACAACAGCTTTTGACCTGTGAAGCGGAAACACGACTTCAAGCGATATTTTCGTGGCCCAAAAGATCGGATCTTTTCGCCTGTTTTGGTGTTACGCAGCCGCTACGCATATTATTAAGAGCTCAGTTGTAAAATTAAACGCACATTTGGCCCGACTATCCACTCCGACCATTTGATTTGACATTTGGGTAGATTTACAATCTCCCGCCAGTTCCCATGTCGGAAACAGAGTTATTCAACATTCATACAATATATTTATCTTTGTACACTTTATGGCTTACAGTCAAGAGTCACGTTTTAAAAACAACAAAACGTTAAATATACAACCCGCATGACATAATGTTGGATATCTAGTTAAGGCATTGCATATAATACGTATTGACGTCTCATTCTTTATTGGGATATGATCTGAAACTGGGATGTCCCCGCGTCAGTATGATGCACAAAATCATATTACTTCTGAAGGTTTTCTTTTATTTATGCGCCATTAAACTAGTTTAACGAGAATTCGAATTTTAATGGGTTATCCTCGCGACAATGGATATCTCGTGTACTAAAATATAAATCGATTTTGATCCTACGGCGTTTACGGCGGCGGTCCTGGTTCGTATATATCGTCTTAAACGTCAGCGAGTGACAAAAACAGACCATTTCCTCTTCAATGACGGGGCCTGACGTAATAGTCAAAATTAAATACTATATTATTGGATGTCCATATTACAGTTCAACTTCAACTTCAACTTTTATATTTGTTATGGCAATCCACCGAATTTTCGGTGATTTCTGCCAATGTCCAGTTTGAAAATAATATTTCAGTTAAATGACAATTGTTCGGTAATAAATTATAGTATGGAGATCATACACGTGTTCTTATAACCAAGAACACGAGATGACTCCCATATTACAGTTGTGACCTTTAGATATAGAAGTCAAAGTGTCAAACACACGTCAAGAAAATTGACGATACAGCAACAGAATTTTAGCAAGTCAACATGATGGTAGCGAGTATGAAAATTCAGCGTGCGACGGAACACTCGTACCCCTGAATTATTACTGTACTTTAATTTTGGTTGATAATATACCACGGCTAATGTGACCAGTACATGCGAGAGCTAACAAGCATGATCGGTACACACGACAACGAATTATCGCTACGATTTGACTGCACAGTTTTATCGGGTGTAGACGAAAATTAACGCAGATATTGTGGTCGTGTGGACACTTAATGGTACGATAAACTGCACAAAAAGTTCGTAACGATATACCGTTATCGTGTCTACCGAACATGATGTTTCACTAGTAGAGAATGCCTAGGGGATTAAGTCCGCCTCTGTATGTTTATACATAAAGCGCCTTACTAATAAACGCTGCATAAAGTTACTAGCTTTTGCCCGCGGCTTCGCTCGCGTTAGAAAGAGACAAAAAGTAGCCTATGTTACTCTCCATCCCTTCAACTATCTCCACTCAAAAAATCACGTCAATTCATCGCTCTGTTTTGCCGTGAAAGAAAGACAAACAGACAGACAGACACACTTTCCCATTTATAATATTAGTATGGATGACAAGTTTATACGTCAAAAAATGTATTGTTACTCAGGTTTTATTCATTGCATAACTTTACACAGTGATTATTAGTAAGGGCAAAAGTGTTTAATAAATAATACTCCTCAGAACGGGGTACCCAGGCCGTGCGAAACGGTACTAACCAGAGCTTTATAATTTCACTACACAAGTATTTTGCGACAATGAAGAAGGCCTCAGTTGTTACAACATAATAACTACATGGACAATAAAATGACATGTTAGCATAACCATCGGTGCTGACAGAAAGGAAACACCAGTATTCCTGTCAACAATATACATATTTGTAGAAATACACAAACATAATTTGGTCGTAAAAGGTATTTTAACTTTTCAACGACCAACAGACGACCGGCTGTCAGGCTGCTATTGTCTTTCTATTGTGTCTCAAATCACGTGTGTTCGAAGGATTTAATGTATTTTAATAAAGAAAAATTCTGAAAACATGATCTTATTTTCATAAGGATAGAATTGTATTTTTTGAAATAAACATGAAGTGGTCAATTATCAGAGAATGATGACTGGTTTATTGGATGACTGCTCTGTAACTTTTTAATGAAAAATTATTGCAAAGGAAATAAATGCTATAACAACTGTACATATTATATGGCCCTTAGACCTGGTTTTGTTAATAGGAAAGTTTCTCTTTTCCAGAATCATTCTCAAAAGAGTTTGGCTTAGTAACAACATTTTGCTTAGTAACAACTTTTAGTTGTGTAGAAAGTTGATTTTGACGGGCCTGTTGGTGTAGTGGTAAGTAGCCGTGACTGCTAAGCCAGAGGCCATGGGTTCGATTCCCACCCAGAACAAACTTTATGTGATGAGCACGATTGTTTGTTCTGTGTCTGGGTGTAATTTATCTATAATATGTATGTATTTATAAATTATATAAGTATGTATATCAGTTGTCTGGTTACCATAACACAAGCTCTAAACAGAGCTTAACTTGGGATCAGATGACCGTGTGTGAGTTGTCCCAGTATATTTATTTATTTCTTGTGTTTTAAGAAACGGGGCTGCAGTTATGAGTTTAAATATATGACAAAACTTTAATCAAATTGAAGTTATAATGGATGATTATAGTGGAACCAAAATTGACATCATCAATTCGGTTATTTAAAAAATGAAATGTTGTGGGGAAAATTATCCTGCCAAGAATTTTACTGCTGAAAAACTACAGTTTGCAAATAATAAAAATAAAAACTGGGTCTATAAAGAACAATTAAAGATTTTAACATTATTTATGGGATACCTACAGTGAAAGTTTAAAAACAAAGTACCCTGTAGCCATGTATGATCTAGTTAGTATATCTGCTTCTCTTTATCTCCAACAGAATCATGTATCATAAAATTTAGAAGACATATGAGCTCGTTTCAGTCATCCTAGACATAGTAAAAAGAAATAAAACATACATAAAACATGAAATCATCACGCGTTTGTTTATAGAGTCATATGACGGCAAATATAATTGTTTCCCCATGTAAATGAAAACTAGCATCGCAGATAGCGAGTACTGGTAATATAGTCAACATTACGAAAGCGCACAGAGGGCCTGCCTCGACGAATCATCACTAAAACATCTGTACATGACTAACAAATGTAAAACCAATATATTTGCATGATTTTATCGTTTTTAACGGTAAAAAACTGAATTGCGAACGAATGGAAGGCCTCACTGGCAAGATAATTTAACAGCTGTGGCGGGCGAAGCACCGGCAAGCCGGCGGTTCGCCCGACGGCCACGCCACTGAAAACCCAATATAGGCAAATAGGTTACAAAACTGACATTTTTTTTCAACCCACCTATACTCGCCAGATTTTAACTATATTTACATAAAAAATTAACACACTTACGTGATAACACAGATATCATCCAACAACAAGCGTCATAGCGATCCAAAAACTTGTATCACTGCATAAATAATCACAATTCAACAAGGAACATTTTGTACCATCCAACGTAAGATTACACAAACTACTTTAAAAACATTAATAACTCATAATATATTGCACAAAACTTCCTCCAGGCACATACACAAAACAATGATAATATTTTTAACGTTATTATCACAAATATAAACGAAATATCACAAACGGATATCACTTTTCTACTTGTCCTTGCGTTCACATAAATTGGCAGCCATCTTGCGTTCGTATGAGCAGGGAGAAATGTTACCAGCGTGTAGCTTTATTTTCCCAGTGAAGTCACCCTATTTAGTTTTTTATGGTTCCTTTTTTTTCGAAACTAAAAATTGCGAATTAAAGGAATGATCCATGTAATCTCTGCACCACCCTGGGTAGACTGGAGAATGCCTAAGGCATTAAGTCCGCCATTGTAAGTACATAAAATATGTGCATAAAGTTTAAATAAATTGCGTTATACTGGTTCCATTTTGCAATTAGCCTCCCAGCTGTTTATTTGTTTATTTACTAGCTGAGCTGAATCAGTTTGTAACTAACTTCTTCTTATTTTAAGTATTAAAAAGTTGAGATAATATCAGAAAAAAATATACTTAGTAATAATATTGAACTATGTCATTCGTAGAACTTTGATAGTCGTTACAGGTTATCCAGAAACTCTGACCAGTCCAACCAAGATGTGTCGTGTCGCCCAGTTACTGGGTTGTGGAGGTCTGATAGGCAGTCGCTCTATGTTAATCACAATTATTCAGCTGAATCCAGTTTAGCTGGAAGAGTGGAAGTCGACCCCTACGCAGTTGGCAAAAGGCTAGGGAGATGACTAGTGAAACAGTACAGACTAATCCATTACAAAATTATAAAATTATTTCCTCTTAGATAGGTTTAAGTACTAAATAAATCGAATCTATACAATGTTTTTATTTGAAAATGTCATCTATAAATCAGACTTGACATTAACATTTTCTTGAATTGAAACCATTTTGAATATAAATGACACACGTAATGTGTATCATTTATATTCAAAAAAGGTAAAATAAAATTTACGCTTCGACTTTCGGTTTAGATCTCAAATATTCCTTTTTTTATGGTTTTTAATTATTCTCAAATTATTAACACTTCTATGTACTTAATTTACAATCATTTTGGTAAATTTTGATTGTATGGTAACACTGACTTGTCCATAGACGAAAGCATTCTTATAATTTCTGGCTTTGGAATCAAAACGTACAGCCAACGACAATAGTAATAAACCGTTTGTTTTGCCTAAATAAGGTAAAAAAAGTAGGTCCATGAATATATTTTTTCAATTTTAGAAGATAACTGTAACTATTTATGACTGTACTTTTTCAGGGGCTTAATACTAAAATATAAACTATTTCAATAAAATTGAAAAGTTTCACTGTTAGCGTCACTGTGAAACTCACCAGTTTGACAATGACACTTGACAGTTTCAGTTTGTTTGTCAAAATGGTAAAGCTCTGTCAAGTCAATGTCGTTTTCGTCAATGACAACAAATTATTTATATCTTGTTACTACTATAGGCAGAATTGTGGTGTCTTTTCCACAAAGGCCATTCATTATGAGTTGAAGTTGTTACTACTACTAGCTGCCTATCTTGTTACTACTAGGCAGAATTGTGGTGTCTTTTCCACAAAGGCCATTCATTAAGAGTTGAAGTTGTTACTACAACTAGCTGCCTCCCGCGGTTTATTGAAGCAAACTGAAAGGCCCAAAGCCTGACCTGTTATGTTGCAATAAATGGACACAAATAACAGTTCAATACTTACATTCTAATGTCCAGCCAGACCATGACTACAGTATATGCAGGCCTATCATTTTCCTATATTATATCCTATTTCCTCCTGGAAGACCCAACGTAGGCTAAACGAGGTTTACGTGATCAGCACAACGCCATGCGTGTTATGCAAGCCAAGCATCTTTACTAGCGCCTGACAGAAATGTGAGAGCAAATGACATGAAAGAGTAATTGCTGTAAATGATGCAGCTGCAGCATTACAGAGATAGAACTGAATGAAGAGTTTATTTGTTTGTTAGAACAATGGAAAAATCTTCTAGTGTTGTGTTGGATAGCCCATTTACCGAAGAAGGCTATAGGCTATATGAGATCAGGATCATACTATGACCTACAAGAGCGGAGCAGTTACTAAAGACATGGGTTAAAGTGTGGGGGACAGTTAATAGTTGAGGTTTCCGGCGACTCGGACCGCAATTAACTCGGACCGCGGCCCCAGTCACCGGATCCGTAAAAAATATTTAATTTTCTCCATGGTCATTTTCGTGGTCCGAGTTAATTGCGGTCCGAGTCGCCGGAAACCTCAATAGTTTATAACTAGTTGCATTATCTATTATTAAACTTACTCTCAACACTTTTTAAATGTCTTTCACTCAAAGAATATAGGTAGTTGCTGCAATGATTTGAACAAAAAGTAGATAGAAAGTGTGTAATAGGAATAGGTATAGGATGCTTGACCTACAGTGAGTAAATACTGCAGTCACATTTCAGATTTAAACTAACATCTTATAATAATATTCTTGCCTTTATTCTCAGACGTCTAAGAACTTCCGTAATTTAAAAGGGTATTATAGAGGCAAAACTGCTGCAGTACTATCAAATCTAAAAATGTTTGATCTTCAGATTCTAACATATCTCTGAATAAATATGTAACCTGACTAGAGATGTAAAGTGACCGTCAGATATGTGACCGATTAATCTGACCGAGCATATTGGACATTTATCCAATGTGACCGGTCACTTATGGTCATTTATTGTCAGAAACGTTTTTTTGTGTATAAATAGACTTTATTCTATAAAACTACGAAAGTTTTAGAATTATCGAAGCTAACCATGTCATTCATCGATCTTTAACACAGTAAAACAAAATCTATACTTATAATATACTGAACTGTAGAGAGCTCAGTTCTGTACATTGAAATATATATCCAAAATTAATATTGGAGGATAATTGGTGATTGATACCGATTCCAAAAATGCAATCAGAATTTTTTTTGTCTGTTTGTCTGTCTGTCTGTATAAGCACGCATGGATTAAAAACTACTAAAAGGAAAATTATAATATGGAATGGTACGATTATAATCCATACTCCTGGGCAGGTTATAGGCTATATAACATAACGCTAAGACACATAGTAGCCGAGCAGTAATGAAAAGTTTAACAAAAACGGGGAGAAAATATTACTTTTATTTATTTATTTATTTAAACTTTATGCACATATGTACAATGGCGGACTTAATGCCTTAGGCATTCTCTACCAGTCTACCCAGGGTGGTGCAGAGATTACATGGCAGGTGCACTAGTAAAAAGAAAAAAAAAGAAATAGAATAGAAGAATGCAACTTAAAATAGAAAAAAAAAGAATAGACATAATTACCTACTTATTTATATATTAAAGTATATACTACTTAAATAAATATAAATACATACATACATACATACATATAAAACAAAGAATGTAGTGACTGGTCAATAGACTCTGCTCATATATTTTGAAAATGAATCCTCAATTTCCGCTTGAATCCATAACGGCTAGTGGCCGTCCTGATATCGAGAGGAAGCGCATTCCAGAGAAGAATGGATTGAATCCGAAAGGAAGAATGAACTAAATCTGAAGTATGAGAAGGGCAAAGTAAAAGAAGATTATTGGAAGAGCGCAGGTTTCTAGAGTGCGAAGAACATAAAAATTGGAACTGAGAGATGAGATAGGAAGGCGGAGTGGGACAATGTAGCAAAGAAAAGAGCGTAGTCAGAGCACGCAAATTTCGCCTCTGGCGAATGGGCAACCAATTTAGCTCAGACCTGTAGTCAGAGACATGGTCATATTTTCTCAGATTGAAAATAAACCTAATGCAGTTATTAAGGATTTTGAGAGATTCCGTTGTGTGCGCTGCGTAAATGGTTGAAATTACGCAAAAATTATGTACTAGAATATTGTTCCTCTTAAAAAGTTCAAAAAAAAAGTCCGCAACAGCATATGTCTATCACTATGACCATTTTATGGCAATGAAATTAGATCTAAAATAATGCATGATTTGCGGGGGTGTTTTCATGAATATAGTATTAATCCTTATAAAAAATATAAATACGTTATCCAATACAAGTTTTTTTATTTTGTACAAAATTGCCGCTTACATAATTTTATTTCAATAAAATATCTTTAGAGATATCACAGAGTTTTAAAATTACTCCGCAGCAATATAATGATGGTACGCACGGGCAGTAACGGAAAGTAAAAAGGCTAGCCAATGGCTTTGCAAGATATTCATTGGATATACATGAGAATAACACATAACATTGTGCTACATAACATTGCACCATGAGCTACGGGAGCCGATCAGTAACCAAAAACCTAACATAACGCGGTATGCGAGGATCAACGGGGCACCAGTGTGAGCGGCCAACCTGGCCTTGGCCCCGGCCCGGCTACTGAGGGCATCCCAGAGGGTCATGGCGATTCCGATGGTGCGGGGATACCGCACGATCTCCTGCGAGGTGGCGAGCCTTCTTGCCGGACGTCATACCGCCGTGGGATGAGGCAACAATCCTTGAACACACGTACCAGTGGCGCGTGGAAGTGCAATGCCGGGGCGAAGTTCCGCTGCTGCGGCTAATCGCAGTGGGAGGACTCAGCTCCGGCGGGATCTCATGGCGGAATGGAGACTGCGACTGTTGCAACCCAGTGCTGGGCACGCCTCTTTGAGGAATGGCTGGAGAAGCGTCACGGTACTCTCACGTATAGCCGGAAGCAGGTCCTCACCGGACACGGACATTTTGGGAGGTTCCTGTGTCGGAATCAGGCGGAAGCGACGCCTGGGTGTCACTACTGCAACGGCCGCCTGGAGGTCACGGTGGAGTATACGGTGGAGGTGTGCCCCGCATTGGCGGGCAACCGCCGTGTCCTTGCAGAGGCGATCGGCGGCGGTGACCTCTCGCGCCCGGCGCTGGTTCAGGCCATGCTCCGGGGCGAGACTGAATAGGAAGCCGTGACTCCTTCTCCGAAGCAGTCATGCTGGCGAAGGAGGCGGCGGCGCGCATGAGGCAGCGTCAAGCCTCACGCCACGGACAGAGACACAGGCGTAGGCGTCGAGAGTCGTAAGACGACTACCAGACATGAAACTTGGAGGGTTTATTCTTTGTGAAGAGTAAATAGCCACTAAGAAAGGTTTTTCTAAATTCAACCCTTGAAGGTTTAAAATTGTGGATAGAAGTTCGATATCCACGCAGGCGAAGCCGCGGGCGATAGCTAGTAGTGCTAGTACCTAATAAAATAGTTTTGAAATCAAATAGTTTTAGAATAGTTGTATGGCTAAATTGAAAAGAAAGACACGTCATATTTTAAATCTGTGAAAAAAAGTGAATCAGTCAGTTTCAGCGTTTGTTTTAAATTTCCATAAAGTGTAGCCTGTATTTATAACACTAAATGTTGGTTTAGAAAGTCAGTGTTAAATAATATTGAAATAAACTAATCAATAAAAACAGTATAGTATAAGTAGTCGATATATTATTGTCTGTAGATTTGTTATGTTAAGTACTATTTTTACTCTATGCCATTGTCTGTGGTAGGAGATATTAAAAAAAATAAAAACTCTCTTCTCTCTGCCTGATCTAAAAACAGCAATGTGTATTTTTATTAAAATAATACTCTGCTACTAAAAACCCTAAAAACCAATATAATACCAATTAAAAACATAACAGGTGATGTGCCCAGAGCGCTCACTAGTGATAAAATATAAAATTAAAGCTAAAACTGATAACTACGTAGTGAAAGTAAGTGCACATGTTCACACGAGAAATCCTACAAAATGGAGTCCTTCATGGAATTACAAAAAATATCTAAACTGTACTGTGAAAAAGAATTCCCATTATGGAAATTCCAAGTAAACATATTATTTAAAAGCTCAGGCTTACAGGATGTAATACATGGAACTACAGGTACAGAAGCAATTCCTATGCCATCTACATCTAGAGAACAAAGTGTTATCGATTACCAATTAAAAGACGCTAAGGCGCAAAAAATCATAATGCTGAGCATTGATAAAAAACTTATGATTCACATCATGTCATGCGAGAATGCCAAATCAATGTATGAAAAACTTTGTGCTTTGTTTGAAAGGCCGAATGAACAACGTAAATGCGAAGTGCTACAAAAATTTTATGCATACCAATACGACAAAAGTAAAAATATGGCCGAAAATATTGGCACACTAGAAAATTTAAGATACCAATTGAATATATATGATGAAAAAATATCAGACAACAGTTTCATTGCCAAAATAATTTCATTATTACCGGAAAACTACAATAACTTTATTACATCATGGGAGTCTTCCCCGCTCCATGAGAAAACATCTACAAATCTAACTAGTAGACTATTAAAAGAAGAGGAAAGATGTAAAATGCAAAGCAATATGAAAGAAGAACAAAATGAGGTTATTGCATACAAGGCTCAAAGAAAATATAACAAAAACAATAATACCCACAATAAAAAGGAAAAAAGTTGTGAAATATGTAAAAAGACAAATCATACAACAGAAAAATGTTTCTTTAGGAATAAAACTAATAACAAGAAGATGGAGTGTACCATATGTAAGAAAAATAATCACAACACTGAAAAATGTTTCTTCAGACAAAATAATAATAAAAATAATCAAAAAAACAACACAGCATTTATGACATACAAAGACACTAGATATGATGAAAGAGAAACTGTAACATTTATTGTTGACTCCGGGTCTTCAAGCCATCTTACCAACAAGATTAATTTATTACACAACTTTCAAGAAGAAAGTGGAAAAATTGGGATAGCAAAAGCTGGAGTTGCCATGCAATCAAAAGGTCATGGAGAAATACACGGATCAGAGTGTACTCTCAAACAAACAATCTATGTACCTGATCTGACAAACAATCTTATGTCAGTAAACGCTATAACCAATAATGGCGGTAAAGTTATATTCGAAGATCAAGAAGTTAAAATACTAAAAGAAGATAAGTTAATACTGAAAGGAAATAAAGATGAAAATGGTTTGTATACTGTAAAAATTAATAACCTAAAACAAGAAACTTCATTATTAACGGATAATAAAATAAATAAAGCCGAGGAATGGCATAAGAAAATGGGTCACCCTAGTATTGGAAAAATGCTTAACCTAAAAAAGGTTGCTAAAAACATGAATGTGAGTGAAGAAGAAATTAAAAACTTAAATAAAACATGCAAGGTATGTATCATGTCAAAACAAGTAAGAAAACCATTTAATACAGACAGACAAAAAGCCATGAGGCCGTTACAAATATTACACACAGATATATGTGGTCCTATTTCACCTAATACATATGATAATAAGAAATACATACTTACCATTCTTGATGATTACACTCATTATACACGAGTTTATTTACTAGAATATAAAAGTGAAGCTTTTGAAGTGATAAAAACATATATAGAAGAAGTAGAAAGAGAAAAAAATCTAAAAGTAAGTACAATCAGATGTGATAATGGAGGTGAATACACCAGTAATAAAATAAAAAACTGGTGCCGTTATAAAGGCATAATATTGGATTACACCATACCATACAGTCCCCAACTGAATGGAAAAGCAGAAAGGCTAAATAGAACAGTTCTAGAAAAAGTAAGAGCTTTATTATTTGAATCTAAAGAAGAAAGCTATCTCTGGGGAGAAGCTGCAAAAACTGCTGCTTATCTTATAAATAGAACACCAGTTGAAACACTTAATAACCTAACACCTATTGAATTGTGGACTGGTCAACAACCAGATCTTAGAAATATAGAGATATTTGGTTCTGAAGCATATAGTAAGAAACTTGGACATCTACAAAAACTTGAGTCGAGAACTAACAAAATGATCATGATTGGTTATGCCCCAACAGGCTATAGACTATTTGATAAAGAAAAACAAAGAGTAGTTTTACGAAGAGATGTAATATTCAATTTTAAAGAGAATAAAGAAGAAAACTGTGAAGAATCTATAAAAACAAATGAAAATGTAGTAGAAAATATTATAATACAAGAAGAAGATAAATCAGAAGACAAATATAATGATACAAAGGTAATAGAAATAAATAGAGAAGAAAACATACTACAAGAGATAGAAATCCCAGAAGAAATAGAGGTTGTAAACACAGAAGACAATAACATAATAGAGATTTCAGAAGATATACAAGAACCTACAACAAATAATACAATAATACAAGGACTAACAGATAATACAATAACTCAAGAACTAACAGATAATAATAACCAAAATACAAGTTCCCAAAGACCTAAAAGACAACGTAAAATACCAATAAGATATACAGATTACGCTATGTTGACATTTCAAGAAGCGTTGACATGTCCTGAAAATAAAGAATGGATAAAAGCCATAAATTCAGAAAAGAAGTCTTTACAACAAAACCAAGTTTGGGATATAGTAGATAAAGTTGAAGCAAAAGGAAGAAAGATTATAGCTAGTATGTGGGTTTTCAAAATAAAACCAGATGGAAAATATAAAGCCAGACTCGTGGCAAAAGGCTGTCAACAAATATATGGAATAGACTATGAAGACACTTTTAGCCCAGTTATGAGTAACAGCTCATTTAGAATATTAATGGCTATTGGTGCATCAAAAAATCTACATATCATGTCGTTAGATATAAAAACAGCTTTTTTATATGGAAACTTAAAAGAAAACATTTTCATGGCTCTACCAGAAGGTTATGATGACGAATATGACAGAAATACTAAAGTTTGTAAACTCAAGAAAAGTTTATATGGACTAAAGCAAGCTCCTTTGAATTGGAATGAAAAATTTACATCAGTTCTACTTAAAAATGGATTAAAACAACTAAAAGCAGATAAATGTTTGTTCAAGAATGCAGACAATACAATGATGCTAGGAATACATGTTGATGATGGAATACTATTAGGAGAAAATAAGGAATGCATGATAAAACTGATAAATAACCTAAAAGAAGATTTTGAAATGACATACACAGAGAATCCTGAAATATTTTTAGGAATAGAAATCACTAAGATTAAAGATTCTATTCATCTGCAACAAAAAGAGAATGCTAAGAATATTATTGAAACTTTTAACATGATAGACGCAAAAATAAGTCCAACACCATTACTGGAAAACAATGAAAACAACCAAAATGATGTACGAACAAAAGAAAACTTTCCTTACAGAGAAGCTATAGGTCATCTAATGTATCTATCAAATAAAACAAGACCTGATTTGACATACGCTGTAAACTATGAGAGTAGAAGCATGGAAAACCCAAATAATCAAGATTTAAATAATGTCAAAAGAACCATTAGATATTTGAAAGGAACCTTAAATTCTAAAATAAAATATAATAAGGATGAAAACTTAACAAATTTAGATGCATACTGTGATGCAGATTATGCTGGTGACAAGAAGACCAGAAAAAGTACCAGTGGGTACATAATAATGTACTGTGGAGGTCCAGTGCACTGGTGCACAAGGAAACAACCAATAGTAGCATTGTCAAGCTGCGAAGCTGAATATATTTCAGCAGCAGAATGCTGCAAGGAACTTCTATATATCAAAGGATTAATTGAAGAACTTATTGAGGCTAAAATTACAGTAAACCTAAATATTGACAATCAGAGTGCAATAAGGTTAATTGAAAATGGAGTGTTTAATCGCCGATCAAAACACATTGATGTAAGATATCATTTTTTACATAACTTATTTGTTGAAGATATAATTAAAATATCTTACTGTCCTACTAACTTGCAATTAGCAGATATCCTTACTAAACCTTTAAAAACTAATAAATTTTGTGAATTTAGAGATCTTATTATGCAAACTTAATTGTAGATACTTAAAATACTTATTGCTATTATGTTGATAAACATATTTTGTATTTACATGCAATTCTAACTACCTAATAATTAAAACTACTTACTACTACTAAAGTTACACTTTTAAAACTAACTTTAAAAGTAATTAAAATTGTTTGTAAACAAAGTAAGAAAAATGTAAAACTACAATACATAAGTATGTTAAATAAATAACTAAGTAAATAAATAAATGTAAACTTTAACTAATTTGATTTGTAAGTGTATAAAAGTACAAAGTAAATATATAAAACTAATATGCATAAAACATATTTTGATATAACTTAGAATACTTAAGTAACTATTTTATTTTAAAGAAATTTTGTCTAACTACTTACTTAATTGTGTGTGTATTAAAAAAGCTATGTAAGTTAATTCCTAAAACTACTTTAACTAGGTAACTGCCTAACTGGTAATATATATAATAAAAACTATGAATATTTGTAATACTGTTTTTATAGATTACGGGGGTGTGTTAAATAATATTGAAATAAACTAATCAATAAAAACAGTATAGTATAAGTAGTCGATATATTATTGTCTGTAGATTTGTTATGTTAAGTACTATTTTTACTCTATGCCATTGTCTGTGGTAGGAGATATTAAAAAAAATAAAAACTCTCTTCTCTCTGCCTGATCTAAAAACAGCAATGTGTATTTTTATTAAAATAATACTCTGCTACTAAAAACCCTAAAAACCAATATAATACCAATTAAAAACATAACAGTCAGTAGGTATTATTTCACATTCATAAAGTTTTGAATTAGCCTGACATTCAATATTTTACGAAAATAATAGTTACACCAAGTAAAGAATACTAATTTAATATATCTGACCAATCTGACAATAAATGTCCAATGTGACCGGTCATTTATTAATAAATGACGGTCACTTATCGTATGTGACCGTCAGTTTACAACCCTAAACCTGACACACTGAATATAGGATTTGCTATAGAACACCATTCAGTAGCAAATTCGTTTCCTACATTCTATCAGGTCACAGAGAAATTATGAAATGTCTTCCCCATACTTCTTTACATGCAACAACTTTTTAGAAGCAGCAACTACATCTTGTGTCATTTGTCCTGTGTCATATACCTATGTTCTGGACTGCCTAATAATGGTCCAATGGAAATTGTTGATTTGTCTTTCAGGTTCCAGCCAATACCATGCCTGCAGCAGCTGGAATCGCCATATAGAATGCAATAATGTAAATACAAAAACGCAAGGTAAATAAGAGAATAACTAAGAAAGCATTACACAATGTTAAATAAACTAAGATCTATTATTGGATAAGTATGTATTTGTTTTGTTCAGTTTACTTAGGCCCTGCGCAGACGGCACACTTTTTGTGCGATCGAGTCTGCGGCGCACAGAAAGTTTGAACTAAGAGAACTAAGACTTTTTGCGCGTCGTGTGCGTTACTGCATATAATTGCATAGGTTCTATTTTCACAGACTAAAAAGTGCGTCACGGATAGTCTGTCGTCTGCGCAGGGCCTTAAAGATCAGTAGTTGCTGACGTTGCTGTGATATCTATACCTCTATTCTACATAGTATTATTAACTACCTATCTGTCACCTTTAAACAAATAAGTATTAAAAAATCTTTAATTTAAGAATTTATCTTATTCTTTTTGATGTAGTACTAGTCTCTGGGTATATAGTGCTGATGTTTATAAAAAATCTGAGAAAGCTATACTATTGCTAAGTGCCACAGTTTTGTTTTATACTCGAACTCCAAGCAGTTGTCATCATCAAAAGCATTTCAAGTAATCAGTTTACAGGTACATTTGATTTATCATGAAGCCTAAGGCCGCGTTTCCACTGACGCGGAGCTGGGCGGAGAGGAGCGGAGAAGAGCGGTGAAAAGTGGTCAGTGTTTCCACTGAAGCGGAGCTGGGCGGAGAAGAGCAATGAAGAGTGGTAAGTGAGCGGAGCAGAGTGGAGCATACTTTTGGAATCGCGCATTTAAACCAGTGTCTCTTATTATAATTTCCCAAGCTGCATCTTTGGTTTGTAGGTATTGCATTTGTAGGTATTCAATCGCGTTTCCCATAAACACGGAAATTGTCTAACAGTTTCAATGAACTTCTCATTCCTTTTGATACGTATGCACCTAATGACGTAACGAAGACAACTGACACACTGCGCGCGAGTCACGCACCGCACTGCCCCGCTGTCCTCCGCTCTGCACCCCAATGCTCGCTGTCCTCCGCACTGCACCGCCTCGATGTATGAATATCCGCTCAGCTCTGCTTGGCTCTGCTCCACCCCGCTCGTACTGTTTACATTGAAGTGGAGCGGAGATTTCAAGCATAGTCATTGGTCAATTTGTGCACCGCTAAGCTCCTCTCCGCCCAGCTCCACGTCAGTGGAAACGCGGAGATAAAGATATGTTACTTGGCATGTAATTTAGCTATTCACTGTATCTGTCTTGCCATCGTAGATAATTGTGCAATGGTGATTAAATCCATGTTGAAGCACTTGCTAAGCAACATCTCCTTAGTTTAGGCTAAGTGTCACTGTCCAGCCACGGAGGCATAGCGTATCCTCATTTTATGTTTGGTGTACGCTTACATACAACACTGAGCGTACTACGAGTACGCTCCGTCAACTGAGTTCCACAGTTTTGTATGTAAAGATGTAAACTGCAAGCAGGCGTTCACCAAGTGTATAATGACGAATACGCGTCTATGCAGCTACACCTCCGTGGACAGTGAGAATGTTGTATTTCTCAAATTTATATTTTGAAGTGAGTCTCGTGTCACTGTCAAAGTTTTACAAAGTATCTTGTTTGTTTACTCTTTAATTTAATTTTTCTCTTCTAGTGTGGCTGAGGATTTTGTTCTACATAATTGCTTGTTTGTAGCTAAAGTTAAATGTTGTGTGACTTTAGTTTGTTGGACTGTATTCTAACAATTTTAATTGTTTTTAGATAAGTAAGGTACCTACTCAATTACACAAATTATATATTAGGTAGTTGTGTTCTTATTTAAAGTTGGAAATTAAATTCATCTACTGAACCAAATAAAACAACAGTTAGGCAGTATTAGTATGTTTACTTTTAATGTATTTTATTTTATCCCATTAGGTTTCTTACAGACCACAGGTCTTACAAATATTTAACTTACAATCGAACTTAAATCAATGTTACAGCGAACATAAGTTATCAAACGAACAGGCAAGTTTAAATTTAGTTTAATTAAAATGCACTTTCTCTTAAACATACATCGTAATTATCACAAAGTTAAACAAAACCTTCTAAAACGAAGGTGATCAAAAATGTTTTTTAATGGGTACTTTTTTTCTCTTTTTCTCATAATAATATCAACTTAGATTTAGCCAATAATTAACGTGTTATTTTTAAATCTAAGAAATAAGTACCGAATTATCGTAGGTTGGAATTTACATTCCTGAAATGCATTTGTCAGATGGAGTCATTCATTAGTGACTAGACAATCACACACACACACAGAAGCGCGGCCGGCCGATGTCTGGCGACTTAGCGCGTCGCGGGAACATTTCGCGGAGAAACTCATGATTTAGGTCCTCGTGTGTCGGGCGCGGGACTCACTTCACGAGGCCGGGACTCTTGGGGTAGTCGCACGGGAGGAAGATGTGCATTAGCTTCTCGATCTCACTGCGGCAGAGGGGGCAGCGGTTGCACCTGGAAAGATGAGAGAAATTTATTAATAATCGTCTTTGTTGCCTTATTTAGGTATTTATCGAAGGATGAAAGGTACCTGTCATTTATGTCAAAATAAGCCATAATAATTAGTCAGGGTTGTCCCTCAGCTAAGCTTCTGCTTGCAGCAGCTTTTAACTTTGAGCTGTCAAGTAGTGACATTGTTACCATTCTTATTTTTAACACCAGGTCTTAATTTAAATCCTTTGATACCCAAGTTAAAGAGCTGGGCTTGGGCTTCAACTTAGATGCAGGATCAAAAAGGTACGGGCTACTCAGGTGCGACTTCGCTTGGCGTATTTGACAGAATATTTTTGTATTACTTTGGTAATACAAACTACTGTAGGCTTATTAGCATAAGGTTTATATTACGTTGTTTCGAACAAGCTAATTGCCAAATATTGTTCTTGTTGTTGTTCTTTCTTAATGATTGAGTAAGTACCTAGTTGTCAAATTAAGTGACTAACTAAGTAGTAAAAAGTTTACTTAGCATTTATTTAGTTATATTAAGTACTCAAGAGAACTGTCCACGAGAATACTGCCGACAAACTGTGCTGCAGATTGGCAGAAATTTTTTGTAAAACACCTGTACTTTTTTCTGAATAAATCTTTAAAAAAAAAATACGCCCAGTGAAGTAGAACCCTGAAAATGAAATACTTGTATGCTATAGTTAAATGTATGCAGTACAGACCTGGGCGCGCAGTCCTGGCAGCACACGACGTGTCGGCAGGGCAGGAACAGCGAGTCGATGGGCGCGTCCATACACACGCGGCACGCCAGCGCCTCTCCGCGCCAGCCGCTACTGTGCGAGCGCGAGCGGGGCTCCTGTGAGCGGGGATCCTTTTAGTATGTGGTATTTGGAAGTAGGTCTTATTGCTAAGGGGATAGAGGCGTCAAGTGATGCGATTTGGTTTTGGTAAGCCTTGGGAGATATGATGAATATAGTGTAAAGTTCCGCATCCTTATTGAAAAGGAGGCTTTTTTGAGCAGATGGTGTTGTCTGAGGGGCTTGACGATTGTCTCATTGCTCATATTACGTCAATTTTTGTTGGTTCTATGTATGATGGATGTGTGGTTGCCAATGTTTGGCTGTAGGTGTCACCACAAGCCTGCAGCCCACAACCAGTCAGACCTCCTGCACATCATTTAAGCTGCCTATCCTGTAGGCGTATTAGTTTACGTTTGCTGATTGGCAGTCTCTGCTCAAGAACCCGTTGAAACAAAAAGTCTTGTCATTTGACCCAAATATCCGGCCGATGACTGGTCATTGAGACACGATTGTTATAGCAGACCCAGCCCCAGGACGGCCACCAAATCCCTCTAAACACCAATCCCAGTCCCTCACCTTATGTTCAGTCCCCGAGGATCTCCTGCGCGCGCGCGGCTCGTGCGCGGCGGCGGCGAGCGCGTGTGCGGCGCGGCGCGCGCGGTCGTGCACCTCGCGACACGTGCGCCGGATGTCGAACACGTAGCGGCGCCCCAGCGTCGTCGAGTCGTTGAAGATTGACGCTATTGTGCCCTGGAAGAGAAGGAGGTTTAGTTGAGGAGACTCTTAAGGACCTTATCATCATCATCATATTTATTTTGTAAATAGGTTACGCGTCAATATTTTCGGTCGGTGTTTTCTAGCTGAACTGCTTTGAGAAGAACCTTTCAAAATCGAAACAAACTCAGAGGTCAGAGTCTCTTTTAAAGTCCTTACAACCGTATTGGTCAAAAATGTGCGAGAACCATTAAGGTTCAGGTCATGGATCTAAAGTTTCTAAAGACCAAAGAATAGTTAAAGAACCTATATAGCCAGGAGTGGAAATAAACATTTATGACAACGCTATTTCAGTGTGATCCAGATCTTAAAATGATAACAAAAAGATGGTCAACTGTTCCAATTTTAAGAAGTGGCCACCACACAAAGTCCTTCACAATACTTCCAACCCACCGACGGCGGTCATCTTCAATTTATGCAAACAGTTTATAGTATTATAGTGATGAGGATGTCCTATTGCGCAAGGTATATGCTATTGGGGTGAGAATCAAAGGCGTTTAAATTCTCGTAGCTTCTAACTCTGACTAAACTTTGAAGGAAACCTTACTATGAACTTCAGTTTTTGGATTATGTGGCTAGCTAATAAAAATAAGGAGACAATATAGCTTAGTTAATAATGAATCTTTGTTTTGCAATTTTATTCTTTTTATTTTAAACGTTTATCACACTTTAATTAAATTAAAACGATGCTTATTCTTTCATGAAACAATAAGTTACGTTTTTGTTTTATTATGATTCCCACGGAGCAAACACTTTTAGTAATTATAATGAGCCTGATATTTATCATAACTTAACGAATAATTCTGTCATAAAATTGAGGCATTTTCGCGAAGTTTCTAATAAGATGAGTGCTATTTTTACATGAGGAAAACACAAAAAAACTAGTTATCATTAATTGAAGCATTTTCGCGAAGTTTTTTGGGACTCTAGATCTATTTTTACTTGACATAATCATAATAAAGTAGTTATTTATACATTATTACCTCATCCGCCCAGTCAAAAACAGCAATTTCAGTATCACGAATACCTATTTAATTACTCGTGAAGCCAGTGAATAGAGTCCAAAGTCCTTTAGCACTAAACGATTGTTGTTTCAACGAATACTATGAGGTCATGTATCGGCGCGGGTATTAGGCGGGGCAAAGTCCACACTTGTTTGGTCATTCTACCTAGATACTGTATGACATTGACTGTAATAATAGTTGAGTTTCTAGGAGAAATTAATGAGGGGAAAAAATTACGGCGAACATTTATGAGACTGGTTTTTTTTAATAACTTATGAGTTATGGGCTTGTTCTTGGTCCCAGACTAGTCCGAGGGGCCTACGATGAAGCGAGCTCACCCAAAAGATGCCTATGCACTCGTCTCTTGAATACATCTGATCTGGGGAGATATGATCTGAAGATATTCCGATCAGTAAAAGTCTGACACGCCCTCCCGCCGCACCCAGAACGGGAGCAGTCATTTTTATGATTTGCCACTCACCAAAAAAAAAAATATGTCGAGGTTTTATACTCGTTTCTTACTGTCCCGCTCCCGTGGGTCGTTCCGTGGTGTTATATGTACAGCCTACAGTATTATTCAGAAACCTGCCTATCAAACAATATTTTTTCCAATCTGTCTAGTAGTTCTGAGAAACAAATACTTTTCAATGTTATGGTTGTAAACAGAAATAAATTTTCCTCATTTTCGAATCTAATTTTCTATAAATATCTATACTACATAATTTAGGTCTGAATATTGGAATCAATAAACAATAATAATGTTGGCTTACTCATTTGTTTACGATAGTAAATACCAAACAACAGGGTTTTATAAGGAATAAAATAAACTATTTATGTTTTGATGTAATAGGTAATTAGTAATATAAACATAATAACATTATCTTTACCGCAAATATAATTAAATTCAATAAAGTGACAATTAACGTTAATATTAATATTTTACTTTCGAAGTTACGATTATAATTGGTTGAATGGTGTTCTCTACAAGGTTGGAGCAGAAAGGAGGATTACGTGACTTGTGGCATGAACGATAAAGTTCACTATTGTTTCATGTAATGTAAATGATATTTATTCGTATTTTAGAGACAAAGGGCCCGTATCGGAACCCAATAATGCTGCTTTGGCCCAAAATGGGTACTTAGATAAGTGTTCGAAGTTACATGAGCTGTTTTTGGCAAAAACCTAGCACTAACTAGCTGGTATTATCGTTCAACAGGAAAACAAGACATGTCATAATACCTGGGCTTGTCCAAAGCACTGCTACAGGTCACAAAGACAAGTCCCTTGCTCCCAGAATTAATTTAATCCCCGTAAAGGTTCTTGGCTGAGGCGTAAAGCCAATACAAAATTTACTTTAGAAATTGTTCACTTGCCTTATTGTCTAAAGAGCACATACTCCATTCTGGTCACTCACTGAATTAAAGTTCAAATCTAAGCTATTAAAGGCGGTTGCTCCCGTTAAAAGACAAAACCTGGTAATAGTCGAGGCTAAGTTAAAAAGGAAACAAGACCTTAAGCAGCTCACCTTAAGATCCCTAATGAACTGCTCGGTAACATCAGTGCGAACAGTCTCGCAGCAGTAGAAGGCGTGTTTCTCCGTGACGGCGCGGTACACGGCGGCTGCCTGCCCTGAGGTGGCCATCTTCACGTAAAGATGGGCTTCCTTGCCCTCATCGGTGACGTATGACATCTGGAAGTTGCGCCGAAATGGCTGCGCGCGGTGGATCGCTGTGTATGCGATGCTGGAAGGAGAAAGTGGAGGTTAGATTTGGTTAAAGGAGATATTTGGGGGCTTTGTTCTGTATATGTTTGGTACATCGGTTTGGTGGTTAAGGAGGGGCATCTGATGGTCTAAGTATGTCTGTTGAAGCCAGATTTTACAACCGATCATTGCAAGTGTTCTAGCCTTACTACTTCCTTAAACGGGCGAACATGCGTTGGACATTTTAAGAAATGGTCAATTTTAAGCTGGCCACTATATCCTAAGAAAAAACTATAATTTGGATAGAGGATCACAACTAATACCAACATTCAAAGATGCAAGAAAGAAATTTAAAGGAACTGTAAGTAATCAAGACAAAATTCTTTTGAGTGCTGTCCTAGCTCCCAAATCTCCGCATCTCTTTGTGATAAGCCAAAACAAAGAAATTCAGACACGGCTCGAGAAATTTCTCGTGAAAAAAAAAAACAAAGTGACGAAAACAAAGGAGCCTATCTTATCAGTTCGTACTCAAACATGTAGTATCAGAATTTTAGAACAACGATAAGTTATTCAAGTAGGTATGTTAAAGAGTCGCAAATATAATAATTGGATGAAAGTAAGTAGGTTCCTACAGTGATGCTATTAATTACTTTTATCTTGTAAACTACTAAGTAATTAAGTGGAAATGGTGTTATCAGGGCGTGGTTATTAAGCGAAATGGGTCAAAGAGTAATTTTGTTGTATCTCTGACGTATTGTACCCTCTGGAAGTTACCTACTTTTTTATTGTGATATGTGGTGCAATGTTTTCTTTAAGACAAATTACTCGACAAAATTGATTGAACGTGCTTCAAAATTGCACAATTAAGTACCAATTATAGATTTATTGCAAAAACGCAGTTTTTCTGTGTCAACTGTCTATGATTAGTGGAATAGACAATTTAAAACCATATTCGAAGGCACGTTTTGCAAATTTTTAGACAAATCAACCAAACGTGGGCTTTTGATGAAATTATATTCAATAATGATGATATTGTTAATTATATTTTATTCAATAATGAAGATACTGCAATTAATAACATCCGATGAAACATGCTTTGTAATTAAGACATGCTGAACAAATATTTTTTGTGAACAATTTTCCCCGTATTTAGTTCCGCGATGTCATTTAATGAATTCAAGAGCTGTCGCCGAAAACAGAAACGAATGTACCCATTGTCTTGACCTGTTCGTTACTGACGAACTTAAACGAATAATAAGTGGAGTTTATACTCGAAACTCGTCCGTTGTATAACGATTATATCTTCAAAATGTTTTTGAGTTTAATTATAAAGGTAGAGGGAATTTTCAAAGACAATGACGCGAAATTTCAAAACCGTGCAACGTTTTTTAAGTCCTACAATCTTTTGTTTTGACTTTCTCTTTTCAACGCTTATTGTTCCCCCGTCTCTCACATGAATAAAAAAGAAGACCTGATTTAAAGGACCATGTGCTTAAAGAAAACACCAACCTTTGTTTCTCGACGCCAATCTCGTGTTCTCCATTGCACGCTGGTCTGTAAACCACGATGCCATGTGGTCCGACCCCCACACAAGTGCTAAGCCTGCACCCACAACCTCCACCAGTCTGTCCTGACGTCAGGCACCCGACTGTCGCTCCTCCGTCAATCTCCTGCTCATCCCTCGCCCTAGGCTCTTCAACCTGCTGCCTATGATACAACAAGTGGCTGTACAAGTTGTGGGCGTTGTTGTTCAGAGTCACAGGTTTGCAGAAGAACAGCTCCTCCCCAAATGACTCCAGTTTAGAAATCTCTTTCAACAGTCTGTATTCGGCCTGCGAAGCTCCCATTCCGGTTATTTCGCAGTGGTATTCAA
Source organism: Athetis lepigone (assembly GCA_033675125.1). Lineage (NCBI taxonomy): Eukaryota > Metazoa > Arthropoda > Insecta > Lepidoptera > Noctuidae > Athetis > Athetis lepigone. The sequence goes on from CM066221.1 coordinate 12,942,209, forward strand.
TGATTTTGTCAACATGATCTTCTGGGCGTTCGCCTTGGGGTCCGATTTTGTCGCATTCTTCGTAAATGTGTGTTGGGGGGAGGTCTGGGTCGCAGTCTCCTGTCTCAGCTTGAGCAATGTAGGCGATGATTCGTCGGGCTACTTCTAAATCAGCTACAACGAGTCTTCCTTCAGTAAGGTCTAGTTTAGCGTGGAGATAGAACTGGTGGCGGGTGGGCTCGTTGATGAGGAGGTGTGGGGGCACCCAGAACTTGACGCGCAGGTCCAGGCGCCTGCTGGGGATGCGGTGCGGGTCGAGGGGGTTGCGCAAGTTCAGCCATCTGCTCGGACCGGACACTGGCGATACGCGGAGGCCGAAGTAGTCCGCTTCGGCACCGATCTCCAGTTTCTCGCATACCTGGAACAAGAAAAAGTTTACGTCAGTTCTCAAGTTTTCAACTACTTTAATATTCATTTGTGTTCTTTAGTTACTCTCGACAAACATAAAGAATAGCAACTTCTCTGCAACAACTTTTGTGAAAAGAAAGCGAGATTAACACAAGCTACCTAACTAACAGACCTACATCCATATGACCTAAAACAGGATTTACACCATTAATTAGATTGCTAACTTTCGCAACACAATATTTGGTATTTGCCAAATAATTACACAGTACAGCCAAAACAGACTACGTACAGTCTACCGACCAATTTGTTAATGTTATGAAGTGAAAGTCTCTAACCAAAAAACCTATTATTAGGAGCTATTTATCAATGTTAAACACGTCTGACTCTTTGCTGGAGGCTTGAGGGGTCTCTAAACAAGTCTGTGTTGTCAAAAATAATGGTTTTGGCTAGATACTTATATAAATGGTTCAATTACTTGCTTGCATATACAGTCGTAAAATGTAGATTTTGCATATTTTTTAAGGATTCGTGCAGGCCAATTACTTAGCTTTATAAAACTCCGTTATAATTTATGTCTGTTTCGGCCAGTCATGTAGATTCCAAGTGTCCATTAGCATATTTCTTTGTATGCGGTTTACTGCGCATACGATAGCACCAATAACAACGAATACTTTAAGGTATGTAAGTACCTAGTGTTTACTTATTATAAACTACGCGTTATTGTCAGTATTTATGCACTTAGATAATTATTGAAACAATACGTGGGTACATGTTTTGCCTTTTAAATCCGCGTATATCAGTGTTTGTGTCAGGGTTAATAGTAAGTTAGATTGTGCCTGTCAAAAATGCATTATCATTTGTGCATTCACAAGTACCCACTACATATTGATAACAGTTGCATGGTGACTGCAATTTAATAATTATATATTTTACCACCAAGTCCATAATTAGTTAGCGCGCTGCCGACATGATAAGAGTTGCATAGTAACTGCAATAATTAATATTGGCCCCACGTTAGCTTCCATTGTTAGATAACACACGCACATGTAGGCCCTATGTGCTAAGATCTCTTTGACATAAAAACATAACTACATTCATTTAAATTTTGCTTGTACTGGTCTTGAAGCATAACTAACTAATGAATTTTCTACGGCATATACCCACATACCTGTTGACAATTCTCTAGCTAAATGCGCAGTTAGTTACAAGAGTTATTTTCTTCATTTGTAAGATCAACTCCACCTGCCATTTTTAAATAAACTCAAACAGATTACGGTTCCATATTGAGTGTTTGTAACATAGTGTAATCTAATCTGGTAACGTAAACCCAAGTACAAGTAGTCTTTTGAGTAATCCATTTGATATTTTATAAGGGCTTTCAGCATTTTTAGAATTATATTTTTCTTATCAATGATTCTAAATAAACCATTTGGCTTCACACACTGTATGTTTGTTGGCATTAAATCGTAATTGAGGGTAGATATGAATTTTTGTTAATCTACTACCCTCATTTTAATATACAGTCCTATTTATATCGTATTGGAACCGTTACTTAGCACGGTTGAGTGTAAATTTTATCTGATCCAATCAACACTAAACGATTATTACCACGTCTTCTCCCAACATTTATGTGTTCAAAGTCCGATCCTCAATTAAGTCTTCGACCATTTTACAGACTCGTGCATCCATGTCAGCTAAATCAATTGTATACTACACTAAAGTAATTGTATCCCGACATTCTCATTGACACCTTATCTGCGGCATCACGTTGCAAACTCCTGCGCAGCCTGTAGTAAATATTTGTCATGCGATCTCGTGTTTACATGACGAGAATAACAACTTCTATGTGAATTGGTTCCTTACTTACTTGGTTGCACAAAACAAGTTGAGGTAGATGCATTATGATTTTATGGCTTCTTTAATTATTATCTATTGTTTTAAAGCACTCATTATTTATTCATTTGTTTCTTCCAAAGTCGGAAGGACATGAAGATGCTCTTTTTGACATTACTGTTTTCAGTCGTGTTTTGTTCTTATTGTTGCTTATAATCTTGCATCTTTGTTAATTTTTTCATCTCATTCCTACCTAGGTCTTTTAAGTTTTCATTCTTTTTTTCTATTTTCATCAGTAAATGTCATGCAATTGCATTGAAAAATTTCCTGTACGTATTACTTATTATAATTGACACAATATGTGATCTGATACCTAACCTTTATCTCTATCATCGCGATACCACGCTTGCATCTCGTGCCTATAGCGTCATTCATGTTGTTTAGTTATTTAAATAGGAATTATTAGCCATGCTCATATATCGTGCTGCTTTATTGATTGAGGAAATCTTGGCATATATTTTTTTGTTTTATAATAACTCCTTAATAAGGTTCTCTGTAGTCAGAAGACTTCGCTTGCGCTTGTTCAGATCGAATCCTTATTCAGTTCCTGCTTGAAATATATTTACTATTGACAACATATTTACTTAAAATGCTTTCAATAAATGTACCTTCTTATTGACCTTTGCTTTTACCCATCTAGTTAAGTATACTAATTTCCTCCTTTCAGTAACTGTACGTGTACTATAAGTTCTATGTTCCCTTCCTCCTTTAATTCAAACTGCAGTACGTTGCTACTTATAAGGGTCGTAAAAAAAGCAATTTGCGTAATGCCCTGTACCGTTGGGAAAGCACACGTGCAGGGCATACGCGGAATTGCCAGTCAAATTACCTTCCTTGGAAGTAATAGCTTGATCAGGGTAAATCGTATTTACCTGTTTTGTACATTTTCGATTACATCAACATGATGGATGACATGACTTGTACAAAATGTTTTGTTTTGTTCGATTTCGGACAAATTGTCTAGCAAGTACCTAGTAGGGAGTTAATGATAATTAACTTTTTCTGATCGGTCAAGAGTCAAGGGAAGTCCTAAGTCCAATAAATTGCCTAAGTAATTAGACAGTTAATTAATTCAACCACGCCCAAACCGCATACATTTGATTCAGGAACCAATAAAACGATCTAGGTATGCTATAACAATGAAAATAACATTATTTCCACACATTTGAATACCAAGAAAGTTAAATATTCGCATAACAAGTGAGTCACGTTGCTCATTATATTATTTTATTATTTATTTTGTATTTAATGAACATGTTTTATGTTCTAGATCTACCTACCAACATGTATTGGACCTCGTTTTCAAGTATGTTTACTGACAGTATCTATGTGCAGTGGTTAAATAACAGTATGAGGTAACCGTAATAGTATTAGCGGTATTCTATGGTTACTGTTTGATTTCTATTCAAAAGTTTGTAACCGATTACAAAAACAAAAACGTCATCCACATATACCATGTCTATGAACTAACGGTTTCCACCAACTCATCACAATTTTTGGGCAGATATTCCTAATATCTTAACTTTAATATCTGGCGTAGATGTTAACTAAAGGATTTGCGATTCACTGGTTTAGCTCTCGCAATCTGCAAGTTCCTTTCAGTTTTATTAGTTTTTTTAACCTTATACGTGATTCCTGTATCAGGTTTCTGATTAAGCATCGCACCTGTCTGGTTTAGGATTGAGTTCCGTAACTTTTTGCTATCCGTCCATTAGTGCAGGAAGTTTATTGTTACTTGTTAGACAAAGTGTAAGATCGTGGACTATTTAGAATGGAAGAATTTTTCTTCAGATAACATGACGGAAATTTTTGGGCTTTCCAATTCTCCAACTCACTTTCACAAGTTATTTAATTCAAATAACATTGGATGTTATAACTTATCTGAAAGTACAATAAACAAAATGTAATCGCGCAGTTATTATTAAAAATGCACCATGTTATGCTATCATATAACACAAATGTTTTCGTTGAACCAAAATAAAAGATCATTAACCCCAGCAATGATAACAAGTGCCCTTTCTTTTGGCTTGGCAAGCGAAAACCAACTCTACCCATCAGAAATAAAGTCCAGTTCCTTGACCGTCTGGATTTTGGCTCTCTCCATGCTTAAAATGATGATTTCCTTACAGTTGAGATAATTAACTTGATAGTAGTCGATCAGATGCTCTCATAATGTCTACCTGTGGGTGGATTGATGTGCTCATATAGGAGAAACCGTGCCTTTCTGTGCCATGAGCTGTCATGGGTGACGCTATGCGTGTTCAACTTATAACAAAGAGATCTGTTGCTACTCGAACTGAGAAAAGGGTTCTGGGGTTGTCAAACAAACCAGTTGAGAGGTAAGCGTGTGAAACTGCACTTTTTGACATCCATTCCTTCAAAACCAGTTTCCTTCAATCGTATAACAAGTAAGTAACCGATAACGCAAGGACAGGTAGCTGAAGCTGATACAAAGGCAAGTAAACACACTGTCCTTTAACATTTCATCTATCGAGGACAAAATATTATCACCTAGCAACCTCACTTCAGCTATCTGCATAACGGATTTCCATGAAAACAAACAGATTATATTTGGCAGGACACGAACGCTAATCTGTCTAGTCAACAAGTTGAACAACTCGTTGAGTTCAGATACGAAAGTTTGGCCGCTGAGCTCGATTAGTTGGCCGATCGATCGACGATTGTTGCGTGCACGCAGCCCGTGCGTGATATTGTTGAGACAGCATTGGCGTTAGAGTAAGACAGCAAGAAAACATCTGGGTTGGTCGTTTTCTGATTCAATGTTTTTGCTCTTCTATTTTTGTGTCGACCACGGTGCCAAGAGAATAAGGATTTTGATTTTGCACATTTATATAATAGCGGTTTTACCTGACCTATTTCGGCTGATATACCTAGCTTGTTTATTTTATTCGTAGGTCGTAAAAGAGATTGTGAATACCTAGTCCGAACTATAAAATTCGTGCAGTGTCATAAACGTACATTTGGTGATTTGGAATGTCGTACCGCAAATAGAAACCAGGAACCTTAGGATTTCAGTACAACTGGCATGCTTTTAGGTCTTTGACAGACCATCATTTATGCAATATCGCCCTTCTAATGATCGTGAATGTACTACACATCCGAGCTGCATCATCATAATTGGGCTTCACCTTACCCTTTGTTACACAAACATATTTTTTGCTGCCAACGCCCTCGTCATTCTTTTGTTAGGAATAACAAACCAAAACTCTAGCGATTAACCCCGTTAGTGGTCACATAATTTTCAAATAGATGTAGTCATTATGTCACTAGCAATTAGTCAGATAACTATTATCGGACATCATTTTCGTAGTCTAGTGTAACTTATACGTTTTGGCTGTCAACCAACTTTGTTTGGTCTTTGTTCAAGTTGCCATCTTGGATCGCCGGCTTCCCTTATGGGCGTACTTTATGTGGAGTGAATGCCCTTTTGAGTGAATGCACTTTAGATCTTAAAAGGACAAATTTTAAAGTAAACTGATAGGTATGCTCAATGACTTTCCAAAATGAAGTGTGTTAGAAGGACAAATGTGTCTATATTAGATTAGATAAGTACCAAATTAAAGCAATTCTAGTGATGGTTTTAATTTCCTTATCATGTGACTTTTAGAAGGATAAATCGACAAACGAGGAAAGTTAAACAACCGTGTAGTTTTATACTAATCGGTTATAGAGTGAGTGCAAAGTCCATCAGATTGAGGAAATACCAATGACGGCACTGACAATTTGACAAAGCTATGTTTAATAGGTGGGCATGGTTTAACCTGAACTTTGAATACCTACCTGTGTATGTAACATCATAAAACCCTATCCACATAGGACCATGTTCTGCCAACTTTTTATTAAAACCTGGCTTGAACTCAACCAGTTCTTGCTATTGTGAGGTCGACGGCACGTAAGGATGTAACGCACGTGCCCCGGTTTAAAACCACTCCTAGATAATTATGTTACATTAGATTCCCTTTAATAAGTTAATAACCTAGCAATAAAGGGATTTATTAATAGAAAAACTATTACTAAACGTGAAACTAAATCCATAATCTCGTAGATGAGAGCGAAAACTAAACGCATGTGTCAAAATTTAAATTTGGAAAGTCGTTAAAGCATCTCTAAAGTTCAAATGTCGAACCTCACTCGAGAGCGTTTTTTTGTTTTCGTAATAAAGCAGGCTCGGGCCTTTGTTTAACGGTTAACCGAGCTTTAACGGTTGAACAAAGGTTTGCATCATGTTTGCATTCTTTTTTATATTTTTATATCAAAGTAACTGCAAGGTTTTAGTCAATTAAGAGTCTGTGACGGAAGTGTCTGATAATATTTCCTGTTTTAAATTATTATTTACCTGCAGATTTCGATAGTTGAAATTGGTTGTACCTACATCAGGTAACTCAATTTGCAGTTATCTAATGTTAATAAGTTATCAGTAAATAAACAATTCAAATAAGTAATTCCATAATGCGCAATAGTTAAAGCAAAACAAATCATAAATTATGCAAGACATGCTTTGATTGTGGAAAACCTGAGTTTTTATGTTCAAAATTAGCTTAATAGTTGTTTTGAAAAATATTCATGTTTCTAAAAACTATGCCAATCACGAGGTAACAAAATAAACGAAACATAAAAAGGCCAATAAAGTAATCCAGCAAAGTAAATTAGGCTTTATGTTAAAAGCATTCAGGAACTAAATAATAACTAATCGCTACCAGTAAGCCGCCATCTTAGATCATGACATAATGAGTCCGTAGACTATAAAACACAAGGGCAAACAAGTAGTGAAGACTTACAAGTAGAACTTAAGTCTTATCTCGTATAGTAGTTTATGCAATACTAAAGGCAATGAGGAAGACAACGCAGTGCGTAAACAAACGCATAAATGCTATATTTAGTGGGCAATAAGAGGATTGTTTAGTAGACGAGCAATGCCCGTATAGTCACTGCTATGATTCGCAGTTCTAAACATACACTTTTGACTTCGAAGACTGTCTCGAAGAGAATCTTGGAAAAAAGGAAAAATTTGTAGGTAGCTTAAAGTTTAATCATGTCAGTGATGAAGTGCAGAAAAAAATAGCAAATGCTCACTTCATAAATAATACTTAAATAACTAAGACAAAGTGGGCAGAACAAAAAATAATGTGTGACTCTAAACACTAATATAGGCAGGATCGCCGGTGACAATAGAAACCTTGGCCACTTCCACGTAGTGATTGTGTCTGGGCTTTGCCAAGGACTTGCCCTGTTAGTGGTCTTGCTAAAAAGGCAAGAAGTCGTGCAAGATAAGATCATCCAGGTAATTTACTTTGTGGTGGAGAGCTCGACGATTTTCTAATTAGAGTAGATGAAATCCTTTTAAAATTTAATGCTAGGCACTGGTTACTGCTTTAATTCCAGTCCCTAGAGTTAAACTCTTGAGAAAGGTTAGGATTTGTCAATCATATAGCTATTTGATTGAAGCCAGGATCGGAAGCAATTTCAATTGCAGTGCTTGTGGCTCTCTACAACGATATGTGGATTTGCTTACAAAATATCTGCGTGGACTTTGAATCGAGGCGTTTTGGTTGGTGCTACAGGCCTGCTATTGTAAGATGACATAACAATTTGACAAATCAATAACACATGATTGTTTTAGCTTATTTTTTTATGCGTAGTGTTTATAGATAGGTATTCTAATCTTTATTTTTGAAAAACATGTTAATCCTTGCAATTCATGTTAAGGAATTAAGTTTATCGTTCTCTCATCAATAAAATGTTTTTACATAAATACGAATAACAACAATACTGATAATAATAATCTCTGTATCATTTATTAGTTCTTATGTCCTTAATACCTGATTTATGAACGGGTATTAAATTATACTGTTCTGTCTTTGTACAATCAATGACGTTAAGTACAGATTAGTGTCATGTGTCATCCGACCTAATGGTAAAATGCCCTACTAAGAAAAATTTTTGAAAAGACGTCTATGTTCTTGCTTATAAGGAACAGTATAGCCTGCTGTGTTTTAAGCCTATTTTCGAAGAGTTCAACGTTTTTTAGGAAACAATCATGTACCTACCTATTTGTTTGTACAGAACATAATACGAGAATCACGTGATGTGACTATACGACACCTCAGATAAGTCTAGTTGATTCGAGCATCATCCACAGCTAACACAAACAGTCTTTGTGTACCTGTGAATTAATACTACACATTGTTAGGTCATACATGGCGTCAGTAAATATTGATAACCAGCCTTAAATGGACATCTATTATATTTATGCATTTAGGATTGTATAAGGAAGGTTAATGCTTAGGTGTGGCAGATATGATATCAAGTTTTTGTAAGTCAATATTTGAATGTTTAAGACAGTCCATCATAAAGTTGATATATATTGTTTATGGACGGTTGTACTTGCTAACAAAAATATAATTAAGGTTGATGTGAACTAAAATTCATTGTTTAATACGAAATTCACAGCAGTAGAAGACCACCAGCTTCTGAGTGAAACGCAGTTTGCCACAAAGCATTAAAATATACAAGCCTATAGTCGGATATCCAACTATTTGCTTTAGCAATAGAACCTGATTGAACATAACAATTCTGTTATAGCAACGTTATGATAGCAAAAGGCGTGATCTATACACAAATGTCAAATACCTACTGCGCGTTATTTCTGTACCGACCGGTTCTGAAGAAAAAACAATAATATAATCCTGACATTATTATCGCTTTCTGCATATGTTCGGTTTGTACTTTTGTATGAATTTATTAATATATTTTTAAAGTAATAACCTTCGAAATTAGTGACTTTGTAGCAGACAAGAGGTGCTTAAATTGAAAATACATTGAGATGGAAAGGTGAATAAAGCTCCTTAACCGCTGATGACGACACACCTCTTCCAGCTCTTAAGAATAACAAAGTTAAGGTTGTTCATAGAATATTTCTAGCACAATAACAGCAAGGGAAAACTGCCTTCGTGTCTCGTGTACCATCACTCAAAATGTACTGAACGGTTTTTAATGATACTTTCACTTCAGCACTGCCTACACAGTTATATCACGTAAGTTGAAGGGATATTGGACGATTGCCATCCTTGGCAAATCGTAAAAGTTGATACAATGAAATAAATACAGGTGAGTAATACGAAACGAGTACTACTAATTGTCTTGAATTGGCTTATGAATTGACAGCTACATTTAAAGAAACTTTATATCAGTTACTTGTACTTATATTAGTTCCAAATACTGCTCTTACACTTTACACTAACAATAACATGCTAAGTTATTCCATCTGGATTAGAAGGTTGTCTATTGTTTGCCCGAAGATTATATGCCATAATCATCATTTTCCCGAATTTCATTTACCCGAATTTCATTTGCCCGAATGTTTCATTTGCCCTAAAAGACATATGACATACTTTTAATTGCCCGAATTTTGGATACCATAATATACGAATGCCATAAGTATTGTTTGCCCTATTTTTATGTGCCATAATAATTATTAGACATAATATTTAAATGTCATAATATTTAAATGGCATAACAAGTATTAGACAAATATTTAAGCCCCGTAATGGTTTTTTTTTCTGTGCATGGTTGATGGTGGGCTAGGTCGACGGAGCCCCGCTTCGCGGGGCTCCTACTTCTGTGTGGTTTATAAAAAAATAACCACGAAGGGGATGGCGGGGTCTATTCGCTCGCTTCGCTCGCTCACACGACCCCGCCATCCCCTTCTAACCTAACCTGTCCGAGTCGGGGTGCCCTAAAGTCCCAATTGCATCCAATTTCTCTTGATATAAACAACCGTTATACACCCAATGTCGATGGCAAATTATGTTATGGCATATCATAATTATGGCATGTGATAATTAGGACATGTGATAATTATGGCTTACAATGATTATGGCAAATGATGTTATGGCAAGTGACTTTATGGGAAACAATGATTCTGGCACGTGACTAATATGGCAAATGAGAGTAGGGCAAATGAGTATTATGTCATATGATATTATGGCTGTTGACTATTATGGCAAATGAAATTAGGGCAAATAAAATTCGGGTAAACGGCGGTATACCGGATTAGAAGCTTCGCGTCAGTTATTGTCATCATCTGCGAAAAGAATTATGTTTACCTTTTTAATAATAAGCTGGATTTACGATACTTTGCCATAGTAACAACACAAGTTGTGTAAACTACTTGATTTTCAATGTTATAGGGTCATTTTTATACGTGGGTTGCGTAATATTTTTAGCTATGATGTCAAACATGCATTTCGAAACGGATGTTAACGTGAAAAAACATAGCTTTGGCGCCAATACGGCCTTTTGTAAGTGTAGCCAGAAAGATGGTTTATTTTATTTAGGCAAATTTCGATTTTGAGGAAATTGGAGTTGTTTTTTTTTATGGACCTTAGTTGGCAGGAATTCTATGAGAGTTGATTGACCATTAATTCTATTTAGTACAATTGCGAATCATCATGAGTTAATGACCCATGTGGTGGAAAAAACGTTGATATTAAGTACTTTATATATAATCGGTACCTAATAACGGAATTTTCTGGTATACATGGATCTTCTGCAAGCCAGTGCCAGATTTTAGAGCCAATAGTTTTCTCTTGTTATCAATTCAATCAAGTGGAGAATTATACCCTACTTAGCTAGGTATTATGTATAAGTACTGACGAAGTTACTGACTGACTACGCAAAACCCGGCGTGCATAGATTACGCATTTTATAGCCATACAGCAACGGCGGTCGTGAATTTCGCGCGCAAAACAAGACGGCCATTTTGAAGTCACCTATTCTATATTCTATTCAAATTTATTATACCTGACACCGGCTCGCCTTATACATATTGCGACTTAAGTACTTAATTGCTGTATTTCATTTCTAGGTTTATTTATTAAGTACTCGGCATAGAATTTCCGACATTGAATTGGGCACAGATAACAAAGAATTATTACGTTTCGTTCACGCTCCAGTTTATAAGCACCCATTTTGAATTCGGACAGTTAGGTACCTGTTTTACATTGAAATTACAAATATGCTTTGTTATGATTCTATTGTGTGCAAAATATTCAGTTTGCTAGTTTTCAGAGCCTTGTAATCGTGAAAAACAGGCAGATGGGTATTAAAAAAACAGCACAAGATAACTTTTATCTTGACTGTGCAAATGTTTGTAAATTACTTGTGTATTTGTTAAAACAGATATAAAAGTATAAATGTAAAATAAAAATAGACTCAATAACAAAGAAGTAATTGTAAAACAAAGGATTGTTACTAGGAATGCAAAAAACATCCTAGCATTTTTCGAAGAAGCTTAGATATCAATAATTCCTACTGATTTGAATAACAAAATATATTTCTTAGCTAACCCAATAGCAAAACAATTGCTACTTATTTATCCAAGGTAAAAGTAAAGATTCAAACGCGCAATATTTCATAGGTACAAGTACAACATTAATAAGAAACTGCGCAATAAGCAAGTACGCACTTCAAAAAATTGTACCTCTAGCAATAACAAGAATAAGATACCAAAATCCTTAACATTTCTATTTATTTTCGCTGACAGTTAATCCCTGTTCGCAACGTCACAAGATTAAAGTTATCAGCCCGGTTAGCAACCGATAAACGAGGATTTGCGAAAATTCTGCAACCGGGCACCGTTTTGAAGCCCCTTGAATTTGTTTATCTCTAAACAAATAAACTTTGGATTTGCCGCTTTGGCTGTTACCTAATATAAGTGTTCAATTTGCGAATTCCGAATTGAGAAAAAAAGGTGTGGGTTTTTCTAAAAGCCATTCTCGAGTCATACAACTGTCAGTACTTAGTGTAATCCCACGGTGACCCATGTAAAAAACTTTTTAACATATCCTTCTTAACGAGTAGCATCCATCTTGCCTCTTGAGGTGCCTCTGACGGTTAAAGTCCAATCTTAGAACGGGCCACAACCGGTTGCTATGTACGTCTTGTTAGATGAGACAGATTATCCTACCAAATGAACGGACGCACAAATTCGGTTACCTCTACTGAAGTGTTAAAATAATTAAAGTTTTCTTCAGTAATATAAGATAAAGGTGTGAGAGATTTGCTGAAAAAATGGGAGATGGAATAAGCGTTAGATATAAGTAGATATTTGACATACTAAAAGCGTTGGACGAAAATAAAGAAAGTAGTCTAAATGTGATGTGTTTGTGAATATAATGTAGGTTACTATTTTTAAATAAAATAGTAACGTTACTCTTATTTACGTTTCGTACTGATGTTTTGATAAAAAGAAGTAAAACATCAACCCAATTTTTAGTGTTCAGAACCGTATCGGCGTTGCTATTACTTGGACATGAATCCAAACAAAGCAATTCCTTTCAAACCAAAAAACTCATTTGACCTATCGAACAGAGCATAACCTTGTATCATAAAAAAAAGGTTAAAAATTCTGACTAAGCGGGCAACACCGAATAGGGAAAAATGTCTTGGAGTGTTGCCAAAATGAAAATATTTTACATCAATTCGCTGTCAGAGGAGTTTTATTTAAAAATTATGATTCGATACGAAATTGTAATCCACACGGCATTTTCTACGGCGATGCGGCGGAATATGTTGAACCTATGTACAATTGTACAAAGAGAGAAATGATCGTAAACAAGAAAGGAAAGGTGTTCTATTGTGGACAAGTCAACATTATTAAAGTTCTAAAACTAAACATTGTAAAGAATTTTATTACCCAATCCCGTTCGTTTTATTGCAATGATAGAAATAGCAAAGATTAACTTCCTCGATATATCCCAAAAAGAAAGCTTTCAGAAATTGCAAACACCATTGAATCGCCGCACACCTCCAATAGATACCAATAAAGATTCATCATGTAAATACTTGCGTACAAAAACTAAATAAACCAAGAGCAGATCTCAAGTTCAATCACTGCGAGTTTGCCTGAAAATTGGACGAGTTCCAAGGAAGCACGCGGCCTGAACGTGAGACTGCGGTGTCGTGGGATCTCCGAAAACGAGACGCTACAACATTGTACTTTAGTCTCGCATGGTTCCCGAAATTCAGCACAAGGTTCTGAATGACTGCGCCGCCCAAATATACTCAACACTTCAGTTAAATTACGTCAACTTGGTATGCAACAATCTGGCGCCTGTCTGCGATCAAACATTGGACTCTATTTAGACAAATCAGGAACCTCACAATCTAAGAATACCAGAGATTCTTTTGGCATTATAAAATGCATTGATATACAATCAGTTTGCATTGCCAACACGTGATGCAATGATACCGCCACATATTTAGCAATCCCACTGTAGAAAAGTTTGTATTCGTCACACGCTTTATTTTGTGCCCATCGAAAGTGATTCGTTCCGTAAAGTAAAACTGGCAAAACGAGCAAGTATTGTTATTGAAATGCGACAATTTTTGAGGCAAAAATATTCAATAGAGTGCCAATGAATTCAATGGCCCAAAATGGCTGATATTTACTGAAAGGAATCATCTTTTGAAACTCATTGCTACTAGTCCAGAAACAAACGGAAGATGTCATTACCATAATGAGTGCCCATTTCTAAGAACGTGACGTTAAAAAGAAAAGACATGGGCGTGCCTGAAAATTTAGAACTCATTGATGGCTATCATCATTAGTTTGTCTTTGAAGTAAATTAGCAAAATGTTTTAAAGATTCTTCAGATTTCCAAGAATTGATAAATCCTAGCTAGCATATAATTTGCGCCTACTGCTCTTGCGTGTTTAAGACCACTCAACACTCGTAAGCCAATTTTACCATTGGTTGTTTCGCTCCGGGCAGGATTTAAAGCTGTTTCAATATTATCTATATTTTAATTATAATTATAATAAACTGCCGTCAATTTTGTCGGAGGATACATTGCGTGGTAATAATCTTCTAGGAAACTTGAGAGATCGTTATAATTTTGAAAGGAAGTATACATAATATTATTATAGTTTCGCAGTTAAACCGGTCTGAGTGTTTGTGAAGGCATTAATTAGACGACAATAAATTTCGGATTTCCATTCCATAGAAATAAGGTGGGTTTTTAAAATATCTTCACTCTTGTTCTACACACCGGAGGACAAACTGAGCTACATAGTTGCTACAGTAAACATTTGAACGACCGACTTCATGTGTTCGACCTACTTGCGACCATGTACCTAGCACTTTTTGAACTTTTCCAAAGGAGTTGAAACACTACATTTTGTTAAATTGACGTATTTAAAACAGTTAAGATACTACATACATGGGGCAGGTTAAAGGACCTATTGTGAAATTCGATTGTGTTATTATTATTACTTCATCAGGTGTTATTTCGGTTTACGTGATTTTCGTGTGAATGTCTCTCGGATTTATTCACAGACATTTGTCAATGTTGTGACTCAAAAATACTAAAATATTCAGTTTTCTTTTCTCATGGTCGTTTGTTATTTTTGTTTGTTAATCTGCGATGTTTCAATCATTTATAGTACAGTGCTATCAATTTCCAGAAAAGGCCTGAAAAGGCCAAGCAATTAACATTACAATGTAAACAATAGCGGTCCCAGTGTTGCCCCTCGCGTAACACTGCTAAGTAGCTTCAGTAATACGCAGTGACGATCACGTATGCTCTCCCCACTAACTTACCGGTTCGCCCACGGACATAACCGCGGTGTAAACTGCACGCGATGACCACGTGTTCGTATACAAACGCAACATTTATGTACACAAGATTATCACAGGCTTTCGACAAAATCTTTGTGTGATGTCCTTCTAGAACAATATTTACCAAGGTTTCGTTTCGTTTCTGATCTTCTTCATGAAGGAGTTCTGTAAGCACATCGAAGGACATTTTCTTCGTTGTGGACACGTATTTTTCGTGTGCACTGATATCCTATCTATGAAACCTTTGCCCTCCAAAATGCTGACATTAACATGACTTTGTAATTACATGCAGCCCAAGATCCGGTTTTTATCAGTACAAGCAATGAACGATAATTATATTGATATGATGATTAAGTTTGTACTATGGACCGATTAGAACGGATTAGTTAATAATACGGATTACTATTCTAGTACTTGTATCCAGGCGGAGATCGGTACTGATAAATCAGTCGCTGAGGATATGAATCATCTGTTGATGATTGAGATTTAAATCTTTCATAATGTACTTATTTAAAATTTAAACTGTGATAGTACTTTCTTTGTAAGCTTCTCATAGAATTTAATAAAACTATTAACCCTTAAATGCCCCCGTACAATCAATGCATTGAAAAAACAACGCACGACCTAAATCAGCTCCTAGACAGGCATTGCTAGAATAATGATTATAAAATAAAATGTCCACATTAGAATTTGCAATAACTTTTGAAGGTTATCCATACTACGCCGTTAGATTCACCTATCAAACATTATACTCAAAACCTGTTTGATAAAGTTTATTTAGATGTCATTTGGAAGTTAGGATTTGGAAAGTATGAAGAAGGATATATTATGTAAACAAATAGAAATGACTGTTTAGACAGTATTGACGAGTGCGAAGTCTTTATAAATCTTATTTCTTATCCAACAATCTGGATATGAGTGTGGAAACACCCTGATATACTCAATAGTACAAACGTACAATCATGAAAAAACAACATGATTTAGTTGGACTGATAATTCGGTCAAATCTATCATAGCACTGATTGTAAAATAGATACAAGTAATTCCTTGAGTCATGGTCACAAATAGAGACTAACTGGCTACAGATGGCAAAGGAAGGATGTGGAAGAATTTGTAACATTTTGTAATAACACAATTAAGAGTTTTTCTTTCAAACATGAGACCATTAATTCATACGTTCATAACTACGACGAAGGCATTCTATTATCTTGTATGGTATGTTACGTAACTTAATTGTCATGCTCAACAAAAAATTATCAAAATTATGTGACGTAAACACAAAAAACAATGCAATTATCTGTCAGAGTCATGGTAACTGCGATACCCTTTTGATCTCTCTTATCTCATCCACATGTTATCTGAAGCGTGTAATCGATATTATAAAAAGTTGGTTTACATCAACCGTGCAAACATTATCTGCAGTAGGTACTTAGATTGCAGATCACAATGATCTATAGAAGTAAAGCTATCAGGGGTCAACGTAAATTATTGTTTGGTGACGTTTATTATCTCTCGTTTACTTTGTAAGTATTAATAATTGCATTAATACATCAATATTTTACATTAACTGTCCACTTTTGTTTAGAAATGATAAGCCAATTGACATGTGGAGGATAGTTAAAAACGTGTTTTTATGACATAAATGGCCCTGTAATTACTTTTATAAAATACATTGTTATTTACAATGATAATTTACGGTCTGATGAGTATAATGCTACTATAATTAACTCAATCAAGTGGGATTTATTACCTCAGCTAAACATTGTTACTTGAAACGTTGGAAATTCTTGTAATTCAGTAGGGTTTTTCATTTTAATCAGTACCTTAGTGTGATTAAACGAAGACAATGAGGAAGATATGAAATACACGGAACTTTAACCACGAACTGTTTCAATCAAAAATGATATTAACTAAGAATTTTCGGTCGGAGGGAAATCCCTTCTTGCGTGTTTTATTTTTTGTTTACGGTTTAGCTAATTCTCACATATTGAATTCAATTTTATTATCTGACACTATTATGTAACATTTCAATATTTGATTGACGATAGCACCACACCTAGTGCGCAGTTAGATAGTCGGTACTGATCGACTTAAAATCGAACGATGTTTTTCTAATCCTCTAAGCGATTATGTACTTTCAGAATGTTTTTATTAACTTAAGTGCTAGGCAACTTAATAAGTACTGATAGCGCCACTTTTAATCAGTCACAATGTTTTCCAAAATATCTTTAAAAATATCGGTCCATTTAGATCTAATCGTTGCAATTCAATATTAATACTGACCTACCTACATAACACCTTGATTGGAAGAGCACAATTGTAATTATTATTGAATATACTTAAGTATTGACGAATATGATTTTCAACATTGTTGTTATGTAAAGATGCTCTGACATTTAATGTCTCATGATGGTTACAACTTTGTACCTCGCATTTAGGGTCAAGTATACCATTAGCAACTTAGTTAGTTTTAAACACATGGTTTCAATCAAAACCTTTGGTCTTTCTACCATTTTAATTACATCTAAGAATTTTTTCCTATACTTTAGAACCAGGATTCCAGCTACATTTATTAATTCTTAAGGTCAGGTAATTAACATTGTAGCAGTAAACGGGTGCACGTTGCGCTGCCGTGATAGCGAACCTTGGCTCACATTGCTATTATCTTCGCACACGGCCTTATTTTTGCCAGTAGGTACTAATGCTCTACAATCATCAGGTTTACCCTGACGTATACTTAAACATGGCTTCTTGGAAGGAGAACATTATGGTTCTTGTAATTCGTCCCGTGAATCCAGATAAGGTCCTGACTTTGTCATAGTCATCTTCATTGAATTGCTCTTGTTTGATTTGTTGCAAATCATTCAGAATTTCAGACACGTTACGTGTCCTGAATAGATCCATTATATCTAATGTTTTTTTTAGCAGATATGCATATGGATGAAACAGTGATCATGTATCCTTGCCACATCTGGAGTCTGGACAAAACGGATAGCTAACAGATGTAGCGAATGTTTTGAACAAGGCCAAAATTGACGCAGATTATTATATTTGCATTTGTGATTACTACATTAGGTATATCATTAACTATAACATTTAATTTAACAGTCATGTCAGGTTATGAACCTTTGTTTTAGAATAATCAAGCACTCTGTATTCGTCTTGAGGCAATTAATCATGCCTTTGTAGTCAAACAAAGATACACTACGCTCTCTTTACATTATGAAATGACTTGCAATGCATTTTAAACAGTAGGTATTCAGACTTGAAAAATATATATTTGAATAAATATTTTAATTTTCAAAATTACAGATTAAGATTACAAACAGAAAATCATAGCTTCTGTAATACATATTCGAGACAATAATTTCATCCATAAAACAAGATTTGGTGTTACGAAAGCGGTTTTTGTTCGTGTTTGAAGTGAAAGCAAAAGACAGCGCAGGACAAGTCTCAAAAAACAGAATCACAACCGAACAGTGGTTATTGTTAATCGTGTGGGTAATAACATGACCAGGGAAATATAAACTACCCGAAGGATATTGTGACTTGTGACAAACAATGCGACTGTTACACAACGGAGGCCGTAGATGACGTCAGGGAACAAAGTCCACCGTACCAATTGGAAAGTTCAACATTGGAAGCAAAACGTTTGCGCCAACTATTTGGTCTAAATTGTTGGTTGAAATTAGTTGTTAAAGCTAAGTAGGCCAATTTGAGTTTTGATGAGCACGAAACGAAGTGCAAAGTTTTGCAATTCTGCTAGGTCAGAAGTATTAACAATTTTTAACATCTGCACAAGCAACTAGCAGAAATTGTGGTTTGTTAACCCCATTCCATGATCGGTAAAGAAAACTATAATGTAGATTCTATCAATTCATCAGTTTGATTGAATTGCGCAAAACCACCGTGTAATTTTGCAATGCAGAGTATTTTTTTGAGTGAACATGATTCTAAAAAACTTGCTGAAGTAGGGACCTAAGTGGACTATGCAAATTTATCTGTACTCTAAAGTTTTGGCGACGAAGATAGTCTATTAAAAATCACACTTTTCTGGACGGCAGTTCAAGATAAACTTTGTGATCGTAATCTTTATGGCTTGTTAGCATGTTGGATCTTTGTTTTATGTATCTACCTATAAAAAAATATGTCGGATTTTAAGATTTAATGTCTTTTGCCATTACCTTGAAGCGTTCTCGTTACGACCTATGTACAAAATAATGGTTCTTGTTTCTGCAAAAGTAATTAGGATCTTGTTACGGTATGATGACTATTTAATTGGCTTTTGTCCTACTAAAGATTGGACCAAAAATGTTACCAGATTATTAAATCGTTTATGAAAATGCTTGCATAAATATTAAGTAAAAAATGTCCTTAAAGTATTACATAAAGCTCTCCTGTATTTCAAAAATAAACCAGATGATACAATTAACCTCTTTAGTGAGTAATAACGCTAACACGTGGTGAGACAACGTTAAATATAACTGGAGTTTGTACCCTGTTTCTTCCACGGTTCTTTTACGTGGTTCAGAGAGTAACAGACCTTATTACAGCAAGATAATGTTCAGTTTAGTTTGTTTCATTTTTTGTTGAAACTGAAATTGCTGTAATTTTGAAATTGCTGATTGGTATTACGGTTTAATGTGATTCATTGGATTGATACCACTGTAGAGCGTTTATCACTTTCTACATACAAATGATATTAATAATTAATCTTATCTGTAGCAATTCTTTGCAAGATTTTAAAGAGTCGGATTTTTTTACATTTCATCTTCTCAATTGCCCCTCAACATTTTACCCTCACAATACCCCCTATTAAGAGTCCTAAGTTCCATAGATTAAATCCAACTACAAGCATTCTAATTCGTCACGTGAAAAGTTAAACACACGCACTGAAAAACGGCTCTTATTTCCTTGCCCCAAGGTGGTAAATGGGTTTTCAGGCTCGTATCACGCACTGTGCACGTGCGTTCGCGCACGGTAGAGAGTGTACAGCTGTTGTTCAAACATTGGACTTTGGACTCGAGCCCACAATCACCGGTGGTTTTGTACCGCGTGAATAACGTGTTACGCTCTTAGATTTGTTTGGTGATACCAATGATATTTCAATAAAGGTGATACCTACTTGATTGAGTCATCATTTTACTTCATCAAGGTTTATCTGGCTTCGTAGCGTAGGTACCTGGTGAACTTATCGTGTACCCATCTAAAGTACTAATGCAACATTTCGTCATGTTAAACGGGAATCGTGTTTAATTGCTTGGATACTTTTTGGTGCTTAGAGATACCAATCGGTATCTAAACAATTACTTAGGCTCGATTTACTTAGCTACTGTATAGTATATGGCAACTAGTAACCATTCTAATTATAGATCGACTTGCCTATCTACCTAATATTAATATGTCTAGAGATATACACATTTAAAATCGGATCTACATTGAAGGAAGTTCTCGATCGGTTTTGTCTAATCTAATGTACGGAATTTCTTTGATAGATTTTTAACTTTATCACTACAGGGTTGAGTTCAAGGTTGATTGAAAAATGTCATTTCGGGTGATTGAAGTTCTAGCGCGCGTCTGTACCTAGTACCTACCTTTCTTTTGGAAATAATAAATTCAGGTTTTAAATGGACTGGATATTGAATAGCGGGCCGATGTCGTCACCGATCTTCATATGTTTCCTTGTAGGTACCTAGGTCAGTGCTCTTACAATACTGATGACACGACTCACTAATTGGATTGGATGGCAATGTAAGTAGCTTTCCAGATGTACATATGGATTACTTGTATGTATACAGAGAAAGGTTTTTAGTGGAGATCAACGCATAGTATTGAAGCCAGAAACACGAATGCAGTTTCTTTTAATGATGGTGAGGCGCATTAACGGGTGTATTTTGAAATTAGACCCCTAACGAAGTTAAAAGAGGGATGAATATCAGGCGGAGCTGCAGTATACAACTAGTAATTCTATTTTTATACTACCTATATTAGTACAGCCATTACTTAGGCTGCCTATTTGCACGTCGGCTAACCTACTAAATAAATAATCATTCATGTAAATTTATTTGAATTGCAAATTATTTACCAGGAAGGCGTTAAGTGAATTGATAGCTAGGTAGAGACCTACATATAAATCTTAGTTTTATGGCTAACTTTAAAAATAGATAGTAAATACCTACCTACAATAGACAAAATGCCAAGCTACTCAGAGGATAATCTATCTATGGGTAGGTAACCCACCTACTTACACATTCTATCTTTGTTTATTATTAGACGGTTTTTTTTTAAACTCGTAGGGCGAAGGCTGAACTAAGGGAGTGTTTAGACTGTCATCTGATAAAATCATACGCGAACTTTTTTTAATCATGTAGGAAATATGGTTACAACAAGAACAACAGAATAAATGGTTCCGGATATCTATGGTTCCGGACTTGGGGCACCTGTTTCAGAATTAAATTAGATTGCATCAGTGCAATACGCAAATCATTACTTTAATACAAGTCTTGTTGCTCTCAACATTTCGCAAATTTCCTTCGCATGTTGAATCACCAAAACATTCATGAAGATTGCCCTAAATTCAAAATTCGAATCGAATTTATTGGCTGGAAACCAGCCAGGGTCGGAGAATCGGCCGGATTTTCAAGTTTCTGGCGGCATAAGTCAACAATAGTACTTTTAAATCTGATATTACATTACTATTCCTTTTTAGACGGACGAGTCAATAGAAATACTTATTTTTATTATGATAAACTAAAACTACCTACAACTACATTAACACCTTTTAAAATCCAAATAAATCCAATACTCTGCGATAATAGTTATACGTTTATTATTGCATTTCGCAGCTATCACGAAGGTACAACGTGTAGAATGCCATTTGCCGGGTCCAAAGTCCGCAAGGTAAACTGACGGACGTCGCCGAGCAAACGTGTCTCGAACAATGCTTTTGTTAATATAAACTTGAATTAGTTAAACAATATTATAGTTACTACATGGTTTTAATAATGGAATAGGTATACAATTCAAGTTAATAAAATCAGTCTTCATTATCAATGCAAAATACGTTACGTCCGCAAAAAACGCTGTTGCTAATTCAAATTTCGGTTATTCTGGCTTATTTTATTTAGCTGAACTGTTTTTTTGTTAATCACAGGTTTATATTATGAAGGTCTTAATGTAAAAAAGTTATTGTTTACTTTGTAGACCAACTGTTTTTCTGTAAAACAACACGTTTTAAAAGTTACATTTATGTAAGTAATGTTGCAATAGTTCTGAATTCTTACCTTTTCAAGGCAGTCCTGTCCAATTGCATTGGCTTCCACTTTGACTTCCAAAATCACGGAATTTGGCTGGCTGATTAACCACATTTTGTCAAAATTTTAGAATTACAACAGAAAAATAAAAGGTCGAGGTTGTTATTCAAAAGCGTTATTAACCAAGGTATCACTTTTACAACAATGTTTATCTCACTCGCGTAAAGAATTTATTTAAAAATGTCTTTCTTAATTCGCTCTGCGCAATGTTTATCGCGTATTCTTTGTGGAAGTAAAACTGTGAATACTTCCATACGACGGCCATACTACGTTAAGTTTGCCTCCGAAATGATAAAGAAAACAGTGACGTTACCAACGCGGGGGGCGCCGACACTGTACCGTAGTGTTGTTATATGTAAATAACCTATATTTATTTGTCATTCATTACTGCTTTAACTGCCATGCAGACTAAACAAACCGTACTAACGCACCAATGTACACAGCGCTTTGCGATTTAAGTGTAACACCAACCGTTGATACGCGTACAGAATTGATGTTTTGTTTCGTTTGTACGCTATACAAAAAGTGAGACAACGCTATCGGCGAAGCCAATCGGTGAAGCCCTCAACTTTTTATTGACACAAATTTCTGTTTTCATTCTAGTTTGTTTTTTTTTAATTGATTATTATTAAGTTTATCGAAGATATTTGATATATTTTTTTAATTAGTTGGTACCTCTAAGAAGTCGTCAGAAAGTTAGAAACGGATTGGAAATTAATGAAGGTTTGGGGACAAAACTTACTTCGCATAGCCACTGAGGTTGTTCTCTTTCGTCTTCAGCCAATGACCGAGGTTCAATGCAGGTCTGACTTGCTAAACGATGCCAAAATTGAGGTGAAGATAAATATTAAGTAGAAAACCAAGGTTATGTTCAATGTAACATAAAGAATAATATCAAGTAGGTACAGTATTAGTTAGTTGAGCTAAGTACCTACTATCAGACCAAAGACGGTTCCAACCTTCAACTCAAGGACGCCCTGTAACCTCCTCAGCTTGATAAGAAATACTAAACCACATAAACGAAATTCAGTTCTTGAATCTAATTTTTTTCCTGTATCATCTTCACTCTTGCACACAGGCAAAGAGAACCTCTTTATCTGTTCTGTGCTCTCGCATCACCCCAGAAGGCCATCACCTGGTTGACTTGTAGAAAAGGCATAAGACATTATTGTGAATTTATTGTTTTGCATAAAATTTAAATCAATAAATAATAAGCCCATATTCGAGTTTCACCGGTAAGCCATGCGTTCAATAATGGTATCAAATTCGAACCCATTGGTTACTTCGAAACACGACACTGCATTCCTAAACTGGTATGGCTGATCAGCTGACGAAGGCTCTAAAGGCTGGTCAACCTAAATAGGATTGAGCAGGACATGTCTGCCGTATGAACAATAAACTTTGTCCCGAAAGTAGTGGGAGAGGCAAATGGCACCGCTACGAGGTCTGTGACTGTGACACCCCGTAGCGGTGCCATTTGACTCTCCTGGGTTTTAGGTTTTTACTTGTTATCATGGGGAAATCTTTATGACTCATTCTCTGTCTTTGGGTTAGAGCCAACACTAGTCAGTCACTAGCCGCTAGCCAGTCTGACTATCGGAAAAAACGCAATTTTGTGCAAAAATGCACAAAATTGAAAGGTAAAAAAAATAGACAATATTTTTGGGCGTTTAAAATATATTACTAAGCAATATTCTTTATTGTTACTTTAACGCTGGGACCTAGACGCTAAGATGGCGATGGCGCAAGAAGACGCGAAGTCGAGGAGGTCGCAGCTTCTTGAGGTCCTGGTGGCGGAATGGTGGGCCAGGCTTTCACACCCTACCGGTCGGCCTCGGCGATTAAGGCGATCCGATCAGTGTTAGACTATTGGTTAGGGAGAAGGCACGGCCTTCTGACTTATCGGGCGATGCATTTGCTCTCGGGGCATTGCTGCTTCGGGAGGTGTGCCGCATTAACAGGGAACCGAACGCAGGCCGCAGTTAGTTCTAAGGGGTTCAGAATCCTGGGTGGGACGCAGCAGTCTTCTTCTGCGAAACAGTTTTCGCGAAGAAGGAAGCTGCCGAAAGGGAAAGAGATATCTCTACTACGGAGGACGTACGCTGCTCTGGCCCAAGAGCGTCGGACGTGGGGACTTCCGTCAGATAGACTCTTCGGCTTTCCGGGCGGAGGACATCCATGAGGTTTTTCCACCTAGAATATGACCTCTATTGAAAAATCTTGATTGAGACTGGATTATTTTTTTACGCTTTCCAAATTTTGCCACCCTAGTAAATTTGCCACCCTGGGCACTAGCCCCGATTGCCCCTAGGGTAAATCCAGCGCTGCTAATATATTAAATAATTCTATTTCATATTTGGTGACGCCAATTCAGATAAACAACTATTAACGGGACTAGGTTATCTTATGGCCTGAAAAAATAATGAAGTGAGGTAAGTACTTTATTGACTATTGGTTTCTTTTATCTCTCTGTTGACCTTTGTGTAAAAACCATTAATAAAAAATACTTTAATTCTTCAAACACACGTGATTCGAGACACAACAGAAAGACATAGCAGCCTGGCAGCCGGCTGTCACTTGGTCGACGAAAAGTGGGTTCGTCACACAGAAGCATTAGTGACTCAAGAGTCAAGAGGAAGCTTTATGTTATGTATGAAATGCATATTAATATTATAGTAGAGAAAAACCCCTAAGAGAAAAATAGCTTTTGAAAGATTTGTAAGTAATACCCGTGCAAAGCTGGGGCGACAGGCGGGTCGTTGGTATATTATATTATGCGTAGGGAAAAAAAGATACACCGCGTGACGCGTCAAAGTTTCTGTATGACGACGACGGAGCCTTTATGATTTTGAATTTTAGATATTGACAGACACCTACGGTAGATGTCTGTCAATGGATTTTTTTACCTCAACAGTAACTGTTGAGGTAAAAAAATCCATTTTGAAGAACAATTTGAATTTCCCGCAAAACGTTATTTTTCAAACCACAGACTAAAATATGCATAAATAATCTAGACGACATTTATTAATAGAAGACACAATATTAGAATTATTAAGTAAATTAAAAGTTAAACGATTAAAATTAGTTAAACTACTAATGATTTGAAATTATTAAAAAATATAAACGCTGCAGTAGATGAACACTGCCATCTAGTTTAAATAAAAGTACTTACACTACCAACACCAAGACGTCATTAGCGTTTCGATTTAGGCAAGTGGCCAATTTTTTATTTTGATTATTTTGAAAAATAATTGAATCTTAATATTTCTTGTTACAATAAAAAATAATACTGTTAGTAAATAATAACATAAAAAAGATGTTAAGAATATCGAAACCAATTAACCCATTCATAAAATCTTAGCCTCCCAAACAAATGTTTCGTTCCGCGCAGAAATACAAAAGCACGAGTCGCTGACAGCGCCAATCGTGGCAACATGGTGGAACTAAAGTAATCATATGACTTTCGTCACGACCATCTACTGCGCCTATTGATTTGTGTCGCGGTCTTGATTCTTACTCGACATAGTTTTTGTGTGTAACAGAAATGGCGAGTCAGACACAGGGAATCCAACAATTGTTGGCGGCGGAAAAGCGGGCTGCCGAAAAGGTCTCGGAGGCGAGGAAGCGTAAGTAATATTTAGCGTGGTTACTACGTATTTTACAATAGCTATTAGCTTTGTGAGTTGTTTGTACATTTCCACTGTTGAAGCTGTAATGTTTAATCATCAATTCTTGTTTCCTTGTTCGTATTTAGTTCTATTTAGAAAAGTCTTAACGAAAAGCAATTCATGTAAGGTAGGTGTTAGTTTTGGGCGTGATCACATGATTTTTTCATAGTCGATGCATTTATTTCGTAACCATTTACAGGCAACCAATATTTGAAGATCTGAGAGTCTGTAAATAGTCAGAAAGTTAAAGTAGCCCGTATTCCATTTGTGGTTTGATGACGGAATAGATTGTTATCAGTGGGTATCATCTCACACGAATACCATAGTTTGCTTAATTTAAGGCATAACCTTGGTCACAGGATTACTACGCCAATAGCTGATGTTTCTGGCTATAAGAAACTGAAATCATAAGTAGAGAATTGCTCGCATTACATTCCATAATAAATACTTATCAGTATCATCCATCTGTAAGCTACAGAATGTTGAGAACAGATGAAAATAAAATACACAATGACATACATACCTTTATTGACTCTTGATTATCCTTAATTACTTGTAGGACCAAGTCCCAGTTGCAATTATTCAAACCCAGTTTCTATAAATTCCCCTAACTGTCTTTATTTCTTGATTACCTATGGATAACCTTATGTAAGTACTTCCTGTGTAAATCTAAGATGTTTCCTCTCATGATCACTAATAAATCCTAAAGACAGTTTGAAATTACTGATAGGTAGTTTTAATTACCTCATTGTTTTATAAAAGTCAGCTGATAGACTTTTGAAGGCCGCTTCACAATATAAAATATGTTTGATTATTGTGAAGAATGCTGCTCCTGTGGTATGTAGTGTAATGTTTTAAAGGCTATTCTTCATTAACTTTCCAACGACCAACTGATAGCTGGCTGTCGGGCTGCTATTGTCTTTCTATTTATCCTCTCTTTGGTCACTACTTAGCTTCCGTTAATTGTAGAGTGATGTTGTATAGCCTATAGCCATTTTCGATAAAACATGCTATCCAACACAAAATATTTTTTTCAATTTGATCCAGTACTTCCTGAGATAAGCACATTGAAACTAAGAAACTCTGCAGCTTTATAATATTAGTATAGAAAGGAATGGTTCCTCAGATGTATGTTTTGTTGATTAAAAGTTAATCAAATAATTTTCTTTTACAGGGAAAGCTAAGCGCCTAAAGCAGGCCAAGGATGAGGCTCATGATGAGGTAGAAAAGTACAGACAGGAACGCGAGAGGCTGTTCAAGGAGTTCGAAGCCAAGGTGAGGCACACAAATCTGTATACATCGCTTTTTTGTTACTACTTATTACTTTTGGAGACACAAATAGATGTTAGTTAGCACTGACTTTGGCTTAGCCGTGTTCTCGTCTCTATTGTGCACTTGACGTTTGGTAGTTGTGTAACAGTGACAGGTATAGTGCTAAGCCAAAGTCAGTGCTTTGCTTAGTAACATCTATTTATCTCGCCATTAGTCTCACAACCAGAAGAAAGATTTGAAGACTAGTTTAGTTTTACTTTACTTGTCTGCATTTAGGCTCATGATTAGGCCGCTAGGTAATCTGAAGACTAATTCATTGCTCTAAGTAATGGTTGTAAATAGACTGCGTTTTTTTATTTTAAGTTTTATGAAAATTCTCCTCTTTTTCTTCTCATAAGGCAGACAGGTCTCCACAATGTGAAGAAAATGCTTATGTTAAAAGAAAATTAAATGCAATCAAGAGCATATTACTCCTGTGTTGTTTTTTCATAATAATATTTTCTTCTCTCTTTATAACTCTTAGGCGTTTTCTATTATTAATCATAGTAAATAATAAAACAGTTTTTATATTCACATTAAAGGACCCTGGCCATTGTCTCTTAAAGCATTTGTACAAATTAATTTTATTAACCTTTGTATTTCTGAGTTATTGTGTTTCTTGCAAAAATTAGACTTGTTTATCAATTTCTCCTTAACAGATTTCATCACATGATATTTTTATTATCTAACTCGGAAGTGTTTTTCTGACATTATGGGGTATTAAGGTTTCGTTTATAACTATAGTTTATTTTAGGTGTTGTGGTTTTATTTTAAAAATTCTGCTCATAATCAAGATTCAAATAAATGATAAAACATTATTACCCAAGTTTAAAACAACAAACTGTAAACAACACACAACAAAGTTCAATATAGATTGTGATGTTTTTTTTTCTCAGTATTATTTATCCTTACTAATATTATAAATGGGAAAGTGTGTCTGTCTGTCTGTCTGTATGTTTGTCTTTCTTTCACGGCAAAACGGAGCGACGAATTGACGTGATTTTTTAAGTGGAGATAGTTGAAGGGATGGGGAGTAACATAGGCTACATTTTGTCTCTTTCTAACGCGAGCGAAGCCGCAGGCAGAAGCTAGTTCAACATATTTTTAATAAAAATATGAGATATTTAAATATGGCAGTGGGTTCGTTTTCCACCCGGGACAAACTTTGTGCGATGTTTGTTGTGGTGTAATTTTTATTATTATTATTATTAAGCCTTTATTGCCAATACATATTAATTCATTCATTACAAACATTCAATTGAAAAATATTATTATCATTATTAATTAAATTACATTTTAAATTAAGTATTGTTATTAATGTTATATATAAGATAATAAACATGCTTCAATAAGTTTAACTTTTATATGAAATATAGTTATTTGGTGTCGGCGTGTCTTTGCGACACAAAGGCCTCCTCCAGCTCTTTCCACTCTGTCCTTTTTTGCGTTATCCTGTGCCATAGAGAGCCCGCATTCTTTTTCAAGTCGTCTGCCCACCGCTTCCATGGTCTTCCTCGTTTTCTCTTAGTTGGGAATCTAGGGGTCCACTCTGTTATGTCTTTTGTCCACTTATTCCTGTTTTCTCTCATCATGTGGCCTACCCACCTCCACTTGAGTTTTCTAGTTTTGACTATGACATCTTCGATTTTTGTAATTTGTCTTAAATCAATAGCTCTCTTTCTGTCTCTTTTTGTGTAGCCCAGCATACTTCTCTCCATAGCTCTTTGGCATGTTATCAGTTTTTGGTTTTGTTTTTGAGTGTTTGCCCAGGTCTGGCATCCATAAGTGAGTATTGGTAGTATGCATGTATTGAACACTTTCCTTTTCATTGCTATTGTGTACAGTTTGCTTTTTACCACTTCTTTGAGAGATTGAGGTTAATCAGCTTATGGAAAAAAGCCAAGAATATAATTTCCCAGTATACATGGCATTTGTTGATTACAACAAAGCATTTGACTGCCTAGAACATCAGTGTATTTGGGAAGCCCTGAAAAACCAAGGAGTAGAAATGAAATATATTAGGATATTAAAAAATGTGTATTCGAACAGCAAAGCACGAATAAAACTGGAGACAGAAGGGGAAATTTTCCCAATAAACAGGGGAGTAAGGCAGGGTGACCCACTCTCACCAAAACTTTTTTCATCTGTGCTAGAAGAAATCATCAGGAAGATGGAATGGGACAACATAGGGATCAACATAAATGGAACACGTCTGAATCACTTAAGATTTGCAGATGACATAATACTTATAACGGATAACCCAGAAAGCCTTAAAAAGATGCTCCAAGACTTGTCAAGTGAAAGCAGGAAGGTGGGACTAACAATAAATAAAACAAAGACTAAGATAATAACTAATAGATCACAAATAAGCATTTCAGTAGATCAAGAGGAAATAGAATACGTAAACTCCTACATATATTTGGGTCAACTTATTGCCTTCAACAACCATATGGGTTCAGAGATCGAAAGACGGGTGGCCAACTCATGGAAGAGATTCTGGTCTCTCAAAGAAGTGTGGTGTAATTATTTATCTATAATGTGTATGTTCTGTATAAATTATATAAGTATGTACTCGTATATCAGTGGTCTGGTTACCATAACACAAGCTCAGCTTAGCTTGGGATCAGATGGCCATGTGTGACTTGCCTTTAGATATTTATTTAATCAACACATTTCTCTGCCCACAGCACCTCGGCACCAGGGAAGGCGTTGCCGCCAGGATCGACACGGACACCAAGTTCAAGATCGGCGAGATGAACACCATGGTCAAGGCACAGCAAGAGGCGGTATGTGTTCTTACTTATTTTACCGTTTACATACATGATTTGTACCCTTAGGCCTTTTGTCCACCACCATTAATAGTCACCGTGACTGTTACGTCGCCGAAGATGAGATTATTTCTGTCTGAGTTTTGTATGAGATGTCGTGATGTGCGTTGCACACGCGACTGTAGTAAGTGTATGTGCCGCCACTTCGGCGCTGACATTTCGTTGACGTGAAATAGTGGGACAAAGTAATCACTTTGAGTCCTAGTCAAGAATCCTGGCAATACAACCTGTTAAAGTGGCAATACAATTTTTAAGAATTTTTGATATCAGATAGCAAAAGACTACAGAGACTGATGCTTGCAATACACAGGACATATTAAATATTACATTTTTGTTTATTCCAGGTTATCAAGGATATTCTCAACCTAGTGTATGATATCAAGCCAGAACTGCACTCCAACTACCGCATCTAAACTAATATTTAATATGTCTGTTTGTCGCGTATTAAACATTTTGCGATTACCAATCTAGTTGTTATCTTTATGGTATTTCTGTTCATTGATAGGCTTAGACAAGGCAGCCTCTAACGTGTGAGAAAACGGACGCCAAGAATCAAGGATTCTAGGCCAATCGTGATTAAAAACATTATTTTGACAGTCGAACTTTGCTTCTGAAATTTCATACGTCGAAATCTGTGTGAAATTCCGCCAAAAATTACTGCCAATTCAAAATGGTGGTTACTGTCAAATTCAAAATGGAGGTAACTGTCAAAAACACGCGGGAACATCTGTCCGTTAGCTGTAAATACAAGTATTGCTTGGTTTCGCCCTATTTATTAAATAATCATTCAATATTCTTATTCTGATAGGAGATCAGCTCGGTATCATTCCAAAATAAGATCGAAGGTCCGATATTGAACATAAAAAAATGTAAGTACCTATAATCTTAAATTGTATGTTATTCAATGTTGTATGTTGAATAGAAAATATATAAAGTTTTAAAAATAAATTATAATGGTCTTTTCTTGAATAGTGGCGAGGTGTACAGTATTAGAGAAATATAAATGTTAAAGTGTTAAGTTTTATTGTTTTATTGTGTTCGGACCATTTCAGGTGATTTTATGGCTGTATTTATAAAAAAATATCAATATTTCGCAAAAATATTTATTGACTCAAAATTTTCATAACTTCTGTGAACAATCTGTTCCTTCATTGCATCAATGTCCTGTAATTGAAATAAAATCTTTTAGTATTCACACTTTAAAGATTCAAACTTTAATATAAACTTCGTCAGTTTTTGAGTTGAGCGTGTCATATCTAGCACTCATGTTTGTGGCAAATATAAAATTCATTATCAGGCGTGTTTGTCACCTAACGGGTAAACGGCTGGACCGATTTGAATAAAATTTTGAGTTTGTTTTTTTTTAACTACCTGACGATGTTGTCGGTATCGCAGGACATACCGGGTCCGCTAGTATATATATTGAATTGTATATATTGAAGAATAATTTTATTTATAAAGGCAGCA
Source organism: Athetis lepigone (assembly GCA_033675125.1). Classification (NCBI taxonomy): domain Eukaryota; kingdom Metazoa; phylum Arthropoda; class Insecta; order Lepidoptera; family Noctuidae; genus Athetis; species Athetis lepigone. The sequence goes on from CM066221.1 coordinate 12,973,716, forward strand.
CACATATGGGATCGGAAAGGGATCGTAACCGTATCGCCTTTCGCCTCGCTGTCAACCAGGCGTCAACCTAACGTAAGCACGTACCTAACAACGTAACCGTATCAGCAGCGTCTGAACGTCAACTCGGCTACGGCTAGGCGTCACCGCGCTTACGCCTCCTCGCCGCTCGCTGGCTGACTTGGTTGGCTCCACCACCAGCTCGGGTACGGAGAGACATAAGCGCGGGGACGATGAGCCGTAAGCGCGGGGACGACAAGCCGTAAGCGCGGGGACGACGAGCCGTAGCCGCGGGGACGACAAGCCTTAAGCGCGGAACTGCAAGTTCGTTACGATTCCGATTAGTGTGCGTTGCAGTAGGGATTTTAATACAAACCATTCTGAACGGCTCGAGGCGATACGGTGACGATCCCTTTCCGATCTCATATGTGTGCTGAGGCGTGTATCTTTGAGGCTAGTCTGATCTGGTATTCGAAAAATGATTCCAAGCTAGTCTTAACTTTTAGGAGTCAGGAATTCAGCATCTTTGAGGGCCGTATTTCATTAGGACACCAGGTTGCGCAATCGATTCGCGCCACCAACAGATTATATGGCGGCTGTCTCTGTGCGTCGCCATCGCGATCGCTTGTGCTACCCAGTGAACTGTAGGTATACATTTTGAGATGAGATGATATGAGAGAGATTTTAAGATGAGTACTGGTACCCACCGCGCCATAACCTTCGTAGTGCCAACGCTGTCGAGCCAGTTGGCGACAGTGCCCACGGTGGAGAAGACAGCCGGCTGGTCGGCTTGGTCGCAGCGTTTGGACGAGAATGATAGCACTCCCATCAGTAAGCCGTTCATCACTGCTGGCCCGCCTGCATCGTGCTGCATAAGAAATGAGAGTGTTGACTTAAAATACTGACTGATTGACTGACTGTTGATAGATCAACGCACAGCCCAAAATCTATACTAATATACCTAGATTAATTATGTAGGATGTGGTTAATGAAATAATAGTATTATAGTATATGGATCTCTATTTGTTTCGACTAACCTCCGAAATTTCTGGATCAATATAGATAGGGCTTTCAGTGAGTGTAGTTGAGTGTAGTGTGTAGTAAGTAGAGATTTCACATTGTATTTAAACTTACGTTACAAACATTCTTCGGTATCGTTATGAATCCTGCGCAGAAGTTTGAACGGGTTACTAGTTCTCTGTAGAATATAATAATTTGTATTAGTTTTTGTCATCATCTCTCTAGCCTTATCGCAAGTGTTGCGGTATAGTTCGAAAGAGTTACCGTGGCTCTGGAACATATAGGGCAACCGAAGAAACAAGGGTGGGTTTTAGTCAGTAAAAGTCTGACACTCTTGCCCCAGGGCGGGAGAAGTCATTCGATGATTTCCCATCCACAAAAAAAAACTTTATCGCATGTATGTTACGGACGTAGCCCCCAGTCTAACTGAATTCGGCTATGTATCAGTGTTTTACGTAAGCAATTTACACTACTGTGAATTACAGATAAGTAAGTAAGTAGTTAAGGTATATGAAACGTACTTTCCGTAGACCTCCTGACAGTCTGCAGTGTCGTATACCGGCAGCGTGACTTTTTGCAACAGCTCCGTTCCTCCTGCGCCATCGATTCCCTGCAATTAAACACGCAGTCGTCATAGGTCAAGATATAAGTTCTATACGCTTCTTAGCACGTGCTTTGACTGAGCTATTTTCCTTCTCTTTCTCGCCATCGTGGTTTGGCAGCTGTGCGACGGTGATGTCGGGTTAGAACGTTAGAACAATAATTTTTATACACTGTAAAGGCCGTGCCTACAGCAGTTTTGGCTGGCAAAACCTATCTCATTTCCGAACTTATAGGAAGGAAACTTACAGCTGTGTAGCAGTAGTTTGTTTAATATATGTCTGCGTGTCTCAGGGATTACCTGAAATAGATTTGTGTAGGAAAACTTTCCGAAAAGTCGACAATTAACACTCCTGCTGCCAAAGAACATTAAACCTTTGCAGCATTAGAAACAACCAAACACACTTACCAGAACCGATCCCCATCCCAGAAACATAATCTGATTATCAACAGGAACAACTTGATCTCTCGAGTAGTTAATCTTCTCGATGTAAGGCTCCGTCTTCCCAGAAGTCATGTTCTTGTGCAGCTTCAGAACAGCGTAGTTGAACTCCAGGGTCTGTGGCTTGTAGTTGGGATGGAAGTAGATATCTGTGACCCGTAGGACCTCACCTCCAGCGGTAGCGTTTGTGGAGCCTACTCTTACTGTTAGCATCTTCACGTACTCGCGGAAGAAACGGTTGTTGTATTGGCTGTTGAAGAAATAACGGCCATTTTTGAATCATTTATTCATCGGTGGATTACGCTGTCAACGGTGTTGCATAAATCCAATCATCCCATTCGGTGCCCGGGTCAGCACCCATGGGAAATAAACAGTGGGTGTTGAATACACCTGGGAATACACATCAAGAAACAGATATAAATAATTGCCTTAGTGATGGGCATTCTTCCATTGCCCGGCGACCCGTTTAGCGCAGTGGTTTAGATTGCCAGTTAAGATGCAAAAGTCGCCGGTTCAATTCTCGTACCAACATGTTGTATGTTTGATGATGAATTTGTGGGTTTGTTAGTGAATTTCTTGGACTTTCTGGGTTTTTACTGGTCATCAAATGAGCATGAGCTGCAACCATGGGGTTTTCTAAAAACCGGCGCCTCTGAATTGATCGATGAATAGGTTATCGGAAACGGCTGAGCAGTGAGTTGTGCAGGGCTTATTAGAAACCAGGAGTCCTTCACAACGGTGATTTTCGAAATACCGGCAGTATAATCTTTTACATAGGTGTGTAGTGTATTCTAATTTAGTACAGAAGAGGAGGACGAAGAAACCAAGCTTAGGTTAAGCTCAACGGCCAACCGAAAGCCGGCTGTCGGGCTGCTATTGTCTTTCTATTGTGTCTCCAACCACGTGTGTTCGAAGGTTTACAAAGTAAACTTACAGTTGCAAACAATGAGCGGCAGTGAGAACCTTATCACTGTCAATGATGACGGCGCCGCACCACAGTGCTTGGTTCACCAGCAGAGCGGCCATGTACGGGAACTCCTCGATGGAGGCCACCTCGTCAGGGTTGTAGATGCGACGGAAGCGACGGTCTATGGTCACGCGCCTGGTTGTTGTCACTGAGAAGTGAAGGTTTCGTAAGTATCGGCTGTAAATCTATGGGAGTACGCTGAAAAGGGCGGGGGAAGGCAGAAAATTCTCTAGTAATTTAAAGATTAAGACTTGACTGGCCGCCTCCCTGGCCTAAAAGCTGGATACCGTGACCCAGCCTAAAAATCTGACTTGTGAGCCGAAAATTGGGTACGGGTGCGGTCTACCCTGTAGTTTAGACTAGGAGACCAGCCATGTATGGGAACTCCTTGATTGAGACCACCTCGTCAGGGTTGTAGATGTGACAGAAGCGTAGGTCCATGGTCACGCACCTGGTTGAAGTCATTGAGAGGTGAAGGTTTTGACTATGATTATGTGACGCCTTCTGACTTCGATTATGCGACTTAAAGGATGGATTCTGGTTCCTCCCCCCAGTTCTACGTAGATACATGACGTAGTCACATGACTTTATTTTTGCTTCTGGTCATGCCCTAGATGGATGTGGAGAGCAGTGTGATGACTGCGCCTATATAGAACCTACCTAATAATTCTAAAGTTTTTTTGCGCGTTATCTACACTCTATTACGTCATCACTATTTTTTTTTAATAATAAACCTAGTAAAAGGCTTGGCTATACCTACTTACTTTCTCAGGATTTACTCTCATCCTTCGCGGTAACCTCGCTTTATCTCGAAGAAGGTTGTAAAAATAATGAACGAATTTCCAAACATACATAAACAAACAAACATACATTTGAGAGAAAAAAAGTAAAACAAAATGAGAACATTAAAACTGTAAAACTTTATTAAGTGTTAACTAAAATACAGTCCATAGGAAAAGGGGGGCGCTTACTTATTTTGAGAGTATCGTTTTCACTGGCTTTCTTGATCCCGTGCAGGTTGTCAAACTGGATGGGCAGCTCTTCAAACTGCCCTTTAGGGTTTGTCTTAGGTAGCTCTTGAATGTCTTTTTGATAGGCAAAGGGCAACGCTGCGGGCCCTTCCAGTAACAGGCCTTAGCAACACATTAAATATAAAACATTATGTTATAATGTTGTTCTAGAATTGTACTCCAAAACCGAGTTCCTATTAAATTTAACTGTAACTTCTTACCTACCTTCTTATGTTAAGAGAGAGTCTACGATTGCTACAGGCGGCGCCATTTTTATTTCATTGATGTTGTTACCAAATGGCGCCATTTAGTAGCCGAGGGGTCAAAATTAGTACAAGCCAAAAACATTTTTATGATTAAGAAAAACCCCATCGAGTCGTTAAATACTTTTGCAATAGATATCAACATTTGAAATATTAGTTTTTTTGCTGACAGGCTCATTATAGGCACTTCTTCGGTTGTTACTAAAAACATCGGCGACGTCGGCGTCGCGCTGTTACATGACAATTTAAGTTCTTCCTATCGACGGTAAAAAGGCAAAAGGGGTCAAGCGCCACATTTTGCGATCTTAACTTTTTTATTGACCCCAACTCCACTATTTTTTCTCTTTCGAATGGTCATAGTATCGTTGTTCTAGCAAGAAAAAAAGTCACTTGCACCAAAGAATTATTTGTACTGAATTGCCAAATCGATACTTACCAAAAGTGCTCAAGCGACACCGACTTTACCTTGCTTGGTTGAAGGACCATTTTGTATATTACGTTTTTGTATCGCCTTGTCATTTGGCATAATTTTAAAAACAATATTAGAAATAAATATGTCGTTTGTATCCATATTCCTTTTAGTTGTTTAGTAATAATTTTTCACTTAACACTATAGATAAGAAAATGAAATACTATAACGTCGCTTACACCAATAGTAAAGATTGTCAACTAAACATAATTGGCGCTTGGCCCCTTTCTTAAATAATTTTATTCACTAATAGCCTTACTAATAGTCTTAGGGGGTTTTCATTACGTTGCATTTGATTCACTCAGTACGCGCGCCAGCGCCGTTGCAAGTAGGGTGTATGTTTTGTGTGCTTGAAAGCAAGTTCACGCGTGTTTAAAACGCGATCGCAGTTTTTAACACAGATTAACATTTTATATAAAACATGTAGACGGGCAAAAGGGGTCAAGCACCACAGATCATATTGTTCAGGAGAATAAAAAGAAAGTTTTAATAAAAAAATATCTTTTTATTGCTTTATTGAATCACATCACAATCTTCAGAAAAGTTTACTAAAATACAATGTTCTTTAATAATTTTACATCAAAATAAGCCTGAGATCAATAGTTTCAAAGATAGATGTCGTTTGACTCCAGGTTTTTACCATGTTTATCGCATTTGCGAGGGGTCCAGTAACAATATTTAATGTTGGTTTTTTTTTTGGTGAGTGGGAAATCATCCAATGACTGCTCCCGTCCTGGGTGCGGCGAGAGGGCGTGTCAGACTCTTACTGACTAAAACTCACTCATGTTCCTTCGATTGCCCTTTATGTTCCAGGGTCACGGTAACATTATAAACATTCCGCAACCCCGGCAGGCGTTGGCCCTGTTGGGCCCCTTCCTGTGCTGACTCCTTCTCTTTGAGGCGCGCGTGGAACACTAACGCGCCGTCGACGCGGTCCTGGTCCTAGCCGGGCGGCGAGCTACCCATCGCTCGCCATCCGCAGACCCGCGCCTACGGTGGCCGGTAGTCGTCTTGCGACTCTCGACGTCTTCGCCTGGGTCTTAGTCCGGGGCGAGAGGCTCGTCGTTGCCTCTCGCGCGCCGCCGCTTCTTTCACTAGCATAACTGCTTCGCAGAAAGAGGCGACGGCATCCCATTCCGTCTCGCCCCGAAGCATGGCCTGAACCAGCGCCGGGCGCGAGAGGTCACCGCCGCCGATCGCCTCTACGAGGACACGTGCCGATGCTCCGCCCATGCGCGGCACACCTCCACTGAATGCTCGACCGTGTCCTCCAGGCGACCGTTACTGCAGTGGTGACACCCAGGCGTCGCTTCCGCCCGAATCCAACACAGGAACCTCCCGAACTGACCATGTCTGGTGAGGACCTGTGTCAAGCGAAACGTGAGAGCGCCGTGGCGCTTCTCCAGCCACTCCTCAGAGAGGGGTCTTACCGCCGCTATTACGGCGTGCCCAGCACTTGGTAGTTGGTTGCGACAGTCGTTGTCTCCACTCCGCCATGAGATCTCGCCGGAGCTCCGTGAGCCGTGCCGCGATAACCCGCGGCAGCGGGACTTCACCCCGGCGTTGCACTTCCACGCGCCTCTGGTGCGTGTGTGCAAGGACTGTTGCCTCCAGATCCCACGGCGGGACGCCGGCAAGGAGGCATGCCGCCTCACAGGAGACCGTGCGGTATCCCCGCACCATGCGAATGGCCATGACCGTCTGGGACGCCCTCAGAAGCCGGGCCGGAGCCGCGGCTAGATTGGGCGCCCACACCGGAGCCCCGTAGAGGACCATGGACCGCACGATCCCCGTGTAGAGCCTCCGGCAGGAGGCGTTTGGGCCACCGAGATTGGGCAGGAGCCGCTTGAAGGCAGCTCCGGCCTTCGCCAGTTTGAATGTTGGAATATTTAGATTTTGGCCTAAGCTTCATGTTAATAAAGTAATATTTTATTTTATTTGGCACAACAGATCATAGAACTAATTCAGATTTTGGCTTAAGCTACCATAATCTTAATAAGTATTATTTTATATTTGTATATAAAATAATACTTATTAAGATAATCTATATATATCTTTTAATTTGCTTATGAAATGTGGGTGTGTGTTACGCCTCTGCCTACCCTTTCAGGAAAAAAGTCTTGATGCTATGTGTGTATGTTAATTAGCTTGACCTGCACATTTTATTTTGACTTTCACTAACTCGATAGATCTAATTTCGCTGTGCTGAGTTTATGCTTTTCGGGCTAATCTCAGAAACTACTGTCTTGATTTTCATACGGTTTAACGAATAGAAAGAGGGATTTTCTAGAGGCGTTATATGCTGTAATTTATAGATATTCAGATACTATTTCCAAAGTCGGTCATAAAACATTTGCGTTTAAAAAAATAGTTGGCACTACAGAAGCTTGCTTTTAAATGGTACTTTTTAAATTATACTGGTTATAGGGTCAATATTCTACAATTTTGTTTGTTACGCTATGATAATGGATTTATTTGGCTTGCAGGATAAAGAACAAAATTACGAAGCGAGTCAGAATGATTAATTACTCAAATAATGTGATAACATGCTGTTGTATGTACTAACAGTTAGGTAACTGCTGTTTTTTGGATCTCAGTTTTGTTCCTTGTATGGTTTTAGTTTAATACATAATTCATAGTTCTATTACCTACCTGCTGTGCCTAATATAAAATAATACTTATTAAGATTATGGTAGCTTAAGCCAAAATCGGAATTAGTTCTATGATCTGTTGTGCCAAATAAAATAAAATATTACTTTATTAACATGAAGCTTAGGCCAAAATATAAATATTCCAACATTAAATATTGTTACTTGACCCCTCGCAAATGCGATAAACATGGTAAAAACCTGGGGTCAAACGACATCTATCTTTGAAACTATTGATCTCAGGCTTATTTTGATGAAAAATTATTAAAGAACATTGTATTTTAGTAAACTTTTCTGAAGATTGTGATGTGATTCAATAAAGCAATAAAAAGATATATTTTTTTTAAACTTTCTTTTTATTCTCCTGAACAATATGATCTGTGGTGCTTGACCCCTTTTGCCTTTTACCCGTCGCTATCATTTCGGCTATTTTACTCTGTAGCTGTACCTATAAAGGGTGAAAATTGAACATTCTATAGCCATAAACTAAGCATATTGATTAAAATCTAAGTAAGAATCTGGGGATCGACGCGACCTTTGTATTTAGTATGGTACTGTTTTAAACAGTTTATAAATATAATCAAGGGTGCCTCCAGTTTTTGAGGTAAGTACTATTAAAGTTTAGTTACTTATAAACTCTGTCTCATCAAAAATAGCATTATTTTTTATTATTTCTATTGCACACTCTAATGAATACTAATTGATTGTAAATCTAAATTTACTTAGCTCTAAATATCGCCTGCGGGGTCAAGACGAGCTTACTTATTTTGGGAGAAATTTTATTGAGTTTCTCAATCTCGCGGAGATTTTCCACCGCCTGCCTCTCTGCTAGTATCTGTTGCTCTTGGTTAGGTGCATCAATTTCATTGGGTTTCTCAATTCCATCGAAGTTTTCAAACTCTTTCTTTACAGACATTCTCTTGTGTTTGTTTTTGGGTGTAATAGTTTCATCAGGATTCTCAATTTCGTGCTTTTCAAACTCTATTGCTAAACCTTCATATTGCCTCTTAGGTAGCACATGTAGTTTGTCTTCTGGTGCATCGATTTCATTGTCATTTCCTACTCCACGAAGATTTTTATACTTCAGCCTCTCAGATGCACGCTGTTTAAGTTTGGATTTAGGTGCAACGTTTTCATTATCTTCCTTAATTTCTTCGAGGTTGTCAAACTCAATGGGTAAGCCCTTGTAATGCCTTTCAGTTACTTTCACGATCTCCTGGACATTATCAAGTTCTATGGACAAACCCTTAAACTTTTTCTTATGATTTGTTTTAGATTGTTTTTGGTTTACTCTCCGATGGGTCATCGCTGGCTTCGCTTCAATCTGCAGGCCTTGGTGTAACAAATAACAATTTAAAAAACATCAGGTCGAATGCGAGTTGGACGCGTAGGTTTTCGTACCGCACAATATTTAATACTTCTTATATACAAACGAGAACAAAAATAAGCATTGTAGTTGAAAAACGTTTACTGCAAATGCATTTATGTTTTTATAATATTGGCTATGATTAACCATACTCGTTAATTTTAAGACAATTCCTTAGTCAATATGTAGTTCGTTACTTTTATTTTAAGAGCTGATATTTTTTGTTGATTTAAATACTACATTATTTTAAAATTAAAAAGAAAAATATAGCTAGCAAAACTTTATAAGGGTGCCGTATGTACAAAGAATAAACTTTTAGGATCACTCATGTGTCTGTCCGTCACTCACAGCCATTTTTCTCTGAATCTACGGAACCCATTAGCTGTGCCAAAAAGCTGTGATTTGATTTGTGACCCAAACAGAACGTGTAACGCTTACAAATGATTTTATTACCTTGAACCACACGGGAAAAATCAAAACTATAAAGTAACAGAGTTCTGCAAACTTTACCGGTCGAATCAAATGAAAGAGCTTGCTTGTGGCAACATGCCTTTTATTTCATGTAAGGTAATTTTTTTAACAAACAAAAGCTGCACAGTAGTCAGACCAGCAGTTATATTTCTTTACTTATACTTATATTTACGACCTTTTGCCCGCGACTTCGTCCGCGTGGAATACCCGTTTCCGGGAGATTTCCGGCATGAAAACTATCCTATGTTCTTTCTCGGGTCCCAGGGTATATCTGTACCAAATTTCATTTAAATCGGTTCAGTGGTATAGGCGTGAAGAAGAGACAGACATACAGACGGACAGAGTTATTTTAGCATTAATTTTAAATAATAAGTACAATTTATATTATGTTAGAGTCTTCATGCAGAAGAAATCTTGTTCATGGCAAAGTCGTTGTCATGGTGATACTTTGTTTGTGAATGTCATATAAGAAATAATTAATTCTATTTAATAAAATATTTAATATTCCTAATGTTCGTGTTTCGATCTCAGTTAAGCCTTACAAATTGGTAGCAGAGCGTGGTTTATACCGAAATGGTAGAAATGGCGACGTATCGCATTGAACCGCTGACGAAAAATAATTACGACACATGGTGTGTTCAAGCTCAGGCCATATTAATAAAAAACGAACTATGGGAATGAAAGAAAACTGCTGTAGTATAACGTTATAACTTTTATTTGTTTTTTACAATCGGCGATATCAATTTGTCAATTTGCAATCTTCCCGCTCAAATCGAAAAGTAACTGAACGACTTACCCTGAAATCCTTCATTCGCCAGTTGTGACCGAAATCGTTCAGGAATCACTATGTTCGTTCGCTATCAACCTGCGTTCGCTAACATTCGGCCATCCTGACGAATGTCTGACCTCAGACATAGTAATAACCTACTACAAATTTCTAACCATTCACAACTAATATTTGGTTTTGCATAACTGATACAGCTACATCTAATATCATAAATTCACAAAACAAATCAAATCTCAAAACTTGAACTATAAAATTAACTATTAAAGTATAGGTACTGTATCTAGTACTCTAGCAACGGCAAACAAAATAAATTCACAAAACAAATCAATTTCAAAACTTAACTGTTACATTCAAGTATTTATGTTCTAAACGGTATGATCTTTAATGACAAACAAAATTCAATAAATTTTTGGCAACCCTCGGTCATCCTGCATTCAGTGAATGTCCTCATTCAAATGCTGGCATCTCGTTCCAATATAATAAGCATCTAATTTTATCTTATCATTTAGCTTAGTTGTCTGCAGCACTCTCGCTCAGCAATCTAATCTCCAATCACTTAGTGAACTAATTAATGCATCAAGGATCTTTTAATCAACGATAGGTATATTCTTCTGTTACTACTTCATCTTATCATTAGTTGGCAGATCTCTCACTCCAACATGTCACACATGTGCGGCAGCACGCTCGCCCCGACAGCATGTTGTGTTATGTGGCAGTGTGCTTACTCCACCGTCTCGTTGCAGCCGTCGGCAGTGAGCTCACCCCGAAGGTCTGCAACAATAAAAACATCGGAAAGAAATATCTTTTCTACCAAGCCATGAATAATCGAATCTTACTATTAATTTAGATTATTAAGACTTCATGAAGTTATTACTACGAGTTGATTTATTAGATAGTTAAAAGATTTTATGTTATTTTTAGTTTTGTAGAAATAATAAATAACAATATCAAAACGCCTTTTTTATACCTTTTTTTTTGTTTCTAGATCAAATGGACTTTTTACAATTATTATATATTATTTTAATGATAAGTATTTAGTATTATTTTTAGAAATTATGTGTTGTAACGACGTGTGTAGATAAATTTCAAACTCAATGGTATTTTGTAACTTAAACAAATGGTTAACAAACTCAAAATTTATCAACACTTAATACATGGTTTCTGACAATAACATTATGCGTTATTTGTATAAGAATATAAATAAACAAATAATGTAATAATAAACATACTATTATATCCTTATATTAAAAACTTAATAACTTATGAAAACAAAATGTATCAAAGCCTAGTAAATGATTAGACAATACTTATGTACAAGTATATGAAAACAAAATATATCTACGCTTCGTAAACGATTAAATAAAATTACTGTATAAGAATAAATTTTATTCTGAGCTGCTATTCATTACATCATTTTCATCAGAATCACCGTTTTGTTCTAACACAGGTGAATTACAATCAACCTCGTCGTTCGTATCGGGGCAAGAAAATCTCACCCACGGTTTCATCTTATCTACAGCAAATACGTTTTTATATTTGCGCCCCGTATAGCCCTCAATGCTACTTACTTCGTACCTGTTATGGCCAAGAACCTTAGTTATCCTGTAAGGCCCACTGTAGCGCGGTAGAAGTTTATTACTCTCCCCAGGGTTATTAAGCTGTTTTTGTACAAGTACTAGATCACCTACCGCATATTCTTTAGCGGAACATCTGCTTTTATTAAATCTCTTTGCCATCTCCTCTTGCTTCTTTTCTATTGTCTGCGAAACTTCTTTCCTTATTTCTTCAACATTGGGACTTTCATTCTCAGGCACGTCGTGCGTAAGGTCATGTAAATGAGGTTCAGCCACATTTACAGTTCTCTTCCCAAAAATTACTTCCGATGGGGTCTTTCCAATACCTTTATTCAAGGTATTGTTTAAACTCCATTGGACTGTGTTGAGGTGAGTGTCCCAGTCCTTGTCATTCTCGCCGTGCGTCAATGCTCCTAGAGATGCAAGGATCGTGCGGTTGTACCTCTCAATTTGCCCGTTGGCACGGGGCATTGCCACAGCGTTCTTTATGTGCTTGAATTCCAATTCCTGAGCGAATTCAGCAAACTCACTGGAGGTAAAGCTGGTGCCACGATCGGACACGAGAAGGACAGGCACACCGAATATGCCAAACACATCTCTAAGGACAAAGATTGTTGTTTGGCTTTTCGTGTTTCTTACGGCTCTTAACACGATAAATTTGGTATAGGCATCTATTATACCCAATATGTAGGTGTTACCTCTCTTGCTCTTCACAAATGGCCCTAGATGGTCGACGTGGACACTATGAAACGGTTCCGGAGTTTTGGGTATTGGGAACAGAAATCCTTCCTTTCTACCCGCAGGTTGTTTAGCATAAGCGCATGAGATGCATGCACGCACATACTTTTTTACAAAAGACGTCATTCCAGAAAACCAATAAGTCTGTTTCATTTTGTCAAGGGTCTTTTCGAATCCCATGTGACCACACTCATCGTGGCACAGATGACAGGTTTTCCACCTCGAGTCAGATGGAACGACCCATTTCAGGGAATCGCCCACCTTTCTATATAGTTTGCCCTCCTTCATTGCATAATCGTTTTTTATTTGTTTTGCCTCTGCGCAATTACTGTTTAATATAGATTTGATTAACACCAATTGTGGGTCAGTAAACTGTATGTTCTCTAAAGTAAAATCTTTGGCTTTAGATATTTTAAGCACGTTAAGTACTGGGCTATTCTCTGAATCAGGTTTCTCAACCGGATTGCGACTGAGGGCGTCTACATGACTCATTTGAGTACCAGGCCGATACTCGACAGAAAAGGTAAATTCTTGAGCTTGTAGCCACCATCTCGCTATGCGAGGCACAAGATCACGCTTATCCCAGGCTTGCCTTATTGCGTTGCAGTCGGTAACAACCTTGAACTGTACCCCTAGGAGGTAATTACGGAATCTGTTCAAGGATGCCACGACTGCTAACGTTTCCAACTCATACGAGTGGAAATTCTTCTCTTCAATTGCCGTTTGCCTACTAAAATAGGCTACAGCCCGAAGCGGGGAGCTCTGAACTGGGCGTTGCATAAGTATCCCGCCTATTCCTATCTGACTTGCATCTGTATGCAACTCCGTCAAGAACTCTGGATTATATATGGCTAGCACCGGGCGAGACACTAAAATGTCTTTAATTTTTTGGAACGCTTCATCTTGCTTAACTCCCCAAGACCATTTTTGATTTGATTTAGTGAGAGTTGTAAGAGGACTAGCTATGGACGCAAATCCAGGCACAAAACGGCGAAAGAAACTTGCAAGGCCGATGAATTGCCTTACCTCATGAACGTTTTCCGGTTTCTTGAAAGATGCTACGGCATCGACTTTCTTTTGGCCTGGCTGCACACCTAGTCCCGTAATCTCATATCCTAAGTAATCGATGCTCTTCCGGAAAAAGTTACACTTATCTAGTTTAAGCGTTAGTCCGGCGTCTCTAAGTGTGGACAATACTTCGCGCAATTTTTCTTTACCCTCAGCAATACTTGTGGATGCTATAACGATATCATCCATGTACGCTAGTACCCCTGGAATTTTCTTAGCATTTAAGACCTTGTGTATAAGACGTTGAAACACTGCAGGGGCATTACACAAACCAAATGGCATTCGATTATACTCGTAATGCCCCTCTTGTGTGACGAATGCCGTTAAATGCTTCGATGCCTCTGCAATCGGGATTTGGTGGTAGCCCGACGCCAAATCAAGAGTGGAAAAATATTTCTGTCCACTCAGACTATCAATCTGGTCCTCTATCAACGGCATGGGATACTTATCCTTACAGGTCTTCTTGTTGAGGGCCCTGTAATCTACACACAACCGTAGTTCGCCGTTTTTCTTTGGAACGACTATGATTGGGCTAGCATACTCACTTTCCGATTCTCGGATTATTCCATTAGCACTAAGATCTTCGATCATAGTTTTGACCTTTTCCCTTTCAGCAATCGACATACGGTACGGTCTGTAGGTTACAGGGGTGTCATCCTTTAATTTTATGTGCATCTCTGTTAAAGTAGTCTTTCCTAGTTCAGCTGTAGAGAATGCGAAGCAATCTCTATTCTCTCTCAATAATTGACATAATTCATTTTTTATAGTTTCATCTAGATCATCGTCAGTCCTTATACTCTTGAGATTAATCGGATGTTCTTCACTGTCATGTTTCTTTTGTTCCACTCTGCACACATTGAGAACAGTATTAGTAAATTCAGCTGGATCTCTAAGCTCTGTTGGTTTTTCTTGCCTCAGTTCGGGCAGCACTACTCCCCTTGCCACAAGCTGACCCTTCTTAAACTTTATTGTTGACGAGTTCAGTCCTAGAACGATCAGGTTGACGCAACCATTAGTGAAGTGGTAAACACCTGGTAAAATCATATACTCATATCCGGGTTTTAAGCAGGCCTCAGAAGCAATATACAAAGTAGACTCTAATGGACAATCTTTGGCAATGACAGGAACCATGCCCACACCTTGAACGTCCACTGAATCCTGAATTTCTACTTGTGTTGGCCTGTCTGGTGCCCTATATAGTATTAACTCGGTATCGGTTATATACTTCTTAACATCTGGAAGCTCCGTGTAATTTTGCCCTACTAATAAACTAGTTCGTTTCGGTAACGAAGAGTGGGGTACTACATAGGCTTCTACAGTCTCCGATAGGTTATCTAGCTCGATATTTATTTCAACAATAGCATTGGGCTTTAGTGAACCATTACCAAACCCAGTTAGTTCTGGAAGATCATCAGCGTACCGAATCTTAAGATTATCTACGGGGGCTTTATCACTCAAAAGAGTACTGTCGCTACCGAGATCAACATAACATCGCAAAGTCTTACCATTTACGCGGGCGCTTTTGTAGTATTTGTCTGATGGTGCGTTCGATTGGATTTTAAGTACATTTTTATTTGTTCCTGGCTGAGATTTATCAACAGGCGTATTGTTCTTGCCGCACCTAGCCGAATTATGTCCAATGCGTCTGCATTTACCGCACTTAAGCAAATCTTTAGGACACTGTTGCCAAAAATGTCCCTTATCGTTGCAATTGAAGCAGATAGAATCACTTTTCTTTTGCTTATCGTCCGTAGTATTGCCAGCCGTAGTTCGTTTAGGAACTGTAGTAGCTCGATCGCGTGACATCGTAACAGTTTTCGTAAATGTCTCGTCCCGTTTTGTAGAAATTTTCCTAAAGTATGTCAAAACATCTTCGGGCTCTTTAAAGCAAAGGCCTTGAGCATTCATTCTAATATTATGGTCAAAAATGCCGTGTGTTAGGCAATCTACTGCCTTTTGTCCTTTTATTTCACATCGATTGATGAGACGCAACTTATCATAGTAGTACTCCTCAAACGACTCATTACGCCTGCTCTTACGATTGAGCATTTCTGTAAGAAGATCGCCGTGATTTTCTTCGCATGGGAATGCTCTTAGAAGTTTATCTTGCCATTCACTCCACGTAAAGTTCACACTAGTGAGACCGTCGTACCAGCGCTTGGCTAGGCCAGTCAGTTGAGGCAGAGAATAGTAAATAATTTGCTTCTCCGACCACCCGTACACTATTGCCGTTTCATTTATTTTTGATAGCCAATCCTTCATTGATTGTGCCTTGGCTTGCGGGTTAAACTCGGGAATCACATTTTTTCCAGAATATGCCTGAGGGGCCCTATTTTTGCCTTCAATGGCTGCGACGAGCTGCATCAAAACTGTATCATCATTCTTCTTGCTTTTATCTTTTGAAGTGTTGTCAGTCTTTGTGCGTTTACTATTTTTACTTCGATGATCATGGGAAGACGAGGATGATGAAGAACTAGATCGAACCAGTTTCCTTTTCTTTGTGGCGCGTCGTTTCTTGCTACGTTTCGACTCAGATTCGCTGCTCGACGAGCTCGTTGAAGATGACGAAGACGAGCTTGTACTTCTCTTCCTATGCCTCTTATTACCACGACGGTCTTGTTTAGATTTACTAGACGCGAGGTTTTGATTCTTACGCTTTATATTCTTATGCTTTATATTCTTATGCTTTTTAATCTCACTGTTTTTTTTTTGTGTTTTGACAGAGTCGTTACTATTTACGTCATCAGATTTGTGCCGCAACGGCGGTGTGCCTGGCTCAGACATGACTACTTAGTACCAAGAACAAAGGAAATAATCTCATTAGTCCTGTAAACTCGTTTACTAATTACGACAGGCACAACTACATAATAAGTAAACTTTTGTTAAATAAATCTCACTAAAACTTAAGAATTATCATTTTGACAAAGGAAATTCAAGTGAGAAATCATTAAAAATCGAAACATGTATACAGAAATAAAATAAATGCGTCAAGTATTCAATTGGAAAAAAAAACATGGACAATTTTAATAATCGTTAATCATATAAGAATAATATTTTGTAAACATCAAATATGTTTAGCACTTAGCAGTCTCCGTAAACGTTACCTATTGTCTGAACAACACCTTGATCGTTATCTCTGGTCTGGCGAAAATGTCAATTTGACAACTGTCATTAATGTCAGATGTCAGGTGTCATTACTGTCACACGAAATTGACCCTTATGATCAATGTTATTTTATTGTTTTATCTGTGCTACGGTTGTGGTTCACTCACTCAACTGGTCTGATCGACAAACTATAAGTCTATAACACCAATTTACCAATCGCTAGATGAGGGGTTATGTACGATACTTCGATACGCGTTTTCCAACGAAATTACTAAATGTAGGATACTTAAAACGTAATATATATTCTTCATTTTGATCACTCATAATAAACGAAATATAAAAATATCACAGAAACTGACTAGGTTATCATCAGTAAAACTAAAATTATATTTATTTTGTAAATAGGTTATACATTACACTTTTACACATCAACATTTTATTATTTTTTTTGCAAACGATGGTGTGGGTGTTTCGTAGCTGGACTGCTCTGAGAAGAAATATCCGAAACAAACTCAGAGTATCTGGTGTTTAACTTTAGCTTATTATAAAACTGAAGAATCTACAGTGTTGTGATAAAATATGTGTGATTTGTGCGTACCCAGTGCTGTGTAGTAAGCCAGTAGGTAATTAAAATTGAGTACCTTATTCTCAGCGGTTTTAATGTGGAGAAGGTAGGTTATGCATAACAACTCTTAACAACAGTATATATCTCATGGATAGATGTTAAATCATTCGTTTATCTACTAATCAACGTATTACGGTATTACTCATTAATCGAGCATTAATCATATTCACTCGTATTGCATGATAAATATTAATAAATATATAGGTACGTGATTTTTACCGCAAATTAAGTACATTACTGATCAATTAGCATATTGTATCAAGATATTTACACTGATTGTACCTACACTATAATTAATTGGATTGACGTGCTTTCCGAAGCACGACCCTCTTTTTTTTTAAATTACTTAATTTATGCATTTGCACCTTATTAATGCATTTGCTCATTTTCTTCACTTAGCAACACGTAGAAATAAACACTCACTCACATCATGATAATTTCAGTTACTTTGCTATCATCATAGCGATCAAGCACTGAATCATAATAATTCATCTTCAAGCTGTAGGTGCTACAGCTAATGATACTAAATACTACGACTCACCAAATACTTTCTTCGTCGAGTTGATCAGGCTGGATGGCTAGCTACTGCGTACTTGATCTGCAGTATCTCACAGTAATGGCTTATCGTCCACTTTTCCGGGCATGAAAAGGTATCGCATCAGCACTTCTGAAGTGAAAGAAAACTGCTGTAGTATAACGTTATAACTTTTATTTGTTTTTTACAATCGGCGATATCAATTTGTCAATTTGCAATCTTCCCGCTCAAATCGAAAAGTAACTGAACGACTTACCCTGAAATCCTTCATTCGCCAGTTGTGACCGAAATCGTTCAGGAATCACTATGTTCGTTCGCTATCAACCTGCGTTCGCTAACAGGAATATGTAAGCGGCACGATGCAATTGCCATCAGAAGTCGATGAAGCGGCAACTAAGGCTTTCCATAAGCAAGACATGAAGGCACGTGCAGAAATATTGCTGCTGATGACACCCTCACAACTAAAAGACGTAAGTGGTTGTATCACGTCGAAACAAGTATGGAACAAGCTAAAATCTATACATCAAAGTTCAGGACCTGCACGTAAAGCTACACTATTAAAGCAGCTCGTTTTGAAGAAAATGTCAGAACGAGAGGATGTGCAAGATCATTTGAGCAATTTTATGGATGTAGTTGGTAAACTCGCAGGAATGGGCGTAGAAATCCATCCAGAATTACTGAGTATAATGATGTTGTATAGTTTGCCGAATAATTTCGAAAATTTTAAAATTGCTATTGAGTCCAGAGACACATTGCCAAGTCCAGATGATTTAAAAATTAAAATTATGGAAGAAAGTGCAGCCAGAAAGAATAACAACTATAGAGAAAATTCAGAAGGTGCATTTTTGGGCAAAAATGGACGTCAAGGCAGATACAATGGAACATTTAAATTCAGATGCAACAAATGCAAAAAGATAGGTCATAAAGCTTCGCAATGTGATTCCAAAGCTAAATTCACAGACAAAGAAAAGCCGGAAACATCAAGACATGGAAATCATTATATCCAGCCTGTATGTCTAAAGTCAATAACCTCTTTGAACAAAGACGCATGGTGTCTCGATAGTGGATGCACGTCACACATGTGCAGTAACAAAAAGAAATTTGTTAATTTGACAGACCAAACCGGAGAGCTGAAATTAGCTTCTGAACAGCATGTTACTGAAGTAAAAGGTAAAGGATTGATCTCTGTAGAAATAGAGAACAAGCGTTATGACCTGACTAATACACTGTACGTTCCAGAGTTATCAACGAATTTATTGTCTGTAGGAAAGATTACTGATCGTGGATTCACAGTTGTATTTCAGAAAGATCAGGCTTTAATAAAAGATAAACGAGGAAAGACATTTCTTAAGGCAAGAAGAGAAAATGAACTATATTATTTAAAAGTCGATGAAGAAAGAGCAAACACAGTAAGAAATGACGAAAATATCATGATGTGGCATAAGAAACTTGGTCATTTGAATGAAGCATATCTAAAAGCAGCATTCAAGAAAGAATTGGTAAAAGGAATGACAATAAAAGAGTCAGAAGAATTGGGTGTTTGCGAAACATGCTTAAAAAGTAAGATGACTAGAGTGCCATTTATTTCATCGGAAGGAATAAGAACTAAGGAGCCACTAGAGATGATTCATTCTGACGTTTGCGGGCCCATGCAAAACGAAACTTATGGAGGATCGAGATACTTCGTCACATTCATCGACGATTACACGAGATACTGCTGTGTATATTTTATTAAAAATAAAAGCGACGTATTTCAAATGTTCCAGGAATATAAAAATACTATGGAAAATTTTTTGAAGAAACGAATTAAATTCTTTAAGTCTGATAATGGAACAGAATATCTAAATAAACAATTTAATGATTATTTAAAAGAACATGGAATTCAGCGCAGACTCACGGCGCCTTATACACCTCAAAGCAATGGACTAGCTGAACGCAAAAACAGAACATTAGTTGAAAAGGCCAGATGTCTCATGATAGAATCAGGTGTCCCAGAAGAGTTGTGGGCGGAGGCAGTTAATACGGCTAACTATTTGATTAACAGATGTCCAACTAAGGTCTTGAATGGATGTACACCTTTTCAAAAATGGATTGGGCGTGAACCATCTGTAAGACATTTACATATTTTTGGTTCCAAAGCTTTTGTTTTAAATAAAGGGCCTAAACGAGGTGGAAAATTTGCTCCACGTGCAGCCGAAGGTGTATTTGTAGGATATGCAAAATGTACTAGAGGGTACAGAATATTTATTCCAACTAAGAAAGAAGTCATAATTAGCAGAGACGTGAAAATCATTGGAAAAATGTTTTATGATAAGGAAGAAATGCACCCCAGTTCCGAGAATAAAAAGAAAGAAGACAATGAGTACAAATTAATAGAAATAACAGTACCTCGAACTCCTACAGAAAATGACGTCACTCAATCAACAGACACACAGGATGACAACTACTTCGATGCAAATGATGATGATGACATAGTTGTTGAAAGTCATGAAGAGATACAAAATGAAGTAGAAAATATTCATGATAATACCGAAGATACTGGGCGTCCCCAAAGAAGCAAGAGATTACCAGTATGGGCGAAAGACTATGAATTCGAAGATAGAGATGAAGTTGAAACGTCAGTATGCAAAATGATCAATTTCTGTGATGAAGAAGGAGGAGAAGAAGATGGGTACTGGCATGATGCTATAAAAGCAGAAATTAGAGCGCACGTTAAAAACGGCACTTGGAAGATTGTCAAAAGAGAGAATAATATGAAAATTATAGATTTCAAAATGATATTGAAAAATAAAGTAGGTCCGAAAAACACAGAAATAAGAAAAGCGAGATTAGTAGCTAAAGGGTTTAACCAAAGATATGGAATTGACTATGACGAAACTTATTCTCCTGTAGCAAAATTAAGTTCAGTGAGAAGCGTCATCGCTTTATCTGTGGAAGAGAACTTAAAACTGAATCAAATGGATGTAACAACAGCCTACTTGAACGGAGATTTGGATAAAGAAATAATTATGAAAATGCCAAATTATTTAGAAGAATATGTTACAGAAATAATGGTGGAAGAAAGTAATAAAGAAGACTTAACAGTATTTAATAAAGCAAAGAAAATGTTGCAAGACTTGAAATATATTAAAGGAGAAAAAGTATGTCTTCTGGAAAGAGCGCTGTATGGACTGAAGCAGTCGGGTAGACAGTGGTACCTCAAACTTAGCAGCGAATTAGAGAAAATAGGTTTCATTCCAACTGAAGCAGACCCTTGTATATATGTCTTAAGGAAAGGAGGAGCTAAAATGATCATAGCTATATATGTAGATGATCTGTTGATTGCCTATTCCAGTGAGACACAATTAAAAGAAATAAAAAGGATGCTAAATGAAAGGTTCGAAATGAAAGATCTTGGAAGTCCAGAATTATTACTCGGTATTCAAATAGAAAGAAAAGGAGACACTATAAAATTACATCAAGAAAAGTATGTACAAAAGATTTTAAATAAGTTTAATATGGAGAATTGCAAGTCCAGCGTGACTCCGATGGAGCAAAACTTAAAGCTCCAGAAAGCACATGCTTGTAATGAAAATTTGCCCTATCGGCAACTAATTGGCTCGTTGATGTATTTGGCAGTGGCCACAAGGCCAGACATCATGTTTAGTGTCAGCTACTTGTCACAATTTAACTCATGTTATGATGAGGAACACTTCAAGTGTGCGAAAAGAATACTCCGATATTTAAAAGGTACCAAGAGTATGGGGCCTTTGTATAAGAAAACGGATTTGGAATTATACGGACAAGCAGATGCAGATTTTGCATCTTGTACTTTAGACAGAAAGTCCTACAGTGGATTTTGTTTTAAGCTTGCCGGTGCGCCTATAAGTTGGGAGAGTAAAAAGCAGAAATCCGTAGCTTTGTCAACAGCTGAAGCTGAGTATGCATGTGTTGCAGAGTCTGCTAAAGAAGCTATACACTTGAAACGTTTACTAAATGGCATTTCGGACACGCGCCAGGAAATCATAACAATATATAATGATAACCAAGCTGCTATACATTTGACAAAGAATGCAGTGGTCAGTTCAAAGACGAAGCACATTGACACAAAGTTACACTTCATCAGACAATTAAAAGATATAGAGGTTGAATATTTGGAGAGTGCCAACATGGAAGCTGACCTGCTGACCAAAGCATTAGCTGGACCTAAGCTTGGTAAACTCAGATCTTCGTTAGGATTACTTTGAAGAATTTCTTCTGATGAGGAGGAGATTTGTTAGAGTCTTCATGCAGAAGAAATCTTGTTCATGGCAAAGTCGTTGTCATGGTGATACTTTGTTTGTGAATGTCATATAAGAAATAATTAATTCTATTTAATAAAATATTTAATATTCCTAATGTTCGTGTTTCGATCTCAGTTAAGCCTTACATATTATATGTGTACAAATTAACCAACTGTTAGATTTCTGGGCAAACTGTACGAACTGTTTATTGTTAAAAGATTTTTTTATAGTAGTTTTAGTGTATGGGAGAACACGTTTTTCAACTACAATGTTAAGTTTGTTTATAAAGTCAAAAATTTTTAAGCGATCGATACGAAAACCTTCGTAAGCGACTCTGGCCCACATTTGGTCGGATTATTATTTTCTAGATTAGTCTACCAAAACTGATCCTATATTCTAATTTCAATTATTTATGATACACGTTGCTGTTTGGGTCACTGGAAAGGAATCATTAATCGCTTTAGAAGATTCAGTATAAGCTGGCTGACAGACAGACGGACTAGACACATGAGTGACCCTTTAACGGTCTACTAGTCTAGCCTTCTTATTTGAAAAACAGCAATAATGTGTTGCGTTAACTGATACAGTCGAGTGCCTAGGGATTTTGTTTCCAGGCTAGAAACGATTCGAACGACGATGGCCACTTGCACCGTGTTTAATTAGTCGTACACTGTAAGGGGTTCCATTTTTATACGCGGAATCCCAAGAAGACCCTTTTCATTTACTGCTGTGTTGCTAAAATCTTTCCGACTTTACGACACTTATTGTTGTAAACTTACCTTCTTCTGACGCTGATGATTCAGACATAGCTTTTCGTAGACTTTCTACCGGCGGCGCCGGGCGTTCTACGGGTGGCGCCACGCGTTCTTTGTGTGACGCCACAAATGTCATTGAAGTCATTGCTACGAAAAGTATTGCCGTGACTTTTTGACATTGCAGTCCTGACATCGCCATGTTGCTTCTTATCTGTTGTCGATTGAAAGAAAATGATGAGATGGATTCTATTGTAATCTATAAAAAAATATGATAAAATAATCAAAAACCTAACTGCAATATCGGAAGTCGGTGGCTTTCATTCTGTTTCATGTAATTGCCAATTGGGTTTTTAATATAATTATATAATAGATAGTATTTAATTAAATATTTTTATTATTTCTCTTTTTATTTAATCAAATTAATATATCTTATGTTACTCCTACAACTGAGATGAATTAACATCATTTGTCGAAATCCGTTAAACCGTTTAGGCTGAGGGTGCCATAGAATGAGACATACATACATACATACAATATTTATGTAAGTAGATAAATACATACGCTCGATAAACATAACCCTTCTTTCGGCAGACGGGTAAAAATATCTTAATAATACAAAGTATCGAAATACAAAGTTATTAGTCACTAATTATCATTCGTTTTAATAATCGTTACCATTGATCATGTAGGTACATTTCTAATAACTGATAAACCTGCAAACTGATGTTGTAACCAATAATACTTGTTATTGCTTCATCCACCTGAATGCATGTATCCGGTTTCCGTTCGACGTATCCGTTGACGTTATAATTTATTGCATTTTATACTCACACGCACTTCTCAGGTAGCTGCGGTGAATTGTTATTAATTGTTTTCACACAATCAGTTCAATATTCACATTCAATATCCCATCTTTCAAAACTAGATTGAATAATAAAATTCACACATTTCACGTCTCAATTTCCTCATGCAATAAAATTTAAACCAATAATAGAGCTTATGATTTTATTACAATAAAACATGTAGGATACCTACACAAAACTATGAAAACAGAAAAATACTATACAAAACATACAGAGGTAAACGGCAGAAAGTTTTAACATGGCAGTGAAAACATTTTGTAACAGAACGAAAATTCTTTTTAAGAAAATAATTTCGTGTTCATTTTAATGCCAGCCTTTGCCGCCCCAACCGTAGCCTCCCCAGCCGTAGCCGCCCCAGCTGCCGAGGTTACCCCAACCTCCCCAGCCGACGCTGACGGGGGCGGCGATGACGGGGGTGCGGATGATGGGAGCGGTGACAATAGGGGCGGACACGACTACGCGGGGGATTGTCACGCCATGGTTGATGAAGCTGGGGCTAGCGGAGTATGAAGGCAGCAGGACGGGAGACGCTGACAAACAAAAGAAAAATGATTATTGATTAAATCTGGAATCCCGCTGACTCTGGTCTGTTTTGTGGAAAGTAAGAGCGAAAACACATTGCTCGTGTGTTGTTACAAAAACAGAGTTGCAGGCTTCTCTTATGACACTCTCAGCTGTTGCAATAAAACTGTACAAAGTTGAAGTATTTAACATGATGTGTTAATTAGCCTGCAGATCAGCTGTTCTTCTTCGTTGAACTTAAATAAAGTTAGCTCTTAATATTAAGCTCTTTTACTGAGAGATCTATTATAGAGTACACGATGCATTTTCGCCCTATAAGGACCAAAAAGAAAGCAAGGATAGACAAAGTCAACAAAAGAGAATATAATAAAGTTAATGTGAAGAAGTAAGTAATGCGTGTCTATTGAGCGAGAGTCTTTGAAAGAAAACGCAAGACAAAACAGAAAATGATGCAAGGATATTGGCAAATAATTATTATTAATTACTTTTGAGGATGATCCACAAACCGAAATTAGGTAAAATACACGTAAAATACTATCGTGGATACAGCTTTTTTAAACCAAAATAGATGCTCACAATTAACACAGAGATAAATTATGTTATAGAATGTTATTATTATTAATAATTCCAATTCCATTTCACTGTGCGGCAACTAGTTGAAAGCGATGCAAAATCGACATTGCATGAAACATTATCATTTTGAAAAATAGAAACTGTGAGCAAGTTATGATAAATACTTAATTTTGAAAGGAAGACAAGATTTTTTTGTACTTGCATTTTTCAGTCTTACAAGTGAGCAGCCAGTGGAAAGTCATCTTTAAGTAAGCCACAGATTATGGACGTTCCTACTGGTTTGGGTGTAAGGATTTTTAAATGTTTTAATTCTCCAGTAGAGTGTGTTGAAATTATAATTATATTCTCGTCTAAACTCTGCTTTAATATTTAGTGTATGGTTCTTTGTTAAATATTTACCTTTAGTAAGCTAATTTAACGCTAGATAGATTACAGGATATGGCCGTAAGTAGTCTCTCTTTTTTAAAGGTATAAGGATCAACCTCTCCAGTGAATTTTGATATTAAACTAGACAATTACTAAAATTTAAAGGCTTTAAAACTTTGAGTGCAAGCGTCATAATCTGAGCTGTTACAAGTGTAAGGGCAAGCAAACAGAACTTCTGCTTACCTTAGTGGAACTTTCTATGCGTGAACTTGGATTTAGTGTTCAAATAGTGTCTATAATGAAATGAGGAGTTACCAAGGCCCAGCCCCAGCGGTGGGACAGGGTTGGCCACCACCAAGCCAATCAGGGCGAGAACTAATGCCACCTGGGGATGAAAAAGGGAAAATTTAAAACATTTGCTTTCTCGGCAGTCAAGTGAAGGAAAATGACCGCTGTAGATACAGGTTTAGAGTTTAAAATTCGTAAAATACGGTAATTTTTGTCAAGATAGAAATGAGCGCAAGCAATTGATTTATTAATTAAAACTGAGACAGCTTTGTTGAAGATTTATCAATTATAATCTTGTTAACTTTGGCACTGGCAGGCAATTTGCAAAATAAGAACATTGTATATTTTTTGGGGTAGCAACATTCCTTTTTTCAAAATAAAAACGGTTACTTACCGCGCACTTCATGTTTGTCTATTTCAGGTTTTCACTGAAATGTTAACTAAATTAAATTTGATTAGCATTGGCCTTTTATACCGACTGGAACCGGCCACGCATCGGCGGTCATAACACATCCTTTGACGGGAAACTTTGCATCACTTATGCATAAGTCATGAACTGCCCTTTTGAAAGACTAGAAAACATTGTATTGTGTAAATGTTATTTATTGCAGAAAGGATCCTCTATCAGAAAAAGGGGTACCCGGGGTGATTTTTTAAGGTATCAGTTTGGTAATAGACTCCACCGAAATAAAGCCGAAACGAATAAACCGTTTGAGTGCAAATAGGATTTGCACGCTTCGTGAAAATTTTAATTGTCCTATTGCGGTATACATACAGTCCAGTGACGAGAGATGTGGAGGGGCAAACTGTGAAGGAATAGTGTCCCGTTGAACTTAAGTGGCAGTGGGCGGAGCAGATAGCTCGTAGAACTCGTCTCGGACCCGTGACACCACCCGATGGCAACACCGGTAGTGGGGTATTATTCCGTGGCCATGACACCACCACCACCATGACGGCCGTTGGGGCGGAAAGGTGCTCGCACAAAGATACAGAGGTAGATCAGTCTACCCATCAGGCCGTTAACATGATTTGTTACGATTATTTACATTTATTTTTTAACGATTTGTTTCATATTCTATCGCCATTCAAAACATTAATACAATGCTAATGAGTCGCTCAGGCGCATTAGGTTTTTGCCGTCTGTCGATAATCGCCGGATCCAATACATTATTGTAGCGTTGCACCGTTGGATTAATTACATTAATCACACAGTCTTGACTACATAATTAAGCTTTGATATGATTATTTATAATCCTTTAAAGGATGAAATTGGAATCGAAATTAAAATGCTGAGGCGGGGGGACGCCCTAACCAGTAGGGCGCGCCCATCCGCCTCTTATGTAAAAGGTTGTGTCTTCAAATCCGGGCAGAACTAAGTAATGTGACTTTTTCAATTCATATGTATGAAGTTTATCTTGGACAATACATTTTTTTTTTGGTGAATGGGAAATCATCAATTGACTGCTCCCGTCCCGGGTGCGGCGGGAGACTTTTACTGACTAAAACCCACTCATGTTCCTTCGGTTGCCCCTTATGTTCCAGGGTCACGGTAACTATTATAAACATTCCGCAACCCCGGCAGGCGTGCGGCCCTGTTGGCCCCTTCCAGTGCTAACTTTTTCTCTTTGAGGCGCGCGTGGAACACTAATGCGCCGTCGACGCGGTACTGGGTCCCAGCCGGGCGGCGATAGTAGTCCTGCGACTCTCGGCGACCTTGGATCTTTGATCTTGGACAATACTAACACCTGTGCCTCGGAAAGCACGTAAAGCCGTTGGTCCCGGTTGTCATTCATAGAACTTCAACAGTCGTATTACGGGTAGTCAGAAGCCAGAAATCTGACCTGCCTAACCACGGGGTACCGTGTGGCCCAGTAATTGGGTTGTGGAGGTCTGATAGGCAGTCGCTTCACGTAAAACACTGGTAGCCGACCCCAACCTAATTGGTTAGGAAGATGATGATGATAAAGGATGTAATTGGTATAGAAAACACACTTAAACAATAGGATACAAAAATAAAACGAAATGTGTAATAAACGAGAACATTATTTATTAATTAAATAACAAGTCAGCATAACAACTTAATAAACTCAAAAAACTAACAAATCGGCCATTAACTGGCGAATCTATCTAACAAGCGACAAAGTATTGTGCGTTGACAGATTAGCAATTTTGTGTCCTGGCATCTAAGGCCCGAGTCACACCGGAATGGCAGCGGTCGGCAGCGGCAGGCCGCGGCGCCGCGAGGGCGCCAGCGTCGCTAGAAACGAAATGCGCGCGGCCGCTCGCGGCACCGGCGCCGTGGGCGGCCGCTGGCAGCCGCTGGCGCATGGCGGCCTCGCGACCTTTTCAAGATTTTCAAGCGATACTAGTCTTTTAAGTATGTTGTTAAAGTTTAAAATTATTTAACACTGAAGGTGCTCGCCGCGCCGCTGCCGGCCGCTGCCATCCCGGTGTGTCGGTGTGACTCGGGCCTAATAGGGCCATTTCATTGACATGTGTGTTTGCGCCCGCATGCGGGCCAGGCACGCACGCGTGCCGCCAGCAACCTATCGTACCGGGGCACACACGCGGGTGGCGGGTAAAATATATTCTTCTTGCGACTACCAACATACATGGCGTTCTGAACCGAACCGGCATGACAAGAAATAGCCCTAACATTGGAAAGGCCTGACGCCAATGATATTGAAACAACGACGTTGTAATCGCTCTGAGTGGTATGTTCTATGAACGTTCTCATGCATGCCCATAAGTTAAGTTAATCGCTTAACTTGCAACTCGTATCGCACTGCATAACACAACGCACAATGTGCAATAACAAACATTCACGAGAACGAAAAAATCTTCGGAGAAGAATTCAGAACATCAAATAATTCTGTTGTTCGTACAGTAAAATCGTGACGTGTCTTACAGTGCCATGGTAAATTATGGAAGCGCTCCGTGTTATGCCACTGGCTACCAAATGGCGCCACTGAACGCATACTCCATGGAGCGCCATTTATCAACTTGTCACTGCATGGATCTCTAAAACCACGTGCGTACACAAAATTGAAAACGCGTGTCGACTCATCTGTTTTAAAACAATACACATTGTCAGGAATGCAATCATGTCTTGTCAATGACCGCCCTATTTCTACGCGTCTCTATCCTAGAAAATTGCTTCATAAGCTGCAGACACTAGAGGACATGCAGGATTACTGAAAAGGAAAGAAAACGTTTTTGTGAACATTTACTCTACTGTATTTACAGTGTCATATGTCATGTAGGAGTTGACTACGAATTCAGCTTCTTAAACTAAATAATAAACAAACAAACGTTTGGGGCAATTCTTTTTTTTTTCAGTTCAAAGTCTCTTATAATCCTGTGAATATTATTAGATAACAAGTTTTTCGCCCTAGTTTTTTTGCTACTAGCTTAAGATACTCTTTAACATCCATACTAATATTATAAATGGGAAAGTGTGTCTGTCTGTCTGTCTGTCTGTTTGTCTTTCTTTCACGGCAAAACGGAGCGACGGATTGACGTGATTTTTTAAGTGGAGATAGTTGAAGGGATGGAGAGTAACATAGGCTACTTTTTGTCTCTTCCTAACGCGAGCGAAGCCGCGGGCAGAAGCTAGTCGGAAATAAAGGGACTGCATTTAAAATGCACGTCGTCAGCAAAACCACATTGTGGGTGCATTTGTGATGCAGTTCACATGACTGCATCGAAATGCGAGCAACTGCAGTTAGATTAACTACATCAAAACTTCATCAACCTTGCAATTGTGCAGACAAGGTATCTACCACCGTCACCGCCACCGTTATACCACAGTAAAGAAAGATAAAGATAAAAATAAAGATTTTTCAAAGCTTTTCAAAGTTTCAAGATCATCACAGCCTTACTACAGTGTCGCCAAAAATAGGCTTATGCCACCAAACTCCAAAAATCATTTCACCCAACACTATATTTCATAACCAATTAAAATCGCTTTTGGGTTTAAAGTAGTGTTACGAGCTGAGGTTCGGGATAAATTAAAATAACAGTTTTACACGAAAAAACACAACCACTTTATTAAAATTCACAAACACAAAAACACTTCACTAACACAACACAAAACACACTTCGTATCGCAGTCGTAGTTCCGCTTCGCGGCGATGTTCTCGGTTTCGTTTCCAAAACTGAACTGAGACCCGTGCCGACACGTCCGCTATTTATATCTCCGGTCACATTTTCTAGAAAGTTCGACAACCCGAAGTACCCAGGTGCATTCGAGAACATTCCAGTAACATCGCGAATGATCGACGATGATCTGGAAGTTTCTCGAATGACCCCTCGGAACTCCATCGAACGTTCTAGAACGTCGTGGAACTTTCCCGAATTTTCTAGTAAATGTGCCCGGAACAATCGACAATTACGTCACCTATACCTACCTACGTAACACTGCCCCCTCCTAAGACATGCTCGTCCCGAGCATCATTATTCCCGTAGTATCGTGCCAGCCGATCTACGTGAACAATTTTAGGCGCAGTTCTCGTACTCTTCCGTATCCGGTAGGTGACGTCATTGATTTTGGTCACAATCTGGTATGGTCTATCCCATTTTGCCTGTAGTTTAGGCGACTTCCCTTTGCTACGCACTGGGTTATGCAACCACACCAGTGAACCTTCATCAAATCCGCTATTGTTCATCTTCCGGTCATAGCGAGTTTTCATCCTCTCAGACATCTGCTGGCCTGACTGTCTGACATGCTCGTATACGTCATTCATTTTGTTACGCAAGTCATTTGCATAATCTGTTATGCTGCTTGGTGAATCAGGTGGGATGCCAGTAATTAGATCAGCTGGTAACCTTAACTCTCTTCCAAAGTTTGCAAAGGCTGGCGTCACAGTTGTGCTTTCGTGAACAGCACTTCTGTAGGACAGAAGAAACGGCTGTATGTGCTTGTCCCAATCCCGTTGTCTGCTCGCTACAACTTTGGCCAGATATCTTTCCAGTGTTTGATTAAATCTTTCTACCATTCCATCAGATTGTGGATGGTATGACGTGGTTCTAGTTTTATGAGTACCCATTACGCGACATGTTTCTTGGAACACTTGAGATTCGAAATTTCTTCCTTGGTCGCTGTGGATTTCCAGGGGTACCCCGAACCGACAAAAGACTTCGTGGACTAATTTATCAGCTACTGTCGAAGCCTCTTGATTAGGAATGGCGAAAACTTCCGGCCATTTCGTGAAATAGTCCATGACAACCAAGAAGTACTTGTTTCCGCTTTCACTTTCAGGGAATGGGCCAGCGACGTCTAGAGCTA
Organism: Athetis lepigone; assembly: GCA_033675125.1. Taxonomy (NCBI): domain Eukaryota; kingdom Metazoa; phylum Arthropoda; class Insecta; order Lepidoptera; family Noctuidae; genus Athetis; species Athetis lepigone. The sequence goes on from CM066221.1 coordinate 13,004,317, forward strand.
TCCGTTCCCAGGGGGCTCCTACGTTGTATACTTTCAGTGCACCTCTACTGCGTGTCTGAGGTCCTTTTACTGCCGCACAACTGGTACATTTGCGACACCAATCTTCAACATCCTCTCGACAATGGATCCAATAAAACCGTTCTCGGATCTTCAACAGAGTCCTCTTAACCCCCATGTGACCTCCGGAACATCCATCGTGGTAGAGCTGAAGAATTTCTGGTACCTTCGATTTCGGCACGACCATTTGCAGATGGCACTTGTCTCCACGAGCATTTTCCCATTTACGGCACAAGACACCATCTTGGAGTACCAAGCTCTCCCACTGTGCCCAATAGCTCTTTGTGCTTGTACTCATTGCTGCAACATCGCACCATTTCGGTTTAGCAGCATTGGCTTTAATCCATTCGAGGATTGGTTTAATGTCCGAGTCACTCTGCTGAGCATGTTGTAGAGTTTCCTTCCACTCATCACTAAGGTCTGTTCTTAGCATTCTGAGAGGAACTGCTTCCTTAGCTTCTTGCCTGACACAATGCTTGCAATCTTCAGGACAAGGCCTTCGTGATAAAGCGTCTGCATTACCATGAGACTTTCCGCTACGATGTTCAATTGAGAAGTGAAACTCTTGCAGCAATTCAATCCATCTTGCTACTTGCCCTTCCGGATTCTTAAACTGCAGCAACCACTTCAACGCAGCATGGTCAGTTCGAAGGTGGAATTTGCGTCCCAGTAGATACTTGCTGAAGTGCTGCAAAGTCTTCACAACGGCGAGGAGTTCGCGTCTCGTGACACAATAGTTCCTTTCTGGTTTCGATAACGACTTGCTGAAGTAAGCTATGACAACTTCATTCATGATCCCACATCTGACACCAATTGTTACGAGCTGGGGTTCGGGATAAATTAAAATAACAGTTTTACACGAAAAAACACAATCACTTTATTAAAATTCACAAACACAAAAACACTTCACTAACACAACACAAAACACACTTCGTATCGCAGTCGTAGTTCCGCTTCGCGGCGATGTTCTCGGTTTCGCTTCCAAAACTGAACTGAGACCCGTGCCGACACGTCCGCTATTTATATCTCCGGTCACATTTTCTAGAAAGTTCGACAACCCGAAGTACCCAGGTGCATTCGAGAACATTCCAGTAACATCGCGAATGATCGACGATGATCTGGAAGTTTCTCGAATGACCCCTCGGAACTCCATCGAACGTTCTAGAACGTCGTGGAACTTTCCCGAATTTTCTAGTAAATGTGCCCGGAACAATCGACAATTACGTCACCTATACCTACCTACGTAACAGTAGAATGAATGTGTGGGCCGTAAAGTTTTGAGAACATAGCTTTGGGGTTTAGTGTCATAAGTAAAAAAATAGCCTTACCTTCCATTTGTCATTGTCATAATCCCAGTAAGAGGAGAGTCCATCGATGGGGTTGACGCGAAGTTCTAGCATTCTGCGTAGTTGAGCCTTCTGTGAAGTTTTGGCCAGACTCGCCGGTAGTGGCTCGAATACTGAAGAGAAAAGATTGTCACAATGCATAGACAAAGGCCTCTTCACATATTGAGGAAGCATGAGAAATGTTGATATGCAGGGCCAAAGCGGGGATGAAATTTTGAAGAAACCTAAGAAATCAGCCTTACTCATAAGTGCGTGATGGGTATATACAACCCGTACGACTTATCTGTGCACCTCGCTGGGATGCTTGCCCTCTTCCGCAAGAAACGATACTCCACTCATGCACCGAGAGACGTCTGCTCGCGGCTACGGCACAGCAGCGAAATCAGCCTATCTAAAGCCTCGTATTCACGATAAACATTGGTTTAGCAAAATGGTTGGGTAAATGGTAAACACGTAGCCACTAATATACTGCGGGCAACATTTGTGAAGAGGTGTTGATCACGCCGTGATGCAGAGCAGAGTTGATGCCCGGCGCGCGAAATCACTAGTGTGGACTACCCATATTGATCTTAACAAAGTTTCCAGCAGCATTCTCGCCGATCATCAACGTTGATCAACTGTTGCTACACAAATGAGGCTCAATAATTCTGTGGTTCATAGGTGCCATACATACCATAGTGATGAAGGAATATAAAGCACCAGAACGTGAAAGAGCATAGGATGAGGCCAGCGCCCACGATGGCCTTCCACTGCCCCGTGGGGTGCTGGAATTCTGCAAAGGTCTGGCAGAAGGACGCGCGGTACAGCGCCTTTTTCTCCTCGCAGCAAAGCATTCGCCAGTCTCCTTTCTCTTTCTCGCGAAGTGCCTGTTAGAAGAATAGATTAGGTTACAGTGTAAAACGCGGATCGACGAATGATTGACGAATTTGACGGGCTTGGTGGTCTCGTGATTAGTGACCCTGCCTGCTTGCCGGAGGTCGGATTTTCACCCAGGATAAACTTTGTGTCATGCATGATTGTTTTATGATTATACATATGACCAAGGACCAGAAAACATGAAAGGACCAGATGACCTTGTGCGAGTTGTCCAGGATATGTTTTTATTTATTTTTGCCCAACACGCTTCCAACATCACAGTACGCTACGATACAGTGGTATTATTATAAAGTTAATACATTACACAAATATCTCTGGTGTTTTCCTTGAATCTGATGGCAGGGAAGGGGAAATGTGCGTCATCCTTATAGTTGGCACTCCCATTGACTCCGAAACCGACCCAGTCCCTGTTCCCAATCCTGCATCTTCCGTGGATCCCTCTTCCTCTAATTAATAGCGATGAATAAGATATGTTACATTTTAAAGTTAGTAACGACATTTTCTTTGAGGCGAGGCGGCACGTTGGCAAATTATGACAGTTATTAATTTTTTTAAATTTAAATTGTTTTTTATTGACTTTGAAAGAGGTTGGAGTTTTCAATATAAACTTTTTTTATTAAGGACATTAAATCACTTTTACACGTCGTATTTGTTCACTTTTTCTCGATGGAGTCGGCATTTTTTAATGGGCTAGATCTGAGAAAGAAATAACGAAATAAACTCCGGGATTATAGTGTCTTTTAAAGTTCAGTCATTCAACAGACAGTCAACAGTTTTGTGTAACGAACTACGAAGAATAGATTTCAGACAAGCCTATTGAAGAAAGTTCCAATAACCTAATTGGTAACCTGCTTACACAAGCTTCGTGCGCTCAACTTTAATGTTAATTAAGAAGGTCTACGAACCGAGAGCTCTACGAATACTGCTGAACCAGCGTTACTCGAGTTCTTTTTTTATATTCTGCCTGGGGTCTGGTAGTACCGCTTATTTTAATGTTATTTGTTATACTCAGACCTACATAAGTCATTTTTTAACATGGATGAATGTGTCTTAACAGACATTTCCCGTTCAATTTAAACCAGCAATGACTAGCATACGAGTACGACGCTATGTTTACGTAGTAACTGTTTATTAATCTGTGGCTATGTCCCTTTTTGTGCGTGTTTTGTGAAAATGACGTTAAGTTACAAAAAATCTACGCTGTGGATAGTCAGAGCAAGCAACTATGACTACTACTATAAGAAAATTATATACATTATATTTATTTATTTCTTTATTATTAGAACTCTCGTGGTCAGCTTAACAAACAGTAACTTAGTTGAAGTAAACTAATTAAAAAACTATCGAATCACTTCTTCAACTAGCAGCTTTACAACGTCTTCGTAATCCAACATATCTAATAGCCTTTCAGTACTACTTGTATTTTCTTGCTTAAACGACTCGGCTGGAATGCTTAATAATTCAACTTCATCATCTGTATCACTTTCGTAACTTATTTCGTAATTTTTATTTGTCGTTTCTGTACTGGGTCCTTTTTCCTGAAATTTATGACTTTCGGCGTTGAGGAAACTTTGAATCCTATCAGCAATTTCATCGTCTTCATCTTTTCCATTGTCTATACCACTCTTATCCTTGTTGTCTCTGTAATAATATTTATCTTTTGAATTAAGATCTTTATTTTCGATCCAACTTCTCGGTATATTTTTCTCATCTATTGTCACGTCAGTTAAATTGGGTTTAGATTGTACTAGTCCGATATTTTCAGATTGGTGTTTTGTCTCTTGCCGCTGTGACTTTGCACGAGTACTAACTTCATACGAATCTTCATCAGATTCCAAGAAATAATCAATATTTAGACTATCTGTAGCGTCATCCAATTCTTGATCGTCATCGTTCTTTGTATTATAATTGTTGGGAGATGACATAAAAGGTTTAAAATAAGTAGGATTTTGTGTTTGATTATCATGCAGAGGTTCTTCTTGTTTATTTTTAACACCTGTATTTGGTTCTAGTTTGTCTTTTATGGACCAGTCATTTTGGTAACTTACTGGTTTGTTTTTTATATTGCTGGATGTTTGTTGATCATCGTTCTTAGTTTTATTTATTAGCTTGGTTATTTCTTGAACATTTTGAGTTTTATCTGGAACATCGGTTACTTTTATTTTTCTTTCTTTTTTGGGTTTTGTCTCTTTGAATACCAATTTAAGAAAGTTTTTAAACTTGTTTTCTTTTTCACTCATTCTCAACATGTCTTCTTGAGTTAATTCGCGTGTAGTCCGTTTCTCAATAACGGGTGTAATTTTAGTGACAGTTTCGTAGTAGGTAAGTCTATACGTATGTGTATTTACTGGTCGCACAGTGCTAATTTGTGTTCTTGTAATTATTTGCTGTAAGAGAAAAAAAATTGAAAATAACAATAGCACTGACTTGATGTGAGAGAAAAAACTTTAAAATTATTGGAATGTGCGCTAACCATTTCCATGATTTGCTCAATCCAATCAATGTAGTAGCCGAGTTTGGTGAAAACTGTCGGGGCGTCAGGAGTGCCACACATCGGCGATCCAAAGCTTATCACTCCTAATAGAGTGCCGCTTGAAATACCTGGCCCACCGGCATCATGCTGTAATAAAAAGATGGGATAAATTATAGCTTTCCTTGTCTTTTCCTACTCCCAACCTTTCCCGCAGCACTACTGTGGGAAAGACACTCAATAGATGAATAAGAATCTGTCAAAATAACCCTTTCATCATCCATAGAATTCATACATCTGTCTGCTTTGTTAGCGCCAGCACATAGACGTAGCGACGTACCGATTTCTTGCAGTGCTTCAGGAGCAAAGAGGTAATTTTATTTATGATTATTAAAACATCCAAGGTTGTTGGTAATTTCCACTCAAATCACTCAAACTGACCAACGTTGACCAGAGAGAGGTGGTAGCTGTGTTCTACGCCAGAGTTGACTCTGATCTGCCAATTAGGACAAGCCAGAGATAAGGAGCAACATGTCTCTAAGGAGATCAGTTGAACGGTGTTGCTACTGCCAAACATCTCGCAACAAACTTCCCTGTAAGTATTATTATTTGTGATAAGAAAAGAAAACATACATTACATGCACCACCTCCTTTTGAATAGAAACCGGCGCAGAAGTTTTTTTCACTCACGAATTCTCTGTAAATATCACAAAGTTTATGACAATATTGAAAACTAGATACTGTGACACCATTTGAGAATAAATTGGACTCATAGAACAGAGAGAAGAGACTTAAATGACAATGATGGTAAAGAAACTATGTGAACGACTGACTGCATTAAATAAATTGAGATGATTTTGTAAAATGTGAAAGGAAAACAGTAGAAGAAGTAAACAGTAGTAAAGTAGTAGAATTAATACAGATATAGTAAACCTTACTTGCTATATATTGCCCGACATTCATCAAGAGGGTAGAAATCCAAAACTGCGTACCGCAGTCTATTCAACAGTGGATTTTTAACCTTGTTGCTAGACTGAAATAGTTTTATTGATTAGAAATACATATCAATGTAATTTAAGTACTGAACAATTTTCCTTTTTTTTAAATGCTGTGTACTTTTTATCTATAAGAACGTAATAAAGACAAAGAAAAATGTAGATTTGATGCAGACAGCGAAAACAAAAGCGATAAGCTAGAACTAAGCTTCTATAAATCTAAAATTAACAATAATATCATCTCACTGCTACGCTTAGCAGATCCAGGGTCTAAAATGGGCTGACCTCACGTGTCTGACACTGGTTTAAAATTGTGTGATGTTTCTTTTTTTAGTTTCAATTGGATATACATTTACGTACGCGTCAAATATGATTCTACTAAGATATATCCTAACAATCCAACTGACAGCAGAGATTTAGTTATAGATTCCCCTTCGCCTTAAAGGTTACTTACATCTGTAGCTCCCCAACCAACAACAACGATACCATTAGTGTTTGATGGCAATGGATTAGCGTGTTTATCAAAGTCTATCATCTTAACTTTATTGTTATATTTTCCAATCTTTATCACTCTAGTCAGCCTCATGAGCGCCAGGTTGTTTTGCAAGGTTTTCGCATTATAATTCGGATGAAAATATATCTCTAAGATGGGGATGTTTTCCCCTCCTTGTTTGTAGTAGTTACTGCCAACATGCACGGAGAGGAACGAAGGATTCTCGCGGTAGAAGCGGTTGTTCCAGGCCCTAAAGATACAAATAATGAAATAATTCTATTATTACTAGAAATCCAATGAAGCTTTGAGAGAAAACTAAGCAATTTAGTAACATATTATAAAAAATATATCTTGCCAGGGATTTCGACACGACCAGAAACTGTGTTGTGGAGTCCAGATAGGTAATCGCTCCATATAAGAAGCTGGTATAAACAAACAGTTGGTTAGACCAGAAGCCGATCCCAACTTGGTTGGCATTGGATGATGCCAAGTTAAATTAAAAGACTTACAATTGCAAACACGAAGCGGATGTTATAATCAGATCTTGTTTGACGATGGAGCCAGCACATTGAAACCTATCGAAGAAGAGGATGCTTGCCATGAAGGGAAAGCGCTTGATTTTTGCTGATTTACCCTCAAAGATGCGACGGCCACTAGGTTCTAAAAGTTATATAATATTGTTTATAGAGTTGCTCCAATTGTACCTCAAGTTGACTTAATAATAAGTATTTAATATTATTTTAAAATTTGACAATAAATCGACATCGTTACATCAATACTTACTCCAAAAATCATGACTGCTCAATACTTTGTAATTAGAATTATTTCCTTTAACAAGCTTTTCTTTCAATAGATTTGATGATGTATTTCCAAATTCTTTTTCAACGTTGTTAATGTGTCTTATAATAGCTTTATTTACGTCAAAATATTTTGTAGTATTTGCAGCATTAAATTTTTCCTTTAAACTATCAAGTTTGTTAAGGAATTTTTGAATAAGAATGGTAACGTATACAGAATCTGGTGCTTCATCGCTTTTATTTTCTTCATTTAGTGCTTCGTTTAATTGTGTGATAAAAACTTTAGTACCGTTATCTATATTATCAAGTTGACTTGCATTTGCAATTTTCTTCAGATTGTCGTCATCTTGCAAAGTAATGGCAGCAAAGACGTTATGAATTGTTGAATATTTCTTCAATTTAAGGTTTTGCTCTGGAACCTTAAGTATTAGAGAAGAAAATAGATTGTTTACAGTGATCCTTATTACCCGCTCAGCGGAAACGATGCCGTAAATATCTTCAGTTGGTAATTCAGGAGCACAATGAACTAAAATGACTAAGTTTAAAACTGCGGAACTCAGAAGTATACTCATCATGAAAAACATGTGAAGGAAGATATTTTTTGTGACTTGAAATGTAGTTTTTAAGAAAAATATGGAAAATTTAACGGTTGTATCCAAATGTTTGTGTTAATAAAATAGTTGCTCAATTTACTAAAGTATTTTTATGGTTTATTGTTCTTTTTCGCTATTTCTTGCGAAATTTATATTTTATTTTATCTGTGTCATAAAATACAGAACCAATTTTGCAACCGCAAAATTGAATTGAAATTACTTTTATAAATACATTATTTTTATTACATTATGAGAATCACCAATTGCGTCTTCCAGTTCTGAATGAAAATTAATGTCCCCTGTTCCTGTTTTTGATTTTCTTGCCTACAGCCTAATTCTGACGTAATGTGGCAGCTTTCATATTTTTTTGTATATCATTAGGTTACCCTCTACGTACCATGTCTCCTATTAAAAATCTTTGGTCTTAATATTTGATTTTAAATTCAAACTTAATTTTAAAGCGTCCTCTACACGTCTGCAGATGCGTCCGTAGACGTGTAGAGGGCGTATTTTGTGCGTCTGATGTAGGTATTTAACGTCCGAAGACGTATCTGCTTCTGATCTGGTAGTTTGTGGTTTGTGTGGCACAGATCAAAGGGTTTTGGCGCAGACGTTCGATGTCTGTCCAAACTTCTGCCGACGCATCAGTCTGTTCAGTGTACCGGCTGAGAGTGAACGCGTGCATCTTGCGATTTCTTATACATTTCGCAGCAAACTTAAAAACGCTTTTTAGCATTTAAAATTTTAAGCATGAAACGCAGTAGTTAAAGGTACTAAATGAATAAATAGCTGCGGCAGCGTACGAGTTGCGACTGTCAAGGATGAAAATAAACTGATGGACCTACAGATGTGGGCGGCACTGATCCTTCTGCGGGTGCCTCAGTCAGCCTCCGCGGACGCATCTGTGAACGTGTAGAGGAGGCTTTTATAATCGTGTGTGTAATTTGACTGCCTGGATAAGAACGTAGCGAAGAATACGATGTCAGTATTTTGACCATAAGGAATATAATACAGCAGAGAAATTATGAACGTCATTTTGAAACTATTATCTAAATAACAAACATTTTAATTCAAACTTTTTATTGTATACACCTCGGCCATTCTCCGATAAGCAAATTTTACGTGTCCGGGCTTGAATAATCCGTACTTTTATCATATTCAATCATCCAATATTTTTTATATCTTAGATAGCATCCCTATCTAGCCATAAACAAAAACACAGGCTTCTGTTTAAAGTATTTAAGATTAAAATTAATTTAATCTAAGTTCAAAAACCTCTGTTCTCTAATTACCGTAACGTGTCCGCACACTGTCTTAATGTTAAAACTTACTTTAATCTTTATGACTTACAGGTTTACTTTGATCTATTCAACATTTTAAATGGTGTTAAACAACGTGTATCGCATAGTAAAATATTGACTCACTAGAACCAGTCAATAAATAATTATCATTAAATTATCGGATGTCCGATGGAAACTTATAATTACCGTGACATATTCTGTTCTCGAGTGCACACCCCTAAAAAACAGTATTTGGCACACCACTTCCGAACGCGTCTCGTCTCCTCCATGTGTACCGCGAAACATCAGCAGTTGCACGTCTCTAACGTTAGTGTACCGCTAATAAAGCGCTCTTGTATATAATTACCGTAACCTTGGTTACAAACTTTTCTAATTACCGTTTCACATTATATAAATTTGATTTTTTAAGTTAGACCTAAGTTGATCATGTAAATCGAGGCAGCACTTTGGCCTCCGTACGTTGTAATAAGCTAGTATTTGCATATTTTGTTGGTTTCCGAAATTTTAAAGAAAATCTATCGTTTTCTAATTACCGTATACTAATTACCGTATGTTTATAATTACCGTTGTATGAAAAATTAATTCTTATTTACTAACTGTAGCCTCAAAATAGATGGGTACAGAAGTCAATCTACATGCAAAGCGCGCTTGAGCATCACCCGCGATCATCAGTGATGAGTTGATGAGGCATATCCGCGGGATATATATATATTCCCGCGGATATGTGGAGGACGAGGCTTTCTTAACGCTAAGCCTCTCCTCAACCGCGAGACCCGGAGGTTGTATCTCCGGGAATATTTCCTTAAAGCTGACGTGGTTCCCCACGTCAGCACCGAGAATCCGAGATGTGGTCACTGTGGTCAAGAACCTCACTCCGCTCTCCTTAACTAAAGAGAACTGGCGCAAACTTGTAGTGCTTGAGGCAAAGGATCGTGAGGAAGTATGGTAGAGTAAGGCGCTACACGGGCGGTTTTTCCGGGCCCTGCATGGGCCCGATGTAGACTTTTTAGTGTCAGTTTAGTAGCTACAATTTGGTGATCTATTTGGGGAAACCGAAGGTTTTGTCTGTACAATTATGGATCAGGTTATCATGATGAAAAATTATCGGGAATTTATTTTGAAAGATGGTACGGTTGACTTATGTCAGGCGTGTCACTTGCCGGGAGAACGATTCGACACACTATCTCATATTATTCTCGTCTTGCTAACAAAGAGGACTTGAATGGGCACAACCTAGTAGCCAGGATTATCAATCAGCAACTTGCTCTGAGATACGGCCTCGTAGAATCTGAAGATGGCAATGTCACATTGTAATGGGGTCGATACATCATCACTGAAAGGACTGTTGTAGCAAACAAGCCTGATATGGCGGTGGTGGATCGATTGGAGCGGCGCGCAATGCTCGTTGATGTAACGGTCCCGCGTGACAAGAACCTTGTGAAGACCGAGAAAGATAATAAAAATTAAGTATCGACTTGGCTCGCGATATTGTTGACATATTGAATGTGGACTCAACGGTCATGTGCCGATAGTTGTTTCTGCCAATGGTTTAATAGCCAAGAGTCTCGACCAACACCTAAGGAGGCTCTCGTCAGATGGCTGGATCTAGGGCTTCATTCAGAAGCTTTTGACCACGGCTCGCATCGTTAGGAAGTTCTTCTCTCTGAAGCCCTGATCACCGGTAGCTGGGACCCTGTTCCCGATGCCGTTGGGCTACTGTTTTTTATATTCTTACATGTTTTTGTTTTATTATATCAATATTTAAAAATGTAAATAATTTGTATGAAAATAATGCAAAAACGAACCCGCGGCTTCACTCCTACTATACCCTACTCTAGCCTACTCTAGCCTACTCTAGCCTACTCTAGCCTACCCTACTATATCCCACTCTAGCCTGCTCTAGCCCACCCTACTATATCCCACTCTACCCTACTCTACTCTAACCTACACTACTCTAAAGTACCCTTTTAATTTTCAATTTTTTTTTCCATAAGAACCTTCTCCAAACAATAACAAACACAACAAAGAATTAGTGAAATCGGTCCAAAGATGATAAAAGGAAATAGGGATTCATTTTATATAAATAGATGTATACAAATTATTAATGTGTGTTATTTTTATTATATTATATCACATTTTACTTAAAATTGACAGTGTTTTCTAATTACCGTGGCATAAGATATTAAACTTTTCTAATTACCGTACTCATAATTTTTTTAAGTCTCAATAACTAGAAAACTACCAGTAATTAAAACATGCCTCATTTATTATTGAATTCGTATTTTTTACTAGTTTCATATTTTAATGAGTTTAAGGTAAATCAGTGAAAAATAAAAATGGTTACGGTAATTAGGCAAATAACGCCGAATCGGAGAATGACCGACCTAAGTCAATCCATACTAGTACTATTTAAGTTGTTTAATAATAAATCTATGATGAAATTAACTTCAATAGTTATGTTCCTGTTCAAAATGATTAGCTATACATTATCGTAGAACACTTCTTGATTCGATATTTTGACGTTATACATCTAGATAATTTTTTAAAGCTTGATAAATATTTCGTTTTCTACGCCTCATTTTCCTGTCTTGAAAAAATGAGAAGTAAATATTTGCTAACAATGCGCCACGATTGCGCAGCCAAAAACCACAAAAAATATGAGTTTGAAGAAATAACAAATAATGCAAATTCTATTTATAAGAAAGATAATACAACAATAAAAGGAGTTGAATTAATGTATTGAGAAATATGAAATAAACGTGTGCCACGTTACGAAGTAGAAACAGAAATAGCTCAATATTTGAAAATAAAAATAAAGAAAGATTGAATAAAATTGTCTAAACATCTTATTTAACAAACATGACACTCGCCTATTAAACTCGTCCATGCCACTCGCTCAAGACACTAGCCCATGACACTCGCCCATGACACTCGCCTATGTTACTTGCCTATGACACTCGCCCAAGACCACTCGCCCATGAAACTCGCACATGACACTCGCCCATGACACTCTCCTATGTTACTTGCCTATGACACTCGCCCAAGACACTCGCCTGTGAAACTCGCACATGACACTCGCCCATGGGTCTTACCCATGATACTCGCCATGACACTTGACTATGTTACTTACCCATGACACTCACCCAAGACACTCGCCTATTTAACTCGCCCATTACACTCGCCTATACACTCGCATATGGCACTCGCCCATGACACTCGCCCATGACACTCACCCATGACACTCGCCCATGACACTCACCCATGACGCTCGCCCATGATTTTAATTCGCAAAAACAGTTTAACTAACGCTATTTCAGGACCCAGTAGCATACAAAAAAATGAAAAGTAAAAAAAAAACTTAAAAAAAAGCTTTTATTTAAACGTTTTGCTCTCAAAACTTTTTTACAAACTGAAAACCTATCCAGAACCGCTTAATTATTCACTTCATTTTTCGTAATTGTCAGTGTATTCATTTTCCACGGCTTCATTATCTATTCCATATTCCGAATCAACAGCAGATTTTACAAGCTTTACTGGTTTATAAGTTTGATTATTGGGCTGTTGGTTCATTTGGTAGTTATTTGCTGTTGTTGTTTGATAAGGGACAACCACGGTTTCTATTCCAGGAAGAAAATTTGTGTTACTTCGTATCACGTTTTCAGGTACCATAGCATAAGTTTTTTCTTCTTTCGAATTAAAGTCCTCCATCGTAGTAATTTGTTCCTCATTTATTAAATATTTAACATTTTTATCGGTATGATCTGCGTCGATAACTTCATTTACTACAGGCTGATCTGTCTTTACAATCGGTGAAGATTTGTTATCTTTAACATCCTGTTCATCATGTCTTCGTGGGTAATCCAAATTGTTGCGAAAAAGCTTTAAATCATTCCTGTTATTGTGCAAATTCTGGAACAGTTTAAAATTCAGGATGATGGGATTAATAAATAATCTTTCGATAGAATATATTTATAAATCTGACCCTCGGTAGTATAAGAATTATTAGTGCCAAAAGCAATAAATAAAAAAAATATTGCATTGTCGTAATGTCCCTCCTGCCATATGTTTTAAGAGGGTGATAGGCGTATTAAGTTCACTATTTTAAAGATCTCGCGGTGCCACAAGTAAAATTTGTTCGTACTGTATTACGATGTCGTCTACAGAAGAATATTTGAATTATATGGTGTCTCGCGGCTCGTACCCAACAATTTAAACTGTACGGCGTTACGATGGCAAAAAACCCGTCGTGTCACAAGTACATACGTGTCCTCGTCTGTTGATCACCTCTATAAGACAGAAAATCTGTATTTTCAATATCATCTCTATCTTCACCAAAACGCTGTCGATCCATGTGGAGTAGGGGCCAACCCTGGTGAAGACTGTCGGCGCTCCCTCTTCTCCACACTTCATTGAGCCGAAGCTCACCACTCCCATCAGCACTCCTCCTACTATCCCGGGTCCTCCGGCATCTCCCTATGACATACATATATATACTAATTGAGAAATCTCTATTAATGATTATAGCTTTTGCCCGCAGCTATGGCCTCGTGAATGTCGGACTTTCATCCACTATTTAACCCCTTGACGGGTCGAATTTCCAAAAATCCTTTCTTAGTGGCTGCGCACGCTTCGCAAATAACACACCTTTCACCTATACCGCTGCTTGAATTTCATCTCTCTGGAAGCAGCGGTCTGTCCCAGCCAGGTCTGCTAGACGTGCGTAGTGTATCTTGTTCTTCCACAAATCTTTTTTACCAATCGTTATCTACCTATGACTAAACGTCATTCTGAGAATAGTGAGAACCCTAGAAACAAAAAATAGAGAGTGGGGTTCTCACTTCTCATAAGAAGTGAGAACCCCACTCTCTATTTCTCACTATAATGATATAACATTTCTGTTTACCAGCTCTAATCCGTCAACTCTTAGGTACATATTTGGAAAGATCGGATACCTCTCACTCTACTAGCATCAGAAGAAATCAATAATTAAAATATCAATATATTATACTAACGTTACATGCGCCACCCGTTCCGTTATAAGCAGCGCAAAAGTTATTTTCGGTAATGAACTCTCTGAAATAATTAAATTATTTTCAATGACTAATTCCATTCCTATCAGGCGTTTAATTGTATTACAATTCAATTGTGCACCTTGAAAGTATATAGTGTTTTACTTACTCTGTGTATTTTCGTTGGCAATCACTTATGTTGGAAATATCTAGCGTACCCACTCTCAGTTTTGGATTTAGCTGCCTTACGTGAAGAAACTGAAAAACGCTGCGCTAATAAGAACGTTAACATTAAGTTGAAAGACCCAAGCGTTTAATCAGTAGTTGATTATACAACTAAAGATATAATACAAACCAAAGGTTCTACTTTTTTTAACCTGTCTAAATTAGATCGCGTGCGGTGACGTCCTTTACTTGTCAACTCAACTGACAAGCTATTTATTTATGCCAAACGTTTAACTAGCTCCAGCCCGCGACTTCGTCACGTGGAATAGTTCCCGTTCCCGCGGGATTTCCGGGATGAAAACTATCTTATGTCCTTTCTCGGGTCTGAGACTATATCTGTACCAAATTTCATTCAAATCGGTTCAGTAGTTTAGGCGTGAAGAAAAGACAGACAGACAGAAAGACATAGTTACTTTCCCATTTATATTATTAGTACAGATTGAGACTTGATCGAATTTTCAGAGCTAAATAAAGTGTAATGATCCCACTTCAAAACTTCTGAAAATCATGATCTGATCTCCAACCTACCTTTGAAGCTCCCCATCCCACTACAACAATGCTTTTAGTATCACTGGGAAAATTGCCTTCAGCCCTATCCCATACTATTCGCCTGATTCTATTCTGCTGCCTCGAAATGCGTTTTCTTTTCTCCAGAATTATTATTGCGAGGTTATTTAGCAAGTGCGTCGGTTCATACTCAGGATGGATATACAATTCTTCCACTGGTATAGTCTCACCACCTCGCTTTGTGTGGTCACTACCAAGTCGTACGTAGATTGATTTAAGATTGTTTTTCAAGAAATTGTTCTTGTCAGCTCTGGGAAATAATATAAAAAATTGACAAAAATATTTATGAGAATTGTTCAAGACAAAGGGCCCTCGCCCACGGGCGACTTTTTGTAGCGATGCAGTCGCGATGCTCTCGCGCGTAGCATCGATACAGACGCGAAGCAGTCGCTAGCTGTGTGCCCGCGCCCACGGGACCAGATTCAGTCGCGATGCAAACGCGATTCGGTCGCGATGCAAACGCGATTCGGTCGCGATGCAATTACGATACAAAAATACCTTGGATCAGTACAGTTGCAAGATGGACTCCGTTGAGGCAACATTAGTCAAGTTGTCTCTGGTGCTGCTTCCCAATTCCCAATCACGCGCCGCGCCACACTCCCTCCCCCCTCCGTTCTCTCTACCGATGTCGTCCGACGCGGTCGCGCGTTTGTAACGATACAATCGCGATGCAGTAGCGCGTTAGTAGCGCGACGCGGTCGCGCGTTTGTATCGATACAATCGCGATGCAGTAGCGCGTTGCAAATGCGACTAACACGCGTTAGAAGTGATGCAGTCGCGCGTTTGCTAAACGCGCGACTGCATCGCTACAAAAAGTCGCCGTGGGCGAGGGCCCTAAAACAGTTGAAGATCTTAAAAAGGAACCCTCTTTTGGACTAATAATGTATCGATGGTGCCGAGCAAAATATTAGTACGCGCACACGCTATTGCAAGGCGATCGACGAAGACATTCGCCAGTGTAAAGTACAGCTTCTGCTGACCAAGAGTATAAACTGAATGATTTTATTATAATTTCTCTTTTATATTTCACTAGCTTTTGCCCGCGGCTCGCGCTCAAGTTAGAAATAGACAAAAAGTAGCCTATGTCACTATCCATATCTTCAACTTAAAATATCCATCACTTAAAAAATCACGGCAATCCGTGACTCCGTTTTCAGAAATCAGAAATTTTTATTTGTGATACATAGGTACAGCAAAAGATAGAATACATTATAAAATATGAGCGCTATGATCAGCCAATTGGAGGCATACAAAATTATATAATCAGTAACAGTTAAAATATTGAAAGGCAGACATTAAAAACAAAATAAAAATTAATTAACTAAATAATACAATCAAAGTCATGTCAAGAGTCAAGATTATTTGACATTGCAGTATGTCAAATAGTAAAATAAAAAATAATTTAAAAGTCAATTCATAACAACGATAATAATCAATACATTAATAATTAAAACAAATAAAATTATAAGGCAGACATTAAACAAACAGAATAAAAATTAATTAGCTAAATAATAATTTGACTTAATAATACAATCAGTCATGTCAAAATATTAAGATATCAAATGTTAAAATAAAAGTTAATTTAAAAGTCAATAAATTCATTAGGGCAATAGTAATAAATACAATTAATGAGTTAACATGTCAAAATTTATCTGCCAAAAAATCAGAGATGCTATAATAGCATTTCTGACACAGCAAAGTATTTAGCTTTTTTTTAAATAAAATTACATTTAACTGTTTTAAATCTTTGGGCAATTTATTGAAAATCACCGGTGCCATGTAAAATACACTTTTTTGCATCAGGGCAGTATTTGTTTTATGTACATAAATACGATTTTCGTCTCTTTGAGTGCGGTTAGAAATTTCAGATGCCAATTTAAACAAAGAAGGATTTTGCTTAACGAAAACCGCGATTTCAAAAATATAGAGTGAAGGCAGTGGTAGGATATTGTACCTTCTAAAGAAAGGGACACAGCTTTCAATAGATTGTAAGCCAAACATAGCCCTAATGCACCGTTTCTGTGCTTTAAAAGCTTGATCCTTGTTGGTAGAGTTTCCCCAAAAAATTATGCCATAACGAAGAACCGATGCTACCAGCCCATGATATGCAGTTATAAGTGTGCTTGAGTTTAGTTTGTAGGCAAGTTCGTGCAGGGCATAGGCTGATCTACTAACACGCTTGCATAGTTGTTCAATGTGTGGTTTCCATGTCAATTTTTGGTCAATATTTAATCCTAAAAATTTAGTTATGTCAGTTTCTTCAATAGGTTGGTTATTAAAATGGATGTCAAAGTTATTTAATGTTGGCACACGCTGCCTAAAGTTAATTAATTTTGTTTTATTTAGATGTGAAATTATTTACGTTGAGCCAATACATAATAACACTCAAGGTTTTGTTTATGTCGTCTTTATAAGAAAGATTGTCTTTGCATTTGATAGTAACTGTACTGTCATCTGCAAAAAGACATATGGGATTGTCAGTTGCATTAGGTAGGTCATTAATATATATTATAAAAAGAAGCGGGCCTAAGACGGTGCCTTGTGGTACACCAAAATTTGTTTTACGACTATGAGATGTATAGTTTTCTTCCCTTTTCGTAAGAGGATTCACCTTAGTTACTTTAGTGCACTGATTACGGTTTTTGAGATATGATTTAAACAGTTCAAGAACGTTGCCTCTTATTCCGTAAGCATTCAGTTTACCAAGCAGTATGTCATGATCAACGTAATCAAAGGCTTGCGTCATATCCATAAAGATAGAGCAGACAGGTATTCTCCTGTCAACGCTATCCATTACAAAGTACAGAAAGTCACAAATTGCCATATTTATTGTTTTATTGCGTCTGAAACCTATTTGTTCATTTGCAATAATATTGTTGCTCTCTAAATAGCTATTAAGTTGCTTATAAATATGCTTTTCAAATATTTTTGAGATTACTGAAACCAGAGCAATAGGTCTGTAGTTCTCTATACATTCTGTATCACCTTTCTTGAAGATTGGTTTTATGATCGATGTTTTTAATCTGTCAGGGTAGGCTCCTACTGTAATGCACAAATTAAGAATAAAGCTTAAGTGGCTTGAGATATCTATGGCAACACGTTTCATAACTTTGGTTGATATTCCATCGTGGCCCACACTATTAGTATTTTTTAAATTTTGGATTATTTGTATTATGTCAGATGGCAAGCACGGTTTCATAAACATAGACTTTTGTTGAGTAGAGATATATGAATTATAATTTATTTTATTAGAATCGTCCGTTGGAATAATTTTGTCAATAAAATAATTATTAAAGGTATTAGATATTTCCAGAGGGTCAGTTATAGATTTATTGTCAGTTCTAATGCTATATAAAGTATCTTTTGGTAAATTTTGTTTGGTTTCGTTTATAATTTTCCACGATGTTTTAGTTTTATTTTCCGACATGTTAATTAAGTGATTATTTTGGGCGCGCTGAGTTAGTTTTACAATTTTTTTATATCTTATTGAATATTGCGTCAATTCCGTTTTGTTGATTTGGTTAGGGTGTTTCCTGTATTGCCACAGAAGTCTACGCTTTTTCACACTGCAGGCTTTCAGCCCTCGTGTGATCCAACGAGGCCTCCTATGACTTTGAACGGTAGTAATTTTGTAGGGAAAGCAAAGATCATAAAATAATTTAAATAAATCAATGAAAGTATTATAGGCTACGTTAGGATCACAAGCTGCGTACGTTTTGCTGTAAAAGACGGACAAACAGACAGGCACACACACACTTTCCCATTTATAATAACCGTAAGGATTATAGATTAGAATTCTCAATAAACTCCTTAAAGCAACTAACATGCGCAAACACGAAGCCGCAGTGATGACAACGTCCCTGGTGATGATGGAGCCTGCACACGTGAACTCCCCCATCACGTGGATGCTCACGACGAAAGGAAATGACCTCACAAGCGTCTTCAAGCCATTGTACACCCTCCTCGTGTTGGTCTTGTCGATAGAGTCAAGGTCTGACGGTGGTTCTTGGGAAACAAATTTTTGTTTAAGAACTTTGATTGATGTATCCAAGAAAATTTGCGAACATTAAAAAGCGATACTTTAAAAAATGCTGGTAAAGATTCGCATAGACATATCTATAAACAAGCATTTCTTGTAAAATATAGATCATAATAATGACCCCGAGTGTAAGTGTAATCATTATAAAAATGTTTTAGTAATAATAGTCACAGTGGCCAGCCTACATCTCTCTCACGTCTAAGGTTTTAGTATGGCCCGTCAACTTTTTACATTTATGAAGGGGGATATATGTGATACTTTTTAGTTTAATCCTGTCAAATTCAACAGCGCCTGAAGAAAATTGGCATATATTTAGTCGCCATGTTTTTAATCGCGTCTAAATTATCTATGGAGTGTCTAAATTTGACAGGACTTAACTAATATTTTATCTTCTGTCCTTTTTTTTAGGAAATGGAAAGAGAAAGATGCATTTAACTTAAATTTTGTTAAGTTTGGGAACAAGAGAATCAGCATCAAAGTCTTAAATTTATAATTTGATTGTCCTAAAATGATTATAAATTTAAGACAACAGCACATATTTATAACATTTTTAAACTTACCCCACACTTTAATATTTTGTGTAGATGGAACCATATACCTGACATATGTTAATGATGAATTCTTGAAATCTTGTAGGGTGAAATTATTTATTTCAACCAAAAAGTTGTTGATAAACTTGGTGAGTTCTACACTATCTTCAAATTCTGGGATATCTTTATCTTTTACTTTATCTTTTCGTCTATCGTTATCTTTTCCATGTCTGTGTTCATTTCCTTTTAACATACTGTATATACTAAAATTCTGTTTATTTAATATATCGATAACCACGGTGTCCAACTTATTTGCATTTTCGTCAGTTTGATTCTTGACAAAATTCTCAATACTATTGAAGGTTTCATAGGATTTTTCTGCTATATTGCTTAAATCTTTATGCATTGTCAATAATAACTTTATTTGGTTAGAAAACTTGACGGGAAGATCAATGGATTCAAATAAATTATCCATAACAATGTGAATAGCTAAATAAACTTCGTCGAAAAATTTGTCGTTTAGGACTAACGTTTTCCTAGTGCTTTGATGATGTTTAGCAATTGTAGTTGTTGTTAGAAATATAATTATTCCGATTATCATCATTTTGTTTACAAACAAAACCCTTAGAACTGTCTGAATTATGCGCAATAATACATTACGTACATTTTTATTTAAATCATTTTATTGGAAGAAAAGTTATGAAATTCAATTTCAAAGATTTAAAACAAGCAATATTTTATTTGAAATAACACGAAAATAAAATGACCTCGCATAAAGCTGTTTTTTATCAGCTCAACATAACTTTACTAGACATAACTATATATAACTTACCCACAAATGAGACATTTGGTTTTTATAACCAGTGTAAACTTGTTGAAGACATTGTCCATATTCAATCGTCATCAAGATTATTGTCAGATGCTATCTGTTAAATTGGCAAAACTTTACTGGATCCCATCAAAATTTACTGACTTCTTGCGACGGATTTTTTCCCTTTTTCATAAACTAAATAACGTTATTTAGGCCCGTATTAATAGACGTCACTCAATTCTGAGACGCTCTCAAGTTTATTGCTGTCCTTATTTTTTCCCTTTAGAATGACAAGGACAGCAAGAGACTTGAGAGCGTCTCGGAGTTGAGTGACGTCTATTAATACGGGCCTTAGATAGGAACTATTACAAAAAATAAGACATGAATAGTTTTCAATAATTTTTCTTTTAATCTGTCTCAATAATTGCTTTTTTAATGTCATTATCTCCCTAGCCTTTTCCCAACTATGTTAGGGTCGGCTTCCAGCCTTACCGGATTTAGCTGGATACCAGTGTTTTACGTGGAGCGACTGCCTATAATAATTTCTTTTTAATCTGTTACAAAATTAATTTTCTGATAATAAACGTAATCACTGGACGTAGTTTAGTAGATGTGTTCGATAATTTTACTAGTTCCGATGTAGAACAAAGTCTGTCTGACCGTGTTCTTATCTTAGACCTTCTCGTGATCTACTTGAATAGTAAATTAGGTCCAGGTACTGCTATCAGGTCACTACATCACCCATGCACGCACCTCTGTGACCTCCAACTGGGCCGAGTGCTTGTGCAATGAAATCATTAAATTAAACAAGTCATCAATGTAAATTGTCCCATACTGTAGGTATGGGATGGATCCCCCAAAAAGGTATAGCTATAGTCTACCAAGTAGTGTTAAAAACGTCCATATTGTTTATAAATACAATTCTGAATAAACTTTTGGTAACCTAATATACCGTAGTTGAAGTCACAGGAGTCGGACGTTGAAGTTTGACGTGCTTATATCTTGGGCACGGTTTTTTTTCTAGCAACAGTTTCATTTTGTGAAAGACGGGGTAAGAATATGCATGCGGTATTCTCGAATCTTCTATTTTCCTGCTGGTCTTATTATTCTAATCCGAATTGTTTTTATTTAAAGACTCTGCCTTCCTCGGTATTCAAGTTATATTCATTTATTAAGGGTTTTACTCGTCTTCTTTCTTAGAGGTTTTCCTTGCGATATCAATGATATAGTGCATTGCAGTGCTTTGGGGTCTCTCGGTCGTTCTAGCATACACCGTTGGGGTATTAACCTGTATAAGGAAGCAAATAAATTAATAGATTTTAATACTGATTCTGACGTTTAAGAATAATGGCATCTAGTAATCTATACTAATGTTATCAGCTGAAGAGCTTATTAGGTTGAACGCGTGCATCTCAGAAAGCACTAGATCGAATTGAAAAAATCTTTTTATGTAACACAGTCCATTGTCAAAAAAGGCTATACATATAACAGGACGGTACGACCTTTGGGAGTGGAGGGGTAGTCAAATATGCGGATAAAACTGTGCGGGACAGCTAGTAATATTAGAAAACACAAGCAGAAATGAAAATGTAATAAATAATTAATATTATAAGCAATAAAATAAGAAATAACATCCAGGCAAAAATAACGAATTATGTTCATCACACGAAAGATTGTTCTGGGTGGGAATTTAACACACGACCTCTTACTTAGCAGTCAGGGTCACTAAGCAGTAGCCAACAGGTCCGCCATAGAGAAAGAGGAATGATGGAAGGGAAATGTTTGCTCTACAGTTGCATCAAGCTGGTAATCATCTTAAAAACAATTCATTTTTCTTTGTTATTGACGTTCTAAAGTGCCTTTTAAGTGGTCTATTCGACAGCGAGGTGATGGCTCCGGTCCCAAAAATCCCCACCAGCAAACGGGGCGCAGGCCGGGTTGGAGGAGGGGGGCGTAAACCCTCAGCGGAGCAGACTGCTAGGCGAGCTGAAAGGCTTGCCCTGGAGGGGCGACACCCTGGAGCGGCTCCCGCGCAGGCGCCGCGGGATGAGCCAGCCGCCGTGACGAGCGCCACGGAGTACCGGACCGAACTGGAGAGGGTGGTGAGAGCGGCGCTGACGTCGGTGGCCTACAAACGAAAGAAGGGGTCGAAAGACAAGGCCATCGTCGCGGCCACCGCCTCGATAAAGGCAGTGTTGGAGGAGGCCAGCTTGCCGGGGTCTCAGGAGCTGGCCGAAATGCGGGCGGACATAGAGGCGCTCCGCAGAGAGAATGGCGAGCTGCGCGCGGATTTGGCCGGGCTCCGGGGCGATGGGACCCGCACGGAGGAGCCTAAGGAAGTGCTCCAGGCCCAGATCCAGACCCTGGTGCAGGGCATGGCAGACCTCCAGCGCCGGTTCACGGTGCTGGAAGGCATTGCCCTCCGGCCCCCGCTCGCGGCCAGTCGAGCGGTCCCGGCGGCGTCGGCAGCAGAGCCAGCGGCATCGTTTGCCGCTGTGGCTGCGGCACCAGTGGCGGGGACGTCGAGGCGTGCCGCCGCGCCGGAGCCGGCAAAGGGCAAGGCGGCGAAGCCTAGAGTGGTGGGGGCACCCGCAGCGTGTGCAGCTGCACAGCGCTCCTCACCGCCTCCCCCTCCTCCAACGGATGCCGAGACTCCGACCGAACCCGGTTGGCGCGTCGCCGGGGAGGGAAAAAAGGCGGCCAAGGCGGCTAGGGCCGCCAAGAAGCGGCAGCGGCGGCAAGAGCGCCGCAAGGCCAAGAGCCTCGCGGCCAGGCCCCGCGCCCCTAAGTCTGCAGCGGTGGTATTAACCCTGCAGCCGGACGCGGAGAAGAAGGGGGTGACCTACGGGGCGGTATTGGCTAAGGCGAAAGCGGCGGTCAACCTGGCCGAGATCGGCGCGGTGGAGGGCGTGCGGCTGCGGGTCACGGCGACTGGAGCCCGCATGCTGGAGGTCCCAGGGGTGGCCAGCGGCCCCGTCGCCGATGCCTTGGCCGAGAGGCTGCGGGCGTCGCTCCAGGCGGAAGAGGTGCGAGTGTCCAGGCCTACAATGCGCATTGATATGCGCGTCACGGGCCTGGACGACTCCGTCACGAGCGAGGAGCTGGTGGCCGCCGTCACCAAGGCGGGGAGCTGTCCTGCTAGCGACGTGCGGGTGGGCGCCATCCGCTTCGACCGCTCCGGGTTGGGAGCGGTCATCGTAAGTTGCCCCGTACCGGCGGCAAAGGCAATTGCGGGGAAGGGCCACAGACTCCTGGTGAGAGACTGGACCTCGGCGCAGGTCAAGCTGCTGGAGCCTAAGCCTTTGAGGTGTTTCAGGTGCCACGTAGGACACCATGTCGGTGTCCGTTGCACCTCGGAGGTAGACCGCAGCGGCGACTGCTTCCGCTGCGGTCAGCCCGGTCACAAGGCCGGCTCGTGCACCGCCGCGCCGCACTGCTCCGTATGTGCGGCAGCTGGCAAGCCGGCCGATCACCGGGCTGGGGGCAAGGCTTGCGCCCCACCCGCCAGGACCAGAGGAAAGGGAGGGAAGCCCTCTTCCGCCGCTCCCGCTGCTGCCGCCGCTCCCGCTGCTGCCATGGCCCCCGCCGCCCCCGCTGCTGCCGCGTCCGCCGCTGCCGCCGCGACTACCGAGGCCGCAATGGAGTGCCAGTAATGGCCCCATTGCGGCGGCGCGTTAGTGTTCGCGCGCCGCAAGGAGAGTCAGCCTGGGAAGGGGCCCAACGGGGCCAACGCCTGCCGGGGTTGCGGAATGTATATAATGGTTACCGTGACCCCGGAACATAAGGGGCAACCGAAGGAACATGAGTGGGTTTTAGTCAGTAAAAGTCTGACACGCCCTCCCGCCGCCTCTACGGCGGGAGAAGTCATTTGACGATTTCCCACTCAATAAAAAAAAAAAAAAAAAAGTGGTCTATTAGAAATAAACGATTTCCGCCTTATTACAACACAAGGTTTTTCTCTAAACCAGGTTTAAACTATTGAGCTAGCTTTTGTATTTCGAATCTTGATGGTATCAGAATAAGATTCAAATAACAAAACCTGGCTCAATGGTTTAAATCTGGTTTAGAGAAAAACCTTGTTTTATAATAAGGCGGTTTGAGTTTGATTGACACGAATATTTCGTGATAACGTGTAAGGAGTCAATATAACAAACTAACTAGTACCTCAAGTACACTGTCGATCCAATTGGCATAGTATCCGATTTTGGTGAAGACTGTCGGGTGATCAATGGTACCGCATATCGGTGATCCAAAGCTGACGACTCCAACTAAACTGCCACCAGCGACGCCAGGACTTCCTAAATCTTTCTGAAAATAATCGAAATTAGACTAGAACGTAGACGAAGAAAAAAATAACTGATGAAATTATGGTGGTGGGGTCCGAGTGTGCATCTACTTTTTAAGTAAATGAATACGTTCACGCACGCTTAAGTGTAGCCCCCTTACCATGACGTTTAAAGTTAGATTGTTTTAGTCCTGTTGCAGGAGTGTGCAAGTGACAGCGCTAGACACGTTGTCTAGCGCCGTGTCTTTCCCACTGAAAGTAATATCAAAGTAATACTGCTATAAGGGCTTGTGGTACGCCCGCTGGATTTTACTTACACCAA
Organism: Athetis lepigone; assembly: GCA_033675125.1. NCBI lineage: Eukaryota > Metazoa > Arthropoda > Insecta > Lepidoptera > Noctuidae > Athetis > Athetis lepigone. The sequence continues at coordinate 13,029,033 of CM066221.1, forward strand.
GGCAATGTCGCTATTGTTGTGCTATTTATTTACTTTATTGACGACGAAGTAAAAATATTTTTTTATGCTATTTAACTAGTTGTAGCTTTTAAGCTGAATTGTTAAAAAATAGGATACTGTACTGTACATCGATCGACAAGCAGATATATACTATAATAAAACCACTAACATTGCACGCACCAGCTCCCAACGAGAAGTATCCCGCGCAGAAGTGTTTCTTGGTTACGAATTGCCTGAAATAAATAAAATAATAAATAAAATATCTTGGGACAACTCACACACGGTCATCTGATCCCAAAGTAAGCAGAGCTTGTACTATGGAAACCAGACAACTGATAAACATACTTATATAATTTATAAATACAAACATATAATAGATAAATTACACCCAGACACAGAACAAACAATCATGCTCATCACACAAAGTTTGTCCTGGGTGGGAATCGAACCCACGACCTCCGGCAATAAATAATTATATAAGCCAAGTAAGTTTATTTTAGGAAAGTTTGTAACCAGAGACTCATTAAACGAGCGATTTTTGGAAATCAAGCTCCTAAATTCGTATACTGAATCTGGTTAGACTGTAATGGAAATTGACTCTGATATAGTTGGGACAAAGTTAGGGAGAAAGGTAACACAGGGGATGACAGTTTTAATGAAATTCAAGGACAGGATAAAGTTAAAGTTACAGGATACAGATTCCCTTTTTAGGGTTCCGTAGTCAACTAGGAACCCTTATAGTTTCACCATGTCTGTCTGTCTGTCCGTCCGTCCTCGCTTAATCTCTGTGGGATCCCTTCTTTTCGCATAATGTTCTTTGTCCTAATATACTTCGGCATAACGATTTTGGCACAATTTGTTTTGGCATAATAATACTTCGGCATAATTTTTTTAGGCATACATTTTATGTTGGCATAATCATGTTAAAGACTAATTTGTTTTGGCATAAATTTGATTCGCATAACGTTAGTAGGCCTAATGACTATTAGCATAACGTTAGTAGGCCTAAAGACTATTAGCATAATAATATTTAGGCATAAAATTAACAAAAATAACAAAAACAATTTTCATGCAAATGGTTTATTATAAATGTACTTGACATTATGTAAAGCAAACCAATTTGCTAAAGTTTCTGTAACAATCAAATAATATTGTTGGTTAAAAAATTAATATGCTGTGCTACAAAAGTTAGTGACAGAACCGAATTGCTGCAAAACCGACTCCACGTAGTCTTGTTTGTCCTACCCCTAGAGTGTTATTTAAAATCGCGTAGGCGCGTAGGGACGAGGCGGCCCGCGGGCTGAGGAGCAGGCGGCTGCGAGCGAGCCGCCGCGGCTGAGGCTGGCCGGCGAAGCCGGCCAACAAGCCGAAGCTGCGGTGGTGAGCGAAAGCCGTCTGCGACGATTAGAACGCGTGGGGCCGCCGGAGTCCCGCAGCGCCGGAGCCTTCACAGAAACCCTGCCTGCTGCATGTTGCATGCTTGCTTGAATGCTGCATGCTTGCTTGCATGCTGCATGCTACATTCTTGCTTGCATGCTGTATACTTGCTTGCATGCTGCATGCTTGCTTGCATGCTGCATGCTTGCTTGCATGCTGCATGCTTGCTTGCATGCTGCATGCTTGCTTGCATGCTGCATGCTTGCTTGCTGCATGCTTACTTGCGTGCTTGCTATCTAATACTCTAGGTGTTAATATTTTTTTTTATTGATATATCTATAAAAATATTTTTTAATATTTTTATGCGTAATTTATGCTTAAAATTTATGCTTTAGGATATTATGCTTAAAAAAGTTATGCTTTATAACTTTATGCTTAAAAAAGTTATGTTTTAGAAGTTTATGCCTAATAAGTTTATGCTTTAGAATATTATGGCTAATCATTATTATGGTAACAGACATTATGCTTAAAAAAATTATGCATGAGCTGTTATGCGTTATTATGTTATGCGAAAATATAATTATGCCAAATAACATTATGCTAAGTCATATTAGGTCTTAAAATTTTATGCAAATGGATAGGGAACCAATCTCTGTAACCGTTAGCACTAGAAAGCTGAAATTTGGTACCAATATGTATATCAATCACGCCGACAAAGTGCAAAAATAAAAATTGGAAAAAAACGTTTTATTAGGGTAGCCCCCCTATATGTAAATAGGGAAGTGGTTTTTTTTTTAATTACAACCCTGACGTGTGATATATTGTTAGATAGGTAGTTAAAAATGAATAGGGGTTTACTAAAATCATTTTTTGATAATGTCAATAATTTCGGAAATAATCGCTCCAAAAGGAAAAATTAAAGCGTCCCCCCCCCCTCTAACTTTTGACCCGTAGGTTTAAAAAATATGAAAAAAATCTGGAAAGTTGAACTTTATAAGTACTTTCTAGGAAAATTATTTAGAACTTGATAGAAAGAACAGTTTTTGTACAAAAAAGAAAAAAGGTTGTACAAAATAATTTTTGCGTACTTAGTATGTCAACGTAACAAATAGCCTTTTTTTAAACTTATAAGTAGGTACACTTATTGTGACGGACGGGAAACTACGGAACCCTACATTGAGCGTGGCCCGACACGCTCTTGGCCGGTTTTTTAAAACGTAGTCCCACACTAACACAACACACGAACTCATATACACAGTCAGCCACACAAGTACCACCTTCTTGTAGTTCAGCCAAACGCTCAACTGCTTCAACCGTATCATCTACTAAATAAGTTCTGTTTTACAAAGTCAAAACTTACTGTTTGTTACTGTTGTATATCGCAGCGCAATCTTTCATGGGGTAAACATCCAGTTTTACAGCCATCATACTGTTGAAGTCGTCTATTATATTGCTCCGCTGTAGAAATAAGATCATCGATGTCATAAATTTGGGTCATGTATTGATCGACAGGAAACGGCTCAGGGTGGGCAAGTATATGAAGGACTAGAAAAGTATGATTTGAAAGTAAAAAGCCTTCAAAAGCATGTGATTTTGGACGACTTTTATTTCTATTGTTTTTACGTCAGTGCAAAATCTTAATTAGAGACTACCTTCAAACTTAAAATTATGAAAAGACTGAGGATCTTCTTCTGGGTATTTGTTCATAGTCTCGTATGCTTTAGTTAATTATAGCTACATTTACACACTACAATCTCACACACTTACTACACATACACCTACACACACTCACCATCTTGTTTTCGTCTTTGCATTACATTTTGTTCTTGTTTCTGTTAATTCTTTTTTTTTAAATAGTTTAGTCACACTAGTTTGATTTTTGAATTGTCCTCTTTTTAATATGATCATGGTTTTGTTTGTTACGGAGAATCACTGACTCCTAAGTTACAGGCCTACACCTAGTTTAGGAGTCAGAGTAACTTATATTTTTGACCTTAATAAGCCTATATGTTCATAGTCATAGTCTAACGATGTAAACGCTGTTTTTTGTGTGAAATATTTTTTTTTATTATTTATTTATTATTTATTTATGGCGATTGTGACAGAAAGCACTACGAGGGTTCTTGGTTTTGAAATTCGTTTAACAACGATAGGCCCCAATTCTTCAATTTAGTGGTTTTCTTATTTATATTACCTTTCTAGATCCCCATCCGACCACCACGATTCCATCAATATTTATCGGCAAAGATGTAGGGTAGCGGTCATATCTGATCTTTCTTGTCTTCTGCAGCTGTCTGTGGAATTTGATATGCCTGAATAGCCTCAGGAGCACCAGGTTATTGGCCAAGGTCCTGGGGTTATAGGTGGGGTAGAAGTAGCACTCCATGACAGGAATTAAATCTCCGGAGCGGAAATGATACTCGCTGCCGACTCTTACGTTCACAATCTTGGGATTTTCTCTGTAGAATCGGTTGTTGTGAATTCTGAAATAAAATGTTATTGATGAGCATTGAAACCCTCGAGCACTGTCAAAACTAAATACGAAGATCCGCTTTATAGTTTCCTATTCTCGTTACTTGTGTGGTGTCCCCAGAGTCCTCCTTTAATTTCATACTTCAATTTATTATACTACCATAACCGTTTGACGTAACAGTTTCAAAATTGCTGAACAGCTGTAGCAACTGCTTAATACCAGCCTATTAATAATAATAATAACAAACCCGCAGGGCAGCTTGTGGCAAGCTGTCGGGCAGTAGCGACCCCGTGGACCTGACCTCCTGGGAGACCCTTTGTTCTTCATCTCTGGCTTGCCTTAACTGGCCGGCCAGAGTGAGCACTGACGAGGAACAAGGCTCCCACCTCACTCTTGCCTTAATTGGCTGGTTTGAGTGGAGATTCGCTAGAGCAAATTTGCTCGGGGGAAGGAAGTATTCCAGTAAGATGCTGGTAGGGATCTTGACCGTACTTCCGGAATTGTCCTGATAGCCGTGGAATACCTCTCCACTCCTCCAGCACCTCGATATATGTTGCCCCCTTGTCGCTACGTCACTATGTGCTAGCGGCCGTTTTCGGGGGCCCATTTACTGAGTGTGCAAGTCACCCCCTGCCTTTTTATCCGTGTATACAAGCATTGGTTAGGCAGGGGCCATAGCCATTCAATAGTTTCAGATAAGTAATCCATCTTAGCAACCCAAACCCATAGTCCAATACTTTCTTTATTCCATGACCTGCAATAGACCACCACCAACCGGGGGTTGACCTTAGGTGCACTTGAGTGGTGCATATAGGGATAATCGCCGGTTGGTGTCCCATTCCACATAAAGTTTTCCTCAAGGGGCCTCTGCGAGTTGGCTTCGGCCCCTCGTACGCCTTCCAAAGGTCCGGGACCTCAGGGTCCCGAGATACGAAAACGTAAAAAATAATAATAATAAAACCTTTATTTCGGACAATTAAGAATCCATATTCAATGTTAGTAATACATAAATACTTACAAACTAGTGTTAGTAAAATATTTCTAAGGCTAAACGATAACGCCCTAACCACGGAGCGTGTAGGACACACCCGCAAACGTATGCTGCCCGATCCAGTGACGTATCCACGGACAGTCCCACCTACCGCACAATGTGCGTTGCACTGCAGTGTGAATTAATGTCACACTGCAGTGGCCTGCAAAGGCCTCTTCTCATACAGAAAAGATACGAGCATTTATCACCACGCTTGCTCAAGGAGGATTGGCGATTTCGGACTCATATTAACTACAAGTTCAGGTTTCCTCACGTCCAAGATACATTTTGAAAGTACATGTGAATTTAAAAAGTCACATTGGTGCTTGCCTGAATTTGAACCCTACTACCTCATGTATAAGAGGTGGGTGTCTTAACCACTAGGCCATCACGACATTGTAACCAGAAACTTTATATACCATTATCATTTAATTTACTTGTTCATCATTTCGTTTCGAGTCTGCGCAAAGCCTAAACATACGTACTTACAATTGCAAGCAAGAAGCAGCAGTGATGATGACGTCACTGGACAAGATGGAGCCGGCACAGACGAACACGTCCATCACGTGGACGCTCACTATGAAGGGGAACATCTTGATCTTGGTTCTTCTGCCCATGTATATCCTCCTGGTACTAGAGCTGTTGAAGTTAGTAGGTTCCGGTTCTGAAAACTTTATGAGTTTAGGAAAAATCAATTTGGGAAAATAATTAAGACAATCATCATTATGTTTATAAATTAATAATGTGATGATGATTGATACATCAATACTATACTAAACAATCATTCTGCTGGTTAGTTAAAGGTTTCATAACGACAAGAGACTGGCATTAAGCACCACCAGATTTCAAACTTACATTAATAGTAAGACAATTTTTATGACGTTTTCATTTACTAATGTCAATGATGTTCAAGGTAAACTAAAAAGGACTAGCTATAAGGTAGGCCTGTGCCTGCTTAAGATTCTTAATCATGAGAGGCGGGCAATGCCAGACGCGTAGCATTAAGAAGTCACGCGTTAATTTTAAAGCCTGACTCCACGCATTTTTTGAGATTCGATGATAAAATACCCAAATAAAGAAAAATCGTGAACCAACTAAATATTGTTGTTGCACTCAACCAGCAAAGAGATGCTGTATGAGGCTTCAAAAGAAAAATATTATTTACTTACGCCATTCTTTAAAGTCTAGCTTATAACCATCTTCTTTTATGAGTGGTGCTATCGGTGTTGTCTTGGTGAAATCAGTTTCATTTAAATCATTAATTTTCTTTACGAAATCTTTAACAAAATTTACAAATTCTTCACTGTTAGAAAATACTGGATCATCGTCAGTGATATTTTTTAAAGATGTATCATCTTTAGCCGTAAACAAAATTTCAGTGTGATGTTCTATCGTTTCCTTATATGTGGTATGATGACGTAAAAGTTTGTTTTTCTTTAATTTAACGAAATGATTTAAAGGTTTAGCGTCCAACGCGTCTTCTATTAAGTCATACAATGATATTCCTTTTCTACTCTGATTTCCTGTATCAGGTCGAGCAGCATCTATAACCTTGTCGTATGCCTCAAAATTGTTTACTGTCATGCTGTTTAAATTAGTATGCATTGTTAACATAGATTTGATTCTCGGTTTTGCAAGAAAGTGTGGACTTAAATTAAGTAGTTCGAATAAGTTATTCACAATATTTTGGACATCGTTGTTTACTTTTGCGTATAAATTTAATTTGGATTTTAATATACTCTCAAGAAATGTTCTATGATTATGTGTAGCTACCACCACAGGAATGAGAAACAAGGTCATTGTAGTTAACTTCATCTTATATTAATTAAAATTACTTAAATAATTACATGTACGGATTGACTTAGGTGTATACAATAAAAACTTTGAATTAATAATAAAGTGCTTAAAAATTCAATAAATGTGTTCCAAATTGAATATTTTATTACTTGGTTATTTTCGATTTCTCAATAGTAAGAAAATAAAACAAAAGCCATAAATCACATTTCAATATATTGAGCACTACTTTAAACACAACGATTTGAAACGGTTGTGAAATTTTCCATTATAATTATTTTGTATTCCATTTCTTTGATATAAAAACGTATCTTTTTTAACATGTATTTCATCAAGAATACTCTCTTATACTTCATTATTTTCACTATCTTCGTTCAAATTAAGAGCCTTGTTGAAATTCGTGTAGAAGATAGCAATATACTCATAACTGAAGAGGCAATACGTAAAACTGTCAACAGTATATTCTCCACTCTTCATCTTGTGGACGTGGCCCAGAACCCGAAGTTGAAGGAATTCGCAGCAATCCACAACTTCTTCGTCTCCGTCACTTTACAAGATCATGAAAATCTAAACGAAATTGAAAGACTAACCAAAGTTGATAACATCGATAATAATACTCAATATTTTATTACAAAAGTGAACGAAGTATTAAATGAAGATAATAAAAGCTACGACGTAACGGATGATGAATATGTTACTGCATACGTAGAAACATTTATTAGAAAACTTGAATACTTAAAATATAAATATGGTTTTGCTAACAATGATGCTAATTTTAGTATAAAGCCTGAAGTCTTGAACCATTTGCTTTCGGGTGATAGTTTAGAAAATAGTACAGAAACATCACAAGAAGCTAATGATACTGATGGGGACCTTTTAAAACAAAGTGAATTTTGGAGTAAGTTTAATATTATATTTGTTAATTTTATCATGACTTATACACATTGTCAAAGAAGGGAATTTTCATCGACACCGATTAGCTGCCTAGCAGAATTTGTTGTGTGGGAGCCAAAAATCGGAGAAGAAATGGTCATAAGGATCTATTAATTATTTATTTTATATTATACTTTATTTAATTCATTAACTTTGCAGAGCCTAAAGTTAGTCGACGCATTTTTGAGGGCAAGAGACGTAAGATCTCGGAGTTTCCCTTTGTGGCCAGCGTCCAGTTCTTTAAGAAGTTCCAATGTGGTGGCTCCATCATACATTCAGATCTTGTCATCACTTCAGCATCTTGTTTGCAGCTGTAAGAATTATTTTTTGTAAAATATGCAGTCAATTTCTGAAACTATTAATTTGCCTACCACATTTTTTTTACATGTCTATTGCCTTATAGACTTTTCTTAAAAATATTTTGAGAAGCTGCTATTTATTAACGTTTTTCATCCACCAGAGCTTGGAACAACCGATTTTTTAGAGAGAACCCGGCATTCCTCTCAGTGCAAGTCGGCTGCGATTTATACGAAGCAGGAGACGAGAACATCCCAATTCTAGAGGTCTACTTCCATCCGGATTATAACCCTAAGAATTTGAGGAACAACCTTGCTATCATGCGGTTAGAACGTGTCCTGAAGTTCAGAACACTGTCCACAAGAATAAAGAAGATCGATATTGACAGGACTCCCGGCCAGCTGTCTGCGAATACTCCAGGAATTACCATTATTGGTTGGGGTGCGAGGAGCGTAAGTGGTTTTTGTCATGGTATTTGGAGCTTGACTGACCTATTAGTACCGTGGATGCAAGCGCTGTTGAGGCATAGGAATATTAAAATGTTTTATAAAAAAAATCTCAGCAGCAGTTTTTAGTTAGGAAGTTACTAGTTTAATATCTTCGTGCTATGAGAGTGCGAACGAGATTGACCGCACGGCGCGTTGAGTCAACACAGCGCAGACTCTTAGACGACATGTGATGGGTATAAATAAACAATAAGAAGAACACGCCGTGTGCACAGGCCAAAGTCAAAGTCAAAATCATTTTATTCAAATAGACCATTCAAAAGTACTTTTAAATTGTCAAAGTGACAGACAGAAAATTGAAGCTAAGTACTTGTTCAAGCAGTAGGTTTCTATGGAGAATAACGAGCAAGAAGTAAACACACATACTTGTGCTGTGTTGTTTCTTTCGAGTTTGACCGACATGGATGAAATTATGAAATCATCAAAGAACTCTCCCCAACTATTGTCTTTTTACAGAGCACCAATATCGTCAGAAACATTTGGCGCAACCGCCTCGCGTCAGCGACACTCGACTTCTATCCATATAAGGATTGCCAAGAAGTTTACTCCAAGTAAGTGCAGCATAGGTTTTCCCTTTTTGTGTTCCGTATTACCAAAATAGTACTTACAAAAGGAACCCTTATAGTTTTGTCATGTTCGTCCGCTCGTCCGTTCTCGGCTTACCGCCCAAACGGATAGTGCTAATTAAACTTTATGTACAACACCGTACAAAGGCGGACTTCATTTATAACGTCTACAAAGTGCCAATTTAAATCATAAAGTACGCCTAAAGTGAGTATGGTTTTTTTTTTTGTTTTCGTATTTATCAAGCGACGGATCTTCAAGGTATAAATCGTCAATCCCTAAGTTATCAAGATGAACACTAACACCACTAATACCATCGGAGCCTGTACAACCGTTGGTCACGGTTCTCATTCGTAGATTTCTGTCACTTATTTCGAAGCTCAGAAGCCAGAAAGTCTGACAATCAGTCTAACCAACTGGGCATTTTTGGATTAAGCTGCATATGGCCTGGAAGCCTGGACTTTTATTTCTTTATTTTGTCAAATCTGTATCTACGCTCATCTCATTCTCGTTAATTTCAGGGAGTACGTGGACCACAAGAACTTTTGCGCTGGATTTATTTCCAAAGGTGGCGGTGCATGTAACGTAAGTTATTGAGAAAATAACCTTACATTACGTAATGAAGGAGATGTAATCATTTGAAGGGGTTAGACAATCGTCTTTCGTGTTTCGTATTTCATCGTTTGTCTTTTGTCTTTCGTCCCGCATGACGAGAACCTCGTGAACGCTGTGCAAAGTATCTTGACTTGACTTGCAAGGCTCTCGACATGTGGGGTGTTTTTTTTTTTGGTGAGTGGGAAATCATCCAATGACTGCTCCCGTCCTGGGTGCGGCGGGAGGGCGTGTCAGACTCTTACTGACTAAAACCCACTCATGTTCCTTCGATTGCCCTTTATGTTCCAGGGTCACGGTAACTATGATAAACATTCCGCAACCCCAACATGTGGGGTTGCGGAATTAAATTGATAATTCAGCAATCAATGTGGCATGTTGAAATGTTTATTATTTGATTATAATATAGATGATAATTATTATTTTATGCAGCGAGACGCCGGTGGTCCTGGTGTCGCATACGGCAAGTTGGTTGGCGTCATCAGCTTTGGTGCTCCAAACTGCGGCACCCTTGACGCTCCCACAGTCTTCACGAAACTCGGCTTCTACACTGAGTGGATAGAAAACATCATGGAAATGGTCAGTATTGTTATTGTATTCCATTTGTTTAACTAATATACGAGTACACAGAAATTACTGTGTTTAAATATGCATATACAAATAAACGCGTTTAAAATAAAAAAATAGCAGCCCACCGGTTGTAGAACTATATAATATACACATATTATAAATGCAAAAGTCTCGCGCTAAGATAACCAAAAACATATTCGTATTCACAGGACCCTAAAGAAGTAAAAAATAAAACGAATTTAAAATTTCTGTTCCACCTGCAATTCCAGGATCCACCAACCGTTGCAAGGAGTACCACAGAGAGAACAACTAGGCTTCATCTGGATCTAGATCAGTTCTTAACAAAATCGTGGAACACATATAAGATCAAACCGGTAGTAGAGAGTAGCGAAGAAGATGAACTTCTATTGCGAGAAAACCCAACACCACTTCAGAGGAAAGAAACTCCAGAACTTCCAGAAAACTTCCAAACGGAAGCAACGCCACCTGTACTAACAGAACCACCACCGTCAGATACAGAAGACGGCTTGAGAACTTTAGATGAAAACGCACTTTTCAAAGATTTCATTTCTACAATGTTTGGTGACGAAGACGTAAAAGAATATTTGGAAGAATTTGAAACTGATAAGAAACCTACAGCATATCACAAAGCAGTCGCTTCTAAAGTTGAATACAAACCGACTGAATCAACCAGAGAATATGAAACAGGCGAATCGCCTATCGAGAAGGGAACACTAAGAATTATAACGACAAAGAAAGAACTTGACGAATTGAAAAAAATTACAACGGACCAAAATATTGCTAGACTCATTAATGATATTGACGTAAAAGAATTATTGACTTCAGAAAACAATGAGAACTTTAACGAAAGTGAAAAGAAAACTTCAAAGGTTATAGAACCTTTACAAGGTCAGAAAATAGACAAAACGTTTAAAGTAGGTAAAGAAGAAAGTATTACTAGTGATGATACTTCTGATGATTATGATTCTGGGTACGAACCTTATTATTCTCACGGTAAAAATGGTACATTATTCCCAATATCTACCTACACTACGCATTATAGCGTACCACATAATACGTTTACTGTAAAAAATTATACTGTAGGTAAATCTTTGTGGTCTATGGTTGAAAATCATGAGGATAAAACTATTTAGAAATATTTTATTACTATAAACAGTGGTAATTTGTTCGATTCAATACCAATCACTCGTAATCATTATATTCTTGTAAATTATTTACAATAAATAGTATGTAAACTTATAATAATTTTGGACTTTTAATAAAATATTAAATTCGGAATTTCTTTTATTTCTAATGTACTGGGAGGATACTCCACTGGACAAACAATTTTAGCTGAATGTGAATCCTTGAGATGAATATTTTAGGTCATTACAACACTAAAGAAATTATCTGAAATTGATAAAGTACCTACCTAGTAAGCTGTTATTTGGGATTACTTGTAACAATTTTCTCAACGGGTCGTGATGGCCCAGTGGATAAGGCCTCTCGTGTAAGAGGTTGTGGGTTCGAATCCGGGCAAGGACCAATGTGACTTTTTCAATTCATATGTACTTTCTAAAGTTTATCTTGGACATCACTGACGTCCCGTGCCTCGGAAAGCACGTAAAGCCGTTGGTCCCGGTTGTCATTCGTAGAACTTTGACATTCGTTACGGGTAAGCCGGAGAGTCTGACCAGTCTAACCTAACCAAGAGGTACCGTGTCGCCGTCATAGGCGGTCGCTTCACGTAAAACACTGGTACCCAGCTGAATCCGGTTAGGCTGACCCCAACACAGTTGGGAAAACGCTAGGGAGATGTAATGACTTGTAACAATTTTCTACCTTCCATACTATGGTTAATTTAAGTTCAGTGCATATTTAAGTTTTCTTTTCATTTTATGAAGAAAAGGTCAGAAGATAAAAAGTAAATATTACTTTAGTTCTGTCAAATTAAAAGACTATTAAAAACACGGCTACTAAAAATGCGTCGATTTACATCAGGCGCTGACTGATTTTCAAGACTGAACTTATTTATCTTCTGACCTTTTCTTAATGAAATGAAAAGAAAAGGATGCACTGAACTTAAGTACTTTGTGAATAAGGCATCATTATTTTATTTAATTCAACTAAAACTGGTTAAATGTCGGAGTTGGGATGGCCTTGGATGGCCTAGTGGTTGAAGCACCCGCCTCTCATGTAAGGGGTTCAAAGCTGGCAAGTACCAATATGTATTTTTAATTCATATAATTATGTACTTTCTATAGTTAATTGTGGACATCATGCACATTGGTAAAGGAAAACATCGTAAGGAAATCTTGGACTTACAATGAATAAGTCCAAAATCCGCCATGCTTGATCAGAAGTGAGAAGATGACTAATGAAGGATGACATGACACCTCTTTTTTGTCCACCATTAGGCATCTCCTCAGCAAGCCCTTTGTGAGGCTTGGTGCTATTAGTAGGACAGTAATAGGTTGGTATTATTTTTATTACTTTACCTAAAACTTGAGCACTCTAAATTCTGTCTATAATATCGGGCGCCACCGTTAACGTTTCAGTATTTCTAGGCCGAATGCGTAAACCGAAACGTAAAAATCAATTGTGAAAAACGTACCTTACTCGCCGGCAGATGTCGCTCTCTCCTCTCTACAAGTCTACAATTCAATTTCGGTCTTGGGTGGTGATAAGATTATTTTTACAAGGGACAAACCACATTTACGAGGTAAAGAAACCTTATTTTGCTATTAATTACTGTGCTTTATGATCTTGCCTATTGTTTCCAACAAATTGTGAGTCGTAATATTTATAAATAAGGTAAGTAAGTTGCAAAAAAATCACTTTACTTTGGGTTGTCAAAATAAGTATGTAAGTGGTTTCCAAATTTGAATTTAATTTAATTTCTAAGAGACACCTAGATTTCTTTTGTTTCTTGATGGTGCTTTATTTTACTTTAGAGTTAATTATTTCCTTTCTGATTTATTTGAGATTCCGGTGAAGTTCGTGTTATGTAACTCTTCCCTATTGATCGCTGCAGACATAACCTCTAATGTCAAATATTTTCACCTATATTTTTCCTGTAACGAAACAATTAAACGAAAAAATGTGTAGTGGAGAGATAAATTAACTTTTTAACATATACCACAGTTTCTAAACATTAAATATTTCCAATTATAGCCTTAACCAATATGTTTTATCAGCCACCTACTTACTCAGTATATTTTATCTTTACGATAAAATGGTTTTGAAATTTACCTAGGTTTAAAGGTAAGCACATAAGTGTATTTACTGTGATTATACTCATACAAGCTTTGTTTATATGACTGGTGACCAATAAAAATGTTTATGAATAATGTTTAAGAAACATTAATTCAATGGAATACCAAAACAAACCTTAAGTGTTGATAATAACTGTGGTAATAATGTATGGCTAGAAGCAGTTTTTATGTTTGGATTTTCGTAATAATTAATACACTTCAAATTAAAAATTAGGAAGTGACTAGGTACCTCTTATAAAAATAATTTTTATGTCAAATAATAATTATGATTTTGTTAAGGAAAAATAGACAAAATCAGTTTATAATTATTTTGGACTCCATCTTAATATTGTTTCAAGTTGTATGTGAAAAGTTTTTAGTGAACCCCATCATGTTCACAATCCTTGACACAAACAATTACAACTAGGATAAAGGATAAATAAATAAACGAATAAACTTACAATTGAAGGGACATAAATAAATCAATGCTCTGTAAGTGCTAAAACACATTTTCCTCGTCATAAAGTATGTTAGCAAAGGTAAAATAGTATATTTTGCGGTGTCAAGATTCAACCATTGCACTCGTAAAATGCTTCAATGTGTAATTCAATAATGATATAGAGTCACGATAGCAACGAGTTTAATCTTTCGAACACACGTGATTTGAGACCCAATAGAAAGACATTCATTGGTCGTTGAAAGGTTAAACCATAGTAATTTTTAGTTGCTAAGTTGTTAATATTAATAAATCTAAATATTTTTTGTAAAAGATGAATAAAAATAAAGAAAATGACATTCCAGTGCCATTTTGATGACCTAATGAAAATAATCTGACTTTGATTTTTATCTGTGCAGCGACATGGCTAACTTCTTGATGCGCCGTGCGCTGCTCGAAGCGGTCCGAGTGCCAGTTTGTGCACGTGCCTCCTCCTCCGTTGGAGAGCTCTCCAAGGTAAGTCTTTACCATGTATTTTACGGGCTTGTGGGTTCGAATTGTTAAGAGACCTTGACTGCTAAACCGGTGGATTTGATTTTCATCCAGGACATATTTTCTGTGATGAGCATGTTTTTTCTGTGTCTGAGTGTAATTAAACTAAAGTGTATTTATAAATTATTATATAAGTATGTCTATCAGTTGTCAGGTTTCCATAGTACTAGCTCTGCTTAGTTTGAGATCAGATGACCATTTGTTTTATTTGTCCACAAGTAGGAGAAAAGGGAGGTATGAAGTGATGGAGACTTAAGATATGGTCTATCTTTGTGGAGTTTAGTATCCCACGGGACCATACACCTGTCTCTAAGTGTGAAGTTGGATAGGTTGGATTGTTGAAATTTACACAAAATCGGATATTTGGAACACCTGTGCGAAGCAGGGACGGGTTGTTGATATCTAATATCATAAACCTCATTCAGGGTTTCCACTAACCCAAAAATTACAGATAATTTGGTGTGTGGAAACATTGAAATTAACCAGTTTTTGTACATTTCCAGATCGGCAATCGCGAGTGGGTAGGCTATGGGTTCAACGGCCAGCCCAACTACATGGACAGGCCCGACTTCCCCATGCCCGCTGTCCGCTTCCGTGCTGACACACCTGACGTTAAGGTAAACCTTACCGAATTCACTTTTATACTTATATTTCACATTGTACATAATGGTATAGTGCATTGAGTATGTTTCTGGCATGACATTATCAACAAATTCTTACAAACACTTCTTGAACTGATTCACTAAAGTCTGAGTGATTTTCTCTACATGTCACTCAGTACTTTCCTACATCATGAAGGTATGTAGGAGTGTACTGAGATGCTCTCATCCTCGATGATATTGTCATCAAGGAAGTCAATCAAAGGAGTCTAAATTTGTTTCATGCAACGCAATATGAACCTTATTTTAACTTTCATAGGGTATAGTTTGTATTACCCAAGTAATGCAAATATTTTACCAAATTGTGAAGTTGCACCATTAGAGTATTTGTAAACACTGGCCCCATTGTTTGCTTAAAATGCACGAAACACAATATTGAAGCATAAAAGAGATATTCAACCGATTTACAAAATAAGCATTCTGACTGTAACACAGGATGTTAACTTATTTTGCTTTTTATTTCTAGACTAGCTTCTGCCCGCGGCTTCGCTCGCGTTAGAAAGAGACAAAAAGTAGCCTATGTTACTCTCCATCCCTTCAACTATCTCCACTTAAAAAATCACGTCAATCCGTCGCTCCGTTTTGCCGTGAAAGAAAGACAAACAGACAGACAGACAGATAGACACACTTTTCCATTTATAATATTAGTATGGATTCTTCATTCTAAGTCGATAATGAAAAGACATTTGATAAAACTATTTTAACATAGATAAGAATCTAAGATTTAGCATCCCTCCTACTACATACTTCAGTGATTTCTGCCTATGTCTAGGTTGGAAATAATATTTTTCAGTTTAAACGACAGTGTATGGTAATTAATTATAGTATCGAGATCATACACGTGTTTTTCTGTCCAAAAACACGAGGTGACTCCTAGCACTAACTTTGGCTTAGCACTATACCTGTCACTGTTACACAACTGCCAAACGACAAGTGTATGATAGAGACGGGAACATGGCTAAGCCAAAGTGCTTAGTAACGTCTATTTATCTTGCTATAAGATTAATATCTGAATACTGAAACGCTACTCAAATATTTAAGAGCTGCTTAAACGATTGAGCAGCTCTTAAACTTTGATTTTAGTCTCAAAAATTACTTTTGAGTAATTTTTTCTCCTACTAGACACTCAAACTAAATTCAAAATTTCAAATATCCATATTTTGACCCTTTAGGTGCTCCGCGAAAAGGAAAAGGGAGACTGGCGCAAGCTGACCTTAGAAGAGAAGAAAGCGTTGTACCGCGCCTCCTTCTGTCAGACCTTCGCCGAGTTCCAGGCGCCCACCGGAGAGTGGAAGGGAATCCTGGGCTGGTCTCTCACCATTGCTTCTCTTGCCGTCTGGATCTATATGGCCATGAAGATCTTTGGTAAGCCCAGATTTTAGTTTCAGTCTTGAAACTTACACCATCGCCCCTATTGGCTTTGCTCCCATTAAAAATTTTTTGTTATCAGCACAATCGCGTGTTTAAGTATTGTACACTAATTACCAGTCACCCTATATCATCCTATACAGGGTGTCCCACGGCTATGCCACTAGAGGGAAAGTACCTTAAATATTGTAGATAAAACATTTTACTGAAAGAAAACATTATTTGAATTTTAAAAACAATTTAAACTGCATTCATAGATACTTAAATAATTAAATGCTTGGGCTGGGAAACGAACTTGTACGAGGAAAAATAATCACCCTGTTGTTTTATTATACCGATCGAAAGGTACACGGACAAATTCCCTCTGCGGTGTAGCTCATGAAACAATTTCTTTTCTCTGCAGTGTACAGCCCCCTACCGGAGTCCCTGAGCGAAGAGAACCAGAAGGCACAGCTTAAACGTATGCTGGACCTGAAGGTAAACCCCGTGGACGGACTCGCCTCCAAGTGGGACTACGAGAACAACCGCTGGAAGTAAACTGACGCCTGGTAAGTAACAGTTAAAGTTATTATTATTATTATTATTTGTAGACAGGCAGGCAGTTGAAACAACTGATAATGCCCGCATCCTGTTAATTCTCACTGGTTCATTCCTTGCAGTTGAGTATATATTTGTCGAGTCGATTTTTAAATTGGTTCACACTTACTTATATTGCTTTTTTCATTAGACTATTAAAAAGGCAGAGTGTGAGACTAAACGCAGACAGCCATAACCCCGACAGCATATGTCCGACGATCATATACTTTGAAAAAATCGTTTATGTTCTTGTTATTTTGTCGGCGAAGAGTCCTGCCGAAATAAAATCTTGTCGGCGTAGTGGCCGAAATTTAAACGTCAATTTTGTCTGCGACCCAGTCTTAAACAAAGTCTAATATGTAGAGGTTGTCAATCGATTCCCACCGGGAACAATTCTTATGACACTCGCTAATAGTGTAGCTTTCTGCCTATAAAATATTTTTATAGGCAGAAATAAGCAAACATAGATTTTTCTAGTTAATTATACCATAGGAATGGTCCATATTTCAGGATAAAAGTAAAAATTCTATAAATTGTGTCACAAATTATTTAAATTTTCTCTCTCATATTCCACTTTACTTTTTTAGTTAACATTTTATAAGGATAGAAATGTGATTTAAATGAGAGCCAAATATTTTTTTAATAAACTTTATTATTTTAAAATAGGTCTCGATCAATAATTTTGACTATAATTTCTTCTTGAGCTATTTTTTAATGTAATGAATTTATTAAGATGTCTGGGATTGAAAGATGACGAGCAAATGGACATCAATGGTATAGCAACAAATGTCAATGTTGAATGATAGTTATTTGATTGCGTGGCATAAACTGTGACGTCATCAAGCTCTCCAAAATGGCGGGCGTTTGAGGTGCACGTGTAGGTTAGCCATTTTTAACTTTATTAACTTTATTTTAAATACACATTACTTATTGTTATTCAAATGTTATTCGAGTGCGATGTTAACTGCTTCTTCCTTAACCTTTTGACGACAGTCGCGCTGCTTTTGTCTTTCTATTGTGTCTCGAATCTCGTGTGTTCGAAGGTTTAGTTTTGACTGATGACTAAATGCAGTTATTTTGTCTAATTACAGGTAAGCTGGTGGGTGCTAAGCCTGTAGGACGCTGTTACTCCGGGCCTAGAGTAGAAACAAATGTAATATAAGTGATAATATCTGTGTAAGATAAATAAATTGCAATTCCACACAATGTCTTCCTTTTATTTAACACCGAGTATTGTCTGCAACTCGTCATGCATATAAACAGTCTATTACGTACAAACTTGCAGACGAAAAGATTTTCAAATTTATTCTTTCAAACGTAGACTTACAAGACGCACAGACTTATGTACTTCCAGAATTTCAGACGTTCTGGCTTTCAGACATTCGGATTTTTAGACGTAGCCGTTCAAACTTTCAGAACGTGAATGATATTATAAGTAAAAAAATGTAGATAGGTTACCTAAACTAATTTCTACATTAAAAAACCGGTCAAGTGCGAGTTGGACTCGCGCAACGAGGGTTCCGTTATTTTTTTTATGAAATAACTACAAATTTACGGTTTTCGGAGTTTTTTCTTTACTTGTGATACATGACCTTGCTTCTTGCCCAATTTCATGATTCTTGGTCAATGGTAAGTACCCTATAGGTTTTAAATCCCTCGCAAATATCTAAATGAAATAAAAACCGCCGTATCTTTTTATAACGTTGATTTAAAAACTTGATTTTTTCACTGCTTTGAGAGATAGCAGATCTGAGAATGTGATATTAATTTCAGCTTGATATTTTGACGCGTTTCTGAGAAAAAGGTTCTTGACAGACGGACGAACGTAATGACGGACGGATGTGAACTAATTAAAAATTTATGGTTTTCAGAGTTTTCCCTTTTCTTGTGCTATATGACCTTGCTTCTTGCCAAATTTCATGATTCTAGGTCAATAGGAAGTACCCTATAGGATTTTGAGTTTTGATTCTCTTGAAAATGTCTAAATATGCAATATAAACCGCCGTATCTTTTGATTGCGTTGATTTAGAAACTTGATTTTTTCACTGCTTTGAGAAACAGCAGACCTGAGTATGTGATATTAATTTCAGCTTGATATTTTGACGCGTTTCTGAGAAAAAGGGTCTTGACAGACGGACGAACGGGAGGACGGACGGATGTGAATTAACTACAAATTTACGGTTTTCAGAGTTTTTGCTTTACTTTTGCTACATGACCTTGCTTCTTGCCAAATTTCATGATTCTAGGTCAATGGGAAGTACCCTATAGGTTTTGAGTTTTGATTCCCTTGAAAATGTCTAAATATGCAAAATAAACCGCCGTATCTTTTTATTGCGTTGATTTAGAAACTTGATTTTTTCACTGCTTTGGGACATAGCAGACGTCAGTATGTGATATTAGTTTCAGCTTGATATCTCGACGCGTTCCTGAGAAAAAGGTTCTAGACAGACGGACGGACAGACGGACGCCTGATGTGAACTAACTACAAATTTACGGTTTTCAAAGTTTTTCCTTTAATTGTGCTACATGATCTTGCTTCTTGCCAAATTTCATGATTCTAGGTCAATGGGAAGTACCCTATAGGTTTTGATTTCCTTGCAAATATCCAAATAAGCAATATAAACCGCCGTATCTTTTTATTGCGTTGATTTAGAAACTTGATTTTTTCATTGCTTTGAGAGATAGCAGACCTGAGTATGTGATATTAATTTCAGCTTGATATCTCGACGCGTTTCTGAGAAAAAGGGTCTTGACAGACGGACGGACGGACGGACAGACGGACAACAAAGTGATCCTATAAGGGTTCCGTTTTTACCTTTTGAGGTACGGAACCCTAAAAACGGCACGATAACGCACAGTCTTATACATTACACCTCAAAGTAGAATCGCATGATTGAAGTAGTGCGAGTGAAAAAGAGATAAACGTCAAATAAATGTCAACGCGATACTCAGTGTTGGTCAAATAGCTACCTTTTAAAGTGCCACTTTTTACTACATATAACCCTCTACACGATTTTACTTATAATATCATTGACTTCCGTCTTTCAAACGAACAGACTTTCAGATTTCTAGACGTAAATATAGGCTGTCACACATACATACATACATACACAAACAAATTGGGGAATAAATGAATTAAAACACATTCTGGAACAAATTTTCTCTATATTTTTTTATAAAAACAACGTGTCAACATAAACAATGCCGTCCTGAGCACTGACACGTCACTACTGTGACGTCAGCTATGGGGATACGCGGTCCTACGTGCATCCTTCTTATAGCATTTACTATCACTTAGAGCTTATATATACGTACCAGTTTTACATCGAAACTAATGGATTTCAAGCCCTTGTATGTATACTAACCTTTAGGCGCCTTAATGCTAGGTTTTGCCTAACCGTTTAAATAGTGAATGGTGGTGGAAAAAACTAAAATAATGATGGTTTGGTTTGGCAAACCAAATCATAATTACCTAATAATATTTTTTTACTTTGTTACTTTTTAAAACACTTGTTATTTTTTTTTGATTGATTTATGAAAAGCTTTTTTCTTTAATCAAACTTTTCTCCCACGTGTAAAAATAAAACATGGCAGATTTGGAACAACACAATTAATTAAATAATTAAGTTAATCGTGTCTAAGTAATTGTAATGTAGAATTATTTTTTTGATCGGCTATTTTTATTCTTAGCGCCAATATCATTATTTATTAGCAATCATCTAGATCTACAGATTGGTGTAAAACTGGCACGTAATAAGCATAATTAGAATTCGTCCGTTTAGATATTAAAAAGTTACAAGTTCTTGGATTTTTAAACATGAAAATGATATGACATGACGCCATCTTGATTTATGTTTTAATAAAACATTTTTTTCTAGTGTTCTAATCAACTAGGTTTAAACTTTTACCATAAACTTAATTGAATAATTTGGTACTAGGTAATTGTCTGATTATGCGTTATTATTATTCTAAGAATAAGCATTATGATTTTTGATCTCATTAGCCTGCCTCTTTGGTCTATTGGTCGTAAGACCGGCTGCTGATTTGCTGATTAATCTGACTAGGCCTTTTAAGCAATTATTAATCAGGCAGTAGGTATTTATCTCACCAAATAAATATTGAACTTGTAACTTTATAAATGAAAACTAAATGGTCTTGTTCATTAATTACAAAAATACTGTTGGACAAATACTAGGAATAACCTACATTTTAACTACCATGCACCCACCAAAATGGATACATAATTATTAAAATATACATCCCAATCAATCGTTACAGTAATTATAATATAAATTATTTAAAAACACCTATCACATTCTTAATAATTTAAGTCTCAACATCGATCGAATATTATTTTTTTTTTAACAAATTCATATTTTTAAAACTTATCTTTAAGTTTAAGTTTGAAACAAACTAAGTAGGATTTAGAACTTATATTAAGTCTTAAAATAGTGAGAAAGGCGCAGGAAG
Source organism: Athetis lepigone (assembly GCA_033675125.1). NCBI lineage: Eukaryota > Metazoa > Arthropoda > Insecta > Lepidoptera > Noctuidae > Athetis > Athetis lepigone. The sequence continues at coordinate 13,050,504 of CM066221.1, forward strand.
GGAAGAGCCTACTGAATGCCAGTTTATTACGAGCTTAAAAGATATAAAAAAAACCCACAAAGATAGTCTGCGTAAAATTAACGAACGCGTTGGTAAAATTTTGCTCTGCCTTCTCCAATAATGCGATATCGATTTTTATGATTGCTGTTTTTAAAATATAACGACAGTGCGAGTAACTGAGTCAGAATAACACATGACTACTGTTAACGAAGCTTTCAATATGATCATATTTTAAGAATTAAAAATACAATCAATAAATAATATAATTAATATAAAAAAAATAAGTTAGTAGTTATGGTGACACACACAATTATAGTATTAAATCATGAAGTAGACTAGGTCTAAATTGATAAGCTTGTTCAAGTAAGCTACTGGCATTCAAATATTTAGAGTTAAACACGCATGATAAACAAATATTATGTCAATAACAATGTTATAGGATGTGGTACTAGTAATGTAAGTTTTTGCAATGCGGTACCCAAAGAATTTGATCTACATTGAAGTCTACTACAAACCATTATAGTACTGCAACATTCGGAAGGCCTAAAGATATAATAATATTTGGAAAGAGATCAAGACATTGTGCCCAAATTATACAGATACATAGATTTTAGACTAAGTGACTAGATTTTACGACTAGAATAGTCAAAACTAAATAATCTCATTTAGACAACGTGCCTAAGAATACTTTTAAAGCTACTTCTCTGACATTGAAAGCGACATAGAAATATATAGATAGATAAAAGTTGATACATTATACATTAAAATAAGTTATCTTCTCCTTATAGTAATCATAAGAAAATTTTCAGGGATATTTTTCGTCCCTTTATTTAGTCTGTGGACAAATTTGGTCTACAGAAAAGACTAACTCATTACCGTTAAATGGAATGTCACTATGTCAGATATTTATTTGAAAAAGGAATATTTTATCTAGGTGTGACTTATACATATAAGAACTTCAGTTTTAATAATATTATAATAAAAAGGAGAATGAAAATCATTATTTGTATTTGTGATTGTTCAAAATTGTCCACAAACCACAATATTCACATAATAATATTTTATTTAAAATTAATACGATATATTTAATGTTTCTAACACACCAACGACCGTAAACATTTATTGTTTTATTTTTATCTAATTAGCGACGTATTTAGGCTTACACAATTATATAAATTGTTATTTTATAACTGCATACACAGTTATGCACCATTACTGAAATATTTTTATTTACGTTCAAAACCATGTTTTAATTATTTATAAATTGTTTTTATTTTATTAAATATTTTTAGCTGTATCTATTCTCTGGTTCTATAGATTTTTTTTTTTCAATAATACTACTGTCTGTTTTCCACTAGACACATTAGTACAAGTTATTGTATTCCTGCTTTATTTTGACTAACATTCAAAACATGGTTTTACCTTCTTATTATTCTTAATTTGATTTTTACAACTCAATTTTTTACTTATGTAATTTAATACTTACATAAACGAATCCGACAAAAAGATTTATCTAGCTAAAATATAGAAACGCCCCGTCTTATGTACAGAACGCAAAATCATATCCTTTTTTTAGACACAAACACGCTTTTCTAAATTTTAAATTTTCAAATTATGGAAGTCAAAATTTGGCATTTTATTTAATACATTTATCGAATCTTACCAAACCGCATTAATTTATTATTCACTAATTTTAGACGCTTTCCTCTTTTTATTATTGCCAAGAATGCCTCAGTACCCGATTAGAGGAAAATTCTTTAAAAGCGCGCCATCTGTTGTCGAATAGCGAAAGTAAGATTTTATTGCATCGCACCATTTATTATTTATTTTATAGTATTAATATAGTAGGCATTTTTTCACATCATCAAAATATGTCTGTATTTTTTTATATTGCTGTATCTACCTATTTTTAATTATTTCAATAAAAGAAAGGGTAATTTTAATGTCTATTAAATATCGTGAGTGTTTGATTTGGCGGAAGAGACAAATTTCTAACCATCAATACTGATAAATTCGAATACGCCGTTGATTTGAGCATACTTGTACTCCAAGATCTGTCTGAATCAGGATAGATAAAATCCTTTTTGTTTTTTTTTTCTTATAACCCAATCCTCTTATTTTGACCACCATTTGATTTACCTATCTTGATTAAAACAGCAACGTGAAACAAAAAACCTTCCGCCAATCAAGAATCATATCGATTCTTTTCTCGATTTCACAAAGCTTTAGGGGGAGGCCTGGCCACTCCCCTAGTCGTAGGACTAGTCCCTGAAGGGGAACAGGCCCCCCACGCCGCCGGTGTCCCAGTCCGCCACCTCCACGGGGCCGAAGCACTCGTCGAAGAACTGCTCCATTGTCTTGTGGAGATGGATCGTGGAGCGCTCGAAGCTGTGACCTTCGTCAGGATACACCTGGAACATTGTTATAACTATGAGCTTATCTCTTCGTGACAGGAATTATCTATGGGAAATTAGTAGCAGGTGATATATTGCACAAGTGTGTGCTCAAGTACAGGCGGAGTTTCTTCTTCCAACATCCTCATAGTTATTAGGAACAGGAAGAACCTTTTGTGTTTTTTAAGCACTTATAAATATGGCCGAGGTAAACGGAAGATTGGCCGATTGAGGAATAGTATGGACTACAATGTAGTATTCCTCAGACAGCCAGTCCACGCAGGAGGTGAGGTCGGCGGCGGCAGGTGGATGGAAGTTACCTGGTGCGTGTAGAGCGCCGTGTTGCGGATGAGGGCGCGCGCGAGGGCGAGCGCGTGGAGGGGGGGCGCGGTGAGGTCGGCGGCGGCAGGTGGATGGAAGTTACCTGGTGCGTGTAGAGCGCCGTGTTGCGGATGAGGGCGCGCGCGAGGGCGAGCGCGTGGAGGGGGGGCGCGGTGAGGTCGGCGGCGGCAGGTGGATGGAAGTTACCTGGTGCGTGTAGAGCGCCGTGTTGCGGATGAGGGCGCGCGCGAGGGCGAGCGCGTGGAGGGGGGGCGCGGTGAGGTCGGCGGCGGCAGGTGGATGGAAGTTACCTGGTGCGTGTAGAGCGCCGTGTTGCGGATGAGGGCGCGCGCGAGGGCGAGCGCGTGGAGGGGGGGCGCGGTGAGGTCGGCGGCGGCAGGTGGATGGAAGTTACCTGGTGCGTGTAGAGCGCCGTGTTGCGGATGAGGGCGCGCGCGAGGGCGAGCGCGTGGAGGGGGGGCGCGGTGAGGTCGGCGGCGGCAGGTGGATGGAAGTTACCTGGTGCGTGTAGAGCGCCGTGTTGCGGATGAGGGCGCGCGCGAGGGCGAGCGCGTGGAGGGGGGGCGCGGTGAGGTCGGCGGCGGCAGGTGGATGGAAGTTACCTGGTGCGTGTAGAGCGCCGTGTTGCGGATGAGGGCGCGCGCGAGGGCGAGCGCGTGGAGGGGGGGCGCGGTGAGGTCGGCGGCGGCAGGTGGATGGAAGTTACCTGGTGCGTGTAGAGCGCCGTGTTGCGGATGAGGGCGCGCGCGAGGGCGAGCGCGTGGAGGGGGGGCGCGGTGAGGTCGGCGGCGGCAGGTGGATGGAAGTTACCTGGTGCGTGTAGAGCGCCGTGTTGCGGATGAGGGCGCGCGCGAGGGCGAGCGCGTGGAGGGGGGGCGCGGTGAGGTCGGCGGCGGCAGGTGGATGGAAGTTACCTGGTGCGTGTAGAGCGCCGTGTTGCGGATGAGGGCGCGCGCGAGGGCGAGCGCGTGGAGGGGGGGCGCGGTGAGGTCGGCGGCGGCAGGTGGATGGAAGTTACCTGGTGCGTGTAGAGCGCCGTGTTGCGGATGAGGGCGCGCGCGAGGGCGAGCGCGTGGAGGGGGGGCGCGGTGAGGTCGGCGGCGGCAGGTGGATGGAAGTTACCTGGTGCGTGTAGAGCGCCGTGTTGCGGATGAGGGCGCGCGCGAGGGCGAGCGCGTGGAGGGGGGGCGCGGTGAGGTCGGCGGCGGCAGGTGGATGGAAGTTACCTGGTGCGTGTAGAGCGCCGTGTTGCGGATGAGGGCGCGCGCGAGGGCGAGCGCGTGGAGGGGGGGCGCGGTGAGGTCGGCGGCGGCAGGTGGATGGAAGTTACCTGGTGCGTGTAGAGCGCCGTGTTGCGGATGAGGGCGCGCGCGAGGGCGAGCGCGTGGAGGGGGGGCGCGGTGAGGTCGGCGGCGGCAGGTGGATGGAAGTTACCTGGTGCGTGTAGAGCGCCGTGTTGCGGATGAGGGCGCGCGCGAGGGCGAGCGCGTGGAGGGGGGGCGCGGTGAGGTCGGCGGCGGCAGGTGGATGGAAGTTACCTGGTGCGTGTAGAGCGCCGTGTTGCGGATGAGGGCGCGCGCGAGGGCGAGCGCGTGGAGGGGGGGCGCGGTGAGGTCGGCGGCGGCGTGCGCGAGCAGCACGCGGCGGGGGGGGAGGTTGCCCGCCTTGCGCCACACCGCGTTCACGCCCAGCGTGCCCGCCCACGTCGAGCCGTAGCCGCTGTAGCGCTCCGTCCAGTACGAGTCTGGATAACAAGGTGACGCTGAAGTTTACGGTGAAATAGGCGAAGGATCTGTTATTTAAGAACCTAAACAAAATGTATAGAAGCTTTTTAACAACGCCGGAGATAATATGGAAAAATAAGTGCTCAAATTCAGGCGTACAAGTCCACGATCCCTTCTCCTTATTGGCTAGGACTAATTCAAACTCAAACTTTTGAATTGTATGTAATAGTTGTTCGTACAAAGAGTAGGTTACTAGAGAAGACTGAGCAAGAAAAAAGAACCAACAAGAACGTTTTTACGTATTTCCTCTCAAATGTAGGATTCCACGCTCAGATTTGAAAGCATCACGACCATGACGCCAATAAGGTCTTTCAAAAGAAGTCTTCAATTCGGAAGACATAGTTGGATATCTTACTATGATGTCTCAGGTCAGTGAGCGGCGCGACGGCGGCGAGACATCGCGTGACGTTGCGCGCGTCCCCGGCGGCGAGCGCGGCGGCCGCGCCGGCGCCGTAGCCGCGCCCCCACGCGCCCACGCGGGCGCCGTCCACCATCTTTAGGTTGTCGCGGAGGTATCTGCGAAAGCGCCGGATTTATTACTTAATGTGTCATTAATAACCATTCGGCCCAGAACTAACCGTACACCTAAACACATTTTCAACAGAACAGTCTCTCTAGAAAACGTCTGACTATGAACGCCAGTGTCAACCTATCATCGACCAAACGAAAGCCGGCTATCGGGCTGCTATTGTCTTTCTATTGTGTCTGGGATCACGTGTATTTGATGGTTTAATTACCATTTGGCCGTACACCTTAACACATTTTTAACAGTACGATCTCGCTAGAAAACGTTTGAGTATTAACGTCAGTGTCAATTATTAATGAAGCATAAATAATTAAAGCTTGAAAAGAATAACAAATTGGAGTTTGTCGTTTTATGTGACCTTTCCAAAGCGTTTGATTGTGTTAACCTTGAGTGACTACTATTAAAACTTTAGCATTTTGCTCTCGGAACACTACCCATATATTTAGTATTAATGACTGCAGTTAGTACAAATAACTGGTATAAAATTCATTGGGCTTAAGAGTAAAATGGAGTACCCCAGGGATCATATTTGGGCCCATTCCTCTTTTGAATTTATTTTAATCATATAACCAAGTTTATAGAAAATATTCTGTTTTGCTATTATTACATTATATTTAACGAACTTTTGCGATAATTTGGCCTTCTGTTAAAATGTGTTTGATAAATAATTGCTAATAGGCAGTATAAAAATACTTACGATAAAACTGCTATCTGATCTTCCACGTCAACAGACAGAAGTTTGTGATAGATTTCTGTTCTTAGCTCCTCACCCTGTAAATATTATAAAATCAATAGTTATTACCACACTCGACACACACATAGTCCTAAATACTAATATTTACTAAAAAAAGAAAAATACCATAAATGTGGTGATTTATCACGAACCCATGTTCCTTCGGTTGCCTTTTATGCTCCGGGGCCGCGGTAACTAGAACTATTCCTCAACCCCGGCAGGTATTAAAGTCAGATATTTAGCTCACCTGTCCACCGGAGCCTCGTGCATCAATCTCAGCGACGATGAAGTTCCTCGCAGCCGCCAGGTACCAGCCCCAGCTGGGCTTCCACCGCTCTGTAACCAGTTGACCTCCTGGTTGAGCTGACCTGCACAGGAATTATGACTGTAAACATACCCGTTGGCAGTTTGAGTGTAAAAGTAAATTAGTGTAGTTTGAACACAATAATGTGCAATCGAAATCAATTCAACAGATAAAATACTAGGGATATCCCGCTACTCTGAAAATATTGAACACGGTTCATCAGATCTTATTCATATTAAATGACATTTCTTCAGCTATCCTTGCTATGGTACATTACCATAAACATAGCTTTAGTACCTACTTCTAGTAATGGAAGTCCTTCTGAGGTAATTGTGTTGCTAGAAAGGACTTTTAGTTTATAGGTTAGGTTTTTCTTTGTACTATTTTGCTATGTTTTGTTGTGTGCAAATTGGTCTGGTCCACAATCTTTTAGAAATGAAATAGATTACTTCAATGAACAATAAAGAGAGGAAGAAGCTTATATCCAACGGTCAACTCACTGTAGGCAACATCATCATGATTTTAATGATGAAAATGACATCATCATTATCATCATCATAATTATTATGATATGATTGTGATTATTGTGATGAATGAATGTTCTGCTTAGTTTGGCATCAGATAGCCGTGTGTAAGTTGTCCCAGGATATTATTTATTTATGGACTTACTACTCTACTATACTTTGAGAACATCCAAAACATACACAGAGAGGAGAAAATGAATAAGCGATCGGTAAATTAGCTTACAATATTATTATATTTGCTTGAAAATTTTGGCGAGATTATAACAGAATTAAACTAAAACGTAGTTTTGTGTCTAAAGAGGCAGTTAGTCTGTATGTACTAGCCATTATTTTATTGATGCAATAGCCTATTTTGTACTATTGTATATTTCAGAAGTTTTACTGAAAGCTTCCCTTCGAAACCATTCCTCAATGCGCCTAATTTATTTTAACAACAAACAATTATAAAAAGGCTACAAACCTCCTTTGTACAATCTTGCTTCAAAGAAAAACATAAAAAAAAACAAAAGAAATACCATATTTTAACTCAGCCTTCATAATGAACCTCCCAACTTTATACACTTTTCATTCACTCTTTCTGTTCATAAAAAGCTATTTGAAAGTTAGTCAGTTAAAAATGTTTTTTTTTAGCCGCTTAAAAATGCAAGAACAATTCTTGCATTTTGTAGCGGCGAAGTACGAAACTTTTTAAGCCTACTTTATGAAAATAATACAAACAAGATCACAGATGGTTAAAGAGAATAAAATTATTGAAATCATCAACATAACGATAATCATAAACATACAAGTAAAACTAAGAAGTAAAACTAAGTTTAGTTCTAAGTCTATACCTAATGGTTCTGATTCTCTTGTTCACAAACTTAACTAAATTTAAGTTAAATGCATCTTTCTCTTTCCATTTCTTAAAAAAAAGGACAGAAGATACATTTTAGTTTAATCCTGTTAAATTAGTCAGCGTCTGAAGAAAATTGGCGTATATTTAGTCGCCATGTTTTTAATCGCGTCTAAATTATCTATGGAGTGTCTAAATTTGACAGGACTTAACTTATATTTTATCTTCCGTCCTTTTCTTAACGAAATGGAAAGAGAAAGATGCACTGCATAGGTTAGTTTGTTAATAAGAGAATCGGCACCAGCGTAGAAGTGTTAATGTGCTCCTAAACGGGCAATTTTTTACTGCAATTGTGTTGCTGCAATACATTGCCGGCATTGCCCGGCAATGTTTCCGAACTCTCTGCAATATTGCCGGTATTGCCGGGCAACACTTTTTGTATGACAATAAATTGCTGCAATATATGGCCGAGCAACACCGGCAATATTGCCGGAGTTGCCGGGCCATGCTCAAAAAATTGCTGCAATAAAATTGCAGCAATTATGTTGCCCGTTTAGGAGCGCCTTTAGATACGTAATTTCAGCTACTCACACGTGTAAAACTAATGGCAGAGGCAGGTCATCCGTTTCTCTGAACCCTGGCGGCAGCAGCAGACGGACACGAGCTGCTCTGTATGCTTGTACCTGGAATGTTTAATTTTTAATTTTAAAAATCTTTTATAATTTGTTCTTTGTGTCGTAATTTACTTTAATATGTTTTTTTTATTTGAAATTTATTTTAATAACAACAAACCATGAAGTATGAGGAAAAGTGTAAAGATTTCATCTCTATTGAAATGCGAGGATCTTACGCCCGACATTCACTGTCAGATTTTTTGTATGTGCTGGTGTTGCGCCAAATTCTGATAGCGCGATAATGTTAGTTGTATTTCACATGTTGTGTAATAGACACGCCACGCAATATGTCTGTAGTCTTTTTAGGGTGTGTCCACCCACGTCCGATAATCGGTGATCAATTTTTGTATAAAAAAATTAAAGAAACCCCCGATCAAAATAAAGTACGCAATTATTATGATAAAAGGTTAAAAATGCTAAACCCTATAACAAGCAAACACACTGAACGTGTAACATTCCTATCACACTTAACAAACGAACTTATGACCTTGAAGACCTGAACCGATTTCCACCAAACATAGCTAAGAACACTCTCTACTGATATACCTTTCAAACAAAAAAACCGCATTAAAATCGGATCATCCGTTTGGGAGCTACGATGCCACAGACAGACACATACACTTTTACACACAGACACGTTAAACTTATTAAACACCCCGTCGTTTTTGCGTCGGGGGTTAAAAATTGAACGGAACAATCATAGTTTCGTAAGAGCGACTTTTCTTAGCTATTTGAACCGATCAGATAATCGGTTCTAATAAAAGTCTGACGAAAGGTTAAAAGCCCAATTGGGATATTCGCTTAAACTCATTGGGAAATAAAGTACGATTTGCTTAAAGATAAAAATAAACGGTAACTGGTAAACCAAGCGTTGTAATACTGCCATGTAATCTCAGCCCTGGGTAGACTGGTATGCTTAAGGCATTAAGGGATTCTCTACCAGTCTACCCAAGGCCGAGCATTAAGTCCGCCATTGCTTTGTGCATAAAGTTTAAACAAATAAATAAAGGTACTTACATCAACCCTGAAGTCCTTGACCTGCGGGTGCGCGAGCGCCGCGAAGTGCGTGCTGAGCGGGCGCCCGTCCCACAGCACGGCGCGCCGCGCGCCCCAGTGAGACACCACGAACGTCGCCGGCGGGCCCGGGCCCAGGCACTCCTGGGGGACAATACATCATTATAGGCACACCAGTTCTAGGCCCGTATTAATAGACGTTACTCAAATACGATCTCAAGTGCAATAGCATTTGATACCGGATTATTGTGATGACAGAAGTTCAAGATCGTCGCTAATTAATAAACGCTTCTCTGTTACCGAGATCAGCTACTCATTGCGCTGTACTTGATGTGAGCGAATACGTCACATGAGTACAATACTTAAGTGTCAAGTTTCGTTTATTAATCAGTCTACACTCAGCTGATGACGTACACCTAATCCGCAACTTGAGCTCAACTTCAATCTCGTTTATTAATACGAACAAGATCTTAAGCTTGACATCAAGTACAAGTTTGATCTGAGTAATGTACGGGCCCTAGACTGTTCCGGCTGTCATAATCTTAAGCTATAGACAGTTACGCAATTAACACAAGTATTAGCGCCTGTCTCACATTCTTCTAAGTTCGGATTAAAGTAATTGGCAGAACAATTCATACAAATTCTGTATTCCATTTTTGTATTTATCTGGTACTTAAGAGTCTATTTTGGCTCTTAGGCTGAGGCTATAGTAGGTAGACTGGAAGAGCGAAACGAGATAAACATGGAATGGATCGATTTATCAATCCATTTAATGTTCCAAAGTTCCAATCGATTACAGTAATGTAGTTCCTGTCGCAGAAAGAAATCAAAGATCGCTAGTAATAAGTACTTGATGAACGGTGTAGCCATATACGTGATATTCATCCATGTATTTGTTTCAAACGCTCACGTGTCGCAGCTCGCGTCGCAGCCTAGTGTAGCCTCAGCTTTAGACTTGTCTTTTGCAGGTGCGAGGAAAAGAGAAAAAAAGCCTCATCCTCATTGAAAAGGGAGTTTCCTCCGACCTGGTGTTGTGGCTGGTGGGCTTCTGAAGTCTTATACCAATTTAAAGCTACGTTATAAGTGAGTAACATAGGCTATGTAACATCGCGCTTAAGGCCGTATACAGAAAGAAAGCTGGAAACTTATAAGCACTTGCCGGCGCTTGTCAGCGCTGGTAACCCGCGCAAAATATATGAACGCGCGCCGATAAGCACTGAACGGTGCCGACAAGTTCCGACAAGCTTCAACACGCGCTGGTCAGCGCTGGGCGCTGTCATTTTAACTTAATAAACAACTGCAAGCAAATCATTCCGACATTTTGCTTAGACTGCTTAAACCTGCTTCCTTTGTGTAGAACGTTACGGACCAGCGCGGCTGTCAAGCGCCGGTAAGCGCTTATAAGTTTCCAGCTTTCTTTCTGTATACGGCCTTACTATATAGCGCGGCGAAGTTGACCAAAAAGGTATAATTACGCGAGTTAGTTATTATAATATTTAGACTACTTGATATCCCGACAAATGTAATTTACCTGAACATAATATGAATAGTTTTTACTAAACATGATCCGGTTGTACAGGCACTCGGTAGGCAGCGTGTCGTTCTCATCAGAGATGTGCGGCAGTACCGTCGACGTGGGCCACGCGGGGAGCGATGACGTGGCGTTTTCGAACTCCTGGGAATGTTAGAAGGAGATTATGATAAAAAAAAATAACAAGAATGGACTAAGAGAGTCATGAACTCTTAGGTTCCCTGGTCTCTCAGAATTTATGATGATCACTGATCAATTGATGGGCCTGTTGGTCTAGTTGTTAGTGACCCTGACTGCTAAGCCGGAGGTCGTGGGTACGATTCCCACCCAGAACAAACTTTGTATAAATAGTATGATCGTTTGTTCTGTATATGGGTGTAATTTATCTATATAATATGTATGCATTTATAAATTATTTAGGTACGTTTATCAGTTGTCTGGTTACCATATTACAAGCTCTGCTTAGTAAGCTTAGTTAAATGATCGTGGGTGAGTTGCCCCAGGATATTTATTTATTCATAATGAAATCTAAGACTGTATTTGACAGGACAACGTAAAGATTTTTCGAGTTGTAAGTCTAGATATTAACAACGATATTCCATTTGTTCTTATCGTATATAATTATCTGGTTTTCACCAAATTATAATGTTAATAGAAGATCACGTTGTGTAAAGCGCGCTAACAATACCAGTTCTAGTAAACACAAGATCAATAATTTCTATGTGTTAGTCGTTTCTAGGTCTATATTCTTTTAATTACGACCGACTATCGGTTAAATATTGCTGTTTATAACACTATCTGTATAAGTAGATATATGTAACAACATAAAACATGATACTTTTTTCACATTCATCTCAATTTCCTTACCGGGTCATCACTGACCGACTCTGCCGTGGCGTCAGGCGGCAGAAGGTCAGTCCCGGGACATGTGAGGCAGATGGGCGGGTCAGGCCAGCTCGCCGGGTCAGTCGGCACCTTCACCCGGTACAGGTGACGCTCTCCCGCCTTTTCTGGAGCTGTGCCCACCACGTATCTGAGGAGGAGAGTGTATGTTGATAGGAGTCCAAGGATTTGTTAATGATTCTATGTTAGGGTACTTTTTTTTGGTGAGTGGGAAATCATCAAATGACTACTCCCGTCCTGGGTGCGGTGGGAGGGAGTGTCAGACTTTTACTGAGTAAAACCCACTCATGTTCCTTCGATTGCCCTTTATGTTTCAGGGTCACGGTAACTATTATAAACATTCCGCGACATGTTAGGGTACTTTAGGGACTACTACCAAACTACTACTGGGGTTTTTAACAAACTTTATTGTAATATCGTTTATTCGTTAAAATAATACTAAGGCTACAAAATATTACTAAAAAGAAGCAGTATCCAAAGACCTGATTTAACCTGGCTTAATCGGGGGACCTCTAATAGATTCAGTTTTCTCATGTGAAAGAAATGACGACAGTTCGAAACGCTGCGCGACTGCAAGGTCAGCACAATTCTACATAAATATGAAACCATACGATAAAATGTGTTACGACCAAGTAGAAAACCTAATTAATGTCACTATTCACATATAATCGTTAAATCCTTAATGACACGACTGAAAATAATCAAGAATCAGAAGTTGAACCTGATTAAACATCCTAACATTTTCAAAATTAGCCTGCCGTTCATCATCATACTCACAAGAACCTTCTCCGTTCATCCCAACCCATCAGTTGCGTGATCTCATAGCTTCCGAGCGTCAGGGTAGTCCTAGAGTCCTGGGTAAGCCTCACGGCATGTCGCCACCACCCCCCCGCACCGCCTGGTGGTAGGTCGGCGACTGGCATGGTGGTGTAGATGGTAGACTTGGACCCCACGAGGGCCATGCTCCCGCACCAGCCGCAGTCGTCTTCCACGGGCTCGGAGCCGAGCCCTGACCAGCGGGAGCCGTCGGACTCGTCGCGGTATATCTGGGTGATATTAAGAAGGTGGTGTAGGTAGAATGTGGTTGGTTAAAGTTGATCAGTCGATTGTCAAGTCAAGGTTTCTTGGCTGGGACTTGGGAGAATTACCATTTATTTCAAAGTATATCTGTGAATCAGGGTGAGCAGTCTTTTATTCTTTATCGGCCTTTTCGTGTAAGAGGTAGGAACAAGTCAATGTACTTTCTAAAATTTTTCTTGGCCATCACGGGCACCGGTGAAAAAAACATCTAGAAGAAACCAGTACTTATAATGATTATAAGTCTAATCAATGCTAGTGCCTTCTTTGTATGAGAAAAGCCTTTTGTCAGTGAGACAACTTTAGGCTGGTTGTTCCGACATATAATCTAATACTCACATCTTGGCAGTTATAATGCGTGGCACTACACACACTGATGATGGAGACATTCTGTGGCCTGTTCAGCAGGAGCACTGCGAGCTGCTTCTCAGACGTCCAGCCTGTCCATCTGACGTACCAGCCTGGAAAGACCAGCAAGTTATTAATATTGTGTTTAGGAAGACCTTGATTCTACGAGCCTATATAATTTTATGCTGATTTGGATATTAGGGAGATCGGTTACGTGTAGAATAGATATGAAGTGGAGGGCAATCTAATTCATAATAATACAGTATTTTACACCAACATCAATTTATGTACTTTTATGGGCTGTCAACGCGATTTTTCTATAGATTTTGTAAGGCAATGTCTTTTAATGACGTCACGAAGCTAGAAACTCAATTGACTATTTATTGAGTTCAAAGTAACTTAAAATTCAGTTTTCAGTAATCGGATTTTTTAGCTAAAGTTAACAGAGGTTTTATAGAAATTGGCTAATGATGTAGAATACCCTATTTGTTTGTATGTACGTGTGTTTGTCACCTAAATCTTTTTTAACGATATATTTTAATGGGTTCCTGGATGGTTTCAAAGAAGAATTTGGCTCTGTCGGTGACGTTTCTGTAAGACAGGACGTGCCAGGTAAGCTAGTAAAAAATAAACATTGAGAAATAATGTAAAAACCCATACATACTGTCATCGACTTGCGGGTTGAACTGTATTGCGTGCGAGAACAAGTACTTGGGCGTCTTCACGCTCACCACGTTCACAGTCACCACCGGGTTGTTTGTGTTTACCTGCAGAACAATCAGTTAACTCAAAAATGGGTTTCAGTATTCAGAGTACTAAGTACCCCATTACAGTAAAAGCGAGAAGGCCTCTAGAGGCCCATCCATACAGGATAACAGAACTGGCCTTCGTGTCCGATACTGTAGTAATATTTCGGACAGCGGCTGCCCGGCTTGGTGTAGGCCCATCCATACAATTACTTGTTGGTTTGTGTCGTGAATGGGTTTAAAAGGACCCCATAAGAACTTGTGTGGCCTTTTTTCGTACCATTCAAAGGTGAGGCAACCATCCCTTTGTATGCTGTCTTATGCTAGGCGGTTTGAAGAACAAGTTTTTATTTTTAATCCTACTACAATATGTTTTTGAGGCCCTCTAAAACCCCAGTTTCTCTCCTCTAAGATCTGTGCTGCATTTTGGTATAACCAGAAAGTTATTCCAATTCAGTCACTTTGCAGGCTATTAACAATCTACCTACATTATTCTTGTAGAAAGTGATGACTAGGTGCCAGAAGGTTCGAATCTTCTAGATAACTTATGAAACGAACATATAATCGGGAATTCATCCACCTACCTTAGGATACCTCAACGCCCGTATAGTCGGATACGCAGGCGGTTCCTGCAGGTCCAAGCCGTACCAGGGGTACTTGTGGGGCTGCACCAGCGAGTCGTTGTACGTCACGTACATGAGCGTCTGCCCATCAGGACTGAACCACAGCGCCTTGTCCAGGCGTAGCACTTCTGTCTCGTACAGGAAATCTGGCACGCCGTTGAAGATTACGCCTGGGATTCCTGGAGTTGAGGGTAGAGAAGGTTGTTAAAGGCAGTTGGTGGACAACTTGGACAACAATTTATTGTTCGTATTAAATGGAGGGGTATCGTGTTATCTCTAGTAATTGGGTTGGAGTGGTTTGATGCAAAATCGCTCCATTAAACACACTAGCATTTAACTGGATCCGGTAAAACAGGAGGCCGACCCCAACATATTAGGGAAAAGGCAAATTCAAAGTATGCCTTGCTATCAATATACAAACAATTTTATTTAACACTTTCTCTCTGTAACGACCATTCCCAATATTTTTTCAATACATGGACTTGGCTAATAAAGATAGAATGTTGACACATTATGTTATCATGGAGCTTATGTTAAATATCTAGTACCTAACCTTCAGTAACCAAATGTACAGGATATAGGATATGACCGTTTGAACCCTCGATTCGGTTCATGGTTAATCAATTTACCGTTCCACGACCAAGCGACAGCCGGCTGTCGCACTGCTATTATGTCTCGAATCATGTGTGCGAAGGTTTAAGTAAGTCCCTATAAAACTTACCATTATTAGTGATCCGGCACACCAGAGTCTTGAACACCTTGGGCTTGTAGTAGATATCGTTGTCGTGGACAAACACCAGCGTGGCTCCCACGGGAGACCACTCCGCGTACTGCAGCAGGGGCGCTGACCTGTCGTCCTCGATCGGAGACACTGGGATCTTGTTTCTAAGGGTGGAAAGATTTAGCGTTTACAGCCGAGTCGGATTTCCACAAGTCTCCTTTGCAGCCATTCAAGTATTACGTAAGAAGTATAGGAGTCGGAAAAGTCTTTTCTCTGCTTATTTCTGACGGGGAAAAGAAATCTAGATGTGGTGATTACGTCAGTATTTTTTTTTCATTTATTCGAATGTTTACATGACATAGGGGGACGGAGAATCAAAAATGCAAAAACGGCCCCTTTTCCTTCCTTCTCTTATCCCATTTTCATCGATTTTAAATTTTGCTCGATTTCAAAGTTTAGGGACCCCTGGTTTAAATTAACGGTGTAGCTATAAGTATTTACTGAATTGATTAAAAAAACTGTACGCTGGAAGAAAGCCTGTCAAGTCTCCGTAAGTGGCTAAGTCCGGTGAGAAACTCTTGGATCTCAAGAGCCACTCCCGGAAACTCTGAGAACACTACTGAAAGGGATCTGCTTGTGGAAGTGGGGGCTAGCTCTAGCACAATGGCCTGTCTTAAAGGGCTATGTACTGAAACTAAGCCTCCTTAAAGGAGGTTCACAAAGAAACACTGGCTACACAAGAATACGCAGTTGTAATCGCCCCTTTGTGCCTATCGGCCTAGTTCTGTTCTGTCTCCTGCTTGTTACGGAGGGAAGTGGAAAATGTATTTTTTCTTACTCCTCCGTTGTTCTTTTTTGATTAATTTCGTTGCGGGATCCGAGACAGTTGAATCGTTTCGTCGAGCTTCATTGCTCGGCGCTTTTCTGGCGGACTCCACTGTTGATTCTGGCTTTCAGGAGTTGGTTGGAAACAGTGTGGTGGGATTGTCCCAATACACAAGAATACGGTACTGACCTGTTAATGACGTCATACACATGGTACCGTGCGAGGCGCGCGTGCCTCCACCCAGGTCTGACGTCAGAGATCAGCAGCACAAACTTCAGGTCCGCTGACACTTTGAAGTCCACTGCGTTCAGCTCTCTCTGGAGACAAACAGACGGATATATTTAATAATGCAAACTTATAACACCTACTAATATTAATTAAACTGGCCAACGCCAATTACATACTGGCGTTGGCCGCTAGTGGGTGTTACAATTGATTAAAAATCTCAGCTTTTTTTACTATGAAATGCATTTATAATAATTATTGTACATTTTATGAACCTTTCCCCTTGATCACTATATCTAATAATAAAACCTCGTTAAAAACGCTTCGTGGTCAAAGGATTTAAACGTCATATGGACAGGAAACTCCATATGCTATGTAAAAGATGAGAAAGTAAAACTCTGCGTGTCTTTTTCTTGAACTATTACCGCTACCATCCTAGACATAAAGATATTATGACTGACGCCTTTTATTACACCGGCAGCTATACTCTTCTACCCAAAACACAGCAACGCTTGATATAAATAGATATGGTTAAACAGCAATTTATTTTGCGTCCCAACTTCCCTTATTCACGCCGGCAAAGTCCCGTGAAAAAGTTACCAATTAAATAAACCGTTTGCTTCGTAAAAAACAAAATAAATAAACGCACATCACTCGACAACTCACGAGCCATTAAATTCCACATTGTTTCCCGCTCAAATTAATGGCCGCTTGTGACGAGTCGCCTTTTTTGACACCCACTGTCGCGGCACGGCGGCTGTTCAACGATTTATCTTTTATTTTAATGTTTGCAGTTGAGTGGCTTGGTTGAGGGAGATGGAGTGTCTTTTGTTTCAAGTTGCTTATGGAAAATGTTGATGCAAAGTTTAGGAGGCGTTCGTTCTGTGTTCTGACAATTAAATATCTTTTTTACAGCGACCTTAGGGCAAAGGCATCTACGCAGGGGGTGCCAAAAGAAGGACGTCGTCGCCGAGGCCGGCCCAGGAAAACGTGGCGCGATGACATTGACGCATACCACGAGGGTTGGTTCGAGGCGGCGAGGGATAAGGAAATCTGAAAGGGCTTGAGGGAGGCCTTTGCCCAGCAGTGGGACATGTACTGGTTACATAAAAAAAATGCTAGCTCCTTCCCGCCGTTACACCTTTTTGGTTTTTATTCTCTCCGGGGAGGTCAATAGCGTGATGTCAAGTATAACCTTCCTCGATACAGTACTATATCCATCACTATATTAATTTTTAGTTCAAACCAGTATTTATTGAGATTTGTGTGTTCAACACAAAACCAAAGCATTGTGCCTATTTGTGATTGTTATTTTATAAGTATATTTAACAACTAAGCATTTCCTGACCTGAGTCACAGGTTTCTAACCTAGTTCAGGTAAATATGCAATTGTACTGTAATTTTATACGTAAGAAATTAATTGTATTATGCCTTACTTACTTTCAAATAAACATTTTATTTATTATTTATTTATTAAAACAAACTCTTCATAAGCTTTATAATCTATATATATAAAACAAAGTCGGGTTTGTTACAACACTTATAACTCGAGATCGGCTAGACCAATTTTCATGGTTTTTGGTTCGTTGGATTTGTCCCCGCCCCGAATAGCAGAATACATCTAAAAAATAATGAAAAATCGACGAGAACATAATTATAAAAGATGAATCATTTTCCCCTATAGTTAATTCTAAATTCAATTAAAGATTGAAAACTTAAGAGAACAATAGTACTAGGAGCGCAGAAATGTGAAGTGATAATGTGAGAAAATTTAAAATACTAAGATACTTAGTACTTAAATCAATCAAAAGTACTAGGCGCGCAGTTGTGTGAAGTGGTTAATAGAAAATGTGAGCGCAATTTTAAGAAAATAAATGTTTATGAACTTAAATAATATCCATCCACGACGAATTGACGTGATTTTTTAAGTGGAGATAGTTGAAGGGATGGAGAGTAACATAGGCTACTTTTTGTCTCTTTTTAACGCGAGCGAAGCCGCGGGCAAAAGCTAGTATTAGTATAAATAATCGGAAATTCATTCATAGGGACAATTTTCTTCAAGATAATTCGCTGCGCCAAACGCTTACTACAAAATGTATGCCAATGAAATTACCTGCAGAGAAATCATGTAACCCTATCTACCATTTAACTTGCGCGTTTATTTTGTAGCGAGAACGGAAAAACGAACGAAAGTATTTTATTATATAAAAAGATCCTTTTTATGGAAGGCATAAGTGTTATTACTTTCGTTATAGTCAAGACTAGAACGATATTTTTGTCTCATTAAACATGACGTAGCGTTGATATACTATATATATAACAATTTGGGAGATATTGATATTTTTAACAATAGTTTGGCTATGTTTAAAGAGAAAATACTCAAAAAGCTCCTATCTTCTTAGTCGTAGTTTATTCACGTATGAGTAATTTGCTGTACTTAATTTTTAAGTATATGGAACTCTAAGTCTTTAAGTATTCATGTTGTTTTCTTTGTACAAAAAAATGTATGACACTGTTTGTTTCCTGAATAAATAAATAAATGACTTTATTTGTCAAAGACTTTTTAATAGCACACTGCAACACACACTTCACAATATACTGTCTGTGTTGGGGTATTCCTCGGAGCGCTCCTGTTTTGAAGCGCTCCTAACGAAGCGCTCCTAAAATATTCCGCCAAGCGCTCCTGTTGGGAGCGCTTAGAAAACCAAAGTAAAAATATTATTATTTCATTCCTCGAAGCGCTCCTATGACGAAACATAGAGAAGAACATGAAGTGTTCGTAACAAATTATATCGATAAACATTTCGACGGCTACTAGTTGCTTACATTAAAACTAGAAATAGCTAGAATAACTGAATAGTAAAAATAAAAGCTTTGATGAAAAGTACCAGGGTGGCAGAAATTGCCAGGAGGCGCCTAAATGATCTCATATTTTAAACGATTAAAGTCTAAAATTATTTTGTTATTATTCACTATAACGATCTTATTATTCAGTAATTGTTTATAATTAAAATGTAGTTATAGATATATAACATACGTACATAACCTACAGCTATCAGGAAAACTAACTAGCTAACTAGAAGTAATTCCTTATGCAATACTACTCAACTTGTATATTATAATAATATAGTTTTAATAATTAACTTTCATGTTATTCCTTTCTTTCATATCCATCCCAGCAATAGGTTCCATAGATGATCACAAATTAAAACAAACTCACAAATTAACATAAAAAGGGAAGCGGGGTTGACAACAGCGGGGTTGTTGTGTCACTAAAGTCACTAAAGTACGTAGTTACAGTTCATTTATGCTTCCCTAGTAGTTTAAAAAAAAATAACAATTATGATAGTTGAACTTTAAAACGTCGATATCGATATCGTTTCTCACAAATCCTTCATGCTCTTCCCTATGGTATCGTCACGTCATAGGAGCGCTTCGAGGAATGAAATAATAATATTTTTAGTTTGATTTTCTAAGCGCTCCCAACAGGAGCGCTTGGCGGAATATTTTGGGAGCGCTTCGTTAGGAGCGCTTCAAAACAGGAGCGCTCCGAGGAATACCCCATTTAAAGGCTTAGTAAAATATGAAAGCGCGTATTATTAAAAAACATTTCATTAAAACTAGGTCGAACGGTTTATTTTTAAACTAGCTGTTCCTCGCGGTATCGCTCGCGTTTTTGGTTCTGCTCCATTCCCGTGGGGCGTAGCGTAATGTTAATAGCCTTTCTCGATAAATGGAAGATCCAACACAAAAAAATGCTTTTAACTAAACAAACAAACAAACTGTTCAGATTAATAATATTCAGCTAGTATTTCTAGTTAAAATATTTCTACAGAAGAATACTGCTGATCCTATAAACTGATACCGAGTCATGATGTAGAGTCTACTTATGTTTAACTAACCTTTTGGCCAAGTGGTTGCTAACCTTGGCTAAGCCGCAGATAAGCCGTGGGGTTGATAAGCCTTAGATAGATTGTTTGACAGACTTTTGATTACCCGTAACGACTATCCTTTGTCAGGGTCCCAGATATTTTTTCAACATGGCAGCCGTATCCACCTTAATTATTTATCGAAGCGAACCCACAAAGAAACCGCGTACATTTAATCAGTACATTTTAAACCATCTCTATTAAGTACAGTGCTTCATTTGCAGCCATTCATTATTTCTGAGCTTACATTAACGACACGCCGCGGACGGACGTTCGGCTTTGTGTCCATAAATTGATACGTTATTCTGTTGACATTTATTAATTTTGTGCGGTTAATATTTGCGTGCATGTGGTTGATAATTTCTTGAAATGTTCGACCAGTGTCCGACTATATCATAATTTTGTTGCGTTTATTTTATGAAGTGGTTACGTTTTGAAACATTAAAACATTACATGAAAAACATCGATATTTCAATCTAGGTCATCACTGACATAACGTGCCTCGGAAAGCACGTAAAGCCGATGGTCCCAGTTGTAAAGTAGAACGTTGACAGTTGTAACGGGTAGTCAGAAGCCAGAAAGTCTGACAAGTCTAACCAACGGGTGTCGCCTAATAACTACGTTGAGAAAGTCCGATAGGCAGTCGCTTCGCGTAACACACTGGTACCCAGCTGAATCGGATTAGACTGGAAGCTGACTCCAACATATTCAGGAAAAGGGTGGGGAGATTATGAGATCTGGCTATCACATGTATATATTGTAAAGACAGTTAAGAGTACCAGTCAGCAGAAGTGACGAGAAATGTTGTGTTGAGAGTTAGTTTAACTTCAACTTTCTGACAAACTGACTGACACTTTGTCAATTCATAAGTGCCTGTAAATGGTCTAAGTGAAATAAATGCTTTGAATTTTTGAATATACTGACAACGCATTTCTTTCATAGATTTCGTAGGGCGGTATTACGTATACTTAACTTATTTGCCATCTTAATTGGCTAACTGTTAATTGATTTGAAAGTAACCAGAAAGTCTATTTTTACAGTTAATTGAAAATTAATTGGGTGTTCAAGGCTAAAATAAAGTGCTTTTTAGAGAGATTGTGTCTTGGAATTTTTGTTAATTGTTTGAAATTGTTTTACACGAGTGTTTTCCTGCTTTTGCTTGGTGCTCAGTGTTGGAACAGTATATCGATTTCCGCTGTCTGTATCTATAAAAAATGCTTAGATCTTTAAAACTACGCAACGGATTTTGATGCGGTTTTTTAATAGATAGAGTGATCCTAGTGGAAGGATTATCCGCACTAATATTATAAATGCGAAAGTAACTCTGTCTGTCTGTCTGCCTGTCTGTCTGTCTCTTTTCAACGCCTAAACCACTAAACCGATTTGAATGAAATTTGGTACAGATATAGTCTGGAACCCGAGAAAGGACATAGGTTACTTTTCATTCCGGAAATCCCCCGACGGAACGGGAACGGGGACTATTATTCCACGCGGACGGTGTCGCGGGCAGAAGCTAGTGTATAATACATGCAAAATATAGTAAAAAAAAGTCAGGATTCTCAAGGATTCGTAACACCAGTGCGAAGCTAGGGCTAGTCGATAGTACATTATATTAAGCCTAGAACATTGTTGTTCTTTATTTTTGACAAATAAATCATCTTTGTCGTGATGCACTTGTAAACGTTTTGAAGACCTGAGTAACTCAGGTCTTCAAAACGTTTACAAGTGCATCAAGACGACACCTCGTGATTGAGAAACAGGCACCTCAACTGTTGAGGTGCCTGTTTCTCAATCACGAGGTGTCCTTTCTAAGTTTACCTAGGACGCTGTAAGTAAAACTTCAGGAAACCTGGATTTATAATTAACTAGCGACCCGCCCCAGCTTTGGCTTTTCTCTACTTTATTATGCATGTATTATACATATAAACCTTCCTTAAGAATCACTCTATCTATTAAAAAGCCGCATCAAAATCCGATGCGTAGTTTTAAAGATCTAAGCATACATAGGGACAGACAGACGGTGGATACCGACTTTGTTTTATACTATGTAGTGATATCAGTCTGAAATCACCAATCCACCTATGTCTCATTTCATACCTTTTCTATAGAGGCATTTGATGTCTTATAACTGTGTGGCTTATCCAAAAACTTATAATTTTCTTCCAGTGTTTATAAAGAAAAACACACCAAGAAAATAGCTAAAAGAATAAGGATGTATATCAGATAATACAGATAATCCAACGACCACAGACACGTAGTTCGATGGCGGCCATATTTAATAAAGCCGACAGTTTGGCGCCAAAATATCGGAGGACGGAACATGGCGGACATGTGCTGTGTTCGCACGGAATACGTAATGAAATGAACGGATATTAAAAGGGAACGGAAATACAGGTGTGGAACATATGGGTTTTCTCGCGAAACAAGTGTAAGTACCAATTTATGTGTAACCCAGGTCGTAAGTGGATTGTTAAAGGGTATTTTTGCTGTGCTATTTCAGATTCAATTGGTTTAGTTCTGTAAAAATGTAGGCATTGTGAGTACGTTTGACAGTGTCTAAAAGTATACTTATAATAAAGATAGCTTTCGTTCAGGGCAATGAAAAATAAATATATAAACAGCCGAAGAGTTGTTTGTTTGGTTAAAGGAACTATCTTAGGAACGGCTGGTTTAAATTGAAAAATTATTTTAGTACAAGATTGCTTATTTAATATGGAACGCTATATGCTATATACCATGCTATGACATACAGGAGCAAAGCAGTAACCAATGGCATAGGTGAAACTGTGGTACTGCTAGTGTCCAAATATATACACATATAATATATGTATTTATATTTCACATTTGTATGTACAACCTTCACAGTACTAACCTACGTCAAAGTGTCCCATTTATTTCCGATGTTTAGCGAGAATTTATTTTAAATGGGACGTAAATTGGACTTTATTGCTGAATATTAATGTAGCATGTTTAATTAGCTACCTACCGGTACGTACGTACTTTTATTTGTGTTGTTGTCGGTTGACTTAGTTTGCCAACACAATACTTTTTTTTTTTTGGTGAGTGGGAAATCATGCAATGACTGCTCCCGTCCTGGGTGCGACGGGAGGGCGTGTCAGACTCTTACTGACTAAAACCCACTCATGTTCCTTCGATTGCCCTTTATGTTCCAGGGTCACGGTAACTATTATATATGTCGCAGTCATCTAGTTAAATCAGCTATTTGATTGTATGGCTAGCGCGTTAATTGAATGACGACATTTAATTGAATGACTAAACGACAACTCGTCAAGTTGTTTAATGTAACGTTCAACGACTTGACTGAACGTCATTTAGCATTGTCGTTAAATGGGATATAGTCGACTTTGTAATGTTTGTTTAGGGTGACCATAAGTTCGCAACTTAAAAACTTAACTTCCTTTACATAACAAAAATGGTGACATGACATGATACATTTTAGTATGATTTTAATAAAAAAAAACTTTAAAAGTAGCCGGCGGCGGCGGTGTATTAAAAGGTAAATCCATGCTGTCACACTATTTTATTACGAATAAGTCACTTTAAAGTAAATTTAGTCAAAATAATATCAAGACAGTGCTATTTGCGCGAGCTATTTTACGCCATATTTGTTTTGGTGACTACTAACGCCGCAGTGGAAAAAAAATGAAATAAATTACAATCACCTGACTGATTTACGTCCGCTCTGTTCAAAGGGCTATTCTACAATCAGCTATCTAGTTGGACGTTGAGTGACGCTTGTTCAATCACCTTTCGGCCTAGTCATTCAATTAAATGTCACCTTTCAATGAACGCGCTAGTCATACAATCAAATAGCTGATTCAACCAGATGACTGCGACATATACATTCCGCAACCCGGGGCAAACATAGAACTTAACTTTCAGCCACGGCTTTAGTTGTTACCTACTCTATACAAAGAACACACCCTCCAAGTTTCATGTCTCTAAGAGCAGCGGTTTGGGCTGTGTGTTGATATATCAACAGTCAATCAATCAGTCAGTCAGTTGCCAATTATATATAAGCTGCTTGCTTGCTAAGAATAACGTCTGTTCTCTTCATCTTTTTAGCCTTTTCTCATTCTTGTCAGTGTGGGCTTCCAGTCTTATCCGAATGCAGTTGCAGTTTTCAGAATAACGACTGCCTATCAGACCTCCACAATCCAATAGGGATGACGACAACATAAAAAATATGGCATTCTATTTAGTCGGGACACGTATTTTTTTGCTTGATCAAATAAATAAAAAATACAAAGATAAAGAGCAAGAAAGTTGCGGAGTGGGGACTTTTGACGTCATCATCTTGTAAAAATTGTATAAGATCGTGACGTCACGCGAAACTTCAACGCACTATATCTTCGTCATTTTACGTTTACGAGAAAAAAGAAAAAATACGTTTCCAAAATTTTTTGATAACCTAACTGACGGACTAATTACTTTTTTTTCGTCGTCTCGCCTATTACTGAAATAAACATCCCTTGATTAGCCTGATTGTTATTACCCGTAACGACTGTCAAAGACCTACGAATGACAATTGGGACCAACGGCTTTGCTCTTACACGGGATAATACTATAAGTCATAAGTATTTATTGCGTTCCATAATGAATTTCAGTAAAGTCTTCTAAAAAATTTGCCGACTCATAAAGCGCGATATCCTAGCCATGTGCCCACCTTAAAAACTAGACCATTTTTTTTTTGGTGAGTGGGAAGTCATCCAATGACTGCTCCCGTCCTGGGTGCGGCGGGAGGGCGTGTCAGACTCTTACTGACTAAAACCCACTTATGTTCCTTCGATTGCCCTTTATGTTCCAGGGTCACGGTAACTATTATAAACATTCCGCAACCCCGGCAGGCGTTGACCCTGTTGGGCCCCTTCCTGTGCCGACTCCTTCTCTTTGAGGCGCGCGTGGAACATTAACGCGCCGTCGACGCGGTCCTGGTCCCAGCCGGGCGGCGAGCTACCCATCGCTCGCCATCCGCAGAACCGCGCCTACGGTGGCCGGTAGTCGTCTTGCGACTCTCGACGTCTTCGCCTGGGTCTTAGTCCGGGGCGAGAGGCTCGTCGTTGCCTCTCGCGCGCTTCCGCTTCCTTCACTAGCAAAACTAGACCATTACGATTCTACTTCAAATCACAAGGAACACATTTCCACTCAGTACGATTCATGATTCCTTCACTTACTTTAATGGTCTCACAAAAAATTGTTACAACACAGTACGGCCCACTATATTATGTCCACGATAAAAAACTGTTCCGTAATCAAATCCATACAATTTCTCCAAAGAAAACTCAATACATTACCGCCTACAATAAAATATTCGTTCAATAAATCCCTAGAGAGCTTCCTGCTCTCAACAGAAGTACTTAAGCCGTTCAGCACGCGTACACCAGAACCAATACAATACAATACAATAAAGTAAAGTAAAGAATACAATACAACACACTTATCGTTCTCGAGGAATACTGATAAATCTGGATAAAGTGTTTTATGTCGTTGCGTGTGAGTGGGGCCATTGTTACACCGAAGCGTGCTTTGAGATTGAAAACTAATATTTAACCTTTCAACTACCAAGCGACAGCTGGCTGTTGCTATTGTCTTTCTATTGTGTTTCGAATGACGTGTGTTCGAAGGTTTAAGGCGCTTTTGAAGTTCATTTCGTTAATTGGCAAAGAAGCTGGCGGCTTACAAGTCTATTAAAATCGTTATAAGCTGACATTCAATCTTTAAAAGTAGCGCTCGTGTATAGTAAGTTATGTATGATATGAAAATTAAAATTTCTTACGTCATACCTACCTAGCCTATTCCTTCTGGGGTTGCGGAGTGGTTATAATAGTTACCGTGACCCCAGAACATAAAGGGCAACCGAAGGCACATGAGTGGGTTTTAGTCAGTAAAAGTCTGACGCGCCCAGGACGGGAGAAGTCAATTGATGATTTCCCATTTCCAAAAAAGAAAAAAATACCTAGCCTATGGTTTTTACACCTTATATAGTGACGTCTGTTATCTATAAGAAAGAACTATTTATGGTATTATTGTCGTAATTGTAGATTCCGTAGTTTCAGGAATGAGACGGCCATAGGCCTTCCGTTATTTATTCGGACCTAAACAACCCTAACTCTGTTTTTTTTTTTTTTTCACTAGTGAAATTGTTATTTGTATCTTGTGATTTGTAACATTTGCTAACACTTACGCTACACATCGGTGTAACAGACGGCCCACTTAAACTCGCTCGCAGATCAGCAGATACACAGAATATATCGCTTTTGTAAGAACGGCTCCGAATCTCCGATAGCACGCAGATTACCTTTCTGTTCAGCACTTTGACAAACAATACAACATATTGAAGATACGTATTAACTTTATCCGATGCCTTTGTTCAATATGTGTGCTATTTGTATTGTGGATAAAGAATAGGGCTATATTTCAAAGTACCTAAGAGTTTTCCATAAATTGCTTGGAAACTAAACCTATTTGTTTGTTTTTGGGCTCTGAGGCCTCATTTTCGATTTTATCTACATATGAAAAATATGTGCTCGTTTACGTCTAGAAAGTGACGTAAAGAGAATTTTATTGTCTGTGGAAGAACAAAATGGCGACTCAAATATTGACGTTTACTCAATAACAATAGATACAAATGGATAAAAATGATGTGTGCATTTTATGTTCACATAAATAATATAAGTTTAGTGTGTATGTAGAGTAATATAAGTTTATGTTTTAATAGTATACGTTTAATGTATTTGTGAACAACTGATGTCAACATTTTAAGGTTAGTTTCATGTTACGAGGCAACATAAAGCAAACTGTCCATTTTTCTTTTGATAACTATTTAACAGCTAAATCTATTTTGTTATTGCTGCACGAATGTAACGGGATACTAAAATTACAAAACCAGGAATGAAATAGAGGGCTTTGGCGTCAAAATACTTCTTGGAACTATCGAGTTGAGTCAAAGTGGATAAGAGAGTATAACTCTCGAAATTAACCAATAGGATATTTATAAATGCTGAAATTAAGCACTGAGCTGTCAAAATACTGCAAGCTGATTGGTTATACGAGTCATCTCTTTTCTTTGCCGCTATACTACCAACTTGCAAACTTTGTAACACCAAAACACAAAGTGTTATTAAATGGGAGGATGGAAATCTAAGAAAAGACGTTGCCATTATTTCTTCACAACTATTAAAAATTGTTGATTTACAGAATACAGCCTGCCTTGTCTGCCGGGGTTGCAGATGCGGAGTGTTTATAATAGCTACCGTGACCCCGGAACATAAAGGGCAACCGAAGGAACATGAGTGGTTTTAGTAAGTAAAAGTCTGACACGCCCTCCCGCCGCAACCAGGACGGGAGCTGTCATTTGATGATTTCCTACTCCCAAAAAAAATACAACCTGCCTTGTTGTGTACCCAGGTCGGTTTCAGTTTTTGTACCACTGTTTTTATTACTTGTCTTTCACGTTATTCATTTCTTCCTCACCTTTTCCCCGAAGCTCTAAACCCCTCTTTGCATACTTTACACAAAAGCACCTACAACCGTGTAATATGATGTAAGATCGTCACGTCCCCGTATCGTTGCAGTCTCATTTCCTTCGCCTCGTAACTTGTTTGTAGCACGATTGTACGTGTTTTGTTATCAGACGTTATCTGCACGCTATTTCCACGTCGCGAGGTAAGCTGACGTTGAGGCAATGTTATCTACACGGTATGTTGTTTGTGTTAAGAAATACTATCTGGAGGTAAAGTTGTATGGAAGCCTGGTTTAAGTATAGAACTTTTTTTTGAGTTTTAAAATCCGTACTAATATTATAAATGCGATCCGTACTAATATCTAGGCTAGAAAATGACTAGGCAGATTAGCGTTTAGATAAAGCGTCGGCATTTTACATACGGCGTTGTTTGCAAAACGTGAATCCAATCGGAATTGCATTTGATTCTTGGTGGTATGAAAGAAAATAACAAGAAGATTAACCTTACTTAATTGAAATAAAATAAAAACCATAACTTCAACTTTAGTTTATCGTTAATTTGTTATGTATCTGTGGAGGCTTGTTATTAGCAACATCATTATATATTTTTGTTACCTATTTTTTTTTATTACATATCTGCTTGCTCTTGGTCCCAGACTAGCCCGAGGGCATAGACGGGGCCTACGATGGAGCGAGCTCACCCAAAAGATGGCTATGCACTCGTCTCTTGAATACATCCGGGTTATATGCATTTGGAAACACAGACGACGGAAATTATTAGTCTGTAAGCGTTCTTAAAACTAATAAAATAAAATAAAATAAAAATAAGCTATTCGAGTTCCATTGATCTCTATTATAATATTATACCTCCGGAATTTTACCTAACGTTTTCGCCTTATATAAAATGCTGAGGAAGATTATACAAAACGCATGCGACTTGTATCGAACAATACCATTAATGCTTATATTTGCTCCATTATTATGTGAGCACACCCTTAACTGTTCGGTAAATGGTAGTAAAGCGAATGTTTGTCGTTATCACACGATGGTATTTGCCGATAAAAGTTCACTCGCGGAAAGTTATTCAAAGGAAATGAGAGCGAAGTAAACGTTCGCTACAATACGTCTTTGAGTCGTGTATTTGTAACTCATCGAGAGGAACAATTGACCAAAAAGTAAATTAACACTTCCATTTATAACCTAAACAGATACGCAGAAATATAAAATAGATAGGCTACAATAAATATAGTAGTTTCACTCACGGATTTGCCCCTGTAGGATTGGAATTTAAAAAAATCCTTTTTTAGGTTCATGTCTAGCTAGCTTGGGCTGGTGCGTTGATATATCAACGCGAATAAAAACTATCGTATGTCTTTTGATCTTAACAGATCTGTGTTATTAGTAATTTATATTTTCATTTACGGGTCCCATCCTATAAATCTGGATTCCAATTTTGATCACAATCTTAGCCCGTAATCAACGTCCGAGTTTCCAATCTGTAACATTGACAGGACGAATCATACGCTACAGTGCAATATTGCAAATCGAGACATGAATGGCTTGACGGCGAGAAATGCAGCCGATGACGCTGTCCGATTAGGACCAAGGGGTTAATTCTCGGATTTAGAGATGATGTCGAATTCGACAAAAAACTCTAATGACGTAATTTTTTTGACAAATTTTAAAAGTTGCTACTCTGGGGATGTCGAGTTTGACATTTGTCGAAGGCTAACGTTAGAGTTCATGTCGAGTGCTTCTGAGTAGTAGAGATGTCATGTCGATTTTCATTTCTGGATTTGTGCATTGTGTTTGGTTGGAACGACGACCTTCGCGCAAATAATAGAGTCTGTAATTTGTATATTTACGACTTGAGCGAAACAGAAGTCATTAAAAACTTCAGACTAAATAAAGATTTAATATGGGTTTTAATAGACCTATTGGCTCCTGTAATTCAGGATACCACGAAAATAGACCTGAAAACGAAGGTAAATAATTGTCTGCTTCATAATTTAATTAGAGTCATGTATAACTTTTCACTAAACTAACCTTACCAACTAAAAATACTAATTGCACACCCTAAAATACCTAAATTAATTATGAAATGTAAAACAGCACAGCTCACTAGTGATGTAAACATAACAAAAGTTTTGAATGAACCGCAAAAAGGCGCATTTTCTGACATTGACACTAATCGTTTCGTTTTATAGTTAAATAATTAGGTTTAGTCAGCGTTTTAATATAAAATCATTCATTCACTCATAGCTACCTAAAACGGAACGTGCGATTCTATGGTAACATTATCTTCAATCGACTCGACATTTTCGTGACATTTATTTCTATTTTGACTGAGAATACGGAATTCTGCTCAATTCGAATTTTTTTAGTAAAGAAAGATATATTTTTGATAGACATAGAGATAGACTTACAATCTCGAACTCGAGATAAATGGCGAAAATCGAGAATTGGCCCCCTGGCCCGTGCCGACGACGGCGCGTTTTCTTCCACGCGCGCCGCAACGAGCAGTCGGCATGTGAAGGGGCCCTGTAGGGCCAATGCCTGCCGTTGCGGAATAGTTTTAATCTTATAGTTACCGTGGCCCCAGAACATAAAGGAATCATGGATCAAAGTAACATGTTTGGGTTTTAGTCAGTAAAAATCTTCCCAGGTCGGGAGAAGTCATTTGATGATTTCCTATCCATAAAAAAAGACATGAGTGGTCAGTGACCCCGAATGCTAAGCCGGAGGTCGTGGTTGCGATTAAAAAAAGCTAAATACTATAGATATCTATAGTAAATAGCTTATTTTTTAATTATTGATCAGTCGCCTGGTCGCCATAGCACAGATTCTGCTAAGTTTGGGATCAGATGGCTGTGTGTAAGTTGTCCCAAAATAGAAGTTCTAAGATTGAGGATTGGGATTTGATTTACATTATTAAATCCAAGCGAATATTTCATGTTCGAAGTTGGACTTCGGACCTTATGTCTATCAAAAATGTATGTATACTCTTGGATCTGCCAATGCGACATTTTGAGATATTTTTGTCGCAAATACTGCATTGGGATGATACTACAGATTTGAAATAGAGTGGAAAAAAAATGGTGATATTATCCATTTATGACATTGAGTAGAACTCTTTAAATGTTAGTACTAATCCATACTAATTTACTTATACTGTCTGTCTCGCTTTCACGTCAAAACTACTGAACCGATATATATGACATTTGGTACAGAGATAGTCCATAGCCTCAGAGAGGACTTATGATAGTTTCTATCTCAAAAAATCCACGGGGATAGGAACTAAGCGGGTAAAACGGCGAGGGGTACCTAGTGCCTAATAAATTGCCTTGTATTGGAAAAATAATACTATAGTCTATTTTTTTTAACAAACGAGTGCTGAGTATATCTTATTCACATTTCCGGTATTGACAGAGAGGGATAGGAAATTAGTCGAGGCGGAGCCAACGCTTTTAACACCAATAATAACACTTATGCTGATTATGTGGACCAACTGAAACGCAGAAAAAAATTTTTGGTATTCGTTTGTTAAAAAAACAGACTATAGCTAAACTATAATTGGACTTTTTATACAGAGAAAGCACAAGCTTGGGTAACATTTTTAATATATTTATCCATTTTCGTTAGCCGCATGAATTGTGAGCGTTAGGCTAAAATCTCCGGATCCGATTCCCTTGTTCAAAAACTAAACTAAATTTAACTACAGTGCATTCTTTTCTTTCCATTTCATTAAGAAAAGGACAAATGAGTCAAATTCAGACACTCCGTCGATTTACTTCTGGCTCATTTTACAGGATTAAACAAATCCATACTAATATTATAAATGGGAAAGTGTGTCTGTCTGTCTGTTTGTCTTTCTTTCACGGCAAAACGGAGCGACGAAGCGACGTGATTTTTTAAGTGGAGATAGTTGAAGGGATGGAGATTAACATAGGCTACTTTTTATCTCTTTCTAACGCGAGTGAAGCCGCGGGCAAAAGCTAGTAATTTATAGTGAATCTTCTGTCCTTTTCTTCATGAAATAGAAAGACAAAGATTCACCTAACCTAAAAGTTTCATTTGTGAACAAGAGGTTCAGCAGTCTATGAATTATTGACTGCAATTCTTTGCCAATGCTATTTATTAAAATATTCTAGTATCATATACCATCAAATAAATTGAATTTAACAGTGATGCTATTTACCGTACTTCCTCAGCGGTAAAGAAAACGATCGTAACTTAAGAGGAAATTAAATTAAGAGTCAAGATGGTAGCTTGTTGTGAAGTGCTGTTATGGCAACGTTTTTGACTTTGATAAGAATAATGTAACCTGGATTTTGTTTAACTTTATTGAAAAGAGTGTCTTTGGAGTTCCTTGCTTGTTTTTTCTAAGTAAACCGCTACCTAGTTTTAGACCAAGCTTCAAGTTTTTATTGTAGCTTCTTCGAAGTTAATAAATCTGTCTAATAAACTTCAAGATAATTAAGTGGGTCAGCAAACCTGTCAAAATAACAAGAAAACCGTGCGGCATTTAAAACCTAATAAGTACATGTTGTCGTTCTTTCTTTGTATTAGAATTTAATTAGTATGTTAATATTATTTTAACGTTATTAAATTACTAAAATCAGATTCAAAATTCAAAATTCAAAATTCAAAGCATTTATTTCACTTAGACCATTTACAGGTACTTATGAATTGTCAAAGAGTCGGTCGGTCAGTCAGAAAAGGAAAGTGACGCTAATTGCCTGTTCCAAAACGTAGATCTCTATGGAGAAGAACAGGCAAGAAACTCCACGGACACTCTTTTAAAAAAAATCATCTTTTACAAAATCTTGGTTACATTTTCTTTTTGTTGCTTCTACATGTGAAAACAATGTATGTAACAAAATAAACAAATGCAAAATTAAAATACAATAAAAAGTCATGGCAGTTAAGAGATGACCCATCTCAACTGACAGCGCCCGTTCACGAGCATGACGCGTGGCATCAGCACCATTTAGCTCAACCATTTTGAAGGGAACCGAATGATCCAATTAATACTAAACAAAAATTATACGAGTCCATCAGTAATTATATGGAATTTTTAAATTAATAGCTGCAGAAAAAGTGTCTTCTAAATAACTTTTTAATTTATTTTATTTTAATCATGAAAAATTTTCTGATCTTGTCTTTATTTCTACCCTTAGACACGCTACTAGACTTTTTAAACCCGTTTTCTAATTCACAAGATAGTGTATTTAGAAGTATCAGAAAAAGAGTGAAAAGCTCTACATCTCCCATTGAAAAGGGAAAATCCTCCGACTAGACTGTTGTTGTCTTCGGTAAAAAAATATAATTCTAATGTCGCGTCAAACTCTTCTTGCGTGATGTAGAAAGTCAGTTGTAGTTAACACGCCGGGCGATAGATGTCGCTACACATAGATAGAGGTTGTTAAATAAGGCTACTTACAAAGGTGGAGTTATTCATGAGCAGTCTGGTGGTGAAGTTCTTCACGTTGAACAGCGTGAGGCCTCCCCACCGGTCTCTGAACACCAGTTCTTCATCTGAAACAATATAAACATGGTTTAAATACCGGCCAGTGGTATTTGGGACTGAAATTACAAACTCACCAGGGAAGGTTTTTATAAAATTAGTTGTGTCAGCTTATTTATTATATAGCACAATAAATGCGGTCAATTTACAACCACCACATAATATTAAACCAAATTGTTTTGTAATTATATTTTAATAATGAAGTTTACTGCTACGTAAGAGGCATGTTATTATACATAAATGTATGTTATTAATTTGTTTTATTAGTTTATAGGCCAGTCTATTTAGGGTTTCACCTCGGAATAAAAGATATTAAGCTGAAAATTGGTATGAGCCTTTGTCTCGTCGTTCTAAATGTTGTCTCAAAAGTCACAATTGTTATCGTGTCCGCGTCTTGAGATATTGGAGGTCAAAGGTCACAAAAATCAGTTTTTCGCAAATATCTCGTTTTCTATTGCTTAATGAGAGTTGCACCTAATACAAAAAATGTGGAGTATACAATTCTCCACAACTTGTACCTTAACTTTTTTTTCATACGATCGACCGTTTCTGCGGTAGATCGCAAAGAGTGCGCCGCGTACAGTCACGTATGGCCTAATGCAAGGACAAGCGTGAGTTACGGTTATCAGTACGTTGAATTAAGTTAGTTATTAACTAAAAAAAATATAATTTTGATGTACTAATAATTAATAATTTTATATTTAAATATTTCTATTATACTATAGTATATTAATAATTCTGAAATGTATGTTTTAGTTATATTTTCAGTTAAAACGACAGTAAGGGAACATACTTTATACATATATTTATTTATCATCAAATGTATATTTATACATTTATTGAAGTGAATTAAAATGAAATGTTTATATAAGTATTAATCCTTCGAAAACAACAATCAATAACAACTCAATATAACTAAATCACATCAACTGGAAAAATTTCTTTAAAAAGTTTGGCAGAGGCAATGTAAGGACAAAAATATACTCTTCTAAAAGTTTTGATAAATATCCTCGTACTAAAAAACACATTTTATTTTTACACGCATTTAGTGGTTGTGACACGACTTCTGCGCTATTTAAAAAAGGAAAAAAAACTGTCACTAGAGTATTGGAGAAAATTCCCGGAAGTTAAAGTTAAGATAAATTGGTGGAAGTATTCCAACAAGAAAACTTCCCCGTACAAACATTATTTCAAAATGGAGTCTCTATTGGATGGAGTATCTTGATGTCATTATATAATGCTCCAAAATCTGAAGACAACATTGATCATTTACGCTACACGCAACTCATAAAAATACAAAAGTAAACTAAATAAACCAGTACAGTTATCAATACTTCCACCAAAAAGTGCAGCAGCTCAACAACACATAAATCGAGTCTACTACCAAATTCAAACGTGGTTAGGAAAGGAAGCGCATCCAGCCTCAAGAATGAGGCTGGATGCTTGAAAATGAAATCTTGGAGCCCATAAAAACGTTATTGCCTCCAGCGCCAGCCGAACTACTAAATATAATATTTTGTAATTGCAAAAACGGTTGTGGTTCCCGCTGTGAATGCAGGAAAGCAGGGCTACTATGTTCATTAGCTTGTGGCCGGTGCAATGGACAAGCTTGCCTCAACTCTTCACTATATCCAAATAATCCCGATGAAGAAAGCGCATACGATCCTGAAATTTTGGAAGGTTACATTTACAATTTTATTATAAGTAATTAAAATCAACAAAAAATCTTTTAATACTTGAACACACATTTTAATGATGTTCCCTTACTGTCGTTTTAACTCAAAATATAACTAAAACATACATTTCAGAATTATTAATAATATACTATAGTTTAATAGAAATATTTAAATATAAAATAATTAACTATTAGTACATCAAAATTATATTTTTTAGTAAATAACTAACTTAATTCAACGTACTGATAACCGTAACTCACGCTTGTCCTTGCATTAGGCCATACGTGACTGTACGCGGCGCACTCTTTGCGGTCTACCGCAGAAACGGTTGATCGTATGAAAAAAAAGTTAAGATACAAGTTGTGAAGAATTTTATACTCCACATTTTTTGTATTAGGTGCAACTCTCATTAAGCAATAGAAAACGAGATATTTGCGAAAAACTGATTTTTGTGACCTTTGACCTCCAATATCTCAAGACGCGAACACGATAGCAATTGTGACTTTTGAGACAACATTCAGAACGACGAGACAAAGGCTCATACCAATTTTCAGCTTATTATCTTTCATTCCGAGGTTTACCCCATTTTTTACCTAATTTGACTGGGCTATTATACTATCGGGTGCCTGAAAGAAAATTAAGTTAACCGCAACTAGTTTGTATGTTCAAGCATATCGCAATTGCTACCAAATAGATTTTATACAGTGTAATAGATTCCTTAATTATCTGTTCTATTAATAAATTATAAGACGGTGCCGATTCCCTTGTTCAAAAACTAAACAAAATTTGAATTCGGTGCATCTTTTTCTTTCCATTCCAATAAGAAAAGGAAAGAAGATAAAATATTAGTTATTAGGGGCGGATCGCTAATTCTACATGTTGTACACGACAAAACTAATTCTGACAAAGTTTAAACCTCGTCTTCTTTTTAACCGATATTCATGTGGTCAAAGTCACTCATAAAGAAAATTGTAATATTAAAATAAAAATAATTTTAATTTTCTCATTTCCTTTTGTTGTAGCTGTTGGTTCTCCTAAGAATAAATAAATAAATAACGAGATCCAAAATATCAGAATTCATAAAATAATGGTTCAGGTGAAACGAAAACATTGCTATGTCCGTAACCGTCTTCAATAAAGCTTACAACTACCCTCCGAATAGCGATTTGCACAGCGGCGCGGAACGAGGGTTTTATTACAACAAATATGGGGAAAGGGGTTCCTTACATCTAAAATCGACGGTAAAATGGTCCTGGCTCAACTAACACTGGCGTCTTTAATTTATAAAGGTATCCAGTGAAACTTGATCCGCGTCGAATTGATAACAAGATACCTATGTAGGTTTTTTTAGGGCGAAGTGATTGAAGTAAATATCTGGAAGGTAGAAAATATGTTCCTTTTAATAGTCAAGAAAAATATACGTTAGTAGGCTTGTAAGTATTTTGACTCAGAAAATATTACGAAAATAAAAATTCATGGCATTTATTTCACTTAGAAGAGGTCGGTTGGAAAAAATATAGGTTGGCCACTGGAGGGAAACAAGCAAGAAACTTTACAAATACTTTCAATTTAAACATTATTAATTTAATTTATTATATTTCAACACAATTTGTGTTACTACTAAGATAAAAATTAAGATAAAGCGCAATGTAATAACAATTAGAAATTAATGACTAATGACAACGTTTGTTCACGAGCATGACGCATAAATTGGCACCCCTTACAACACATCGCATAAATTAGCTCATTTATTTTGAAGAAGATTATGTCTTCTTTTTGTACTCATACTTAGGTGTAATGTATGTCATTCTTTTTACCTTTTAATTAAAATATCATTGAATATTCAATGATATTTTGATAGACAGTGTAGTGTAGAAAGGCAGTCAGCATATGTCACTTTAAATATTTTAAAATGTAGTTATTGCACCAAATTATAACTGTTGCAAATATATTCGTCTCTTAATCACTCGCGATACTAAAATCAAGCCATCCCACTTTGACGTCAAAATGTATGCGTGTGTTAGTTTACCATTTTTGAAGATAGAATGTCGTTTAGTAACCTATCTACACCTTTTTACTTATAAATCATTGGATATATTGAGGTTATACGCACGATAGTATCCCATACTTTTGATTTCCAGTAAATATTTCTCAATATCTTAGTAAGCAAAGCGTATGTAAACACAGGTGCCCTCTCTTCCCTCACTCTCATAGGCCGATGAGAGTGACGGACAAGCAACTCGACACGACTGGGAAAAGTTCAGGCCTTTTTTTTTTTTTGGTGAGTGGGAAATCATCCAATGACTGCTCCCGTCCTGGGTGCGACGGGAGGGCGTGTCAGACTCTTACTGACTAAAACCCACTCATGTTCCTTCGATTGCCCTTTATGTTCCAGGGTCACGGTAACCACTATAAACATTCCGCAACCCCGGCAGGCGTTGGCCCTGTTGGGCCCCTTCCTGTGCTGACTCCTTCTCTTTGAGGCGCGCGTGGAACAAAACGCGCCGTCTACGCGGTCCTGGTCCTAGCCGGTCGGCGAGCTACCCATCGCTCGCCATCCGCAGAACCGCGCCTACGGTGGCCGGTAGTCGTCTTGCGACTCTCGACGTCTTCGCCTGGGTCTTAGTCCGGGGCGAGAGGCTCGTCGTTGCCTTTCGCGCGCCGCCGCTTCCTTCACTAGCATAACCGCTTCGCAGAAGGAGGCGACGGCATCCCATTCCGTCTCGCCCCGGAGCATGGCCTGAACCAGCGCCGGGCGCGAGAGGTCACCGCCGCCGATCGCCTCTACGAGGACACGTCGATGCTCCGCCCATGCGCGGCACACCTCTACTGTGTGCTCGACCGTGTCCTCCAGGCGACCGTTACTGCAGTGGTGACACCCAGGCGTCGCTTCCGCCCGAATCCGACACAGGAACCTCCCGAACTGACCATGTCCGGTGAGGACCTGTGTCAAGCGAAACGTGAGAGTGCCATGACGCCTCTCCAGCCACTCCTCAAAGAGGGGCCTTACCGCCGCTATAACGGCGTGCCCAGCACTAGGTTGCGACAGTCGTTGTCTCCATTCCGCCATGAGATCTCGCCGGAGCTCCGTGAGCCGTGCCGCGATAACCCGCGGCATCGGGACTTCACCCCGGCGTTGCACTTCCACGCGCCACTCGTACGTGTGTGCAAGGACTGTTGCCTCCAGATCCCACGGCGGGACGCCGGCAAGGAGGCATGCCGCCTCACAGGAGACCGTGCGGTATCCCCGCACCATGCGAATGGCCATGACCCTCTGGGACGCCCTCAAAAGTCGGGCCGGAGCCGCGGCTAGATTGGGCGCCCACACCGGAGCCCCGTAGAGGGCCATGGACCGCACGATCCCCGTGTAGAGCCTCCGGCAGGAGGCGTTTGGGTCACCGAGATTGGGCAGGAGCCGCTTGAGGGCAGCTCCGGCCTTCGCCAGTTTGGGGCCCAAACGTCGGAAGTGCTCCGTAAAGTTCCATCGGTTGTCGAGGACAAGTCCCAGGTACTTTATCGTCGACTCGACACCGATGTGAACCCCTCCCACCGTTATCTGAGACCCCGGAGGTGGCCGGTGCCGAGGCCATGAAAACACATGGCCTCGGACTTGTGCAGGGCCACCTCGAGTCCCAGCTGCCGGATCCTGTCCACGACTGTCGCAACTCCACTTGTCATCAAGTCGGCCGCCGCCTGGAACGACCCTCCCTGCGCTAGGACTAGCGTGTCGTCAGCGTAGCATACTACGCTGACACCATCGGGAAGGTCGGCGCGCAGCACCCAGTCGTACCCGATGTCCCACAGGAGCGGCCCCAGGACCGATCCCTGTGGAACACCGCACGACATCCCTCGTCGACTCCACACTCCCTCGTGACCGGGGTAGATGACGGCCCTGTCCGTCAGATAGGCCTCGACCACACGACAGAGGTAGGCAGGCATCCGGTGATACCGGAGTGCCGCCACTATGCACCCCCAAGGCAGGGTGTTAAAGGCGTTGGCGATGTCGAGAGACACCGCCAAGACGACCCTGTCCTGTGCCACCGCATCCCCTGTCGTAAGGGCTCGCACGCGCATGATGGCGTCCACCGTGGAGCGTCCTCTACGGAAGCCGAACTGACCGTCCGCCAGATCCGGCCCCACCCGCATCAGCCGCTCGACGAGGCGGCTCGCAATCACTCTCTCCAAGAGCTTTGCCGCCTCGTCGAGCAAAACGATGGGCCGGTACGCGGACGGAGAGTCCGCAGGACGCCCCGGCTTCGGTATGAGGACCAGCTTCCCTGTCTTCCAACGAAGTGGGAACTGGCCCTCCTCCAAGCATGCGCTAAAGAGCCCCCTTAGTCGAGGCCCGAGAGCCCCTAAGGCCAGGACCCAGGCCTTCCCTGGTAGGCCGTCGGGTCCTGGGGCTGTGTTCTTGGCCCTAAGCCTTAGCACCGCCACTCCCAATTCTACCTCGGTCACCTCTGGAACGTCGTCGTCGTCGCCGTCGCGGTCCGCATCGGACACCGCCGGTGGCGGAGCCATGAGCGGGGGAGAAAACTCCCCCCGCGAAGGGAACAGAGCGCTCACAACGCCCTCTACGACCTGGGGCCGGAGACTCTGCGTCAGCGGGGGGCCCGCGGTACGGAGCTTGCCCCGCACCGCCAAGTAGGGGCGCCCCCACGGATCTCTGTCCAGAGTCCCCAGCGTCTCTTGGCGGGCCGAAGCTTTGGCCCGCATAATCTCCAGTCGGAGGGCTTCCTTCGCCGCTCTGTACCCCTCGTACAGCTCCGCCTCAATGGCATCCGCATCCACAGGGCGGATACGGAGCCTGCGGTGTCTGGTGTACGGGCGTCGCGCAGCCACGCACGCCTCACGTAGTGACGTGATTTGCGGCGACCACCAGTACACCTGGCGCTGACCCCTTCCAGGCTGAACCCGGGGCATTGCCATGTCACAGATCTCGGACATGGCCTCCTGGAACCACCCAGCCTCGGCATTGATGTCGGCAGGCCTGTCCGGTGATGACACCCAGGCCTGCACTATCGAGGCTTCCAGGAGAAGCTCCCGGTCCAGCTGCTTCAGCGCCCAACGCGGACCGCTTGGGGTCCGTCGGACCCGGCCCAGTTTTCCACCATTCTGCCCCGTGCGTCAGTGTATCGGGAGCCCCAAGCCAAATTCTTGGCATTGAAGTCCCCGAGAACGAGCACGGGGAGGGTTCGGAACCCGGCGACGACGACGCTCAGCTCCATAAGGGAGTTGTGGAGTTTGACGAGGGATCGGCTCGGGGAGAGATAGACGCCTACAACGGCGATCTCCCCGAACCGTGCCGCAACGCACCTCTGTGCCCTCTTGACGCCCTCGAGGGTCGGGGTACCGGCGGCGGCCGACGAGATGATGGTCACCGAGCCGCTTAGGTCCTCCACCCAAGAATCCCTGGGCGGGACAAAGTACGGCTCGGAGACCACGGCGATATTGATCGACCACTGCGCCATGCTCTGGAGCAACAGATCCTGAGCGGCGGCGCAGTGGTTGATATTAGCCTGTACGAGGCGCAATGGAGCCATTATTGGCACTCCATTGCGGCCTCAGTAGTCGCGGCTGCAGTGACAGACGCGGCAGCGGCGGGGACGGCGGGAGCAGCGGCGGCCGTGGGAGCGGCGGCAGCAGCGGGGGCAGCAGCGGGGGCAGCAGCAGGAGCGGCGGCAGAGGGCTTCCTGCCCTTGCCCCTGGTCCTGGCGGGTGGGGCGCAAGCCTTGCCCCCAGCCCGGTGATCGGCCGGCTTGCCAGCCGCCGCACATATAGAACAGTGCGGCGCGGCGGTACACGAGCCGGCCTTGTGACCGGGCTGACCGCAGCGGAAGCAATCGGCGCTGCGGTCCACCTCCGAGGTGCAGCGGACACCGAAATGGTGTCCGACTTGGCATCTATAACACCTCAGAGGCCTGGGCTCCAGCAGCTTCACCTGCGCCGAAGCCCAGCCTCCCACCAGTAACCTACCGCTGCTGCGGCCTTCCCCCGCAATGGCTTTGGCCGCCGGAACGGGGCAGCTCACGGTGACCGCTCCAGTCCCGGAGCGGTCAGGGCGGATGGTGCCTACGCGCACGTCGCCAGCGGGACAGCCTCCCGCTTTGGCGACGGCGGCCACCAACTCCTCCCCCGTGACAGAGTCGTCCAGGCCTGTGATGCGCATGTCAATGCGCATGGTAGGCCTGGAGACTCGTACCTCCTCGGCGGAAAGCGACGCCCTCAACCTTTCGGCCAGAGCATCGGCGACGGGGCCGCTGGCAGCCCCAGGGACTTCCAGCATGCGGGCTCCGGTAGCCGTCACCCGCAGCCGCACTCCCTCCGTCACGCCGATCTCGGCCAAGTTGACCGCCGCTTTCGCCTTGGTCAGTACCGCCCCGTACGTAATCCCTTTTTGCTCCGCGTCCGGCTGCAGGGTGATTACCACCGCTGCAGATTTAGGGGCGCGGAGCCTGGCCGCAAGGTTATTCGCCTTGCGGCGCTCCCTTTGACGTTGCCGCTTCTTCGCGGCCCTGGCCGCCTTGGCCGCCTTCTTCTTCTCCCCGGCCACTTGCCAGCGGCCGGCGTTGGCCGGAGGCTCGGCAGCCGAAGAGGGAGGGGGCGGCGGTGGGGCACGTTGTGCAGCTGCACTCGCTGCAGGTGTCCCCACCGCTTTGGGCTTCGCTGCCTTGCCCCTACTGGGCGTTGCGGCCTTACCCTTCGCCTGCTCTGGCGCGGCGGCACGCCTCGACGTACCCGCCGCAGGAGTCGCGGCCACAGCGGCAAAAGATGCCGCTGGCCGTGCTGTTGTTGATGCCGCCGGGACCGGGCGACTGGCCGCGAGTGGGGGCCGGAGAACTCTCCCTTCCAGCACCGAAAACCGGCGCTGGAAGTCCGCCATGCTCTGCACCAGGCTCTGGAGCAGTTCCCGGTCAGGGTTGGTGGCCTGACCTGTGGGAGGTACGTCTCCCCGGAGCCTGGCCAGTTCCGCGTGCAACTTTCGGTTCTCCTCCTGGAGAGCCTCGATAGCGGCCCGCATAGCAGCCATCTCCTGTCCCGACGACGCCGACGCCTCCGCATTCGCCGCTGCCAAAATGTCGGCGGTGGCATCGGCGATGGCCCTGTCCTTGGAGCCCTTCTTTTTCTTCAGGGCCACGGACACCAACGCCGATGTCACCACCTCCGCCAATCCTTCCGGCCTGGAGCTCCCCGCGGCGGTGGATGCGCCCTGAGCCTGCGCGGAAGCCGCTCCGGGGTGACGCCCCTCCGCGGCGAGCCTTTCGGCTCGCCGAGCTGCCTCCTGCGCGGGGAGCTTGCGCCCCCCTCCTCCAACACGGCCCGCACCCCGCCTACTGGTGGGGATTTTGGGGGCAGGTGCCGCCGCTTCGCTGTCGGAGGACGACGAGGCGCCCTCCGACACCGCCCGCTTCCGGCTGCGGTCCCTCCTACCACGGATCGAGCTGCCAGAGCTCGATCCCTCCGAGTCCGAGCCACCAGGGCTCGAGCCCACCACCGCGTCGGTCTCCGACCGCGGTTCTCCCTTCCTACCGTTTTTTTTTAAAAAATTTGTAAGGTCTGTCATAGTAACTCCCACGAGTATGGGGGATTTAAAAAGTACACCCAGGGTAACCCCCTGTCCCTGGGCAAGTGTACATTTGTAACCCAACCAGAGGGTCCACCGATTCTCTGGCTGGGGGTGCGCTAGAGACTGATGCGCCATCCATAATAGATGACACTACTCCTCAGCCATTCGTACCTTCGCCACGCACCAGAACTTGGTATTAGAGGTAATTTTTTATAGAGGTTGTCTACCTCGCGGCCCGGGCGGTTAAGCCAAGGCCCTCGACCCCCGTCGAAAGTCAGAGACATGACCGTAACAGTCTTCGGGGCTACGAGATCAACGGGGGCAGCTAGGGGTGACGACCCCCAGCTGCCTGCTCTGCGGCAGGGTAAGTGCACGCAGAGCCCGTTCCCCGACTCCAACACACACTGCCCTCTGCTACTCAGAGGGACAGGTGGTGGAGTCCTCCGCGACAGAATATTCGAAAGTGTGCAACGAGACCCCACAGGCACAACGTACCGTGGCGAGTCGTTGCACACCTCCCGGGGTGCACCGTCCCTCGGACTGGCCTTCGCCCCGGACGGATCCATAAGCGAACTCCAGCCCTCGGGCACACGAGGAGGTTTTCTGTCCATGCACCCCAAAAGTTCAGGCCTAACGTTTTAATGTGTTTTTCGAGGTACTGGGATGTCAGACAGTAAGTGAAGAGGATTTAAAAAATAAACACATTTTGACAATGACGTATTATATATAGACACGTCATGAACTAACATCGCGGCACTAAAAAACGGCGAAAATACTATCTAATACTTATACGCGTGAAGAAAAGGAAAGAAAATATGACGCCGTACGGCAGGATGCCTGTTGTTAGAGAGAGATAAATATACATCTTCAGTTACGTCACAGGAGAAGTAATTGTCATATTGCATGCTCATTGGTCGAGCGCATGAGTGACGTAGCTATTAGAGGCATATGGGGAAAAAAGGACATTCGATTTTCTGGAGTTAATAAAATAGTGGATTTGATTTATACCGTATTACCTACTTTACGAAAAAAGTA
The DNA here is from genome assembly GCA_033675125.1 of Athetis lepigone. NCBI lineage: Eukaryota > Metazoa > Arthropoda > Insecta > Lepidoptera > Noctuidae > Athetis > Athetis lepigone. Next base: position 13,093,847 of record CM066221.1, read on the forward strand.
CCTAAAAGAAAATATTTTATCTTTAATATATTAATGCTGTAGTAATTATTGTTAGGTACATATTAAATTAAAAAATAAAACATAATATCTTTATTAACATAAAGAAAACCTTTATTTAATAATGTAAAAAACGTTAACACAACAGAGGCAATTGAACAATATGGTAATAGTCATATATTATTGACTTATGTTGCAGATACATACTTTAAATTCCTTCAAACAAACTTAATTTTTCTTTTTTGCCTCTTATAATTCGATTCTTAAAAATTCTATCACCAAAAAATAAACACTAGTGTAATAGTGTCCCAACCTCCCCTAACGGCACGTGACTACGGACTGCATGCGCCGGCCGCCATTAGACGACGGAGTAGAACAAAATAAAATAAAAATATTGTAGTTTGGTGAACTTACGCATGAAATGACACATTTTTGTCTTTAACTTTAGGGGTATAATTTGTAAATCGTCTGAAAACACACGACGGCATGTTTTCTTTATGTTTTGCACAGATTTACACACACGATATAAATTGAAAACGAACGTAGCGTCGCGCGAGAGGTTGGTGCGTAACTAAGCGCGATGTGGCCAATTGGCTTCATTTCGTGTTGTCATTTTTGAGTGCGGACAACGTATCTATAGTTTAATACATCATTGCATTTTGAAATCCATACTAATATTATAAATGGGAAAGTGTGTCTGTTTGTTTGACGTGATTTTTGAAGTGGAGATAGTTGAAGAGATGGAGGCATGCGCTACTTTTTGTCTATTTCTAACGCGAAGCCGCGGGCAAAAACTAGTTATAAATAAACAAATATCTTGGGTCAATTAATACATGACCATTAGATCTCCGACTAGGAATTAATTTTTTAGGAGCCTGTGGTTACCAGTCATGTGATATACATACTTATATAATGTATAAACACATACACAATATGGATGAGTTACATTCAAAGACAACAGAAAATCATGCTCATCACACAAAGTTTGTCCTTAGTGGGATCGAACCCCATGTCCTCCGGCTTAGCGACCAACAGGCTCGTCAAAGTAAAAATTAATTATACTTATTTAAATCAACTTGAATTATCATAATCATAGCATCTTAAGCCAGTAAAGTTTATTTCTTGCTAGAGTTCTGTACGTCTGTTAGAAAAATTGAACCTTTTTTTATAGGAAAAAAAACTAAATTGTAATCGGTTCATTCGTTCGGGAGCTATGATGCCACAGACAGACAGACAGACAGACAGACAGACAGACACGCCAAACTTATAACACCCCTCTTTTTGCGTTGGGGGTTAAAAAAATCTTAAATATTTTATTTTTAATTAATTTATACTTTCCTTTTTTTAACCTTTTTATACTCGTAACTCGTGAGTCTATCTGTATGTCTGATTAACCGAAGTTGCAAGTGATACTGCGGTGGACAGCTAGCTTGTAATATTACAATTCCCTACCTGACATAAAAAGGGTCTAGCCAGAACCTTGTTATTCACAAACTCATGTAAAATTATTATTTTTCTAATAACCTACCCTACCTTTCCCGTGTATACTAAGTAGCGGTTCAATTTGGGAGGTTTTACCCAAAACAAGGGCGTAATATAAAGTAGTTGGTTGGCAACGGAGCGACTCCTCAATCAATCATTTGGGGTAGGTACACAGGTCGGCTTTTAGACGCTGACATACGGGTGCTAAGTGTGGCCGACTAAGTTTATTTGTATTAATGTTGTGTAATTTTTTCGGGGCTTGTTTTGGTCGGTGATTAGGGAGGTCTGAGAGGAGAAATGAATCTGACTGACTGTTGGTAGATCAAACCGTTTATCCTAGAGATATGAAAGCTAGTAATTATTATAAATATTGGCTTAGCAAGAAGAATTGTAACTCTTCAATAACAAGAAATTAAAAAATCTTTTCGTAAAATCTTGAGATATTCAAGTTGTGACACAAATATGATATAACGAAGCTTTGATTTACATTTTCATACAAAATATGATGTCGCTAAAAAGGACAACATGTATATCGCGTAAAACTATTCATACACGGTCATGAACACAATACGTCATTTTGACGCAACACGTCGAAAATAAATCGTCTCTGATAAAATAGCCGTAGTAAAGTATGGTAAGGTAAGGTAATAATAATTTAGTACGTCTTTTCGACGTAGTAAATTGGCCAATCAGAGCGTCCGTGTGTAGTCATTTTAGCTAAAAAGCGAGGAAGTGGTCGCTCGAGACAGCTGACTGAGATTTAACCCGACAATGTAATTGCACAGTCGCTAATTACGAAACACTCTCTACTTTAATGGTTTTGCACAGCTTGTGTTACATTATGACTGACTAGTTGTTCTTGAGATTTGGAGTTTGTGGGTGTGTTTTCTGTGTTATTTTGGAATAAAACAATGTTTTACAAATATTAATATCAGGGATGTTAGGGAGCTCCGTAACCGTAACCGAAACTATCGGATATCCGATATAAAAAAATATCCGTAACCGTAACCGAATCCGAAATAAAAGTTCGGATAATATCGGATAGGGGCGGAGCCTAATTGAGACACGTTATGACTAGTTGTTTTGATCGGCCTTTATTTTTTTTATTACTTATTTACTTTTGAAATTCCTTAAAATTTTAATATCCGTAACAGAAATTATCCGAAACTAACGGATAATCCGAAATAATTTCATATCCGTATCTGTAACCGTATCCAGTATAATAATCATTCCTATATCCGTATCCGAAATTTCATATCCATAACATCCCTGATTAATATTACTGTCCCACTGCAGGGCAAAGGCCGCTTCTCATACAGAGAAGGCACGAGCATTGATCACCACGCTTGCTCAAGGCGGGTTGGCGATTTCGGACTTGTTTAACTACAAGTCCAGGTTTCCTTACGATGTTTTTCTTCACCGATGTCTGTGATGTCTAAGATAATCTTTAGAAAGTACATATGAATTGAAAAAGTCACATTGGTACTTGCCCGGATTCGAACCCACAACCTCTTGCATGAGAGGCGGGCGCCTTAACCACTAGGCCATCACGACATCAGTATTTACTTACACCAGAAAAATAATAAGCCTCATATAATTAGTATATTTTGAGTCCCAGATCTTTAATTTCTAAGCTTTTAATCTTCCCTTTCTCTTTTTAAACCTTCGAACACACGTGATTTGAGACACAATAGAAAGACAATAGTAGCCCGACAGCCGGCTGTCGCTTGGTCGTTGAAAGGTTGAAGATGGTTCTTAAAAAGGGTCTTGTCGAGATCGAAAAAAGATATGTATACTTTAAAATACAATATAGTTTTAAAACCTGGGCAAGTGTAAGTTGTCTACCCATCAAAATTCAAAGATGTGGGAGAACTTTTCAAACATATTTAACTGACATAAATAATGACTACGTTGGAACATTTTATATATGTATAGAATCCTATATTGTTATTAAAGCTCCAAAAAGTATAATGGCGAAACAAAGGTTAAATGTCGCCGTAATGTTTTGACACGGGCATCTGTCAGCTGTCGTGATCCGACGTGGTTGTCACGCGTATAATAATAACGAAAGAAAAAAAAATAAAAGGCTTTTTTAAAAAAAAGATAACCGACTTCAAAAACTAAAAGCTCAAAAATAACTATTTCGGAAGTCGGTGGCAACACAAATCGACCGGCAGAAGAGAAGCAACCGACTTCCGAAATAGTTATTTTTGAGCTTTTAGTTTTTGAAGTCTGTTATCTTTTTTTTAAAAACCTTTTAATTTTTTACTTTTTAGTTAGAGTCTCAGTGTCTGACTACGTTTTAGGGTAGCTCTCAAAATAAACTTATAATCTTATAAAATGAAAACGGTACTATGCGCGTGTTAGATTGCTAAAAAGAGAGGGTTAAATATTTAAACATAAAAGCAAATTATGTAGAAAGCATTTATTGTAATTGAAACCAGTTTTGGTTATAAGTTTAAGTTGTCATTGAAGCTAGACCTTCTGTATGAAACAAAAGCAATTTATCATTAATAATCTTTCTATATACTACATTTTAAATATGATTTTATAATAAAATAAACTTTAGGTTAAACTCAAAATCATTTATTCAATTTAACGAAAAGCTATTTGCTGGTTCCAAAATAGTAGGTTCCAATGGAGAAGAGCCAGCAAGAAACTCCATGAACACTCTTTTAAACTTGATAAAATATTACAATTATTCGGTTACATTATTCAAATCACACAATATACATAATACACAAAATATAGTCATAATATCATAATATAAAATATAAACCACACAATGTACATAATACACATCATATAGTCATAATCTAAATTTATATTCATAGGTAATATTATCACAATACACAAGAAGTTATACTTAACTTATATACAATCTCGGAGAGCTCCGCACCGTTCGACGACTGGATCAAAAGTGATTTAAAATCGTCGTAACACTCGCTTTTATAGACTTCTATGAACTACGACAAACAAGTCAAATTCATACTTATTTGTTGTGAAAAATTAAAATACATCTTATTTTGTTTAAAATTATGTTGTTTACATATTTTACTATTTTTAAATTATAAATTAACTTACTAACCTCTAATACAACGTGAAATACGTAGTTATATAATAGTAATTATATCTGTGTAAATCTAACACGGCCATACTGACAAGTACTTCGCTCTCGAAGTACCATAACTATAATTTAATCACTGTTCAATAACAATTTTCTCATTATCATTAGGTTCTCAATATTAGTAATCGTTTTACAATCATCATGTCATAATCAATGTCATTATTATCACAACCATCATCATTATCACAATCATCATCATTATCACAATCATCATCATTATCACAATCATTATCACAATCATCATCATTATCACAATCATTATTACAATCATCATCATAATCATCATTATCACAATCATCATCATTATCACAATCACCATCATTATCACAATCTTCATCATAATCACAATCTTCATCATAATCACAATCTTCATCATAATCACAATCATCATCATTATCACAATCATCATCATTATCACAGTCATCATCATTATTATCACAATCATCATCATTATTACAATTATCATCATCAAAGCCATCATCATAGTTATCTTTCATTTTACAATAAACTTATAATAAACATGTATCTTCTGTACTAGTGTTTTGATCAACCCAATTACCAGGCAGGCCATAGACGAAGTTCATCTTTAGCAACCGTTATATTTCTCTTAATGAAAACCTGCTATTATCAAGTATGTTCAAAATTTCGTAAGGTCCTTTAAATTTTGCTCTTAGTTTGTCATGTCGCCTATGGTTTACATAAACTTTAAAGCAGTATTTTCTATATATACATTTTTTTTTTACTTCATTTTTGTGACTATAATAATAAAATGAAATCCGCAACCATACCGCAAAACTATAACCGTTTTTATCAGTAACAAAACTATCACAACAAATGAATCGATAAGAGTTGTGTAACGGAAGGACTGAAAATATTTCGTAGGAATCTTTAAACCTAGTCTTATATAACCGTACCATCAACTACAAAAATCTTATTATTACGCAGTACTGTATCAAATAGAGTTATGAATTTATTTGCCTCGGTACACAAACGCCGATACGCTAGTTCACGATCTATTCTTTCCGGACACATTAACTTCATTCAAATGGGCTAGGGTTATAAAGGATATTAGCATTACAGAACTCGGAATCGTGGTATTAATCGATTGTTGTATCTTCCATGATGATGAAAATAATTAATTAATCCGCTTGGCCAATCTGACGAGTTTCATTATGCAATATTTTCAAAAGGCTAATATTGTGATATTGTAGAAGTGATAAAATGACTTGACTAATCTATTTGTTATTAAATGACTTGTAAAAACGTATACCATCAGTGTTAGTCATGGGAATTCTAATAAAGTTACAGAATGTTTAAAAAAAAATAAAAATAAAGGTAAATGGTTAAACCACGGTAGCGACCACGGTACTGGACTAGTTATGATTATTCATAAAAAAACTATGAATTACAAAATATAAATACAATCTGTAGAAGTTTACGGTTGAAAAGTAAGGAGACGTAATTGTAACCAATACCAAATTATAATGATATCTGTACAAAATTACACTTTCAAAACTATTACAAAAATATTATCATAAGAAGGTATATAAGAAGGAAAGTACCTACTCAAATTAAAATTACTTCTTACCTACACAATTTAAGAAGCGATTCGTATAATCTTTTTTTGTATTTTTAAACAACTATTACTTTTATTTCTGTACCTATATTATCATATTTTTATTGATTTGATAATCCAAAATTCAACAATAGTAATGTAACTATAGTGTAGGTAACGCAAAAGTTAAACTTAGACATCAAGTACTTGTCGAATTGTCAAATTAAATATCAAATTAATAATGGTGACGAAGCTGTGATTCCGTTATTCTATTGGACCGTGTTTATTGCTTTATCCGGACTCTGTTATTTCGACCATTTATGACTACCTGGAGTGTTGAATCAGAACCTATATTTGTTGACCTGGCTTTTCGCACTTAAATACCTGAACTTCTAGACTATTAACAATGATTCGTTGCATCACTTCGTTTTTTTTTTTAATCAAGTTTTCGAAAGTAAATAACTAGACCTATGCCTTTGCTAGGTTATCAGGGGGAAGTTTATTAAATCAATTATCTTTGCCACGCTGAGCCTAATACCTTTCTGTTATATAACTCGTAATAATATAATATTATTCTTATACTTTGAACAAATAATCATCATTTATGATATTTATAGTAAACTTATCAGATAGCATAATGTTTTGCTAAGTTTTTGGACTATTACCTTTTTAGGGATTAGCATCAATGATATCGATAATACACTACATAATATTATAAAGTCTATAACTATTTGTACACCGAAAACTGTAGAATAATTTGGACATGTAATAATTGTAAGATCTACTGTAACATTATTCTGACAAATAGTAAATACAATTATTATTATTACACAACAAAACCTTTAAAGGCCTTACCGGCTTAAACTGCCTTCTCGACACTGGAGTTTCACACACCTCAATCAGCACGAAGTGTCTCGATGCTATTACACCAATTTTTCAATCCGCAAACATTTTCATCCGCATCGAACACCAGAGAAACAATGTCAACATCCTTCTGCTGATGTTGTTGAGCAGCGTCTCTGGTAGCCATAAGAAGATTTTCAGTTGTCTTAGCATCCATCCTTAAACATAGAATCATAAGTATTAGAATCGTAATATGGGCCTATGGGTTATCCCACTTCTGATGTTAGATTGCTAAAAAGAGAGGGTTAAATATTTAAACATAAAAGCAAATTATGTAGAAAGCATTTATTGTAATTGAAACCAGTTTTGGTTATAAGTTTAAGTTGTCATTGAAGCTAGACCTTCTGTATGAAACAAAAGCAATTTATCATTAATAATCTTTCTATATACTACATTTTAAATATGATTTTATAATAAAATAAATTTAGGTTAAACTCAAAATCATTTATTCAATTTAACGAAAAGCTATTTGCTGGTTCCAAAATAGTAGGTTCCAATGGAGAAGAGCCAGCAAGAAACTCCATGAACACTCTTTTTAACTTGATAAAATATTACAATTATTCGGTTACATTATTCAAATCCCACAATATACATAATACACAAAATATAGTCATAATATCATAATATAAAATATAAACCACACAATGTACATAATACACATCATATAGTCATAATCTAAATTTATATTCATAGGTAATATTATCACAATACACAAGAAGTTATACTTAACTTATATACAATCTCGGAGAGCTCCGCACCGTTCGACGACTGGATCAAAAGTGATTTAAAATCGTCGTAACACTCGCTTTTATAGACTTCTATGAACTACGACAAACAAGTCAAATTCATACTTATTTGTTGTGAAAAATTAAAATACATCTTATTTTGTTTAAAATTATGTTGTTTACATATTTTACTATTTTTAAATTATAAATTAACTTACTAACCTCTAATACAACGTGAAATACGTAGTTATATAATAGTAATTATATCTGTGTAAATCTAACACGCGCAACGTCACAGGATATCCATTAGTGTTATATACTAAAACCTTTCCCAGAATGTAACAAACACTTTGCTGAAAACCGCATCAAAATCGGTTTAGCCAAACGTGAGATAATCGCGGACAAACATACATACATACAGGTCAAACAGAGAACCTACTTTTTTTTTGAAGTCGGTTAAAGAAACAGAAAAACAGTTTGTTCGCGCCTTTTAAAAGAACACTTATAATAAAAACCTATATGTATACTAGAAGCCATAAACTAAAAGAGGTAAGCAGCGTTACTACCGCGCGAAACGGTAGCGCTCAGCATAATGCCGTGACCCATACACAGGCAAGAGTCCACGACGCTGGTTTTCAGCGCTAATAAAATTCTATCAGCCTATTATAATAATGTGGGTTATTGTCCCACTACAGGGCAAAATTTTCTTCTTATAAACAGAAGTGACGAGCATTGAGCAAATAGCAAAGGCGGGTCGGCGTTTTCGGATTTATATTGATTACAGTACAGGTTTCCTCACGATGTTTTGCTTCACTGATGTATGTGATGTCCAAATATAAATAAACTTAAAGAAAACTGTAAAAAGGATATGAGAATTATAAAAGTCACATTGTTACTTCCCCGGATTCGAACCACAATTCAATGTGAAGAGGTAATTCAGTACCCCCTTTGAAACATGTTGTGCGCATTGAGGAGACATTTGTCATACAAGGAGTGCAAAGATACGAAACTTCAATCACAATAAATACGAATCAAAATCTCCTAAGCGATTTTGAACCTGCGAGGTCTTAAATGTGTGACTTATACACAAATATAACTATTTTATTATATGTCTAAATAACACACCATTTCTAAACGTAAAAAACAAAAGGTATTCTGTTTGCGTGACAACATTTCTGGCATACTGCCTCAGACTGTGACGTCATCAGACATGATTGATGGTGGCGAGATAAGGGCACACATTGTTTGTTTGTATAGGTAAAACTCAATTATGATGTCGTAGCTGTTTGAAAATAGGGTACGAAATAAACCTTTAAGAAATAATGTACTTACAACTGAATTTCAGTCACAGAGAAATACTATACTGCTGTCTTTTAACCTAAAATCCGATAAACCATTCATGGTAAATTTAAACTTTTTAACAGTAAGTCATGGTCTTCAAAATTCTGTATAAGAAAAAAATACTATGCCAAAAATATAGTTCCAGAGATATAGAAACCTTTTAAAGCTTCAAACACACGTGATTTCAGACACGATAGAAAGACAATAGCAGCCCGACAGCCGGCGGTCGGTTGGTCGACGAAAGGTTAAGTAATGACCATGAGGTATTGTAATGTGCATGACCAACGGTTTTATGTGCATCGTGAGGCATGAAGACGTTACACAACTTGTAAAATTCTAGATTGCTAATGGAAACACTAAACAATTGAGGGTCATTTTGGAGCGTCTGTTGAACTGACGTAGGTCCGAAATTTGATCGTGAGTGTCGAATCGCCATGCCAGAGTTGGCCGAAAAGGCCCAGAAACGGCCGTCAAAGGCTACCTTAAAGGTACTTTACCAACAAGAAATCGCACACAAATTATAATGCTTTTGGTAAACATTGTAATATATACGACAACTTAATTAATTCAAGACACATCTAAGCCAGCGCCAGCCCTGCGTGTAATACAGTCGGCGACACTCGTGACGTTCAGCGAATCATTTTAAAAGCTTTCCGCTTGTAAGGGTGTATGTGTAATCTCTAGTATGTACTAATGTATACATGTCTATGTTGTACTATTGTCTATATTATGTGATTATTCTATTAAACAGTCAGTTCTAATTCAGCACTCGAGGGTTTCATTTCTCTCCTAATGGGTCCAACCTCACATGGCGACCCTGCCAAACGCGAGTTTACGGGTATCGTGTAACGTTCCCTATATGGACAAGTTATTTTAAACAAAAGTCGCGATGTGTTCTCAGAGTGATTTTATGATAGACTGCTTTATAACTCGAATAATTCGTGTCGCATATTATTGTTCCTGCGCCGTTTATTTTCCAAAACCATGGGAGGCCAACAGTCAAAACAGGAGGAAATCATAATTGCCCAGACGGCGGCGGGAAACGGAGAAAATCACGCTGTGGTTGACGAAATTAGAGGTCATTTGGGTGTGACCAACATTTTGCTGATCGTACTCGTCATTGCTGCCCTGGTGATTTTGATGGTGTTTGCATACAGAGGGTACAAACGATGTCACGTGCAATGGATACAACAGGAGGTCAATCGGAATGGTCTACGTAGGTCCCTTTTCCGAAACAAAGCTGCGCTTAAAACTGAAGAAGGGGTCGTGTAAGACTTATCAGTGTGTGATCGGCAAAAAGTGAGTTAGCAGTGTTAATGGTCTTTATAAAGTGATATCAGTGGCGTACGCATAATGGTATGAGAACATTATTTTACTTTAATTTTAAGAGTATGGTATCTTTTGTTATAAGCAAGTGTACTCAATTAGATAAAAATCAATATGTGCCTAGGTAATGGCAGATATATTAACTGAATTGTATAATGATTTAAAAGCTATTAGAACATATCTAATAAAAATTGGCCCTAAGAGAAGGCAAATAAATATATGTAAAATTAAATTACAAGAGGCAAGTAGGATACATGAACAATATCTTCCTGTTGTAGAATATTTAAATTCAGAGATAAAATGTGGAAATATTAAAGGTAATGACGTTTTACAAATTAATAAATTATGTTCTGATATTTGTACTTTGTATAAGGAAATAAGTGAGTTGTGTGAAATTACTCCAAGTTCAATTAATGAAGAAGAGACACAATTATCTTTAAAAATGAATACTTTTGATTTAAAGGTTGCCTTGAATCTGATACCTACTATGACTAATGATGAGTCCAACATTAAACAAATTATAGATAATGTAGAATACTATGGTGCATTACTGACAAATAAACAATGTCAAGATAATCTAATTCAATTTATACTAAAAAGTAGATTGTCTCAGTCGGCTAAACTGCAATTAAAGTCGTCGTATGCGAGCGTCAGTGATTTAGTGTGTGAGATGAGGATGCATCTTTTACCCAAAAAATCGGCTTCAGCTATTCAAAGTCAGCTACAAAATAGCAAACAAAACGAAAAGTCTTTAAAAGAGTTTGGTGATGATATTTCTAAATTAATGGTGGATCTTACAATTTCGCAGGCAAACGGGAATACTTCAAGTTTTGATGTCTTGAAACCACTAAACGAAAAATTTGCGATAAAAAGGTTTGCCGATGGTCTGCGAAATCGTAGGCTCAGCACGATTATAGCGGCGAGAAATTTTGATAATTTAAAAGATGCAATTCAAGCAGCTCAGGATGAGGAAATGTCCTCGGCATCCACATCAGGCGAAATTATGAATTTTCAAAGGTATTCTAACAATTCCAGATCAAGGACAAATCGTTATAGAGGTCCCCGAGGCAGGGGTAGCGGTAGAGTGTTTACGCAGCAACGTAATTTTCGAGGCTACGGTCGAGGCTATCATCAGGCGCCACCAGGCAGAGGTCGTGGTGCCGGGCGTGGTGAAAATCGAGGTAAGTACAATAATCATCAATTTCCACGAAACCAAAGGGTACGCAACGAACAGTTACATGTTTTATCGGAATCTAAAAATGTAACCGAAAATGAATCAAAATTTTTTCGTGACGAACAATGACATCATTTTTGCCAGTGACAGTAGTTGTATCGTAAGTTTATCTTTACATGACCAAATATGTTCGTGGCTTGTAGATACCGGAGCATCGATTTCTGCCATTAGATATAAACATGTATTAGATCATAACATTCCAATGTTCCAAGAGAGTGTTACTATAAAAGGAATTGGGGGCAAAGTACAAGCTATTGGATATGTTTATTTAAAATTGTATGCGTGTAATTTGTACTTCGAACATAAGTTTTATGTATTCGAAAATTTACCTTGCGAGTCATTAGGAATATTAGGAAAAGACTTTTTGATAACTTATAAGGCAATGTTAGATTTTGAAAACAGAAAGGTTTCTTTAACTGATTTGAATAACAGAACTTTGAAATTACCATTATTTACTAGGAGTAATTGTTTAAAAATAAAATCACGTTGCGAATCAATTCATTACATACGAACGGACATGGTAGAAGAATGTGTAGTTTGTTCGGCAGAAATTCAAGAAGGTGTGTTCTTAGCAAACTCTATAGCAACACCGGTTAACGGGTTAATACCAATTAAAATTTTAAACACCACGGATAAAGAATTGACTTTGACGAATTTTAAATGTGATTTACACAAATTAAATGAATATAATTTATGTTTATTTCAAAACACGGATAAGTATGCAGACAGGGTGAAGAAATTGTTTAGTGAATTAAAATTAAATTATTTGTCTGGGGAAGAGCGAGATTCTATTGAGCAGTTATGCGCGAAATACAGCGATATATTTTATCTACCGGGCGACGAATTAACCACTACAAATGTATACACTCATTCAATTTCTTTGAAGCCTAATACTAATCCTATTTTTACAAAACCGTATCGTTTACCGCATTCACAAAAAACTGAAATAAAAAATCAAATTAATAAAATGCTGAGCGATGGTATAATAGAACCATGCAATAGCGAGTGGTCGAGCCCTATATTATTAGTGCCAAAGAAAGTCGACTCCAGTAATAATAAAAAATGGCGCTTGGTAGTTGACTACCGAAAGCTGAATAATAGCATCGAAAATGACAATTTTCCTTTGCCGGATATATCAGAAATTTTGGATTCTTTATCGGGATCGATTTATTTTACACATCTTAATTTATACCAAGGCTACTACAATGTAAAATTAGATGAAAATAGTAGAAAGTATACTGCGTTTTGCTCTGGTCAGTATCAGATGACGCGAATGCCAATGGGGCTGAAAACAAGTCCCGCATCTTTCTCTCGTATGATGACCATGGCTATGTCGGGGTTAACATACGAGAAGTGCTTTATTTATTTAGACGATTTAATCATTTTTGGCCGAAATTTAGAAAACCATAATAAAAATTTACAAGAAGTATTTAATAGATTGAGACAAGTCAATTTAAAACTCAACCCTTTAAAGTGTGAATTTTTAAGGAAACAAATATTGTATTTAGGACATGTTGTATCAGGAGACGGTATAATGCCAGATCCAGAAAAAACTAACGTCATTAAAAATTACCCCCGTCCAACTAATGCAAATGAATTAAAACGTTTTATTGCATTTTTAAATTATTATCGTAAATTCGTTCCCAATTTTGCTAAATTGGCTTACAGTCTAAATTACTTAACAAAGAAAAATGTTCCATTTATTTGGACTGATGAGTGTCAACAAAGTTTTGAGTCGTTAAAGGAAAGCTTAATTAAACCCCCAGTATTACAATATCCCGATTTCTCAGAGCAAAATCAATTCATATTACAGACGGATGCATCAAATTTTGCATTAGGAGCAGTTCTTTCAAATAAAGACGGTCGACCTGTGGCTTATACAAGCCGCAGCTTAAATAAAGCTGAGAAAAATTACCCGACAATTGAAAAAGAATTACTCGCTATTGTATGGGCCATTAAACATTTTAGGTCATACTTGTATGGTCGTCCATTTAAAATAAAAACAGATCACAGGCCATTGGTCTATTTATTTAATATGAAAGATCCGTCTAGTCGTCTTACTAAATTTAGACTTCAGTTAGAGGAATACAATTTTACAGTTGAGTACGTAAAGGGTTCCGACAATACGGCTGCAGACGTCTTGTCGCGAATTTCTAGCAAAGATTTAAAAGAAATGCAAGAAAACATTAACGTGATGACTCGAGCACAAAAGAAACGTTTGAATGAAAAATCCGTCCAATCGTCGGATAATATGGTACCTACGAACGATCGGCCTGATCAACCGAAAGTTGTAGAGACACATATTAAGCCGAGAGAATTGGTCGAATTAACATTTATTAATAAGGAAAAATGGTTGGAGTATAAAAATAAAAGAATGATTTGTTATGAAGTAGAAATATTCTGCTATGTACCAAGTATGAATACGATATTTATAAAATTTTCTGAGTCTTCATCACGGGTATCGCGAAGCGAATTTGTGAAAGAGTTAGATATATTTTGTAAAATAATAAAAGTAAATGACATATGCATAATTAAAAATAAAAATAATCAAGATTTTATAACAAAAATGTTACAAGAAATAAAGACTAACAAATACTGGTCCGGACCACGCATATGCATAGTTAAAAATGTTAAAAGGATTATTGATAAAGATGATGTACGTGTAATATTAAACGATTTCCATCTCTTGCCCACTAGTGGCCACGCGGGCATGAGAAGGATGTATAACAACATCAAGAAATATTACTACTGGACAGGCATGGAAAAGGATATAAAATCTTTTGTCCAACGTTGCCATAAATGTCAAACTCAAAAACATTCTGTGCCGGTTAAAGAACCGATGGCGATAACAACAACAGCCACTTGGGCATTTGAAAAAATATTTCTTGATTTGGTAGGACCCTTAGATAGGGATCAAAATAATTACTCTTATATATTAACACTCCAATGTGAGTTGAGCAAATATATCGAAGCGTATCCTTTAGTTTCTAAGAAATCAGATGAGGTAGCAAAGGCCCTCGTTAATAATTTTATTTTAAGGTACGGAGTTCCAAAGGAGATCGCTACAGATAAAGGTTCGGAGTTTCTATCATCAGTGTTCAGGGAAGTATGCACACTTTTAAATATCAAACAATTAAATTCAACGGCGTACCATCACCAGAGCATCGGGGCGTTGGAAAACAACCACAAACATCTTGGTAATTATCTAAGAATCCAAACTGATAACCATCCTGAAACATGGAGTTCTTGGTTACCTTACTGGTGTTTCTGTTACAATACGTCAGTACATTCGGAGAGTAAATTTACGCCGTTTGAATTAGTTTTTGGTAGAAATTGCACACTACCAAGTAATTTGTCAGGAGATACTGTTGAACCACTCTATAATCACGACGATTACGCACTAGAATTGAAATATCGAATTCAGACCTCTCAAAAAGAGGCACGAGACAATCTACTAAGTAGTAAATTGAAAAGAAAATGTAATTATGATAAAGGTATTAAAACTGTTTCCTATAAGCCAAATGATTTGATTGTTATAAAAAATGAAAACGCTAATAAATTTAACTCTGTTTATTCTGGACCTTATATTGTAGTACGTGATTTGTCTCCAAATGTTGAGGTTATTAAAAATAATAAACCTTATATAGTACATAAAAATAGAACTAAGATGTATTACCCATAAGTAATCATAAAAGTATGTAATCTTTTTTTTCAATAGTTTTGCTATTGTATAAAAAAAAATGTATAGTATATGTAACTATAAATTTTTTTTTCTTCTTTGAGGGGAGATGTAAGGGTGTATGTGTAATCTCTAGTATGTACTAATGTATACATGTCTATGTTGTACTATTGTCTATATTATGTGATTATTCTATTAAACAGTCAGTTCTAATTCAGCACTCGAGGGTTTCATTTCTCTCCTAATGGGTCCAACCTCACAGCTTTTGTCTGTGACTGTCCGCAGTCCCCATTCGTAATGAACGTTTTGCTTCAAGCATTTTGTTTTAAAAGGAAAAGAGTATAATGTAGACATTGTAGTTTTTTATAATGTTTGTTGGTGGGGTTTTTGATATAGGAGATTTATTTCTGTGGGTTAAATTATACATTTCATTGCTCGTTTGATCGGTAGTGTAAGTGAAATTATTTCATATCTGCTTATTGCTTGTCACCGCTGAATGTTAGCAGTGAGGCAGCCCATATCCAACCGCAAGCTACCTTCTTTAAATCAGCATTTTTTTCAGAATGTTGTTGGAACACCTAGCTTCAAGTTTTTGAGAACAACGAGCAAGAAATTTTAAGGTTACTTTTCAATCGCGTTTTATTGAATTCTGGTTACATATTATTTTTGTTGTTGGTATAACATTTCGACCACCAACCGAGAGCCGACTGTGGCGCTGCTATTGCCTTTCAATTGGTCTCAAATCTCGTGTGTTCGACGGGTTAAACAACTACATCAATAACAGTAAACATATTTAATTGATATTGTGTTTTGATAAGTCTTGCGAACATAAAGTATGAAACAGCTAATGTCTAAGCTGAAACCAAAAGTCTTAGAACAAATGCTGTTGTATGTCTTAGTGTCGTATGTCACGAACATACTCCTGCGTGATTTGTAGTATTAATAAAATTACCCCGTACAATACCTAACGTTCCCAAACCCTTTTATAATGTACACACTTCCTAAATTTTTCCGACATTGCCAATCGATAACAGCTCTTATATCACTTGTACAATTACTCATACCACCCTTAGAAAACCCTCATATTTTAGCACCTTCCGTAAGTACGTGAGTGGCGTGCTAACGTGTGTAATTCGTTACGGCCTGGGGTTGTGACTAAAATATCCCTTTTTGTTACCTTTTAAGAGTTTCTTTTGGGTTGTGGCCGCGGAGGCAGCGGGCGGCGGATCTAAGCCGCTAGATTTAGTTGTATTTAGTAAGTTTTAAATAAAAAAATTAAATTAACCAAAATTAATTACTATTTTTTAAACATTGTAATTTATATTTCTTCAAATAAAATGAAAATAAAAGTCAAGTTATTTAATATTTTTTAATAGTTCAAAAATAAATAAGTAAATACTGCGTTATATAAATAATATAATTTTAAAAATAGTTTGCATATAAGTAAATTTTTAAATTTATTTAATTGCTTTTATTGTTACTCCACATCGTAGTGTTTTTATCAAAATCTAGAAACACTTCAACTGTCAAGTTACTGAAAATTGAAAGTGGAACTACAGACTGAGACTCGTACAGTTCCACGCGTCGGCTTTCTAAGCCAGTTCCATATAAATCTATGCATTGAACGCGCCTTCGCCGCTTAAATTAGTTTAGTTGAGTTGTCTTCTATTAAAAATTAAGAGTTATTTCGGCAAAATTCAATTGTTAATCTATATCTATACTAAAATGCGAAAATAACTGTCTCTCTCTTTTTCACGCATAAACCACTACTAAACTGAATTGAATGAAATTAATTAGGTACAGATTGGGGCCCGAGAGAGGTCATAAATATTTTTCATCCCGGAAATCCCCCGGGAACGGCAACAAAGTCGCAGGCAAAAGTTAGTACTAGAAAAAATTGTAAATCATAAAATAAAATGACACCAAAATTGTGCATGTTTTAAAAAGTGCACATCTGACTCGTGGGCCAAGTTTTTGGCCGCTGTCCGCTGACTTCGAGGCCACAGTCAAAAAGGTTTCTTTCGATACTATTTTGTTTTACAAAGCGCGTTTTGCTTAGATTTGAATGTGGGCTAGTAATTTTTGGGTTTCACAGACATGAAAGTGTTTTTTGTGTAAGTAGAATATTAAAATTACTTTTACAAGAGTTACTTATTAAACTTTTCGACGACCAAGCGACAGTCGGCTGTCGGGCTGCTATTGTCTTTCTATTATGTCTCAAATCACGTGTGTTCGTAGGATTAAAACTAACTGAACCGATATTTTCTGACTGACTACCTCTTCTTCAGACTGGCCTATTTGTTTAGCGGTCAATGACCTTGACTTGCTATACGCGTTTTGGAATCGATTCTCACCCATGCATGATACAAACTATCATGCTCATAATATTATTTTTTTGTGTGAAGAGTATGTTATCTTTTACTTTCTTGGGTTGTTTAACCGAGATCCAAGAATCGCCAAGAGAGTAAAAAAATGGAAGAAGCAAGAAAATAGTGAATTTTCTCTGGAATTATAGCTAAATATTAAAATTAAATCCGACGGCAGCTCATATTTATTATGACGTCACTGCTACGCGTGGTACTCTTTCGTAGCATAGACAAAAGACGTTGAATAAAATGATATTGATTCACAAACACTTCCTAACGTCTTAGTGATTAGAAATCGTGAAGGGTTATAAGTGAATTGATATTATATTATTTAAATATGTCATCATTAGGTTGATAGTGGAAGAGGTAGAATTTGAAATAGCCACTTGATTTTAAGAGGACATTTTTACCTACAAACATCTATAAGACTTTAGGCCACCACGGTTTTATCTTTAAAAAAATACGCAGTGGGGTGTGTATTCACATACTTACTAATATTATAAATGGGAAAGTGTGTCTGTCTGTCTGTCTGTATGTTTGTCTTTCTTTCACGGCAAAACGGAGCGACGGATTGACGAGATTTTTTAAGTGGAGATAGTTGAAGGGATGGAGAGTAACATAGGCTACTTTTGTCTCTTTCTAATGCGAGCGAAGCCGCGGGCAGAAGCTAGTTTTTTTAATAATTTTAAAAACTAGCTCCTGCCCACTATTTTACTAGGATGATTAAGTATGTCATACTCTAGTACTAGACGTCGCTAATCTTCATAGCTTTACAAAACTCCAATATAAACTATCAAATTGAAACTCAGCTATAAACAGAAACAGAATATTTAACACCCTGTTACCCAGCCGAACACCCGGACAGGGTATATAGGGATGTATATAAAGGGTTGTTCACATCGCTCTTTATATAACTAGCGTCTTGTTTCCCTAGGGTAAGGCTGAACTACTGAGTGTTGAGTACTAACTTTGCTTTTAAAGTTTGGTCGTTATGGTAACTGTGGTCCTCTTTAGCTTGTAGAGAAGGACTTCTCATATAGGTAAGCTCTTCTAACGATGAGAAGATCTTATTACGAAAAGAAGTTCTTTTTTTGAAAGGAGCTCTTGAATTTTATCTTAAAAAATATTTTTTTTAATAATATTTTTTTTTGTACAAAAACGTTTTTTTTCACAAGTATCCTTTTTTGATAAGCTCAACTTTTTATAGTGAATATATTTTTCCTTACTAACTAAATTTTTTCTCAGACCTCAAAGATCAGAAAGAAAATCTTCTTACGTAAAGAAGTTCTTCTTACGATAAGAAATTACTCTCTCTTTCATCTTCTTCTTCTAAAAAAATGTGAGAAATAAAGTGATTATTCTCACACTATATTTTTTTTCGCACACAGTACCTTTTTTCACGAATTTCTTTTTACAAAACAATTTTTATCAAAATTCTAAATTCAAATTCAAAAATTCAAAATTAATTTATTGTGGATCATAGGTACATGGGATGTTACAATATGCTTATACTTAGGCCGGTTTAAGTGCTCGACCGACCGTCGGTGCGTACATCGGTCGCGCTTCTCATTTGTATGAAAATTGACATTTATACGCGTGCGTACGGTCGGTCGAGCACTGTGACGGCTTGTGAATTTTCATACAAATGAAAAGCGCGACCGATGGACATAGGTCTGCTATGTCCCGCCTTTGCGGCATACAATATTCATAATTGACGGGCCTGTTAGTCTAGTGGTCAGTGACCCTGACTGCTAAGCCTAAGGTCGTGGGTTCGATTCCCACCCAGGACAAACCTTGTGTGATGAGCATAATTGTTTGTTCTGTGTCTGGGTATTATTTATCTATAATATGTATGTATTTAAAAATATATTATATAAGTATGTATATCAGTTGTCTGATTACCATAACACAAGCTCTGCTTAGCTTGGGATCAGATGGCCGTATGTAAGATGTTTCAGAATATTTATTTTATTTATTTATTAATTAGTTTTTGTTATAAACTGTATTGATCATAAGATAGTCACAATAATAATATCCCACACACAAAGCTAGAGACAACTAGGTTATTTAAAACACAGATTAGATTGGATCTATTAACGCAAAGCTTAAAAACAACATCTAACAACAAACGTATCTAAATATTACATACACACAAAACTCACTCACTCAAAAACCGCTAACTCAACCTCACTCACACATAAAAATTAATTTAAACCGAACTTAATTTCCTATCTAAACGGATTTATCTAACACTTATTTATCCATATAATTCTCCGGGGCGTGGCTCATCCGGACTCAAACCCGGGTAAGGACACTCGAGCTGATGGGAACCGGCTTTTAAATTTCAGCCGGATGGGGTATAATTACAGGGGAGGAATGGGGTAAGATTTATTGTTTTTTTAAACAGTTTTGGGAATGTTTAATATAGGGTTTTGATAGTTGATAACTATAATTATAGTTGATGTTTCCTGCATACAATGTTTCATCCTGGTTTTGATTTCATTTTGGTTGAATTTTCACAAAAACAATAACAATGTGCTCTGACATTAAAAAAAAAAAGAAATTATATGCAAATTTTAAATTTCTATCTTTAGTGATTTGAAGATAAACTTTAGAAAATACTTATGAATTGAAAAAAAAAAATCATTGGTACTTGCCCGGATTCGAACCCACAACCTCTTACATGAGAGGCGGGCTCCTTATCCACTGGGCTATCACGACATATATCTAAAATAAAATATATTAATATACTAGCTTTTGCCCGCGACTTCGTCCGCGTGGATTAAAAGTTCCCGTTCCCGAGGGATTTCCGGGATGAAAACTATCCTATGTCTTTTCTCGGGTCCCAGGCTATATCTGTACCAAATTTCATTCAAATCGGTTCAGTTGTTTAGGCGTGAAGAAGAGACAGACAGACAGACAGACAGATAGACAGACAGACAGAGTTACTTTCGTATTTATAATATTAGTACGATAATATATAAATTTTTGATATATTTTTGTAGATCTATATATAACATATCGAAAATAAAAAAATATATTATGACAGTAAATCCTTAATAAGCACGACTTTACTTTTGTGTTTAACTTGTCTATAAAGTTACTACGCTGTTGCTACGGCGTAGCTAATAAAGTGACGTCATGGCTACGCCTGCTACGCGCGTAGCTATCGTACTACGATCACGTAGCAACGGTTTCCTCTCTAACTTTACTAAGACGGGAATTTTCTCAGTGGATGTTTCTCATGAATTTATCTATTTTTATTGTTTTACTTACTATTTTGGAGATCTATAATCGTCCATTTTTGCTCTGCCTCGCAAATTGTGGCTATAAAACATTTTTCTTTCTTTATTTGACACCATCAATCATTTGATATATTTTTGTGAGCTGTCAAAACCTGATTTCTTCTTAGATTTTGTATGACAATAGCGTGCTGTACTGTGAAGTAATTTTTAGGCAACTCGACTGACTAAATAGTCTAAGATCAATCGATATCTAACCCAGTAAATAGGAGAACACGGTACCCCTTGGTTAAGCTGGTCAGACTTTCTGGCTGACTGTCCGTAACGACTGTCAAAGTTCTACGAACGACAACCGGGACCAACAGCTTTACATGCTTTCTGAGGCACAGGATGTCAGTGATATCCAAGATAAACTTTATAAAGTACATCTGAATTGAAAAAGTCACATGGTTCACATTAGACGGGCTTGTTGGTCTAGTAGTCAGTGACCCTGACTGCTAATCCGGAGGTCGTGGGTTCAATTCCCACCCAGGACAAACTTTGTGTGATGAGCATAATTGTTTGTTCTGTGTCTGGGTGTTATTTATCCATAATATGTATGTATTTATAAAGTATATAAGTATGTATATCAGTTGTCTGATTACCATAACACAAGCTCTGTTTAGCTTGGGATCAGATGTTCCAGGATATTTTTTATTTATTTATTGTTATTTTTTACTTGCCCGGATTAGAAGTCTTATCCACTAAACCATCACATCAGGAAGAATTATTACCAAAAATGACCACAAAAGTAAAAATATAAGGCTCCACTCTGATCACAACACCCTAGACTAATCCGCACCTCCATCGACTAATAAGCCGCCATTTTGTTAGCACAATATGGCGGCGCTTCCGGCGGAAGTGGCTCGCTCACACCGGATGTCAATTTGTCCGATGCATCGCGGACGGAATACTTCATGAGCTTATATAAATGGAGATTGGTGTTTTTGAGAAGTTTTTAGAATAGAATAGAAAATAATAAACTATTATGATGAGGTGTGTGTATGTGTGTGTTTGTGTGTATATCTAAAGGTTACTTGAAAAAGCGACATTGATTGAGGTTATTTGGGTACTAACTACTATAAGGGGTACCGTGTTGGCGGGCCTGTTGGTGTAGTGGTTAGTAGCCCTGACTGCTAAGCCGGAGGTCGTGGGTTTTATTCCCACCCAGAACAAACTTTGTGTGATGAGCATGATTGTTTGTTCTGTGTCTGGGCGTAATTTATCTATAATATGTATGTATTTAAATATATAAGTATGTATATCAGTTGTCTGGTTACCATAACACAAGCTCTGCTTAGCTTGGGATCAGATGACCGTGTGTGAGTTGTCCTAAATTTAAAAGATAAGATATTTACAACTGTATAGCCAAGCATGTAATCTTATTTTTTTTTTTAAATATTCTAAAAAAAAAAACAAATGTTATGTTTTCATCTCCAGACATTGTAATTACCCTTTAGAACAAAAAACCTCCACAAAATGATAAACCTGGCGAGCAGTAGAAAACTCTTTTATTTCTTTCAAAGGTACATAATTAGCCGCCGCGATTACCGCTACACAAACAACTTTCAAAGTCTTTCAAAAGTCTTTTCACTGTGAAGTGAAACAATAAGGTGAATGTACTTTTATATAAACAAAGGGTTTAAAAGAGTTGGGGGTTATTTGTGGCGCTTGCGTGTATTCCATCTATACTAATATTATAATAGGAAAGATTTGTATGTAACGAATAAACTCAAAAACTACTCGACCTATTTCAAAAATTCTTTTTTCTATAGGTTGCATTTAGTTTACATTATCCCTGAATAACATCCATACTAATATCATAAATGCAAAAGAAACTCTGTCTGTCTGTTCTAAACACGTCAAAAACGTAAAAAGAATTGTGAATAAAATTCAAAAAATTGAGAACAAAACAAATACACAAATGTTTAAAAAAAAAACCACCAATATTGTTAAAAATGAGCATTACATAACACACTGCGATTTACCGATTCTACTTCATGCGTTATCATAATATATCATTTGTAATTTGATGTATTGGGGTTTTCCATTAAGATTTTCTTGTAACCAGCCCGGAGTTTGGAAATTTGTAGCATCTCTGTGCCTTGGAAAGCTCGTAAACCTTTGGTTTCAGTCATCATTCGTAGATTTGCCGATACGGGTAGTCAGAAGCCGGAACGTCCGACAATCAGTCTACCCAATCAATCGTCGCAACCAGTAATAGGGATAACGACCACATTAGACCTTATCTGCGTTTCACAAGTTAGGCCTCTTTAACTCAACAAATAAAGTTATCTAAACCGATATAGTTTTACTTTAAAGTTCCATAATACGAACTACCATCATGTTTTATTTTAGAAATTTCGAGCTTAGCTTTGTTGTGCGTGTTCTATGGTCCGGTATGACGAATAAAGAAAAGGATACTTTAATAAAATAAATGTCTTTTAATTTCAATTCCACAATAGTTCGTTAACACTAACTATAGTTAATACATGCGTCGAGGCAGGGCGGTGTGCTGTAGGCGACTGGCGAGCCGTCCGCTCGCGTTCCATACCTTACTAAAATTACGACTCAGCAATTCGCCGTTACCGAGCCGCCACAGCTTTTTTAGAGGGGAACCCTAAAAATCGCAGCCCTGGTTAGTTCCTGTTGTGACACTCACGGAAATCAAACTGACTATTGAAATAATGATGACACCATCTTAAATTACCAACTAGATGATGTTAACATCATTGTATTAATATCTCATAAGCCCCGAATGCGTTGTTCGCGAGTACTTCTACTTCATATACATATGAACTGCAAACAGGCTTTATGTAAGCCGTTCAATTACTAGCGTATGGCTCACCAACACAAATACCAGCTTATTGAGTCAACTTTGTGAAAACATACGCTGACGCAGTTTGGGTGGGCACGTCTTGCTTTATTTTTTCACAAAGCATATTTTGAAGATGTTTAAAAAACTTGAACTTGATTAATTTCGGTCCGTTTCGGTTCGTTCGGTTTCCGGTCTCGATGAACTTTTGAACTATCTATACTTACTAATATTATAAATGGGAAAGTGTGTCTGTCTGTCTGTATTTTTGTCTTTCTTTCACGGCAAAACGGAGCGACGAATTGACGTGATTTTTTAAGTGGAGATAGTTGAAGGAATGGAGAGTAACATAAGCTACTTTCTGTCTCTTTCTAACGCGAGCGATGCCGTGGGCAAAAGCTAGTTTTCAATTAAACTACAAATTACTGACGTGAACCAATGATACTATAAGTAAAAAGGTGTAGATAGGTTACCTAAACGAAATTCTATCTTCAAAAACGGCACACTAACGCACACATAAATTACACGTCAAAGTAGGATGGTATGACTGAAGTAGTGCGAGTGAAAAAGAGATAAACGTCAAATGTTAACGCGATACTCAGTATCATCACAGTACTATGTTGGTTAAATAGCTACCTTTTAAAGTGCTTCTTTTAACTTATAATACCCTACTACACCTTTTTACTTATAATATCATTGACGTAAACTGTATTTTTCTGAACTATAATTTTTACAACATTAAAAATAATTAAACTTTGACGACTACTGAAAAGTCAAAAAGTATATAACTTTTTTCATTGCTTGGTAGTTTGAATGCAACCTGCATGGTTCTGAACACTTATTAATAGTGGTTTTCGTTTTTTCCCATTTACTTTGCTTCAAGATCAATGTCGAACTTTGATTGCGTGATGAAGAAATAGCTATCGTCATTCAGTGATTAACTAAAAGAAAAATTATAAATTTTAAGATTGTTAAGATTTTCTTAATTGTGTTTGCTATTATTTACTCATGAATACAATAATAACACAAATGTGGCTCTCTGATCACGATCCATTATACTCCAACACATACCAGCGTGCCCGCCATTCCCCTCCCGTATATTTTCATCCCCTCCCCTTCAAAAGTCATTAAAATGATTACGCTGAACTAGCATCTCCAGCTATTGAACTGATTCAATTAACGAAGACTTCGAGAATATAGCAGAAGATAATCTCTGACTAACTTTCAAATAGCTTTTTATGAACAGAAGGAGTGAATGAAAAGTGTATAAAGTTGGGAGGTTCATTATGAAGGCTGAGTTAAAATATGGTACTTCTTTTGTTTTTTTTATGTCTTTCTTTGAGGCAAGATTGTACAAAAGAGGTTTGTAGTCTTTTTATGATTTTTTGTTGTGAAAATAAATTAGGCGCATTGAATGGTTTTGGATGGAATCTTTCAGTTAAACTTCTGAAATATACAATAGTACAAAATAGGCTATTGCATCAATAAAATTATGGCTAGTACATACAGACTTACTGCCTCTTTAGACACAAAACCACGTTTTAATTTAATTCTGTTATAATAATCTCGCCAAAATTTTCAAGCAAATATTTTCTCCTCTCTGTGTATGTTTTGGATGTTCTCAAAGTATAGTAGAGTAGTAAGTCCATAAATAAATAAATATACAACTTACACACGGTTATCTGATTCCAAACTTTTTAACAATTTCTAAAATATTGTGGACCAATTTGACAAAACATAGCAAAATAGTACAAAGAAAAACCTAACCTATAAACAAAAAACCCTTTCTAGCAACACAATTACCTCAGAAGGACTTCCATTACTAGAAGTAGGTACTAAAGCTATGTTTATGATAATGTACCATAGCAAGGATATTGCTATGAGCCGGATTAACTCTATTGTGCCCGTAATTGCAGGCGCCATGTTTCATAGAACAGCGCCATCTAGTAGCACGTGTACGAACTATTTAGTGGTTGTAAGTTTGAGTGTATATTGGGTTTTTGGCATTTATTTGAACTGGTTTTGGGGTATATTGTGTAAGAACAGTTGTAAATAGGGACGTGGCTTGGATAAAGGTCGGTTTTTAAATGGAACCTTTACCAGTGGCGTGCCTAGGTGGGAAAATTTGAAATATTAGGGCAAGCCCGATATATAAAAAAAAAACTGTAAAGTTTGCTTTGCCAAATCACACACATTTTTGCGTTTTTCGCCTCACTTGATGTAAGAGCCATCTATTAAAAAAATACTGGCGCTCTTGAATTTCGCTGGCTGACTTTCGCCACCAATAGATGGCGCAAAAATAATTAATGGTTTTATAATATAAAATAAAAATTCTAATACACTTACATTGTAAACGGCCATAAATAATTACCTTCATTCTTCGCTTCTTTACTACAGATGACAAACAACAAAGCACACTGAGTGACTGAAGGCATGGTACCTATCACTAAATAGATTTACAAATACGTATCAGCAATCACATCACAAGCCGTTTGTTGTATCGTTCCATAATTTGTTTAGAGCAAGTTATTCTGGAGCCGCTTGAGTTTAAGTATATGACCAATATTATTTAATTATATTTATATTCTAATTTAAAACGCCCGCGTAAAAAGTTGATGAAGGTTTTAATTCTACCAACCAACAGCTGTTTTTTAGGCAATTTTCATGTATAAAATTAATGATTTTGGTAATATTGCGTTATAAATGGTATTTGTCTGTAAAATTCAAAGTATTTACCTTCCCGAGTAATGATTTCACACACCTTAATCCATCACAAGTAACAATTGCATGCGTTTCCGAATGCATCTTATACTAAAACTATTAAAAGGTAAAACACAGAAACTTAATCACAAATTCACAAACGTTAAAACAAAATAAACTGATAAAAGTTACACAATACTTTAAAACATTCATATTTTAAAATATGTTTATGTTTCGTATAAAAAAGCTCCAGTACCGCTCAAAACAAAGTTAGAACTAATTGGAAAATATTATTCCTCTAGAGAGAGAAATACGCACATGCATCGCGCTATCTTGCTTGCATTTCGCACGCCATCCAAATTACATCTCTATTTCTTTAAAATAATGTTCAAATTCGTCAAACTAACACATTCACAAGTCTGGCATAATTTCGTCAATTTTACTACGAATTTCATTCATCAAACATCGAAAAATTCTGTCGTATTTTTAAAAGTTGAATGAATTTGAGTGAAAGGGACAAGCTGTGGTTAAGCCCCGTAAGAAGCCAACGAGTGCGAGTGAATTAGCACTATAAAACCTTGAAAGCGCGTTGTGTTCATTTTGTATCTACGCACGTAACGAATGCACGGCACTTGTGGCATGGAAATAGTAACTACACCGGCCCGTGCGCTGAATTTTTACCGCGCGAAGTTTAAATTTTTAAATTTTGTAGATTTTATACAAAACTGATATTACACTATTTCAAAGGTGTTTTTTTTTTGTTATTTTCAAATTTTGAATAGCAAGCCCGGCTTTTCGGCTTCTATGAAAGGCACGCCACTGACCTTTACATAAAGAAAATTGTTGAAACAAAGTGCATGTATTCTTGAACCTGATAAAAACTGTCCGCGCGACCTCAAAAATACGTGGGAAGTCCCGCGCGCACTGTGTTTCAATAATTTTAGTTGACTTTCGAGTGCCTTAATAAAATTATTTTTGTCTGCGCTGACTCTTATGGTCACTTTACAATCCCAATCTAACTATACTAATATTATAAAGCCAAAGAGCTTGTTTGTTCGTTTGGTTGGTTATCGCGCTAAAACCTTCGGGCGCGGAGCAGTAAACACAAGCTTGGGTAAAACCGCAGGCTAAAGCTAGTTAAAAATATAATCTAAAAGGTATCATATTAATCGGTTTACAGAACCGGTTATTACGGACGCACGAAATAAAAATGCTGTTATTTTTAATTCAGGAGTATGAAAAATTCTGTTTCGGGATGGAACACACTTCGCTCGTAGAATAAACTAGTTAAAGGCGTTATAACGTAACGGGGTAATGCCGCGGATGGAATAGAGTCGTAAATTGTATCGTTCAATATTATGCTGAAATATTTAACTTCTTCTAGCACCTAAAATTTAAATAACTAGCTTTTGCCATCGACTTCGTCCGCGTGCAATAATAGTTCGCTTTCCGGGGGGATTACGGGATGAAAACTAACCTATGTCCTTTTTGGGTCCCAGACTACATCTGTATTAAATTTCATTCATATTGGTTCAATTGTTTAAGAGTGAAGAAGATACAGACAGAGTTACTTTCGCATTTATAATATTGGTACGGATTGTGCAAACATATTTTGTGCAATGTTAATGTAATTTTTTTTGAAGAAGTTTTTGAGTTGGTTTTTTTTTAAGTTTTTAGGATATATGGGCAAAAAATAAAATTTTTGTCCTCATCGCGTTAGCGCATCCCTACCGTCGGGTAATTTTATTATGTTTATCAATAGATTTCTAAGATATTATTATAACCACTGATCGGATCGACTAGATTTCCCGGACTATAGTTATTTTAATTTTTCACTTTATTACCTTTTTGGTAAAGTTAATCTATTAAAATTACATTTACACCATCGACAACCAGTGGTCACTGCAAAACAAGCCTCTGCTTACCCTCTTATCTAACTTTGACCATTAAACCACAATCGATTCCATTCCTGATTGTATTCCAATAATGTATTCAGAAGTTTATGTAATTATGTACTCTAAGTGCTCCCACTTAGAGGAGATAATACATAGGGCAAGTTAGTTGTGTACTGTAAGATAACAGTGATATGAAGTAAGAACTACAATACACCGATACGACTAGCCGGACCGATTAAGATTAAGAGAACTCTAGGGCTGGCAAAATCGTAAAGGTATGATAAATAATAATAGTTATAATAATATAATAATATGCCATATTTACAATAGTCCAACACCCACTCGATGTCCTTAGGTGCACTTACATAGTGCATATAGGGATAATCGCCGGTTGGTGTCCCTTTTCACATAAAGTTTAGCTCAAGGGGCCTCTGCGAGTTGGCTTCGGCCCCTCGTATGCCTTCCAAAAGCCCGGGATCCTTGGGTCCCGAGATATGTAACGCATATAATAATATATTTATTTGCTCGAAAACATGGTAAGTACAAGGTTGTTGCTAACATAATAAGAGATCAACATGTTTCGCTGTCGAATAAGAATTTAAAATTAAAATTATGGTTTAATAATCCGCACTAATATTATAAATGCGAAAGTAACTCTGTCTGTCTGTCTCTTCTTCACGCCTAAACTACTAAACCGATTTAAATGAAATTTGGTACAGATATCGTCTGGGACCTGAGAAAGGACATAGGATAGTTTTCATCCCGGAAATCCCCCGGGAACGGGAACTATTAATCCACGCGGACGAAGTCGCCGGCAAAAGCTAGTACTTAAATAAGTAAATATTTAATCAAAGAATCAAAAGGTCTACGTATTATGATGAATAGGTATAATTATTATTTGAGCATTTAGTGAGAAACGACAAAAAAAATCTCAATTTTCACAAAAACATACTTTAACAGTTTGTTTCTTAGTATGATTTTAAAAGAAATGTTTCTCTTAGTACGTGAAAAAAGTTTTTTTCCCATGTTTTGTCAACTTATTAATTACTAGCTTCTGCCCGCGGCTTCGCTCGCGTTAGAAAGAGACAAAAAGTAGCTTATGTTACTCTCCATCCCTTCAACTATCTCCACTTAAAAAATCACGTCAATTCGTCGCTCCGTTTTGCCGTAAAAGAAAGAAAGATAAACAGACAGACAGACAGACAGACAGACAGACAGACACACTTTCCCATTTATAATATTAGTATGGATATGAATCTCATGAACTCATCACCAAGTTTGAAGGGGTCTGCCATGACATCTCGAGGGGTTGACCGCAAAGTTTTCAACTACCTTCGATGAGGATCAGGCGTTGTTAACGAGGGTCTTGGTTCGGTTCTAAACAACATCATTTTCAATAACCTAACTTTGGGTTGTTTACGCGACTCTACCTAGCTATTCCAATTTAGTTGAAATGCAAATTAAAATGGGATATCTGTTGGGTGTTTGTTTATTATTTTGTTTGCATAATAATATACTCTTACTACGTAAATAACTATATAAAATAATATAGAGGCGTCTTAATAATAATTCGAGAAGTTTTAATAATAAAAGATACTTATACCAAATCAACCCAGGAGGTATTAGAAAAGTCAGAAATTGCAAAAAAATAATCCCACATCGGAGATGTTCGCCAATGCGCGTGTGGATTGTTTTTATGCAACCATGCGCAGGAGAGCGACTTCGATAGCGGGCAGGGTGCGGGGCAGCGGTAATAGTCTCCTTGTCGTCATCGCCGACAGGTTGGACGGGCCGTTCCTGCGACACTGGGGAACCCTACATGCAACCGTACTTAAGCTAGTGTACTAAATATGCACTAGTATAATACATAGTGGTCTGACCATTTTATAATCCTGTTAATAATTTTGTGTGAATAATTTAATGTTAATAATTTTAATGTAATTTCATGTATTTTTATGTTTTATTTTTAATTTAATTAATTTGACATTTTTGTACTTGTATTTAATTTATTGACATTTGTATTTGTATTAGAACATAATGAGTCCATGGTTGCTTGAATCAATAAGTGAATTATTATTATTATAAATAAATATCCCAAACGTTGGAATAGTTATTAATAGTCTGAAAGTCCAAAAAGTGCAGGGCAAAAGCCTCTTCTCATACAGAAAAGGCACGAGCGTTTATCGTTACGCTTACTCAAGCGATTTTGGGAATTTAAATAGACTTATAAATTAACCGCGGTTTTTTCCGCAAAATTCCCGTTCACGTGGGATTTTTGGGATAAACACTATACTATGTCCTTTTTCGGACAGTGGACTATCTCTGTACCAAATTTTATTTATATCGATTAAGTAGTGTTTGGCCTGAAAGCTGTGAAAAACAGATAGTCAGAAACAGAGTTACTTTTGCACTTATATAGATAGTGTGGAAATATGGATTTTAAAATCCAGGTTTCCTTCATTGACGTCTCAGACGTTCTAAAATATAGTGTTGAAACATTTGCTATTTGGGCACTTTTTGAAGCAAATGTTTCCATTTACTATTTACTAATACCATTTACACTCCAGACGAACATCGAGACTGCAAAGACGCTACCTAACCTGGTCAAGAAACCAGTCAAGCCCATGTCACTATCACATGTCACTCGTCCCGTATGTCACACAATGTACAAGGATGTTCATTGATTTATTCCGCCGTAAGGGTGAGGCTACATTAGGCCGCGTCGCGACCTGCGACACATCAGCGATTAACCTTTCAACGACTAAGCGACAGCCGGCTGTCGCGCTACTATTGTCTTTCTTTTGTGTCTCGAATCACGTGTGTTAGTAGGTTTAAAATAAATAAATGAATGCTCAAGTATAATAATATGGCAACAACGTATCTTAAATGTTAATAGCGATCTTTGATTTCTTTCGCGATAATAGGATATTACTGTAATCACGACATTGGCTAAATCAACGTGTCAGCAAAGTTAAAGCGAATATAGGTCGGACTTTCGCTGATAATGTTGCCATACCATGTTTATATAATTGACGTTCCAAAGTGCCTACATGGTCTAATGGAAATAAACAATTTGACTTTTGACTTTTATCTGGATTCGCTTTTCCAGTGGCATCGCAAATCGCTGCCTGCTGTAGCCTCAGCCTGAGTGCTCGTACTGATTGATCGATGTGCCCTGATAGTAGGCTGTGTAAGCTGTGTTATTGGTGCTTCTTCAATCAATCAACTGAATTAAGAGAACTTGGAAATGCTGACTCGATGTTGATTGGGTTGGATAGAGAAAAATATTAAATACTAGCTTTTGCCCGCGACTTCGTCCGCGTGGATTAACAGCTCTCGTTCCCGGGGGATTTCCGGGATGAAAACTATCTTATGTCCTTTCTCGGGTCCCAGACTATATCTGTACCAAATTTCATTCAAATCGGTTCAGTGGTTTAGGCGTGAAGAAGAGACAGACAGACAGAGTTACTTTCGCATTTATAATATTAGTACTCATGATTAAGAATTGCCAAGTGTGGGCCCAACTCGTAGACGAACAGTCCACAAGACAAAATTAAAATCGACCAAAAACGTGACAATAATCACGTTATAAACAAAACAAACGTACAAATTATAAAAATAAAATAAACATAGTTGATTAAAGCCTCAACAATACAAGTGCGTTATTATCGGTCGATGATATGGAATGTGCTTTTGCAACCCGATTCCTTAGACATAATAAAAATAATAATACTAGCCTGTTACTGTCCCACTGCAGGGAAAAGTCCTCTTCTCATCTGCCGCGCTAACGATAAGGGCAGTAAGTATGTTTTGCATAGTATTGAGTAATTTGCGCGCAAAGTTTTTCTTACATTTTTGTTTTTCCGGACTTCTGTTCTTAAGATATGTCAATTATAATGGTTGAAACCTGTAGCCCAAATAAAGCGCTTTTATATTTTTTACTCAATAAAGTTGTATATATATTTGAATAGTTTTAAATAACGAAAATCCTTTTATATCTAGTGTTAATTGAAGCAACTGAAACATCAGTTGCTTAGAATAATAGCAGTAAGTAGTAAGTTACTGCTGTTATTATAAGCAACTCATACTAGGTTTAGGTTATAGCTTAGGAATAAAAACAAAGTGTTAGATAAAAAATGTTTCTGTTTATTAATATTTCTTTACTTACGTATTATTATTATATTAAATAACGAGGTTTCACTAGTTTTACAACTAAGAACAATAAAATTTTAAGAAAATAAACTATTACACAAGTTTAAGTCAGTCCTTCTTAGTTTGAAAGTCTTATAAAATAATTATAAATGTTTATTGAGCTCCATTCTACTCTCGTATATTATTACAAAATACTTAAAAAATATTTAAACATTGCCAAGTTAGCCATATTGCAAAGTAACAAACAAAAAAATCAGCCTTTCTACGTTTACTATTTGAGATCAAACTAAGTTAAAATACTAGAATTAAAAAATCAAACATAATGTAAGAAATAAAATAACAAAACCTTTTTTTGGGGTGTCATGAAATAACAAAACACATAAAACGATCTATCTTCGCAACATAAAATGAGGAAAGTACAACCTAGAGTGTACCTTAAAGATATTATGGTTTTAGTCGCAAATCGAGGCGAGTTCACACTGCAATACAAAACTAACCATGATGACAAACAAGTACAAAGTTTAGACTTTTTGCAGTTAAAGTACCTGAAATCAAGAACATTCCCTGAATTCAGTTCAAAAATGACACCTAGAGGAATTCCAGAATATACGAAGACTGAGATTTTAAAGAAACTGTTAGATCTAATGCCAGATAACAGAAAGGGGGTTTGGTTAAATTTACCGGTTTCAGATAAAGTCATGTATTTTGTTATTTCATGACACCCCAAAAAAAAGGTTTTGTTATTTTATTTCTTACATTAAGTTTAATTTTTTAATTCTAGTATTTTAACTTAGTTTGATCTCAAATAGTAAACGTAGAAAGGCTGATTTTTTTGTTTGTTACTTTGCAATATGGCTAACTTGCCAATGTTTAAATATTTTTTAAGTATTTTGTAATAATATACGAGAGTAGAATGGAGCTCAATAAACATTTATAATTATTTTATAAGACTTTCAAACTAAGAAGGACTGACTTAAACTTGTGTAATAGTTTATTTTCTTAAAATTTTATTGTTCTTAGTTGAGAAACTAGTGAAACCTCGTTATTTAATATAATAATAATAAGTAAGTAAAGAAATATTAATAAACAGAAACATTTTTTATCTAATATTTTGTTTTTATTCCTAAGCTACAACCTAAACCTAGTATGAGTTGCTTATAATAACAGCAGTAACTTACTACTTACTGCTATTATTCTAAGCAACTGATGTTTCAGTTGCTTCAATTAACAATTAATTATATCCACAGTATATTTAGTTACTGCTGTCCTCCTAAGTGATTAAGGCAAAATAAAAAACATGCTTTACTTATTATATCGCAGTATTCACAGTTACTGCACATAACTTAAGTAAAAGTAAAACCTAAAGGATAGAGCTTTACTTGCTAACCCGGGGTAACTATACTTACTGTTGTTATGTTAAGGAAGATTTGTCATTTATTGGACTTACTGCCTTTATCCTTAACGAAATTTACTGGTTCCCGATAAGCTATTAAAACAGGTGTCAGCACATCTGGTAGAGCTCATTGCGCTGATTCGGGATCAATATTTAACTCATTTTGTCAAAAATTTGACTTACTGCTGATATCGCTAGCGCGGCAGTCATACAGAAAAGGCCAAGTCCAATTATCGCACTTATGTCCTTAGGCAGAAATGCGGTAATTATTGCCGCAGCGTGTAACTTTACTAAAAACAGATAATCATATCGACCGATAAAAACACACTTGTTTCGT
This sequence comes from Athetis lepigone, assembly GCA_033675125.1. Classification (NCBI taxonomy): domain Eukaryota; kingdom Metazoa; phylum Arthropoda; class Insecta; order Lepidoptera; family Noctuidae; genus Athetis; species Athetis lepigone. The sequence continues at coordinate 13,128,155 of CM066221.1, forward strand.
AGAGTTGCTGTTTTGCAATTATTGTTATGTAGATAGACTCTAAAAATCTCAACTTTTTAACTCATACGCTAACATATACGGAATTTAATAAGATTCCAAAGATTCAGGTGAAGATACAAACTAATAATGAGAGACGTTAGTAACAACCACCATTGTTGTGGTTGTTGGCACCATTCCGATACGAAATCCTGAAAAAGTATTATATTGTACGTTTGTTTGTAATTCTTTCTCAAGTAAAATCATAAATTAAAAGCAGTTATATTGGAAATGCTATAAGGATGATGATGGTGGCGCATAAACAAGCAGTAGAATAAAACGTTACTATAATACATAAAGAAAAGAAAACCCCAAACGTACCCCTAATGAAGGTTATCTCAGAACCCACTAACCCTAATTACATCATCCCTAATGAACTATCAGAACACCTCTATTAAAACATCTACCCAGCTACCATAATCCCAAAATAACTCCAAAAACTAAAGCCAATCGCAACACCGCTGCCCCACTAGGCCAGCGATGTCAAACCGACAGATTAATCCCGGCAATGTATTTCAAAATAGGCGATGTTCTCGCGTCGCTGGCTGCCCGACCTAATTGCTCAGTGGACGGTATTTCGTCCTATTTTTTCTGTAGGTTGTGCGTTACTTCAAAGCAAAGGAGGATCTATTTATACCGGGGTTACGAAGAATTTGTATATGATTAAAATGGTGTTGGAAGCTAAAATGTACGGTAATATATGATTAATTTGGGTAAGGCAGAGAGTGGAGACGACGCTGACGTATACGCGCCTTCATTTTAGCTTCTTCGTTTATTTGGTTCAAATCTTGCGTCAGATTTTTCTCTTACTTCTACTTAACCGATTCTTATGTTTTTTTGCACAGATGTTAGGTGTTTGTGACATTATGAAATGATAAAAAACAAGTTAATACCAAACAGGCCTTGTCTTGTCTAATGAGTTTGAGTGTGGTTTTTGATATAAGAAAAAGATTAAACAAAAAAACCCCTTTGTGCGACTATTTGATGAGTTGTTGAGGCCGTGGGTTTGATTTCCATCCCGGTCAACCTTTGTGTGGTGATCGTGAATGTAAATGTTAATAAATTATGTAAGTATTAGTTGTCTGGTTACCATAACACAAGCTCTGCTTAGCTTGGGATTAGATGACCGTATTTGAGTAGTCCTAAAATATTTATTCATACCACTCAGCAGTCGCACGTGAGTCTACAGGAACCAACGAATTAGTCACATATTGACAGCTGACAATATTAATATTAGTGATTAATGCTCGTGCATTCTCTGTATGAAAAGAATCCAAGAGGCTTTCGCCCCGCAGCGAGACAGCAATAGGCTGGTATTTTTCAGTGCCAAGTAGACCAAGAAAGCAGAAAATAAGTCTAAAAATAAAAGGCCGATGCAGGCTAAAAGCATTATCTTAAACGGATTTAAGGCTGCATTGCGCGCTCTTGAGACTGGGCAGACGAGCGTTCAAACGCTGCGGTTATTTCTGACCTTAACAGAACCTTTCCGACCTTTCTGAAGTTAACTATTTGCCTATTACGATTGATTGTAGCTTTTCCCATCTAGTTTAGTTTCGGCTTTAAGCCTTAATGGGTCAAACTAAAGACCAGTGTTTTACGGAAAGCGACACGATACCCCTTAATTAGACTGGTCAGCCTTTCTGACTTGATACTGTCATAGTCCTATGAATGACGTTTGGGACAAATGGCTTTGCGTGCTTTCCGAGGCACGGATCTCACTGATGTTGGAGAAAAAAAATAAAGAAAGAACATAATAATTGAAAAAGTCACATTGGCGCTAATTCTCTTGTACACAAACTTCTCTAAATTTAAGTTAAGTGCATCTCTCTCTTTCCATTTCTTAAAGAAAAGGTCAGAAGATACATTTTAGTTTAATCCTGTCAAATTAGACAGCGCCTGACGAAAATTGACGTATATTTAGACGCCATGTTTTTAAATCGCGTCTAAATTATCTATGGAGTGTCTAAATTTGACAGGACCTAACTAATATTTTATCTTCTGTCCTTTTCTTAATGAAATGGAAAGAGAGAGATGCACTTAACTTAAATTTAGTGAAGTTTGTGTACAAGAGAATCGGCACCATTGGTTATCGCCTCATACGCATGATTAACTTAATCACAGGAATTACATTAAATTTCGTTTCATTTCATTAAATTCCCTTTAACTTTATAAAATTCTATTTAACTTCATTACACTTCATCAAAACCCGCCCGTCTGTTCCTGCTCATCGCATTAACACTAACTAGATTGCTCTGTGCTCATGTGTGTCTAGATATTACAGTTAGCCCTCAGATTGTGCTCATATTATATTAGGGGTTCTATTTCGTACTGCTTATGTTAACTGCAATAATGTTTAAATGTTCATTTAGTGAGTTTTCGGAATGAGTCCATTTGTGAGTAACGATATTTCGATGGCAAAATGTTCTTATGTAATTAGTATTTCATAAATAATTTAGCACCAAATTCAATTTGTTTTAAATTTTTCTATATTAAAATTAGCGTATTGGTTGAAAGACTATGAAACAATTCTGTAATGTACTATAAATCTTTTTTTTTATTTGTTTAATTTTCAATAAATTATATTTCATTACAGTCCATTACATTTTGTTTAATTTCAAATTTTACATAAAGGTTATTTGTCGGAAGTGCCGTATGTCCATTCGCTTTAATGATGGATACAAAAGTAATACTATGTATATCTCATGTTCACAAGTGCCAAAGGTTATATTTGTCAAAATACGACTTGTGACAGGACACATCACATTCACGTTAACTTCCTACGGTTCAACAAACTAAGTAATTGGTACTTAGTGGAAAATGTCTGCTGGGAGACTTTTTTTGGTTCAAATAATCACGTTGAGAGATTTGTAACGTAAGCAGAATATTATGTATTACACGGTATTGGAGTAGACTTTACATATTTATGTAACTATAAAAAAAGAAAGAACAAAGAAAAAAAATATTTGGACCTTTTACACAATAAAAAAATGACGTGTAAAAGTGTAACTTTTTTACCTATTTACAAAAATTAAATCTCATAGGTATATAATCCAACTAATAATCATTATAATTGTGAAAGTTTGTATGTGTGTGCGTTACGCTTTTAAGCAAAAAGAAGACCTAAGGGAGTGGATCAGTAACCAAAAACCTAACATAACGCGGGTGAAACCGCGGGGCACATTTAGTACCATATAATTATATAAAAGCAACAGGTTCTGCCCGCGACTTCACTCGCGTTAGAAAGAGACAAAAAGTAGCCTATGTTACTCTCCATCCCTTCAACTATCTCCACTTAAAAAATCACGTCAATTCGTCGCTCCGTTTTGCCGTGAAAGAAAGACAAACATACAGACAAACAGACACATTTTCCTATTTATAATATTACTAGCTTTTGCCCGCGGCTTCGCACGCGTTAGAAAGAGACAAAAAGTAGCCTATGTTACTCTCCATCCCTTCAACTATCTCCACTTAAAAAATCACGTCAATTCGTCGCTCCGTTTTGCCGTGAAAGAAAGACAAACATACAGACAGACAGACACACTTTCCCATTTATAATATTAGTATGGATTGATTTTATTATATAATGATTTTATTATATGTATTGATGTATTGATTAAATAATGGTGCTTTTAATATTTTTTTTGTTTTTGTATGGCCATCCTGGACTTTTTTTTAAAACTAAAAGCCCATTTCATAACATTTCCTTTCAACGATCTTTTCTTCAAAAGTTAGGTGACAGCGACAATGACAGTATTGCCAAATTACTAAACAACTATTAGGCCACTCATATACACGTGAATCTAGATTGTGATAATGTGGGGGGGGGGGGAATCGATACAAATCTTTTATGAATAAAGGTGATATTATTATGGTTTAAATAAATTTGTTTACATTAATAGGTAAGTGATACGAAGTTCACCGGGGCATCTAGTATGTATATAATAGTAAACTCACTGCCTGATATCAACGTGTTTGTTAATATATAACAATAACTAACTAAATACATTAAACTTAGAGGGTTTATTCTTTGTGAAGAATATAAAAAATAGCCCTAAAGGGTTAAAATAGTAGGTAGAAGTTCGACATCCACGCGGGCGAAGCCGCGGGCGAAGGCTAGTAAATATTTTAAATCTAGATATTTTTTTTATCTTAATATTATTTTTGTACGTTGGAAATAAGAAAAGCTGTTACAGTATTATTTTTTACAGCATATTACACGCCTTTTTGTTATTTCAAACCGTATTAAATGGCTTTTATTTGCATGATTTGGATTTATGAAAATGATTCCATTCGTATTTTGAAAACAATTAAACATTACTTATTTGTGTCAGGTTTGACGGGTTGTAACCTCTATGGTTGTAACTGTTTTGACACTTGATTTGCCGGTCACTATGACAACGACATCCAACAGAACATGGACAACTTTTATGTGGGAAAATGGAATTGTTGTTTTACTCTATCTTTCACGCAATTTTAGAGACAAAAAGTAGCCTATGTTACTCTCCATCCCTTCAACTATCTCCATTTAAAAAATCACGTCAATCCGTCGCTCCGTTTTGCCGTGAAAGAAAGACAAACAGACAGACAGACAGACAGACAGACTGACAGACAGACAGACAGACACACTTTCCCATTTATAATATTAGTATGGATATACTAGCTTCTGCCCGCGGCTTCGCTCGCGTTAGAATGAGACAAAAAGTAGCCTATGTTACTCTCCATCCCTTCAACTATCTCCACTTAAAAAATCACGTCAAACCGTCGCTCCGTTTTGCCGTGAAAGAAAGACAAACAGACAGACAGACAGACAGACAGACACACTTTCCCATTTATAATATTAGTATGGATATATAAATATATAAAATATAAAAGCATACTGCGATAAAAACAAGCTTGATCTGAACCCTATAAAATGCTCAGTTATAACGTATTCCCGTTGACGATCAATCCTACCCACAAAATATACTCTTGGAGGTCATATATTACCTAGATGTTGTACCATTCACGATCTGGGGGTTCATCACGATTCCAAACTCATTTTTGATAAGCATGTCGATACCATTGTTGCTAAAGCCTCGAAATCTCTTGGTTTCATAATGCGATTATCCAAGTGCTTCACTCAAGCCAAGACTTTAAAAATTCTATACTGCACTTTTGTTCGAAGCCAACTGGAATATGCATCTGAAATATGGAGTCCATGTTATCACAAATATATTGACCGTATTGAGCGCATACAAAAAAGTTTTATAAAATTCTTATGTTTCCATCAAGGGGTTCCGTATCAGTCCAGTAAGTAACTATCTCAGTCTTTGTAAAAAATATCATCTCTTACCTTTGATTAATCGTCGTGAGATTGCCGATTGTATATTTTTGTTAAAAACGGTTCGAGGTGACATAAACTGTTCTGATATCTTATGTTCTTTCTACTTCAATGTTCCAAGCAAGTCCAAAAGGTTTAATCCACCACTACGAGTGCCATTTTCAAAAACTAATTACAGACAAAATTCGTACTTTGTGCGTGTAAGTGAGTATTTTAATAAGGTGTGCAAACAGTTCGACCTTGATATTTTTGGTACGAGTGTGACCACGGCTAAAAAGCGTTTACCAAGAACTTTTTTAATGCTTATTCTCTTAAGACTTTATTAATTCTTTAAATTGTATTAGTTTTTTATATAAATTAGGTGATGGTCTTGATCTGTATATATTTAAATTTTAGTTTCATGGCATTACTCGGCGGTATGTTCATTTTGCTTCACAGTTCTCTTTATAACAAACAAGTTCTAGACGTGAAGACTTGTAATTGGCTGTCAGATTATCGCTCTGTTATTTACCACCATTGTATTTAGCTGTAAGTCTTCCATAGTCTTTAAATAAATAAATAAAATAAAAACTAAAGACTTGTTGAAACTTTTGAACATGGAAGAAAAAGTTTATTTTCGTGATGACCTGGAAGTTTAATCGTAGTCTTATTATGCTCGCTTACCAATATGACATTTCTACTAACTAAGCTCTAAGACATCGCTGACATCCCGTATCTTGGAAGGCATGTATGTAAGGCCGTTCGTCCCCGTTGTTATTTGACAGCCATTACGGATAGTCAAAGGCCAAAAAGTCAAACAATGAGTCTAACTAAAGAATACCTTGGTACCCAGGTTAGACTAAAAGCTGACCCTAACATAATTCGGAGAACGTTGCAGCTAGTTGCTTGTTCCAAAAAGGTTGATCTCTATAGAGAAGAACAAGCAAGAAACAAGGACACTTTTCAAACATTTTACAAAATGTTAGTTAGGGGGAAGAAACTTGACATATAAATTCCGAAAGGCTAGAAAAACGCGACAATGTTTATTTAACTGATTACTCTCACAAGTTTTGTAAAAAATCGATTACAGAACCAAACACTCGTCTAAAATGAAAACAGGCAACACACAAGCCCGCAGAGCTCCCATTTTCAGCAAAAATGGGAGCTTCACCGAAATAAACTCGTTAGGCGCCGCGTGCTCGCCCGGGCGAGTAACACGATCGCATACCAGCTTGCATATCATTTAGATCTCGCTGCATTTTTAGAATTAAGGATTTTAATGTAAGGAAGTATTTTATGAATTGAATTTGTTTGTGTGTTTTTTTTTCTTACATCTTAAACCGAAATCACCAATCCGCCTTGAGCGAGCGTGGTGATCAATGCTCATGCTTTCTCTGTATGAGAAGAGGCCTTTGCCCTGCAGTGGCACAGTAAAAGGCTGGTATTATTATTATTCTTATATCTTAAATTATATTCCTTATATTATTAGTGTTAACGTTTGAATGGATGTATGTGTGTTTGTTACTCTTTTATGCAACAACTACTAACGTATTTTGGTGCAACTTTACTGCAATATAGCTTATATATCAGAATAATATATCCATACTAATATTATAAATGCGAAAGTAACTCTGTCTGTCTCTTCTTCACGTCTAAACCACAGAACCGATTTGAATGAAATTTGGTACAGATATATTCTGGGAACCGAGAAAGGACATAGGATAGTTTTCATCCCGAAAATCCCCTGGGAACGGGAACTATTGTTCCACGCAGACGAAGTCGCGGGCAAAAGCTAGTAAGCTATAAAATATCACTATTACCTAATCCAGTAATCGAAAACAAACAAAACGCGTGTGAGTCACGGAGGACAGCTAGTGTATTATAATTGCCATTGGAAGGAGGCACAGCACAGCTGGTACAAAGAGGATGGAAGTGGCACAAGATCGACAAGGCAGCGCATTTTGAGGGAGACCTACACTAAAATGGTAGAAAACGGCGCAAGAGAAAAGAGGACGGAACGAATATAGAAATTCGTCCCACAATTACCCAGTAACTGGGTTGGGGAGGTCTGATAGGCAGTCGTTATAAGCATACTGGTATTCAGCTGAATCTGGTTAAACAGTACCAAATTGACTGACTTCCGAAAGTAAGATAGTTGTATTCCGAAGCTGATACATACAACTGTCGCCAAATACAAACAAATGCCGAGAATGATCAAGAAATGTGTAAAATTAGAAATCTAATATATTTTTTATATTTAATAAATCAGTTTGCATTACATATAATCAAGCGAATCATTTAACTTAATTATAGTAAACAGTCTCAAATGTAATAAAATAAGATAGTAATATTAAATAATCAGTCTTAAAAATTAAAAAAGAAAAGGTGTGTAAGGATAAGGTTAAGTGGCGATGTATTCTCTCTGCTATTTGATAGATAACTTTAGTTTAGCAAGGAAAAAGACTTTATGTGAAACATTTTTCTCATTTACTGTACTAATTGAAAAAGCACAAAAAAAATCGTATCGGGGGCGTCGGCCACATGTGCGTCGACCACTGGGGCCTAAGTCACGGACCCTAAAGAACAAGCCAATTTTATGAATTCGATATTTACGATTCAAAAGCTGTATTAACTCGCTTTTGATTAAAAATAAACCTAAAGAAATAAAAATATACAGATAATTAAACTTACTATAATAAAAATAAATACCAAAGAAAAAAAGGGAATTTATTTTTCAGTTTTAGTGTCTATTTTATTACGTTAATCTGTATAAAATCTTTATGTTTATCTAATCCAGCTAAAATGTTCAGTATAAAATATTTTTTTTTACTTTTTATTAAAACGTAAAATGTAATAAAAGTAAGTACGGTTCGGCAGATACGTAAAATTTATTAAATATTTTAGCTTGCCGTTTTTCATGAGTATGTACTAGTCACTATGTATAGTGCTTACATAGTACCTATATTCCTATATCTTTTAAACAAATCTCTATAACAACTCACAAAATAGAACTATTCAATTTATTTAAGAGATAAAAAAACGAATATCGGCTGCATCAATTGTATGCGCACCTCCATCTACCAAATGGATTACTCGTGTCTAACTCACGAGCACAAAACACGACTAAATTGTTTTATCGATAAAAAACTTGTATAGCGCATTGTTGTCCTTAAGTAAAAGAGTTCAATAGGGTATTGTACATCATTAAACAATAAATGTAAGATAAAATATCTATAAAGTCTCTCCTAAATTAACCCCTAAAAATCTGGTTCAATTTCAATTAAAAGTAAAATTTGATTTTTAGATGCTTAGTAATCAATAAATAGTTAGGCAATTCAGTTGCTTACTTAGTGACGTCATAAGGTTATATTGCCATCCAAAATCTATGTGAGAATCGCGTTTTGACAGCTCAAAAAAAGTACGTCAATTGATGATGGTGTAAAATACCGTATTAAAATTTGTTACCGACTAATTAGAGCTGATAAGTTACAGTTACAAAACTACTTTCAATTATAAAATTAGTTTGAAAAACTACTACTGATTTTGGCTTGTTGACTCTTTCCGTGCGTCAAGGGTTGGTTTTTGCCTTGGCCAAAGGCCATACAATTTGGCAATACCGTCAACCTCTTGGGCATTTTACCAGTTGACGGTGATCCAGAAAAGATTTTAAGTGCCATTTTATTTTAGTTATTTTATAAAGCTAATGGTTACAATGCTACATTATTGGCATCTTTCATATAAAAACCCTTATATGTAGATTCCCGAAGGAACACGCCTAAAGAAATATTCTAAGCCCATTATTTTCACATATATCTACAGTCAGCATACCCCAAAAATAGATCGACCTAACTTGACACAAAATACATGACCAGCATGTTTTTAATTACAACCCTGAAGCCGCTGAGTCACGGTCATAAGACACAATAGTCTAATGACTGTAGAACTGAACAAAAACGTGGAGTCAGCACCATGGGAACATGGCCTGTGAGGAGACGAACTGAACCATAACTACGACATGGGTAGGGATGGCTGTGCCTGCTAGGGTTCCCCATTACATATTTCTTCTGTGATGCAAGTGAGGTCTAATGACTAAATCCGTGAAGTCAGCACCAGGGAAGCATGGCCTGTGAGGAGAAGAACTGTACCACAACTATGACTTAGGGTAGGGTTGGCGCGTGAGGCGGCGACAAGCCTCACGTCCCGGGACACCCGGCGTCGAGAGCCGCAAGCCGACTTCCAGCCACCGTAGGCACGGGGCCTGCGGACGGCGAGCGAAGGGTAGCTTGCCGCCCGATTAGGACTAGGCCCGTGCCGACAAGCGCTTTTTTCCATGCGCGCCTCAAAAAGCAGTTAGCACGTGACGGGGCTCTAGCGCTTATTTGTGGCATTTTTAGTTAGAAAAAAAATTGTTGATGAATGTAGGTGTATATTTTACGGAACCCTCGTTGCGCGAGTCTGACTCGCACTTTAATAAATAAAATAAAATAAATAAAAAAACCAGCCAAGAGCGTGTCGGGCCTCGCTCAATGTAGGGTTCCGTAGTTTCCTGTCCGTCACAATATGTGTACCTACTTATAAGTTTTAAAAAAGGCTATTTGTTACGTTGTCATACTAAGTACGCAGAAATTACTTTGTACAACCTTTTTGTCTTTTTTGTACAAAAACTGTTCTTTCTATCAAGTTCAAAATAATTTACCTAGAAAGTCCTTATAAAGTTCTACTTTCCAGATTTTTTTCATATTTTTTAAACCTACGGGTCAAAAGTTAGAGAGGACGCTTTGATTTTTCCTTTTGGAGCGATTATTTCCAAAATTATTGACATTATCAAAAAAATATTTGAGTAAACCACTATTCATTTTTAAATACCTATCCAACAATATATCACACGTCAGGGTTGAAATTGAAAAAAAAACCACTTCCCTATTTACATATAGGGGGGCTACCCTAATAAAACGTTTTTTTCCAATTTTTATTTTACCAATTTGTCGGCGGGATTGATATACATATTGGTACCAAATTTCAGCTTTCTAGTGCTAACGGTCACAGAGATTAAGCGAGGACGGACGGACAGACAGACAGACATGGCGAAACTATAAGGGTTCCTAGTTGACTACGGAACCCTAAAAATGACAAAATTCAAAATTCAAAGCATTTATTTCACTTAGACCATTTACAGGTACTTATGAATTATCAAAGAGTCGGTCGGTCAGTCAGAAAAGAAAAGTGTCGCTAATTGCCTGTTCCAAAACGTAGATCTCTATGGAGAAGAACAGGCAAGAAACTCCACGGACACTCTTTTTAAAAATATCATGTTTTACAAAATCTTGGTTACATTTTCTTTTTGTTGTTTCTACATGTAAAAACACACATATAAACATATACGCTCGAACACCGTAATCCTCTTTTAATCAGTCGGGTAAAAAGCCGATTTGCTAAATATTTGTATCACCAAAAGGATTTCCTGTCCCTATGAATCTCTCTGTTCTCTGGTTTTACCACTAGGTCATTACAGTAATTAATATTTCGCACAAAATCTTTCAACTTCAACCCTAACCCCAACCATTTCGGGGGTCCAACAACACTGGTCGTAGGCACTCGCCTCAAACTTTAGTAATTGGATTCAAAAACTTTGTATTGATGAGGCAATTCGATAACTTTGCCGGCACCAAAGAGTTTGTGACTTCAACGATTTATTGAGATTTTTAGCGGGTAATGTTGTGAAATGGCACCTTTTTTTTGTGCATGCTTTTAAGTTGTAAGTATTTTTGAATAGTGTTTTAACACGTCAAAATGTAATCGCAAACTAACGCGGTGTCCTGCGTGAGCGACGAACGCGACGCGACGCGACGCTGCGAACGCGACGAACGCGATCAACTCAACGGCATACCCTACATGCGGCCTATATGACAGTCTGCGGCGAGACGCGACGAAACTCGCACTTGTTTTGAAGGCGACCAGATGCGATTGTACTGTACTTCTCCGTGATTCGAGAAGTAATGACCAAAATCACGTAGGACATTTTGTCGCGTATAGCATTGCGTCGCGTTCGTCGCTCACGCAGGACACCGCGTCATATCAGTGATAGTCATTATATAATTTTGGATGATTTCTCACTCCCAGAAAAAAAACCGCGACACAATCTCTAAACTCCTGCAATTACAGCAACAAAAGCGACGAGCTTGACATTTGAAAAGATTTTAATTGGAAGGCTTCGTCCGCGTGGAATAATAGTTCCCGTTCCCGGGGGTTTCCGGGATGAAAACTATCCTATGTCATTTTCGGGTCCCAGACTATATCTGTACCAAATTTCATTCAAATTGATTTAGAGGTTGAGGCCTGAAGAAGAGACAAACAGACAGAAAGACAGACAGACAGACAGAGTTACTTTCGCATTAATAATATTAGTACAGAATATAACTTTTACCTTTTGACATAGAGCTCACTTTAGAAAAAACAAGTATACCTTTCTATGCCAAAATCAGTAAAGAAATCTAATATTTTAAAACAGGCACATGCATGATGCAATCGAAAAAGGCGAAAACGTAATTCTCAAATAAACAACATGGCTTGCTGCAACCACAAAATTTATGATCAAAGTTGTTCTAAAGTCTAGTCTAGTTGGCTCGTCAGCTGTACTTATACCTCTGCCTGGCTCCTTTCCAAGTTAGCTTGATAAATAGAACAATTCCCTTAGAGTTTAAACTGAAAATTTTCTCAAAGTGGTTGTGTGGTTCTCCGAAACGACTAGCGAAGTGAATTGCTGGAGTTTTTAGGAAATTGATTGGATTGCATTCTGTTTATATAAAGGCAGTGTTTTTTGCGGAAATAGTCACTGAATAAAACTAGTAATCTTTTGTAGAAAGACACGGTTACCTAATGGATCGTTTTCCATTACTGGTTTAAACCTTCGAACACACGTGATTTGGGACACAATAGAAAGACAATGGCAGCCCGACAGCCGGCTGCCGGTTGGTCGTCGAAGTCGAAATGTTAAAAAAAAACTTTACCATTATCGCATTCACAGCTTTCTCTGTCAAATGTGATAGCTGTCATTAATGTCAAGTGTCATATTACCATGCAAATTGACCCTGACCAGAATCAATGCCGATCTGTTGTGTGGTTGTGGTTCACTCAACTGAAACAATGCCACCGTCAGATATGTCATCTATGTTATTAAAGTTCACCCATTTATATTTATTTACAGTACACAACTTTGTTTTGTGTAATTTAGAAGCATATTTGAATTTTGTAAATGTGAGTGTATCGTAATCGCAGTCGATTTCTATACCAGTAGCTAATTCCCTACCTTTTCTCAACGATATGTGCTTCTTAGTATGAAACGGTAGCAAGCGTAATGAAAAGCGCAAAACGATTTGACCAGTGGAAATCGACTAACAACCTACAGCGTGCATTGCTGCACATCACTAAAGTAGTTGGTGATTACACACATCACTATTGAGTCGACAGTTCGCTAAAAAACATGGAAGTGCGCGCTCCACGAACTCCACGTTAATCAATTCTTTAAGTGATAATAATTCGGGCGGCCGCCCAAAAACCCTTCAAAATCATATAACCCTGCAATCATAAAGTACCTAGCGGACGAGTGAAGACAGCCTCCAGACCGGGGAACATCGAATTTTGGTGAGTCGTTTCATATATTGCTAATCGTTTTAACTAAGCCTTCATATCGTTGAAAGTCTATCACTAGACTTTCCCCCCTTATGTTGTGTTAATCCTATTCCATAACGCGACATAATTCTTGGTGCCGAAACCAGGGACTCTTTAGATAAGATATCCCATAGAAAATAGTAAATTTAAAATTCCCAATTCAATTTTACGTCTCGTCCGCCATCATTGTTAAGTGACCGCGGCGTATTGCCGGCCGGCGAAAATTATCTATTTAAATCTCGAATAGTATTGAATCTTTCTCCTTAGTATATGAACAATTCGTCTTTATTCAATATTATTTAATTATTGCAGGGTATATTTTAATGCCAAATCGTGAATTAGTGAAGAAATTAACAAACATTCATTCATTCGATTATTTGAATTCGTAGTTAACAAGGCAGTAATGGCTGCCCAGTCATCGTGAGTGACCTAATTAATACGTAATTCTAATTTCAAAAGTTAGTTTGGAATGGATGTGTATTTCTTCAATTTGGACGGCTCGCAATTAATTCGTAGTGTTTAACACGGATATAGACCAGTGATTTGTACCTAATCAATGTTCAGAATTGTTGGTTCGTGCGTAATAAATTTTATGCAAATTATCGTGTTACTTCAGTGCATAGAAATTTGTGCGTACAACTTATCGTCGCAACAATTAATAGCAGGTAAACAACGTGTTTCCTAACTTAGTATACGTGTAGGTACAGATCAATCGTTTCGGTTCTTTGTTATAGTATCGTAATATTATAACATTGAAGTTTGCATGCATTTATCATTGACAAGTGAAAGTTTTATTGTGTTGACGCGAACTGTAGGGTTCCGTAAGCGTATCCGTGTGGTTCCGTGGGTGAATTAGTTCAGTGTTTCACTATATATTTTCCGTTTCGTGTTTTAAATATTTTAAATCAATTTCAGATAGTGATTCATCATGTCTTATCTTACTAAAAAACGTTGTAGTGTTTCGAAGAAATCTAAATCTATAGATGGAGGTGGTCTGTCGTATGACGACCTACCGGTACTACGTAGAAAGCGTACTTTGGCCCTAAATCGATTAAAAAAGACGTTGGAAGTGGCTGAACTGGCTCAATCAGATTCTTCTCGTTCGGATGAGTTTCTCGCTTATTATTCTACCATTGCAAAGCATTCTAAAAGTTTTGAAGAAGCTCATTTAGATATTTTAAGCGTGATTGATGATGAACATGCTGAGCGTGAGGATGTCATTCGTTCTGAATTCGACAATATTTATTATAAAATTGTCGCGATTTATAGTTTACTCTTTCCGTCTGTCCATTCAGTTGTTAATTCACCGTCTATCAGTCAGCCGCAGCCCTCGTCAGCTGTACGTCTACCAAAGTTAGAACTGCCTAAATTCGGAGGTAACATTAAAGAATTTTCAATGTTCTATGATGCGTTCAATAATCTTATTCATTTAAATAAGTCACTTTCGGACTCTGATCGTATGCAATATTTGCGGTCGAGTTTATTCGGGGACGCATTAGGACTCATTCGTACTTTTCCTGTGGAAGGCGAGTATTATTCTCAAGCCTATCAAACATTAGTGAATCGTTACCGCGATAATCGTGAACTCGCTTTTACTTGTTGGCGAGAAATGATAAACATTAATTTGAAACTTAGTCCACCTACCGAATTTAGACGCACTTTAGATCTTTTTAATGAAAACTTAATTATTTTAAAAGGCCTTAATTTACCTACGGACCAATGGAATTTTATCCTTTGTTATCTACTATTGTCGAAATTAGATTCGAAGACGCGTTGTGCGTTCGAAAAGGCGCACCCGTCTCCTGAGTTACCTTGTTTCAACACACTTAAAGACTTTCTTGAATCGCAATGTGTAGCCCTCGAGCGCGACACTCACTTCGTGGGTTCTCGCGAACATTCTTCTTCTTCTTCTAGTAAAGGTGTCAAGTCGAACCTCTCTAACAATGATAAGAAAAAGGTTTCTTCGTCACTGTTAGCGAATTCAGAGAAGACAGCCACCAAAGCGTCTGTCTCCGTTTCCACTGGACGAAGCGAGTCTTCTAAGTGTCCGTGTTGTTCAGAACCTCATTCAATTATGCAGTGCAAATCATTTGCCGCGAAGTCCCCTCAGGATAGGCGTGATTTAGCAAAACAAAATCGTTGGTGTTTTAACTGTTTAAAACCTTCACATTTAATTCGTGACTGTAAATCTGTTTTTACTTGTCAGAGATGCCGTCAACGGCATCATACTTTGCTTCACCATGATATAGATTCGAATAGTTCTGAACAAAAGCCTTCAGCCAGTGAACCCGTTAGTGTTATGACTAATTTAGGAGATAGTTCGGTTGTTCTTCTATCGACTGCCGCTGTTGATATTCGTGATTCGACGGGCAACTACCAGTCTTTCCGTGCTGTTATCGACACTGGTAGTCAAACCCATCTAATTTCAGAGCGTGCAGTAAATCGACTAGGACTTGACAAACGCGTGACTTCGCGCCAACTTCGTGGTGTAGGTCAATCGCCAGCCTCCATCTCTGGAGCTGTTACTCTTCAGATAGGTATTAAAGGTCAAGTGGCTTTCAATATTGAAGCATTGACTATGCCTAACATATGCAATGATATGCCTAAAGTTCATCTTGATAAATCGTCGTGGCTTCATCTTCGCGGTCTCAATTTGGCGGATCCAGATTGTGACAGACCTGGTCCGATCGACGTTCTTATTGGCGCTGAGCTCTTCTCCTCACTCATCTTACCTGGTTGTGTGAGTGGTGGACCGAGGCAGCCTTCAGCGTTGAATTCTGTGTTCGGCTGGCTTCTCATAGGAAGTGTGTCTGATAAGCACACAGACAACATCGATTCATTCTTCGTCTCTGACGACCAGATCTTTCAGGAAGTCAAGAAATTCTGGGATTTAGACATTATCCCTACCGTGAACAAGATGACTTTGGACGATCAACGTTGCGAGCAAATCTATAGTGAAACAACTACTCGTAATTCTACCGGTCGTTACAGCGTAGCCTTGCCGTTCAAGGAAGACAAGGAACCATCATTTCCTGGATCACGAGCTTCTGCATTGAGACGTTTTCATTCTTTAGAACGTAAACTTTCCACTGATTCGATTCTAAAGCAACAGTATTCCGACTTTATGTCTGAATATCTTCAGAGTGGCCACATGAGTGTTGTACCCAGTGGCGATCTACTTAAAGGTAAATTCTACATACCACATCATTGTGTTCTTCGACCTGATAGCGCGAGTACAAAACTGCGTGTCGTTTTCGACGCGTCGAATAAAGACTCAGTCAAAGGCGTTTCGTTAAACGAAACCTTACTCGTAGGTCCGAAGTTACAAGCTAACATTATTGAAATTTTGTTAAGGTTTCGTACTCATCCTGTAGTATTCTCGGCGGACGTTCGTCAGATGTACAGGATGATTCAAGTTCATGAAGAACATCGTGATTATCAAAGAATCTTCTGGAGATTTCATCCATCTCAACTTATTTTAGAGTACCGACTTAACACCGTTACTTACGGCATTTCTTCTTCACCTTTTCTAGCTTGTCGCACCGTCAGGCAACTCGCCGAAGATGAAGGCACTGGCCTTCCGTTAGGCAAATCCGCTTTATTGAATGACGTGTACATTGACGACGTAGTAACAGGTTGTTCGAGTTTAACTCAGGCTTTACAAACAAAAGCAGAAGTTATTGAACTTCTCAGTCGAGGTCAAATGGAGCTACGCAAATGGGCCAGTAATAACCCAAAGCTGTTAGCTGATCTTCCACTAGAACACTGTCTTACGGACAATGTTTCGATGGATGTAGAGAAATCTAACACGCTCAAGATATTGGGTTTGAAGTGGGACCCAAAGTCTGACCATTTCGTGTTCGAAGTTAAACCTCAGAACCGTGCCTGTAGTAAACGTACCATTCTTAGCGAACTCGCACGCATCTACGACCCACTCGGTTTCTTATCGCCCTTGGTATTCTTTGCCAAGTATCTTGTACAACGGCTGTGGGTCTTAGGAGTATCGTGGGATGACAATCCTCCTGAGGACATTCAACGTCAGTGGAATCTCTATATTTCTGAAGTTTCTATAATTCAAAATTTAAAAATTTCGCGTTTCCTTTTAGTTCCTCAAATCAAATCGTGCGAAATTCATGGATTCGCCGATAGCAGTCAGCGTGGGTATGGCTGTGTCGTGTACCTTCGTGTTGTAAACATTCAGGAAAACGTCAAAACCTTCTTTGTTATTTCGAAAGCACAAGTTGCTCCTCTCAAAGTTGTTTCACTTCCTCGGCTCGAACTTTGCGCTGCAGTATTACTTGCAGATCTTCTCAAATTCGTTGTTGAGGTTTATAAGCCTCTTCTTCCTGTTTCAGCAACATATGCGTGGTCAGATTCAACTGTCACCCTCGCCTGGATTCGTTCACCTTCCTCGCGTTGGAAGACATTTGTGGCCAATCGTGTCAGCCATATTCAGGATGCGATCCCTGGTGCAACTTGGCGTCATGTACCCACGGCTGACAATCCAGCTGACATAGCTTCCCGTGGGCAAACCCCAGCGGAACTTGTCAACAATTCTCTATGGTGGGCGGGGCCTCCGTGGCTCACGCAAGATTCTCAGTTCTGGCCTTGTACCAGTTCAGATCTTTGTGGTGAGGACTGTCGTGCTGAAGAAAAGGTACAGGTTCTTATCACAAACAATAATTCTTCAGATTTAATTAATGACCTTTTGATTAAATACTCTTCAATTCGTAAAGTTCAACGTATCTTAGGATTGTGTTTACGTTTCATTCATAATTCGCGTTATAAACATAATCGCCGTTCTGATCTTCATTTAAATCGTACAGAACTTCATAACGCCTTGTTAATAGTCGTAAGACATGTTCAGTCTCTTCACTTTTGCGAAGAAATCAAAAGGTTGAAGGAAGGTAAACTTCTTTCCAAACAAATGCGAAAGCTTAATCCTTTCATCGACACCCTAGGTATTCTCAGGGTGGGCGGTAGGCTTACGCGTTCAGGCTTAGCCTACGCGCACAAACATCCGGCTTTGCTTCCTCGTCAAGCTAAGTTAACTTTCATGTTAATCGATGCCTTCCATAGAGAGAATTGCCATCCTGGCATTAATACATTACATTACTTAATTAGTCAACAATTTTGGATATTGTCGGCTAAGCGTGCCATACGACATCAGGTTTCGAAGTGTTTACAATGCTTTAAAACAAATCCAACTTCACTTGAACCGTTTATGAGTGACTTGCCTTCAGCACGCATTAATCAAGTCAAGCCTTTTAGTATTGTAGGTGTCGACTACGCAGGTCCGTTCCGCATCAAATCCGGTAAACACCGCGGTGCTCGGATTAGTAAAGCTTATCTCTGTTTTTTCGTTTGCTTCACAACAAAAGCAGTTCATTTAGAAGTGGCTACTGATCTTACATCCGACGCCTTTATCGCCGCTCTCCGACGTTTCGTAGGACGTCGCGGTCGAGTTTCAGTTATCCACTCTGATTGTGGTACTAATTTCGTAGGTGCTCACCGAGAGCTGTCGTCTTTGATGCGAAACGCGACACACATCGAGAAGATTGAATTCAAATTTAATCCTCCTGCTAGCCCACATTTCGGCGGAGTGTGGGAAATTCAGGTGAAGGCAGTCAAGTCGCTACTGTATCGTACCGTTGGCAATCAATCGTTAACGTTAGAAGAACTGTTTACATTATTCGTTCAAATAGAATCGGTATTAAATTCAAGACCACTTTACCCGTTGAGTTCAGACCCTAATGACTTCGCGGTTCTTACACCAGGTCATTTCTTAACATTAGAGCCTCTGACGTCTGTTCCGGATGAGGACCTGTCCTCATGTAATATAACTCGTTTAGGGCGATGGCAGCTAATTCAACGTTTTCAACAAGATTTTTGGAAGCGTTGGAAAAATGAATATCTTCATTCGTTGACTCAACGTGCAAAGTGGACGAAACATTCCCAACCGCTGGAGGTGGGGTCCATGGTAGTTATCAAATCTGACTCTCCTCCGCTTCACTGGCCTATAGCCCGTGTAGAACACTTGCATCGTGGTCCGGATGGAATAATACGTATCGTTACTCTTCGTCTACCAAACGGTTCTTCTCTCATACGTCCGTTGACAAAGGTATGTCCTTTGCCAACTTGCACAGATTAGCTTTTCATACGTTAATCTCTTCACGTTAGGTTAGTTTTTAATCGTTAAGTTAGAATTAAGCGAATTGTTCATATACCAGGATAACAGCCATTGGCTTCTATTGAGTTTACATTCTACCGGCGCCAATGAGCATTCACATTTCCCCTTTCCTTTTCATGAGTAACTAATTTTCTTTGAAAATACGACTAGCGTGTATTTTGATGGGCGGAATGTATCGTAATCGCAGTCGATTTCTATACCAGTAGCTAATTCCCTACCTTTTCTCAACGATATGTGCTTCTTAGTATGAAACGGTAGCAAGCGTAATGAAAAGCGCAAAACGATTTGACCAGTGGAAATCGACTAACAACCTACAGCGTGCATTGCTGCACATCACTAAAGTAGTTGGTGATTACACACATCACTATTGAGTCGACAGTTCGCTAAAAAACATGGAAGTGCGCGCTCCACGAACTCCACGTTAATCAATTCTTTAAGTGATAATAATTCGGGCGGCCGCCCAAAAACCCTTCAAAATCATATAACCCTGCAATCATAAAGTACCTAGCGGACGAGTGAAGACAGCCTCCAGACCGGGGAACATCGAATTTTGGCGAGTCGTTTCATATATCTAATCGTTTTAACTAAGCCTTCATATCGTTGAAAGTCTATCACTAGACTTTCCCCCCTTATGTTGTGTTAATCCTATTCCATAACGCAACAGTGAGTATGAGGTAGTTATTTATAACGATAGTTTACTACTGACATAAATAGACATGGCGGTTGGGAGCATTGTCATGCTCGCTCAAAAAGTCTCGCTGATGGTGGCGAGTGCGTTGCATCATTCGGTTCCCTTCAAAATGGTTGAGCTAAATGGTGCTGATGCCACGCGTCATGCTCGTGAACGGGCGCTGTCAGTTGAGATCGGTCATCTCTTAACTGCCGTGACTTTTAATTATAATTTTTTATTTTTATTATTTGTTTATTTCGTTACACTCTTACATTGTTTTCACATGTAGAAGCAACAAAAAATGGTTTTATCGATGAAAAAGTTTTGTATTGCGCATTGCTGTCCCTAAGTAAAACAGAAAATTAGACCAAGAATTAGACTAACTAAAGCTGATTAGTTACAGTTACAACACTACATTCAATTATATAATTAGTTTGAAAAACATTGCGTGATTAAAGTGATTTTGGCTTGTTGACTCTTCCCGTGCGTCAAGGGTTGGCTTTTGCCTTGGCGAAAGGCCATACAATTTGGCAAAAAAATCTTCAGTAAAGAAATCTTATATTTTAAAACAGGCACATGCAATCGAAAAAGGCGAAAACGTAATTTTCAAATAAACAACATGGCTACCACAAAATTTATGTTCAAAGTTGTTCTAAAGTCTAGTCTAGTTGGCTCGTCAGCTGTACTTATACCTCTGCCTGGCTCCTTTCCAAGTTAGCTTGATAAATAGAACAATTCCCTTAGAGTTTAAACTGAAAATTTTCTCAAAGTGGTTGTGTGGTTCTCCGAAACGACTAGCGAAGTGAATTGCTGGAGTTTTTAGGAAATTGATTGGATTGCATTCTGTTTATATAAAGGCAGTGTTTTTTGTGAAAGCAGTTACTGCTAATAAAAATTGGTAATGTTTTGTAGAAAGACACGGTTACCTAATGGATCGTTTTCCATTACTGGTTTAAACCTTCGAACACACGTGATTCGGGACACAATAGAAAGACAATGGCAGCCCGACAGCCGGCTGCCGGCTGGTCGTCGAAGTCAAAATGTTAAAAAAAAACTTTACCATTATCGCATCCACAGCTTTCTCTATCAAATGTCAAGTGTCATAACACTACCACGCCAAATTGACCCTGATGATCACTGACGATTTTGTTGTTTAATCTGTGGTATCACAACTATACCTTTTTTTGTTTACTTAACTAAAACAATATTATCGTCAGATAAAGGGATAACTCAGGTACTAGTTTACCCCATACCCCTTGGTAAGACTGGTAGTTTAACTTCAGTATACCGACAAACAAACAAACAAACGACCCTAACGACATTCTGATCAAATTTTACGTAGTTTCCCAGACATGGTCACTATCAACTTTCAAAGTCATGGCTATTGTAGAAAACAATCCTGATTTCAAAATCCAATTAGACACTGGTGCTGATTCTCTTGTTCACAAATCTAACTGCATCTTTCTCTTTCCATTTCTTAAAGAAAAGTCAGAAGATACATTTTAGTTTAATCCTGTCAAATTAGACAACGCCTGATAAAAATCGACGTATATTTAGACGCCCTATTTTTAATTCGCGTCTAAATTATCTATGGAGTGTCTAAATTTCACAGGACTTAACTAACATTTTATCTTCTATTCTTTTCTTAATTAAGTGGAAAGAAAAAGATGCACTTAACAAAAATTAACGTTAGTTTGTGAATAAGAGAATTGGCACCACTGCCCGCTCGGAAAACAAAATCAGGACCCCAAGTAGTCAGGCCCGTATTAATAGACGCCACTCAATCCCGAGACGCTCTCAAGTCTCTTCCTGTCCTTGTCATTCTAAAGGGAAAAATAAGGACAGCAATAGACTTGCCTCAGTCTGCCAATCTGCCTCATCCCGTTAATTCGTTCTCAAAGCATTCGAGGCATGCAATTTATCCTAAACTCTTGGGTTTTCTTGCCTTTACTTATCGTTACAGGCTTGACTTGAGAGGCATTCCTAAATAACATGCCGAGAGGAATCAAATTCCTGAAATCATGCGACCGCATTATTTGAATTTTGTGAAATTACCAGGATTTTGGATGAAATCTTTATGATGTTGAAAGGGAAATGGAAATTGTGAGGGGATCGTCGCCCATCATTATGTATAAACAGTGGTTTTAAAGTTAATGAAATAATTTATTTAGACCACTACAAAACTCATTTAAAACTAAAAAACATTTTAGGGGAAAAGAACCGCCTTTAAAAACTAAATCTAGTAAAATAATTTAAATTTCGCAAGTCGGTTGCCTTCTTTCTGTTTGTTGTTTTACATAGCCACTAGCTTTTGCCCGCGACTTCGTCCACGTGGAATAATAGTTACCGTTTCCGGGGAATTTCCGGGACGAAGACTATACTGTGTCCTTTCTCGGGTCTCAGACTATATCTAAAACAAATTTCATTCAAATCGGTTCAGTGGTTTAGGCGTGAAGAAGAGACAGGCAGACAGACAACCAGACAGACAGACAGAGTTACTTTCGCATTTATAATATTAGTACGGATTTTAGTGAAGCAACTCACTCAGAAACTTAGGACTGATCAGTAGTTTTAGACCTTCAGGACTAAAATGTTGAATTTGCAAAATGTTGAATTCGCAAAATGTTGAATTCTCAAAATGTTGAATCCCAAAATGTTGAATTCGTAAAAAGTTGAATTTTCCGGACCCATAATGTTGAATTTGCAAAATGTTGAATACCAAAATGTTGAGTCCTGGCACAAGACCGGTCACGGTGGAGGTATTTAATTCAATTAGGGAGTACACTTCCTACTACGCGGGAAAATATCTGGCACACACACAGACCATCAAACTGAACAACTTTTTCCGGTTTGTTCCCCTTGAGTTACCCATCGGGAAAAAACCCGTTTCCCATTTGATTTACACTGCAAAATAGTTATGGTTTACATATCGGGTTTTTTTAATTTTCGCACAAAATCGCTTAAATCAATCAAAAGTACTAGGCGCGCAGTAACGTGAAGTGGTAAATAGAAAACGTGATCCACCGTATATACCTAAAAGGATCATCATAAATTGGGATGCATCGAAAATAAATCATTTAACTAATAAAATAAATACCAGAGTTCTTCCTTTTTTTAGGGTTCCGTACCTCAAAAGGTAAAAACGGAACCCTTATAGGATCACTTTGTTGTCAGTCTGTCCGTCCGTCCGTCCGGCTGTCAAGACCCTTTTTCTCAGAAACGCGTCGAGATATCAAGCTGAAATTAATATCACATACTCGGGTCTGCTATCTCTTAAAGCCGTGAAAAAATCAAGTTTTTAAATCAACGCAATAAAAAGATACGGCGGTTTATATTGCAAATTTGGACATTTGCAAGGAAATCAAAACCTATAGGGTACTTCCTATTGACCTAGAATCATGAAATTTGGCAAAAAGCAAGGTCATGTAGCACAAGTAAAGGGAAAACTCCGAAAACCGTAAATTTGTAGTTAGTTCACACCAGGCGTCCGTCTGTCCGTCTGTCTGTCAAGAACCTTTTTCTCATAAACGCGTCGAGATATCAAGCTGAAATTAATATCACATACTTAGGTCTGCTATCTCTCACAGCAGTGAAAAAATCAAGTTTCTAAATCAATGCAATAAAAAAATACGGCGGTTTATATTGCATATTTAGATATTTTCAAGAGAATCAAAACTCAAAACCTATAGGGTACTTCCCATTGACCTAGAATCATGAAATTTGGCAAAAGGCAAGGTCATGTAGCACAAGTAAAGGAAAAACTCCGAAAACCGTAAATTTGTAGTTAGTTGACATCAGGCGTCCGTCTGTCCGTCTGTCTGTCAAGAACCTTTTTCTCAGAAACGCGTCAAGATATCAAACTGAAATTAATATCACATACTCAGGTCTGCTATCTCTCAAAGCAGTAAAAAAATCAAGTTTCTAAATCAACGCAATAAAAAGATACGGCGGTTTATATTGCATATTTAGACATTTTCAAGGGAATCAAAACTCAAAACCTATAGGGTACTTCCCATTGACCTAGAATTGTGAAATTTGGCAAGAAGCAAGGTCATGTAGCACAAGTAAAGGGAAAACTCTAAAAACTGTAAATTTGTAGTTAGTTCACATCAGGCGTCCGTCTGTCCGTCTGTCTGTCAAGAACCGTTTTCTCAGGAACGCGTCGAGATATCAAACTGAAATTAATATCACATACTCAAGTCTGCTATCTTCTAAAGCAGTTAAAAAATCAAGTTTCTAAATCAACGCAATAAAAAGATACGGCGGTTTATATTGCATATTTAGACATTTTCAAGGGAATCAAAACTCAAAACCTATAGGGTACTTCCCATTGACCTAGAATCGTGAAATTTGGCAAGAAGCAAGGTCATGTAGCACAAGTAAAGAGAAAACTCCGAAAACCGTAAATTTGTAGTTATTTCACTAAAAAACAAATTAACGGAACCCTCGTTGCGCGAGTAGAACTCGCACTTGACCGGTTTTTTTTCATCGACGTTCCTGATATAGGAAATTAAGATTTAGACGTTAGAGTCCGGAGTATGTACGTAGCGATTCCGATGTTGGTCCACAGGAAAAATTTGTTCAGTTTGATGATCCGTGAGGGTATGGACCTCAAGTTGGCGACACCCTATGTCAGAACTCAGACACCCTGTAGGTTTATGTAGGTACTAGCTTCACCATATGGTAGGTTTATGCACTAATTTTATAGGGCAGTCTATGTGGGTGCCTGATATTTTCCGGTGTAGTAGGAAGTGTGCTCAAAAAAAAAAAACAAAATCTCATCTCAGCTCATTATAAGATTTGCCAAAAGACGTCCACTGCTAAAAATTGACCTCCCCCAAATACCTCCACCGCGACCGGTCTTGTGCCTCTCGCATCCACAGGGCTCAACATTTTGGTATTCAACATTTTGCAAATTCAACATTGTGGTCCGGGTGGGAAATTCAACTTTTTACAAATTCAACATTTTGGGATTCAACATTTTGCGAATTCAACATTTAACGAATTCAACATTTTGCAAATTCAACATTGTAGTCCTGAACGGTTTTAGAGTTTAACCATTACAAGCAAACCATAAAAAAATCCTCTATTACTGTGGATAAATCCGCTTACCAATATTGAGACTTTTCAACGCCCATAACTCCATTAAGTGTTATAATATAAGTAACAAACTGAATCACTTTCAGCAGTAAACTCTTCTGTTCCAAACTGAAGCTTGAGGTCGTATTTAATTAGCGCCACATTAATTATACAAGGAGTTTAAACAACCGGTGTACTGTTACTTTGTCGCACCGGGTGCTGTGACGTCATCGTTTTCCATCTATACTGTGGTAGTATTGTCTATGCATGTCTATCTGTCTTTTTTTTTTTTTGGTGAGTAGGAAATCATCCACTGACTTCCCGTCCTGGGTGCGGCGGGAGGGCGTGTCAGACTCTTACTGACTAAAACCCACTCATGTTACTTCGGTTGCCTTTTATGTTCCAGGGTCACGATAACTATTATAAACATTCCGCAACCCCGGCAGGCGTTGGCCCTGTTGGGCCCCTTCCTGTGCTGACTCCTTCTCTTTGAGGCGCGCGTGGAACACTAACGCGCCGTCGACGCGGTCCTGGTCCTAGCCGGGCGGCGAGCTACCCATCGCTCGCCATCCGCAGAACCGCGGCTACGGTGGCCGGTAGTCGTCTTGCGACTCTCGACGTCTTCGCCTAGGTCTTAGTCTGGGGCGAGAGGCTCATCGTTGCCTCTCACGCGCCGCCGCCTCCTTCACTAGTATAACTGCTTCGCAGAAGGAGCCGACGGCATCCCATTCTGTCTCGCCCCGAAGATGTCTATCTGTCTCACAACGCTTTTCCGGCTTCACAATTAAAACCGTTTTTTTATATATGGGAAATCATCAAATGACTTCTCCCGCCCTGGGCGGGGCCGGAGGGAGTGTCAGACCTTTACTGACCCCACCCATGTTCCTTCGGTTCCCCTTTATGTTCCAGGGCCGCAGTAACTATTAGAATTATTCCGCAACCCTGGACAACTGAACCGTACATTTTGTGTCTCTAGTACCAACGGTTTGGGCATTGTGTATCTATAATGACAAACTGATTGACTTACTCCAGCTTATATTGGTAGTTGCTTTACCTAAAATACTGGTATTTAGCTAGAATTGGTTAGACTAAAAGCCGACCCTACATTGAAGGAAAATGTATAAAGACATTTTACCTAAGAAATTTAATTGATCAAAATAAAAGACAGAGCTATCAATAAATAAATGCAACGAAACATATAATTCTTTACACACAATTTCCCGTTAATCTCTTCACAAACCGATTTGACAGTAAAATTTCAGTACTACGCAATTTTATCCGGGACACCAGCTTTCAAGCCTAGTAAAATGCACGAACAAACGAAAACACGAACAATATAAACAAACGTAAACGCAAAACAAATGAAAACTCACGACCGTTTCATATCCACGTACAATTGAATGAACACAAAAAGTTGCCCTTTAGTTTATGTATGGGACACAGAGTAGTGTCCACAGAGACCTCAAACTTGAGTCAAGTGCACTAATGACTTTAAAATTTGACTGGGATTTCGAATCAATTCTCGATTTTAGGAAGGACGACTGTGCTATGGCATTTTGGTTTAGCTTATAACTAACTGTGTTATATTGTATTGCTATTTCGATCATAATATTTTGACTTAATATACCTATTTATCGTATATATTAAGTATCACCGTTTTAAATAAAGACAAACAAAAAAAATATTCTGTCAATCCATACTAATATACTAATAATATTATAAATGGGAAAGTGTCTGTCTGTATGTTTGTCTTTCTTTCACGGCAAAACGGAGCGACGAATTGACGTGATTTTTTAAGTGGAGATAGTTGAAGGGATGGAGAGTAACATAGGCTACTTTTTGTCTTTTTCTAACGCGAGCGAAGCCGCGGGCAGAACCCAATTATGGGATGCTATAATATACTTTTAATACCTATTATATTCGTATTGTAGTCACTTCTATACGATGCAATGAAAGCACAGGCAGTGATGATTACCTATGTGTGCGTGCCACACGCGCCCACATTGAGTGTAATCTAGCCTTCTGTACCACATACATACTCTGTGGTAACTCTTGGACAAACAAACAGATTTACGTGTAATCTATGAACCGGTACATATGAAACAGTTTGTGGATTTACTAAATATACCTTTGCCTACCCTCGGGGAGTGCCGTGGCGTTAAGTTGCTTCTAAGGGGTTGGTCTAAAAACTTTTCTCTGAGTTTGTTGCTAACTCCAGTAATGAGGATTTGAAATTTACCCTCGTGTTTGTAACTAAATCTGTGATAAGTTTTTAGCTTTAGTGAGGCAAATGGGTCATACTTATGTATAAAACAATGTGTGAAGCGTGCTATATTTTCTGTTCCATAGTTAGGATGCGTTTTAAAAAACCTTTATGGCGGGTTATTCTGCACAATAAAATACTGTATTACTTATATCATGCTGCTAATGTAAAAATGATACAGCGTTTTATTTTTCACTAGCGATCCGCCCCAACTTCGCACCGGTATTACAAATTTTTTTCTTACTATAATATACATTATTAAACATATAATCCTTCCTCTTGAATCAATCTGTCTATTACAACCGCATTACAATCCGTTGTTTAGTTTTAAAGTTCTAAGTATACATAGGGACACACAGATATACAGGTGAAAACGCCTTTGTTTTATAGTATACGTATTTTAGAGAGTATATAATTATGTGTTTTTATCCTCTAAACGGAATCTCCGCAATGCTGTATGCAATAGTTTTGGACTTAATAAAATTATATGACATTGCATACTGCAGACCACAGCAGTTCTAAGTCCCACAATGGTTTTTCAATACGGGATTCGGCCATAGTTGAAAATCGAAGCTACGAATCTGCCCTGTGCAGAAGAACATTTAGGATAGTTACCCATTTGTAGGTCAGAGACGCAATTCTTTTTTCTAATTGTTGGATGCGCTGGCTCACACATTATTTTTCATCGCTTCAGGAAAGTGTTTTTTTTGCAAATGTGTTACACTAAACGTTCGTGACCTCGATTAGCTTCCATTTCATAATGATACATTTTTTACGTTTATATCCTTTTTTGACAGAAATGGTTTTGACATTGTATACATTCTTTTCTTCACAATTAACCATGTACAAATACGATTGTAAAAGCATTATTTTAAAAGAGTAAGTATGGAGTTTCTTGCCCGTTCTTCTCCATACGAATCAACTTTTTGGAATAGGCAACTCGATTCATTTTTAGGGTTCCGTAGTCAACTAGGAACCCTTATAGTTTCGCCATGTCTGTCTGTCTGTCTGTCCGTCCGTCCTCGCTTAATCTCTGTAACCGTTAGCACTAGAAAGCTGAAATTTGGTACCAATATGTATATCTATCACGCCGACAAAGTGCGAAAATAAAAATTGAAAAAAACGTTTTATTAGGGTAGCTCCCCCTATATGTAAATAGGGAAGTGGTTTTTTTTTAATTACAACCCTAACGTGTGATACATTGTTGGATAGGTATTTAAAAATGAATAGGGGTTTACTAAAATCATTTTTTGATAATGTCAATAATTTCGGAAATAATCGCTCCAGAAGGAAAAATCAAAGCGTCCCCCTCTAACTTTTGACCCGTAGGTTTAAAAAATATGAAAAAAATCTGGAAAGTTGAACTTTATTAGGACTTTCTAGGAAAATTATTTCGAACTTGATAGAAAGAACAGTTTTTGTACGAAAAAGACAAAAAGGTTGTACAAAATAATTTTTGCGTACTTAGTATGTCAACGTAACAAATAGCCTTTTTTTAAACTTATAAGTAGGTACACTTATTGTGACGGACGGGAAACTACGGAACCCTACATTGAGCGTGGCCCGACACGCTCTTGGCCGGTTTTTTCTTTGTTTTTGACGTTCTAAAGTGCCTTTTAAATGGTCTATTAGAAATAAATGATTTGAGTTTGAAAGGAGGACGCTCAACCATCTCCGGTCACCGTAGAGGGGCCTGTGGCAAACCTGGGGCAGGTTGTCACCCAAGCCTGTGATATTATGGCGGCGCGCTTTGTTCCATTTGACCTCCCGAATGCCGTAATTAATAAAACAATAGAAAAGTATTGTGTTTCGCGTATGTATGCGCTTCCGGCAGTCAATGGGTTAAGGGAATGTGTAGTCGCAAAACAAGCACATGACGAAAGGGGCTCGCTACAGGCAGTATGACACTATTATTTTTACACATGTTTACACAAATAAATATATTCTTACTAGCTTTTGCCCGC
This sequence comes from Athetis lepigone, assembly GCA_033675125.1. Taxonomy (NCBI): domain Eukaryota; kingdom Metazoa; phylum Arthropoda; class Insecta; order Lepidoptera; family Noctuidae; genus Athetis; species Athetis lepigone. The sequence goes on from CM066221.1 coordinate 13,157,324, forward strand.
GGCTTCGCTCGCGTTAGAAAGAGACAAAAAGTAGCCTATGTTACTCTCCATCCCCTCAACTATCTCCACTTAAAAAATCACGTCAATCCGTCGCTCTTTTTTGCCGTGAAAGAAAGACAAACAAACAGACACACTTTCCCATTTATAATATTAGTATGGATCTTTAACACCAGTCGAGGATTATTCTTCAAGTGTATAATAACTCGTGGTATAATGGTATTAGGTTCAAGTATATAATGACATCATAAAGGTGGTAAGAGGTAACCGTCAAATTTTAGTCAGTAAAAGTCCGACATATCTCTCCTGCTCAGGAGGTATCGACGAGAACTTCATTATGCAGAAAAGTCGATTTAATCGTAGTTCAATCATATAGTACACTATGGCCGAGATAAAGATAGATAGATAGATAGATAGATAGATAAAACATTTATTTGGTGCAAAACACAAGAAATAAACAAGAACAGAAAAGAAAAAAAAAAAAACAATATTACAGTTTTGAAGTGACCAAGCAGTGCGTGTCTCCGGTTTGCACCAAATGGGTGTCCAGCTCAGCATATGTCAGGTATAAGCTCAGCATATACCTGACGCTGGTATTCTGCTGGAACCAGGTGACTCAAGGACGCCAAGAAGGCGAAAGTATAAGAGAGAAAAAAGGGTTAAAAAAAATAAATAAAAATAGTGTGCGGGTGAAAGGAAAATATTTATAATAATATAATATATAAATTACTTGTGCGGGTGTAATCATTAGGTAATTTGTGTCTGTGTTTTTTGCAAAGTGATGCTATTTTAGGTGTATTATGTGTGTTAATTATTCACAAATAAATATCAAGTTCACAAATAAATGTAAGTACAATCAATAAAATAAAATGTCACGTCTAAATTCAACAAACCATAATAAAAATACATTTAAAAGAGAACAGGAAATAAACATGTTTTGTCGCTGCGGTCATAAACTATATAATTGAGGTATTTGCGGCAACCATACCGAGATCCCTTTGTGAATCTAAAAGAAATCCACGCAGTGTTCTTTTAAAAGTGCCAAGTGTTTTTAGATTTCTAATAGGTGGCGGGATATTATTCCAGCATTTGGATGCCGCATATCTGAAACTACCTCTGAAGGCCGCAGTTTTGTGTGGCTCGGTGCATAGTTGCAGTGAGCATTGTCTAGCCGCGCATTCTCTTCTGCTCGCAATCCAGCTCAGCTTCTTGAACAAGTAACTCGGCTGTTTGAAATTAATAACCCCAAATAGTAGGCACGCTAAATGTAGCTTCCGGCGCGACTTCATTTTTAAAATAGAGTGCTTGTTCAAAAAAGGTGTTACGTGGCTTCTGTACGGGATTGCAAAGCAGAATCGAGCGCAAGCGTTTTGCACTCTTTGGATAAGCCTGTCGGTTCTAGCTAGGAGCCGAGGACCGAACACTGTGTCTGCGTAATTCAAATTTGACAGTACCAGCGACTCAACTAACTGAACGCGCAGTTCCTCGGATAAGTAAGGCCTTATTTTATATAGGACCTTGAGCCGATAAAAACAGTTTCGGACTAACTCTGCGACATGCCTTTCATACCGCAGCTCTGTATCCATATTTAGGCCCAGATTTCGCGCCTCACTTACCCGATCCACCGATTCACCTAGCAAGGTAACATTAAGTGTTGCTGGTAATGAACTAATCTGATTTTTAGTACCAAACAACATATATTTGGTTTTGGCCGGGTTGAGAACTAAGCTGTTGCTTTCTGCCCAGGCTGCTATCCTGTTTAGATCATCGTTCAAGACCTTTAGAGCACTATCATATTCGCTAGGTTTGAACGAAATGTACATTTGAACATCGTCAGCGTAAATGTGGTATCTACACCCTTCAATAGAGTTTACAATGTCAGCGCAGTACAGGATGAAGATGAGAGGGCCAAGAATCGATCCCTGCGGTACGCCCCTATTTACAGGAGTAAGAGACGATGCAAGACATAAGCCATTGTTTTGGCGGACTTCGACACGCTGCTGGCGGTTGCTAAGGTAGCTATAAAACCAGTTTATCGTTTGGCCATCGAAGTCGTAGTAATTTAATTTAGACAGAAACAGTTTAATATTTATGCAGTCGAATGCTCGCGAAAAATCAAGTAAGACGAGGATGGTGCACAATCCCTTGTCCTGCGCGGACAAAATATTATCTGTCACATCCAGAAGAGCCGTAGAAGTACCACGTCGCCTACGGAAGCCCGATTGAAGTTCAGGTAGAATGGATTGTTCTTCCAGATATTGTGACACTTGATTGTAAACAACCCTCTCAACAATTTTGGATAGGCAAGGCAATATACTAATTGGTCTTAGGTCTTTTAACTCAGACGGATTCGATTTTTTAGGTATAGGCCTAACTATAGCAATCTTCCAGGCGTCAGGGAAGGTTGAGGAAATTATAGAGCAGTTTACAATGTCAGTAATGGCTTCTAACGTGTGTGGTAGAGAAAATAACAGCATATTAAAAGTTATTTTGTCACAACCTTCAGCATTAGATTTAAGTTGGCCAAAATATCGCATTATTTCTTCGGTACCAATGCAATGCAATGCAAAAGTGGCAACACTAAAACGGTGAGACTCAAAGTAAGTAACCTGCGACGCACTACAAGAGGGATTACCAGGAACATCCAAAAAGTGTTTATTTATTTGATCTGTATCTGTTAGATGACATGGGAGGTCATTTGTTTGGTTTGTCGGCAGTACAGTATTTTTAAGATTTTTCCAAAGCGTTTTAGGGTCTTTAATTTTTCCATTAATATTTTCCATAAAGTATGCAACCTTTTCTCTGAATATGGAACTTGACACAAGTGATTTTAATTGCTTATAATATACTTTTTTTGAGTCTGACTTGATTTTACGATATGCGGCAAGTGCGTTATTTCTTAAATGCATCATGTACTTAATTGTGTCTGTTATCCAAGGAAGGGAAGATTTTTTAATCAAACATGACTTGATCGGAGCGTGCGAATCAAATATGTTCAAAATGTAATTATTGAACTTCTGTCTTTTGTCAAATTACTGATGTCTGTCCAGTCAATGTGTGACAGGTCACGGTCCAGTAAATCTTTGTTTATTTGTTTCAGTGGTCTATAAGATACTAAGTGAGGTTTGTACTTGCTACACCTGATGTTAAACTCACAAATAACTAGCGAGTGCCCGTTTGTTGAACTAAATGGCTCGACAGATACCCCTCTGTGGTTGAGCGGCCCCGGCTGCCCCGGCTGTCGCGCTGATATATTAGACGTTACCTGCCACTTACTTTAGCCGTGTCATGTTCCATCTTTATCTTACAATCGTTGTTTAGCTGTTGTGCGACAGAGATAGAAAATAACTTAGTCAAAGTAAAGGTCTATTGAAACCTCAGCGTATTTCGCAATCTTTGTGAGTAGTACCAAGTTCGAGGTATGCACTACCCACATCAGAGCAAATTGAATAGACATTTTAAGTAAATAAATATCCTGGGACAACTCACACACGGTCATCTGAATCCGAACTAATCAGAGCTTATAGCACAGATTACTAAATAGTTACTTCGTCAAGTTAATATATTAGATAGTACAAGCTCCAGGAATCCAGACAACTGATAAACATACTTATACATATATCTATATATATAAAACAAAGTCGGGTTTGTTACAACACTTATAACTCGAGATCGGCTAGACCAATTTTCATGGTTTTTGGTTCGTTGGATTTGTCCCCGCCCCGAATAGCAGAATACATCTTAAAAATAATGAAAAATCGACGAGAACATAATTATAAAAGATGAATCATTTTCCCCTATAGTTAATTCTAAATTCAATTAAAGATTGAAAACTTAAGAGAACAATAGTACTAGGAGCGCAGTAATGTGAAGTGATAATGTGAGAAAATTTAAAATACTGAGATACTTAGTACTTAAATCAATCAAAAGTACTAGGCGCGCAGTTGTGTGAAGTGGTTAATAGAAAATGTGAGCGCAATTTTAAGAAAATATGTTTATGAACTTAAATAATATCCATCCATACTAATATTATAAATGAGAAAGTGTGTCTGTCTGTCTGACTGTTTGTCTTTCTTTCACGGCAAAACGGAGCGACGAATTGACGTGATTTTTTAAGTGGAGATAGTTGAAGGGATGGAGAGTAACATAGGCTACTTTTTGTCTCTTTTTAACGCGAGCGAAGCCGCGGGCAAAAGCTAGTAATTTATAAATACATACCATACATATTATAGATAAATTACACCCAGACACAGAAAAAATAATCATGCTCATCACACAAAGTTTATTTGAATGGCAATCGACCCTACGACCTCAGGCTTAGCAGTCAGGGCCACTAACCACTAGACCAACAGGCCTTACTAAGAAACGTTTATTTAACCTTTCGACGACCAAGCGGCAACCGGCTGTCGCTCTGCTATTGTCTTTCTATTGTGTCTCGGATCGCGTGTGTTCGTAGGTATAACCTTTCAACGACCAAGCGACAGCCGGCGGTCGGACTGCTATTGTCTTTCTATTGTGTCTGGGATTGCGTGTGTTCGTAGGTATAACCTATCGACGACCAAGCGACAACCGGCTGTCGCTTTGCTATTGTCTTTCTATTGTGCCTCGAATCACGTGTATTCGAAGGTATAACCTTTCGACGACCAAGCGACAACCGGCTGTCGCGCTGCTATTGTTTTTCTATTGTGCCTCGAATCACGTGTGTTCGAAGGTATAACCTTTCAACGACCAAGCGACAGCCGGCTGTCGCGCTGCTATTGTTTTTCTATTGTGTCTCGAAGGTTTAAAGCCCTAAAGGACCTCTACAGATAAGTGCTCACATAGATCAAACATTACGCACATGACCTAGCCTCAGACCCCTAACCCTCGTATTTTGTTGATCGCTCGCGGCATACATTCAATTTTCCGACTCACTGATCTGGACCTCCACTGTTTTTTCAATAAAGCACGATTTTGGACCACTACTCGCGTTCTAAGATTTGTGGTTTAAATCTATATCTATACTAATATTATAAAGAGGTAAAATTTGTAAGTTTGTAAGTTTGTAAGTTTGTATGTTTGGGGTAATCTCTGGAACCAATGAACCAATTCCAAAAAATTTTTCACTGTCAGAAAGCTACATTATTCCTGAGTGCTATAGGCTATAAATTATTTTTATAACATGTATATTAACCGAGCTATCGCAACTTTTGTCTAGCAAGTCGGAAAAAATTACCTCATAAAACAGAATTATTTGCGTGCGCTGCCTAAACAGTTGCTTAAAATTAAAAACAATGTATAGCAACTTAGTTTGTCTTAATTATTTTTACAAAAAAGTCCGCGATACCATATCTCTATCTTTTATATTTTATCTTTTATACTTCTTTTATTGCATTAAAAAAATGATTTTTCGGCATACTTACGTTTGGTTGATTATTTGAGCAACAAAATATGAATTCTTATGAAAATAAATTAATTCAGTATCACAAGGATATCATACAGATAAGATTTGCCATTTACAGTATGCCAATTGGTCATATAGTTCCGGAGATAATATAAAATTTCTAAAACGCAAAATGCCCCTAGCGTAATTTTCATTGTGCGGAAGTCTATACTAATATTATAAAGAGTTTGTATGTTTGTAAGTTTGTATGTTTGGTGTAATCTCTGGAACTAATGAACCAATTCCAAAAATTTTTTCACTGGCAGAAAGCTACATTATTCCTGAGTGCTATAGGCTATAAATTATTTTTATAACATGTGTATTAACCGAGCTATTGCAACTTTTGTCTAGCAAGTCGGAAAAAATTACCTCATAAAACAGAATTATTTGCGTGCGCTGCCTAAACAGTTGCTTAAAATTAAAAACAATGTATGGCAACTTGGTTTGTCTTAATTATTTTTACAAAAAAGTCCGCGATACCATATCTCTATCTTTTATATTTTATCTTTTATACTTCTTTTATTGCATTAAAAAAATATTTTTCGGCATACTTACGTTTGGTTGATTATTTGAGCAACAAAATATTAATTCTTATGACAATAAATTATTTCAGTATCACAAGGACACCATACAGATAAGATTTGCCATTTACAGCATGTCAATTGGTCATATAGTTCCGGAGATAATATAAAATTACTAAAACGCAAAATGCCCCTAGCGTAATTTTCATTGTGCGGAAGTCATTTATAATTTCAAAAAATACCTTTGAAGATATTCACAGTTTTAAAATTACTCCACAGCAAGCAATATAAATTATAGTATGTAATAGAAACTGCTTTTTAGCGAAAAAAGGCCGCCTATTGTACTCTTGCATATTTGTTTGTATTGTCCTTTACTGTTTTTGTCCTATTGGTGTACAATAAAGAATATTGGCCGATGGCTCTGCAAGATGTTCGTAGCTTATACATCAGAATAACACATCTGGGTCGTCATAAAGGCGCGTGTAAGAGGTTACGGGTTCGAATCCGGGCAAGTACCAATGTGACTTTTTCAATTCATATGTACTTTCTATAGTTTATCTTGGACATCACTGACATCCCGTGCCTCGGAAAGCATGTTAAGCCCCGGTTGTCATTCGTAGAACTTTGACGCTAGGGGTATTCAGAAGCCAGAAAGTCTGACCAGTCGAACCAAAGGGTATCGTCGCCCAGTTACTGGGTTGTGGAGGTCTGATATGCAGACGCTTCACGTAAAACACTGGTATCCAGCTGAATCCGGTTTGGCTGTAAGCCGACCCCAACATAGTTGGGAAAAGGCAAGGGAGATGATGATCCTCCTCACCGCACACGGACATTTCGGGAGGTTCCTATGTCGGGTTCGGGCGGAAGTGACGCCTGCGTGACACGGTGTAGCATACGGTGGAGGTAGGCCCCGTTTGGGCGAACCACCACCGTGTCGTTGCAGAGGCGATCGGCGCTGGTTCAGGCCATGCTTCGGGCGAGACTGAATAGGAAGCCGTCGCCTCCTGCGAAGCAGACACGCTGGAGACGAAAGCGGTGGGGCGCGTGAGGCAGCGTCAAGCTTCACGCCCCGGACAGAGACCCAGGCTTAGTTGTCGAGAGTCGCAAGATGATGGCCACTGGAGGCGTGGGCCTGCGGAAGGCGAGCGGTAGGTAGCTCGCCGCCCGACTAGGACCAGACCCGTGTCGACGGCGTGTCGATGCTTCCAATAGTAACCAAAGGGACATTATTGGATTTTAGTCAGTAAAAGTCTGACCCTCCTTCCCTCTTCAGGGGTGGGAGAAGTCATTTGATGATTTCCTATCCATCAAAAAAAAAAACGCCATTGGATATGTTTTGGATGCTTTTACCATGGCCAATGTAGCTCTTTCACGCACATACAACCCCGAAAATCTTTTTGTGTACGCTCAAGATAGTTCCGCAGTTAATCCGTACTTTCCGTACTATTATAAATGCGAAAGTAACTCTGCCAGTCTGTCTGTCTCTTCTTCACGCCTAAACTACTAAACCAATTTTGAATGAAATTTGGTACAGGCTTAGTCTGGGACCCGAGAAAGGACATAGGATAGTTTTCATCCCGGAAATCCCCCGGAAACGGGAACTATTATTCCACGCGGACGAAGTCGCGGGCAAAAGCTAGTCTATACTAATATTATAAAGAGGTAAAATTTGTAAGTTTGTATGTAGGGGGTAATCTCCGGAACTACTAGACCGATTTGGAAAATTCTTTCAGTGTTAGATAGCCCATTTATCGAGGAATGCTATAGGCTATATACCATCACGCTACAATCCACGGGAGTGGAGAAGTAACGAAAAATGCGGGTGAAACCGCAGGGGACAGCTAGTATTATATAAAGTAATGCTGAGGTTACACGGAGCGATGTAGCGTAAGAGTTGATTAAGTGTCACTGTCGTCGGAGGCGTAGCTGGATAGACGCGTAGACGTCATTATACGCGCGTAGTGGTGATTATATGCGCGTAGGTGTGCTTATACGCGAGTAGTCGTGATTATACGCGCGTAGTCGCCATTTAATACGCTTGGTGTGACACTGAGCGGGTTACGGGACATCTGGCCCACGAATAAACTGGCCCCCGGGCGAGATGTCCACTTTTTAAAATGTGCATGGGTAAATTGGCCTGAATCAGTTTAGTTGCACGGGCCAGATGTACCTTTATAAAAACTAAAGGGATGTTCCGCCTACAGAGAATATTCTTTAATTACACCTGTAGAAATATTTAAACAGGTATTTTTGTTTTAGTGCATTTAGCAATAACCCTAATGAGCGTACGATGCATACGCTTTCTAGAAAGCGAAAACCGTCAGCGTGAACAGTCATGACTAATCGCGATACGGACACGAGGCCAGTAATACGTATAGTCAACCGGGTGTTCACATGGTAAATTTTCATTCGTGTAAAAACGATTAGCCGCAGTTTCCACACAGTTGTCACAGTGAGTAGACGTCACTGAAGGATTCACTAAATGGATTGTTTCAAAATTAGGATAAATTATTACCATGATTCCAACGGTTTATCCCTAAAACGGGACTTGGCTAAAGTTTCCATTATGAGCCGTCGAGTTGGAAGTTCATATTTTATTTGTAGATAGTACTCACTAACTGAAGGCTTTTTCACGTAGTTTTAAGGTTAGGAGACTCACGGCTTACGAGAATTTATTTTTTGAAGTTTGCATATTTCCATACAAAATGAAAAATAATACGCCATTTTTAGGTTAGATAAATTGTCAAAGTGAATGTCAAATTTGACGTTTTACGTTTCGTTCACGGCGGAGGGGTGTTTCGTTCAATTTTATCATGTCTTTAATACAATTATATTTTGAAAACTAATAAGGATCGTCAATCCGAGAGTGATCGATCAAAATTTTAGGGCACCCCGACTCGGACAGGTTAGGTTAGAAGGAGGTGGCGGGGTCGTAGTGAGCGAGCGAAGCGAGCGAACAGACCCCGCCACCTCCTTCGTGGTTATTTTTTTTTAAACCACCCAGAAGTAGGAGCCCCGCGAAGCGGGGCTCCGTCGAGTTATCTTTTTTAGACATTAGAGTGAAAAATAATTAATTTTACACGAAAAAATCCTAACTTAACCTCAAAATTGACGTAACATAACCTCAAACTTTGATCATCGATATCTCCGTAACCATGGGGCTCCTAAGGTTGGGAGTGGTATGGGGGGGTTTCCCCCAACCCCCCCCACCCCGCCCATCCACCCCCACCCCCGGATTCGACGGCTCATAATCGAAACTTTAACCCATCCCTCCAAACACGCTCAGATACTAAGCGCATCTTCGATTTCTATTCGATAAAAAACGTATGACATTGTATCGTGTGAAGGAGACAAAGGCGTACCATATGCAAATGAATAAATGACTATTGACTATTGACTATGCCACTGCGAACCGAATTCGTCAAAGTTCATTCGATTTGCTTGACAAGTCCGTTGAGTATGCGTTTAAACGTATAAGCGGTACACGGACAAGCGCCGGTAAGCGCTTATAAGTTTCCAGCTTTCTTTCTGTATACAGCCTTACTGTCATTAGCGGTCAGTACCTGTCAGTAGCACGCATCGGAGTTGCTACAATATTTTTTTTTATTTACTACTTGTCAACTTCCATCCTGTCACAAGCAGAATCTCCACGTGACTCAGTTGTTTACATAGAGTAAACTAATATCGTGTAGACTTTAAATAGCCATCTTAGTGTATGGATAGTTGCCTGAACGCAAAGGACTATAAAGAACCAAGCAAATCAATAGTATAGGTTTACGGATTTTGTATTTCTTAATTCCTATAATATTATTCAAATTAAAATAAGTAAGTATAAGTTAAAATATTCTTGTAAGCAAATATTTTGGATGTTTGTTAGCTTGATTGATAATTCAAATAAAATCATTTGATCTTAGATCAAATGATTTAGGAAATCAATAAATATCAGGATTTTGCTACATTAATAAATGATTTCCAAGCGTATCTAGAATGGTATAATTGGTAAGATTATATCAATAGATCTAAAAATCCGTTCAAAAATCTTTATCACTTCAGCAGTAAGTTTAAAAAATGGAAAAAAATTCTTTGCCTGCCATAAGCTAAAAGCCGACTGAAAATAGTAAAGTTGAAGTATGAATATTTTATTAAACAATTCTGCTAAGCTAGTATTTACGAGAGGTTGTTAATGTAAAGTCGTCGGCGAATCGTTTCTCAAACATGAAATATTTCAATGCAATTTCTTGATTGCTCGCGCTTCTTTTGTTTTTCGCTGTTTAAGCCTGATTTAAAGCTGGGCACTGACAGTCGTAAAACTCCAACCGCCTTATTACAAAACATGGTTTTTCTCTAAACCAGGTTTAAACCATTGAGCTAGGTTTTGTATTTCGAATCTTGATTGTATCAGAATAAGATTCAAATTACAAAACCTGGCTCAATGGTTTAAACCTGGTTTAGAGAAAAACCTTGTTTTGTAATAAGGCGGCAAATGTTTTAGGCGGCCAACCAACTCTGGAGTGAGGATTCAACACTTAAGGATTTGTCACACTGGATGCGTTCTGCGGCCTGCGGTCAGGTCAAAGAGAACGCAGCCCGCATCATGTATGGACAACATTGTCGCTATCAATATATTTTGTATAGAATGCGAACTGACCGTGCGAGCACAACCGCGTTGTTCATACATGATGCGGGCTGCGTTCACTTTGACCTGACCGCAGGCCGCAGAACACATCCAGTGTGACAAATCCATTACGATCTGGATGGACGTCAGTTCAACTGACACGGAAAAATTACCGTCAATGTCAAGCTTAAGGTGAAAGCTTTATGGCACGTTATTTTTATAATTTGTGTTGGCTGGACCCAATGCTGCTGCGTCCAGCATCACCCATGACGCAACTATATGTGTCCAGATTGCATCAATGGCAAAAAGGCTGAGGAGATCGTGGAGTATGTATGTATGAAGACAAACCGGATTTTCAAATGGTTTGTGATTTCTGAGCCGACTTATCATATAGAGGCTTTCGAAAAGTCACTTTGTAGTTTATTGTAATAATTTAATTATGTTAGTTTGTCTGTAAGATGTACAGTTTTTTTTTGGTGAGTGGGAAATCATCAAATGACTGCTCCTGTCCTGGGTGCGGCGGGAGGGCGTGTCAGACTTTTACTGACTAAAACCCACTCATGTTCCTTCGATTGCCCTTTATGTTCCAGGAACACGGTAACTATTATAAACATTCCGCAACCCCGGCAGGCGTTGGCCCTATTGGGCCCCTTCCTGTGCTGACTCCTTCTCTTTGAGGCGCGCGTGGAACACTAACGCGCCGTCGACGCGGTCCTGGTCCAAGCCGGGCGGCGAGCTACCCATCGCTCGCCGTCCGCAGAACCGCGCCTACGGTGGCCGGTAGTCGTCTTACGACTCTCGACGTCTTCGCCTGGGTCTTAGTCCGGGGCTTTGTTTTTGTTTTTTTTTTTAAAAAGAAGATATACAGAGTGGAAAGTTCTAATGGGCTCTGGAAGAAGACTATTTTATTTTTTCCCGCAGTTAAATTCTATCTAATAGTGCCACGGTAAATAAATCCATAAGGCAAATTAAACAATCGATAAATTTCGTATAATTCAAATAACATCCGTCCGATTTAAAGTTTTTAAAGGATGTTTTATTAATTTAAACCAATTAATTACCCATGTTTGTTAGAGAGATTTGGTCCTTATGACTCTAAAACCTGACGGCATGAATGTGATATTTCTGTTCTCAATTCCCCTGGAATCTTGTAAAATGGATAAATAAGATCATTTTTTACGTCGGTTAAGACTTTGGTACAATTTGGTTTAGCCAATAGAAGTGCATTTTTGACATATTGATAAAGATTAAAACTCTGTGGGTTGGTTTGTTTTGCCAAAATTAACACAGTGAAAGTCAATTCATTTATTTCCATTACACCAAATAAGGCACTTTGAAACCACAATTACGTCCTTATACAATGTACAGTGCAACTTAAACTAATGAAACTTGTAAACATTACATTGCTCTATTTCCAGTATAAAATACCCTCTCCTTATTCCAAAACTCATAACAAACTCGGGTCAACTTACACCAGACACGTATGCCTTGATATATCGCCACATCTAAGGCTGAGGCTACACTAGGCTGCGACGCGAACTGCGACTTACGAGCGATTGAAATAAATACATGGATTCTCACTAAATGGCTACACCGTTCATCAAATATTACTAGCGATCTTTGATTATTTCTGCGACAGGAACTACATTACTGTAATCACGGCACCGGCTACATCGACGTATCAGCGAAATTGAATCGAATATACGCCAGATTTTCGGTTATAATGTAGCCATTCCATGTTTATCTCGTTTCGCTCTTCCAGTCGCATCGCAAATCGCTGCCTACTGTAGCCTCAGCCTAAGAACATAAATGTCAGTACAATACGAGAAAAATATATAAATAATAGATTATAAATGCGAGCTTGAATAAGTTATATAGTGGATTGAATAACGTATACAAAGAAACTTCGGGCTTTTACTGGTTTCTTTGGGGAATTCCAATGTCGGCACTAGGTGTACGAGAATTGGTTATGACCTGGTAAAATACCTAGTCTAATTATAAGTCTTGGGACAACTCACACAAAGCCATGATCCAAGACTAAGTAGACCTTTTACTATGGTAACTAGATAACTGATAAACATACTTATAATATCCGTACTAATATTATAAATGCGAAAGTAACTCTGTCGGTCCGTCTGTCTCTTCTTCACGCTTAAACCACTGAACCGATTTGAATGAGGTACAGATTTAGTCTGGGACCAGTAGTGGGGTCTGTAGTTTTCATCCCGGAAATCCCCCGGGAACGGGAACTATTATTCCACGCGGACGAAGTCGCGGGCAAAAGCTAGTTTAACATATAATCTCCAATCGCTCCACAGTTACCTACAATGCCAGCCTCCATTCTAACATGAAAAATATATAAGTCTCGTCTAAACAGTAAAACCATCGTAACTAGGTACCAACGGACAGAGTCAGGGAACAGTAATAAATGGCTGAACTACATTGTTGTACGAGAGGGTTAGACATGTGTGAGGGAACGGTTGCTTTTCTCTTTAGGAAAAAACTAGCGACCTGCCAAAGCTTGCCTAAACTAGATTATTTTTCTTTGTTTTGACGTTGTAAAGTGCCTTTGGTCTATTAGAAATAAATGATTTGAGTTTGCTTTGCACGGGTGTTAAGAATGTTTAATAATCTTGCCTTTTCCTACTTTAAGCACGCGATTGTGTTCATGATAACACCTCCAATTAAATAATAAAACCTCCCCGAGGTTGCGGAATGTTTATAGGTTGCGGAATGTTTATTGGTTGCGGAATGTTTATAATAGTTACCGTGACCCTGGAACATAAAGGGCAATCGAAGAAACATGAGTGGGTTTAAGTCAGTAAGAGTCTGACACGCCCTCCCGCCGCACCCAGGACGGGAGCAGTCATTGGATGATTTCCCACACAAAAAAAAAACAAAAAAAAACCTCCCCGAAAATTATAAAAAAACGCAAGTGTTAAAAACTTAGAAACGGTTGAATAAATTTGGTGAAACATGTTCAGGAACCATCGCTAGGTAATTCATCATCTCCCTAGCCTTTTCCCAACTGTGTTGGGGTCGGCTGCCAGCCTAACCGGATTCAGCTGGATACCGGTGTTTTACGTGAAGCGACTGCCTATCTGACCTCCACAACACAGTAACTGGGCGACCCGATACCTCTTGGTTAGACTGGTCAGAGTTTCTGGCTAACCAGTAACGACTGTCAAAGTTCTACAAATGACAACCGGGACCAATGGCTTTACGTGCTTTCCGAGGCACGGGAACCATCGCTAGGTTTTTACTTTTAAATAAAAAAATCCACATCCAAATCGGTAAATTCGCTTTTAAACGAATTTACGATGTGGATTTTTTTACTACGGTGCCACATACCATATATCGGTCAATCTTTCGACACAAGGGTTATTATAAAATTAACCGATATATGTGTAACTGACATTTTGCATCGAGTGATAAAAATACATATTACAATATCAATACAAAAACAAAAATCCTGTAAATACACAAATCACTCCCCAGTCAAATACGTTTGAGGGTTGAAAAGCCCGAAACGGGTTGAAATAGATGTTATTAATATTAACGTGTTTTACCCCTCAGGGAACCGTTCAAAGTACCCTTTTTTATGAAAATATATGGGATTGTAATAAGTGGTCTTTGGCGATCCTGATATACGTATGAATGTAGCAAGGTTTACTCTGGGGATGAATAATAAAAAGGGGTTTAAATACTTAGCGCCTTACTAATAATCGCTGCATAAAGTTATGACAGGTTTATACGTCAAAAATGTATGATTACACAGGCTTTATTCATTGCATAACTTTACACAGTGATTATTAGTAAGGGCATTAGTATCTGAGTTTTGAGCTGAATCATGGTGTTTGTTTGCGCAGCCCTAAAGCTTTTACCAAAATTTCAGTTGCTCCTTATTGTGAGGTAGAGTATATAAAAACATTGTAATCATCTAATAAACGTCAGTATTTACTCATAAAAAAAAAATTTTTTTTGATGAGTAAATGCTGACGTTTACGTTTACTGTTTTCTGGTAATTAGTAAATACTGACGTTTATTAGATGATTACAATGTTTTTATATACTCTACCTCACATTATAACGTTAATTATCTGCCTGTGAAAGTCACGTTAAAATCAGTCCCGCTGTTTTGGAGATTACACAAAACAAAGAAACGTACAGACAGACAAATGTTTTTTAATGTCGTGATGGTCTAGTTGTGTTTGGTTTCCAACTTCAACTTAACATCCATACTAATATTATAAATGGGAAAGTGTGTCTGTCTGTCTGTATGTTTGTCTTTCTTTCACGGCAAAACGGAGCAACGAATTGACGTGATTTTTTAAGTGGAGATAGTTGAAAGGATGGAGAGTAACATAGGCTACTTTTTGTCTTTTTCTAAAGGGAGCGAAGCCGCGGTCAAAAGCTAGTAATATAAAATTGTACAAGATGTGACGTCACGTGAAACTTTAACGCATTGCATTATCGTTATTTTATGTTTACGAGAAAAAAGAACAAATACGTGTCAGATTTTTATCTACATATTACAATCTAACTGAACGACTAGTTCCTTTTATTTGTCTTTACTTTTATCTGTTATTAATTACCATGCTCATTAAAAAAAATGTGTTCATCTGGAAGGCGTCACACATTCTGATAATCAATCCGACGATATACCGTCTGCTTGATTACTATAAAATAATAATAATATTACCAGCCTATAACTGTCCCACTGCAGGGCAAAGGCCTCTTCTCAAACAGAGAAGGCACGAGCATTGATCACCACGCTTGCTCAAGGCGGATTGGCGATTTCAGGCTTATATTCACTAGATACAAGTCCAGGTTTCCTCACGATGTTTTCCTTCACCGATGTCTGTGATGTCTAAGATAATCTTTAGAAAGTACATATGAATTGAAAAAGTCATATTGGTACTCGCCCGGATTCGAACCCACAACCTCTTGCATGAGAGGCGGGCTTCTTAACCACTAGGCCATCACGACGATTACTATAAAACGCCATAAAATATACAATCCCATAAGAATAATTCAAACAACAACAAAAACATTTTAACGCCATTCCCATCGCCGTATTCCCAGCTCCCTTACCTTGCTTTGATCCCTAACAAGAGAAAAGACCAGAAAGTCGGAATAATACAAAAGAAAAACCTCATTATCTTTCTTATCAAATAGTGCTCTAGATTCGAGCACAAAAGGGAAGCAGAGCCTATTTCGAGCACTTCGCTAGAGGCATGAGACACCTCTTTGTTTCTGAAATTGTGCCGAAAAGCGACATCTGACGGTTAAATGTCCAATTAAAAGCGCCATTTTTGTTCTTGAGAATTAAATAGTTTGCTGGGTTATGAATTAATGTTGGGTATGTGGGGTTTTTGTTGCGAGTGTTGGTTAAGCTTATTAACCGACTTCAAAGAAAATAAGGTTTGATATCTGAATGTATGTATGTTTGTTCGCGGTCAGGCGTTAGGGTGACAATGTTGCGGAATGTTTATCGTTTTTCGGTGGTTAAAATAGCTAAATCGTTTCTTAGGGTTCAAAACTTCCGGGGTTGCGGAATGTTTATAATAGTTACCGTGGCTCCGGAACATAAAGGGCAACCGAAGGAACATGAGTGGGGTTTAGTCAGTAAAATTCATTATTTAATAATTCATCATTTTATTTCAAGTAATAAGACTTCATAGACATAACAATAATTAAATTTAACAAATAATAAAGACATACAATATTATATCATTTTATTATACAATATTAAATTGATGCGACTTTTTAGAACAGTATTTTGTTACATGTAGAAAAAGGTTTTGGTATTTTAACCGACTTCAAAAAGAAGGTTCTCTGTAAAAAAACGCAATGAAATTTAAAAATAAACAGCACATTTAATAAATAAGAAATATATTTTCGTAAGTCAGTGGATCAACAAACAGAAACAGAACGAAAACCGCTTTAGAAATTGAAGTAATTTTTCAGTGCTTAGTTTTTAAAGGCGGACCTTTTTTAGGCCGTATACAGAAAGAAAGCTGGAAACTTATAAGCGCTTGCCGGCGCTTGTCAGCGCTGGTAATCCGCGCAGGAAAATATATGAACACGCGCCGATAAGGACTGAACGGTGCCGACAAGCTTCAACACGCGCTTGTCAGCACTGGGCGTTGCCATAATAAATGCAAGCAAATCATTCCGACATTTTGCTTAGTCTGCTTTAACCTGCTTCCTTTTGTAGAACGGACCAGCGCTGACAAGCGCGTGTTGAAGCTTGTCGGCAACATTCAGTTCTTATCGGCGCGTGTTCATATATTTTCCTGCGCGGATTACCAGCGCTGACAGGCGCTTATAAGTTTCCAGCTTTCTTTCTGTGTACGGCCTAATACAATATAATAATGTACCATTATCGTTTTCCACAAACATTCTTCGCAAGAGAGATACACCAACTGCAAGTCAGAAATGTAATAAACCAGAAACAATACGCAAAATAAATATTCCCACATTTATCTAATTTCAGGATCCCACGGTATTTCAATATTAATGTCGTTCAAACATTGTTGCGTGGCCAATGTACCTTGACCCACCGTTTCAATCAAAATATACCTTATTGTTAAGACAAGTGTTTGTGAGTGAGGTTAACTGAAGGGCCAAAGCAAAGTGGTTTTCTTAAAATAATATACTCGAGCTTGTTTACCTGTCTACCCATCACAGTGTAAGAAACAGGATTGTATTAAAAATAGCAAAGATATTTACTTCAAAATACGGGGAAGAAGAATAATGGTTTTGTTCCTATTGTTGAAAAAATCTTGAGGAAAAGTGAAGCAATGTATTTAACACGCCATTGACAGTTCATAAAATTGAAATTCATGGCATAACATGTCGAATGTTGCAAATTTTTAATGGGTCTGGAATATTCAGGGTTCATACCTCAAGAGAAAATTAGAATCTTTTTATACCCGACTGCCGAAAGAAGAGGTTATGTTTTCCGAGCGAGTGTGTGTATGTATGGGGCGAGAGGGCGTGTCGGTCTTTTACCCACCCACTCATGTTCCTTCGGTTGCCCTTTATGTTCCAGGGCCACGGTAACTATTAGAGCTATTCTGCAACCCCGTATATCTGTACGTATGCCTCATTCTTTGGCCCGCTCTACAGCCTAAATTATTTAACGGATTTCCACATACGCGGTGTAATAGAATTCATCTTAGTCGTAAGAGTTGTAAGAGTAAGAAAAACCAAAAATTGGAACGTATAAAAATAAAAAGTGTTTTAATATGTGTGTGCGGTTGTACAATAAACTACCAAGTATGTTTAAAACATTAAATTGTAAATTATTGAAAATTAAATTATTTATGTGGCTCAATAATAATAACTTTTATAATATTAATGATTATTTAAATGGAATTCCAATGTAACATTATTATTATTTCAATGACCTGTTGTAATAAGTTTGCATGCTTTAATTACTAAGCAAAACATGTATCAATCATCATATTATCATCAAAATATTTTTTTTAAGAACACCTTGTATACCATGTTTTAAGCAAATAAAAAAAAATTTAGTCGGGGTTTATTTATCCATTTTATCTCTGATTGAGTTATCACGTTTAATGAATAACAATACCAAATTAAAATAAGCCCTACAAATATTTCCAAAACTCAATATTACCACGGACACTCGAAACAAACTCCAAAGCGTGAAATCGAGTAATATTAAATGTTTTCATTTATATACAGGGTTAAATTTAAGTCGTTTTAATCCCCTTAAGGGGTCATTGTACTCATTATAACGAACAACTTTTACTATGGGACCAACCCTGAAATCATGAAAAAAAAATCAGCTGTTCAGTACATTTATATTCGCATAACTCGTCAAAATGTACTGAACAGCGAATTTTTTTTTCATGATTTCAGGGTTGGTCCCATAGTAAAAGTTGTTCGTTATAATGAGTACAATGACCCCTTAAGGGGATTAAAACGACTTAAATTTAACCCTGTATATACTGGAGGCAATTTACGTTAACATAATGTAGAACAGTATATCAAGCTATAACAATCTGTATTTCTTCAATAGATTTTCAACTTAATCGCTAAACGCACAAGCTTTAAAGTTGATTGGGAAAAATTTGACAGTTTTGAGTAAGTTCATGACGTAACGCTGGCGGTATGTATGCTATCGCTACTTGCCCCCCCGACCTCCCGACCGTAATGTATGAAACAGCTGACATTTTTTTTGAGATTTCAGAGTTACTTCCATAATAAAAGTTGTTTGTTCTCATGGGTAGAATCATCTCCTAGCGGGTTGTGCAGGACCAAAAATACACCTAGTATAAGAAAAGGCCTTTGGTTTGTAGTGAGACAGTTAAAAGGCTTAAAAGGTTGTATATTTATTTGTATAATATTTTTTTATGTATATATTTTTTTACTTTACTAAAATACGCATGTATTATATTTATTATAGGTTCCTCTCAATCAAACTAGCAAGCGTCGTTATCAAGACTCATGCTTTCTCTGTAAGAAAAGAGGGCTTTGCTTAGCATTAATAGGCCGGTACTGTCACATTTGTTTTGTAAATTGTTCAAATATATTATTTTACACAATATCGTTTATTGCTTATTTTAAGTGAATGTTAAAAAACATTATTTCCTAGCTTATAGTATACAAGTGTCTACAAACAACGTTTGTGATGTCTGAAGAACGGTATACTCCCGTCAATATTGGCTCTAGATGAAAAAGGCCCAACATTTTTCCTGTAGAATTACCCGGCCTATTTTTTCAGTACATTGACGGCTGAGTGTGGGGAGTTATACAACAAACACAAAAATTTGTTTGGATGATAGAATATACTGGCATTTTGTGCAATGATCTTCTGATAGGACTTTCTTTTTATGGTGGACTAGCTTTTGCCCGCGACTTCGTCCCCGTGTATAGTTTTCGTTCCCGGGGGATTTCCAGGATGAAAAGTAACCTACGTCCTTTCTCGGGTCCTAGACTATATCTGAACCAAATTTCATTCAAATCGGTTCATTGGTTTAGGCGTGAAGAAGAGACAGACAGACAGACAGAGTTACTTTCACATTTATAATATTAGTACGGAAGTACGGATAGTACGGATTTTTACAATATTTTTTTTCAGTTTCACCTTTCCCCCTAAGAGGGATTTTAGGGCTTATATTTTCGCTTAATTAAATTAAAAAAAAATTCAAAGATCAAGAGCGTCAAAGTTCCGGAGTGAGGGCTTGTGACGCCACTGTTCAGTAAAAATTGTACTGAGGCGTAACGTCACGCGACACTTCAAACGCACTGTATCATTGTCATTTGTCGTTTACAAGAAAACAAAAAAAAATACTTGTCCATTTTTTTTATATCTGACGGACTAATTTGTTTTTTTTTGCTGTCTCGCCAATTGAATGTATTACAATTTGGTAACAGTGTAACACCTATTGAACTGTACCTACATTCTAACAAATAAATAAATCTTTATCCTATTTACCCGTGCGAAGCTGGGGCGGCTCGCTAGTATCTCAAAAACGTGTTATTTTTGGGCGCGTGTCCCCAGAGAGCCATAAAACCGTGTCTCGGGTAGACATACAATTTTTAGATGAATAAGAATTTTCAGAAACATCTAGAACACGTAAGACGATGTAATGGAGAGGTAACACTATGAATTTCTTATGTGACCCGCACAGGGCAAGAGTTTTCTACCGACTTCAAAAAAGAAGTAGGATAAATATTTTGAGATTCACACATGGGCATCTATCCTTAAATTAGGCTGAGCCTGTAATTTGGTGCCCAGACAATTGATATACAAACTTAAGTAAGTTATAAATACATACCATATTATAGATTTTTTTTAGTGAGTGGGAAATCATTAATTGACCTCTCCCGTCCTGGGCGGGGCGGGATGGCGTGTCAGACTTTTACTGACTAAAACCCACTCATGTTCCTTCGGTTGCCCTTTATGTTCCGGGGTCACGGTAATTATTACAACCATTCCGCAACCCCGGCAGGACATATGATGAATTACACCCAGACACAGATAGCAAAGCAGTCAGCGTCACCAACCACTACACAAACAGATCCGTCGAAATAAGGAACCCAACTAATCAATATTTCAAACTAAACGGCAAGAAAGAGACGGAGAATACCTAAGCCATAGTCTGTGCTACGTAGCGTATACTTACCTTGATTTCTAGAACATTCTAAATGATTTTCTCCTCAAGTTTGCCGCTAAGATTTGGGAGAGAAAAACAACGGCCAAGAAATAAGTAATACGTATAAACATTTTTGGCAAGGATTTCTTTCATATTGTTGGTGATTTTGTGCGAAAACCTCGTTTCTTCGCATATTTTCAGGATATATATTTTCTATATGTTGTGTATGTATGTTTATTAAATGTTGTACAAAGAGATAGGTTTTTGAAGGTGATTAACACACAGCTGAAATTACTGAAGCTTTTATTAAAATATAGTTTGTATAGACAGCGAACTATGACTATCCCCCGAGACAATTATTCCACATAGTTAGATTTTAAACCTTCAAACGCACGTGATTCGAAACAAAATTATAAAGACAATAGAAGCCCGACAGTAGGCTGTCGCTTGGTCGTCTCTCGAGAGGTTAAAAAGTGTGTAGATTTTTTTGACTGCCTTTGGTTTTCGGGTCCCCTTTTGCACAATAAGTAGTTTCTTTTTAATTCAAGAGAGATTTTTCAGAATTCAAACACTGGGTAAATTTGTATAAAAATGGGCGGGCGCAGTCGCAGTAAAATGCATATGGTAAAGAGAAATTAGTAGTAAATGGGAAATTATCAAATGACTGCTCCCATACCCGTCCTGGGTGCGGCGGGAGGGTGTGTCAGACTTTTACTGACTAAAACCCACTCATGTTCCTTCGATTGCCCTTTATGTTTCAGGGTCACGGTAACTGTTGTAAACATTCCGCAACCCCGGCATGAGTTATATTTGGAAGTCCTGGTTTGAATGTAGATTTTTTTCACTCTTATAAACTACTTCATTCCTGAGACTATAAAATTACGCACAGACGAAATCGTGGGCTAACACTAGTAACACCTAAATATAATAAGTATATTAGCAACATATAATTTTTGTTAAAACCCACGAAAAATCAACAAATAAATTACCCCTATTTTCGCCAAGAATATATTTGTCAGAAATTAAAAACATTTTTAAATACAAAGTTGTTTTAATATATCACGGCTGAACATTTCTTGAACACCGTATTTTATGTCTAATGACGTCATAAACGGCGAGATAACACCTTTTTACGACTACCCGCATTAATTTATGTACTAAGTTTTATTAAAATGCGTTTGATCTGTACTGAAATATGTAAAATGTGTACTTACATAAATATGATATGTCTGTTTATGATCTTGTTAATACAAATTGTAATATATGTATGTAGGTGTAAATTGCCGGGAACTGAATAATTATGGCGGTACCTTCAAGTTTATAGGTACAGGTGAAAAATACTTGGACGTAATGTTTTATTATTCTGTTTTTTAGTAATTTCGTGCGATTTTGCGTACATTATTTCTAATCATCATTAAATTTTTTATTTAAAATGACCAAGTTTTCAGCCTAGCACGCAGATAGTATGGAAGAAATCTAATAGAGTTTAGTCATGTGTTACATTTGAAAGAGAAAGATGCACTTAACTAAAATTTACCTTAGTTAGTGTATAAAAGAATCATTGGTGCCGATTCTCTTATACACTAACTAACGTAAATTTAAGTTAAGTGCATCTTTCTCTTTCCATTTAATCAAGAAAAGGACAGAAGATTAAATATTAGTTAAGACCTGTCAAGATGTTAGACATTCCATAGACAATTTAGACGCGGTTTAAAACCATGGCGTCTAAATGTTCGTAAACTTTCTTCAGGCGCTGTATAATTTGACAGGATTAAACTAAAATGTATCTTCTGTCCTTTTCTTTAAGAAATGGAAAGAGAAAGATGCACTTAACTTAAATTTAGTTAAGTTTGTGAACAAAAGAATTGGCACCATTATCTTGTTCATCTGGTAAGACTAAGCTATGACTAAAGTTCTGATCAAAACCATGATGGGCAACAATTAAGAAAAGTGCTTTGGTAGGTTTAGAAAGTCACAATTTAAAAACATCTGGGATTGTACTGAAAGCGCAGTCGCGGAGAAACTCTTTCATTTGCAGAATCGTGAATGGTTCCAAAAATTTACGGGCCAGCATCCCGTAGCCGAGTAACATTATTAGAAGAAAAATATGTAATAATTATATAAACTGAAATAAATGCACCGCAGTATCACCACGTAACGTCATTGCTAAAGGATATTGTCACACTGGATGCGTTCTGCGGCCTGCGGTCAGGTCAAAGTGAACGCAGCCCGCATCATGTATGAACAACATTGCGGTATTAATAGATTTTGTATAGAAAGCGATCTGACCGTGCGAGCACAACCAAAGAACGCATGTTGGGCCGACGGGGCGGCGACCGACAGCGTTGTTCATACATGATGCGGGCTGCGTTCACTTTGACCTGCCGCCGCAGAACGCATCCAGTGTGACAAATCTTTAAACGTCCATAAAAAAAAGTGACGACGCTGACTTGTAGCAATTTTTCGCGTAACTCCTAACGGACCCACCGATTTCTTTGGGTTGACCGTCCTTTCTCGTATAATCACATAAATCCACTTCTAAAAACAACAAACACTAACCTGTAAGCCACGTCCCATTGAACGGCTTGTAATGTTCGCCGAGCACATCGTGGAGCGTAGGCCTTCGCCCCCGGACCCTGCCGCCGTCTCCCGCCGGCGTCAGCAGCGCGATGCTGAACACGATGAGCCCCAGAACAGCTGCTATCACCAGCAGGGCTATGAGGATCCCGCGCCAGTTCCGCTGCGTTGGGGTAGCTGCTGCCAACTCCTGGAAAAGGAGAGAAGGTGGTTAGTCCTAGATCAAGTTCACTTAGATCATTTACATGTACTTCTGAAGTGTCAATAAACCAGTCTGTCAAAAAGGTGAATTTATTTGCCTACCCTACTGTTTGACAGTAGGTTTCTCTGAAGAAGAACGAGCAAGAAACTTCATGAACATTCTTTACGTGGTGCTTCAAATGTACTAATATGCTTGAAATTGATTAATTTCAACCAGCACACGCGACCATCAGCACCATAAGTGGAATTATTGTCGCCCTTTTCTAATATATTAGGGTCCTTCAGGCTATGCAGATGCAAAAGAATACTAGAAATAACTCAACAACCCAGTTAAGAAAACACGTTGCAGGCTGGCGCTGAAAACCAGCGTCGTGGACTCGTGCCTGTGTATCGGCATTATGCTGAGCGCTTAATGGATAACACGATACCCAGGCGTAGACGTCCAGAGTCGCAAGACGACTACCGGCCACCGTAGGCGCGGGTCTGCGTACGGTGAGCGATGGGTAGCTGTCCGCCCGGCTGGGACCAGGACCGCGTTGACGGCGCGTTAGTGTTCCACGCGCGCCTCAAAGAGAAGTCAGCACGAGAAGAGGCCCAACAGGGCCAACGCCTGCCGGGGTTGCGGAATGTTTATAATACTTACCGTGACCCCGGAACATAAAGGGCAACCGAAGGAGCATGAGTGGGTTTTAGTCGGTAAAAGTCTGACACGCTTTCCCGCCGCGCCCTGGACGGGAGAAGAGAAGTCATATGATGATTTCCCACTCCAAAAAAAAAAAAAAAATGGGTAACACGATATCTCTTCAGATCAAGTCAGACTTCCTAACTGCTGACTATCCGAAATGTCTTTCAAAGATCTGCGACTGACAGTCGGGACTGGGTAAATCACGGGATTCTTATCAGTTAAGAATCATCCTTCGCCAACCCTTTATCTTGACTAGCTGTCTCTTCCGGTTTCACCTGACCTTAAAACTGTCTCATTCCTTAGGAAAAGATCTTAGAAGGCACGCAGGTGTCATAACTACTTAAAATTTCAATGTAATAAGTTACTAATATTTACTTATCGGTTTGTCTATGAAAGATTAGTTCCGTCTTTTTTCTAAATATTTTATATTCCATATTTTTTAGTATAAGCAAACGATAAAATGATATAAGCAAGCGCAAACCTGTAAATATTTACCGGTATACAAGGTGCTTCTTTAGATCTGCAAAATATTTCAACGAGGCAATTATGTTAATGATTCTCGACCCGTGTCAACAATGATATGGGTAGGTAGGTATTAAAAAAAAGACTTGAGTATTTACGCATTTCCGTAAGTCCAGTCTGTAATTCTCCTGTGACCGCGCGGTCACACACACAAGCAAATGCACAAGATACGCCTTGAAGTAAAAGTATGGTGCAATACCATCTCCCTAGCCTTTTCCCAACCGTGTTGGGGTCGGCTGCCAGCCTAACCGGATTCAGCTGGATACCGGTGTTTTACGTGAAGCGACTGCCTGTCTGACCTCCACAACCCAGTAACTGGGCGACCCGATACCTCTTGGTTAGGCTGGTCAGAGTTTCTGGCTAACCAGAGGGCCTAGACAAGTGGCATTGTAGAATACGAATAGATTGTCAAATGTATGGAATTGACATAAGCTTTCGCTAAACAATTTGACATCTCCATACATTTGACAATCTATTCGTTTTCGCTATCTATCCTAAAATGCCACTTGTGTAGGGGGGCAGTAATGACTGTCAAAGTTCTACGAATGAAAACCGGGACCAACGGCTTTACGTGCTTTCCGAGGCATGGGATGTCAGTGATGTCTAAGATAAATTTTAGAAAGTACATATGAATTGAAAAAGTCACATTGGTACTTGAACGGATTTCAACCCGCAACCTCTTACACACGAGGCGGGTGCCTTATCCACTGGGCCATCATGACACTCTGTAAAAGTATGGTGCAATAAACAGTAAATAAATTTGAGTATCGGCGGATAAATTTGGCTATGTTTCAGATAGTGAGTAACCGTTGATAGCGCAAAAACTTTATGTTACAGCTTATTTTAACCATAATTTTACATAAAAACATACACCTAGTAATTTTACTGACTCCTAAACAGTTCATAATTTTCCGGCAACATGTGGTTGTAATACATTGCTCGTAATGTTTAGTTAGACTTTCGAAGTTGCTAAAATACTCGGCAATATATTCATTATAGTCTGACAGCTCCGGTAGTATCGCTGTAACTTTGTTAAGCTTTGTTTATATGATCATGTCACACTCTAAAATTATTGGCTGTCTTATTATATTGGTTGTCTTAATTATGTATTTTCCCGGTAAAATATGTCTATAATATTACAACGACAAAACATTTAATTATTTTTTCTGTACGAGAGTTAGTCATGTAACTTCTCCTAAACTGCTGGACCGATTGAGTGAAATTTTATTTTTATGGTTAAATGGGTCCTTAGGTGGTTTTAAAACCGTTTGAACCCGGTAGCTGCCGCTAATGTCGGTATAGTAAAAAGTCGGGACTGCTAGAAAAGTAATAAAAATATATTCACTTGCTCAATAATATTGTTGCAGCTAAATGCAGTAAATAAAAGTATTGTCCGTTTAGAAACACTTTAGAATGCAAAAAAAAACCTTTTTTCAACATCTGCCCTTCTCTCCATTTTTTTCAGTATTCAACGTACGACAGAACACGCACCAATCCTAATGAACCAATCACAACCCACCTCAGCTCACCGCATTGGTCGCTTATTTCTCGCTCGTCTCTAATTGGTCAGTATGGAGTGACGCGTGACAGAACGTCACCACGTTGCGTTGTGGTTGGCGGCCGATGCATGTCAATTATTTGCTAATAGCGTGCCCTGATGATCTTTGCGTTTTAACATGACGGACGGGTTGGCGTAGTGGGTTTGTGGTTGGCTATTTTTTATGGATTTTAGGCTGGATAGTAAGGAATGATTTTTAAGCTTTAAAGGGAAATATGACTCAAAAGACCCTTAAAAACCACCCCTCTATTAGGAGCCATTAATGAGAACCCTCAAAGAAAAAATACTTCAAATTATGTTAACGCTTTCTGGTAAAAAACATAAGATTGTATATTTCTTGAAATATGTAAAGATGTAAACTCATGATTCAACACAAGCATAAATCTTACAAGATTTTCAATTAAAAACATATTTTTCATTGGTTTCTCGTTCAAGGACTATGCCACACTTTTTACATATTGTAAAATTGAGAAAATAGTGATACTGTATCTCCTCTCTATCCGTGAAAGTCTTAACGACTTTGACCAATGCTTTCCGAGATACAAACAATGAACTTCCCCTCTTCATAATATTAACAAAAAAAAATATCCCATTCAACAGTACCTCAGCAATATTGACGCTAAAATACACAAGAAGATAAATACATATGTATATGAAACCATTCCTAAATACATGAATACGGGGCTCCAGCAATATAAAACGTTCTATAGAAAAAGCCGTGGATTTGAAATGAGGTTTCTGAACGGATCGCGAGTCCATTGAACGAAGTTTTTATTTGAATGAACTGTTTTGAATGTGAACGGCTCCAGTACATTTGAATTGGGCGTCTATAAAGCTCTAAGATTATCGTGTGAAGAAAGAAATAAAATAGCTGGGTACTATTGTGTACGTTTCTATTGTGGGATATAAAAAGTGTTCAGGATCGATATGTTTGATATCTAACTCTCAAAAATGTCCATCTTTTAAAATATCCAAAGATTCAAAATATCTTAATCCCAATATCCAATTCTCAAAATTTCCAATTCCCAAAATATCCAATTCCTATAATGTGCAATTCCCATAATGTCCATTTTTCGTAATGTTTAGGTTCCTAAATATCCATTTCTATAATGTCTAATTCCCAAAATAACCAATACGAAAAATGTTCTTTTCCCAAAATATATAATTACCATAATGTGAAATTCCTATAATGTCCTTTTTCATAATGTCCAGTTCCATAATTATCCATTTCTATAATGTCCGATTCCAATAATGTCCAATTCCCAAATGTTTAATTCCCATAATATCCAATTCCCAAAACGTCCAATTCATAAAAGCCTTGGTTAGACCTTTGTAAATTAATTAATGGTACAGATCCCTTATTGCGTGAACCTGACTCACACATACCTGGCTTTTTGGACAAGCCTCATATTTAACCATCCATAAATTCAATAATGCTGCTGTAATGTGAGAAAATACGTGTATTATTTGAATACTTAAAAACAGGGAACGGTATAAAATATTTATTCATCATCAATATTATCAATCAACTTACGGAAATGACGGACATGAAATGAATATCAATCAACCATTCATTTGCTGCGGTCATGAAACCGCTCAATTATCAATCTTTATCAATTCATCAATCAATTTGAGTACTATTTTATTGGTGTGAATATTCGTATCCTACTCTGTAGTTTAAAATGTTTGGAACATTTTCTAACAAATGTTAGTCGTTGAATTGTCAGATTTTGTTAGGAAGTGTTAGATGTATTGAGTGCACTGCACACTAAAAAAAAACAAGGCATTTATTTCCCTTTGACCATTTACAAAACTAATGCAAACTACAAAATGAATAATCAAGGTGAGTGGGGGGAAATCATCAAATGACTGCTCCCGTTCTGGGTGCGGCGGGAGGGCGTGTTAGACTTTTACTGACTAAAACCCACTCATGTTCCTTCGATTGCCCTTTATGTTCCAGGGTCACGGTAACTATTATAAACATTTCGCAACCCCGGCAGGCGTTGGCCCTATTGGGCCCCTTCTCGTGCTGACTTCTCTTTGAGGCGCGCGTTGAACATTAACGCGCCGTCGACGCGGTCCTGGTCCTAGCCGGGCGGCGACCTACCCATCGCTCGCCATCCGCAGAACCGCGCCTACGGTGGCCGGTAGTCGACTTGCGACTCTCGACGTCTTCGCCTGGGTCTTAGTCCGGGGCGAGAGGCTCGTCGTTGCCTCTCGCGCGCCACCGCTTCCTTCACTGGCATAAATGCTTCACAGAAGGAGGCGACGGCATCCCATTCCGTCTCGCCCCGCAGCATGGCCTGAACCAGCGCCGGGCGCGAGAGGTCACCGCCGGCGCCGCCGTAATCAAATAATCAGTCGGTTAGTCAGAAAGGTGGCATTACTTACTGTTCAAGAATTTGCACTGGACTATTGAGTTACTCTACGACTACAATCCATACCATTTCTTGTCGGAAACTAGGTATTAATTACACTTCCTGATGGCAACGTCATCCGTTTGGACACTATTGAGCAACAAAAATACTATGATTGCATCACTGTTCTGTTTATCTCACTAAATGCTTATGTATTAAATAAATAAATAAATAAATATTCTGGGACATCTTACACACGGCCATCTGATCCCAAGCTAAGCAGAGCTTGTGCTATGATAATCAGACAACTGATATACATACTTATATAATTTTTAAATACATACATATTATAGATAAATAACACCCAACATTATTGACCCGACCTCTTAGTAAAATTCAAGCAAAATTTTAATGAAATGTGAGCGGTACTTTTTAAGTTTATCCTGGACAAACATACAAAGAGACAGACTGACAAAAAAATTCTAAAAATTACATTTTTGACTTCCGCTGGCTGTAGAGACTTGTTCTTTGTTTAAATATTCAATGTACAGTTTTAACTTCGTTACGATTTTATATGTATAAAGATAAAAATTACTGGCTATATACATAACACACTGCTCTCTGATTGGTCAACGTTCATAGTTTATGTTCCGTGGCGAACAATGGCGGCCGCGAGGAAGGAGAAGTGACACGTGACAGTCAACCAATCAGATCGCGCGTAGCGTTTGGTTACTTCTTCTTTATTATTTTACGAGTGAGTTCAGTAAGTTTATCAATTTACGAAAATGTGGACGTACAATATTACAATTTATCTCCCGTTTAGAATCCTACGGAAGTTTATAAACTTCCTAGTAGATTGATAAACTTACGGATCTTGTTATTTTCCGGTGATATATATACCTCGTAACCACGTGAACTTGTGACTTATCTCGCAGCAGATCTGCGAACTACGAGTTATTAGCGTCGTTTATACGCGTCAAGTGCAGACCTCAACCGTGTACCGCTAAAACCCCATGTTTTAATATAAGTTCATGGTTTTTGTTTCAGCTGAACTAGCCTTCATTAATTAATGTTTTATGTTTGAAGTGAACCCTAATTATGGAGCTATACTTGTAATATGTTGTTTTGATTGATAGCATATATTTAAAAGGGTATGCGCCTTACTAATAATCGCTGCATGAAGTTATGACAGGTTTATACGTCAAAAAATCAAACTCAAACCATTTATTTCTAATAGACCATTTAAAAGGCACTTTAGTACGTCAAAAACAAAAAAATGAATCTAGTTGCTTAGAAAATGAATCTAAATGTATGGTTACACAGGCTTTATTCACTGCATAACTTTACACAGTGATTATTAGTAAGGGCATATGTGTATACAGTTGCCTACATATCTGTTCTTGTGTTACAACGTATAGGTTTTGTAAAAAGTTTACTATTATATACATAGGTATTTGCATTTCAAATAAATAATAATTTGTAAATTAATTCTAGCTGTAAATCTTTTAAATATTTTTTGGGGTCGGCTCCCATACTATGCGTGATTTATTTACATGGTACAGCGTAAATGTGCTGAAATTCGTAGAATAAAAAAAAATCGGCCATGAGCGTGTCGGGCCACGCTCAATGTAGGGTTCCGTAGTAGTTTCCCGTCCGTCACAATAAGTGTTCCCACTTATAAGTTTGAAAAAAGGCTATTTGACAAAACTATAAGGGTTCCTAGTTGACTACGGAACCCTAAAAATGGTGTACAAGTCGTATAATTACTCATGTTATTGGTTATTGCTCCGCTCCCTCCGTCCCGTTTACCTCAGTAAATAGGCTATCCAAGACAAAACGATGTTTTCAATACGGTCCGGCGATTAGCGCGTTCAATCAAACAAACAAACTCTTTAGTTTAGGTAGATAAATAAATAATACTGTTTACCTAAACATAAAGTCTAAATCAGACATTTACTCTGAATCTTAAAGTTATTTATTTGTGACACAAAATTCATGTCTTATTTATGATATTAACTTTTATATTTACCGAAGGAGATTCTCACAGAATTATACTGCCAGAAAAATCAAATCAAATCAGTTTATTGCAAACATGTTGTACAGGGGTTGAAATAACATAATAAAAGTTTCAAACATGCACCCTGTAAGGGCACTGCAAAACAGGTAAATAAAACAATACAATACAAAAATATAGGTATTATAAACTCGATCACAAAATAAATAAAACAAAGTAGAATCAAAATAATGTCAAAACAAAGTAGAATCGAAATAATGTCAAAATAAAATACAATCAAAATAAAGTCAAGGTGAATTATAATCGAAAGAAATAAAATTATTTAATTCAAATCAGTTATGAGTATTTCTTTTTTTTTAAATAAAGGTAAGCCATCACAAAGGAACTGAAGATTTGAAGGTAGAAAAAGCTTTTGCCAGCTTAGTGATATAATATTAATGAACTATACCGAAGTTACACAAAATAACTTTTGAACTATGTGACGAGCGAGTACCTAAAGAACAAAAGGGAACTTTGGACGTCAAAACTTTATCAATATGTTGCTGAAGTGGAGTGACACGATGTCGTCACCTGATTGGCTACACGACACGCTTCATACCAGTTCTTGGTAAAGTAATACTTATTGGATAAATAAAGAAAAAAAAACGCATTAAGTGCGTGTTGGAAATATTGAAAAACTAGCTTTTGCCCGCGAAATCGTCCGCGTGGTTTAATAATTCCCGCTCCCGGAGGATTTCTATCCTATATCCTTTCTCGGGTCCCAGACTATATCTATATCAAATTTCATTCAAATCGGTTCAGTGGTTTAGGCGTGAAGAAGAGACAGACAGACAGACAGACAGAGTTACTTTCGCATTTATAATATTAATATTAGTACGAATACATGTTGTGTGACTTAAACTTAAACCAAAAGTGAATCTTAAATTCATATGTACTTTCTAAAGTTTATCTTGGACATCACTGACATCCTGTGCCTCAGAAAGCACGTAAAGGTGTTTATCCCGGCTGTGATTTATAAAACTTTGTCCGTCGTTAAGGGTAGTCAGGAGTCAGAAAGCCTGAGCAGTGGTCAGTCAGGGGATATTTTTTGGTGAGTGGGAAATCATCAAATGACTGCTCCCGTCCTGGGTGCGGCGGGATGGCGTGTCAGACTTTTACTGCCTAAAACCCACTCATGTTCCTTCGATTGCCCTTTATGTTCCAGGGTCACGGTAACTATTATAAACATTCCGCAACCCCGGCAGGCGTTGGCCCTGTTGGGCCCCTTCCTCGTCAGGGGGTATCGTATCGCTCAATAACTGGGTTGTGAAGGTCTGATAAGCGGTCGCTCCATGTGAAACACTGGTATCCAGCTGAATCGGTAAGGCTGGAAATCGACCCCATCATACGTACCTCGTAGTATGTCGTTGTATGACCTATACATACTATTTCTAAATCATACTAATATCGTAAATGCGAACTGTTAGAATGGGGTCCCGTGGGTCCTTATTAAAAAACACTTTTTTACTGCTAAAATAAACACAATTTATTTTCTGAGCTTTACACACAAAGGAACACTGTTACAGATTGATTTACTGAATAAACTGACTGGCTATACTGACTGAGTCGAAAGCAGCATGGTTTTGCCTTTTTATAAACTTTACTTTATAATATGGAAGCGACGGGGGTTTGCGCTTACTCGGCATTTAATACATACATGTGTCTGTTCATAACAGAACGCAACCCGAAGCCGAGGGCGGAAGCTAGTCATTAAATAATTTCTACCACAATGCATTGGAACAAGAGGACATATCAGCTTGTTTTCTGACTAAAACCCACATGTAAGGAACATGGGTAGGATTGACAATTGCCCTTTGCGTTTCATAACCAAGGCAAATCTCTCAGAAATACTGCAAACCTAGCAGTCATTTGATTTGTCGCCTGACTTCAGAAACCCTCAATGAAATATTAAACTCAAACTCAAAACTTTTTTATTCAAATAAACCATTTACAGGTAATTTCGAATCGTCAAGGTGTCAGTCTGTCAGAAAATTAAAGCTAGTTGCTCGTTCCAAACAGTAGGTATGGAGAAGAGCGAGCAAGAAACTCCGTGAACACTCTTTTAAAATCAATAGATTACAAAAATCTGGTTATATCATTCATTGTTGAATCTAAGGTACTATGTGAGATAACGTAACAAGTCGTACATGGTAAAAGAGGCATTGTAAATATAGAAAATATACAAAACAATTTTTAAAATACATGATGATTACTATGTAAGTAACCAACTATGTACAAAATAATAACCGATACACACAGCATCTCATCTTGATTATATATTACAGAAATATACGTCGACCCTATTATTAGACCCCTCCTCCAGAGGGAGGCTCGTGGCCGCGATCAATAGCTGCGTGGAATTAAAATTAACTAGCAATTGTCGGCGACTCCGTCTGCTTTTATATTGATTACTAGCTGCTGCCCGCGACGTCGTCTGCGTGAAGGCTTCAGCTCCGCCCCCGTAGGTGATAGCGTGATAATATAATATGTAGCTTATAATTTTGTTGACCTGACCTCTTAGTAATATTCATGCAAAATTTTAAGTAAATCCATGCAGTCCTTTTTGAGATTAGCCCGGACATACATACAGACAAATAAACAACAAAAGATATTTAACGTTCAAGCGATTTTTTTGTGTAAATAGTCTCCCCCTCTATCAAAGTTAGACGCCTGTTTCGAAAAAAAAATCATGATGGTAGTCCTTAGACTGAACCTTAAAAGAAAGCTATAACGGCTCATATGAAATCGTTGTTAAATTGTTAATGTGATGTGTTTCGTTATGGAACCCTATTCTATGCGTGACCTGACACGCACTTGACCAATTTTTTCGAACTACATTCCACGATATAAAAAATATTAACGAATGTGAATTGTTACAAAACTTCTCTGTAAACTACGTTTGCAGTTTTGCTCTCAGCAGCCAAAATATACAGAGAATCAGGACTCGTGACGCGGGAGCAAGCGACGTACAGCTGCCCGTGTGAGAAACAGCTCGTCCTGAGGTCGACACCCGCAGCCTTCAGCGTCTGCCCCTGCGACTTGTTGATAGTCATGGCGAAGCACACACTCACAGGGAACTGCACGCGCTTAATTGGAAGAGGTAGTTGTGCGGTATGAGAGGAATACGTGGTATAAACACTGCATCGCCGACGCCACAACCCGTCAGAATTCAATTAGATTCATTTGCAGTAAGATGACTTTGAGCCGGGTCCCGTTACACAGCTTTAGAGCATGATCGGGACGCCGACCTTCAGCTTGAGAGTGTGCGCTGGAAGTCCACTTGCTGTAAGGGAGTTTAGGAATTCTACGGGATAATGTGTGGCGTTATCTTGATCGACTATAGTGTTTATGGACGTATAAACTACATCGTTTCCCTCAATTTCCGAGAGAATGCTTATGTTGATGGCTGCAGCTTAATCATTTTTAGGTGTTAAAATGGCTCGCTGGCACACCCAAGAATTCTGTTGGTTTGGTATTCTACTGAACATCAGTGAGTTTGTTATGTGTATGTCCCCATACACATAACAAATGAGTTCTTCTAAGTAGGCCACCACTCTACCGAGAGACTCTGGGAGCACCACCTGGTCACCTCTTTTCTCCGGTAGAGTGCCTTCGCCGAGACTTAGAAGGACATCTGAGAATTCGTGACCACAACGAAGATCGTTTCAACGAAGCATTCTCCTCGTCAGCCCTAGACCCCCGCGTCACCACAGGGGGTGTTTGCCGGAAATCGCCACTGAACAGAACTGTAACACCACCCATCAAGTGTTCATTTCTACGGTTATCCTGCAGGGTTCTGTTCACGGCCTTCACTGCTTTCCTATTAGCCATCGTACACTCATCCCATACGATCAGAGAGCAATCCCTGAGCACATGTCCCTTGTCACTGTTACGGGATACCACACAAGCAGGCATTTCGGTGCTTTCTAAATCTAGGTATTTTGAACATGGCATGCGCTGTTTTGCCACCAGGAAGCAGCGTAGCAGCGATTCCTGACGATGCTACAGCAATGGCAATTTTGCCTTGCCTCCTGTCCTCAGTGATAATGAATGTTTTCCTTGTTCCACCAGGAGCGTCCAGGAAAAACCACATCTTGAAGTGAACTGAGACAGGTGTTCAGCACGCGTTCATCAGTTGCTTCGATTTCACCTTCAGAAGCACGCCACAATGATCGTAAAAAGTCCTCGGACAGAAGATGGTGGTACTTCTCCCACAAAGCTACCGGGTTCGCGACTCCACAAAACACCAAGATGACGGTAAACAGATGACGCATGCGACTGGGACTGCCACTGACGCTCGCCTCCGCGAGGGTGTCTTCCCACTTTTGGTTACCGTCGAAAAGGTGACGTGCTACGCAGGCTGCGCTGTAAGTAGGATACTCCACGCCATCAAATGTCCTCAGACAGGCGAAAGACGTTGGGCCTCGGACAGTGTGAAGCAACAACCGAAAACAGCTAGTTGTACATCACTATTTTACATCATCATCATAATTAAATATACAACGACAAACATAGACAACGATGAACATTTATTATATTACTTACAAAGCAATAATCACACAGATAAATACCGAACAAAAGTATTAACAGTCAATGTTTATTTAGTACTAAAAACATGAAATTGATGAAGAAATGAACATCATCATTGAACCGACTTCAAAAAAAGTAGGTTCTCTGTTCGACAAGTCTGGGTGTTTGGCTGAACCGATTTTGATGCGATTTTCAGTAAAGTATTCGTTACATTCTGGGGAATATAAAACTAATAGATTTAACCGACTTCAACAAAAGTAGGTTCTCTGTTCGACCTGTTTGTATGCATGTTTCTCCGCCTTCATCGTGTGGAGGTACTCCCAGCTTAAGTTATTACATTGAAATCAGTGATAGCTTTGATTTCCACATCAGATGTATCTAAACTTCGATCTTATAAACCAGGAAATGCCTATCAGACCGAACAAGAACAACTTTTGCTAAGACGTCACTCTTATTTAATGTGTTATGGTGTAGTTGGGTGTTTGGAGTTCCACGTTAGATCTTCAATTTTATACGTCAACAGAGAGTTCTCATCAGACTGAACAACTTTTGCTAAGACGTCATTTTTATTATGTTAGGTATAGTGTACGTAGCATTTTTTTTTTGGTGAGTGGGAAATCATCCAATGACTGCTCCCGTCCTGGGTGCGGCGGGAGGGCGTGTCAGACTCTTACTGACTAAAACCCACTCATGTTCCTTCGATTGCCCTTTATGTTCCAGGGTCACGGTGACTGTTATAAACATAACATTCCGCAACCCATAGTGTACGTAGCTGGGCTCATAGAAGTCCACGAAAGGTGTTCCAGATCTTCAATTTTTACACGTCAGCAGAGAGTGCTCATCAGGCTGAACAACTCTTGCTAAGACGTCATTCTTATAATATGTTAGGTATAGTGTACGTAGCTGGGCTCATGGAAGTCCACAACAGGTGTTCCAGATCTTCATTTTTTATACGTCAACAGAGAGTGCTCATCAAGCTGAACAACTCGTGCTAAGACGTCATACTTATATATTATGTTATAGTTTAGCTGTGCTCATGGAGTTCCACCTCAGGTGTTTCAGATCTTCAAAATTATTCTCACAACAGAAATTGCTTATCACGTGAAGCAATTTTTGCTATGATAGTATTTTTGTATCTCTTATAGTTTAGCTAGTCTGTTGCGGTCCTGCACCAGGGGTTCAAGTTTCCAGGATAAGTTATAGCCTATATTATGTCGCCCGGACTTAAAACCTATATAACAAAAAAAAACATTGAAATCCGTCGAGTACTTCTGAAGATAGCTGCGACGTCGTCAGCGTGAAGGCTCCAGCTCCTCTCCCGTAAGTGATAGCGTGATAATATGTAGCCTATGTTTTGACCCGACCTCTTAGTAATATCCCTGCAAAATTTGAACTAAATCCATGCAGTACTTTTTGAGTTTATCCCGGACATACATACAGACAAACAGACAAACAGATAAACAGACAAAAATTCTAAAAACTATATTTTTGGCTTCGGTATCGATTGTAGATCACGCCCCAAGTATTCTTTTTAAAAAATATTCAATGTACAGTTTTGACTTTCCTACGATTTTATTATATGTATAGATAGTGGAGGCAGATTAAGTCCTAAGGGATTTGACCTTTCTGGGGATCCGTATCAAATGTCGTTCAGTAGTTTGGCAGTGTACGCCTGATGGTCACAGGAAAGGTGGAAGGCAAGAGGCCTCGTGGACGAAGCCCCAAACGTTGGGCTGATCAGATATCAACAAGCCTTGAGATATCTGTCAGCACGGCTCTCAACGATGGTTCGGACAGAAGCCGATGGAGAGAAACTGTTAAGAAGTTTTTTCAAAGGAGTCCCGATCCTCAGTAATGAGGAATCGACAGAGGAGGAGGAGTTTGGCAGTGAAAACAGGCAGATAAAACAAACGAAACGGTGGTTATTTTTACTTGGGTTTTTACATAGTGGTTACTGCTTTCTACCGTGGGTCATAGCGTAATGTTATGTAGCCTGTGTCACTTTGATAAAAATTAATAATAAAATATCTATAATAAATATCTTCGGACAACTCACACACGGTCATCTGATCCCAAGCTAAGCAGAGCTTGTGTTATGGTAACCAGACAACTGATATACATACTTATATAATTTGTAAATACATACATATTATAGATAAATTACACCCAAACACTGAATAAACAATCATGCTCATCACACAAAGTTTGTCCTGGGTGGGAATCGAACCCACGACCTCCGGCTTAGCAGTCAGGGTCACTAATCACTAGACCAACAGGCCCGTCAAACGTAATCTGGTTTCTAGATTTTGCGTGAAAGTGTAACATACATCCTTTATTATTTATTCTTTATTGCACATGAAAAAAAAACATTATACATAAAACAGCAAAAATAATTATGAGTTATGTACAAGGGCGAGCTTAACCCAAGATTTATTCTCACAAACTTTTACTTTAACAATAGTGAAAGTTGGATTTTTCCCTTTTTTAAAGGCGTATGTGTTTTGAGAAATAACTTTGTAACACCAGCACAAATTAATATTACTATACAGGGTGTCCCACGGCTATGCCACATGAAGGGAAAGTGCTTTAAATCTTGTAGATAGAACATTTTACTGAAAGAAGACATTATTTGAATTTTAAAAACAATTTAAATTGCATTCATAGATTTTTAAATAATTAAATGGTTGGGCCGGGAATCGAACTTGTTTCACGAGAAAAAATTATCACCCTATAGTTTAATCATACCGATCGAAAGGTTTCATCATAAGGATTATTTTTTGCTAAATAACATAGTGTCACAAATAAAAGGAAGACCGTGAATTTTATGTCTTCTTTCAGTAAAATAGTCTATCTACAATATTTAAGGTACTTTCCCTCCATGTGGCATTGCCGTGGGACACCCTGTATGTATATGAATGAGCCCGTCAAACTAAATAATATTTTGTGCGAAATGAACATTTTTAATTAACAAATCGGTCGCGTTTACTTTACGGTTACTTCATGCGTAATTATTAGGTTCTCCGAAAACGATCATGCTCTTATTCACTGAATGATAAACTCTGTGAAGTAAACTTAATATTTTAATAAATTCTCACACAGTCAATTCAAAAGGAAAATAAAAAGTTATTCATAATGTATTTTGTAGATTTTTGCTTGATATTTTAACAATTATTCCATTATTATCAGTGTGAATAATTTCACGATAAAGTGTTTAGAAGTTTCAATGTTTTAAGTGATTGTTCCAAATGTGAACATACCTGTGTGGTACCAAAAACTAGCATTGGATAAGTCAATTAAAATATGGTTTTAGTTCGGTCGAAATCTAAATCAAGTCTTAAATGCAACAATATTAATGCAACTTGCCAAAAAAAAAAAACAATTTAAACACACTTTTCTCCCTTCCTAATTGGACGAGGTCTTAACTCGATATAATATATTAAGTTTGGTAAAGAAGTCCAAGATAAATAAATTAAATGTTGCAGATGCGGGTGAATATCAGATTTCGTGTTTTGCAGTTGTCCACCCATGTTAACTTTTTATTTAATGAACTATTGCGGTCATGTTTTTTTTTAGTTGAAGTTCATTCTAAAACCCAGTATTTTCATCAATAAAAATGACAGTTTTTCTAATAGAAAATATTTATAAAAAATATGAAAGGTCAAAAATCTAAGCTCTTTGGCGCGTCCTTCACTGGGTTCTATTTTTGGTTCGCCTAATTTTCAATATTTATTTTTATAATTTTCCTATTGAACATGTTTTCCTATATTTAGGAATATTGAACTATATGCAACTTTTAACCACAATTTTTTTGATCATCTAATCAAAAGTTATTGTTAATTCAATTTCGTCCACGCCAAAAACACCTAATTTCTTTGGCGTTTTTGTGCAGTCTCTCATAATGCTATCATGTTACGTAGATAATCCCTACCTCTCGCCCCGGCTCCGTTTAGTTGAGATCTAACGCCCTACAAGTAAATACCTGCGCAAAGTGCAACGTGTTTCGGAAGAAATATTTTTTTATCGGTGTGCGCGGGTTTTTTTCCAGTTAGTACCTAATTTCTTCGGTAATCGATTTTATTCTTAAATACGAGTTGTATTTTTTTATATTTTTTAAGTGTATGCACGCTGTGATTGCTTGCTTCCGTAATTATAAGAAATCACAATTGATTAAATACTATCACACAAAAAAAATAATTTAGGTGCTTTTCTAATTTCTTTGGCGCTAATTTCTTCGGATTTCTTTGGCATTGAGTTCCACAGAAATTAGGTTTTCTACAAAGAAATTAGGGTATGGTTGAAAATTCTGCTGAAGGGCTTAAAACTCCTGCTTTAGTGAGCGTTTATTAACTTTATTATGTATTTTAGGGTGCAGTTTGTTCCTCAAAGGTAAACATTTAAGCGGAGCGCAGCAATTTCATGACTTTTTCGTAATATTTCCTATATTGGTTTCAACATGATAAACAATTTTGACCAGTCTTGCGCTGAAGAGGACACGTACAAAACACAAGCCATTGGCACTTTAAGCACATGCTTGCGCCATGATGCAGCCGCAATCTGGGCACACCTGATAGGAATTCATCCAAGAAAAAGCTCCTCAAGTAAAGGTTCTGCATTTTTTGTCAGATTGCAAAAAGCGAGTGCATAGGCATCTATTGGGTAAGCTCGCTCCATCGTAGGCCCCGTCTATGCCCTCGGGCTAGTCTGGGACCAAGAGCAAGCCCATAATAATAATAAAAAAAAAAATCGCCATCTTCGCAATACCGCAACAAGAAGCCATTTTATATCATGGCTTAGTTACATTGGCAATTTCCAACCGGATTTATACCGGATCCGAATATTCAGCCATTTCGTGGAACCATGAAAACTCACCAAGTTGTATGGAAGAAAGAGCAAGGTAATCGCCTAGCTATCCGAATGCGAACATGTGATGAAAAAGAATGCTTCTCAAATGCTGCTGTTATTTGTACTCATGGGACTCATTATAAACACTGATCGAAATACATGCAGTTTTATTTTACCATAAGATTTGTACAAAATAAATACTACACAAAATCGAATCTTAGAGGTACATAAATAATTTTGCAGTTTTCTAATTTCTTTGGCGTATTTTCTAATTTCTCTGGACATGTCCTAATTTCTTTGGCAATGCAATTTTCAAAATGCTAAAACTTGAAAATTCCTAATTTTGTTTAAAGCAGACTAACATATTTAAACATAGAATTAAGTCGTTTACAAGGTATGTTATCACATTCATTGAAAATATTAAAAAAGAAATGCGCCATAGAAATTAGAACATTTCAGACGAATTCTGATATTCACCCATGCAATAAATGCCTGGATTTGAACCCAAAATCGAGAGGCGGTTGCCTTTAACTCTAGGCCATTTCGCCATTATACTTTCTTCAGTTTCACCCGCGTTACGTTAGGTTTTTGGTTACTGCTTCGCTCCCGTGGGACATAGCGTGATATTATATAGCCTATGTTACTCAGGGATAATGTAGCTTTCTAATGAAAAAAGAATTTTTGAAATCGGTGCAGTAGTTTTTAAGTTTTTTAGTTACATACAAAATACAAATCTTTTCTCTTTATATTATTATAGTATAGAAGTATATATATGTTGTTAATGATACCAGCAATATAGTCCTGTGAGGTTATAAAAAAAATCCAAAAAAAAACTTTTTCCAAAAAAAAGATAACCGACTTCAAAAACTAAAAGCTCAAAAATAACTATTTCGGAAGTCGGTGGCTTCTCTTCTGCCGGTCGGTTGAAGTCGGTTATCTTTTTTTTTGGATTTTTTTTTTATTTTTTACTTTTTAGTTAGAGTCCCAACCACGTTTTAGAGTAACTTTAAAAAAAAAGTACGTTTTTCTATAAAAATTGAGGAGTTCCCTCGATTTCGGCATGATACCATCATCAGATCCTGGACCTGATGACAATGGGACCATTTGGAAAGTCTACCCTTTCAAACAAAAAAGGATTGTTCAAATCGGTTGGCAAACCACGGAGATATGCGCGAACAAACATAAAAAAAAACATACAAACATCCGAATTGAGAACCTCCTCCTTTTTTTAGAAGTCGGTTAATAAGCCCATTTTTACAGTGCATTTAAAGTAGAAAACTATTTTAACAAGCTGAGCTCTACACAATAGATTTCAGGTAACGTCACAAAGACCGATTTTGTGGCGAAAATACAGGACTTTTCATGTAAAATGAAGCTGTTTGAGTATGTTAAATATTCTCTTTTTCGGTAGAGTTCAGGTTCCAAACTGGAGTACAGACTATAGAGAAGTAGGACACAATAACTGCAGGAAATAATGGCTTTGTAGACAGACAACAAAGGAATTAATAATACCAGCCTATTATTATTCTACTGCAGGGCAAAGGCCTCTTCTCATACAGAGAATGCATGAGCATTGATCACCACGTTTGTTCAAGTCGGTTGGCAATTTCTGACTTATATATTTTTTTTTGCAAGCTACCCCAGTTTCTTTCTGGTGTATTGCATGTTTTTATTTTATTTTACCTATTTTCTGTATTATAATATGCATGTATACATCTAAACTTTCCTTGATAATCATTCTATTAGTTTAAATTGAATGAAAATCCGCTCAGTAAGTTACGAGTTTATCGCTAACAGAGAGACGCGGAGGAGAATATTGTTTTATCCATACATACTAATATTATAAATGGGAAAGTGTGTCTGTCTGTCTGTCTGTTTGTCTTTCTTTCACGGCAAAACGGAGCGACGAATTGACGTGATTTATTAAGTGGAGATAGTTGAAGGGATGGAGAGTAACATAGGCTACTTTTTGTCTCTTTCTAACGCGAGCGAAGCCGCGGGCAGAAGCTAGTTACATAATAAATAAATAACTTGGGACAGCTAAACCCGACTACTGATATACTTACTTACAAATAAATTAGCTGTTCCTTGCGGTTTCTCTTGCATCTTTGATTACTATATTATGTATCCTAGCCTTCTTTCATAAATAAGCTATCCAACACAAAAACAGTTTCTTAAATCGGACCAGTAGTTCCTGAGAATAGCGCGTTCAACCAAACAAACAAATAAACTCTTCAATCTGTAGAATAAACCTTTAAACACATGAGATTCGAGACACAATAGAAAGATAATAGCAGCGCGACAACCGGCTGTCGCTTCATTGTCGAAAGGTTAATAAAAATACCTACCACAGAACAAGCAATCACGCTCATACACAAATTTATCCTGGATGAATATCGAACCCTCACTTTCATGCAAGACCGGCAAGCGCCTAAACCACTAGACCACGTTATAACTCCATTATAGGGTCGGGTAAGGTATATGCTTCCCTTCCCCATAGTGGCTAAATTACTTTACCAATGGCGTCAGCTGCACTCTCTCACGGGGTTCTCCTTCCTTATGGGTTGAGCAATATTAATAACGAACGGTTATTGTTAATTTGAGGCCTTTTGAAGCATGGTTTAGAGCTTGATCCCGCCAAAAAGGTAGAGGCGGCCATTTTGTTAAAAGTGAGAGTTTGTGGTATATTTTAAGTTGACGTTTGCCATTTTATTAGAAAAACTTATGTTAGTAGTTACGGTGATAAAGTTAAGGCCCGGTAAGTAGCTAATCTTTAGGTATTCGCGGGGGTGAAGCAGCAGCGGCGAAATTGAGCGCGAAGCTCCGCCTACTTTTCGGCAGCGCGCGGCCGTATTCTGAAGCCGTCTGTATTCTATACTCCCGGACTCGTAAATCGAGCCACCTAGCGTAATGAGTTATATCGTACATAACTTTAAAAAAATATATGTATATGTACACACTTGGGTCAATTAGTGGTACCTCTTAGTGCAACAATATAGAAAGCTGTCTTGGTAAAAAAGATCGGGATTCTTTATCATAAAAAGAATACAGTGATTCATAATTAAAAATTGGTTTGTTTAAGATATTTGGTAATGACTTAAATTTAAAATTAAATTATCACTTAAAAAAAGCACCATTTTAGGTCATTTTGGAATAAAAAATGAGAATAAAATAAAAAATTATAATAATAATACCAGCTGTTTGCAGCGAGGAAAAATGTACCATAAGTACGCACAAAGAGAGTTGAGATTCTTTTGCCCGCCGCGCGACTAATGTGTGTGCGTGCCATCTAGTAAATGTGCTAAGGTTATACGTATGATGATAATGGTAATAAAACGTATGTTTTAGAAAAACAATATTTTTTTTATTTGTTGATCAAATATTTTTTAGTTTAATAAAATGACTGATGCATATTTTTCGTCCCTTGAATTC
Organism: Athetis lepigone; assembly: GCA_033675125.1. Lineage (NCBI taxonomy): Eukaryota > Metazoa > Arthropoda > Insecta > Lepidoptera > Noctuidae > Athetis > Athetis lepigone. The sequence goes on from CM066221.1 coordinate 13,200,768, forward strand.
CCGAGTGTATCCCATCTGGCCCAGTGACTTGGCCCGGTGCCGGGCCACATGGGACAAAAAAGTTTTAACTGGCCCGGGGATATGTTTACTGGGTCAGATGATACAAATCAAGTGCCATCGCCCCCGCCCCCCGGTAAGGGGCGAAAAGAGGATACGCCTCGTAATTTGTGAAATACTAACTATATGCATCTATGAAAGGGATTAAACTTATAAATCAAACCGCTTAGTTATAATCACTTTTTATTGTGAATAACGCGATATATCAATTTGTGTTATAAATCTCAACTTGAAATAGACTTCCTGTAAGCAGGTTTTTGAATTTGAACAAATTAACTTCGATAATTTCAGAGTTCTCTAACGCATTCTGCCGTTGTTCCTTTTTCGCGCGAAGGGCAGAATGGTGTGCTTTAAAAGAGACATTTTTAGGGTTCCGTACCTCAAAAGGTAAAAACGGAACCCTTATAGGATCACTTTGTTGTCCGTCAGTCTGTCCGTCTGTCAAGACCCTTTTTCTCAGAAACGCGTCGAGATATCAAGCTGAAATTAATATCACATACTCAGGTCTGCTATCACTCAAAGCAATGAAAAAATAAAGTTTCTAAATTAACGCAATAAAAAGATACGGCGGTTTATATTGCATATTTAGACATTTTCAAGGGAATCAAAACCTATAGGGTACTTCCCATTGACCTAGAATCATGAAATTTGGCAAGAAGCAAGGTCATGTAGCACAAGTATAGGGAAAACTCCGAAAACCGTAAATTTGTAGTTTGTTCACATCAGGCGTCCGTCTGTTCGTCCGTCTGTCAAGAACGTTTTTCTCAGAAACGCGTCGAGATATCAAGCTGAAATTAATATCACATACTCAGGTCTGCTATCTCTTAAAGCAGTGAAAAACTCAAGTTTCTAAATCAACGCAATAAAAAGATACGGTGGTTTATATTGCATATTTAGACATTTCCAAGGGAACCAAAACTCAAAACCTATAGGGTACTTCTCATTGACCTAGAATCATGAAATTTGGCAAGAAGCAAGGTCATGTAGCACAAATATAGGGAAAACTCCGAAAACCGTTTTCTAGTTTGTTCACATCAGGCGTCCGTCTGTCAAGAACGTTTTTCTCAGGAACGCGTCGATATATCAAGCTGAAATTAATATCACATACTCAGGTCTGCTATCTCAGTCAGCAGTGAAAAACTCAAGTTTCTAAATCAACGCAATAAAAAGATACGGCGGTTTATATTGCATTTAGATATTTGCGAGGGATTCAAAACTTATAGGGTACTTTCCATTAACGGAACCCTCGTTGCGCGAGTCCAACTCGCACTTGACCGGTTTTTTTTGAGCGAACTGTTGAACAGTAACGTTTATTAATCATTTTACACATGAAACAAAAAGAAAGGGAAGGAGTTACAGCTAAGTTAAAAACCAGCAGACAAGTAGCCCTCAGTGCTGTACTACCCCTTCTCCCACAAAAGCGACTGGTGGTATGTGGCTGCTCAAAGTCCTGATGATGAAAACAGCAAGATATTTTGTTATTTTATATTAAAATAATGGTTGCGTGATGATTTTATAAACGTGTGGTGCGATTTCGGACAACGCCACCGTACGACAAATGCACTGGAAGCGTGGCACAGTAAACTTAACAAAACAATTAAAAAATAGCAGCCCAATATGATCGACATTTTAAAAGCGCTTCATACTGACGCCTCTTTTAACAAAACAAGATTAGTGCAAATTGAATTAGTGCAAATTATCCGCAATAAAAAGTGATTATTACTAAGCGGTTTGATTTATAAGTTCAATCCCTTTCATAGATGCATATAGTTAGTATTTCACAAATTACGAAGCGTATCCTCTTTTCGCCCCTTACCGGGGACGATGGCACTTGATTTTTATCATCTGGCCCGGTAAACATTATCACCGGGCCAGTTAAAACTTTTTTGTCCCATGTGGCCCGGCACCGGGCCAAGTCACCGGGCCAGATGGGATACACCCGAATTCCCGATTATTATATTTTAGTGTCGTATCCAAAACCGCGTGAATAATTTTAATAAATAATCAAAAGGGAAACAGGAGAATTGGGAAACAGGGGAATGGCACAATAATCACATAATAATTACGTGGTTTCAGCATTTTGATAGTCAGCGCTGTACCCGTGACGCGCGAGCACACAGCCGGGCGCGCGACAGCCCGGTGTTCGTTGTACCGTCGACGGTACGCGAAGCGGTAAGCATAAAACGCGTGGCCTTGAGCGAGTGACGGACGCCTGGTAATACTTTGATATTACTTTCAGTGGGAAAGAGACGGCGCTAGACAACGTGTCTAACGCTGACAACGTGTCAAACGTCATGGTAAGGGGGCAGTTCAATAAAAAACCCGTTGATTATTTTACTTTGATGACACATACTCGTAATTTTGTTCTTCAATGGTTCCTTTATTTGTCGCGGTTGGATTAATTACAGTTAGAAGTGATGGGATGTTTCAGACCTATTGAGTTGAAAATTCTTGAGTTCTCTGTAATTAAATATAAAAAGCACGATTTTTACATTGGCACAGATAATTCTTTTATAACAATGAAACCAATAAAGGGTGAATATCAGAATTCGTCTGAAATGTTCTAATTTCTATGGCGCATTTCTTTTTTAATATTTTCAATGAATGTGATAACATACCTTGTAAACGACTTAATTCTATGTTTAAATATGTTAGTCTGCTTTAAACAAAATTAGGAATTTTCAAGTTTTAGCATTTTGAAAATTGCATTGCCAAAGAAATTAGGACATGTCCAGAGAAATTAGAAAATACGCCAAAGAAATTAGAAAACTGCAAAATTATTTATGTACCTCTAAGATTCGATTTTGTGTAGTATTTATTTTGTACAAATCTTATGGTAAAATAAAACTGCATGTATTTCGATCAGTGTTTATAATGAGTCCCATGAGTACAAATAACAGCAGCATTTGAGAAGCATTCTTTTTCATCACATGTTCGCATTCGGATAGCTAGGCGATTACCTTGCTCTTTCTTCCATACAACTTGGTGAGTTTTCATGGTTCCACGAAATGGCTGAATATTCGGATCCGGTATAAATCCGGTTGGAAATTGCCAATGTAACTAAGCCATGATATAAAATGGCTTCTTGTTGCGGTATTGCGAAGATGGCGATTTTTTTTTTTATTATTATTATGGGCTTGCTCTTGGTCCCAGACTAGCCCGAGGGCATAGACGGGGCCTACGATGGAGCGAGCTTACCCAATAGATGCCTATGCACTCGCTTTTTGCAATCTGACAAAAAATGCAGAACCTTTACTTGAGGAGCTTTTTCTTGGATGAATTCCTATCAGGTGTGCCCAGATTGCGGCTGCATCATGGCGCAAGCATGTGCTTAAAGTGCCAATGGCTTGTGTTTTGTACGTGTCCTCTTCAGCGCAAGACTGGTCAAAATTGTTTATCATGTTGAAACCAATATAGGAAATATTACGAAAAAGTCATGAAATTGCTGCGCTCCGCTTAAATGTTTACCTTTGAGGAACAAACTGCACCCTAAAATACATAATAAAGTTAATAAACGCTCACTAAAGCAGGAGTTTTAAGCCCTTCAGCAGAATTTTCAACCATACCCTAATTTCTTTGTAGAAAACCTAATTTCTGTGGAACTCAATGCCAAAGAAATCCGAAGAAATTAGCGCCAAAGAAATTAGAAAAGCACCTAAATTATTTTTTTTGTGTGATAGTATTTAATCAATTGTGATTTCTTATAATTACGGAAGCAAGCAATCACAGCGTGCATACACTTAAAAAATATAAAAAAATACAACTCGTATTTAAGAATAAAATCGATTACCGAAGAAATTAGGTACTAACTGGAAAAAACCCGCGCACACCGATAAAAAAATATTTCTTCCGAAACACGTTGCACTTTGCGCAGGTATTTACTTGTAGGGCGTTAGATCTCAACTAAACGGAGCCGGGGCGAGAGGTAGGGATTATCTACGTAACATGATAGCATTATGAGAGACTGCACAAAAACGCCAAAGAAATTAGGTGTTTTTGGCGTGGACGAAATTGAATTAACAATAACTTTTGATTAGATGATCAAAAAAATTGTGGTTAAAAGTTGCATATAGTTCAATATTCCTAAATATAGGAAAACATGTTCAATAGGAAAATTATAAAAATAAATATTGAAAATTAGGCGAACCAAAAATAGAACCCAGTGAAGGACGCGCCAAAGAGCTTAGATTTTTGACCTTTCATATTTTTTATAAATATTTTCTATTAGAAAAACTGTCATTTTTATTGATGAAAATACTGGGTTTTAGAATGAACTTCAACTAAAAAAAAACATGACCGCAATAGTTCATTAAATAAAAAGTTAACATGGGTGGACAACTGCAAAACACGAAATCTGATATTCACCCTAAAATAAAACAGTTTTTGAACTAATTTAATTTTCAAAATGTAGATTTGCAAAAATAATTTATGTTCACAAAAACATAGTTTACAAAATAATATCACAAAGTAAACGGGCACAAAAAATAAGTATAGAAACAATATAATACTAATTTCGTGCACGTCGGTCTACCGAAGCGCCATTTTAGGCCTCGTCGTTCATCGTACGCCGCACGCGGAGCGTGCAGCATATTAGCGCCCCATAGCCGCAGCTACTGTTTTACCAACTTATTTGTGAAATGGCTAAAATTGGAACTACGGCTGACATGACATTTCAGTCATACATTTGACTTCATTTGAGTATACTCTGTCTCTTTCTCTTAGCAACGCTGTATTGACAGTGTCGCCCTCCTTCAGTTCACAGATAAGTTGGTCTATCTGTAGACAAAAATTGGTTTTTATTTTGATGTATTTTGTTTGCCTATTTTTTAGGAATTACCAAAAGATAAATGAGTTTCATAATATGTTGATACTAATAATGCCATAATGGGTATAAAAAAAATATTTTTTTATTTATAATAGTTTATTTTTTACTTTTATTACGTCGTTTTCTTGTACAAATCCGTTGCAACTCTTTATTTCTTTTATTTCCCATTGCTTAGAAACACGAATCACTATAAGTAAATTACTAAAATCAAAAACAAAGAATTAAATCGGACGTGACCTCTCGTAGCAACGGCTAGCTGCCGACTGGGCGTGGACTGACACAAGCTTGACACAATGTACGACAGTAGTGCATCGAATTACTAGAAATAAGGTCGAAAATATTTTGGCGTTTCATTTTACTTGAATAGCATGTCCGCAAAAATGTAAATCATTTTGCAGTTTTAATTAAATATTTAAAAAGATACAGTTCTGTGTATTAAAATTTTTAGATATCTCTTTAGTTTATTAAATTTTCTTTGTTATAGATATAAAAAATATGGTGGTTGTCGCTGAAAAAATTGAGAACTTCGAGACGAAAATTTTTTTTCAGGGGTCTTTTTGAACATTTTTTTTTCATAGTTCTAGACCACTTTTGCAAATTGTTTTTGTGTAACTCTTTTCTTTATATATTAGACTATACACTGTATTTTTTTCTGGCTTGTGGTATGTATAGATACGGCTAACTGCGCGACGAAAATCTAGACGTTTTACAAGGTGTACGCTATGGACAGCGCCTTAATTCCAGTTGCTAAAAAACTTTTTCCAAAAAAAAAGGAACCGCCTTCAAAAACTAAAAACCCAAAAATAACTAAAATTTCGGAAGTCGGTGGCTTCTCTTCTAACAGTTAATTTGTGTTGCCAGTTTGCCACCGACTTCCGAAATTTTAGTTATTTTTGGGTTTTTAGTTTTTGAAGGCGGTTCTTTTTTTTTTTTGGAAAAAGTTTTTTATTTTTTACTTTTTTGTGTCGACTTCCAATGTCTAACTGTGTATAACAGTATATCAGTATAAAACGAAAATAGAAACTTGAAGAAACGCAAACTTCGTCTGTGTAATATACATAGACGATGTGTGCGTATCTCAAGTTTTTTGGTTCTTGGTGAATTTTTCGAGAAGCACTGAGCCGATCGCCACAAAATTTATATGGGACCACTCCTGAATCATGACCTATCAAACAAAAAAAGAATCATCAAAATCCGTTTACAATTGACGGAGATATCGCGTAACAAACATACAAAAAAAAAACAAAAAAAAAAGAAACATACAGACGAATTGAGAACCTCCTCCTTTTTTGAAGTCGGTTAAAAAGTGTGCTTACTACTAAATTTGGACCAATCGTGGATTTGTTAATAATCAAAGACTGATCTTGGAAAAAATGTCCACAGGTTTAAAATATTTTTTGTAAAGCGGTATTGAAACTGGCTTGTTTAGTATTCGAATTTAAGCGATGAAACGGATTTTTGACAATTATACTCTTTAGTGAGTAAATATGGATGTTTTTTCGGATGAATTTTGTTGAAAAATTTAAAGAAATTAAGCTGTACACAGTAATAAAACAGGCTACATAATATCACGCTGTGACCTATTAAAGCAGAACAGTAAAAATAGATTTAACACAGATGAAACCGCTGGGGACAGTGAGTTAAGAAATAATTCCAGGATACAGATTCTTTGAACAAACTCTGAAAATCCAATTAATTTTCAATTCAATAGCAAAAATAAGGTCGCTTTGAAATCAATTAACACTTTAGTCATTTATTGAGTTGGCAAATAAGTGACGTCACAAATTGAAATCTATATATATAAAAGAAAGTCGTGTTAGTTACTTCACTTATAACTCAAGAACGGCTGAACCGATTTAGCTGAAAATTGGCAGGGAGGTAGTTTAGAGCCAGGAGAAGGACATAGGATACTTTTTATCCCGTTCGACATCATTCCCGTGTGACTTGACATGTAACGTCAGTCACTATAAAACGTGGTATAACAAAAAAGAATCAGACTTGGAATAACAAAATTGACGTATAATGACAGCTATGTAATGACGTATGGATGACTATTTGATATTTGTAAGAAATCAATAATATAACTATTTCTATTAAATAAATAATTAACATTATTGCCCAATTGCCCATTCGTATAAACAGTGAAGTGAACTATAAAACTCGGTATGGTTAAAAATTTAAGTTTTTAGGTGAAGTGAAGTTTAATTAATTAGTAGGTAGGTAGTAGGTAGGTAGTAGGTAGGTAGTAGGTAGGTAGTAGGTAGGTAGTAGGTAGGTAGTAGGTAGGTAGTAGGTAGGTAGTAGGTAGGTAGTAGGTAGGTAGTAGGTAGGTAGTAGGTAGGTAGTAGGTAGGTAGTAGGTAGGTAGTAGGTAGGTAGTAGGTAGGTAGTAGGTAGGTAGTAGGTAGGTAGTAGGTAGGTAGTAGGTAGGTAGTAGGTAGGTAGTAGGTAGGTAGTAGGTAGGTAGTAGGTAGGTAGTAGGTAGGTAGTAGGTAGGTAGTAGGTAGGTAGTAGGTAGGTAGTAGGTAGGTTGTAGGTAGGTAGTAGGTAGGTAGTAGGTAGGTAGTAGGTAGGTAGTAGGTAGGTAGTAGGTAGGTAGTAGGTAGGTAGTAGGTAGGTAGTAGGTAGGTAGTAGGTAGGTAGTAGGTAGGTAGTAGGTAGGTAGTAGGTAGGTAGTAGGTAGGTAGTAGGTAGGTAGTAGGTAGGTAGTAGGTAGGTAGTAGGTAGGTAGTAGGTAGGTAGTAGGTAGGTAGTAGGTAGGTAGTAGGTAGGTAGTAGGTAGGTAGTAGGTAGGTAGTAGGTAGGTAGTAGGTAGGTAGTAGGTAGGTAGTAGGTAGGTAGTAGGTAGGTAGTAGGTAGGTAGTAGGTAGGTAGTAGGTAGGTAGTAGGTAGGTAGTAGGTAGGTAGTAGGTAGGTAGTAGGTAGGTAGTAGGTAGGTAGTAGGTAGGTAGTAGGTAGGTAGTAGGTAGGTAGTAGGTAGGTAGTAGGTAGGTAGTAGGTAGGTAGTAGGTAGGTAGTAGGTAGGTAGTAGGTAGGTAGTAGGTAGGTAGTAGGTAGTAGGTAGGTAGTAGGTAGGTAGTAGGTAGGTAGTAGGTAGGTAGTAGGTAGGTAGTAGGTAGGTAGTAGGTAGGTAGTAGGTAGGTAGTAGGTAGGTAGTAGATAGGTAGTATGTCAATTCGAATTCTATATTCATAGTTGACAGGACAACGTCTGTCGGGTCAGCTAGTATTCACATAAAACTTATGGAGGGATTGCATTGTAACAGTTGATAAAAAGTACATTATTCAACCTTTCAAGGCTGCTATTGTCATTATATTGTGACTCGAATCACGTGTGTTCGAAGGTTTAATTGGTGTTAATATGGTCAAACAAATATCCAGTAGTCAAAATTCTATCTTTAGTTACCAAATCAACGGTTACGTAGCTTACTGAAAATGGACATTAGCTGTAAAAACTAACAGACAGATATACAGACTCAGTTCCTTTTACATCTATACTAATATTATAAACAGGAAAGATTTTTATTTTTTTATGTAACGAATAAACTCAAAAATTACTGGACCGATTTCAAAAAATCTTTTTTTCATTAGAAAGCTACGTTATCCCTGAGTAACATAGGCTATATAATATCACGCTATGTCCCACAGGAGCGAAGCAGTGACAAAAACCTAACGCAACGCGGGTGAAACCGCGAGGAACAGCTAGTTTATAATAAAGGTATTACAGTATACCTTTTTTTTTTGGTGAGTGGGAAATCATCCAATGACTGCTCCCGTCCTGGGTGCGGCGGCAGGGCGTGTCAGACTCTTACTGACTAAAACCCACTCATGTTCCTTCGATTGCCCTTTATGTTCCAGGGTCACGGTAACCACTATAAACATTCCGCAACCCCGGCAGGCGTTGGCCCTGTTGGGCCCCGTCCTATTACAGTATAGCTTCACATGCAACTTCATAATAAAAATAATGAAGAGGGCAATTAAGTATGAACTGCAAAAACGACTGCAGACTTCAAACTAATGAACGCCAGTTAATGAATGAAATTCATATTGAAAGTTTGTTCGTAACTTGCAGAGCACTTATGTAAAGTGGCGATGGTAGTTACTCTTAGAGATAGAACTATTCTTGAGGAGATTTACTTCTTTATTTTTTAATCCTGTGGCTTCATTAAAAAAAACTGCGATTATGTACTTCGAAGACAAATCGTTTGAAGCTGTTAAAATAATAAGACTAGACGTGTACCATTTTAATACATGTTTACGCGATTGTCAACCTAATTGTATTTGAATGTCTGTAGGAAAATAAGCTTATGGTGGGTCATGATTCCATTTTGTCGATTGTACATACTAGCGACTGGTCCCAGTTTCGCACGGGTGTTACAAATTTTTGAATCTCGGCGTTTCTCAACTATAATAGGCATATATTATACATATAAAATTTCTCTTGATTCACTCGATTTATAAAAAAAACCGCATCAAAGTCCGTTGACAAGTATTAAAGATGTAAGCAAAGGTAGGAACCGACAGACAGTGAAAAGAGATCTTGTCTTATATTTTGTAGTGAGTGGCCGGTTGCCGATAAATTAACATAATATGTTTGTACTCATTGTAATAAATAATTTTCCTAAAGAACCTTACTTGTAATTAGTTTTACAACGACGTCGTTGCGTTTTTTAACTCTACTATAACTATTTCGACTTCTTGGGATGCTCCTTGGTGACAAACAGGCAGACAGCGGAGGATTAGTAACAAAACCTTACAAACAGGTACGAAATCCTAAAAGAATTATTAGAAAAGGAAAGTTACTTTTAAAGTTGAGACCCATCAACATACTTGGCATTAATACAGTCTCATCTCTCTCATTTTTTGGCCTGTTTGGTCCAACATCTTAGCAAAAAACCTCGTTTCTCAACTCCAAATCTCAATATCTTAAAACGTGGAACACTCACCTGCAAATGTCAAGTTGATACAAGATGGCGACGTGAACGCAAGATGGCGGACCCCACACGCAAAGAAAGTACCAAAAAAGTAATTTCGAGTCACTGTGTCATATTATTTCGTTTGCCAAACCTTTATTCATATAGTACCGTACCGAAAACTTGAAAGTCACCGTTTGTGTAAGACTTAAGTTGAAGCTTATCCGGCTTACTTGTATATTGAAGTAAGGGATCGAACTTGAAACAAACTTAACCAATCCTACCCAGCTGTTGAAAAACAAACAGAATGTTGTTTTTGTAAAAACTTCGTCCATTCAATCGAGTAAAAACACAGTGAAAAAGTTTTCTTTTAAAAAGCTTTTAAAGTTACACTGCGGTGTGATAGCACGACAGTTTTCTTAGTAGGCGCGGTTCAGATGGAGGTCAACCTCAACTCTTTATTAATGGCATAAGTGGAAAACACACCACAATTCTGCCACTGCCATGTTTATTTTACAATATCACAAACGAAGAAAGATTTGTAACAAAAATATATGCAATATGACTGCGAAGGTCTCCTCTTTGTGAAGAGACCTGATCCGTCAGAGCCTCGTCAGTGAATCAGCAGGGTGTACCACGTGCAGGTGAGGTTGGCTTTGACCCTGGAGGTGATGTTAGGCCCACTTACACCCCCAAATGAAGGTCATCACCGACTTCGTCATGTTTGGCAGATCTGACATTCAGAGAGTTTGAAGTCACTGACAAGTGACTCTCACGGTCTCAATGACAGTTCTGTCTGAAGTTTGAACAAAGTATTGTATTCTTTTTCACTTTTTTTATTTTTCTATTGGCGATCTTTTCGTTAGCACACATGCTCAAACAATACACTTTTGATACTTGCAGAATAAGAGTTAACGGCTCTACTCTCTCATCCTTTCTTAGTGGATACCTACTCTTCACAGAGAACATATCCTCCAATTTTAATGCCGCCAGGACCAGTGGTTAGGGCTATGCGTACTTTGCGTACATATATCAACAGCCAGTTTACCTTTTTATGGCTATTCCCAAAACCCACCATAAAAAAGGGGGGAAATGAGAACGGAAAAATAAATTATCCCGGAAGCCCCCTTTGAAATTTTTGTGAATCCCAATAATTCGAACAAAACCTCTAATAAAATGATGAATGTTCCTGAACAAAATAATGTCATTTTAGCTAAAAGATAAAACAATACTATTCGGTGTAACTGGCGGCTATCTTTATGGCCATTATAAGTTCGAAGTGCGCAACCGAAATCAATGGTTTAGTCGTCAGACTGTAGTTATCTGCACGTGCTGGTCACAGATGACCCATTACTTATTTTAGTGGACCGAACAGATACTAAACTGGGACATCAGATACTATATTACTCTGACTGTTAAGCCGGAGGTGGTGGGTTCGATTACCACTCAGGATAAACTTTGTGTGATGAGCATGATTGTTTGTTTTGTGTTTGGGTGTAATTTATAATATGTAAGTATGTATTTATAAGTTATATAAGTATGTTTATCTGCTGTCTAGTTACCATAGTACTTCTGGAGAAGAACTAGTTCTTATGGAGAAGAATGGGCACGGAACTCCATACTTACTCTCTTAACCTTTCAACGACCAACCGACAACCGGCTGTCGGGCTGCTATTGCTTTTATATTGTGTCTCAAATCACGTGTGTTCGAAGGATTAAAATAATAGTGTTACAAAAACTTTTTTACATGATTAAATGATTTCAGTCAAAAACTACAATGTATATAACAAAAAAGTAATTACTTATTTATATAAATTAGGAAATGGATGTTATATAATGTTTGCGAGCATAGTGTTCACAAGTTTGCAATAAACTACTTTCTTAAAATGAAAATACTGAGCCAGCGCAATTATTGATTAGAAAATTAATCTAGCTATCAAGGTTCATGAGATAAAGCCTGGTGATAGTCAGACGGACATACAGAGAGAGAGTTATAATAATAGCGTCCCGTTTAACCCTCTGGAACCCTAAAAAGCGCTGATGAGAAACTAAGAAACACGTTACATCATTATTTATCATCATTTTAGTTTATGAATTATGAATGTTTGCTCAAAATACCCTCTCCATCACCACTCGCTTGGTTTAATACATAAATTGTTTATATTTCAAACAAATACATTATGAAAAACATACTTCATTATTGTTTACTTTTATGTCATAATATGGTGCTGAAAATTTCATCAAGGTCAATCCTGGCGTATCTATTTTGATCTCTATTATCAGTGCTGCTGAGTTCTATTTTTAGTTGCGGTTTTCAAACCTGGGTAGCAAAAATGCTTTTCCAAAAAAAGATTACCGACTTCAAAAACTAAAAGCTCAAAAATAACTATTTCGGTAGTCAGTGGCAACACAAGTCGACCGGCAAAAGAGAAGCCACCGACTTCCGAAATAGGTATCTTTTGTCGGATATCTTTTTTTTGGAAAAAGCATTTTATTTTTCACTTTTTAGTTAGAGTCCCAATGTCTGACTACGTTTTAGAGTAACTTTCAAAATAAAACTACTTATATGCTTATAAATGAAAACGGCTCCATGCGCGTAACGTCACGGAATATCCATTAGTGTTATATACTAAAAGCTTCCACAGAATGTAACAAAGACTTTTCTGAAAGCCGCATCAAAATCGGTATAGCTAAACGCGAGATAAAACTGACTGACTGTTTGACTGACTGTTGATATATCAACGCACAGCCCAAACCGCTGGTTCTAGAGACATGAAACTTGCAGGGTATGTTCTTTGTGAAGAGTAGGTAACCACTGAGAAAGGATTTTTGGAATTTACACCCTAAGAGGAAGATAGAGGATGAAAGTACCGATACTCACGCGGGCGAATCCGTACTAATATTATAAAATAATGTGAAAGTAACTCTGTTTGTCTGTCTGTCTGTCTCTTCTTCACGCCTAAACCACAGAACCGAAATGAATGAAATTTGGTACAGATATAGTCTGGGACCCGAGGAAGTACATAGGATAGTTTTCATCCCAGAAATCCCCCGGGAACGGGAACTATTTCACGCAAACGAAGTCGTGGGCAAAAGCTAGTAAATAAATAAATTACACACTTATTATACTTCAAAATGTGTTGTAAGATTCCGTATCGACAGACATCACTGCCCATCTATATTTAGATAACAGTAAAACTATCCGAATATATATACAGACACATAAACTAGAAATGTTTTGTTTATTCAGCAGACTTCAAACGATTGTATTGTTTCTCTAACAACGGACATTAAATTGCTGTTTAACTTAAATACTGCAGACAAAAACGAATTTTGTGTGGAGTGCAATAAGATTTAGATTCGGTTTTGCTTTTATTATTTCTGAGGTCAGGTAATGCAGGGCGTAGACTTGGGGACTAATATTGATTTTGATACGATTTAGGTTTATTTTTGACTAGTCGTTTCCCGCAATTTTTCCCGCGTTATGTCAACTCTTTGGTTATTGCTCCGCTTTCGTATGGAGTATACAAGTATTATTTACTGTTGACCATTTTTATACGATTACTAGCCCGAGCCCTAGATTTTGCCCGCGTCTTCGCTCGCGTTAAAAAGAGACAAAAAATAGCCTATGTTACTCTCCATCCCTTCAACTATCTCCACTTAAAAAATCACGTCAATTCGTCGCTCCGTTTTGCCGTGAAAGAAAGACAATCATACAGACAGACAGACAGACACACTTTCCCATTTATAATATTAGTATGGATGCCCTTACTAATAATCACTGTGTAAAGTTATGCAATGAATAAAGCCTGTGTAACCATACATTTTTTGCCGTATATACCTGTCATAACTTTATGCAGCGATTATTAGTAAGGCGCTTAGTATGGATTTATGAGTTTTATAACAACCTCCTGAAAAGTTTTTTTTGTTTTCAAAAATGCACCTTGTGTAACGAAGATAAAACTAAAAGTAATGGAGTAACTTTCTTAGTACAACACACTTAAAATCATACAGAGCAATAAACAACCAAGGCTGCCATAAAAGCTTAAATACATCACATTTATCATGTCACACTAAACTAGGCTGGTCATAAACTAAGCTTTAAACCAAAATCCTTTCGCTATCAGTTCGGTTTAGTAGAGCGGGCGGTGTGCGGGGAGCCTATCACACAAGTTTACTACAATGGCGGTCTGTGGTAGTTCTACTATCTGTAGTAACGAGATTGTGATGTTCTGAGATATTTGTTAGTCGTCATTATCTCCTAAACCCAGCTATGTTGAAGGCAGTTTAGGAAACTTGTATTTTGGTGCGGTTACAAACTGTGTATATTTCTTGCTTTTGCAAATGTTTTTACGAAGAAACCGTAATAATAAAATAAAAAACAAAAAAAAAAAAACGGCCAAATGCTTGCGCATGGAGGTTTCGTACCGTTATCGGTAAAAATCGGTAAAAAAAAACACTTATGTTGGATGTATTTAAATATACAATTTACTCTGATTTTTAGTATTTGTTGGCATAGCGGCAACAGATATACGTCATCTGTGAAAATTTCTACTCTCTAACTATCACACTATTTGGGTGCGGAAACTTAATAACCAATGGAGTTATTTTTTGTGTCTGAAACTATCAGTTGAATTGCATTACTCATAGCTTTTATACCTAACTATTATAACCAATATGAAAATGCAATACAAACCTGGTCCATTACTTGAAAAACACCTAATTAAAATAAAAAAGTACCCTAATAAAACTAAAATCAAGAATCACTCCACTAAGAAAGATTTGCCACCACCTCCGTAACCCAACTTCACCCAGAAACGAGTCATAAATATCCTGAGACTCAGCACAGGCCATAAATCTCGCTAGTGTCATTTTAACCACGAACTCGTCTGATTTAGTGCCGCGTCCCGACTCCGCCTAGGCAGTAATGTGCCAACAAACTACTTTTTCTCCTAAGTTTTTTGTAAAGTTTGGGGAATGTCAGCTTTTTGTAAAATATGAGGATGTGTGCTTAGCCCTTTTTACCTGACTGCCGAAAGGAGAGTTTTGTTTTTCGAGCGTATGTAATTATGTATGTATGTCTCATTCTATGGCACGCTCTACAGCCTAAACTGGTTAACGGATTTCGACATGAGGTGTCATTTTTTGTGGGAGTGATATAGGGTAAATTATTTAAAAAAAAAGTGCGGGTCGAACTCGCGCACGAAGGGTTCCGGACTATCTTCTCAAAAAATTAGAAAAAAACAGGTTTATTGTATGCGGACAAACAAATACTAAAAATTAACAAAAATAAAATATTAAGAGGGGTTAATATTTTATTTTTGTTAATTGTTAGTACTTGTTGTTATAGCGGCAACGGAAATTGTATGTAGTTGGTGTAGTGGTTAGTGGCCCTGACTGCTAAGCCGAAGGTCGTGGGTTCGATTCCCACCCAGAACAAACTTTGTATGATGAGCATGATTGTTTGTTCTGTGTGGGTGTAACTTATCTATAATATGTATGTATTTATAAATTATATAAGTATGTATATCAGTTATTATACTTTAAACTTTCGCGTTGCATATTAATACTTTACTGTTCTACGGGATTTAACGCGCACGTACCTTTTTTATTTGACATATGGCAAATAAAATTAAAAAATGTGTACCGTAAGCCTACACACACTGATAGATACCTGCATGCAACGTCGCATCATCATCCAAGCCACTTGCAAGCCGTTCAGACGTCATTAAAAAACAGAGCATATGACCTCTGTGACCCTGAACATTTGGGGCAAGAGCTAAACCATGTTCAGGAGGTACTCAGGAAAAACGGATACAAAGTGAGTAGAGGATTGAAGCGACCAATTAAGAACAGACATCCTGAGGTGAAGAGACAACCAGTTTATTTGCCATATGTCAAGGGAGTGACAGACAAAATCGGATCGGTGTTGAAAAATTATAATATTCACACCATATATAAGCCGGGGTCAAAAGTCACGAACCTAGTTGGTACACCGAAAGATGTCTTACCGTTGCAGACACCAGGTGTTTACAAGATTGGTTGCAGTTGTGGTAGCTCATACATAGGGCAAACGAAGCGGACTATCGCTGAAAGGCTCAAAGAGCATATCACGGCTGTTAAAAATCGTCAGACTAATAAGTCAGCGATTGCGGAACACGTTCTGGAAGCGGGCAGCAATCATTGGATCGAATTCCATCGTCCACAAGTCCTCTCCACTGATCGCCACTTTTACTCAAGAGTTGTGCGTGAAGCGATTGAGATTAAAAAACACAGAAATTTCAATCGGGAGGATGGTTTCAAACTGTCAGCCACATGGAATCCAGTGATTGCAAAAATTCAGCATCGCGATTTTAAGTCGACAAAAAAACCGGACACAGTGAGTGTAGTGTGTACGCGGCCTTATAGTGGACAATCGTCAACATTGAGGGTAGATGAAAATCTATCTTCCTCGACGGAGTAGTGTCGCCGAACAGTCTGCTTGTGACCATGGCAGGTGTAACCCTGCCGAAACGTCAAGCAAAAAACAAATAAAAAAGGTACGTGCGCGTTAAATCCCGTAGAACAGTAAAGTATGTATATCAGTTGTCTGGTTACCATAACACGAGCTCTAAGCAGAGCTTAACCTGGGATCAGATGACCGTGTGTGAGTTGTCCCAGTATATTTATTTATTTCTTAATCATAATATTGTATTTTAGTAAAAAACCACCGGGCTCGACATCCAACCAAATTATTCGGTGGTGCAGAACTAACTACGTACCATCTCGAACTTGACTAGTTTTACCAATATAAGCTGCCTTGTTATTCGCAACCGCGACTTTCACACAAAGTGTGATTGGGTATTTCCACAACAAAACGGTCTGCTGACCAATAGCCGACTCGGATATTGTGTCCAGTGGCGTGCCTGGGGGTCAAAATTAGAGCAACTGTCAGACTTTAAAAGAATAAAAAAACACATGTCTTATAGACACTCTTTCAATGGCAATAACGTTTTAGTTTTGTATTTTCATATCATATTAATTTGTTTACAGATGGACTCAGGCTCTTACTTTGTAAACAAATATGAAAAATACAAACCGGGCTTTGACTCTAGGCACGCCACTGATTGTGTCCTGTTATAGGAAACCAGCTTTTTCAGGTTACTTCACAAAGTTATTCACATTTATAATATTAGTATGGATAGTTTGTACTAGCTTTTGCCCGCGACTTCGTCCGCGTGGATTTATAGTTCCCGTGCCCGGGGGATTTCCAAGATGAAAACTATCTTATAACCTTTCTCGGGTCCCAGACTATATCTGTACCAAACATTCAAATCGGTTCAGTGGTTTAGGCGTGAAGAAGAGACAGACAGAGTCACTTTCGCATTTATAATATAAGTATGGATTTTTCTTCATAAAGGTAAAACGTCAGGTTGTTTACTTTCGGCGTTTTTCCAAATCATAATATTATTCTAAAAAAAACTCGTATATTTGTAAAAACTAGCTATTGACATAACTAGTTTTTACAAATATACGAGTACCTTGTTGGTCACATGCGTTACATCTACATACGGTTACACAAAGTGTGATTGGATTTTTTCTGAATGGTCTGCAGAGGACTGGGATTGTGTCCCATTGGTTTTATTATGCTTGTATAATAATAATAATAATAATACCAGCCTATAACTGTCCCACTGCTGGGCAAAGACCTCTTCTCATACAGAGAAGGCACGAGCATTGATCACCGATTGATTGATTGTGTTTGATCACGCTTGCTCAAGGCGGGTAGGCGATTTCGGACTTATATTAACTACAAGTCCAGGTTTCCTCGCGATGTTTTCCTTCACCGATGTCTGTGATGTCTAAGATAAACTTTAGAAAGTACGTATGAATTGAAAAAGTCACATTGGTACTTGTTCGGATTCGGATTATGCTTGTAAGTAAGAAAAATTGAGTTGTGCTTAACATGAAGTGGTTTTTAGTGACAAAGAGTAGTTACGAGTTCTTATTCAACGCGAAAGTATAAAGTATAATTATTATATAAATTGATTACTATTAAATAAATGTAAAATATCTATTAAAATATTATTAGCCTCTCAAACCTCAAATTTTGCAATGCCTGAAAAAGGCCGCTAAGTTATAAGGACTACTTGTTATATTATATACAACACCACTAAAAATGTACACTTAGTAAGCAAATAAATACATTGAATTGAAAAGGATCTAAAGACTTCTCAGTAACATGTAACAACTACACAAACGTTTAAATCAATTGAAGACATGAGTGGATGAAGGTGATATGTCGCATTTTCGGATTTTCGCTGTTCTATGGATGAATGATGGTGTTATGTGCATACAAACAATAAAAAATTTTCTCACTATAACCACAGGAACATTAAGTTGAAGGGTTAAAATCTTTGATATAATTACTATAAAATAAGCTTTAACTAAAAGTTAAAGAATACATAATATCATGTATAGCTAAACATGTGGACTTTAGATTGATTTATTGAAATAACTTTAAACCACATTTTTAAGGCAAACAAAGAGTTATCTACTTAAGGATTAGCTGGCCGTGTGTGAGTTGTCCCAAGCTTTTTAGTTCTTCTTATTTTGCTCATATTCTCCAAAGGTTCTTAACTAAAATTATATCCAAGTATAACGTTATGATGTTAACAGATTCCCAATACGTATGCAAACACAAAGCGTTACTAGAAACCACATTTAGTTGTAAATCTGAAGCTGAAATTCCATGAAAACCACAAAACTGCTATTGTATAGCAGAATATTAGCTGTTATATTTAATGTGGAAACATCTTAATATTTTGAGACTCTATGACATGTTATATTACTGTGTATCTTGTATTATTGTATGGTTTTGGGCAAAAAATATTTCAGTCCAACAGTCCAATATGGAGTTTGAAAAATAATATGAATTCATTAAAATCCGTACTAATATTATAAATGCAAAAGTAACTCTGTCTGTCTGTCTATCTGTCTGTCTTTTTCACGCCTAAACCACTGAACCGATTTGAATGAAATTGCGTATACAGATAAAATCTGGGACCCGAGAAAGAACATAGAATAGTTTTCGTCCCGGAAATTCCCCGGGAACGGGAACTATTAATCCATGCGGACGAAGTCGCGGGCAAAATCTAGTAATAAATAATTTAATTATTTAAACTTTTCCGAGCCTTTTTTCTAAGCAGTATTTGTCGTTACTTCGAGTCCCTAAAATTATAAATGTATAGAGTAATTCTTTAAAATCATATTATTTTTACATTTTATTCAATAATACACACTAATAACATTTCTATTTCAATTTCACCACTGTTCTGAAATGCTAGGAAACGTATTTTTATCCGGCGCCAGACTTAGGCACATGTCAAACGTGTCCACAACGTTGTAATGGAATAATAAGTAGGAATACCGAGTGCGGCCTATATGCGGACCTTTATTTACATGTCGTATATATGTTGCAGTCATCTAGTTAAATCAGCTATTTGATTGTATGACTAGCGCGTTCATTGAATGACGACATTTAATTGAATGACTAAACGACAACTCGTTAAGTTGTTTAATGTAACGTTCATCAACGACTTGATTGAACGTCATTTAGCATGGTCGTTTAATGGGATATAGTTTACTTTGTAATGTTTGTTTAGGGTGACCATAAGTTCGCAACTTAAAAACTTAACTTCCTTTACATAACATAAATGAGGACATGACAGCCGGCGGCGGCGTATCAATAGGTAAATCCATGCTGTCACACTATTTTATCAAGAATAAGTCACTTTCAAATAAATTTAATAAAAATATTATCAAAACAGTGTTATCTGCGCGAGCTATTTTACGCCATATTTGTTTTGGTGACTACTAACGCCGCAGTGGAAAAAAAATGAACTAAATTACAATCACCTGACTGATATTACGACCGCTCTGTTCAAAGGGCTATGCTTCAATCAGCTATCTAGTTGGACGTTGAGTGACGCTTGTTTAATCAGCTTTCGGCCTAGTCATTCAATTAAATGTTGCTATTCAATGAACGCGCTAGTCATACAATCAAATAGCTGATTCAACCAGATGACTGCGACATATACAATGTAGGAGAGATATTGTGTTCTTGTTGCAATGTTGTGTTGCATTTCTTTGTAGAGGTTAGTGTATTACCTGGGGCGGTAATGTTATCAATAGATTAATATTTTAATGGATAAACTCTAGAAGTACTGAATCGATTTTGAAAATTATTTCTCTAACACAAAATGTCTCCATATGTCTATATATAGCTTTAAATAACTTATTTTTATGTGGTGACTGGTAATTGAAAATCATGACGACAAACATTACCAACAAAAAAGCGGATGTAAGTAGCGGGTGGCAAGCATCTTTTCAAAAACTTTAGCATCTTTATTTTGAGGTCAAAAACCTAACAGCAGTTAGATAACACAATGGATTATTAGAGCAAGTATCATTTCTTGATAAAATAAATAAAACAAAAATCCTGGGAAAACTCACACATGGCCATCAGATCCCAAACGAAGCAGAGCTATAGTAGGGAGACAAATGACAAACATACCTAAATCCATACCAATATTATAAATGGGAAAGTGTGTCTGTCTGTCTGTCTGTCTGTATGTTTGTCTTTCTTTCACGGCAAAACGGAGCGACGAATTGACGTGATTTTTTGAAGAGTAACATAGGCTACTTTTTGTCTCTTTCTAACGCGAGCGAAGCCGCGGGCAAAAGCTAGTGTTTTTTATACACACACATTATAGATAAATTACACCCAGTCAAAGAACCAATGTTCAGGAATCAAATCACAAAACACACACGTACCAAAACATATTTGTATGACAAAAAGTATTTAATAAAAACGCCACACATAGCCACCATTCTACTGCCAAACATATTGATTACCTACATTAAAAATATCCTTGGCCTGATCCGAAAAAACTCCAGATCATTATAAATATTCCAACACATTAAATGTTGCAGAAATCCAACAACCTTTACGCAAGACTTTTACAAAATTGTCGTAAAAATGGGACATTTGACAATGGGTCGACAACAATGGCATATTCGGGACGGTACATTAAATTCTTGGCAACGACGTTGGCAGCGAAGGGTTATAATATATCCAATTTGAGAATTATCACGTGAAAACTGTTTCTGGTTCGCCTGACAGGGTTACGGCATTGGGTTCAGGCGAGTGTGAGCATTTTGGATGATAATGTTGGTGGGTTTGGACCAAAAATTGATTGTGTGAATCAAAATAAATAGAGATGTATCACTTGAATGAGCTTAGGGATTTTGTGGGTTTTAGAATTACTGACAGAATTGGAATAATTATTTTTGTACTAGGGACGTCGTAATGTTATAGATCTAATGCTATTCGGGAGTGAAGTTGTAAATAAATACGCTGATGTAACCGCTTCGGTCACATAAACATATTTATAATAATTAGCGACTCGCCCTATTTTTGAACGGCGTTATAAATCTTTGAAAACTTCGGTTTTTCTTTCTAAAAAATAACTTCGTTTGTCTGGCTTTTACAACTATAAGTACGACTAAACCAATTTTTATAGAATAAAGAAAGCTAAAGTCGGTTAACTTAATCTTTCGACGACCAAGCGACGGCCGGCTCACACACGTGATTCGAGTCACAATAGAAAGGCAAAAGCAGCGCGACAGCCGGCTGTCGCTTGGTCGTCGAAAGGTTAAAACCGTATCCGACATTCAAAGCTCCTTTCACATTTAAATACTAGGTCTAGAAATATAGATAAGCATATAAATGCCAAGGTGACCTAAAAATTCAGGCCTGAATTGATCTAGTTACTATCATATAGATATTATGTGTAGATATCTAGAACGAGGGTTGGTAGGCTGTCGGGCCACTGATTGTAAATAATCATGGCAAGTCTATCAGTAGTGCCAGAACCCTGAGTTTATTGCTTTCTTTCACATTTATAATATTAACTCTAGTTCTCGGCTTCATTCGCGAATGTCTTTTATTGCGAATGCACAAAAATTCAATGCCAAATATTTATAGATAAAAAGTAACCTTTGTACCTTTTTTTTTTTTTTTTTTTTGGTGAGTGGGAAATCATCCAATGACTGCTCCCGTCCTGGGTGCGACGGGAGGGCGTGTCAGACTCTTACTGACTAAAAC
Organism: Athetis lepigone; assembly: GCA_033675125.1. Lineage (NCBI taxonomy): Eukaryota > Metazoa > Arthropoda > Insecta > Lepidoptera > Noctuidae > Athetis > Athetis lepigone. The sequence continues at coordinate 13,222,709 of CM066221.1, forward strand.
CCACTCATGTTCCTTCGATTGCCCTTTATGTTCCAGGGTCACGGTAACCACTATAAACATTCCGCAACATAAACATTCCGCAACAACCTTTGTACCTTTGGTTTAGCTTATTCCAATCCATCATCTCCCTAGCCTTTTCCCAACTGTGTTGGGGTCGGCTGCCAGCCTAACCGGATTCAGCTGGATACCAGTGTTTTACGTGGAGCGACTGCCTACCTGACCTCCACAACCCAGTAACTGGGCGACACGATACCTCTTGGTGAGACTGGTCATAGTTTCTGACTAACCAGTAACGACTGTCAAAGTTCTACGAATGACAACCGGGACTAAACTTTAGAAAGTATATATGAATTGAAAAAGTCACATTGGTACTTGCCCGGATTCGAACCCACAACCTCTTACACGAGAGGCGGGCGCCTTATCCACTGGGCCATCACGACACTTATTCCAATCCAAAAACATAATAATTAAAAATCAAGAAACCCAACTGCAATTTCGAAAGTCGGTGGCTTTTTTTTAAATTGCCACAAATTTCCGAAAATGCAGTTGGGTTTTTGATTTATTAATATCACTTTTTTAAATTAATATATACCATATGTATATTATGTCACTCCCAAAATTGAGACGAATTCAATGACACCTCATTTATATCAAAATCCTTTAAACTGTATAGGCTGTAATGCATGCCAAAGAATGAGTTCATAAGTTCTTATAATGTTTTCTTTGGCTTGTGTTTAAACACCGCCCAAAAAGTACCAATTTTACTACCAAAAAAGTTCTAAACGGTTACCAAAATGGATAAATGGTCACCAAATAACGTTTCTTAAAATGTTATAAACTAAATTCAATTTGGTTTTTATATGAATTTGACTGAAAACTGAAACTTTATATGAATCACTAGTAGATCGGGCGTTGTGTGGTCACAGTTCTAACCTAACCTAGCTAAATTTGGTGACCATTAATCCATTTTGGTTAGCAATATGATTTTCTTGGTGATCATTTAAATTGTATCCGTTTTCTTTTTGATAAGTTCAGTTTAATGTGTGTCTTTTTTCAAAGATAAGTGCTTTTAATATTTTTTTCATTTTATCATTTTACTAGCTGACCCGACAGACGTTGTCCTGTCAACTATGAATATTGAATTCAAATTGACATACTACCTACCTACTACCTACCCATTACCTACCCACTACCTACCCACTACCTACCCACTACCTACCTACTACCTACCCACTACCTACCCACTACCTACCCACTACCTACCCACTACCTACCCACTACCTACCCACTACCTACCCACTACCTACCCACTACCTACCCACTACCTACCCACTACCTACCCACTACCTACCCACTACCTACCCACTACCTACCCACTACCTACCCACTACCTACCCACTACCTACCCACTACCTACCCACTACCTACCCACTACCTACCCACTACCTACCCACTACCTACCCACTACCTACCCACTAACCACCCACTACCCACCCACTACCTACCCACGACCTATCCACTACCTACCCACTACCTACCTACTACCTACCTACTACCACATCAAAGAGACGTTCCTTTACATTTCAAGTGACATTTTACGTAAGATAATTCGTGTTTGACGACGATACGATACTAACGTCACTCAATTGTTTTGGCTTCCCGAAACGTCTCGACTAACACTTGAACTTTATGGTATTGTGTTAAAGCTCAAATTGACTCTACGTTTTAGTTAGAAAACGTTTGTATGGGAAAAAGAAAAGGGCTGTTTTTAGGGCTTTCCCGACAATTATTAGTTTTTTTTTGCCGTATAAACCATCCTTGAACTACAACGAACATTTTAAAAAAAGAAGCAGCCAAATCGGTCAAGCCGTTTTCATGCCAAGTCGTGACAACGGAAAACGGGTTTCATTTTTATATATAAGAAGATATATTTCAATTTCGTGTGCGCGCAGATGTGTTACATGTTACCAATATGTATGGGGCCATCAGAAAATCAGGCTGGACCCCTTGCTACGCTGTATTTTCTTCTAAATGTTTTGTTTGTGTTCAGTTTATGTATGTGTAGCAAAATAAATGGTTTAAATGAGACTTGAGAAACATAACCGTTCTTTCAGTAGTCAAGTAATTACATCAAAACCAGACAAACAGACAGAATTACTTTCACATTCATAATAGTGAGTCTAAAACTATGGATTAGCATTTATAAACCAAGGCGACCTACAAATTAAGGCCTAAATTATAATAGATCTAGTTACTATTATGTAGGTATTATATATAGGTGTCTCGAGCGCGGGTAGGTCGACTGTCGAGCCTCTGATTGTAAGTAATGACGTCGTAGTGCCAAATCTCTGAGTTATTTGGACCCTCTGTGATTTACGGACTTGGCTGGTCATTATTTTAGTTCCACTACGTAAACAGGTCGCTGGGTTAGGGGCTGGCTTGTTTTGATATATGATATACTAGCCACCAAGCTTCGCACGGGTGTAACAAATCTCCACTTATCTCTACTATAATATGTATGTCTTTACATGGAAACAACTTCTGGATGGTCTTTAGTGGAGAAAAATCGCAAGGGCAGCACTAAGGACTTTCCATGATCACGACCACTCTGACAAGAGTGCACGATTAAGAAGAAGACATGGAAACGTTCCTCTTGACTCTAACTATTTAAAGGCACATCAAAATCCGTTGCGCCGTTTTAAAGATATAAGATAATTCTTGCCATGGCACTTATTTGTCATAGTCGTTATTCTTGTCACACAAGATTCTAGTCACTTATGACAAAAACAGCTATACCATTCCTAAACAAAAATCCGTACTAATATTATAAATGCGAAAGTTACTCTGTCTGCCTGTCTGTCTCCTTCACGCCTAAACCAATGAACCGATTTGAATGAAACTTGGTTCAGATAGTCTGGGACCCGAGAAAGGACATATGTAGCTTTTGTCTATCCCATACATTTACCATTTATTCTATTCTACCATCTCTTATTTAATGCCATTTACCCTAGCCACACTGTCCTCTTACGAAAAATAATCGCCTTTCTCATATTATTATTATAATAATATCAACCCACATAAAAACCTCTGCTGATCCCCAAGACAAAGCATCGTCATTGTCTCTAAGAAATCCTCTATATTTGTCCGGCTCCATAGCGTTGACACGTATGTATGGGAACAAAGACGTCTAATGACGTAATAACGGTGACGTAATATGGCGAGATAATCCGCCATGATGAATACAACACATCACTTTGGTGTCTTTATTAATGTTGATGTGTACTCGTAAACATGATGCATAAATAATTATACTGAACTAGCTTCCGCCCGCGGATTTGCCCATAGGATGAAACTTTCAACTTTTTTAAATTAAATTAAAATTATAATTCTTTTATTTCAGACTACTTTCAATGACCATATTTATGTTAGTAAGCGAAACTTAAAACTATGCTTGTACAGAAATTAAATGCATACATTATATTTTGCCTGCCGGGGTTGCGGAATGTTTTATAATAGTTACCGTGGCCCCGGAACATAAAGGGCAACCGAAGAAACATGAGTGGGTTTTAGTCAGTAAAAGCCTGATACGCCCTCCCGCCCCAAGGCGGGGGAGAAGTCATTTGATGATTTCCCAATCCCTAAAAAAAAAACATTATATTTTATTATCGCATTGGGTTAATCTGTAATGATAGCTGTATGTATGTCTATAAAAATCTATGGAAAATTTCAGTAAATTATTAAATTCAATAAACAAAAATTAACTTTCGCTCACTAACATAAAGTTTGCGCTTTTAGTAAGTTTATGCATTTTAAATTATAATAATACAGATTGTTTGTTGTCTAGCTATCCCTCTTATCACGTACACGTATGAAGACGCTATTCACGATCAGAAATAATAAAGTTTCATATAGATTTCCCAGACGGATATTGACAATATCCATCTGGAAGGAAGATCCTCCCGTCTACACAGTAGATGAGAAAATTTCACGCCATTTCCCATCCTTCTAAAAACTAATAGAAAATGAAGTTTACAACCCTTACAGGGCCAAACGTCTCATCTACAATCCAAACGATAAACAATCCGGTTAACGAGCCACAATCCACAACACAATATCCACTTACAATCCACAATGTATCCACTTTACATTCAAATCAACTCACCAATCTCTACAAAAATTCGCGACAAGAGAACATTGAAGGTTTTTGAACAGAAGTGCCACTTCGAATGATATTGTGACGAGCATAAATTGCAATGTAGTACATTTTGGTTTGTATAGAGATGGGTTTAGATTATTACAGATTCGAAGATTAATGTATTTGTATTAAGATCTCAGGCAGTCAATCTTCCGATATGTTATTATGGTTAAATTTTGAAAATTGGTAAGGGAATTTACTTATGTAAAAAGACAGGCAATTTTTCTGGTGTTAATTACAAAAGATTTATTATTTACCTTAAAAAACAGGCTATGATTTCCTCGGCTTTTTATCTTTATGTATTACAATCCTGATATACAATTGTCAATATTATCATAGAGGCTTCAATGTTAGGACTTGTACATATCTTTCTTGATATCTGAGTACCTAATTTTTTAACCGACTTCAAAAAAAAAGTAGGTTTTCTGTTCGACCTGTATGTATGTATGTATGTATGTATGTTTGTCCGCGATTATCTCGCGTTTGGCTGAACCGATTTTGATGCGGTTTTCAGCAAAGTGTTTGTTACATTCTGGGGAAGGTTTTAGTATATAACACTAATAGATATCCCGTGACGTTGCCCGCATTGATTGCGTTTTGCTTTCTTGGATTGTAGATTTTTATAAGATTACAAGTTTATTTTGAGAGCTACCCTAAAACCTAGTCATACACTGAGACTCTAACTAAAAAGTAAAAAATAAAAAGTTTTTTTAAAAAAAAGATAACCGACTTCAAAAACTAAAAGCGCAAAAATAACTATTTCGGAAGTCGGTGGCTTCTCTTCTGCCGGTCAATTTGTGTTGCCACTCTTGCCACCGACTTCCGAAATAGTTATTTTTGCGCTTTTAGTTTTTGAAGTCGGTTATCTTTTTTTTATTGTACATTTAAATAATACTTATATTGTAAAACATACTTGAACATCATTATCGCAAAATAACTGTAAGTATATTAAAAGTTTTAAAACTAGCAAATGCACCGACAATCTCAACTACATTTCATGCTAACTTTAAATGACATAAGAGTGAAAACTCTTGGATCTTAGTCCATTAGTTCAAGCGACGTTAACGGATAGTTTTAAAGGTTAAATTCCACCGGTACACCTCATTGTTCTGTGGGTAAAATTGCACGAATGTTGCTTTCAGTGGATTCGCTCGATATAACATTTGGACTCTCATGACAATACACCACACAATGCCACATTAAGTTAAGCCACAATACTGTTCCGCTCCCGTAAGTAATAGCGTGAAGCCCGGTTTCCACCGCGAGCGGAACGGCCCCCTTAATGACTTCGTTTGCAAGCGCAAACTGCGTACTTGTATTTCCACCAACAAAATTATGATTCTTAATACATAATTGTTTATTAACGCATTTATTATTCGACTATTTGTTGTTTATTTGTTTGACTATTTGTTATTTGCAGTTTGCGCTTGCGAACAAAGTCATTAATGGGTCCGTTCCGCTCGCGGTGGAAACCGGGCTTAATACTTTGTAGCCTATATGTTGTTCTAAAGTACAAACTATATAACTGTAAAGTTTCATCAAAACCCGATTAGTAGTTTTTGCGTGAAAGAGTAACAAACATACATATCTTTTATCTTGTTTGTGTGCATTATAGAATATGAATATGAAAAAACTTTCACATTTATAATATAAGTAGGTTTTATTGTATTACATTGTATGCTTGCGAAACAAGCACACATATTTGCCAGTGGAAACAAAATTTAATAATTATTTAGCTCCATACCTTGTTGAAGTAATGCGGAAAAAATTGTAAAGAAAAATCTCAACTTAAAGATTTGAACTTTCTCAACATTTTCTCCTAAGAAATATTTTTGTAAGCCTTCTTATTTTTTACTACATCGCGTAACCGAGATTGTATATGTATAAAGTCATTATTTTTAATGTTCGTGTTATTTTAACATTTTCATACAATAACTAGTTTAGCATACATTGTGTATTATCTCGTTAGGTTCTGCAGTTAACTTTAATAGTTAGGACAGCTCTGTTAGTTATTTGTGCACTTAACTTAATGGTAGGTGATTTTTTATACGATAAAAATGAATGGACGTTTTCTTCATTACATAGTATAAAACAAAGTCGTTTTCCTCTAGGCTACACATTTTACCAACTTTCATTTTGATAGTGGCTAAAACTCCATTTGACGAATGGATTTCTTGTTTTCCATTTTTTTTTGTCTACATATAGTGGAGTTTCGTAAGCTAATGTAATAAATAACCAAATAAAGTAAGTTTGCATCTTTTAAAGGTTCACATTTTATGCAGTGTCAGTATTAAGGATCTTTTATATTTATTTATAGACTAGCTTTTGCCCGCGACTTCATCCGCGTGGAATAATAGTTCCCGTTCTCGGGGGGTTTCCGGGATGAAAACTATCCTACGTCCTTCCTCGGGTCCCAGACTATATCTGTACCAAATTTCATTCAAATCGGTTCATTGGTTTAGGCGTGAAGAGGAGACAGACAGACGGAGTTACTTTCGCATTTATAATATTATAGTACGGATGAAGTTATAATTATCGATACTTAGCTATTCAACGATACCTCACATAGAGTAGATCGACAACTTTATTTTTTCTCAAAATAGCGTCTATTTATATATGACATCAATTCTAAATGGCGACCAGTATACACTGTTATCTATTATTGTCTTGTCTTTATTGACATTCGCAAGATTAAGACCAATAGTAATAAATACATCAAAATCGACCCTCTTTGGTCTCTAAAGCATTACATATAGCATTCAAAGGCAGCATTATGCTCTTTGGCGACTCATAGTCGGATAAAAATTGGAATTTCTTGCCCATTCGTTGTGTTCGGAACAATATTTGCAACCGAACAGCTCTGCACTTTTGTGTATGCGCAAGTATAAACGCATCGGTCAAATGTGCCGCGAGACAGTACGTGTTCGGCAACCAGTCGCGTTACTCTAAACCAATAACCATTACCAACCAATAACCAATCAAATCATCCCTTTAGAATAAATTTAGTCTAAACCATAAAACCATATAGAATAGTAGATCATTAAACCATATTAATCGTTGTAACTGTTATTATATAACTGTAAAACTTCGTTTAATTTTACTAATTATTTATCAACCAACCCAGGAGATAGTGCTACCAAGACGAGCGCTAACTTCTACGCGTTGTTTCGTGTGGAGAACACATAAAACAACGTTGTAATGGGCAACTTTTTTTTTCAATGGATGTTCCTAAGTGCCTTTTTAATGGTGTAATGTAAATAAAAATATAAATAATATTTGAGTTTTTTTATATGTTAAGTCCACCATGCCATTGATTTACAATTATACACTATACAAACTTCACTAAAAATACTTTTAATTCGATAGTATATTACTTTTTGCTCGAGTAGGAAAATGGAGTCAGACTCGAGACCAAAAAGGCACGTCCCACAATAAAGACTCCATATACAAATGTCTTCATTTTCTGTATTACACGTGTATTAGTATCACTATCTCTTTCTAGCTTCGCGAGAATGAAAGAGACAACAACATCATTTAAGCTTACTCCCCAGACACAGCGAAAAAACAGCCGACATTTATACACAAAACGATTGTTATCTAAATCGGATTACACCAATTATTACACAAACACACTGTTTTTTGTTCCTATTTCTTTTATCCAATTACGAACACAGCAGCGAAGTGGTCATTAATAAAGCTATCACTTATTACGTTTGTTTGTTAGGATTATCCTTTTTTCGAGTATTTTCCGCTAAGCCCCTGTGTTTAGCCTTTTACAGTACAAATGGGTCTGTTAAGCGGATGGTCGCGATTAAACGATTGGCATTAATAATGGGCCGGGTTAGCTAGACAAATTACAATAAAATATGGATGTGGTGTTAAGGCAGCTGTCCTTTGTAGAAAGGTCTTTGACAGTTTTTGCGGGTGTCGTCACGTGACGGGGCCCTCTAGGGCCAATGCCTGCCGGGGTTGCGGAAAGTTCTCATCGTTGCTTCGGCCCTGGAACATAAAGGGCAACTGAAGGAACAAGGGGGTTTAGTCAGTAAAAGTCTGACACTTTCTTCCGCCCCGCCCAGGGCCAGAGAAATCATTTGATGATATCCCATTCACAAAAATAAGCAGGTCTTACGGGTCAGGAGTCAGGCTGAAAGACAATCAAGAAAATCTACTAAAGGGGTGACCTTTAGTACAGATGTTTAAAATACTCTGTATCCAAGATGGCCGCTGCAAACAAATTATGCACAATAGTAAATTATAGATCCCTCCCTATTAAAATAGTGCTCCTTACCACATGCTCAAAATAGGAATTGAAAAAATAAGATGGCCGTCATGTGTGACGTATCCCAAAATATTTATTTATTTATTTTATTCTAGTTGTATCCGTCGTCAGTTAGTCGACCTCAATATAGCACGATGATGAGTTAGCAGGAAGTATTAAGCAATTTGTGCGTCTTTTTGTCCGTCATTCTTTTCGTGTTGGGCCGCTCCCTTGGCGAAGCGTAATTACAGGCTTGCTAATACATTTTCTTGTTTACAACATACATAGAAAAAAAAACAGTCAAGTGAGGGTCGAAAATAAAGAGTGCCGTTTTTCTTAAAAAAATAATTTAGACTCAGTAGTGTCTATAGGTATAGTTGTATGTAGTTTCTAGTTTTTTGCATTCAGTAGGGTTTTACTTATTAATTTGCAATGATTTCATATAACTTTGCAATGTTAATCCGTACTATTAATTATAAATGCGAAAGTAACTCTGTCTGTCTGTTTCTCCTTCACGCCTAAACCACTAAACTGATTCGAATGAAATTTGGTACAGATATAATCTGGGACCCAGGAAAGGACATAGGATAGTTTTCATCTCGGAAATCCCCCGAGAACGGGAACGATTACTTCACGCGGACGAAGTCGCGGGCAAAAGCTAGTAAGTAAATAAATTATTTAAATTAAATAATTCCATATTTGAAAATGTTGCGTCTGCGCTATAATATAACAGAAAATAAGTGGCGACTAATGTATTTTTTGTGTTAATTAAGACCCATAAAATTCTCAATCTGTTTTTTTTTTTCATTTTTATGTGCAAACTTAAGGGACCCAAAAAATATCTCGAAATTCTTTGTCATTAGTCATTAAAAAATACATAACAGATATAACTTACTACTTACAGATATCACAACTTAAACATAATAAACCACTTTTTAACCGACTTCAAAAAAGGAGGAGGTTCTCAATTCGTCTGTATGTTCTTTTTTTTTTTTTGTATGTTTGTTACGCGATATCTCCGTCAATTGTAAACGGATTTTGATGGTTCTTTTTTTGTTTGATAAGTCATGATTCAGGGGTGGTCCCATATAAATTTTGTGGCGATCGGTTCAGTGGTTCTCGAAAAATTCACCAAGAACCAAAAAAATGACGAAATATTCATAGACGATGTGTGTTTTTTCTTCAAGTTTCTATATCTACATTGGGAGTCGACACTAAAAAGTAATAAATAAAAACTTTTTTCAAAAAAATAATAACCGCCTTCAAAAACTAAAAACCCAAAAATAACTAAAATTTCGGAAGTCGGTGGCTTCTGTTCTGCCAGTCAATTTGTGTTGCCACCGACTTCCGAAATTTTAGTTATTTTTGGGTTTTTAGTTTTTGAAGGCGGTTATTATTTTTTTGAAAAAAGTTTTTTATATGTGGCCAATCGGCAATAACAAAAAATTTTTAATAGTTAGATAAACTCACATTTTTTCTTTTCGAGAATTAATTTCTTTGATCCGAACTATCTACAAAGTTAGTAACCCTAGGTAACCTGTGGTTTGAAATACATTAGAACTTACATAGTTATTGAAATCAAAGTTTAATGATTACCTGCCTACGTTAGCCATGCAACCGCAGGCTGGCTGTAAAGATATGTGGCAGAAGGATCACTTGTAATTACTGTTTTTTCTTTTTTTGAGGAGTGGGAAATTGTCAAATAACTTCTCCCGTCCTGGGCGGGGCGGTAGGGCGTGTCAGACTTTTACTGACTAAAACCCACTCATGTTCCTTCGGTTGTCCTTTATGTTCCGGGGTCACGGTAACTATTATAAACATTCCGCAACCACTGGGATTAGTATTAGATACTTAAACTGTGGGCAAAATATTGATTTTGACGAACCTGTTAGTCTAGTGGTTAGTGACTTTGACTGCCAAGCCGAAGGACGGGGGTTTGATTCCCAGCCAGGTCAAACTTTGTATGTGTCATGTTTGTCCTGTATCTTAGATTGGGATCAGAGGGCCCTGTGTGTCTTTTCACAATAATTAATTTAACCCGGCAGCACTCGCTACTGGGTAAAAAATACCACAGAGTACCTAAATCATGTAATATTTTTAATATTAAGTATTGTGGCAACTCGCGACTTTAAGTACCTTCTGGGCAATAGTCAATACGCGCGTGCGTCACCTGGCGGCCAGATCGATATTAATTATTTATGTTATTAGTGTTTTAGAGCTGGTTCATGATGAGTTCCCTACTGAAGGATCGAATTATGGAAGAATATCTAGAACAAGAAGTTATTGAGGAAGAAAAAGTGTCAGAAATAGAAGATTTAGAGGAACATCTCTCTCAAGGAGGATCTTGAAAGCCAGGAGCGATTTTTGACGGCAGATCTTGTTCGTCTATGTTAGAAGCCTGGAATCTTATTTTTCCGGAAGAATATGCCGTGAGCATACGATCCCAATTTGTGGCGATTGTTACGTCAAAGTAAAATAGTTGATTAGGTGTTTTGTAGTTGGACATGTATTGAAACATAATGTTTGACGATTATTTTCTCGATGTTCATTTTATGTAAACAGTATTTTATTTTTTGTTGATTTGGTAAAGTATAAAGTCGATTTATAATTTTTAATCTTAATTTTACGTGATACCTAAGATTTTTTTTATTTTTCTTGATTTTTCTAAGACTATGAATAATTTTTGTTAATTTTTTTGATTTTTTTAGGATAACCTATAATTTGAAATAAATAATAATTCAAACTTTAAATATTATTTTATTTATTAGATATTAGTATCTATAAACTAAATACACTATTAAAATCTGTAGTGTAAACTTATTTTCCAAGATAATGACTTTTAAATAATGTGGTATTTTTTACCCGGTAGCGAGTATTCGTGCATGTAAACACCTAGCGAGTACCGCCGGGTTAATACATTATCTACAATTCGATAGTAATAACGTAAAAGTTACTCGTTCTGCCTATTTGATATACGATGTACGGTTGATACGGTTGCACCGATTTTATGTGACTACTTTAAAAGTACAGGGGCCCTAGTTTGCTATTACAATCGTGTCTCAATAACATCAGCCGGATATTTGACAACTTTGACAGTTTTTCTATGGGAAATATGTCAAAAGTTTTATGTGGGACTATCCTTTAAAACTAAAGGTATAGGCTGACACTGTTTAAAAAAACACATATTAACTTAGCTACTAACTAAGCTACAAACAGAGAGATTTTAGTAAAAGAGCCCTAGAACCAATGCCTGCTGGGGTTGCGAAATAGTTCTAATAGTTACCGCGGCCCCGGAACATAAAGGGCAACCGAAGGAACATGGATGGTCAGTAAAAGTCTGGCACGCCCTCCCGTCCCACGCAGGGCGGGTGAAGTCATTTGATGATTTTCCACTCACCAAAAAAATTAAAAAGTGTGTGTGCCTTTAAATCAGTGGGTCTTCTGCATGTAGAATGTTTAGCGGTCCCACTCTAACCTTGATTTCCCCGGGGCGTGTTCCGATCAGACCGCTTTGCACCACATCCGGACTTCCAAGCGCTAGGGAACTATACTTAATTGGTCTTCCAACATTTTTGTTTCAAATCTAGGCCGGGATTGGACCTTCATATTTTAATTTCAATATTTTCCAATGAGTTGAACATCGTGAAAATATTAAAACTGTATCCTACCTACCTAATAACCTACTTCCTTTCAACGACCAGGCGACAGCCGGCTGTCGCGCTGTTATTGTCTTTCTATTGTGTCTCGAATCACGTGTGTTCGAAGGTTTAATTAAATTGGTCTGTGGGTCTGTTCGTCTTGTGGTTAGACCCTGACTTCTAAACCAGATTGTAAACATCATTATTTGTGCCGGGGTTGCGGAATGTTTATAATACATAGTTACCGTGACCCTGGAACATAAAGGGCAACCGAAGGAACATGAGTGGGTTTTAGTCAGTCAGTAAGAGTCTGACACGCCCTCCCGCCGCACCCAGGACGGGAGCAGTCATTGGATGATTTCCTACTCACCAAAAAAAAAGTCTTTATTTGTTCTGTGTATGCTAAATTATAAATAACATGTTTGTTTAATTTATATAAATATACATATTAGTTGTCTGGTTACCATGTTTAGTTTGTAACAGATGGCCACGTGAGTAGTCCTAAGATATTTATTGATTTTATTAAATTATTATAAACTAGCTTTTGCCCGCGGCTTCGCTCGCGTTAGAAAGAGACAAAAAGTAGCCTATGTTTCTCTCCATCCCTTCAACTATCTCCACTCAAAAAATCACGTCAATTCGTCGCTCCGTTTTGCCGTGAAAGAAAGACAAACAGACAGACAGACAGACAGACACACTTTCCCATTTATAATATTAGTATGGATAATGCTGTTTTCTAAAAACAATTGTCATATTTTCATGTGATTTGTCTTTTAATGCGATAACTGCCTCTGGTAGCAGAAGTGTATCAGTAGCATACAAAATATTAGACCAAATCCAACTAGCTAACGAAAAAAGCATATCTTTGTCACTGCAATGGGTTCCATCACACATTGGTTTAAGAGGAAATGAGGAGGCTGACAATCTCGCTAAAAAAGCTATTTCTGAAGGTTCTGATATTACCATTTTGCCTAATCACTCAGAAATGCTTACAATTTACAGAGCAAAGTGTTATAAAAAATTCAAAGAATACTTTGATGAAAGATCAAAATCCAAGGGCATATGGTACAAAAGTATCCAATGTGAACCCCTACATATACCATGGTTTACAAGTGCTCAGCTAAGTAGACACCAAATAGTGACCGCATGTCGATTGCGTTCCGGGCACATTCCTAACAGAAGTTTTGCATTTTTAATGAATAAGGTTGATTCACCCAATTGTGAGATGTGTGGGAAAATTGATGACGTGCAACACCTATTAATGGAATGTGCACGCAATGCTGACAAGAGAGATCACCTGGTGAGACAATACCATTTAAATTATGTAGATGTTGGTGCTTTTCAAAGTATTTTAGCTGCACCGAAGTCGGACGCAGCTAAAGTGCTTTACACCTTTAAATTTAATTAAGATTTTGTGAAAATAGCATGTATTAACTAGCGTATTAAGTATTAGTATAAGGTACGATGGGATTGGCATCGTCATTTTAATGTACAAAAATCCCTATAAAACAATAAAGATTAAAAAAAAAAAATGCGTTCCTTCCTGATATTTTACACCAATTAAGTATTTCTATTTGACATTGATTGTACTTTTTAAAGTATTATGTACAAATATGTTTTCGTGACTTTTTTTTTGTAAATGTGAGGGCTATGGAGGTCGTTGGTTTTTTCTTTGTTTTTCTTTTTTAATATATTTGGTCTAATATAAGTGTGTGTGTCTTTGGTACTGTTCGTCAAGACGTTGGGCTCCTTAGTTTTTATTTGAGCTAAACGATTACTGACAAATGCTTGCACTGTCTGGACAGGTCCATTCAAATCTGTGTCCTTCTCTCATCAAGAGAGTGCCTTAGACATTAACCTTCATGGTTCTCGCACATTTTTGACCAATACGATTGTATGGACTTTAAAAGAGACTTCGACCTCTGAGTTTGTTTCGGATGTTTCTTCTCAGAGCAGTCCAGCTACGAAACACCGGCACCATCGTTCGCTTAAAATAAATAAAAAAAAAAACAAAACTTGACGTGTAAAAGTGTTATGATATAACCTATTTACAAAATAAATATGATTTTATGTTTTTTTTTTAATTGACTGAGTTACTAATTTACCTTTATATTATTAACTGCGTTACCTATTCGCCTAAATATTACTTAGAACAACAACAACTAAACATTTCACTTTACAATTAATTGAAATTTATGCGGAATTCCAGGACTAATATAAAGTTTATATTTTCAGCGGACTACTAAGCACGGGTTCTTGGGTTCGATTCTAAGTAAAATGCTATTGAATATTCCATTACAAATTTCTCAGTAATAGGCCGGAGTTTAAAAGTTTGAGATAATACTGATAATACGAGGAAAGCGTGTAGACTATACACGCTTTCCTTGGCTGTAGTTATTCGTACATTGTATAATAATAGCAGCCTTCTGTGGTTTCATCCAGATCTTTGGTAACTACTCCGCCCCTGTAAGTCATAGGGAGTTGTTATATAGCTTTTAGTGAGAAATGGACTCTCTAACATAAAAAAAAGACGGGTTGCACTCCGGGAGTGCCGGCAGAAGTGAAAACTTGATTATAGCTGTCTACTATCCATCCGTCCTACGCTTTTTCGATCAGGTCACGTGTCCTGACGCGAGTTTAAGATTTTATACCCATTACAGAAAAAGTGCTCAACGCCGCTAAAGAAGTTTTCACTTCAAAAATACATTTTTCAACTCAATTTAGTATTTTTTTAGATTAGCGCTTGCAACCAAACAGTACTCAGTAATCAGTATCATTTATTGCATTCATGTAGTTTGCAAGTTGGTACAACTAATAATATTAAGTATCTTAATGACCCTCCTAGGGAACAAACAAACTCTTTCGTTTTATAACCCGGATGTATTCAAGAGACGAGTGCATAGGCAACTTTTGGGTGAGCTCGCTCGATCGTAGGCCCCGTCTATGCCCTCGGGCTAGTCTGGGACCACGAGCAAGCCCATATGTAATAAAAAAAAAAGTATAGGCAGTCAAAGCCAGAAACTCTGACAAGCATAACTCCAGAGCAAACTAATGATTGGTGGCTTTGAGATATATTCGAAGCCCATCAGAATAACACATAGATTATACTAGACATCACTCTATGACCCACGGGGGCGCAGCAGTAACCAAATACCTAATATAACGTGTATGAAACCGCAGAAGACGGCTAGTTTCTAACAACACTAATGCAACTGTCATACATATATGTATGTATATTCAAAGTAGTATACATAACAATTCCTATGAATACCTAACTATTCTGGAATGAAGTTCGAGGCGGGTTGAATTATATCGAAGTTTCGAGAACATTGCAACGTTCCTTAGAAGTTAGTGAGTTGGATGAAAGTTACAACTTTGGAGTTTTGAATACTGGGAATAACTCTAAAGAATTCAGTTTGAGGGCGAGCAGTTTACAATAATATATTAAAATAAAAATCTTTATACAAGGTGTATTTTGTGGCTGAGCGTTGTTATAATTACAATCAGTCAATCAGTTAACCATTTTATATCTTTACTAGCTTTTGCCCGCGACTTCGTCCACGTGGAGTAATAATTCCCGTTCCCGGGGGATTTCCGGGATGAAAACTATCCTATGTCCTTTCTCGGGTCCCAGACTATATCTGTACCAAATTTCATTCAAATCGGTTCAGTGGTTTAGGCGTGAAGAAGAGACAGACAGACAGACAGACAGACAGACAGACAGACAGACAGAAAGACAGACAGACAGAGTTACTTTCGCATTTATAATATTAGTAAGGATTCAATAGGTTTTATTACGGAAATATCTGCCAAAGGCTACGCCATTATCCACATCACACATAACTTTGCCTTGTTCTATTTTCAGGTGCCAGTAAGAGACAGCAGTATGTTATCTACATCTATTTTACACATTCTGTTTGTTTCCAACTACAATATAAACATTATTTATGTGCGACACCGATTGTTTGAATGTGGGTAGTTTGAGATTTTATCGCGTTGTTGAATTACTTTGACACAGAGTAGGTAGATACAGAAAGCCAAGTAGGTAAGTAAGTTGTAATATAATAACACAGGGCAAAGGCCTCTTCTCATACAGAGAAGGCACTAGCATTGAGTTATAATATAAGATGAAAAAAGTCTAATAAAACAAGAAATATCATTATTATTCATATTTTTTTAGGGTGTTTCCGACGACACTTAATTTTGTACTAAGAGAATGAAAAGATTTTCCGTTTTACTGTTCAACAGGCGAGAAGACAAAAAAAAGTAATTAGTCCGTCAGTTAGATAATCAAAAAAATTGGGACACGTATTTTTTCTTTTTTCTCGTAAACAGAAAATGACGACAATACATTGCGTTGAAGTTTCGTGAAACGTCACGCCTTTGTATAATTTATACTGAGAAGTGACGTCACAAGCCCCCTCTCCGGAACTTTGATGCTCTTTATCTTTGTATTTTGTTATTAATTTGATCAAGCAAAAAATATGTGTCCAGTATTTTCTGGACTGTCTAACAGACGGACTAAACATAATGTCATTCTTTTGATGTAGTCAACATCCCTATTTGCTTAAAAATAGTGTCGAAATCGTCAGTGGTGTTAGAGACACAACTAACGATGGTTAATCACAGTCAGTTGTGTTTCAAATCCCACTGACGATGTGGATTTACCGTCAATCTAATTCGTACACGATCAATGTGGATCGCATTGATTTTGATCGCGGATTGCGATCGAGATTGACTGTCTACGAGACGCCTAAACCCACCCATCATACAAGTTTGTGAGTTCTATCGTTTGTTCTTCTTTAAACGATTCGTTTCCACAACAAATGTCAACTTTACGTTATTGTAAATAAAGTTGGTTTCAGAATGACTTTACAAAACAATATTAAAATGTTTTCAGTTGCAACGTAAATTAAACTTTCTGTGTAAATATTTAAGTTAATTTTTGTTAGAAAACTATCGTCAATGCAGTATTTTCAGTTTTCATAATGTTTACGTTTAGTTGTAAGTCTGTTTGTTTAATTATGTTTTGTTTATTGCTCTGTTTATTGTTAATAGACAAGACTATTCACGAGCTACTTGAATTCCAAGTCCAGGTAATAAATGTTGCAATGTCAGAAATGATCAAAATTAACTTTAATTTTCTTTTAGCTTTTAATATCCATTTGTTATATTATATTACATATACATGAAAACATTTTTATAAAATAAAATAACATCAGATAAGTAACATCCATTTTAAACAAAAGTAAATCCATTTAGTATAATGTTATAAACTAATATTACAAAAATCGACTTTCGAATAAGATAGATCAAACTAATAAGTTTCAAAAGAGCTTGTAAAATTAACTGTATGAAAAATAAAACTCGCTTAACCTTTCAACGACCAAGCGACAGCCGGCTGTCGCGCTGCTATTGTCTTGTTGTGTCTCGAACCCCGAAGGTTTAATAAACTGCTACACTCGACTAGCGAAACGACTAAATTGCTTTAAAAAGTCGCGCTTGTATGAACTTCATTTAACGAATTTAAGTATAAATGAACAGCGCACTCGAGGCATGCCTCAGGGAAATACACGCCTCGACACTGTCGCAAGTAGTTGTTAGCTTGTTAACTAACTATGAGAACTATGCGTAAGAACTTAGGGTTAGTTTTACTAAGAATTTTGTGGTTTGAAGCACGTAGTCTAGGAGAAAGGATGTCCAACTTACGTCATCATCGGTTGAGGGTGCGGCACCGGGATTACGTATCTTGCAATAGCCGAGCGATCGCGATAATTTAGCAAAATTTGCTGCTCAAACGTCAATTCAAAATACGTCACGTCAAATAGCAATCTAGCGATAGTGCTGCCTCTGTGGAGCAATCAGTTAACTAAAATATGCATTTTTTGTTTGGTGGTTTTGTATTTAGTATGGTTTTTAAGAAGAAAGTTAAGATTTTTTTGTTAAAGGTGATATTTAATTAGTTCCAGCGATTGCTACTTTTTCGTCATCGTAGCAATAAGTGCATTAGAACAATCAGCGAGCGATTAGCAATCGGTTCATACATAATACGATTTTTTTTGACGATCGCGCGGTGATCGCGCTATCTCTGCGCGGTTGCCCCCCGCGGGTTGTGTGACCAGTGTATACTGAGCTCCTGAATCATGGTAGTAGAACCGAGGTTGCGGAATAGTTACCGTGGCCCCGGAACATAAAGGGCCGAAGGAACATGGGTGGGTTTTAGTCAGTAAAAGTCTGACACGCCCTAACGCCTCGCCCAGGGCGGGAGAAGTCATTTGATTTCCCAACCGTAATGAAATACAGTCTTGTTGTAATGACGTAGTTCTAGTGGCTGGGATCTTAGTCTATTGTGTTTGTGTTGAAAAATAACTTATGTGTAATATTGTAGGAAGCACAATGATGTTCCTACATTATTTGTACATACTCTAACAAAACTGAAAAAATTATGAAGTTCCTTTTTGTGTGTAAAATCTTGTAATTCCTAGAAATAGTAAGACTGGTTTAGTTTTGATGCTCCACTCTTATCGGTCTCTAATTAGAGCACAAGTGATGAAACACAATAGAAAGACATTAGCAGTCCGACAGCCGGCTGTCGCTTGGTCGTCGAAAGGTTAACCGCCGCTTTCCGCTGCAGATAAGACAGATAAATATGCTTATATTTTTAAAACTACGCCATGTATTTGGATGCGGTTGTTTTTAAAATAGATAGAGTGACTAAAGAGGTAGGCTTATATGTATAATACATGCATAATATAGTAGCGAAAAGCTGGGATTTTTAAAGATTTGTAACAAGCCAAAAATTTCAGTTTTTTTTCTCATCAATTCGAATAAATTTATGAGTTTCCTGAGGCAATAGATCTTCCATTACCTCAGTAAGCTCTTAAATTATTTGGTTCCGACAATCATTTGTAGATCTTTGACAGCCGTTACGAGCAGTCAGAAAAGATCATGTTACCTAAAACTGGGAGATTGGTAATCTTTATTTCTTTTGTTTACTTTCCTTTTTACCTTTTTTCCTATACATTATTTTTACATATACAATAACAAAAGTAGTGTGAGATTTGTAAAACTTGCATGAAAAGCTTCTCAGCGGAGTTTCATGATAACCGATTTAAATAAAGGAGGAAGCCTGGAGGACACGGTAGAGCACACAGTGGAGGTGTGCCGCGCATGGGCGGAGCAACGACGTGTCCTCGTAGAGGCGATCGGCGGCGGTGACCTCTCGCGCCCGGCGCTGGTTCAGGCCATGCTTCGGGGCGAGACGGAATGGGATGCCGTCGCCTCCTTCTGCGAAGCAGTTATGCTAGTGAAGGAAGCGGCGGCGCGCGAGAGGCAACGACGAGCCTTTCGCCCCGGACTAAGACCCAGGCGAAGACGTCCAGAGTCGCAAGACGACTACCGGCCACCGTAGGCGCGGTTCTGCGGATGGCGAGCGATGGGTAGCTCGCCGCCCGGCTAGGACCAGGACCGCGTCGACGGCGCGTTAGTGTTCCACGCGCGCCTCAAAGAGAAGGAGTCAGCACAGGAAGGGGCCCAACAGGGCCAACGCCTGCCGGGGTTGCGAAATGTTTATAATAGTTACCGTGACCCTGGAACATAAAGGGCAATCGAAGGAACATGAGTGGGTTTTAGTCAGTAAGAGTCTGACACGCCCTCCCGCCGCACCCAGGACGGGAGCAGTCATTGGATGATTTCCCACTCACCAAACAAAAAAAATAAAATAAAGGAGGAAGTTCTTAATTCGTCTGTATGTGCTGTTTAAAAATTCATATTGTTTTATAATTTTACTAAAAATCCAGTATTTTGTAGGGTTCGATTCCCACCCATGCGAGACTTTGTGTGATAAACGTGATTGTTTGAAATGTCGGGGTGTAATTATTTAATTATAAATTACTTATATGTATAAGTATGTATTTCAGCTCTCTGGTTACCATAGCACAAGCTCTGATTAGTTTGGGACATAGGGTCAGATGGCCATGCGCGAGTTGTCCAAGATATTTATTTTCGTCATTTAGTTTTTACTTTCAACGTGAATGCCGCCTTACGTCCTAAAAACACAAGATAAAAAATTCCAATGAATTTTATCTGCCTCTAACATGTAACGTTAACGGGACATAAAGAGCTTTTCATTTATTTGTACTAGCGGTTTCGGGTTCGATTCCCGGAGCTATAAAATCGACAATCAAAGTCTTTGAACACCTGTGTCTGAGTTTATGTGAAATTTATTTCGTCTTTTATTATTATGTTGTTTGGTTACGGGTTTTCAAATGAAGATTATCTAAGGTATAGAGGTGTACCTACGAATATATGTGTTACTCGGTACGTGAAGAGAAAACTAAGTATTTTAAGCATGGTTAAAGTATTCCAAGATCTTTTAAGCATTATGTCTGTCTGTCATTGACTGAATGTACTCTGGCCGTTGGGAGTTTGTCATGCTCACTCAAATGTCTCACTGACGGTGGCGTGTGTGTTGGATCATTTGGTTCCCTTCAAAATGGTTGAGCTATTTGGTACCAATCCATACGTCATGTTCGTGAACGGGCGCTGTCTGCTGAGACTGGTCATCTCTTAACTGCCACAGTTATTTTAAAAATTGTTCTGCTTATTTCCTATATTTACAATGCCTTTCCTAACATGTACGACTTGTTACGTTGTTCTCACATAGCACCTTAGATTCAAATGAATGATGTAACCAAATTTTTGTAATAAGCATATTGATTTTAAAAAAATGTCCATGGAGTTTCTTGCTCGCTCTTCTCCATGTGATCTACTTTTTGGAACGAGCAACTAGCTTCAATTTTCTGACAGACTGACACCTTGACGATTCGAAAGTACCTGTAAATGGTTTATTTGAATAAAATAGTTTTGACTTTGACTTTATATATCACTACATAGTGTAAAAGAGGAGTTGAGAGTTTTCATGTCCAGGACTGTGTTTTGAGAATTTTCCAATGAATCCTTTATGTCTTGTGTACATAGCCGGCTATGAACCCACGCAAGAGATTGCAGGCGCCTTAACCGCTGGATCATCACGACTTTTCCACTTTTTTTACTTACTAGCTGTTCCTCGCGGTTTCACCCGCGTTACGTTAGGTTTTTAGTTACTGCTTCGCTCCCGTGGGTCATAGCGTGATATTATCTAGCCTATGTTATTCAAGGATAATGTAGCTTTCTAATGAAAAAAGCATTTTAGAAATCGGTTTCGCAGTTTTTGAGTTTATTCGTTACATACAAAAATACAAATCTTTCCTCTTTATAATATAAGTATAGAAGTATAGATTTACTAACTTTTGCCCGCGACTTCGTCCGCGTGGATTTATAGCTCCCGTTCCCGGAGGATTTCCAGGATGAAAACTATCCTATGTCCTTTCTCGGCTTTATCTGTACCAAATTTCATTTAAATCGGTTCAGTGGTTTAGTGTGAAGAAGAGACAGCCAGACAGACAGAGTTACTTTTGCATTTATAATATTAGTACCTACGGATTTATAAATACACTTAATAATATCCCTCTGTTACCGTACCCTTTCCAAACCCAGATAATAACATGTTTCAAATTCCAATACAAGATCATTGCTACAGATTACATTACAGGCAAACTGTTCGCTCCTAAATGTTTATTCTCGTACAATAGAACCGAGTTTATAGCGGTTACAATAGGAAGCCTGTTAGAAACAAATGTTTGTTACCCTATGTTTCTTTGTTTATTGTGGCAAGGTATGTTTATTCGGAAGGGATCACTTGGTTTGCCTTATCAGAAACAATTATGAAGTGAACAGTTAAATCGTTTCTCGACTCGTCAAGCTTCATAGCTCGGCGCTTTTCTGGCGGACTTTACTGTTGATTCTGACTTTCAGGAGTTGCAGTGGTTGGGAATAGAGTGGCGGCATGGTTATTTTTTTTAAACATGCTCTCCACTGGAATCCTTTTAGTTTGGATGTCTGTTCGTTTTTATGTCTTTACTAGAAACCGGTAATTTGGCTGGAGTGTAAATATTGGAAAATATTAAGCTTCAGATTCAAGTTTTTGTTAGAGTTTCCCTCTGTTAGTAAAATAGTAGTAATTAATTTTTTTTATTACATATGGGCTTGCTCTTGGTCCCAGACTAGCCCGAGGGCATAGACGGGGCCTACGATGGAGCGAGCTCACCCAAAAGATGCCTATGCACTCGTCTCTTGAATACATCCGGGTTATATGCATCCAGATTCAGTTTGGATTTATCGCAATCAGGCTCTCAAAGTCTTAAAAATGCACATCCCAGCGCTCGCGGTTGCAGAGCGGGTTACTAACATATGGTAAGAGAGTGAAGTAGGTATGATCCGTTCTTCTTTCGATGGGTATCTAACGCATATGTCAACAATAGGCATGATGACAGCAAGTAAATTTCTTCGAAATAATTTGTGTGTATAATATACCTAAATGCTTGATTAAAAAACACTGATTCTTTTTATAATTAAAAGCAAGATTATTATTTTATTAATGAAATAAAATCACTAAATACGGCAATCCGCCATATTAAGTTGAACGCCAATCAGAGCGCGTGACGTCACGTTAGAGTTCTTTCTCTTTGTTTACTAGTAATTCAGTACCAATATTAGACACTCGCTCGTTTTTATTAATAAATACGCCGTTTTAATATAATATTTTTATATTTAAGATAAAGTTTGTTTTATTTTTGTAGGATAAACCTCAACTGTTTGTCATATAATTCTAAACTTACCTACAATACATATAAATGTTCACTTAAATTTACTAATATCTATTTTTCCTACAATAGTAATACAGAGATAGTGTTGGTTTCTAGTGAGCAGTTTACAGGTTAAGTCAGTTAGATAGCTGTAGTTATTTTAACAAAAGTAATAACAGATTTTACATTGTATTTATACCACACAAACTGGTTGAAACTAAATTTAGGTAAGTATGTATGTATTTACAAAATAAAGATATATAAAGAGTATGTAGGTCATCCTTATGTATTTATTTAATTAATCAATCAATGAATCTTGCAAGTTAATTAATCCGCAGGCAATGGTACCTAATGGTTTGTTCCCGTTGTCCCCGTACTAACATCATCTTGTACTTTAAAAAATAAAGCTGAGTAGTAGGTGATATTCCTTTCAAATCGCGTCTTGCCACTTAATTCGTATTGTCTTGTTGAAAGGAACCCAAATAAATAACTTCTCAGGAGTTTTAATGGACGTGTTAGTACACAGGGGGACAGAACACCACCTATATGCTTTGGAATTCAAGTTTAAAATGTAAAATTAAAAAATTATCAAGAGTGTGTCAATGTTTACAACTGTCGTATGATCCTTGTACTCTAGAGTGACGTAGCAAGTGACGCCATGACACTTTTGAAGTGTTTTGGTGCATATTTTAAATTTATGAATTAAAAAGTAATTTTTAAATACTAAACCTTAATTTTCAGCAGAAATATTATGTTTGTTGTGATTAATATATATTTCCGAATATTATAGAACAGTTTTTCAAAATTTGTCATCATGCCTATTCATAATTTTTTTGAGGCGTTTGGTAAAAATAAATAAATAAATATCTTTGGACAACTCACACACGGTTATCTGATCCCAAGCTAAGCAGAGCTTGACGTGTTATGGTAACCAGACAACTGATATACATACATACTTATATAATTTGTAAATACGCACATGATATAGATAAATTACACCCAGACACAGAACAAACAATCATGCTCATCACACAAAGTTTGTCCTGGGTGGAAATCGAACCCACGACCTCCGGTATAGCAACAGGGTCACTAACCACTAGACCAACAGGCCCGTCAAAATTAAAAAAATTAGGTATTGTTTTTTTTACATATTTGGAATAAGAATTGAATACTAATTAGCCTCCTTCAATATGTCCCTCGTCTAACCAAAACGGTGTATAATGATAAGACGATTATAATTATGTATTTATATTAACACTTTTATTATAATAGAGTTAAAGTATTATTCTCCAAAGGAAAAAGGTTTTTAAAAATGGGACCATATTTCTTTTCATACTTGTACATGACATTTCATACTGCCTTTTTTTTTTTTTTTGATTGGGACAATCCCACCACACTATTCCCAACCACTGCAACTCCTGAAAGCCAGAATCAACAGTGGAGTCCGCCAGAAAAGCGCCGAAGCAATGAAGCTCGACGAGTCCCGGAGAAACGATTCAACTGTCTTGGATCCCGCAACGAAATTAATCAGAAAGAACTGCGGAGGAGTAAGAAAAATAAATATTTCCACTTCCCTCCATAACAAGCAGGAGACAGAACAGAACTAGGCCAAAAGGCACAAAGGGGCAATCACAACTGGGAGAAGCCCAGATTGCCTAGCACCACGGAATACAGTTTGTATTAAAAATTACTGGGTCCTAAAACTGTGAGCTGTTACAATTGATTCCAATAATAGGTATGGCAAAAGCGCTTGAACGCACGGAGATTGGTTTTAGCCATACTGCCTTGTTAATAATACAAAAAAAATAAGCTAAATAATGTTGTTTCAATACAAACATCAACCTATAACTCTACGAAACTCTACGGGAACTTAACCGGTTTCTCCTTCATATAACCGGTAGCGAAAACATTCTCAAACGAACTAGGTCACATTTACAGATTTCTAGAAATAAGATCCTTGCCTTGATCTCTAAGTTCTTAGATCTCGGAAATCCCGGGAA
The DNA here is from genome assembly GCA_033675125.1 of Athetis lepigone. Lineage (NCBI taxonomy): Eukaryota > Metazoa > Arthropoda > Insecta > Lepidoptera > Noctuidae > Athetis > Athetis lepigone. Next base: position 13,247,485 of record CM066221.1, read on the forward strand.
AGGTGAACCACGGGATTGCGGATTTACCGGGAAATGGAGAACTTAAGTCCGGACACGCCTTTATCCGGAATATCGACGACTTAAATCGGAATTTACGAGCTTAGCTCTCGACAATCTTAATTCAACTTCAACTCTTTATTAATGGCATTTGCGGAAAACACGCCACAATTCTGCCACGGTCATGTTTATTTTACAATCACAAACGAAGAAAGATATGTAACAAAAATATATGCAATATGACTGCGATGGTTTCCTCCTTGTGAAGAGACCTGATCCGTCAGAGCCTTGTCAGTGAATCAGCAGGGTGTACCACGTGCAGGTGACGTTGGCTTTGACCCTGGAGGTGATGGTAGGGCCACTTACACCCCCAATCTTAATTCTATGAGCTGATAACTTTGACGGCTTAGATTCGTTTTTCAAACACTTCACAAGATTTGGCTTAACGAAACTGAGTTTACTGAAGGAGTTATTAACTCTATCTGGATTATTTAAAACTAGCTTTTTCCCGCGACTTCGTCCGTGTGGAATAATAGTTCCTGATCCCGGGGGATTTATAAGATGAAAACTATCCTATGTCCTTTTCGGGTCCCAGACTATATCTGAACCGAATTTCTTTCAAATCAGTTCAATGGTTTAGGCGTGAAGAAGAGACTTTCGCATTTATAATATTAGTATGGATGGAGGTTTAATACGGGTACGAATTTAAACTAAAGTTATAAATACGAAAGTAACTTTGTTTATCTTGTCTTATTTTCCTTCAGTTTGTGTTTCTTTCTGTCGGTCCGTCTGCTATGCTTTCATAGCTAAACCACTTAAGCTAGTATGATGAAATTCTGGGATCCTTGAGATTTAAACCTTATTGTCAGAAGTCTAATGAAGTTTTTTATTTGAGTCTGACTTTAACTTTTTTTGCATCTGCTATAACTGAGATCCATGCGGACGAAGTCGCGAACACAAGCTAAGACAGACCAAGGATTAGGGTCAAATTAAAATCGCTAAAGTCATTCACTCACTATCAATGCCTAAAAAAGGTAAGAACAGATTTTGCCAAAGCGTTAAATTAAGAGAGCTTTTAACTACCACATGACCGCATGTGATATCGGAGCCTAAAACTATTAACAAAAAATAATACCGATAATACCGAATACCGAAATAATATGTCATGATCATCATGATGGTCTAGTGGTTAAGGCGCCCGCCTACGCCTCTCATGCAAGATGTTGTGAGTTTTAATCTTGGCAAGTTCCAATGTGCCTTTTTTAATAGATATGTACTTTCTAAAGTTTATCTTGGACATCACAGACATCGGTGTAGGAAAACATCGTGAAGAAACTTGGACTTGTAGTAAATACAAGTCTGAAATCGCCAATCCGCCTTGAGCAAGCGTGGTGATTAATGCTCGTGCCTTCTCTGTATGAGAAGACGCCTTTACTCTGCAGAGAGACAGTAATAGGCCGGTATTATTTTAATTTAATATCGATACTTACTCTACATAACACAATATTCTCGACAAAGAGACCTACATTCAATAAAACAGCTCTCTTCAGGTACTGACCTATAAAACTCCGAAACAGATGACTATTTTAAAGCAGCGACAAAGAAGCATTCATATCTGCCCAGAATACTTGATACCTCTCCATCGCGGAAACAATAGCACGGAAATAAAGAAATGAATGGTATTAATATTCATACGGATGTTACACAAGGCAAATAAGTGAAGAAGGATCTTTCAGAATCGGTATCGAATTTATACGAATAACGTTAGAGGTGCACAGATAAATGATATTAGGATTCATTTTGAAATAATAGGGTCTTTATTTTGATTATTGTAAAAGAAATATTTGTACTCGTAGCAGTCTGATTATTGACATATCTAATGTGTATGTGTTAATAATCAGTATGATATTTTATGTAGAGGTCCCAGAAAACGTCCGGCGACATTGTGCCAGACTTAGGGCCAGGCCACACGGTGCGGTGCGGCGCCTGAGCCGCAACGGTTATTACATATAAAAATGAATGGTATGCCACACGGTACGTCCGGCACCGCTCCGGCGTCGCACCGCATGCACACCGGACAACGGCGCGAGGCAGACGAGGCGGGGAGGGGTGCAAGCAGTGCGGTGCCGCAGCGGCGCGGCGCCGCAGCGGCACCGCTCAGTTGTTTATACGGCATAGGCAAAAGTGCTCGCTCGTTGATAATAATTACATGTCATATCTTACGGTGCCGCAGCGGCGCCGTAGGAACATTGCGACGCCGCACTGCTCGTGTGGCCGCCAGTGCGGTGCGGAGTAATGCGGTGCGGTGCGTTGCCGCACCGTGTGGCCTGGCACTGGCGGGACGAGCTTGACGCTTAACCTTATATCGAACAAGCGACAGCGGGCTGATCGCTGCTATTGTCTTTCAATTGTGTCTCTCGTGTGTTCGAAGATTTAAACAAAGAATTAGTTTACACTAGTTCAAAATCGAGGAGGGTGTGAAGAAGAAAGAGTGATCTAGTCAAGAAAGAACATAACGCCATTGGTCCCGGTTGTCATTTGTAGAATTTTGTCCAGTCGGATAGTCAGAAGCCAAAAAGTTTTACCAATCTAACCAACGGACTATCATCATATAAAACACTGGTCTCCAGCTGAATTCGGTTAGGGTGAAAGCCGACCCCAACAAAGTTGAGAAAAGGCTAGGGAGACAACGACATATTGGGTATACTTTTCTCTTGCAAATACTTGAAAAATGAAACTGCAGTGTCGTTTGTAATTGTGTGTACCTTCTGAACTCACCTACCCTATGACATCAGAGTCCATTACAAAGGCCAGTAAATTGGGGCTCTAAAACGAGCGATATTGTCAGGCTGCATGTATAGCTCATTGAGCGGCCATGTTTATTATTCAGTGCAGGTTATGAGAGCCAATGCAACGTATTTAGAGATTATTTTATGATAGCTGTGAATTATTTAACTTTGTTTAAACTTTGTATGGGAACATTGGCAATATATCTATCGATCTATCTGAGTTTTTGCGCAATTTTGCCTCTTTACTGGTATTCTCTCGCGATTTCATTAAGACAGTCTCTATAGGTCATTTCGTGATGATATTTCCCTGATGGTGACGTGTGCGTCGGATAATTCAGTTCCCTTCAAAATGGTTGAGCTGAATAGTGCTGATACACACGTTATGCTGGTGAACGGGCGCTGTCAGTTGAGATTGGTCATCTCTTAACTGCCATTACTTCATACTTGATTTCTTGGAATTATTTTATCCATACTAATATTATAAATGGGAAATTGTGTCTGTCTGTCTGTCTGTCTGTCTGTTTGTCTTTCTTTCACGGCAAAACGGAGCGACGGATTGACGTGATTTTTTAAGTGGAGATAGTTGAAGGGATGGAGAGTAACATAGGCTACTTTTTGTCTCTTTCTAACGCGAGCGAAGCCGCAGGCAGAAGCTAGTATGTTATATTGCTTCTTACCTTCATGTTTTTTTCACTAAGCTATAATATTATCAAGAGTAAAATATTATTATCTCTCTAACCATTTTCCCAAATATTTCATCGTTGTGTTGGTTTCGGGTACAGCTGAACTGGCGGGCTGCCTATCAGTCCTTTACAACCCAGTTACTGTGTGACATGATACCCCTCTGATTGCCAGACTTCCTGGCTTCGGACTACCCCTAATGACTGTCAAAGTTCTACAAATGACAACTGAGACCTAGGGCTTTTTTTTTTGGTGAGTGGGAAATCATCCAATGACTGCTCCCGTCCTGGGTGCGGCGGGAGGGCGTGTCAGACTCGTACTGACTAAAACCCACTCATGTTCCTTCGATTGCCTTTTATGTTCCAGGGTCACGGTGACTACTATACACATTCTGCAACCAGACCTACGGCTTTTCCTACTTTCCGAGGTGTGGAATGTTAGTGATGTCCATAGACGATAAATATGAAATGAAAAAGTTACATTATTAAAAGGTTTCTAGAAGAAGAGCCTGTTGGTGTAGTAGTTAAAGACCCTGAAAGCTAAACCATGTAATTTATCTATAACTAGCTGTCCCCCGAGGTTTCACCTGCGTTATATCAGATTGTTGGTTACTACTCCGCTCGAATTTCACTCGAAACCATGTTTTATGTCACGTCCCACGGAATCAGGACAAAAACAAAAAAAAGAAGATAAAAATATTCTATTTCCGTCCCCTGGTCCTAAGCTACCTCTGTCGGCGTAGTGGCCGTCGGCGTAATGTCTGACACTCCCAATTTTCAGCCAAATCGGTTCTGCCGTTATTGAGTTATAAAATGTGTAACTAACACGACTATCTATACTAATATTATAAAGAGGTAAAATTTGTAAGTTTGTAGGTTTGTAAGTTTGTATGTAGGGGGTAATCTCTGAAACTACTCCGATCTCCGTCCGATTTGAAAAAATCTTTCAGTGTTAGATAGCCCATTTATCGAGGAATGCTATAGGCTATATACCATCACGCTACGACCCACGGGAGCGTAGCAGTAACGAAAAATGCGGGTGAAACCGCAGGGGACAGCTAGTCTTTTATATAATAGATATGTATGTATTTATAAATGATAATAAGTAAGTTTATCAGTTGTCTAGTTACCATAGTACAAGCTTTGCTTAGTTAGGGATCAGATTTATAAGATAAACGCGTTTAAACAATCGTTTTTTTTTTGCTTACGTCCTCGAGCAAATTGTTGTCTAGTTAGCACTCAGTTTAATGTAGTTTTCTATTACTGAAATTAAGCAATGAATCAAACATTTCTTCAAAAATTTCCAAACTTATAAGCTAATCATATTAGTAGCACAATATTCCAGATAAAAATAACAAAGACGAAATGGTGCCTTACTTATCTCCAAATAATGTGAGTCCTAACTAAGTCCATAATATCTGAGTCCATTGTCATCGCTTCATTACTTCGGACTCAATGAAGATAATACCGACTGTTACTGTATTTTGTGGCCTTAATAGTTATGTCAAGGCTGAAAAATAAACGATAATGGCTGATAATGTTACTTACTTACTTTACTTAGGACAAAGGGGTGGTTGATGGCTTTGTTGGTTTGGTAAAGTAGTAATGCGTTTTAGTTGTGTATTTTAAAGCCGAGGAGTATGTTTGCTTGAAAATGTTAATCTTAGGAACTATTGGTTTGCCCTGCAAAAAGTTGCAATAAACTATGTTTAATTATAAAATTTGTTGCACGGTTTATTGATGAAAATGTCGCTTGGTGAGTGATGACCATGTTTCTTTTAAGGCTGTAATTTGATATAAAATATTAAAAAAATATAAAATATATTTTATAAGACCAATTATGTCGAACTTCCATCTACTATTTTAGCCCCTTAGTAGTCGAATTTCCAAAAAAAATTAAAATTTAATTCTCTCGTGTAAGAGGTTGTGGGTTCGAATCCGGGCAAGTGCCAATGTGATTTTTTCAATTCATATGTACTTTCAAAAGTTTATCTTGGACATAACTGACATCCCGTGCCTCGGAAAGCACGTAAAGCCGTTGGTCCCGGTTGTTATTCGTAGAACTTTGACAGTCGTTACGGGTCGTCAGAAGCCAGAAAGTCTGACCAGTCTAACCATGGGGTATTGTGTAGCCCAGTTACTGGGTTGTAGAGGTCTGATAGGCAGTCGCTTCACGTAAAACACTGGTATCCGGCTCCACTGGTAATATGGGAAAATTATAGTGTTAATCGCTTTACAGTGCTGACTGTACCCAAACTGCGATAACATTCCACAAATATTTTTACGTAATCGTTTAAATCTAGTTATTTCACGACAAATACAAAGCAATGTCAGCTATTTGCTAATTACCATTCAAATATTATTACAGTGTTGAGTGTAGTTATTTCAACTATACATTACAGTCACTATCGGTATTTAATCGAGCTTTGTTAAATACCTTAATAAATACTTAACTAGCCAGGTATCATGCATTACTTAAAAAAAAACATTTCACTCTATCTCAAATATTTCACATTTTCATCGACATGAATGTGACGAGGTCTAAATGAAATTGCTAATGATATAATCAAAGTTAAATTATTTAATATCTTGGGACAATTCTACGGCCATCTGATTCCAAACTACAAAGATTTTTTTGTGTACAAACTGAGCAGAGCTTGAACTATAGTAACGACAACTGATACACGTACATACTTATATAGTTTATAAAAACGGCCTTTTGGCTTAGGAGTCAAGGTCACCAACCACTAGACCAACGGACCAGACATGTAAAAGTTTTTTTTACAAGCTTTTAATTAACTTGCAACCCTAATTTGATTGTGTGTGAGTATAAGTGTTTGTAAGAAATCTTGCAACTCAATTTTGAAGTAACTTTTAACAAACTGCGCTTCATTAAATATGCATTTAATTACAAGCTTACTATAAAGATAACTTAATTAGTTAATCTTGTTCAAAAACCACGTTGATCACGAAACCACAACATAACTCACGAGCGGCAATGCCTTAAACATTGTACATTTGGCCTCAAACAGTTAAGCTCCAAATTGTCCTAATGAAACGTTAGGCCTTTGAACGGACTGTCATCTCTCTTTGAAGATAAATGTTTGATAATCTGTTAATGTAGCAGTAATGGAGCGAGACAAGATGAGGTTGCGACTGCTCGCTTTTGTTTTTACTGATCAATACTTATGTGTAAAACTGAGCGGTTTTTGCTGTCATTTGTTTCATAAATTGTTGTATGTTTAAGGATTGAGATGATTGAGATGACGGGCCTGTTGGTCTAGTGGTCAGTGACCCTAACTGCTATGCCAAAGGTCGTGGGTTCGATTCCTACCCAGGAGTAACGTTGTGTGATGATCGATCATGATTGTTTGTTCTGTGTCTGGGTGTTATTTATCTATAATATGTATGTATTTACAATTTATATAAGTATGTATATCAGTTGTCTGATTATCATAACACAAGCTCTGCTTAGCTTGGGATCAGACGGCCGTGTGTGAATTGTCCCAAGATATTTATTTATTTATTTGATTTGTCACACTAGATGCGTTCTGCGGCCGCGGTCAGGTCACAGTGAACGCAGCCCGCATCATGTATGAACAACATTGTCGGTATCAATATATTTTGTATAGAATGCGATCTGACCGTGCGAGCACAACCAAAGAAGGCATGTTGGGCCGACGGGGCGGCGACCGACAGCGTTGTTCATACATGATGCGGGCTGCGTTCACTTTGACCTGACCGCAGGCCGCAGAACGCATCCAGTGTGACAAATCCTTTAATGGTCTGTGAAAGAACTGGTCACCGATGCATGTAGTAAAAAATAGAGTTTCTTAAGCCAGTTGTATTGAAATATAACAATTCTCAAATATGATATTACTTATTTACTTAGAACTATATATTGGTAGCTGTTGTATTGATTTTGGAAACTATCCTGTGTCCTTTCTCTAGCTATGAACTATCTCTGTACCAAATTTCATTTAAAATCGGTACAGTAGTTTTGCCGTGAAGACGGTCAAACAAACAGACACACTTTCACATTTATAATGTAAGTATGGATGTATCACACTCTAGATACATGGATTGATGGGTATGTTCTTTGTAAAGAGTAAGTATCCATTTAGAAAGGATGTTGGGGTAAAAGGTAAAATAGATGATAGAAATGATAATGAGGCCTGTAATGATAGATGTAAGTGTGATTAATAAATAAATAAATTTAAAAGAAAGAAAGAAAGATTCTTTCTTTATAAACAGTTTATTAATTTCGATATTTATGGGCGTAGCCTCGGGCGAGAAAAAGTTTTATAAAATAGTCTGTTCAGGAAATACTCGTGATTAGGTTATTATTTACTAGAGCTGCAAAAGTCAAAATCATATTGTTTTCTTTTTTAATCAAATCAAAGCATTAATTTCACTTAGAATATTTACAGGGATTTATGATATGACAAAATGTCGTTTTAATGGTTGTTGTTGAAAATTCCTTTTTGAATTATTTGATAGAGGATGTAAGGACATTTGTTATTGAAGTAACTAGTGCACAAATTTAATTATTTTATAGTAATACTTTGACATTTATTTACATATCTTGCTTGACATTCTCTCATTTAATGTATGACATTTCATATTTTGATCAAATTATTGACATTACTATTTTTTTTTTCATTGTAAATTTACTAAATAATGCACGAATTTAATTCTTACTTCTTTATATCTTTGACATTTATTCACAATGTATCTTGATTTTATTAAACAAATGACATAATTTTGCATGCCTCAAGGTGTAATATGGTTGGACTGTGCTATATTTTTAATAACTTTATGTAATTACCCATATTAGCAAATATACGATTATGATTTATGATTTATGATTTAATTCGGCTGAAGTAGAGGTACAAGTTGAAGTGAGCTAGGTAAGGGTCATACAAGTACTCGTTTTGAATATAAACCTGTCACGTACGGGACCCTAAAAGGGTTGATTAGAAGTACCTAGAAGCATTGTCAGTGACCTTAAAATAATTGAACATGAAGATTAGAATCCTAAGTAACTAAAACTTATACTTTACAAAATATCTTATGTCTAGGTAGTAGTGTAGATTTCTAAGAGAGAAAGATTTTTGTATTATTTTTTTGGGGAGTGGGAAATCAGCAAATGACTTCTCCCGTCCTAGGGTTAATACTTCCAGAGAAAATTTGAACAAACAACAAAAAATATTTACGTTGTCTCTTTATAAAAACAACATAAAGGATTCATTGGAAAACCCTCAAAACACAGTCTGTGGACATGAAAACTCCCATAAAATGAGGACACTCTTTTTAGTGACTTTTTTAAAGCTTTTGAGATGTAAATAATACATTTTTTATCACGTTTACTCAGTATAGCCTTCAGCAGGAAACAAACAATTTTAACGTAAAATAATATATGAAATTACCTTTAAAGCAGTGTCCTCGAAATAATATGTTGTTTGTTTCATACAAAACTGGGACTGGCGGAGCCATTTTGGATAAAATATAGCTTATAGTTGTCGCCCAAGCTTTTGCCTCCGACTTAAGTTACTGCTCTGCTCCTGTGGCTTATGGCGGGATGTTTATGAATAAAGCCTTCCTTGATAAAAGGACTATCCAACATAAAAATATTTTTTCAAATCGGACCAGTAGTTCCTGAGATAGCGTTTTCAAAAAAACAAATAAACTCTTCGGCTCAATAATATTAAAATAGTAATATAGCTATTGATGTGAAGTTTGTTTGGTTGGTTGGTTGAATTCGAGAGGTTACTATTGGCTCAAATTGATTAATTCTTTTAATGTATTCCAGTGTTTTAGTGTTTGCAGTTACCTACAGGAGCGGAACGGTTATCAAAAAACTAATTAAACCATGGGTGTATGATATTAGTAAATAATAAGTTAATATACATAAGTATATAGTACATTCTATCTACAAAAACATTGTCATGTCGTTTGTTTCACACATTACTAAGCCGGGACAGGCGCCGCAATATTGTATTAAATTATAGCTTATAATGATCGTTTACAGCCAACATTTTGTATTCAAATTAGGCAGACACATTATTCTGAACGCGGAAAGCGACATATTTTATTGAACGTGAAAATTGTATGTTGAATTGAAAGCGAAAAGGGAGGTTTTTGTCTGGCAGAGAGTAAAAATAGTATCGAGAAGAAATAACTTAGTTGTGTACAATATATTTAGGGTGCGACTTGTTATTAGGTACTTTTTATGTAAGCGTAGGGCTTTAACACCAGTGATATTAATCCGTCGAACACACGTGATTCGAGACACAATAGATAGATATAATGAGAATAGACAGACCCAGTAATTTTATTACAAACTGTATTCCGTGGTGCTAGGCAATCTGGGCTTCTCCCAGTTGTGATTGCCCCTTTGTGCCTATTGGCCTAGTTCTGTTCTGTCTCCTGCTTGTTATGGAGGGAAGTGGAAATATTTATTTTTCTTACTCCTCCGCAGTTCTTTCTGATTAATTTCGTTGCGGGATCCAAGACAGTTGAATCGTTTCTCCGGGACTCGTCGAGCTTCATTGCTTCGGCGCTTTTCTGGTGGACTCCACTGTTGATTCTGGCTTTCAGGAGTTGCAGTGGTTGGGAATAGAGTGGTGGGATTGTCCCAAAAACAAAAAAAAAAACACAATAGATAGCAGCCCGACAGCCAGCTGTCGGTTGGTCGTTGAAAGGTGTAGATGGGTTATAGGCAGTCAGCATGTGGCACTTTAAAATGTAGCTATTTGACTAAGTTATAATTGTCATAAAATAATTTGTCTCTTTTTCTGTCGCAATACTTGAATAATGTCATTCACATTTATGTTCCTGATAATTTTACCTAAAAATTGAAAAATGTGAATAGTTATTCATTTATAAATTAAAGTAAAACCGTGCGACATTCTATGCAACCAAAGACACAGACGAATCGTAATAGTAATATATGAAACAGGGTAAAAATATATCTATTTAATAGTATGTGTTCTTTTGTTTCTTTCGCTGAACCGTATTTACTCGAAGACAGAATCAGATGCGCAGTTACACGAACTTTCCGACTTCGTAGAATCTTAAAATAACTATCCGCTTTTATTCAAAGAAAATTGCAAAAACAATAGTTGTTTCTAAGAAGAGTTGGCGAGAATCTTTCTAGAAATATTTACAATGTAATTTGTAGAGTGCTTTGTCCTATTGATTTACTGAAATATAATTTGACGAGCTGTTCTTGCGGTTACAATCTCGTTTTTGGTTATTGATATGCATAACTCGATAATTGAGCTATCCAGAACATTTTTTTTAATTTCTGAGCAGTAGTTCCTGAGACTAGAATGTTCAAACAAACTCTTTGTCAAAGAAACAAACAAATAAGTAAAAATTAAATTTTAGCTCTCTTGTTTTGCTTCTCATTGTCATCTATATCAGCAATGTAAGTTTTAAAGACATGTTAGGACAATATGTTTAAGAATAAAAACTTAAAAAAAAAAAATAATAACCGCCTTCAAAAACTAAAAACCCTAAAATAACTAAAATTTCGGAAGTCGGTGGCAACACAAATTGAATGGCAGCCTAGAAGAGAAATTTTAGTTATTTTAGGGTTTTTAGTTTTTGAAGGCGGTTATTATTTTTTTGAATTTTTTTTTTATTTATTACTTTTTAGTGTCGACTTCCAATGTTTGACTGTGTATAGTATCTTTCAAAGTAATTTATTTTCAAAATAAAACTACTTACAATCTTATAGTCGAAGTCGTGATGGCCTAGGCGCCCAGCTCTCATGCAAGAGGTCGCGGGTTCGAATCCGGTCAAGTACCAATGCGACTTTTTCAATTCATATGTACTTTCTAAAGTTTATCTTAGACATCACAGACATCGGTGAAGGAAAACATCGTGAGGAAACCTGGACTTGTAGTTAATATAAGTCCGAAATCGCCAACCCGTCTTGAGCAAGCGTGGTGATCAATGCTCGTGCCTTCTCTGGGTGAGAAGAGGCCTTTGCCCTGCAGTGGGACAGTTATAGGCTGGTATTATATTTATATATTATATATACAATCTTATAAAACGAAAATAGAAACTTGAAGAAAAAGCACACATCGTCTATGAATATTACGACAATTTTTTTTGTTCTTGGTGTATTTTTCGAAAAGCACTGAACCGATCGCCATAAAATTTATATGGGACCACCCCTGAATCATGACTTATAAAACAAAAAAGAACCATCAAAATCTGTTTACAATTGAGGGAGATATCGCGTAACAAACATACAAAAAAAAACAAGAATTGAGAAGCTTCTCCTTTTTTGAAGTCGGTTAAAATAGACAAAAATGTCTATGTTTGCATTGAACTAGGGTAGAGTCAATATATTCTTCATTTAGCTATAGAAACTGTCCTCACCAATTTTAAACTGACTTTAAATACCACGATTTGTGACTCAACAGCTTTCAAAGTCGAACTTTCATAATTAAGTTTCCATATTCTTAAAGTTTAGACTTTAAAAGAGACGAGAATCCCTTAGTTTTCTTTTCTTCTTTCAGTTAGGAAATGCCGATTTGAACTACTTCAAATTAATGACAAGGAAAACGGGATTGAGTTAAAGTGTTTTTGATATCGTACTTGCATAATTAAGAATTTCACATCGCATATAAAAGGCGCGTTTTTGAAACTGTAAAACTATTCAAGAGGTTGTTAAAAACACGTAAATATTCATATAAAAATACGATAAATGCATCATGATTCTAGGTCAATGGAAAGTATACCATATAGGTTTTGATTCCCTTGCAAATGTCTGAATATGCAATTAAACCGCCGTATCTTTTTATTGCGTTGATTTAGAAATTTGTTTTTTTCACTGTTTTGTGAGATAACAGACCTGAATATGTGATATTTATTACAGCTTGATATCTCGACGCGTTGCTGAGAAAAAGGTCTTGACAGACGGACGGACAACAAAGTGATCCTATAAGGGTTCCGTTTTTACCTATTGAGGTACGGGACCCAAAAAATGAACCTTGTATATGGCACTAGCCTTTCAACTGCACTGCATTAGTATCCAACAAGGTCTATAGAACCTAAAAGAGTCTAATTTATCTTCACAAAATCTAAACTCACAACCGCCCCGGCCGCACCTAATTCCGATACTAAATCTGAAGCGAATCTAAATGCGTATCGATCGATTTGATTGGAGCTTGCATTAGCCAATCCCAGGCCCGTAATAATTTTGCTAAATGGTTCGCCGCTTCCCTATAAAAATAATGAGATTTTGCCTCTTTGGGACCAGCGGTGATAAATAAGTTAAAATGATTATAAATGGGTTTTTTAAGTGAAATGTAGTACTTTACAAATGACCTGAGGTTTATAATTTGTTGGGCGAACTTAGGGAATGATATTTTAGTTTTATTAACTCGGTGGTGTCCGTGACTTTATTGATTGTCATTCGTTGTGTGTCTTATGACATTCTTCTTAAAATAGAGTATTGCATAAAGTTTGGTTTTCTGAAAATTTAAAGCGAATATTTTCATTAAAAATGACTTTTCGAAATTTACAGGTTTACTTACGGGGTTTGTTATTGTGATCTAATCAAAAACCCTCATAATGTTTGTATTTCGAATCAAAATCGGTGCAGTCAAACAAAAATACATACATACAAACAGACATACCTACAGGTCAATCTGAAAACCTCCATTTTTTAAGTCGGTTTAAATCAAATCTAGCCGTCGCATCACTCCATCAAACAAGAACAAACACACAGACATTAATCATATACAATAGTCACAGTATAACCCACTACTAAGGTCTCACGTACGATTCCCGAGAGAGGCAATATTGTCTCCCAACGTACCCAGTTAATTAAACTCAGCTCGACTTGCAGACGAATGGTATTTTGAGTATTATATCAGTACGTGACCCCTGCTAAGGGGACATACAAAGTTTCTGTGTTTGTTTTAAGGAATAAGGTAAGATGTGTTGGTATGTCTTCCATTGTGCGCTACCGTACAATTCCAGCCACACTGAATGAAAATTCACTCGTCCGAAATCAGGCATGGATGGATGGAGTCTGGTCTGGTCAGTTTTTAAAACTAACATTTTTTGAAGTGAAAACTTCTTTAGCGGCGTTGAGCACTTTTTTTTAATATAAAGTGTTTATAGTTTGGCCCATCACATACAATTTGTACAAAACACCACTTTACTCACTATTTAAATATTATTTTGTCCAATAGGCGCCCCACCGTCAAAGTACAAGAATACTTCACTTAACTCTGCATCCGGCTCGAAGGACCAAAATAAAACCAATGTTAGTAGTACTAAACATGGAACTACCGTACAAGTCTATTAAATTTTGAAACTCACTGAACAAAAATTTCGCCATTGATCTTCAGTGGCAGAAGCCTATGCTATTTAGCAAGTATGCATGTGTCTCTGATTGGCCACTATTCGCAACAATACAAGTCATTGTAATTATTAAAAAATAATGAAGTTTTTAAAACTGTCAAGTATTTTTATACAAAGCACTCATAGTTTGTTCTACCACACACAATATTTATCAAACACAACTTTACTCATGATTTTAATTTTTTTTATCAAAAGTGCCGCCACCATCACTGCATAGAATTGTTAAATCCACACGGCATCCGGCTCGAAGGACCATAAATAAAACCAATGTTTCAAAACCAAGCCAAACTTTGCCGAAAACAATCTATTGAAATGTACAAGATGTTATTATTGATCTGTGGAGAATCTAGACGCCATGATTCAGCGGGACGTCCAAAATGAAAAACGCCATCTTCCGCGTGGTTAGCAAAACTAAAACATAAATTTAAACAAAATTGTAATACACTTTATAGATAGTGAAAAACTGAAAAAGAAAACCTAATACTCTTCATATGTCTATCAGTAAGAATAACTGCACTAAACAAAACTACACGAAACTTTTTTCAAAATTGGCCTATTTTTGCCGTGTTCATTTATACAATTAGCAAAAACCGTTACTTTTTACTAGGTTTGAACTTGGGATTCATATGGCGCCTAGATATAACAGCTTATACCTTTGCGCCATGTGAACTGTGAGAATAGGTGGTGAATTTCGGGACTATATCTTTAGTTTTAGTTTTTAAAATAAAGGATTTTACAACATTGACTCGTCTGGCAGATTTTTGCTCTTTTTGCGATGATTTGTTTTAGACCAAGGTTAAAAAAGAGGAGGTTTTCAATTTCATTAATATTTTTTCATGTATATGTATTGTTAGGAATCAAGGAATAACCATTTTTAAGAGCCTATAAAAGCGGCGTACGCGCCGCTATCGGGCTCATTTTGTCGGGTGTCGTCGAGGTGGTAACATCGCTCAAGGATCGTGAGACTTATATTTTCCTATTATTGTGTACCTATTTTCTATTACATTGATTATTTATGTGCTAATTTCATGTATCGTGTTATATACGGCTATTTTAGTTCGTTATTGATATTTTGTTCCTAATTAAAAGTAAATAAAAACTTAGAATACTTTTGTTGTGTGTCACGTTGTTTTTTTTTAAGCATCCAAACTTCTGATTCCTAAAATCAGAAGTGGGATAAAGAAAGCCTTAATTGCCCACTAAACTAAGAATAAAAACACAAAGGAACAAAATATCAAATATTTTTCTACCCGCATTTTTTCTTATTTTCGTTTTAATTTTCGCTTATCAGTTGTTATTTTACGTGTTGTCGTTTTAATATCGAACTATTGTGTTAAACATGCCCAAAAGCCATAAACGCCATCGTTCACGAGGTCGTTCTCAACGTGTTTCGCGAGACGAGTCCACTAGCAGTGAAACCGAGTGTAGATCGCGTCATAGATCGCGCCGGAGCCGTCGTCGGGAACGTAGTAACCCTAAGGATAGCTCGTACCATCGTCATCGTGACGCTCAGGACCGTCGTCGTTCTAGATCTCGATCTGAACATGCACCTCTGCATGCAAGGTACCCACCGGTTACATCGCCTCCTAACAACTCGTTACAAGACACCCTCAGTAGTATTATGACTAGGCTTGATGCTATCGAGCACAACGGTGCAAATACGGTATTCACTCCTAATAATTTACTAAATTCACACACCGAAGAAAACCGTCAGCATTCGGTTCGTGAAGCCCCTCCGCGATTCCGTAGTCCCATTGACTTGAGCGATGTTCCACAACAAGTTCGCACTAACAACTCCAAGGGATTTTCAACGACCATTCATACGGACGATCCAGTCGCTCGCGAATCCGAAGCCGTGTCCACTGTAACCATGCTCGCGGAAGCTCTAAGATCTTTGCAGCCCGTTAGGTCGCACAGCTATTACGTATCTAATTTCGATCCGAACATACACGATATTGACGCATGGTGCGATGAAGTGGACCGTGCAGTGGTCGCGAACGGTTGGAGCGATCATGAATGCTTGTCGCGTGTGGCTTCTTGTCTTAGAGGCGACGCCAAGGTTTGGCTAAGCGAATGGGTCACTAATGATAGAACTTGGTCAAACTTTAAGCTTGAATTTAAACCCCTTTGCCCACGGAAGTTAGACTATGCGAACATTTTATTTGAAACAATGAACACGACATCCGACAAATTCACGACGTATGCCGAATACGCTCGTCGCACCTTGCTCCGTTTAAGAGTCGTTAAAGGTCTTAGCGACGAGTTACGAACTCTAATAGTTATACGCGGTATCGATAATCCACAAATTAGGGCAGCCGCGGCAAACGCGAACTTAGCTACCGAAGACATAGTTTCGTTCCTTTCGATTTACGTAAAACCGAATCGCAATAAACCCGAATCTCGCAGTATCGTGACAAATAAACATGCATCTTCGAACTCATCCTCCGACCGCGGTGCACCTAAGTGCTACGTATGCAATCAGCGCGGACATTTAGGTCGAAATTGCACTAAAAAGCCTCGTAGGGAACCGCAGTCTACCGCAAAATCCGGGACACAAGGTTCTGTCAATAATACTAACACTGCTAACAAGTCCGAACTGCAGTGCTCTTTTTGTAAGAAAAAGGGACACACAGAGGAAACTTGCTTTGCCAAGAACCGGTCAGAACCCAGGAATCAGCGAAACGTTAACCTATGCGCGAGTCACGCAAATAACAAAACAGACATCGTAACGGCTGTTGTTCAGGGCATTCCCATGGATGCACTCATAGATAGTGGAGCCCAAAATGTGTCGCTGATTTCTTCCAATGTTTTGAAGCACCTTTCTTGTCAAATCAAACCAACGCATTGCATTCTCAAGGGGATTAGTGAGCGGGAAATCGTAGCCTCGTCGTTCATAACGGCAACCATCGAACTTAGTGACATTTCTTTAGAAGCGGACCTAGTTGTAGTGCCAGAGGCATGCATGAACACGTCCATTATTATTGGAACGGACGTCCTCAACCGCGAAGGCGTCACGTATGTACGCACTAAAGACAAACAGTACGTCACTCGAACCAAAAACTTCCCAGCTCGCGTCAACGAAGTTCAACGTCTTGATCAAACGTTAGTTAGTACCCCGTTAAAAGACACCCAGCGTGATTCTTTGATGACTGTTATTAATAAATTTTCTAACTTTCTCATATCTGGTACTGCGACAAGTACAGTTACAACTGGTTATATGGAGATCAGGCTAAACAGCACAACTCCTGTCGTATACCGACCGTACAAACTTTCCTATAGTGAGAAACTTATAGTGCGCGAAATAATTAAAGATTTACTAGATAAAGGCATCATCAGAGAGTCACGATCGGAGTATGCCAGCCCCATAATACTGGTGAAGAAGAAGGACGGAACCGACCGAATGTGCGTCGACTACAGGGCGCTTAACCGCATCACTGAAAGGGAAAGATATCCTCTTCCCCTGATAGACGACCACATTGATCGGTTGGGCCGCTACACCTACTTTAGCAGCCTAGACATGGCTACTGGTTTTCACCAGATACGAATCCAAGAGAGCTCCGTTCACGTGACGGGATTCGTCACACCAGAAGGCCACTACGAGTACCTGAAAATGCCATATGGTTTGACGAACTCCCCGATCGTGTACCAACGGATCATCAACCAAACCCTTCGCGAATTTATTGATGCCGGAAATGTACTAGTATACATTGACGACGTTCTTTTGTTAAGTAACACCATAGAGGACGGCATTGTTTTGCTCGAAAAAGTCCTGCAGACACTTACTGAATCAGGCTTTTCGATAAATTTAAAGAAATGCTCTTTTTTGACAACCGAAGTCGAATACTTGGGTAGGTTGATAAGTTTTGGTCAGGTACGACCGAGCTCCCGTAAGATTGTGGCATTAAAAAACTCCCCAGTTCCTAAAAATGTCAGGCAGGTTCGACAATTATTGGGACTGGCGGGATACTTCCGCAAATACATTAAAAACTATGCGACTAAGACCGCGTGCATTGCTCATTTAACTCGAAAGGGGGTAGAATTTCGCTGGGGACAGGAACAGGAACAGGTTCGTCAAGACTTAATACAATGCTTGACTAGTGAGCCTGTTCTCACCATTTTCAACCCTAAACTTAACACCGAGGTTCACACGGACGCGAGTTCCGCCGGTTACGGGGCGGTACTTTTACAAACTGACACTGACGGTGGGAGACATGTGGTGGCATACTTCAGTAAAGTTACGCAGGGAGCGGAGAGCAAATATCATAGCTACGAATTGGAGACGTTAGCAGTCGTAAAGGCCTTACAGCATTTTCGCCATTATTTGGTGGGTTTGCAATTCAAGGTCGTTACAGACTGCAACGCCCTTAAGTCCACGGAACGCAAAAAGGATCTGCTTCCTCGCGTCGCTCGATGGTGGATTTATCTCCAGGATTTCCACTTCACTCTCGAATACAGAAAAGGAGTAATGCTCCCGCATGCCGACTATCTCAGTCGAAATCCAGTTGCCTCCATAAATCAAATAACCAGACCTCGTAACTGGGCACAAATAGCTCAAAACGCGGATCATGAAACGAGAGACCTTATAGTAAAACTCTCAGAGGGTCAGCTCGATTCCAATCGCTATGTTTTGAAGAATGAGCTGTTGTATTACAAATACACGCCAACTGGTGAAGAAGCGCGCCTTCTTTGTTTTATTCCCAAGGGCCACCGACTTAGTCTCTTAAGAATATTCCACGACGAGCACGAGCACATCGGTGCCGATAAAACTCTGCACCTTATCCTGAAACATTTTTGGTTTCCCGGGCTCCGCCAGTTCGTATCTAAATACGTTTCGCACTGTTTAGTATGTATTTCTAAAAAGCGAGTGCCCCGGGCACCGCTGCAGAACATTTCATCCTGGCCAAAACCCGACATTCCTTTTGACACTGTTCACGTCGACGCTCTGGGACCGTTACCCGAGTCAGAAGGTTATAAGTTCATCTTAATACTAGTTGACGCTTTTACGAAGTTCTGTATTTTGTATCCTATTTACCGTCAAGACACTAGCGAGTTAAAACGTGTGATGTCTCAGGCCGTTTCACTATTTGGAGTTCCCAGACTGTTAGTTACTGACAGGGGTAGGATGTTTGAATCTGCAGACTTTGTTCAGTGGATATCCGAACTTGGCTCTGACCTGCATTACATAACCCCCGAAATGCACGGCTCGAACGGTCAAGTAGAGCGCTATATAAGAACTGTGCTTAACATGCTTCGTATCGAAGTAGGACACAAGAACGCTTCCTGGTCAAACACACTTTGGAAGTTACAACTGGTATTGAATGTCAGTAAACAAAAAACTACTCAAGCTTCAGCCATAAACTTAATGATCGGTACTGATGCCTCTACCCCGGCTATACGATCGCTAATACGCGACCTAGCTACAGACACTCCAGATAGCAACAGAGAAACTCTGCGGGAGATCTGTCGAAGTCGCGCTAGCGAACTGCTGAAGAAAAACCAAGGTCAGCAAGACGCTTCAGTCAACCAGTCCAGACGGCCACCGCGTGAATACAAGGTGGACGACCTTGCTTTCGTAATTAAGTACTCGCAA
The DNA here is from genome assembly GCA_033675125.1 of Athetis lepigone. Lineage (NCBI taxonomy): Eukaryota > Metazoa > Arthropoda > Insecta > Lepidoptera > Noctuidae > Athetis > Athetis lepigone. The sequence goes on from CM066221.1 coordinate 13,266,930, forward strand.
TCAACGGGCAAATTAGACCCTGGGATGCGAGGACCATATAGAGTAACCAAAGTTTTACCCAACGGTCGCTATGAACTTAAATTACTCAGTGGAAGCTGCGGGAAAACCACTCAAGCGGCCTCCCAATATATGGTGCCATGGAGAGGAGAATGGTGTCCGGAAAGTTGTGCTACTTTCTTCGAAAGTGAGTACAATACACTAATCCTATTTTTGATTACAGAAATAGACAGGGTGTGTCCCCAAAGGCGTTAGTCGCCCAACAATGGGATGTGTTCCCCACCTATGGCGTTAGTCGCCCAACATATGGGTTAGTCCCAATGGCGTTAGTCGCCCAACAATGGGATGTGTTCCCCACCAATGGCGTTAGTCGCCCAACATATGGGTTAGTCCCAATGGCGTTAGTCGCCCAACAATGGGATGTGTTCCCCACCAATGGCGTTAGTCGCCCAACATATGGGTTAGTCCCAATGGCGTTAGTCGCCCAACAATGGGATGTGTTCCCCACCTACGGCGTTAGTCACCCAACATGTGAATGCGCTCTCTGAAGGCGTGTGTCGCTTAACTATGGGATGCGCTCCACTGCAAAGGCGTGTGTCGCCCAACGTCGGTGTTTTTCACCCTTATAGCGTTAGTCGCTATGGTAAAGTATAAGGCAATGATATAGGATGGTTGGGACGCCAACCACCTTATATAATTGATCATTTTAATACTTTTGCATTTTTTAAGAGATCAGTATTTTGTGTAGCCCACGTAAATAACCATCGCAAACTTTTTCAGGTGATGAAACTGATGAACTTGAGAGTGACCCAGGTCTTTGCGAAGGTGAGGAGCCTACTTCTGCGCCCTCGGGACTATCCATGCCCAGCTTGGATGCGGAAATAGGAGCAGTACAGGCGGGCCAGCATCAACACGCTGCAGGAGCATCTCAAGATGTTCAAGCCGAGGACGACTTGGCGTCAGGAGAGGCCGTGTTAGGAATCAAGGAATAACCATTTTTAAGAGCCTATAAAAGCGGCGTACGCGCCGCTATCGGGCTCATTTTGTCGGGTGTCGTCGAGGTGGTAACATCGCTCAAGGATCGTGAGACTTATATTTTCCTATTATTGTGTACCTATTTTCTATTACATTGATTATTTATGTGCTAATTTCATGTATCGTGTTATATACGGCTATTTTAGTTCGTTATTGATATTTTGTTCCTAATTAAAAGTAAATAAAAACTTAGAATACTTTTGTTGTGTGTCACGTTGTTTTTTTTTAAGCATCCAAACTTCTGATTCCTAAAAGTATTTACACAGATTAAAATTTATGAATTGATAGGAAAATAAAGAAGCGCCTTTAAATGAATTAAAAAAATATTTACACTTGGTGGTAATGTAGGACCACAAACTACGGAAGCTGTCGATTTCGAAAATAATGTTTTTTTTTTCTGTTTATAGTTTTTTAGTTCCGAAATTAAGGTTATTTTTCTATTAAAAATGAGAGATATGATAATATTACAACGGAGCTTTCAAAACTACCTATGTGTTCGTCTAGTGCCGCACGGTGGGCTGAAAATCGGCTTTCATAGACTTAGGGATTTCAATTTGCAAGTGCTTGTTTTTATGCCGGATATCGCTTCTATTAGTCATTACTATGTACAAAAATGACACCCGAGTTAATTCTACCCAAAAACGAAGGAAATATAATTTTTTTACGAAAAATTTGTATGAAGCTAGTATGAAAAATCGAATTATCTCCTAAACGGCATGTTTAACCGTAATATCCTTGGAGATGGTCATAGTGCTAATTATTTATGATTTTTTGGTTGGCGATAGGACGAAAAATTTAATGCCGTTTTTTTTTTAAAAATCGTCAAAATATTTTTATTTATTTTTACATGTAAAACGATCCCTTTTAGTGTCTAAGTTAAAAAGTTCGATATGTTATTAACCCAAATATTAAGAACACACGAAACAAGAAAAATAAAATAAAAAAATTGCTGTTTTTGACACATTTATATTAATTTAAATAAAAAAAGATTTATATTGAAGTAACATTATGAAGTTATATTTTATACAAAATAAGTTAATTTAAGGAATTAATACTAAGCATTCGTAAAATAAAGTAAAATAAATAAAAAAAATAAAACATATCATTAAATATTACAAAAAAACCCAAACACACTCAAATACAAATTTACAAATATGTACATATATATCTTTTTTACAAATTTTCCTTATCACTCTCGTTGTCAGACTCCAATTCTGAGTCAGTATCCAGATTGGATATATCCAAAAATTCGAACTCAGTTTCCTGAAATTGAATTAAGTCGAGAGTTTCAGCAAAAAAGCTCTGCTTTTTCTTGGCATCTAACTTAGGCCTTTGTGCACTTAGCAAAGGGTCCGAAGAAACAACAAGCATATTTAAAATGTCTTGATTGGAATCCTGCCTGCTTCTTTTCCGCGAATGATGTTCTCGAAACCTCCTAAAATCTTTGTTTCGAGACTCTGAGGCTTCTTCCGAGAGAGTCCCAATCGGCACAATATTATTTTTCTCGATTATGTCAGCCCCATGGATTAGTAACTTATGAACGGTTGACGACATGTAGAACCAGTCGTATAGTAATACGTACTTTTCTGCTGTTTTGCGAGCATAATCTCTAAATTTTATTATATCGATCTGCTGTCCAGATGTAATTGCTTGTAAAATTACAGCAAATCTTTTGATGAGGTCTTCATCCAAACCGGTTATAGCTGCGGTTTTATTAGAAAACTCAAAGAATTTTCTTGCAGTATTCCCGTCATTGGTGGTTCCCGAGCCTTGTTTTACTATATCAATCAACAGATTGAGCTCATCTTTGAATTTATTTTGAATTATTTTCTTTCTTGTCTGTAGCATTTCTTTGTGCTCATCACTTCTCGCTGCCCACCGTTTGAAGTCCAGTTTGTATGCAATGTGTAACAGACATTCCATACAATTTATACGGGCGTGTAGGGATGACAAGCCAAACTCATACAGGTCCGAACACACAATTTTTGATGTTACAGCATCTAAGCGGTTCATTTCTGTAGGCTTTGCTAAGCACAGGTAGCACGATGCATTTGATCTAGCTTCAGAAAGGTAAGTACAGACTTTAGCGTCGATCATCGTCATCATTAGTTGATGAGTCACCCTATTATTATTATTGCACTCTGTGGGGATAAGGGCCTCAATTTCTTCATCCATTTGTTTTTTCAGCCCAAGGACAACTGCTTCACTCTCCTTTACAAAAGTAAACTGAACTGGACGACAATACAAAACTGAGCATGGTTTTGGGTTCGTCCATAAAATGTTGTCTCCATCTGTCAGTTTTAGTGGCACCAAGGAGGTCATGAAAATGCTTGAATCATCTTCCTCACCCTCAATTTTCTGCTTGTATCGGCTTTGGTTAGAAGCACCGTCAAATCCCCACTTGGATATCAGCTTCAACTGCTTGTTATGCTCTTCGTTAGAAAGGCTTTGAAGGATTCTTGTAACCGTGATATCAAGTAAAGCTTGAAGTGTAATCCTAGCCGATGAATCAGTAACTGTCACTGATTGCTTCGGAGGGTAGCAATCAAGCTTAGTTTGTTGCACTTTATAGTAAGATGGATAAATATCTTTAGCACCTTCTCGAATGGCAGCCTCACGCAACGTAATATATTGCCACTTTGAGAGTTTTAGCGAAAGAAGCAATCCAAGCGCCTTTTCTGGCGTAAATATGATTGTTTTCGCTGGTTTCTTAAGCGTTTCATTTAATTTAGCGGCTGCTTCAGGATTTTTCATCATGTATTCGATGACAGAGGCGATATCTCCATGCCCTTCTTCTTTTAAACGTGCTGCAGCTGCATATGCCAATTCACTGGAACCTTCGCCTGTGTGTTCATCAGATCTTCTCTTTTTTTGTTTACTTCCCAGGTCTTCGAATGGTTTACGGGATCTTTTCGTCATTGTTCCAATGGACGTTGATGTCGACGGTTCTGGAGAGACTGAGGGCGCTCTTGGTATCTCATCAACACTTGGTTCTTGATTAACTAAAGTTTGCACAAAACTCGGCCAATCAATATTTGCTCCCAACCAATTCTCGTACTTTCTCCTGAAATTATCAAGGAATCGGTTGGATTTCCCCCACCTTTGTAAAGCGGCTCGCGTAAATCTCCGACAAAATTCTTTGAGAACAACATAATCTTCGTCAGACAGGCAATCGCCTATGCGGGATACAACTGCACTAAACAATACTTCATGATCAAATGAAGTACTCTCACTTCGTAGAAGAACAAACAAGTCTAAATTGGTGATTAAACTTTCCATTTTAAGATTTTATAGTCGCAGATTTAGTGTTAGCAGTTACACAGTTGTGAACAAATTAAATTATAAAACAAAACTTTAGCCCTTTTATTGCAAAACGACAATAATTAGGTAACTACCCTCATTAGTTATCTCCTCATTAGCTAATGAAAATCTATAATTGTCACTAACTATTCTTAGAACTCATAGCACTGCTAATTAACAAATTAGCTTACTTATCAGGAAATGTTAAATATAATCCATTGTCGTGAGATATTGAAAATCATTAAATCACCTATTAAGACTCATTAGAAGACCTAATCAGTGTAGTTACTTAATCACTTCTTTTTGGACTCATTAGAAGACAATTGGTAATTTGGTTGTATGAAAAGTTTTAAAACTCATTTTGTGCTGATAAATATCTAGCTCAAACATAGTTGGCTACGTGTGGGTGTACTATAAACCTCTGCCAACTCCTTCGGAAATATAGGAGTGATGCTATTTTATGTTATGTGTAGTTAAAAGTCCGTGTTCTTCAACATAAACACCAAAAGGAATCGTTTCATACGTAAAAACAAATAAAAATATTTTGACGATTTTTAAAAAAAAAACGGCATTAAATTTTTCGTCCAATTGCCAACCAAAAAATCATAAATAATTAGCACTATGACCATCTCCAAGGATATTACGGTTAAACATGCCGTTTAGGAGATAATTCGATTTTTCATACTAGCTTCATACAAATTTTTCGTAAAAAAATTATATTTCCTTCGTTTTTGGGTAGAATTAACTCGGGTGTCATTTTTGTACATAGTAATGACTAATAGAAGCGATATCCGGCATAAAAACAAGCACTTGCAAATTGAAATCCCTAAGTCTATGAAAGCCGATTTTCAGCCCACCGTGTGCCGTCACCAAGCGCAAATTTACACACATGACATTCATAAAGTAAGGGGTGTGTACCTTGTGATACTTCACATGGCGTATTGAACCTTACGAACGGGCCTAGAGCACAGTTTGTATTACCCAAATAAAGAAATATTTTAGCCAAATACGCTAAGTAAAATCGCACCATTCAGTTTTAATACAAGACCTTTAGCTGAGCTTATGGCTAGTACACTTTATTGAATTTAAACTAGGTTTTCTTGGAAGTAATGTAGTAATAGTATTATTTATGGTTGTTATAACTATGAGAACATACAACTGCAGTATGTGACTGTAGTCATCTGTCGTAAAGGATCCTTTTTATGAAGAAAAGCGGTCACTTAATGGCCATTCATAATATTTTATCTATGGGCAGATTTGGCATTTACTGATAGAATTTTTCGATGCATAGGTTATGGTGGTAACTTATAACAAGTTAAACCATTTATTTCATTATATTTTTGTACAGTAGTTTCACAAACATCACAATATGACAAATTATGATCAGGCTCAGGTTCGAACTTACGACCACCAGCGAACGTGTGTAAAGCTAACAAGTTACGAGCCGCGATATTAGCACTCGTTATATTTAAGTGAAATAGTAGATTAGTATGTATACAGGGTGTCTCACGGCTATGCCACATGGAGGGAAAGTACTTACCTTAAATATTGTAGATAGAACATTTTACTGAAAGAAGACATTATTTGAATTTTAAAAACAATTTCAACTGCATTCATAGATATTTAAATAATTAAATGGTTGGGCCGGGAATCGAACTTGTTCCACGACAAAAATAATCAACCTGTAGTTTTATCATACCGATCGAAAGGTCTCATCATAAGAATTATTTTTTGCTAAATAACATAGTGTCACAAATAAAAGGAAGACCGTGAATTTTAACATTTTATGTGAAATTTTGTTCAGAAAAGTTAATAGCTTACATTGCCGTAAGGACATACAATTGACATTCACAACTACATGGTGGCATAGCCGTGGGACACCCTGTATATGGCACAAAGTCACAAATAGTGAATGAACATATTTTTTTAAGAACTTCGTTTTTTTTTGTTTTTGTAGGAATACTTTTTTTTATAAAAATTAGAGTTAGTAAATACATAAGTATCTATATTTAGTTCTCTTTCTGTTCGGAATCTGTAGTACCTGGTGCATTATCGTGCTAAAAACAAAGACGAAATATTTCCTGCATGGGTACAAAGGAATTGTTTGCGGTGGGCAAGCTGGGTACTCCAGAATGTATTTCGTTTACTAAATTCGATGTAGACTACCCAAAATAGGAGATGTACGTGATATATAATTGTTGTATAGGCATAGATACATATAATATTTGTAAATAAATATATAAAATATTAGTAAATTAAGAAATAATCAACCTATAAATAATTACAGTAAATAAGTCTTAAATGTTACTTTTAAAATTAAACGGACAGCCAACGTTCGAGCGGTAACAAACAAGTATGACTCATCACTTAGTTGTTTGTTACCGCCTATTATAAAAGCACCTGCGCCGACCGATCTGGGTCATTCTTGTTTGAGACGTTGAACGGTGCGGAGCTCTCCGAGATTGTATATAAGTTAAGTATAACTTCTTGTGTATTGTGATAATGCTACCTATATTTTAGAAGATTATTATGTACCATTATTTTAGATATTTTAGATTATGACTATATATGATATGATAAATGATAAATATGACTATAATTTGTGTATTATGTACACTGTGTTCTTGAATAATGTAACCGAATAATTGTAATATTTTATCAAGTTTAAAAGAGTGTTCATGGAGTTTCTTGCTGGCTCTTCTCCATTGGAACCTACTACTTTGGAACCAGCAAATAGCTTTTCGTTTAATTGAATAAATGATTTTGAATTTTACCTTAAGTTTATTTTATTTTAAATGTAGTAAATAGAAAGATTACTAATGATAAATTGCTTTTGTTTCATACAGAAGGCTTAGTTTCAATGGCAACTTAAACTTATAACCAAAACTGGTTTAAATTACAATAAATGCTTTTTCACATGTTTGCTTTTATGTTTATATATTTAACCTTCCTTTTTAATAATCTAACATCAGAAGTCGGGATAACCCATAGGCCCAATATTACGATTCTAATACTTATAATTCTATGTTTAAGGATGGATGCTGAGACAACTGGAAATCTTCTTATGGCTACCCGAGACGCTGCTCAACAACATCAGCAGAAGGATGTTGACATCGTTTCTCTGCTGTTCCGTGCGGATTAAAATGTTTGCGGATCGAAAAGTTGGTGTAATAGCATCGAGACACTTAGTGCTGATTTGAGGTGTGTGAAACTCCAGTGTCGAGATGGCAGCTTAAGCCGGTAAGGCCTTTAATGGTTTTGTGTATAATAATAGTTTTAAATTGTTAGAATAATGTTACAATAGGCCTTAAACTTATGTCCATATTATTCTACCGTTTTCGGTGTACAAATACTGATTACTACCTACGGATTATATAAATACAGTGTACGGATTATATGTAGTGGTCGATATCATTGATACTAATCCCCAAAAAGAAAGTAGTCCAAAAACATTGCAGGGCGTTGTGCTATTTAATGTTTACTATAAATATCATAAATGATGATTATTTGTTCAAAATATAAGAATATTATTACAGGAGGTATTAGGCACAGCGTGGCAAAGATAATTGATTAAATAAACTTCCCTAGCAAGTGAGGCACAGGTCGTGTTATTTTCGATAAATTAATTAAAATATAGACAAAAAAAAAACAACAATCGAACAAGGTGCGGTAGAAAAGTTGTTATAAAGCATTTATCTAGTAAACCATTATTACCCGTTTTGTTTTGTCTTAATTTACCATCTAAACGTGTAAATTTCTTTTTAGTACTTACTGTTATATTTTTGGCAAATTCTCAGAAAGTGAATTATTGTTACGTTGAGATTTCAAAGTTTCATTTTATTTAAATACCGTCAGAACCGACACAAAAAATTAATGTCTACCACTAAATACCTGCGTCTTATTCTAACGGTTACATCAAATAAAGAACTAATAATTTATTTAATAAACCATTTGTCACATTCTCACATAAAACATAGCATGTCGATGTATAAACAAAAGAAACACGTAATTACACTATCATCACATAAAAAATTAAAACAAAGTGATGCAACGAAATAGACTAGAAGTTCAGTTATTCAAGTGCGAAAAGCCAGGTAGAAAAAAAAACCGAGTCCGGATAAAGCAATAAACACAAAAGTCCAATAGAATCACGAAATCACTGCTTCGTCGCCATTATTAATTTGATATTTTATTTGACAATTTTCGACAAGTACTTGATGTCTAATTTAAACTTTTGCGTTACGTACACTATAGTTACATTATTATTGATGAATTTTGGATTATTTAATCAATAAAATATGATAATATCGGTACAGAAAGAAAAGTAATGGTTGTTTAAAATTCTAAAAAATTACGAGTCACGACTCGCTTCTTACATTGTGTAGGTAGGAAGTAATTTTTCATTTGAGTAGGTACCTACCTTCATAAGATAATATTTTTATAATAGCTTTAACAGTATATAGATTTTATTTATATTTTGTAATTCATAGTTTCTTTTATGAATAATCATAAATAGTCCAGTATATCGGTCGCTGCCGTGGTTTAATTATTTCCCTTTATTTTTATTATTCTTTACATTCTGTAACTTTATTAGAATTCCCGTGACTAACATTGATGGTATACGTTTCTCCAAAATCAATACCAGCTAGTTCCAAAATAATTAATTATTTTACAAAATAAGACCTGAATGTGCTAAAAATTTCCAAATTTAGCCTTTTTAAAATATTGCACAATGAAACTCGTCAGATTGGCCAAGCGGATCAATTATTTATTTTCATCATTACGGAAGGTACTAGTACAACAGTCGATTAATACCACAATTCAGAGTTCTACAGGTTTCACATCGATTAGTGTATTAATAGGCTGTAATGCTAATATCCTCTCAACCCAAGCCCATTTGAATGAAGTTATTAATGTGTCCGAAAATAACGTAGATATAAGGGTAGATCATGAACTAGCGTATAGGTTTGTGTACCGAGGTCTTAAATAGCTAGACTACGCCTATTACAAATAGCAGAAAAAAATCAAAAAATGTTTCGACGCCATTCGTTGTAACAACATAAACTTTAACGTAGGAGATATAGTGTATGTCTCGCAGAATCATAGGCGTAATGATAAATTGGCACCTAACTAATGATCGTATTGCTTTACAAGGTCTAGGTAATTTGCGTAATATTTCAGTAGCCAAAGAAAAACTAAGATTCTGGCCAGGTGAATTAATTGATGAAAATATAAGTGTCGAAAATGATATGGCAAGTTAACTTCTTAGTATATTATAATAAAAAATTTATCTAATTACGTATGTAATATACATTATGGTCCTATTGATAAGTACTTTACCTAATACCGTGTATAAATAAGAAAAAAAAACCGCTGGGCGATCGTTTACTTGGTGCTTGTCTATCTCACCAGCAGCGGGTGAATGGGACTTGCATGACGAGGTAACCGATAAAATTTGTTTCCGCTGGTCGGTCATTTGCTTGGTGCAAGTCTATCCCACTAGCAGCGGGTGGAGGGGACTTGACACGTCTAGGCAATTGGCAAAACAAAAGTAAATAATAATGGTAAAATTTGTTTCCGCTGGTCGGTCATTTGCTTGGTGCAAGTCTATCCCACTAGCAGCGGGTGGAGGGGACTTGACACGTCTAGGCAATTGGCAAAACAAAAGTACCTAAATAATAATGGTAAAATTTGTTTCCGCTGGTCGGTCATTTGCTTGGTGCAAGTCTATCCCACTAGCAGCGGGTGGAGGGGACTTGACACGTCTAGGCAATTGGCAAAACAAAAGTACCTAAATAATAATGGTAAAATTTGTTTCCGCTGGTCGGTCATTTGCTTGGTGCAAGTCTATCCCACTAGCAGCGGGTGGAGGGGACTTGACACGTCTAGGCAATTGGCAAAACAAAAGTAAATAATAATAGTAAGAAAAGGAGTATCTTATGTACTTCGAGAGCGAAGTACTTGTCAGTATGGCCGTGATATATAATTGTTGTATAGGCATAAATACATATAATATTTGTAAATAAATATATAAAATATTAGTAAATTAAGAAATAATCAACCTATAAATAATTACAGTAAATAAGTCTTAAATGTTACTTTTAAAATTAAACGGACAGCCAACGTTCGAGCGGTAACAAACAAGTATGACTCATCACTTAGTTGTTTGTTACCGCCTATTATAAAAGCACCTGCGCCGACCGATCTGGGTCATTCTTGTTTGAGACGTTGAACGGTGCGGAGCTCTCCGAGATTGTATATAAGTTAAGTATAACTTCTTGTGTATTGTGATAATGCTACCTATATTTTAGAAGATTATTATGTACCATTATTTTAGATATTTTAGATTATGACTATATATGATATGATAAATGATAAATATGACTATAATTTGTGTATTATGTACACTGTGTTCTTGAATAATGTAACCGAATAATTGTAATATTTTATCAAGTTTAAAAGAGTGTTCATGGAGTTTCTTGCTGGCTCTTCTCCATTGGAACCTACTACTTTGGAACCAGCAAATAGCTTTTCGTTTAATTGAATAAATGATTTTGAATTTTACCTTAAGTTTATTTTATTTTAAATGTAGTAAATAGAAAGATTACTAATGATAAATTGCTTTTGTTTCATACAGAAGGCTTAGTTTCAATGGCAACTTAAACTTATAACCAAAACTGGTTTAAATTACAATAAATGCTTTTTCACATGTTTGCTTTTATGTTTATATATTTAACCCTCCTTTTTAATAATCTAACATACGCTTTCGCCTGCGGCTTCACCCGCGTATTTTTTTTTGGGACAGTTCCACCACACTATTCCCAACCACTGCAACTCCTAAAAGCCAGAATCAACAGTGGAGTCCGCCAGAAAAGCGCCGAGCAATGAAGCTCATCGAGTCCCGGAGAAACGATTCAACTGTCTTGGATCCCGCAACGAAATTAATCAGAAAAGTACATCGGAGAAGTAAGAAAAAATATGTTTTCCACTTCCCTCCAAACAAGCAGGAGACAGAACAGAACTAGGCCAATAGGCACAAAGGGGCGATTACAACTGGGAGAAGACCAGATTGCCTTGCACCACGGAAAAGAATTTGTTAAAATTAATGGGTCCTAAAATGTGAGCTGTTACGATTGATTCCAATAATAGGTTCACCCGCGTATGCTACGTCCATCCTACTTCACCCCGTTAGGGATGGAGTTTTAACAAAACCTAATTAGTGGTTTCTACTCTTCAGAAAGAACACACCCTGCAAATTTCATGTCTCTAGGACCAGCAGTTTGGGCTGTACGTAGTATAATATAATTATGAATTAACAGTCAAGCAGCCAGTCTGTTTACCATTTTATATAGTTCTGTAGAATAATTTATTTTTGAAGGCGCTTTAGAAAGTCAATTAAAAGGTAGTTTTGAATGGAGAAGAATGGGCAAGAAATTCCAAAGTAGATAATATTTCTCAGGATAAGGTTTTTCTTAAACGCCGCGGGCGTTTATATTTTATCATTTATAAACTTCTTTGTTTATAACGGGCCGTTTTAACCAATCGGATCATTTGAAATGTTCATGGAATTAGTTCTTTGAATCCTCTCAAAGACAAAAGCATTTATTTTCATTAGACCATTTACAGGTAATTTGAAAAGTCAAGAACTGTAAAGAATTGCTCTCTGAAATTTAATGTGCCGAGTTATAGAGTTATAATATTACTAAGGCTTTGTTTTTTGAATGATAACGGGTAATGAAACGCAGGAATTATTGAGATATTTTTGCTGGATTCTGTTTGTGATCTTTATCTTTTTCTTTATCTTTAGAGGTATATGAGGAAAGAGGAAACTATTGAACAGTTCCTCATCTTCTTTTAAAATGCGAAAATCCTTCAACTATAGTACGATTTTTAATTCGAGTCAGAAAAATGACAAGTACAACTGTCACTGATACCAAAAAGGGTGACCCGCTACAATAGTGATGTTCCGCAATCGATAGACTTAGATATTTAGTCATGCTTTATTTTATTAGGTATCAAAGCGTTTTTTTACTGTATTTATTGAATACATACCGTATTAAATAATACGATTTTAGTAACATGGACCTTACCAAAAATAAATAATATAACAGTGTTTTATGTAATATTAAATTACCTACCGTGTATGTCTTCTATTTAATTACCGGAAATTACATGTAACATTTTTTAATAATTTAAGGCAATTTGACATTGAATAAAAAAATATTCTTGACTTAGATTTAATTGTAAAAACTCGATTGTACCACATCACTATTTATTTGGGACTAAAAACCTGCAACACTGGAACTGTCATTTATCTACTCGAATTAAAAATCGTACTATAGACTAGAGTTAAAAGATGCCATTGAATGTCGTTTTGGCACGTCAGTAGAACTGACGTACGTCCAAAATTTGATCGTGACTGTCGAATTGCCATGCCAGAGTTGGTTGGCCGCCTAAATCATTTGAAGTGACGCCACTGTTTTACGACTAGACTGACGCAAAAAATGACCGTCAATGGCCACCTTTAATGATTGATTCTTGGCGTGTGACGTCAAAGTTTTGACACATTTCCTATCAAAAACTGTCAAAGTTGACAAAAATCGATGACTGGTCATAGAGACGTGATTGCAGTAGCAGATTTGAGCGTGTCTGGAAAGCTGTTGTCTAGATTTGATGTATGTGCGAATGTTGCGTCAAATTCTGATTGCGTGTAGTTTATGTGTTGGAAGACGTCACATTTCGTTTCAGATGACACCTCGCAATTTCTAAATTATCATACGGAACAAAAAAAAGGAAAAAAATGCAGATTCTTTTAAATTAAGCTAAAACCATCATTTTTAAAGTTATTCGTTTTATTGTATAGACCATAATAATATTATCTTCACCTGTTAGAATAGGCAACGATATTTTGATTTTTTGTACTTATTTTTCAACAGACCATAAAAAGGCACTTTGGAACGTTCTAAAGCGAATTTTTAATGATCTATTTGATAATGATCTGATCTAAACAAAATTGTTTGGAATTTCAAATCTATGAAAACAGTAAATAGAAAATTCCAATCCGTAGTATAAGCAAAAATGAGTAATAAACATTCACCCATTCACCTATCCTCACAATCTTTCCTTATACACAATTGCTAAACAAAATTCTGCACTTCCATTTGCCATACAATTCTAACCCTAACACCAAAAGCAAAAAGCTTTAAAATAACTCATATAAAAACCACACCAAGGTGACATTAAGTATATCGTTCAACCATTTCTCCCGCTGCAGTAAAGATCAAAAATCGTTGTTTTTATCGTCACCCCAGTTTTTATATTATGACTAGACATAAACACATGCGTGACAGACAATGTCGGATTTTTAAGATATTTTAGTATATTTCTAGTATTTTTCACAATAAATCTATGTGGCTGGCACCGAGGCACACCGACAACTGGTTATTTATGTCGATATGTCTGAAGTTCGACATTTTATATGAGACATAACATGTGTTGATATAGAACAGGGGTGGCCAACTTGAGTAGACCTAAGGTCTACTGTTTACTAAGGAAACCCTGTGCGATCTACCAAACACATACCTACTTCTTGAAATCATAAATGATATGCGTAGTTTAATACACAATCATATATTTTTTATTGACCAGTCTTAGTAGGTTCTGTTTACATCACATTTGAGATCGTTTCCTTAAATTTACTTAACACTATATCGGTCCTGTATATTATTATCCTGTGAGCATTGCGCCTTGGCAATTTCTAACTACAAACCTGAACAAATATTAATATTTTTTGCCTGGCTACCTACGATCGACTGGACTAGCAGTCGCGATCGACCGGTCGATCGCGATCGACCGGTTGGCCACCCCTGATATAGAAGGTTCAAACCGCCTTCCTAGCCTTGTATCAATGTATAGGTTAATATGATCGATGTTTATAGCTAAATCGGCAACAGTATTTATCATCCAAATTGTTTTTGACACAGCTGCCTGAATCTAACCCTCGCACGTAAACCAGAAACGATTGTCACAACCTAAGTTTATTTATTTATTTATTTACACTTTATGCACAAAATGTATGTACAGAGGCGGACTTAATACCTTAGGCATTCTCTACTAGTCAACCATCACCAACTAAGCCAAAGCCAAACCAAGTAAGTTCTTTGTTTTTAAGAGGTTTTCCCTAGAACTATTAGCCGGACTACTTCTAGAAAACTAGCTTTTGCCTGCGCCTTCGCTCGCGTTAGTAAGACACAATAATTAGCCTATGTCACTCTCCACCCCTTCAACTAACTCCACTTAAAAAATCACGTCAATTCGTTGCCCCGTTTTATTGTGAAAGACGGATAAACAGACAGACACACACTCAGTTACCCATTTATAATATTAGTATGGATGTCTTGTTCCCAGCCTTATCTAAATTGGCTGTGTATGTAAGCATTTGACAATTACGTGAAAGAATTGACTAGAAAAACTAGTTATGTCAAGAGCTATAATGTTAATTGAATAAAATTGTTTACATAACAGTCTTATTTACGTTTACTTGAGTATTTTGCGAAAGCAGAACTAATTTGCAGTAAAAAGCAAATTGCTTTTTTTAAAATTTCCTGATTGGCGTACTACTACCATTCTGCTATAGTTATTAAAACGTTAAAATAATTTATAACATCAAAACAGCAGAACGGATTTTGATGAAATATACTTAAAAACCACCTCTAGGTAACCTATTTTCAAATAAAAAACCCGCATCCAATTCAGGTCACCCGTTTAAAAGTTACAATGCTACAAAGATACACAGACACAGAGAGACACACAGTTACATAAACACATTACCCTCCTTTGTGTCGCGCAGTCGGGTAATAAAGACAGACAGACACACACACACACACACACACACATAGCAGTCAAACTTACAGTAATAACACCCTCAGTCAAACTTACAGTAATAACACCCTTTTTTTCATCGGGAATTAAAAATATAAGTAGCACTTTTGTTATTACCTATAATGATGTCAAAAGATTGTGGCTTTCTTTCAATACATAGGTCTGTTTCTCTAAGAGGGCTCGTTTTAAGGGAGGATTATGACGGTATTGTCCTCTGATTGTTTAGGCCCAGTGTTAAAAAGTGGCATAACTCTGTGTGCACAGGTCTTTGAACATGAATATCTAATGGAATCATTTGTCGAGCCGATTTGTTTAATCATTTATGATTCCTCCAAGACAAAGATTGCCTTCGCCTACGAAAACTGCACGAGGAAAATGTATTGCCTTTAGGTATTTCGTTCCGAACCCATTTAGTTGTTTATGTGTGAATTTATAAAACATTTGTATATTTGTAAACGCAACAGTAATACAGGAGAAATTCCTAGAATGGGACAATGTATTTAAAAATATACTATTTATAAACTACTATATTTAAATAAATTATAAAAATTTAACCAACTGTTCCAAAGCTTGATATATTTACACATCGAAATACGCTAGGCACATAAACATAATATCAATACAATATCAATTACATAATATCAATTACAATCGAAATTCAATATTAAATTCGAAATACTCGTATTGCATATTATTATAATGATTCAATAAGAGTGAAATACATAAAATATTACCATTATATTGAACAGTTTCGGTTTTATTCATATCAAATTACACTATAATTATTGTATCAAATAAAATGATTTTCGCACTGATTTAAAATAGTAGAGATCTGCCCACCATACACTAAAGTGCAGTAACAGCAAAATCACGATTTCGAGTAAAACGCATTTAAAGTTAAGAATTGATTTTAAAAAATCAACAGAATGTATAAGCAAAAAAATTTGAATGCAGAAAGGTTGTAAAGGCATAGGTTCACACGTTAAAGCAATAAAAAAAAATATATCTTAATAACTGAATTTATTATGGCCATTTATTCTTTTTGGTGCCTATTACTGCATAGCCTTTTTTGTAAAAAATACCATTTTAAACTTAGTAAAATGCAGCAAAAAGCCCTATTACTGCGTTTGGATCAGTTATTTTGTCAAGAAACCCAACTAACATGCAGTAAGGTCAAAAAAATACTGCATTTTAGTTAGTTTTTTAAGAAAAAAGTGTTCAATTTACTAGTGCAGTAAGAAAAATAGCTAGTTCACATTTTAAAGACCGTTTATTTCTTATTATTTAATCACAATAATTCAACTCACTTATGTAAAATTTACATATCAAAAATAATTAACTGCACATTAAAACATTAACTGCACTTTAGCTAGGAATAATCATATCTGTGTCATTATGCTATCCAAACTAATCTGCAGTAATGCTGTATTTTACTGCGTGTTAGTCAGTTTATAATGATAAAAGAATGTTAAGTATTCACAACTAAAATGCGACAAGCTTTGATTTTACTGCATTTTAGTTGGGAGTTCGTGACAATAAATTGTATTTTCTTAATTTGCAGTAAAAATAGCTTGTATGGCGGTAAATTTTACTGCGTATTAATTTTTTTTTTATTTTTTTTCCAGAAATATAAAACTATCTGAAGAACTGTAAAATTATATTGCTTACTGCATTTTAGTTATGAAACCTAAAAATTTAATCTGCAGTATAATTTATACTGTATTTTAGTTGGGAAATCACGCCAAATTGTTAATTTTTTTCGTTTGCAGTAAGTGAAAACTGTTAAATAAAAACCATTCTAATAGTCTTAGAAATAAGTAAGTTAATTCAATAGAAAGCTTAAGAAACCCGCTTTCAGAATCACTAATAAAACGAAAAATCACAAAAGGGCTGTTACTGCTCTTTAGTCTCTGGTGGGCAGAGATACAGTCGTCATCGGGTCACTTCCGAAGTAGCTTTTTTTGCAAATAGTTAGGATTTTTGATTATTTAATAATGCCAGCCTATTATTTATCTCACTGCACGGCAAAGACCTCTTCCTTATACAGAGTAGGCACGAGCATTGATCACTATGCTTGCTCAAGGGGGATTGGCGTTTACAGGCTTATAAAAAAAATGGATATTGAATTGCTTCAATAACTTCAATTCTTCAAATATGTTACCTGTGACCTGACGCGCGTTCTTTATCAAAGTTAACTTAGTATATTTACTCCGCGGACATTAGTGTGGATTACATGTTTACCCTAGCCGACTTTAGTTCATAACTCATATAGTAGGTAATATTATACTCATATTGTATAGCGAAACACGACGCCGACACTTCGTGTGCACTAGTTTTAGTTTATGTAATATATGTTTATAGTATTTTTAAGATTTACATTAATATGGTATTGAAAGAAAGAAAAGAAAGAAAGAAAGAAAATACATTTATTTCACACAGCAGTGCCGGTATGATGGTACAAATAACATACATACAACATTTGCATTACATGGAGTTTTTTTTAAAAAGTTATCAGCTTAAAATTAGTTAATTAACTTAATATTTGTGCCCCCGGCAGCTGTGTCAAAAAAGGTCCAGTTCAGCAAAATGTCAGGCCTCAAGTGCCTGACGCTGGTTTTCAACTGGACCCTGTGTGACATGTCACAGATGTGTATACCAGCTTTACAATAAATATTAAGTATATACGTTTTCTATGCTCTAAATAAATAACTGGTAAAAAAAAACAAACAAAAAATATAAAATAATAATAATAAATATGTAATAATAATAAATATGTATGCGTTGAGTCATTGTGTAAATGTGTATATTTTGTGTTTAAGTAATATAAAAATAAAAATAATAAAGTGAAACGCATATTATAGATTTTTGCACTATCAACATTACGAGATCTACCCGCACAGTATCGAGTATCGAGCAATGCCGATGCATAATCTCGTGCACGGTGACCTCAATTGCAATCACAATGCGCCGCGGACGGCCGACCGCGAGGCGGCGACAGACCGCTTTACTTCAAAATTACTGTCTCATAAATATGTTTATACTTGGAAGTACCCCTTGAATTACGATTTACGAGTCAAGTGAAATGTACTTTGAGAGAGAAAAAAACACACAAAGAATAGAACGGTAAGTTCATCCTAAATCCTAATACCTGGATGGTGCATTAGTGATTTATGGTAAATTTATATTTTAAATAATTTTAACATTTTTTCCTTCTTTCCTTTTAGGCCTGTTTTTGTGACGAGACGTGTAAGATTGTGACGAGTGCTATTGCAAAGCCTCACGTCCCCGCCGCAAGCAGACCACGACACTACAGGTATGTAAAAAATAACAATGATAAGTTGTAGGATTTTGTGAGATGATAAGATTTAGTGCTAATGTGTTATCTTATTTACTTCAGGTCTCCCGTAAGCGAGGGCAAATTGGCGTTGCTGAGTGCGCAGTGGCGTCCCACGAGCAGCCGCCGGAACGTGAGCAGGATTACCTCCTATCTATACCTATGTATCAATATATTGTACGTCGAATGTTTACAGTTATAGTGTGTGTCGCATCTTAGTACTTATTAATTATATGATTGATACATTTAGTCTGGCCATACCCAGTTCCCGTTGTGCGTCTATCAAATACTGCCGTAATCGACTTCTAAAAATGCCGATAGAATTAGTTATTCTAATAGGTGGTGGCAGGTTATTCCACACTTTGGAAGCGGCGTATCGAAAACTGCCTCTAAAGGCCGCCGTGTGATGCGCATGTGTCGACAGTTGTTGCGAACATTGCCTTCTCGCGCATTCTCGCCTACCAGTGATCCAACTAAGTTTGTTGTAAAGGTAGTCAGGCTTCTGGTATTTGATGACACCGAATAGAAGGCAAGCCAGATGCAACTTGCGTCTCGATTTCATTTTTAACGTGAAATGTTTATTTAAAAATGGCGTTACGTGGCTGCGGGGAGGGATTTTATAACAAAAACGGGCACAGGCGTTTTGTACTCTTTGAATAAGTCGATCTGTACGAGCAAGCAACCGCGGGCCGTATACTGTGTCTGCGTAGTTTAATCTTGATAAGACAAGTGACTCGACAAGCTGCTCTCGTAGTGTTTCCGATAGGAAAGGTCTCATGCTGTACAAAACCTTTAGTCGGTAAAAGCAGTTTCGTACTGAGTCTGCTACATGTCTCTCAAAACGAAGTTCGTTGTCCATAACAAGACCAAGGTTTCGCGCTTCATACACCCTATCTATTGGCCTGCCCCTTAACTCTAAATCTAAAGTTGCGGGTAGTCTACTCAGCTGCTTCTTTGTGCCACATATCATATATTTAGATTTTGTGGGGTTAAGTGCTAGACAATTTTCTTGAGACCAGATTGCGATTCTGTCAAGGTCGTCGTTGAGATCTTTAATGGCACTTTCGTATTCATCTGGCTTAAATGAAATGTAAACCTGAACATCATCGGCGTATATGTGGTACTTACATCGCTGAAGGCATTGAATTATGTCGGCACAGTATACCATAAAAAGGGTCGGACCTAATATGGAACCTTGAGGAACACCTCTTGCTACGGGAGTAGCAGCCGATCTAAGAACGGCACCGTCACCTAGACGTAATTCTACAAGCTGTCTCCTATTACTCAAGTAGCTGTTAAACCATTGCACAGCGCTGGGGTCAAAACCGTAGTATTTTAGCTTAGCGAGTAGAAGCGAGATATTTATAGCATCAAATGCCCGGGAGAAGTCAAGCAGAACCAGTACAGTACACATACCTTTGTCCTGTGCTGCTAGTATGTTATCTGTCACATCTATCAGAGCCGTGGACGTGCTACGCTGTTTCCTAAAACCAGACTGTAGATCGGGTAAAACATTATTTTTTTCCAAAAAATCTGTCATTTGACGGCTCACGACCTTTTCCAAGACTTTGGACAAACATGGTAATATGCTGACAGGGCGTAGGTCTTTAGGTTCAATTGGATTAGCAACTTTTGGTAAGGGCCTAACGGATGCAATTTTCCACTGATCCGGAAATGTTGAGGACTTTATGGAAGTATTAACTATATTTGTTACGGTTTTTAGCGTATACGGCAGTGTCATTGTTAACATGTCCAATGTAATGTTATCACAGCCTTCAGCATTCGTTTTTATACCAGTGATAATACTAGAGATTACGTTCTCTTCCACGGGAGTAATTGAAAAAAATATATTTCCATAAGAATGCGACTCAAAGTAAGTGATCAGTGAAATACTTGCCATTGCGTTACCAGGAACTGTCAAGAAGGTGTTATTAATTAAGTCTGGGTCCGTAAAATGCGACGGTAGGTCTTGTCTAGGTTTATTTAACGGTGATGTACTTTTTAGAGTTTTCCATAATTCTTTCGGATGTTTTAATTTATTATTTATGTTATGTTTGTAGTAGGCAACTTTTTCGTTAAATAATGATTTTATTACCAGGGTTTTTAGTTCCTTATAGTATATTTTTTTTGTGTCGTTTTTCGTTTCCCTATATTTAACAAGTGCATCGTCACGAAGACGCATCATTAGCTTGATAGTATCGGTAATCCACGGATACGACCTTTCTTTTATAGTACATGTTTTAATTGGCGCGTGAATATCAAAGAGATAAATTATATACGAGTTAAAGACATGTACCATGTCATTTACATTTTCAGTCAAAGATATATCTTTAAAGTTTAATTGTCGTAAATCCATATTAAAGTTTTCAGTGCAAACATTTTTAAGCGGTCTAAATCTCACAACATATGGTTTAAACTTGTCACGTTTAATATTAAATTCGCTAATTACCATATAATGTCCGTTAATTGATCCGAGCGGTTGTACCGATATATATCTCGCACTCAGGTCAGTACACAAGACATCGATTAGAGTTTCACTGGACGCTGTAAAGTGAGTAGGAGTCGTGACCAACTGTGTGAGGCTAAGGCAGCTTAAAAACTCATTGATTCGCTTTGTGTTTATTGCGTTAGTGTCTAATAAGTTTACGTTAAAGTCGCCAAGTAATATGTAATGGTCACAATTTCCTAATGTGGTGACAGTATCTGTTAAAGCATCCAGAAAAACGACAAGGTCAAACCATGGTGGCCGGTAAGCTGTGCCGATTGCGATCTTTTTACCGTTCAACGTGAGCGTAAGCCACATTTGTTCCACCGATTCGAACCTGGGATCAGCAGCGGCAGTCCAAGTTCGCGCGCTCAGTCCGCGACGTAGATAAAAGCCGACGCCCCCACCACGGCCCGAGCAGACACTCGCCGGCCGCGGCGTGTGGCGGAGACGATAGCCCGGCACTACCGGCGCGCGCCCCTCCTCTCCCGGCCGCAGCCACGTTTCGTTGACTGCCATTACATCAAAACAATGTCTCTCGAGTGCATCAATAAAATCATCCTGTCCCGTACCCAATGAACCGGCATTGAGCAAACCAACTTTCAGGAATTTACTACCCGTGGCCATTATCGTAAATAAATAAAATAACTGCGTCAATTTGCAAATTCATGTAGATGTCAAATCTCAGAAACATCATTAGTAATATTATGTAAAAAATGTGTAGTGTATGATGAAAACATAGTGTAAAGTAACTAGGCGTGAACAAAGAATTTATTAAGCGATTAAAAATGAATGGAGATATTATTAGTGTGACTGTGTATATATAAACAGAATTTAGATGTGTATACTTACACTTATAAAACTGGTTTACGTACGGTTCAACAGATTGCGTTGCGAGACGCAAGCGAAGTAATAAACGAATGAGTACAAATAAATGATATCTAACACAAAAAGGCGAAACGTTAAGAAAAATATAGCTAGAAAGTACAATAGACATCATTATTGTTGTAACTAAAAAAACAATTGCATTAATTTTTTTTAAGCTAAACATAAATGGGTAACTACTGAGTGCCAGGTACCAGCGCCGACGCCGACGCAGCCACCGACGTCGTACCGAAAACGCGCTGTATGTCGTCATCACAGCGGATATGGCAGGTGGAGTCTCCGGGCTTGAAACGAGCGAGAATGCGTCCTTGTTTCGCCCATACAAATTGCCACCCGAGACGAGTGCCAGCCTCACGAGCGCACCGAAACAACTCGCGATTAACTTTCGTGAGGCGCTCGTTGACATAAAACCGCTTCGGTGGGCCTGGCATGTCAAGGTCAGTGTAGTAGTGTAGTATTGTATATGTTTATATGGGCCTTGATGCCTGAAACAAATAAATAAAAAAATAAATAAAATAAAAAATATCATGTAATTGTTTTGTGTCCCAATAAATCAAAATAAAATAAAATAATCACTATAAGTCCAGGTTTCCAGGGGTATAAAATTATTTTTTTCCTTTTTTTTTTCAAAATAATATTATAACCTATCTCACTTCCACAACAGACGAATTCAGTACACGACACGATTTCAGACACCTCTTGTCTAGATCGGTTTAAGCTGTAGAGCGTACCATAGAATGAGACATACATATATACGTTTGAAAAACATAACCCTCCTTTCGGCAGTCGGGTAAAAATACTAGTTCCATCTTTTTCTCACCACGCTGTGATGTTATGAACTACATCCTTGTAAGAGGGAGACATACGTATATACGTGACTAATTCGCTCTGGCTTTTGAGACCACTTTTGCATTATTTGAGCTTACGGTTCGCCCCAATCCTAGAGATATTCTAAGGCGATTAAAATTTCACTATATTATAAGTCACTTGTTCTGTGACTTTGCTCGCACATTTTTAAACAACGTTTTCGTCCCCAATTTCAGCCCCGTTAGGGGTTGAATTTTCAATAAATCGCTTCTCAGTGCGCGTTTACACCACAACAAATGTACTAAAAGGTTTTTCTTTTTATTTGGAAATATTGGATAATCGTATATTCAATAAAAACTAATTAGTCCGTCAGGTAAATAAAAAAAAAAATTTTACGTCCTCCTCTCACTCCAGAACTTTGATGATCTTTCATCTTTGCATTTTCAATTTATTTGATTAAGCAAAAAATTGTCGTCTAGTAATAATAAGCGTAAGTCTAGTATTTTTGGCCGGTCTACCGGACGGACTAAACAAAATGCCAATTTTTTTATGTAGTTGTGATCCCCACTCCAACGCCTGCCGGGGTTGCGGAATATTTATAATAGTTACCATGACCCAGGAACATAAACGGCAACCGAAGGAACATGAGTGGGTTTTAGTCAGTAAAAGTCTGACACGCCCTCCCGCCGCACCAAGGACGGGAGCAGTCAGTTGAGGATTTTCCACTCCCCAAAAAAAAATCCCCATTCCAAAATCAACTCAATTAAAAACTCTTCTATCCGCGATAGGGTCTCTCATCCTCTACACATTTGTTTATGTAAGTCGGGCTTTAATATTAATAATAATGAACCCTTTCATTGGCACGTGTAGGGATGAGGCAAACTATTCATAACCTTGTGTCCAAAAGTCTAAGGCCGTATTCACAGAAGATCAATAAAGCCAGGGCTTCTTTTCTTTTTCTCATGTTCCTTCGATTGCCCTTTATGTTCCAGGGTCACGGTAACTATTTTAAACATTCCGCAACCCCGGGCTTAGTAGGTTAGTTTGAAAGACCTCTCAAAAATGTTAATTGTTTAAAAATTTGCTGTTTCGACCTTAATGGACGAAACTCAGAAGCCAAAGCCAAAGCCAGGCCAGTTTCTCAAATGACGGGGTGAATAAAGACAGTTTCAGGGGTCAATTGGCATGAAACGAAATAGATTTTGATGTTGTATTATTAATAAAAAAAAATTATACTCGAAAAGGGATTTAAAGTTTTTAATAAAACATACGAATAAATCTCAAGCACCACAAACTATAATAGTTTGGAGGTAGGAGGAACAGAGTGTAAAGTTCCTCATCCTCTGTCGAAAAGGGAGGATCCTCCGACCAGACGGGTGTTGTGTCTGGTGGGATACTGACCGACGCTTCTAGTCAGAATTTTGTACATGCGCTAAAATCGCCGGAAACTCTTATATCTCGATGTATTATTTCAGTTTTAGTTCACGTGATTACCACAATAATTTAACGATATAATCCAAATTCGACCCGTTTCATACCTATTCACCCCGCTCTACCCTCCGTTAACGCTTTCTATATGACGAAGCCTCACACCGTTGAACCAAAATAAGGCGAAAATGTTCCATTTAACCTCGTAAAATCAAAGTAAACTTCACTAATAGCTACATTGTACTGAAACCCAAGTTCAGGTAAGTTTATCAAAAACGGGTCGGTTCCCTTACAACAAAGTTTAAAACAAGTTTTGAAACATGTTTTGTTCTACGTTTAGTTATTATCGGCTCCCAATGTTGTTGCTACAACTTGGTAAACATTTTTGTTGAAGTTTTTTAACAGAAGATTTTTTTCCTTTCACTTAAATTTATTTATTGATCCATACAAAAACCAATTTACACACAAGAACTAAACAATCTCGTTTTAGAGTCAGTACTAAATACATAGTAAAATATATACTGTGAACAGAATCTTGTGTACATCATTGTTATTACATATTTTAGTCAGCACATATATTTAGTTGAGACCATTTTGGACCCCAAACTAGGCAATAAACTCTCGCTTTTATTAAAATAACTAGCTTTTGCCCGCGGCTTCGCTCGCGTTAGAAAGAGACAAAAGTAGCCTATGTTACTCTCCATCCCTTCAACTATCTCCACTTAAAAAATCACGTCAATCCGTCGCTCCGTTTTGCCGTGAAAGAAAGACAAACAGACAGACAGACACACTTTCCCATTTATAATATTAGTATGGATAAACGGTTTTTGATAGTGTGATCAAGATAATAATTGTACGTTTATTAAAGGTACTTATATTATTATGTCCGTGCATTTATAGTAAAGAAAAGCCCGGCTTTTTAAAGATTAGTAACACTCGTACAAAGCTGGGAAAGGACGACTATTAAAACGTGGAATAATTTATACTTTTTAGTTTAGACACAAACCAATCTTCAAAAAATAAGTTTGTTTTAGTGTCGACGATTTTTCGTCGAATATTTTAGTGTCGACTCCCAATGTTTGACTGTGTATTAAAATATCCTTCAAAGTAATTTATTTTCAAAATAAAACTACTTAAAATCTTATAAAACGAAAATAGAAACTTGAAAGAAAAAGCACACATCGTCTATGAATATTTCGTCATTTTTTTTGTTCTTGGTGAATTTTTCAAGAAGCACTGAACCGATCGCCACAAAATTTATATGGGACCACCCCTGAATCATGACTTATCAAACAAAAAAAGAACCATCAAAATCCGTTTACAATTGACGGAGATATCGCGTAACAAACATACAAAAAAAAATGTAAATTCAACTAACCAGAATGAATGTCCAAAAAAGTGCCTTTCCAACAAATAAATGAAAAACCATTCCACGAAGTACATAATCCTCGTCAAATAAAAACGAATTAAAGCGACTATGAAACAGAATGTTAAGTAAAAATAATATGTTGTAAAAAGCCGGGCTTTCACATAATCTTCGTAAAGAAAATATTCGAATATACGAGAAACGCTCCGTGGAATCTTATTATTATTGGTTCTATGAAGCGGAAGCTCTTTGTATAAAACGGAAAAAATATTCGAAAAATATCTGTAAGTATCTGTTTTGGTTGTTGTTTGTTTTATTTTAATAACATTAAACCTTCGAACGTGATTCGACATTCGAGACACAAAAGTTGATAGCAGCGCGACAGCCGGCTGCCGCTAGGTTGTCGAAAGGTTAAAAGCCGTCGCAAATCCATACTATCATACTATAAATGCGTAAGTAACACTGTCTGTCTGTCTGTCTCTTCTTCACGCCTAAACTTAAATCTTACATTTAGTGTTATTTTTTTTTTTTTTAATATTGTGGTTGTAGTCTGTGACCCCACGGAATGTGTCAAATAAATGTTTTTTCTTTTCTTTCTTTCTTTTATTTCTTAAACCACTGAACCGATTAGAATGAAATTTGGTACAGATATAGTCTGGGACCCGAGAAAGGACATAGGATAGTTTTCATCCCGGAAATCCCCCGGGAACTATTATTCCACGCGGACGAAGTCGCGGGCAAAAGCTAGTATAATATGAAATACAATACAATTAATCTTTCGAACACATGTGATTTGAGACACAATAGAAAGACAATAGCAAGTCGTGATGGCCCAGTGGATAAGGCGCCCGCCTCTCGTGTAAGAGGTTGTGGGTTCGAATCCGGGCAAGTACCAATGTGACTTTTTCAATTCATATGTACTTTCTAAAGTTTATCTTAGACATCACTGACATCCCGTGCCTCGGAAAGCACGTAAAGCCGTTGGTCCCAGCTGTCATTCGTAGAACTTTGACAGTCGTTACGGGTAAGCCAGAAACTATGACCAGTCTAACCAAGAGGTATCGTGTCGCCCAGCTACTGGGTTGTGGAGGTCAGATAGGCAGTCGCTCTACGTAAAACACCGGTATCCAGTTGAATCCGGTTAGGCTGACAGCCGACCCCAACACGATAGGGAAAAGGCTAGGAAGATGATGAGAAAGACAATAGCAGCCCTAAAGCCGGCTGTCGGTTGGTCGTCAAAAGGTTAATGAACAATTATCTGACCCTATCGGTTTAGGTAGCTAACTAAATGTCATCAATCATCATCTCCCAAGACTTTTCCCAACTATTTTGGGGACGGCTTCCAGCCTAACCGGATTAAATAAATAAATGTCAATTTCATACTTACAATATTAATGTTGGTTTATTCTTAAAATAATGTAATTGATCTCTTGTGAATGAAAAAACATGTTAATGAGAAGTAGCCCAAGTGAGAATTAGCCCAAGTGAGAATTAGCCCAAATGAGAAGTAGTCCAAACGAGAAGTAGCCCAAACGAGAAGCAGCCCATATAAGAAGTAGCCATAATGAGAAGTAGTCCATTAGGGAGTCGGTTGCCAAAACGAGAATTAGCCCTAATGCGCCTAAACCGATAAAACATGACAACTTCAACTGTCTTCTTATCTAAAAACTGGTTGCCACCCGCGGTTTCCCCGCGTTATGTTAGGTTTTTGGTTACTGCTCTGCTCCCGTGGGTCATAGCGTGATATTATCTAGCTTATGTCTTATTCAGATGTATAAGCTATATTAATGTGAAGTTTTATCAAAATCCGTTCAGTACTTTTTGCGTGGAAGAGTAACAAACATACACACTTTCA
Source organism: Athetis lepigone (assembly GCA_033675125.1). Taxonomy (NCBI): domain Eukaryota; kingdom Metazoa; phylum Arthropoda; class Insecta; order Lepidoptera; family Noctuidae; genus Athetis; species Athetis lepigone. Next base: position 13,294,303 of record CM066221.1, read on the forward strand.
CATTTATAATATTAGGAAGTAGGATTTTTAACTATCTCTGCATTCGAGATTACCGACATCCGACCGAACCCGCGCCGCCCCTAACAACAAATTCACCAAAATTAATCTTCATTACATTCCCATACCAATACAATTAGATCCAATTTCAATCTAGTTGCACATAACACAATAATGTCTCCGCCGGCCAGTACGCAGCTGTCCTTTGAGGACGCAAACCAATCAGACGAGGATGAAACGATACTGGCAGTTACTTGGTCGGCTAGGGGTATCTAATTTAATGTATTACAGGGATGAAAAATGGTGAAATAAACTTAATAATGCGGTAGTTGGGTAGAATATCCTACGAGGCAAGAATCAGTAAGGACTGGTCATGGTCATCTATTAGCAGCCTCGGTGATTGTGAAATGATTTTCGATTGTTTTTCAACAACGAAGCGAAGTATAAATGAAGGGATGTTTTTGGCTGGTGTCAATGTATGAAAGAAAAGAAAGAAAGAAAACACATTTATTCTGGACACACACACATTAAAAACAATAAACAGACAAAGCTTACAAAATAAAGCCTGTGCGAGGCCAGAAAACCAGAAAAGGCTCCTACCTCAGCATGAAACTGCGTCAAAGAGACGCAGCGCTGGTATTCTGGCAGGGCCTAAAGTGTCGTCACGGGCAGCCACGCAAGGTATAAGAATAATACAATAGTAATAATAAATAAATTAATAAAATAAAAAAAAGAATAAAAAAAGAAGAGTGTATGGGTGTGTAATCTTTTCATCATTTTTTCCTTTGTCTTAACTACATAATTATCATGGTTTGATTTGAGGTCTGACCAAGAGGAGGTATTATAGGCAGTCGGTTTACGTAAAACACAGGTGTCCAGCTGAATCCAGTTAGACTGAAGCCGATTCAAACATACATAGGAAAAGGCATTGATATATTATTATGTGATATATAGTATATTAATATAAATAAATAAAAAAAGCCGTATTTCTTGCAAATGTTACAATTTAAGTATGAATTACTGTAAAATCTAATACTACGCTACTTTTTGTACTTATGAACTAAGAAAAAAAATTTATCACTAATTACTTATTTAAATTAATTTGCAAGAACCCCTCCGCAGGTGTAGGCCTCCTCCAAGGAGTTCCATTTTTCCCTATCTTGTGCCAGTTGCATCCAGTTTAAACCAGCCTAATATATCAATGGGAAAAGACTAAATAGATAATGATATCAAAGTTTGACAATTTGTGATAACGTAGGAGCGTCTTCATCGTTCATTTTCTGTTGACTATGTCATAAAAATCCAAGATGGCGCGCATCAAATGTCACATTATATGGCGTGCGATTTTATTTTTATTATTATATGTTTCTCGACGGTTTACTTGTTATATTGTTCCTTCTGTAACCTTGTGTACGAGTAATATATAAAATTATACGAGTGTCTATTGGCCTCCAACTTGACCGTTTCCACAGAAAACTATATTGTTTGAAATAAGACTTGACTTTACTGACTTTTTACTCTTTAAAACCGCCAGTAAATGGTTTATTTGTAATGCAGTGGTTTGAGTTTGAATTTAATCGCTACAATAAAAGGAAATGAGGAAAAAGATTTTTATCTCTAAATTCAATTCTTTTTTTATTGTAATCTCAAGTATCTATCGTAAAAATGCAATTTCTTTAACAGTTTTACACTTCATCATTATTATTTACGTTTTGATTATTTTAAGCGATTTATGCGGTCAGTATTTCTAGCTGTCTACTCTGGAGAATAACCATACTACCGAAATACACTCAAATTCACAGTCAAATCATATTTAGATCACATAGGTTAAAAACTGAGCTCTGTAGGACCTTAGCCTAGTATCTAGGTCTCCATATGTATATAGCACTGCGTTCTTTTAATTGTAGACGCACATAAATTTGAAATTAGCCGTAAAGCTAGTGAATTCATCAAAAAGCTTGCTCAAATAAAAACGTAAGCAACCAAACATATGATGCATAAGACAATACAACTCTTACTGTAAATTGATTTCAGTCCAGCAACGATAGCCATTACAAACTTCCACCAGTTACTGAAGCCCGGCTTCCAGTATCAGAAGTCCCCACCCTATAGTATCGTGTCCATTTTAAAGTCGATGCTGTGTCCATAAATATTGGCAGCTCCGTTCCAATCGCCCGCGGGCTTAAAATAACGAACAGTTGACTTTACAACCCCTAGCCAATGGGATGAGCGTAAAACAGCAACTGTATTTATTTTGTGTGTTCTTTAAATGGAGCTCTGGAAAGTTATAGGAATGGTCGGAAAAGTTAAACTTATTTTTATAACCAGCTGTTTCTAGCGTCATGTTAGGGCCAGTACCAGCGTTATGTTAACGATAAACTTATTTTCCTTTTCTCATACTAAAATTATAAAGAGAAACAATTTGTTTGTTTGTTTTTTTGTAATAGGTAAACTCTGAAACTACTAAACTATTTTTGAAAATTCTTTCACCGACATAAAGCTACATCATCAGCGTAAAACATAGGCTGTACAACATTACAGTATGTCCTACAGGAAAAGTAACCAAAGATATAACAAAACGCGGATGAATCCGCAAGCAACAGCTAGCAATTTTTTAAGCTTAATTGTTTATATTATGATCTTATTAAGCCAGGCTTTTAGAATTATATCAAGGGTACACTGCATCCAAATTATTGCGTGATCAATTTAATTTTATTTACAAAACTTTAGGTAATTTGTACTTGCCATAACTAGAAATAAGTAGTTTCGTCATTAGTAGCTACATCAATAGTTACTTCATCAACATTATTGCATGTTGTAGCTTAAATTACTGAAAATTGCCGAGGAAAAACCATGTTCATTTCCTTTCAATTTCAAACATAATTTGTTTTTCTGTCGAATGATTGGCTATGTAAATTGGTTGGCCTATTTATTTGTCATGCCGCACCTCCTATGTAATCATGGACCTTACAAGTCGTGCTTGTAAAAATATATATTTAATGAAGAGCGCAATCAATCAGAAATATATCACATTTGCTTTTATATTATTGACTGATTACGTTCTAATCTACCAACATTATAATACCAAGTCAATTAAAGTTAACGACTCAAAATGAGGTCTTACTAAAATTTACATTTCAATAGGTGTTCTACGAAGAATATTCACAGAAAATCAGGCACTTACCATGTACCTACGGGTCGTCAAAATGCCACTATACGAAATCCAAGCGATCCTCAAGCAAGGTACTATGAAAACCGTAGAATTTTAATACGACTTGGCGCGAATATCTTTCGGTAATGCAATAAAGTTGCCTTACTAAATTCTTAAGGCGTCGACCTACTATATCGTACCATAATATCATAGTCGTATCGTTATACCTCCGAGCTCTGAACGTATCAGGTACTAAGCCCGTTCGACGACGTATTAATCACCTGTGTATGATATCACAATCTCGCGGACTATAAATTGTTGACTCTCATTGGTTTTGATCTGAACCGTAACAGTCGAGTGGGCGTAAATCAATAATAACAGTTCCTACGTAAATATCTACTGCAGGCCAAAGATCTCATAAAGAGAATGCAAGAGCTTTGACCACACTTATTCAAGGGTTAACGATTTCAGACTTACATTAACTATGAGGTTTTCTCACCATGTTGTTCCCTTATGAATACCAAACCTTTTGTTTGAAGATGGGTAATCATCAAATGACTTCTTCCACCCTGGGCGGGGTGGAAGAGAGTGTCAGGCTGCGTAACAATTAGAACTATTCCGCAACCCCGGCAGGCATTGGCTCTAGAGGGCCCTGTCAGCTGATACTATTCATGTCTATGATATAAGTATTAAGTTGTTATGAGTTTAAAAAATCAACACGGTACACGCCTGCTACCTCATGGAAATAGTCTCAAAATATCTATACTACTACAGACGAGTAAAAAAGAACTATATCGATATAATACGACAACGATGATGACGGTTACTGGAACCTTATATTCCGATGAAAATAAAAGTCCCTATTACGATTCTTTTCCCTGATACGTTCGTCCCACGATCATGATTTGATACGGTACAATGGGTAGACGTCTTAAGTCGTGTGCCAACGACCGAGGCTTGTCTCCTACGTTGTGAAAAGGGCCTAATTTAATCAGTTAAGCCGTCTATTACGTTATTGAAGGACCTGTAGTGTAGGCACGGGCGTGGGGTGAATGGGGTCGAAAATGCCGACTTTATTCCAAAAACCGAGTGAAATGATAGTATTTGGATCGCGATTTATTTATGGTAAGTATTTTAGGGATGTTTGCGAGAGTCTGGTTTCATGTTTTGATATTTTCGTGACGTTTTGAGTGACTGTTGTCTAAATACTTGCTGAATTTTAGCGTGAAACTGTATGCATAATTTTCTGTTTACATATTAATGTGATGGACAGATTGTTTGAAACAATTTTAGTAGTCTGCTGCCAATTAAGGGTATTGTTAGGTATTTTGACACTGTTTTGTTTAATACTGTGGGGATGAGAGTGTACATAATGTACCGGGAAATTCTATTTGAATAAAAGAAAATTTTGCTCATTCACTTTATATTGATTTATACCTTTCGCCCTAGTGGTTTGTGACACTGACTGCTAACCCAGAGGTCGTGGGTTTGATTTCCATCCTGTTTGTTCTGTGTTTGTGTGTAATTTATCGATAATATGTATGTTTTTTTAATAATCTTACATTTACTTAGTTTGGGATCTGATGGCCGTGTGTGAGTCCACACAATATTTTATTTATACATTTTGAAAAGATATTGGTTACTAATAAACCCGATATTTCGCCTCCACTTTATCAGACTGATATTCAGACGAACAACGTCACAGGCCAGAACTAGTATTTAAATAAACCATACGGTTCTAAATCCGCTCTAATCGGTTCAATGATTTCTTCTCGTACAAAACAAGGATATAACCAAATCTTCAAAAGAGGTTCCATTAAATTCAATGAAGTGAAAATTGCGGAACCAAAGCATTTAAGACGATGGAAGGTGAAAATAGCCTAATTACTATGTTAATATAGTCTAATATTCAAGAACAACAGAATTGTTTTGTGCCAAAGAGTCTTAGAATTTACGGATGTCTGTAAAGTGGAGATAATGTTGTGCTGAATTATTGCGTTTTGTAGTCTCTATTTCTGTTCAGTCTTTGTAATTAAACTTTCGAACAAACGTGCTTCAAGACACAATAGAAAGACAATTGCAGCGCGACAGCCGGCTGTTGCTTGGTCGTCGAATGGTTAATATACCATCTTTTAATAAGATTCTTGGAAAGCTTTGAAAAGTTGAAGGTTTCCTGATGTTTTGTTGTTACTAATTATATAGATGAAAAAGAGTTCGCAAATGAAATTAAATCAAAAATAGAAATGTTTTTTTTTCCTTACAATTATTTATTTTGTTTCATTTTAAAATATTTTTATGCAGTCCAAGTAGCAGACAAAAGTAAGTGATATCACAAATGCGGAAGTAATTTTGTTTAATTATGATAGCGATTATCTATAATTTAAAGAACAAAAGTTGTTAATTACTACTAAAACAAAACTGTAACTACTGTGTAACTGTAGCAAAAATGATATAACACTTTTACTCGTTGATATCAAAGTAACTTTCAGAAGAAACATCCTAAACAATCTCAGAGGTCAAAGTTTCTATGGTAATCCATAACACATGTACGGTTGTATGCCATAATTGTCTTGCGGACAAAGTCAGGGGCAAAATAAAGGAGATTAATAGCAGCTAACATTTTACATTGACGTTACATCTTAGATAATCATTTAATCTGTAAGAAAGAATTCCAAAAACAGATTTCAAATTGCAAAGTAGATTCGTGCTAGATTACACGTATAATCAGTCAAACTTCACTTACATTTTATAACAGAGCCTTCATGTAAAAAGATTGCTAAGGCGTCAAGTGAATAAAAAAGGCCGCGGAACCAACGAACGAAAACGTAAAATTTATCTCTAACCCGCGGAACCGACTCGCAAATCTTATTTATCCAATTCCTCACACATTCAACCAACCCTGACATAGCAAGGAAAGCGAAAAAATAAACCTACCTTCTTTTTGTGGGTGGTAAATCATCAAATGACTTCTCCGACCCTTCGTGTCAGACTTTTCCTGACTAAAACCCACCCATGTTCCTTCGGTTGCCCTTCATGTTCTGGGCCGCGGTAACTATTAGAACTATTTTGCAGGCATTGGCCCTAGAGCGCCCCTTCACGTGCTGACTGTTCTTTGAGGCGGGCGTGAAACAAAACGCACCGTCGACACGGGCCTGGTCCTAGCCGGGCGGCGAGCTACCAATCGCTCGCCGTCCGCAGACCTGTGCCTACGGTGGCCGGTAGTCGTCTTGCAACTCTCAACGTCTACGCCTGGGTCCCTGTCCGTGGCGTGAGGCTTGACGCTGCCTCTCGCGCGCCGCCGCCTCCTTCTCTAACATGATTGCTTCCTACCTATGTTTTTTTTTTCTCTAGCCTGTGCTGTCCCACTGCTGGGAAAAGGCCTCCCCCAAATCTTTCCAGATTTCCTTATCCCTCGCCGAATGAAACCAACCCTCGTGGTATGCGTAGAGGTCATCGCGCCACCTTTTCCTGGGCTGGCCTCGGCAACGACGTCCATCTTTTGGCACCCCTTGCGTAGATGTATATTATTCTTTAATTCCTGGCACATGTAAAATTGGGGTGAAATAACCCTTATGCAAAGTTACATTTTATGAGTTGGGTTGTTTTGCTAGGACGGCTGCCAAAATGTGGCTTTTGTTCCCATCAGTCTAGTGTCCACAGATTGCAATATATTAGAGTAGGCGAGAATGCGCTTTGTTGCGTTAGATGGATGGGGAGCAGGGGAGTTGAAAATAGGGTTAACCTAGATTTTGTAAAAAGGAGTAAATTATAAATAGCTCGGGCTTGGTACTAGATTTTTCTAAATCATGTTATTTGGAAACGATTGTTTCAGGTGTATTTGTGATGTTAATAATGGACTTTTATTTGATTGATTTAAGTGTTTTTGAAATATTAGTTTTTTGCTTTACGATACAGGGAAAAATTTTAGTTCGCACAAAGAATTTATCAACGTTAAATAAAAATGAAAACAGGTCTGGAATAGATAATGAAATTACTAAGTAAATTACTAACTAAAAAATGTTACCACGTTAGTTTCTTAACGTGATGACGATGAAAATATTTTTAAAACTAGGACATATGGAGCAAAAATCACAATATAAACTAGAGGGGCTGACTATGTTTGGCCAAAAACACGGCTAATAAACTAGCAATTCATTGACAGCAATGCAGAGAACATAAAGTTACAATATACATTTTATATGAGGCTAGGCATCTTTCATTCATTGATATTTTTTTAGAATAGACGAAAATTAAAAAAAAAATATATTTGAATTAAAAGTCAATACCCACATACTTACATGTAACAAGGAAACTCTATAACAAAAGGATACACGACCTCTTTCACATTGCCATTGACACCTAATATTCGCACAAGAAACTTTTCCTCCTCAAAAGAAATCGAAGATGAAGGGTACTTAAGATTCACATCGTCAGCAATAGCCGCGTCCAGAGTGGGGGGGGGGGGGCGTAATATCGGCAAAAGTCCTTGATTTACGCTGGAACTTAGATATCCCGATGCCCCAATCAGATAGAACTTTACAAAGATGGGATCCAGCCCGTTAAACTCTTAGTTTAATGAGTTCGATGTAAGTGGAGAATTATAAGTAATGGCGGTTAGAATTTATCTTTAGTTTTAATTTTTAGACTTACATAAAAAGGGTATTAAATTCAAAATCCACATTAATATTGCAGAGGTAAAAACTATTTTCCTTGTAAAAGGTAATTTCTGGAAGTGGCACTTTGACTACACAAAGTCGAACTGATAGAAAGCCAAGCTGCTGCCAAGTGCCATAAAAACATCTAGCCGTTCATGTATTTGAAAGTTTAACAACTTATACAAGTTTCAGATTCAGCCACAGTTACAGTGGGCAGTTTTAGTGCCTATTTGAGAGCCAAATTGCAGCAGTTAGTTCTCTTAGAGACCTGGCAGTGTCCAAATATGATATATGTAGATGATGTTATGATAAAAAGTGGGTTGCAATATTGGCAAATAAATACCAAAGATTAATGTGAGGTTTTAAAACGTTTAAAAAGAAAGTACAAATAAAAATTAATTGAGGTCGTTTGTGTTTAAACGACCTAATCTATGAATTTGTAGAAAAACTTGATGAAATCGACATTATTTTAATTTTCGTTGAACTGTTGTTGAATGATAGTAATAAAAAAAAAAACAGTTAGTACACTGAATTAGTCACTTAAAATAAATGTTAGCTGGCAGAACTTTCAAATTAATAGTCCTCTTTATCAAAGAACTAACAATAAAGCACTTATCCATTTCTAAAGCTAAGGAGCCTTCAAATGACAAATACAAAGAAAAGCCTTTTGACTTCGCGACTTCAACTTAAACACAAAAGGATGCGGGTAGCAAAATAAGTCTAATAGTTTAATACGAAATTCTGGAATTAGTATCAAACTTAGACGAACTTTTAGTCTCAGAGGTCACGTCAGACAATTTAAGTTTCTAAGAAACTTTTGTCACACAATAAATGGAAGATGAGACGAGGCGCGCTGCGAGTGTCTTAATGCGAATGTTGGTAATCTAGGCTACCGTGACGGACCTTGGGGTAATTTTTACCCAATTTACTTCTTTATTCAATTTGAGCGAAGGTAAGTTTTTGTGAAAATTTACAATGAACGTTCAGATGATATTAAGTAGATTAAAATCTATTTACTGGTTTCTCGGCCACAAATGCATATTATTGATGGTTGCTCTAAATATTTTTTATTCAAAAAGATTATTTTTACTCACATCAGATTTTTTAATAATCCAATAACTTTTATAAAAAAAAACTATTTATATCAGTTTTGATGCTTTTTACCAAAGGTAAAAACCATTAAAAACCAAACCAAAAAAAAGCAAAGGTAAAGGTAAAGGTAAACCATTAAAATTCATCAATGCTAAAAGTTACACCACTGTTGAAAAATCGAACTCATTTATTTAAATCCAGCTGATTTTTAAAGAAGATTTATTATATTGTTTGCTTGATATAAAATCAAACTCTACCTTTATTTCCATCTCATTTTTAAGAGCAAAAACATTTACAAATCGTCCAAGCAAACGTCGGCCTACACTCTGTTTAAGTGATAATAAGAAACCAGCACATTTATCGACAACAAGACAAACCAAAGCAAACTCAACTTCCCTTTCCGTATAATCCCCTTCCTCGGCTATAAGTTCAAGCACACAATCATCGCTTCTTATTGCCCTATTTAAATATTGAGCACTTACCTCCGCGTTGATCGTCGGCGGCATCACAATTTTCTTCTGCGGCGGAGACCTTAGTACCACATTCTCATCCCTTATTATTATCTGTGGCTCCATCGCCAGCAGTTTTTTCTTGCACTCTTGCATTTGAAGACATTCTTTATCTTTCCTTGAAAGCACTGACTCTGATGACGCGTGTTTTGATGAGCACACAGACGTGTTTTTGCTTGATAATTTTAAACTGTCTATTGAAGCTGTCATTTTAGCACTTTCTTTGCCGTTCGATGACGCCATCTTGATTTATTTTTGCACTGTTATTGTCTACATTTGATTTAGAATTTTATTGTGAGTTGTTTGTTTGGTTTTGTTTTTAGGATTTTGACTAGGTCGGTTACTAGGATTTTGTTATTTTTCACTTTGTTGTTTTAGGAATCATTGACACTTTTATTGCAATTTTTCAATTCACTTTATCCAACTATTTATTTATCTAATACACTTAACATTTTGTTAAAAACTACTAGAACACAGAAAATCTTTTGTACAAACAAACACTAAGAGAATTCCAAATTAGAAACAGCACTTAGGCAACCTTCAAAATTGCCCAAAAGTTCCCTAAAAATATCAATTCAGGCAGTCATTAAATAATTTCAAATGGAGCATTTAAACTAATTTCATCGTTACTGTCGGAGAGTCCGGAAGATCATTTTTATTTTAAGAAAGAATTTAGTGCCTATTTGTGTACCTTTTGGCAGAGGTCTCGAGGGAGTGAAAGTAATGGTAGTACCGGAATGGGGGTAATAACGTTGTCAGTGGGGTAATTACCGTAGTTTGTGATACACGTTTGAGCTTGTCTCAGGGGAGCTGGATCAGCCTTGGGTTCTTTGTCATCGTTGAGATTTAGTTAAGTCGCCTTAATTAGATTCCTGCTATTTATCTGATAACTATCTGATGTAACGCAGAAATTTCTATAGTAAAAGCACACTATCTCTTACCGTGGCTTTATTCGCACCAGAAAGTGAAGAAAATAATCCTTACTAATATTATAAATGCGAAAGTAACTCTGTCTGTCTGTCTTTCTGTCTGTCTGTCTGTCTCTTCTTCACGCCTAAACCACTGAACCGATTTAAATGATATTTGGTACAGATATAGTCTGGGACCCGAGAAAGGACATAGGATAGTTTTCATCCCGGAAATCCCCCGGAAACGGGAACTATTATTCCACGCGGACGAAGTCGCGGGCAAAAGCTAGTGCTCAAATAAATTATTCTACGGAAGCGTATTTTGAGGACATTTTGCTTGCATTAATCCAGGACGTTGTCAAACTGTGTGCGTTCATTCAGATTCATAATCACACAAAGGAGAAGATAATCGTATGTTTAATTACTGAAGCGCCCGGTAGAACAGACATTTATAGAAGATGGAATAAGAGCCGAGGTGTAGCTGAGGCATATGTGTGAGTCCATAAAGGCCTAGTTGCCGACCAACCTTGTACGTACTTTCCCAAATAATGTGAGGAAATTCAAGTAGAGGAATACAAACATTAATTAGATATGACTCAGTTTTAGGGCAATTTGTTGATTTTTTTCAGTGCATTGTGCCAATATTGTAAATTCATATTCTGAAATAAATACGGCCTAAGTCTATGATTATTATACTTACTTGATTGTCATATTGAGACCGCCAAAATTCTTACAAGTATTATAACACAATAGTTTTGAGTTTTCTATATAAATGAACTGGTATTCATTGTTTTCCATTTAATAACATTTACAATGCTTCTACTCGCATATTATTAGTTGGTTAAATTATACACGTATTTGATAGAATCATAATCATTTCGAATGTTAAAAAAAGACTTCAAAATTATCAAATAAAATTTTTAACACTTATATAAAAGAGAATTGTAAAGAAACAAGCTATTAGCATTTTTTATTCACAAACCGTACACTTACTAAATTATCTACCTTATTACCCCTTATTCTTCGAAGCACATTTTATTTTCCCAGAAATTCTGCCTATGCGGATTTGGGGTATACTTAGCTTTACTCTAAGGGAATAAAACGTTTCAGTGACATGGCACGGCGCCTGCAAGGGTTATTATTACCTAATATACGAACATTTGCCAGAAATAGTTGGGAGAGAGAAAGAGGTAGGAGCTACCCGATAGCATTTATTTCTTCTCTTTACATAGATAGAATATTCTTTATTGTACACCAATAGGACAAAAACAGTAAAGGACAACACAAACAAATATGCAAGAGTACAATAGGCGGCCTTATCGCTAAAAAGCAATTTCTTCCAGACAACCTTTGGATGGAATCAAATTATTTAAAAAGGGGTAACGGGAAGTCTATGGCGTACATTAATATATATTTTTTCTTTGCCTAAAGTTTGGTGTCAGGGATTTTATAACTACGAGTAGTCTTATTTTAAGTTTTAGGTATTTTAACATACTTTTTTATGGTTGGGAAATCATCAAATGACTTATCCCGCCATTAGTGTCAGACTTTTACTGACTAAAACCCACCCATCCTTCGGTTGCTCTTTATGTTCCGGCCGCAGTAACTATTAGAACTATTTTAAAATACTCTGGGCAAAGTCCTGCAGTCAGCTTGAAAGGCCCAATTGTTTATCTTCAGCAAAATCATTCGAATTAAAGTGTCTATCGACCAATACGAATCGATTAATAAACCCGACTAAATAGTAATAGGTCGTACCTTTTGGACGGGTCCCATTTTATTTGCCTAAATTCGGTCCTTTCGAAGACAAACGATAGTACCTTAGCGCTAAACGCGTACTACGATAAAAAATCATTGTGAAAAATACTGAAACACACAATTGTGAACAATTTATTTAAGCAGTGCGTGGATTTTAGTGTATTTCTTTTGTTCATATACTTGACATATTTTTTTGCAACGGACTTTTATCGTAGTAGGTGCTATTCAAAAACTCAATCGTTTATACCTAATCTATACTAATACTAGCTGCCACCCGCGGTTTCATTCGCGTTAAAAATGTTAAGGGTAAACAACCCTTGTCACTTAGGGGTATGAAAAAAAAAGTGAGCCGTCACGGGACGCTTGGCAGATGTGAATCATCGACATTATTTTGTAAAAGTAATATGATTGAAAAGAAAAAGCGTGGCGACGCGTCGCCACGGCATGCGTCGCCACGCCAGAAATTTGTTTTACGTGCGGCTATAGATGTTTCACATCAAAATAGATTGTAGCCGATTCTCAGACCTACTAAATATGCATATAAAATTTGGTAAAAATCAGTAAAGCCGTTTCGGAGGAGTAAGGTAACTAACATTGTGACACGAGAATTTTATATATAAGATTATAAACGGGAAAGTGTGTGTGTGTCTGTCTGTCGGTTTAAAGGGATGGACAGTGACATAGGCCACTTTTTGGCTCTTTCTATTGTGAGTAAAGCTACGGGTTAAAGCTAGCATCTATATATTTTAACGACTCAGTGATCGCTGAGGTTAAGACCTTGGCTGTTAAGCTACGTGCCGCGGTTTCAATTCCCATACAGGATAAATACTTGTTCTGGTTCGTAAATTTGAAAACTTATCCACGATGCTCTCAGGATGAACTTAAAAACCTAAAATTCAAAGTTATTTTTTTAATGCGGACGTGCTTTTCAGGTTAATACAGTATTTTCAAGCATTTATTGATTGAAAGCCTATTATACGTTTTTATTATTGGAAAATTAAAGGTTGATTTGTTATGTAAATTTCTGTTACGGTCGGAAACGTATTTTTTCTTATAAAATTACTTGCTAAAGAAACGCTCTCTTCCAATTACTTGGAAATTGGGTTTTGCTTTCAGTCGGCTTTAAATGTTTTTATGTTTATTTTACTACCTTATATAATAATAAAAACAACGCCAGTGTATTATTATGCCACTCTGGCAAATACTTCAAGTGTGGTGATTAACGATCACGAATTTTGTATAACGAGAAATCATCATGTCCTTTTTCGGGTTCCAGACTATAATGTGTACCAAATTTCATTCGAATCGGTTCGGTGGTTTAGGCGCGAAGAAGAGACATACAGACAGACAGATAGAGTTACTTTCACATACTTATAATATTATAAATGGGAAAGTGTGTCTGTCTGTATGTTTGTCTTTCTTTCACGGCAAAACGGAGCGACGAATTGACGTGATTTTTTAAGTGGAGATAGTTGAAGGGATGGAGAGTATCATAAGGTACTTTTTGTCTCTTTATAACGCGAGCGAAGCCGCGGGCGAAAGCTAGTTTATAATATTAGTATGGAAGTATATATTTACATATTATATCCAATATGTAAAAGACTGATATTATAAATACATCTTCGAAACTACTGAGGCTTACGTTGTGAAATTTTGTATCCATGTACCTTTTACGCTGTGAGCTCTAAGAAAGAATTTTCAGAAATTTATCCCTCGAGAGAGTAAAATAAAGAATGTACGTATAAATGGAAATCTGTCTTAAGCATACCCAAGTGAACGCAGCTGGCATGATCTATTTAGTTTAAGTATAAGTTCAGGTCTAGTCATAATGTTTTTTTTTAATACTAATTACACTTTGGGCAGAAACAGAATTTCAAGTCCCTCATGCTCTGTAGAAAGGACCAGATGGATGTTGTGCCTGGTAGGCACAACAGGCATTAGTTTCTTCTAATCCGAAGAAACTATTCGGATTAAGCCCATAGTTTCTTAATCCGAATTTTGTACATATGCCTACGTCGCGTCAAACTCTTACATCGCGATGTAGAATCGTCAGTCCTAGTTTACACGTTCGGCAATAGATGACGCCACTTCAGGAATACCAGAGAAACTTACAAAGTACAAACATATTAATTGATAAAGTAATATCAATACTTGCCTGGTATAGAACTCGCAACCTTATGCATGAGAAGCAGGTATTTTAAACATTGTGACTACGTAAAATACGACACTATTTGCCAACGAAAGTAGCAAAAACGAAAAACCGAAAAAGCACTAAACAAACCGCATAACGTATCTAAATTCAATACGCACTGCAAAAATGAAATAAACGTCAAGCGTAAAAGTTGAAGCGAACCGGGACCACTGTTAAAATATTTGTAACTCTGAAAAAATGAACCATTTCAGTCATCGGGATTCGGCGCTCGGATATCGCGGGAAAAAGCGGGAAATTTGTGTGGGAACACTGTGGCGCGTTACGTCACTCAAGGACCAGTAATCTTTGGTCCTTCGGCACGATGGGTATGATTTAATTGGATAATTTTAAGCAAAAATTGTGCTGTGTTTTTTGTGTTGTTGAAATTAATGACACGGATAAAGAGGGCAGAGAACTTGAGCTTGTTTCAATATCGTCTTTAAAGGTTTTGGTTGCGTTATTTTTTATTTATTCCTTGGAACACAGTGAGTTGCCTATCAGCATAATATTCAACCTTATTTTTAAATAAAATACACAGTTTATCGAGTTGTAACCCAACTCATAAACTTGGAAAGCGAAAACAACCATACAGTTACGTTAAATAGTGTCTATTTTTGGAAGTTCTATTTTAAGTTGTCCAAACTTTCCTCGAAGGTGTGATAAAACCACAAACTGTGACACTTGGTGGAAACGAGGGCTTAACCTTCATGATATTTTGTCACGTTAATCTTTTCAAAACCTATTATTTTTGTGTAGTTCAGTTCTGGGAGAGATCAAATTTAATCTTGTTCGATTTATGTAAAACTAATTTATTTTTTGCTCGTGACTTTATTGACGTCAATATAAAAGTAATATTTTATTTAGTGCCCGTCCTAATATACTTAATGTTATAGAAGGGTACTAAAATATTATTTTATGAAACATAAGTAACCTAATTTACTCCTTATAACATTAGTTACCCAGAGAAAGTCCCAATAATCCAACAGTTTAGGAGAGTAATAAAAAAAACCTGTTATTCAATGGCATTTAAAAAAAACATTCCAATTTTATTTATTTGTCAATCACTACAATCGAATTCATACTTTCCAACCCTCCATTAAAGTCTCAATTTCCCTACACAAAAACATTAGATAACATAGACATAGCATCACTCACATTGTCAAAGTTCCCTTCACGATATCAAAGCGTCTAGCAATACATCATCAAGAATGATCGGCAAAAAGAATTACCATTCACACAAAGAAAGAGTAAGGCTCCGCGCAAACGGGCTACCGACAGCTACCGGTGGCTGTCGCGCGCCACCGCCACATTCGTAACAGTGTCAGAAGCGAGCGACAGCCGGTGTTTGGAAGTCGCGTCATTTTATAACCCGCTCCAGCTGCGCAGTCGATGAACTCCGACACGAAAAGTTTGCAATACGCGCGTGCGATACGTAGAAAGTGTAACGGAAAACTGCGCGAGAAGTGGAGCAGTGCGACAGTGGCGGGTGTTGGCGTTGTGTGGCCCATAGCGACCATTAGTGGCGCGTCGCGGATACTGCTATAGCGAATGGCTGCTACCGGCTACACGTGTACGTCGCGTCTATCCATACTTCCATACTAATATTATAAATGCAAAAGTAACTCTGTCTGTCTGTCTCTTTTTCACGCCTAATCCACAGAACCGATTTGAATGAAATTTGGTACAGAAATAGTCTGGGACCCCAAAGAACATACAATAGTTTTTATCCCGGAAATCCCCCGGGAACGGGAACTATTATTCCACGGATGAAGTCGCAGTCAAAAGCTAGTACAAAGTATATGAAAAAGTGTTTTAAGTGGCTGGCGCTGGCCACTCGTGCTCAGTGGCGCGTTTGCGCGAAGCCTAAACTTATAAAAATATAGTTACGTCTCTTTGTGACGTTGACAAGGGGTTGAAAGGGAGTACAAAGGGGGTTCCTTACCCCGCGTCAGGTGCCTGTCATATAATACGCAAAGTGAGTCAATTGCAAGGATGAACAGTGGGTCGACTGGTCAGCCTAAATATAGCTAGACTATTTTAGACTTCAGAAAGGTTGAGGCGAGAATCTATCGATAATATCGGGGAGTATTTTCAATGAATGCTTCTAGTATGGGTATTAATAATAATAATAATAATGTATTTATTGACAGTAATAATGGTACATGGTTATTTGCAGTACATGAAGGGCTAATACATTCTAGAAACAGAACACAACAAAGAACATGTAGTACATACAAATACTTGGGCGAGGCACTGATCTCCTAGCTAGATCACCAAGTGATCTGTGTTAAGGAGAAACAGATTTCACTCCCTAGTAAAGTAACAATTACATTGCATGTTTTTGAGCTTATAATATGGACCCATTGGGAATATCAATTAGCCACGTGGTTACAAAACAAAAAAAGGAAAGAAAATCAATTTTAAATGAGATAAAACAAGGCATTAGTATTCTAAATGTGTAGTTAATATTATATAGTGTGTTGTGTTGGGTTGTGTTGCGATGTGCTGTGCTAGGTGTGTTTTGTTGGTTTGTGTAACGATGTGCTGTGCTGTGGTGTAGTGTGGTGTGTTGTGTTGAGTTGTGGTGTGGTGTGGTATGTTTTGCTGTGGTGTGGTGTGGTGTCGTGTATTGTATTGTAATGGGGTGTGATGTAATGTGGTGTATTGTAATGAGGTGAGAAAATGTGGTGTGCATGCCAATAAGTATGAGTAAGTACATTAATTAAAAAGTCGAAAGATATGTTTCAGTCTCCTCGTAGGTTTTATCGAGGAGGAATGAACGAAGGACAGTTTTGCTTTTGGTGTAAGGTAAATCATAAATAGGTAAAGTTGCACTAATTTTGTTGTACAAATGTGGACCGAGATAGAAAAAAAATCTTTTAGTAAATGTGAACTTAGGAGGCGGAACAGAGCAAATTATATCTTTACGACGCTTTGTGATTTTAGTGAAAGGTGTTTGTGAGTGTTGGCGAAGAATGGTCTGCAGAATGAAATGTTGTCTTACATTAAGGACGTTACAGTTATGGTATAGTTCTCTGGTTGGATACAGAAAGGGCCGAAACGTTGCGATTTTTAGTATAGCTCTGTGGGCCACTTCCAAAGGTTTGAGAACAGTTTTGGGTGCGCCACCCCAGCAGCTAATACAATATGTAACGATTGACTGGCATAATGCATAGTATACACTGCGTATAACAGATTGCTTAGCAACGTGACGAAGAGTTTTAAATATATACATGAGCTTTCTGACTCTACTTGTGAGTAAACTAATGTGTGTTTTGTAGTTAAGTTGCCGATCTAAGGTTACGCCTAGGTATTTAATATTGTCTACTACGACAATACTGGGACATTGACACGAAGTACCTGAATATGAGTTGTGACAGGAGTGGGCTTTTAGGAGGATCGGAATATTTGGCTGTGAGGTCGATGAGATAGAAAAAGTTATCAGTTTCGTTTTGGCTGTTTTAAGTGTGAGTGTGTGGGAACGTAGCCAATCAAAGGCAGAATTAAAACCATCTTGTGCAATATTCTGAAGCTCGGACCAAGAATTAGCATAAAAAGTAAGGGCAGTATCATCTGCAAAAGACACAATTTTCGAATTATGAATATTAAGGTTGCAAAGGTCATTTATGAAGATGAGAAAAAGTGTAGGACCAAGGATACTACCTTGCGGTACTCCGTAACAAATGGGAAGGTCGTTGCTGGTGTGTTCACCGATTTTTACCATTTGCCGTCTATTTGAGAGATAACTGGCAAAGAGATTAAGCTGCAGCCCTCTGATGCCTGCTCTCTCCAGTTTTAATAGGAGAGTAGAAGTAGGAATGGTGTCAAAGGCCTTGGCGAGGTCAAGAAAAACAGTTAGAACCTTTTTACGATCGTTGATTTTCGCTACAATAAAATCAGTAACTTCATGTACAGCATCACAAGTAGATTTATTTTTTCTGAAGCCGAATTGCTGGGAAGAAATTATTTTATTTTTCTCGAGAAAGCTAACCAATCTTTTGTTAATTAGGCGTTCAAGTACCTTTGACAGAGCAGGAAGTATAGCTATGGGACGGTAGTTGTTAAATGAGTTCCCTTCTCCACCTTTGAAGATAGGGTGAATAATAGCCTTTTTTAAGGCAGATGGGAAGTTACCAGTATGGAAGCAGAGGTTAAAGATGTAGGTTAAGACAGGCGCCAGAGTGCTGCGGTATCTTTTCAATATGGTAGGAGAGATGCCATCGCAACCAGTGGCGGCGTTGGATCTGAGCGAACTAATAACAGTTTCTATCTCATCGTTGTCCGTGTGTTCCAATACAAATGATAGTGTATTTATTGATTAACAAATAACGTATGTGTAGTTTTGTAGGGCAGATATTTTGTGGCAAGTGATTTATTATAGTGGTCATCGTGCTGTAAGAACCTTTATGTGACTTTTTTGATTCATGTTATCTTACCCTTACCTAGTTTATATAGGATACCACTGATATCCCGCGCCTCGGAGATCATGTAAAACTGTTAGTACCGGTTGTCGTTCGTGTATCGTCGATCATCATTACGGGTATTCATGAGCCCAAAAGTCTGATAATCGTTTAACCTGAAGTTATAGAGTAACTAGCTTTTGCCCGCGGCTTCGCTCGCGTTAGAAAGAGACAAAAAGTAGCCTATGTTACTCTCCATCCCTTCAACTATCTCCACTTAAAAAATGACTTCAATTCGTCGCTCCGTTTTGCCGTGAAAGAAAGACAAACATACAGACAGACAGAGAGACAGACACACTTTCCCATTTATAATATTAGTATGGATGACGACCAGCGCAGACGAAAAAAGAACTATCCAAATACCGTGACGTCTGCTGCAATGGATTTGCTCTTTTAATTAGTTAACACCGTCACGTCGAGAAATCAGCGATTTCTTTCAAAAATGAAGCCAATATTTTTTCTAATTGCGTCCCATCGAGACCTATAAATATTCATGGCGGTTTCTTTTGTGTTTTATATATTTAAGACACACTTTAAATTGTTGTAAATAAAAAATAAAATTTAACAGTGTGGTATTTTGTTTTCTTTTTGTGTGAGATGTTGTTTTGTTTAAAAAAAAACTTGCTTCTTTGCACGCAGCTTCACCCGCCGAAATATTAAAACTTTCATATTAAATTGGCATTACTACCCACGCTGTTCTGAGGAAAAGAGTATCGACAGACAGACAAACTAATACCGAAATTATACCTACTATAAGTGTTTTTTTTGTATTGTGTTACGAAAATTTGAAAACCGCTCTAGTTTATGTTAAACTCGCGATCCATCCGAGCTTTGCAAAGGTGTTACAAAGCTTTGCAATCTAGGTTTTTCTTTCCTATAATATGCATGTATTATACTTATAAACGTTCCTATTAAACCATTCTTTCTACAAAAAAATCTGTTTAGGTGTTTCAAAGGTTCATATAAATAGACACCGAAAACGACTTTGTTTTATACTATACTAGCTGTCCCCTGCGGTTTCACCCGCATTTTTCGTTACTTCTCCGCTCCCGTGGGTCGTAGCGTGATGGTATATAGCCTATAGCAGTCCTCGATAAATGGGCTATCTAACACTGAAAGAATTTTTCAAATCGGAAAAGTAGTTCCAGAGATACCCCCTACATACAAACTTACAAATTTTACCTCTTTATAATATTAGTATAGATAGAGACAGACAGCGGTAATCGGCTGATATATTCAGTAATTAACTCTAACAATTTTGTCTCAAAATTGAACACACTGTCAAACTCTTATTCAACATTCTTAACCCAAACGATACAAAGATAAGTATTAAAAGGTATCTCCCCCCGCTCCAAATTAAACAATGACGTCATAACACCCCCACGTATGCAATTGGATGCCAAGTGTCGTCGCCAAATGGCGCCTTCCCTACATCTCGACTGAAAACTGGGATTATCTCCGTTTCAAAGCATCTGGCAATTGTTTTGCAGTTTACTTTTACGAAATTGTGTCTACTGGTGGCTCTTAATGGCTTTTATCTTAATTAGTTCTTTCGTTTAAATGATAATAAATATCTTGGGAGAGCTCCCATACGGCTATCTGATTTCAAAATAGGTAAGGTCTAGCATTATAAATTGAAATGTTAAATGATATTTAAAATTTTAAATGTTTAGTTTGTAGCCCCAACAGGATCAATTACTGTACTTTGTATTTTACTGTGTACTTTAGGTATAAGCCATTATTACACATTATTCACAAATTAATGAATATAAATATAAAATAATTTACACCCTGACACATAACAAACAATTATGCTCACATAAAAATTTCACCTGGCTGGGAATTGAACCCCCGACATCTGACTTAGCAGTCAGCGTCACTGACCACTAGACCAACAGGCCAGTTACAGTCAGCTTATTTTTTACTAGCTTTCGTCCGCGGCTTCGCACACTTCGACAAAAAGTAGCCTATGTTACTCTCCATCCCTTCAACTATCTCCACTTGAAAAAATCACGTCAATTCGTCGCTCCGTTTTGCCGTGAAAGAAAGACAAACATACAGACAGACATACTTTCCCATTTATAATATTAGTATGGACAGTTAGAACTGTAACTCCTAGAGACTATCTTAATGGCTTTTTTTAAAATTATTTGTTTGGTTTAAACGACAATTTATCAAATGTCTGTTTCTATATCTTTCATATACAGGAACTAGTTTATTTACAACAATTATAATGATGGTATTGGGTGAATATCCCGGAGGTGAATTTTGCGTGTCCACGTTGAGAATCAAGGTGTTAAATTGTAGGATTTTTCTTATGTTTTTTTATAGTGAACTACGGAGCTTGGTTCAATTAGGGCCACATATATTTTTGTATATATGTCTACATATAGGCAGAGAAAAAAAAATATCCTCTAAAATTTAAGTTTGGTGGCCTGTCCCAGTTCCATTTTTTTATACAATTGCATTCATCTAGGTAACAATTTAAGCAAAGATCAAAAATAATAGATTTCGTTAGTATGTGCATTAGATAAATAATTAAAAAACATATAATCCATGTTAAAAAAACAAATTTAAAAGCCCAGGACATTCGATTAAAGTTTGTCCAAGCAAATATGTAAATTTTGGTACCATTTGTTCAACTTACAAAATCATGAAGTTTCGTGCATATGCGATCAATTTAATTTAATTATTTCACCTAATCTCTATCGTGTGCCGGCGCTTGTGATGAACAGTGTGTGATTAGTGCTGAGATCTCCCGACAAAAACGTAATCATCATGTTGGGTGGCACGGGGGACAAGAATTGTTCAATTTTGGTGGATCGATTTACTACTGATTTTTAAGTGTTTTAGATATTAAGCTGTACGTTATATGTAGTGATTTGGGTTACGCATTAGTTAATAATATCATTTGAATTGTAACTCTAAACCCCTATTTTTAAAGATTTTATTTATGCCTGGTCTCAATTTTGGTGGTTCAAGTTTGGTGTTTTTGGTGGCATTTTTACGTCACCAAAATTGAAAACGACCCACCAAGTTTGAAATGTGTATTTTTTGTACGTGGTTTGTACCTTTTGAGCCAGTTTTAACGTTACAAGATAGTTTAATTAATAAACTGATAAATGTTATATAATTAGCAGTTCTTCTTCTTAATCGTGCACTCTTGACAGAGTGGTCGTGATCATGGAAAGTCCTTAGTAGCTGCCCTTGCGATTTCTCTTCACTTTTTTCTATTAGTGGCGTTCCTCGCGTACTCCACGATTGAGCTGGATGTTACTGTTTATAGCATCAGTCCATCTGGTTGGTGACCGACCACGAGGACGCTGCCCCTCTATTCTCCCTTGCACCACTAATCGCTCCATTGAGTCTTCGTTGTGGATAATGTGGCCAAATATTGTGAGTGATCTTATTTGCACAATCGAAGAAAGTCTTTGTTTGATGGATACATTGGTGCGGTGCACAGTCCAGCTTATTCTCAGTAGTCTCCTCCAGCACCACATTTCCAACGCGTCTATTCTGTTGCGATCTCTTTGACGAATTGTCCACATTTCCGCTCCAAAGAGAAAGATAGGAAAAACTATGCACCGCATCAGCCGAACCTATGTGCTAGCTGTATTTTTGGTTATGCGCCTGTCTTTCCAAATCTTTTTGAGCTTTTAAACAGCTGAACATGTCACAGCACATCTTTCGTATTTCTTCCTCACAACTCCCAGTGTTGGTAATGGTAGAACCTAAGTATATGCAGCTCTGGACAACTTCACAGTTACCTATGCTGTTGATCTCAGGTCGGTTACCGGTTTTGTGATCCACAATTATCGTTTTTGTTTTCTCACGGTTTATAGCGAGTACAAATTCGAGACTGGTACGTTCTCAAAGTTGTAGATTGTGTTCTATGTCAGGCAGGGTGGAAGCCAGAAGAGTGGTGTCGTCAGAGTACCTGAGATTTGAAATCATGAGACCACCCACCGATATCCCTTTATCCCATTGATTCAGTACCTTGCGCACAGCGCATGATGTACTCTGTGTATATGTATGTTGAACAATAACGGGAACAGAAAGCCTTGCCGGTGACCCACCTGCTTCTTGAAATTCGCTGAGTCAAATAGCAGTTAGTAAAACCTATTTTAAAGGTATATTATATATATTAAAGAGGAGTCTTACCGCCGCTATTACGGCGTGCCCAGCCTTGGGTTGCGACAGTTGCTGTCTCCATTCCGCCATGAAATCTCGCTGGAGCTCTGTGCGCCGCGCCACGATTAGTTGCGGCAGCGGGTCGACCTTGTCCCGACGTTGCACTTGCACGCGCCACTGGTACGTGTGTGCAAGAACTGTCGCCTCGAGATCCCACTGCGGGATCCCACGGGCAAAGAGGCTCGCGCCTCGCAAGAAATCGTGCGGTGTCCCCGCGCCATCTGAATCGCCATGGGACTTGTCTGGGACGCCGTCAGAAGCCGGGCCGGAGCCAAGGCTAGATTGGGCGCCCACACCGGAGCCCCGAAGAGGGCCATGGAACGCACGACCCCCGCGTAGAGCCTATGGCAGGAGGCGTTTAGACCACTCAGATTGGGCAGAAGCCGCTTGAGGACAGCCCCAGTCCTCGCCAGTTTAGGGACCAAACGTCCAGAATGCTCCGTGTAGTTCTATTGATTGTCGAGGGCAAGTCCCAGGCACTTCATCGTCGACTCGACACCGATGTGAACCCCTCCCACCGTTAACTGAGAGTCTCGGACTTGGGCAGGACCACCTCGAATCCCAGATGATGATCCTGTCCACGACTGTTGCAACTCCTACTGACATGAAGTCAGCCGCCGCCTGGAACGGCCTTTCCTGTGCTAGGACAAGCGTGTCGTCAGCGGAACACACTACGCTGACACCATTGCCCCATTACTGGTTCTCCAAAATTGCTCTGAGCAAATGAACCTTAATGTGACTAAATTAAGGCTCATTTGCTCAGAGCAATTCAATTTTGGTGTACTGATTTTAAATTTTGGTGGGCACTTCTAATTTTGGTGGGCGGTTTTCAATTTTGGTGGCGACACTAAACTTTAAACTAAGATATCTCGAAAACTTATCGAGTTATCTTAGTCCCTCTTGAAAATCCTTTTAGCTTTGACTTACTACTTTTATACTAAAAACTTATTTTTCACAAAAACTGAAGAAAAAACTTCGCCACCAAAATTGACAGAAAATGCACTTTGTTGATATTGACCCTATTGTGGTTTTACGTAAGTTTGTCTGTTCGTGCTTTAGATAACATCTTGGTCGTTTATTACGAAGCAACAAAGATTTAAAAGATAATTCTAACTTTCTAACATTTAAATAAGATTTATACGCCAAATCGAAAACCTGGCTGCATAAAAATAAAAAGGTACTCAAAAGATAGAAACAAGTGCAATTTCAGAAGTCGGTAGCTTTGCTTCTGTTTCATAAACTTCTAAAAATGGTCTTGTTTCCTTCTTTTAAAATTACAGTTTTATATGGATTCGGGTTCTTCGTTTTTTTTGTTAAAATAATATGGGTATATTAATTTTAAAAAAGTCACTTCTACAACTGTTTTAACTTTTAATTTTTTTTTAATGTTGCTGTACACTTAAAATATAATAATAATTATGTTCTGTACACTAAGCGTATTTAAGGGACTAAAAAATACCTGTAACACCATATATACCTATACTCTTCCTATACCGTACAAATATTTACCCCGTGCGAGAATCAAACCTGCGCACAACGCAGCAGCCAAGCGCAAAATTTCCTTCACCGATCTCTAAATCTCTCAAGCCTTTTTGCAACTAGGTTAGAGTCGAATTTCAATCTTATTGGATCCAGATAAATAGCAGTACCTATTTACATGAACCAACTGCCGACTTCCAGAACTGGGTAAATTTACAAAGTACAATATGTATTGGAGAAACCGACTACAAGTCAGCTTCCAGTCTAACGAAGAGATTAAATCCATTTTAAATAATTATTATAAATGTGAAAATGTGTCTGTTTGTCCTGCTTTCACGGCTAAACATCTGAACCGGTGTAAATGAAATTTGGTACAAAGATAGCCCATAGCTTGAGAAAGGACTAGGATAGCTTCTATCCCAAAAATCCTCGGAAATTACGTGGGTATCCACGGGGGACAGCTGGTCAAATATATAAAATCAATATACTATTTCAATAGTAGTTCAAAGATTGATTTTTGGCCTGTAACGTCCAACTTTTTACACAATTTCCATACGAAAACTGTCGATGTTGTCAAATATCCAGTCGATGAATAGTCATTGAAACAATTGCAGAAGTTAAGCCCTAAGGCAGTTGAATAAAAATATTTCTCATGAAGTAATTACGGACCTGAGGGCCTAGCCAAGTGGCATTCTAGAATAGAAAACGAAAACGAATAGATTGTCAAATGTTTGGAATTGACATAAGCTTTCCCTAAACAATTTGACATTTCCATACATTTGACAATCGTTTTCGTTTCGCTATCTATTCTACAATGCCATTTGTCTAGGTGGGCCCCCTATAGCGAAAGCGTCAATTCCATACATTTGACAATCTATTCGTTTTCGTTTTCTATTCTACAATGCCACTTGGCTAGGCCCTTAGATCTCTACAACCTGGTAAACCTATGAAGTACTTACTATATGTATTGGAAAAATCATTTACTACCAGTTTAGAAAAGGCAATCTTTTGGAAAGATAACCGCTAAGATATGGCAAATTTTCCACGCAATAACTCCAAAGGGTGTATAAAAATGGCTGCGATAAACAAAGAGATGGGTTGCGTCGTCGATAACTATTAGTCAAGCAGTTTCTTATACTAGCGCTATAGCTCTCATGTCAAGGTGAAAAATACTTCTGTCTGTTTGTTTGTGAGCGTTAAATGGCTATCGAAATGGCTCCTCCGATTCTGATGGCCAAATATAAATACTTATGTAAAAATTGGATTTTCATAAAATTAATTATTTATTACTAGCTTTTGCCCGCGTGGAATAATGGTTCCAGTACCCGGAAGATTTCCGGGATAAAAACTCTTCCCCGGGATAAAATTCTATGTCCTTTCTCGGGCCCCAGACTATATCTGTATCAAATTTCATTTAAATCGGTTCAGTAGTTTAGGCGTGAAGAAGAGACAGACATAAGTTACTTTGGCATTTATAATATTAATATGGATTAAAATTTAAGCTTTAGTTTTGCTGCTTTGCTACCATATTACATGGCGTGAGGTTATGTAAAGTCTGTTTTAATTTGACGCACGCATTGTCGATAGTCAAGCAGTTCTTTTTACTAGCTATAATTCTATGTGGGAAGGTTAGCATCTGTCCTTTGTTTAAACGCATATAACTTCTACTTACAAATACATAAAATGTGTTTTTGTATTGTAAAAGTATCAGCTATTTAGTAAACGCATGAGAAATCGCTAACGGTAAATATGTAAAAAATATTTCGTCGTTCCGTTTGTCTCGACAAAATCACGAAACGGCTGGCCTTTTGAAGGACTAACAAATTTTTTTACAAATTT
Organism: Athetis lepigone; assembly: GCA_033675125.1. NCBI lineage: Eukaryota > Metazoa > Arthropoda > Insecta > Lepidoptera > Noctuidae > Athetis > Athetis lepigone. Next base: position 13,320,533 of record CM066221.1, read on the forward strand.
TGTTTTTAATGAATTTACAATACACGCCTAGTATAACGAATAAACTCAATTATCAACGTATTATCATTAAGTAACATAGGCTATATTTAGAACCCGGGCGAAGTTGAGACGGGCCGCTACTTAAATATATACTAAGAGACGGGTTGGGAGCCTTCCGATCACTATTAGGGACTACGCACTACGCACACTTATTCAGCTCTATTCAGCTTATGTCCGTAGAAAACAATGATTTTCTATGAAGACGCGTACGCGTCCGTTCAGCTTTCCGCGTCCGTTCAGCTTCCGTACAAAATAAATAAATAAAATAATAAATAAATATCCTCGGACAACTCACACACGGTCATCTGATCCCAAACTAAGCAGAGCTTGTACTATGGTAACCAGACAACTGATAAACATACTTATATATTTTTAAATACATACATAATATATATAAATTTATTTATTTATTTAAAACTTTATGTACAAACACCGTACAAAGGCGGACTTAATGCCTTAGGCATTTTCTACCAGTCTACCTTAGGGTGATGCAGAGACAAAACATAGTAGGTGCAAAAAACAGAATAATAACAGGAAGTTAAAAATAAATATATATATATTTAAATATACTACATAAATAAATATATAAATACATATATACATACATACTATATATACAAAGTGGAGAGAGATATAAATAATAAACCAATACATGAAGAAATACAACAAATTAACTGTGAGACGAGTCTGCCAACTCCTTAAGTAAATGTTCTCGAGCTTTATAAATCACACCCAGACACAGAACAAACATTCGTGCTCATCACATAAAGTTTGTCCTGGGTGGGAATCGAACCCACGACCTGCGGCTTAGCAGTCAGGGTCACTAACCACTAGACCAACAAGCCCGTCAAAAATCTTTGTTTTATATGGGAATAAGCTGAATGGAGCTGAATAAATGTGCGTAGTCCCTTAGTCAAGGTTTCTTTTACTAGAGCTATAACTCTATGTGGAAAGGAAAGCATCTGCCTTTTATTTTTAACTCATCTAGCTTTTACGCGGAGAATAGAAATAAATAAAATCTCTTCGTTTGTCCCTGTTAAAACTAACCATTATGTGCTTGATGTGGTCTCCTGTATTTGAAGGGGCACAAGTAATTTAGTCTTTTTTGCACTAATATCACGAATGTAACTGTGTAAACTTTGTTCTCTTTACCAAATAAATATATAAATCAATCTCAAAACGACTAGATTAATTTCGGACAAATGAAAAAATGTACAAATTGAATATTCATTTAATTTAAAATAATCAGCTTTAGCTTTCCCGTCGTTTTCACCCGCGTAAATCCTTAAAAATTTTGGTAACTGATCCGCTCCTGCGAGTCAGAAGCGTGAGGTTATGTAAAGTATGTTTTATTTTAATACATAAGCTATATCACTGTAAGGTTTCATTGACGCAACAACATTCACACATACATACATACACAATTTCAGTTTTATAATAGACTAGCTTTTGCCCGTGGCTTCGCTCGCGTTAGAAAGAGTCAAAAAGTAGCCTATGTTACTCTCCATTCCTTCAACTATCTCCACTTAAAAAACCACGTCAAATCGTCGCTCCGTTTTGCCGTGAAAGAAAGACAAACATACAGATAGACAGACACACTTTCCCATTTATAATATTAGTATGGATACAAGATTGACATAATGACTCTTAATAGGATTAACTTTTGCCTCAAAAAGACAAGAAAATATATTTCATTTTGACGAAAAATATGTTTAATTAAAAAGCAGGCTATTAATCTTATGCTAGATTAAAAATCTGTGTAGTCAAGGCTGTGTAGACAAATTACAGTTTGGGATGAAAACATAGGCATCTATCTCTTGCTGAAATATATTTGACTTAAATTGATGGTTCCTACGTCATGGCTTATTAAAAATGGTTTCAGAAAAAAAATAGAAATAATGTTTGTTCTGCGCATAATTGGGTAGTTTCCACCATTAACCAATAAATGTTAGACACAATTCCTATAAAACCTCTATTAATTTCAGCCTAATAAATTCGGTTCATTTTCAATTTGCTATAAAATTTGATTTTTAGTTGTTTTGAAATCAATAAATAGATAGTCAACTGAGTTATTATTTTAGTGACGTCATAAATCGCCATTGCCATACTAAATCTATTGGAGAATGGCGTTTTGACAGCTCATAAAAAATACGTCAATTGATAATGGTGGAAACTAGCCTATTGTTTGTTCTGTGTCTGGGTGTTATTTAACTATAATATGTATGTATTTAAAAAATTATATAAGTATGTATATCAGTTGTCTGATTACCATAACACAAGCTGCTTAGCTTGGGATCAGATGGCCGTGTGTAAAATGTCCCAGGATATTTATTTATTATTAATGTTTTGTTGGCTAAAAATTCCAGGCTTCAATTTTATTTTTAGTGTTCCTATAATGTTAAACTAGATTATGTTATACCTTGTAACGAAACCACTGCCAACGTAGTACTAGAATTACGAGAATAAATCATTTCTAATCTAAAATTCATGTCCTATAGTAGCTACGTGTTGTTACAAAATCTTTATCCTTCTTCTTAGACACAAAACAGTTAAAAATTTAGTCCTTACAGACGAACAACTTTTTCGACGAAAAAATTATCTCCGAATAAATTGTCGCCTCCAATAAAGATTTACTAAACCAGAACTTGCTTGATATTAAGCATAATTAAATTAACTTTGTCATTTCTTCTTTACGTCGGCATAAAATTTTATTTAATAGGTCAATAATATTATTGATTGTTAATTTTGTTTAAATTCTTACACTTCAACACCTAAAACACACTAGACGAACACTGAACACAGAAACAGCACAGTGTATTGTTTATAATATTTTTGTTTTACGAGAGCACGGCTCTCGTGCATGTACGCGGCTCGCCTTGCCCACGGCCGGCGCCTAACTGCCGCTCGCCCAGCTAGGCGGGACGAGCTACGTAGCAAATAACCAAAGGTCCTTTATCCCGACGACCTTTTTGTACCGCTGAGTTATTTTCTTTGACATCAATAATAGTAATAATAGTAAAATCTTATTAATACCGCTGTTAATATTCGGTGTGTTTGCGAAGATGTAAAGCTAAGGTTGGGCTGGTTGGACCCTCATTATTTAAGCGAATGTCTTCATTAGGTTTTTGGGGAAATAATTGAGATGTCGTGGCGGTACTAGGAAGAAATATTAGTTGTTGACGGGGAGAAGCTGAACTGTTTTATTGTAGTGTTTTCTTAGTTTTTCTTTTGTTTGTGTGACATATTTTTCTGTAAGTTTGTTACAAGTCTTCTGAACTTCGTTTTATTTCTGAATTCTTATGAAATACTAGCTTTTGCCCGCGGCTTCGCTCGCGTTAGAAAGAGACAAAAAGTGGCCTATGTTACTCTCCATCCCTTCAACTACGTCCACTTAAAAATCACGTCAATTCGTCGCTTCGTTTTGCCGTGAAAGAAAGACAAACATACAGACAGACAGACAGACAGACACACTTTCCCATTTATAATATTAGTATGAATTTCCTTGTTCTTGAAAGTAATTATCTGTGAGTTTAACCTTGAAGTGTATGTGTGTATATTACGCGCGAACATTTATCTTTATAACGATCGATACGTAAAAATGTATGCATTAACTGGTCTGTATAAATCTCCGTCGGTAATTATAGATGAAGTGAACTTGAGGTGAGTGAAATGAATATTTAAATGGAACATTGAAACGTAATTTGACAAAGACAATTATTTAAATCAGTAGTATATACCAAAATGTCATTCTGTTGGGAGAAATATGGACAAGAAACTCTATACATTTATTTTTGGTTTTTATTGTTTCTATTATAATATTCTTTAATTACAATGATTTGTGTAGGTGTAAAAATGCTGCTCTAGATACAAAATCAGTATTATTCAATGACATCACATTTATTATTTACCTACATTGTTTTCACATAGATATTTAGCACGAAAATTAATGTAACCAAGATTTAGTAAAACATGTTTTTTTTTTTAAAAGAGTGTCCGTGGAGTTTCTTGCCTGTTCTTATCCATAGAGATCTACGCTTTGGAACAGCCAATTAGCGTCACTTTTCTGACTGACCGACCGACTCTTTGACTATTCATAAGTGCCTATAAATGGTCTAAGTGAAATAAATGCCTTAAATTTTGAATTTTTTTTTTGACATTTAAGTCACTACATAGTATAAAACAAAGTCGCTTCCGCTGTCTGTCTGTCCTAATGTATGCTTAGATATTAAAAACTGCGCAATGGGTTTTGATGCTTTTTTTTAAGATATAGTAGTAGACTAATCTATACATTTCCATTATTTTTTATCCTTTTTCATAATTAATTTGTCTAAATAACAAAATTAAAATGTTACTGTAGAAATAAAATTAAAATTACAATTGCACCACACGTAGCATGTTATGTTGTAGTAATAAGTGGATAATGATGTTAGTTGTACAATAAGCAATAGTGTTAATATTTATTTAAGTAATACATATTGTACCGCTGTTTTTTATCCCGAAATAAAATAAAATAAAATAAAATAGTGATTCCAGAGGAAGGTTTGTATGCATAATACCTACATGCATAAATATTTTAGAAGGGAAAAGCCAAGATTTTTAAAAATTTGTAACACTCGAGTGAAGCTTGGTCGAATCGCTAGTTAATTTTACCTACTTATGAAAACAAGACATTGACATTTTTATAATAAGCATTTCAGTATGAAATTGGTTCATAACAATTTCACTCCACCAAATAGCCCGGGTGTAAAGAGAAGTGTTAAACAAACACAAAGTTATTATAAACCCTATGATTGAGACATTACCCCTTAGTTTTGTTTGTTCGTTATGTAAGCAGAGCTCAGGCCCACAATATTTAGAATGAAAGGTTCAATTCATCCCTATCATGAAGATAGGGCTGTTGACGTCAAAGTAGGACAAACAAATAAATTTTACGCATTTGTTTGTTTGTTTGCAAAAGAGGGGTTCTTCCCTACCCTATTTCCTACGTGAGATTGTGGTACCATATATTTTAATCTTAGGGAACATGTTATTCTCATCAAAGTAAGTCATATTGAGTGGAAGTTATTGTGGAGTAATGGCTGGTGCTTATTGGGTAAAAAAATCACTATTTGTAGTAGTAAATACATACGATATGATACGGATGCATACTTTTACAATATCTTGGTCACATTAAAAGTTTTGAAATAATATTTATTGACAAGTTGTTTAAAATGCTTACAGTGTTACGAACAATTAAGCCGAAGCCTAAAAAGTGTTCCCAAGTGGTTGAAACGAAAAAAAATACCATTTGACTATGAAGCATTTGGCTATGTTAAATGAGTTTATACTCGTATATCCTTTATTTTTGTAATATAAGTCAAACGCTTTAAATCCGCACATATTCATAATTACACTTTCATTCTATTCAATGTTCTAGACACACTGCTAATTAAATATCAAAACTCATCCAAGATATATTGGCAAAAATATCTCGGATTTCTAAATCCAAACAAATCATACATATACATACATTTTGTAAATAAGTATTCTTTTCCTGAGCGTTATTAATCTTGCTTTTTGACAGATCACAACGTCAGAAAAAGATTTTTATTTTAAGATTTCCTTACAATTGTCATTCACAATACTTACATCAATCACAGGAGAACAATGAAATCTTACAAACATAACACAAACATAGTCGATTCTTCAAACAAAGGGATCCAGACTAAGTATATAAACTAGATATGTATTAGTCGGATACATAGGATTCCGTACTCATCTTATTATAGGTGAGTGACCTGATACAACCGCGAGCGCAAGGGTGTCCTTTTTAAAGACTTTGAGAGTAGACTTTATTTGTTTTGTTTGTTAATTTTACGTTTATTTGTAGAGAGGGGTCTTTTATATTGTTTTATTATTATTCACATTTTTATTGGTAACATGAGTGCCTATATTTTAACACACCTTTCACGGAGTATATAAAATGATCAACTGACTGACTGTTGATATACCAACGCACAACACAAACCAGTAGTCCTATATACATGATACTTAAAGAGTGTGGTATTTGTGAAGAATAAATAGCCACTAAGAAAGGTTTTTTGGAACTTCGACCCCTGAAGAGGTAAAATAATGGATGGAACTTCCATCCACTATTTTACGATGATTTTTCTCTAGATTTAGAAAAAGAACCGCATCGCTGATGAGCGGGGTCCGTGGCAGCATCAACACTGTCCTCAGAACGTTAGCGTGCAAAATAAACGGTCCGTTTACTGTTTACTGGGCAAGTGTTCCCTTACTCAGAAATAGGAAATAGCCTGTATAGACCTCCTGATCTTGATTTTGTATTAACAAATTACTAACACCCTGTTATTTGTATTTTATGTGTTCTACTAAGAACCCTACTAACGTTTTATATTTTATTATTTTTTAAAAATGTATGGACCTATGTATGAAATAAAGATATATTATTATTATTTACCCCGGATGCCACTTCGAGCAAAACCGCTCGAAAATTGGGTTTCTTTTTTTTTTTTTGGTGAGTGGGAAATCATCCAATGACTGCTCCCGTCCTGGGTGCGGCGGGAGGGCGTGTCAGACTCTTACTGACTAAAACCCAATCATGTTCCTTCGATTGCCCTTTATGTTCCAGGGTCACGGTAACCACTATAAACATTCCGCAACCCCGGCAGGCGTTGGCCCTGTTGGGCCCCTTCCTGTGCTGACTCCTTCTCTTTGAGGCGCGCGTTTTAATTTATGATTTGTTGTCATAGTGGCATTAGAAATACACATAATGTAAAAATTTCAGTTAACCATTTTTATCCAAGGGTTCCGGAGATATTATTTTTTTCTTTTTTATTATAAAAATCCATATTTTATTACAAATTTAGTTGCATTAAAAAAAAGAAACATCTTTTCTTTTCCTGAATTCTGTTTATAAGTGCTGAATACTAGAGCTATCGTGAATAAATGTGTATTTTAAGTACATTTAAAGAAAAAGCAATTTTACTCTATTTTTAATCCAATTGTTTTACATTATCTGCAAATTCAAAAAAATGGTTAAAATTGTAGTAGGTTATAGTAAATTATCTGGTAAATCGAATCCTTAACGCTGGACCACTATTTACGCCACACCCTGTATATTACAGTAACATATAGACACGAAAGACGAGAATGGTCAGAGAGTAGCAGGGTCCAATCGGCATCTTTCAGGCGCCTACGGTACCCTAAAAACGAAATTCAAAAGATAAATCACAAAGATCCTTTTGCCATCTGTCTTTTTTGTCATGTGTAATAAATATTAGATTTTTATAATAAGCATTTCTTGGAGATAAAAATTAGATTTCTACAGCATGGTTGAAATCAAACACGTTTTTGTGGCGATATTAAACTTTTGTTCATGACTTTTTTCTAGGTATTCCGAACACGTTTTTAATACCAAGAATGTGTTGGAAACATAATGTATGTTATCTCGAAACGTTAAACTTACGAAAAAATAATGGCCGTTTGTTTTTGGAAAAAGTTAATAAACGCGAAGGTTTTAGAACATGAATTTAAAAGGCAAAACAATCAAATTCATTTTTTTCATCTGTTTCGTTTTACGTATCTCCGCAGAATAAATCTACTACTACTAGCTTCTGCCCGCGGCTTTGCTCGTACTAGAAATTGACAAAAAGTAGCCCATGTCATCCATCCTTTCAAGTATCAGCCAAACCAGATTCAGCTGGGTACCAGTGTTATACGTGAGGCACCTGCTTATCAGACCTTTACAACCCAGTAACTGGGTGACACCATACCCCTTGGTTAGACTGGTCAGAGTTAACCCGTAACGACTGTTTAAGTTCTACAAATGACAACCGGGACCAACAGCTTTACGTGCTTTCCGAGGCATGGGATGTCACTGATGTCTGTGATGGCCAAGATACACTTTAGAAAGTACATAATTATTATAAATTTAAAAAGTTACATTGGTACTTGCCCGGATTCGAACCCACAACCTCTTACACCAGAAGCGCGTGCCTTATCCACTGGGTCATAACGACATTTATTTTTATTACTTATATTTGAGCATACATCATCGAATATGTCCATCGTTTAACCTGCCCTAGTGTATACTCTACTACAAACCCCGACATTGGTCTCTAAAGACCAAAAACTTTTAGTACAAATGTTCTAATGTACAACATTAAAGTCAGCAAAGTGAAGTCAGCACTCTTCTCAAGACATAACTCAGAAAGACATTTGTCTGTGTCTGGAAAGCTGATGTAAGATATAGGGATACGTATGTGGATAAATGTAAAGATAGATAGGACTAAAATATTAGGAAAGTTTAGTTAGGTGTTAAAAAGTAGGTCTTGTGGTTAGTAACCCTGACTGCTAAGCCGGAGGTCATGGGTTCGATTCACACCCAGGACAAACTTTGTGTGATGAGCACGAATGTTTGTTCTGTGTCTGGGTGTAATTTATCTATAATATGTATGTATTTAAAAATATATAAGTATGTTTATCAGTTGTCTGGTTACCATAGTAAAAGCTCTGCTTAGTTTGGGATCAGATGGCCGTGTGTGAGTTGTCCCTGGATATTTATTTATTTATTTATTTCTCTGGGTACAGTTGTTTGGGCTGCACAATCTTTTATTTTTGTATAAATCAATAATTGACAGTCACTTTACAATTTTATATATAGATTAGTGGTCGGGTTGTAAAGCGGTTTTTGCACTAAAACCTACTGTTTTAACGATTTATTTCTATATCCAAAGGCATAGTAATAACATAAATACAAAAAGATTTAATTTCTCTTCCAGTATTTAGACTTTCGAACAGTAATTTAATAATAAAGTTTCCATCTACATAAAATCTTTGTTTTTTTTTCAGCTAGGTTCAATAACCAAAATAATTTGTAAACAAACAATTCTAGTCATCTAAACTAGCTTAGAATACAACATACATTACCAGAAACATTTGAACTGCAAACTCCAAACCAAACACCGATCACATAAAATATAACAAATAAAACAAAAGCAAGCTAAACGCGCCAAAATTAATCGAATTTTATACAAACATTAATTAGCGATTCTCGATGAACGGTAGTCCATTCGACGTGAGCACACAGAATCGGTGACAAACATACAAACATCGCTGTAGTTAGCGATTTAATCAGATAGCGGTGTTTGAACACGCCGCGGAAATCGTTTGTGGGTACGTTTGCTGTTTATTTATTCCTTTGGCAATGCTAAAGGGTTTTATGTAGTTTTGTGTGAATAGGTGAATAGTTGAATTGTAACTGAATAATGAGGTATGATGTAGAGGAATGTAAAAGAATTTGAATTTACACTTAACGTACCGTGAAGTTGTAATACGGTATTTGACACCATCATGAATTGACGTACTTTTTTATGAGCTGTTAAAACCCGATTTTCCCGAAAATTAAAAAAAAACCGAAATAAAAACAAAGTTTTATGGTTGAAACGACTGTGTATGTTATTTATTATGATTTATCTAGTCTCAAACTTTAGGTAAACATCGACGAATTACTTATTCCAAATAACATTTATTTTAAATGTATTTAAGTGTTGTCTCGAAATTTTGGGACAGATGTCTCGGAAAAAAATTAGTTCTAAGGAAGTCTACGTTTCTTGTCTCTGTTCTTCGAAATTTAGGCAAATAGGCACCACCTATTCCTATCACTGCTTATGACGTCACAAGTTAGCAATCCGACTGACTATTTATGAGTTTTAAAGCAAACATGGCCAGAGAAAGAATAAAGGTGTAACCTATTAAATCCCGAAAATCTTACGTGAACGGGAATTACGCTGGAACACTTAGTTATCTTATACATTAATTTTTATCATTTTTTCGCGCAACAACTAGAGAAAAAATAAAAATGTAAATAAGAACATTATAAAACGTTAAATACAGTCATAATTTTGAGTTTGAGTTTAACACAAAGGACAACATCACGCTAAGACCCACGTGACGTGTCTAGTAATCAAAGAATATTTACAAAGCAAGAACGAAACCTTGTTGCAGCGCCAGTAACGTAAAAGCGAAAATAACTGTCTGACTGTTACGATTTTCATAGATACGGTAACTTGAACAAAAGCAAACACAATGAAGACTAGGTTTTATGTGCATAATGTGCATCTTCGATAAGCAGCATTCATGAGGACAAAGTCGCGATCAAAGGCAGCCTGTGTCTCAAAAGACCATTACCCAGATGCTATCATAAATTTTATTTCATAATGGTATACAATAGAACAGAAAGATATACAATGGTTTAGATAATATTTAAATAAAATAATAATATAAGGGACGAACTTTTTGGTAAAAGTCAACACTCAGCCGAAACTACGAGTATTAAATAAAATTAATGTTTAAAGTAACTAATTTTAATTTATCTTTATTACAGACACAAGTCCATACGTTAATATAGAGATAGTTTGTTGGATTGTTAGTAAAACTAAAAAAAAAACAATAATTTAGTGTTAATTCTAATATCTTTTTCAGTGTAGGTGTACATACACTTGTCCGTTAAAGTAGATTGAGGTACGCTATTGTGGCGCAACATATGTGTCCTTAGTTGTGTGCCCGCGAACTGACGGCAGCAATAAATGTGTTTGTGTTACAAATATAGAGCCACAATTTTCAGATAAAAATGTATGCCTGCCTAAAAAGAGGTTTACACGGATCGATTTGCGATAATCGATTTATAAATCGCGCTTGCGGATTTGGGTACCTGCGATCTAGCTGCATTTGCTGCAAGACGGCCGATTTTCACCGTGCGGTCGTGGGTTCCATTCTCACCCAGGACAAACTTTGTGTGATGAGCAAGATTGTTTGTTCTGCGGGTGTAACTTATCTATATTAAGTATATATTTATGAATTATATAAAAATGTTTATCAGTTATCTGGTTACCATAGTACAAGTTCTGCTTAGTTTGGGATCAGATAGCTGTGTGTAAGTTGTCCAAGTATATTTATTTTTATTTTATTTATTAAATTGAACGGCGGATGAAGCCGAAGAAAACAACCAGTACAGATAAAATACAACTATGTAAAATAAGTACGTACGTCACACATCTACCATTAAATTTATTGTATGTTATAGTTGCGTCATTCGGACACGAATCACCATAAAACAAGCGAAACGTCGTGGTTCAGGATTTTAGTCGCCAGTAACGTCGGGTGATACAATGTGTATGTAGATTGAGGAGTGTGTCGTTAAATCTTGCTAATGATGACGGTTTTTGTATATGTATAATGCTAGTTTTGTCTGCGTGAATATCAGTTATCGATGGTTACGAATTCAGATAAAAAGTTGCTTATGTCCTTTCTTGGGGCTTAAGCTTACACCGTATCAACCTTAGGCTGCTTGAAGTAAACCTATACATCATTACGTCATTTAACATAGTAAAATTGTTAATTATAATATATATGACTAGCTTGAGCCCGCAACTTTGAGCGCGTGAATTTAGAAGCCTCCATTTCCTTTTTTGACCACCTTAGGGGATGAAATTCCAAAAACCCGTTCTTAACCTTCGAACACACGTGATTCGAGACACAATAGAAAGACAATAGCAGCGCGACAGCTGGCTGTCGCTGGATACATTGACTTCACAGAGAAATTTTGATTTTGGTGAAATTGCGTAGTTTTTCCATTCCAAAGTGCTTGATTCATTAGGCAGAACATAAGCTACTTACTCTTTTTAACCTGCAACTTTACAATTTATCCGCGATGAATGAAAACGTAGACGATGTCACAGGCAATACCTAGTTACATAATAAAGTACATAAAGACACATACCGTTAAAAATCACGCATTATTTCTCTGGATGTTGACAACAGTCACCATTAATTATCGTACCAGCGCCATCTATCGGCGGTCGATGACAGCTCGTTATGTGACACCCGATCTGTTTGAGATCTGATAGGTAATTAATTTGTTGACGTTGACTACATGTTTTATTAGGTTAATGTGTATGACGCAAGTGGTGTCATAATATTAGCAAAAAATAATGGGTAAAATGGGTACTTCAGATTCGAAGTTCACTACGTTCGATGGGTATAAAGTTTAGTGTACTTAATCAAATTCCAAAACATTAAAATCTGATTGTTTTATTTATTTATTTATTATCTATATAAATAAAAATGAATTGATGTTCGTTAGTCTGATTAAAACTCGAGAACGGCTGGGCCGACTGAGCTGATTTTGGGTTTAAAATGTTTGTCGTAGTCCAGGGTAGGTCTAAACGGTGAGCAAATAAGAAAAAATTGCGAGAAAGATAGAGTAAAACAACAATTCCATTTTCCCATATAAAAGTTGTCCATGTTCTGTTGGATGTCGTTGTCATAGTAACCGGCAAATCAAGTGTCAAATTCAAGTGTTACAGTTACAACCATAGAGGTTACAACCCGTCAACCTGACACAAATAAGTAATGTTTAATAAATTGTTTTCAAAATACGAATGGAATTATTTTCATAAATCCAAATCATGCAAATAATTAGTTGGTTTTATTTTAAAGCCATTTAATATGGTTTGAAATAACAGAAAGGCGTGTAATATGCTATAAAAAATAATACTGTAACAGCTTTTCTTATTTCCAACGTACAAAAATAATATTACGATAAAAAAATATCTAGATTTAAAATATTTACTAGCTTTCGCCCGCGGCTTCGCCCGCGTGGATGTCGAACTTCTACCTACTATTTTAACCCTTTAGGGCTATTTTTTATTATTATATTCCTTACAAAGAATAAACCTTCCAAGTTTAATGTATTTAGTTAGTTATTGTTATATATTAACAAACACGTTGATATCAGTCAGTGAGTTTACTATTATATACATATATCAAATGACTTCTCTCGGCCTCAGTGTCAGACTTTTACTGACTTTTATGATCTCCTAGAGGGCTCCGTCACGTGCTGACTGCTCTGAGGCGCGAGTGGAACAAACGCGCCGACAACACCGGCCTGCTCCTTATCCGCCGGTGAGCTACCTACCGCTCGCCGTCCGCAAGGACACGGCGGTAGCCTGCCCAAGCACAACATACCTTCACCGTATGCTCCACCGAATCCTCCAGGCGACCGTTGTCGCAGTGGTGACACTCAGGCAGCGTTTCCGCCCGAAATCTGACTCAGGAACCGCCTGAAATCTCCGTGTCCGGTGAGGACCTAGGCTGTGTCCGGCGATACGTGAGAGCGCCGTGGCGCCTCTCCAGCCACTCCTCAAACAATGATGAATGTATCTCTCCAATGACTCCACCCACATACAATAGAAGACTGAGACCGGGTATTTAATTTTGCTTCACGACGCACTCTCATAAGCATACGAAACGACACCCCACATACAAATCGAATCAGGGATAGAACCAAACAATTGTTAAATTTACTGAATTAATTGATTACTTTTTGTTTTTGACCAAACGACCCAATATTTATCACGAACGCATCGACAACCAAACATATTTTACAACAGGGATAGAACCTGCACGAAGGAAAGCTGCCTGGGATGATCATTATTTTCACTTTGAAACAAAACAAAGACCCCAGCAAACCGCAACGCATTAGTGAAACCGCATTCAATTAGGTTAAGCCGTTTTTGAGATTAGCCCGAACAAACGTATAGACAAACAGACAAAAATTATAAAAATCATTGTTTTGGGTTCTATTGCGTATATTCCCCTAATTCCCCTAATTAAGTTTTTCTTATTTATCTTCCATGTACAGACACCGACCTTTTACAATTTTATTATATATATTGATTTTATTATATCTATTGATTAAATAATGGTGCTTTTAATATTTTTTTTGTTTTTGTATGGCCATCCTGGACTTTTTTTAAAACTAAAAGCCCATTTCATAACATGTCCTTTCAACAATCTTTTCTTCAAAAGTTAGGTGACAGTGACAATGACAGTATTGCCAGATTACTAAACAACTATTAGGCCACTCCTACACACGTGAATCTAGATTATGATAATGTGGGGAAATCGATACAAATCTTTTATGAATAAAGGTGATATGGTTTAAATAAATTTTGTTTACATTAATAGGTAAGTGATACGAAGTTCACCGGGTCATCTAGTTTATAAATAATCATTTTAGGAATTAATTATATTTATTATCAATCCAACCTGCTCTGGTATATATATCATCGGCCGCCGATAGATGTCGCTGGTGAGATAATTAATGACGACAGCTGTCAACAGTTCCAGAGATATGGCCGTGTGATAAACGGACGTGTGCATAATATATCCTTTAAAATGTAAATACCTTACAATGTTATAATCCTGATTATATTCGAGGTTTATTATACGTTACTTAGACGTAATTTGGCTTAGTTATAGGTATTCAATAATTAATTTCCTTGGACAAATCACACACAGTCATCATCTGATCTCAAACTAAACAGATAACCATTCCGCAACCCCGGCAGGATCTCGACCTTAGTTCATCATTTTTTGAAAAGTAGTTGGAGTTAATTTTCTTTCTATCCGGCCCAGCAACTTCTACAAAACACCATCTAAATCTCTCAGCCATTTAAAACTTAACCTTAAGTATACAGTTACAATTACACGACATTAACGTAATGTGAGTACAACACAACACCGCTAATAACGTAGTCAACATTCAGTAAAGCGTTGTAAACGAGCAATGTATAGTGTCATCTTTAAAGTAACGTGAGAATTATTAAGGTGATGTGGTGTTGTTAGTTATCGGAGTACGGGAGTAGTTAGAGCTATTTTGGCTTAATGACTAAAAGTTAATGGTAATGTGGACATTCTTTGTGTGTCTGTCTGTTTTTGTCTGTTTATCCTTTTTTCACGGCAAAACGGAGCGAATGTTTGACTTGATTTTTTAAGCGGAGATAGTTGAAGAGATGGAGAGTGACCTAGGCTACTTTTTGCCTCTTTCTATTGCGAGCAAAGCCGTAGGCATAAGCTAGTATTATATTAAATGGTAAACCGACTGACTGACTGTTGACATATCAACGCACAGCGCAACCGCTGGTCCTAGAGACATGAAACTATCAGGTTATTTTGTTTGTGAAGAGTAAGTATTGACTAAGTAATCATTTTTGGAAATTCCTACCCGAAAGATATTGCTGTGTTATAAACTATAAGCCATATGCTATTATATTATAGTGTAGTCTAAAATGAGCTTAATACTAGCTTGTATTAAGAAGGGCACGAACAGCAAACGACGGCACACTTCACGTTAATCCTGCTGCTAGAGTGAGCTGAAGTTAGTGCAGATGCATGACTTGAGACCCTTTGTGGCTTTACGTTGTTAGAAGATACCGTTTACATTGTGATTTTACCTCAACGTTGGGCTTATTAACTGACTTAAAAAAGGAGGAGGTTCTCAATTCGATTGTATGTTATTTTAGTTGTTACCAACGGCGACGCTTGATTGATAATGCCTAAAGAATTTTTAAAGGATCATAATGTAACACTGTTACGTAAAAACTACTAATGGATTCTTATAAAACTTTAGAGTAAATAAGTAAAGCTTAGACTTAGCGGGTTCGAAACAATATTTTTATTCTTTCAAAGAACATGCGCCATTTTTTAATTCTACACATCATCACGTTATTATTCCTTTAAATAGTATTCAAGGGTGTACTGTTCAACACACAATTTTGCCAATAACCTAATAAAACAGGGCGTGAACCTATTATTACTATCCAGGCACCATTTAGATACACATTACAATACAAAATAATCTATAAACATACAAACTTCTCCCGCTTACATTTATATCCATTTAGTAATGAAAGTTTCTCTTTGGACGTCCAAGGTCAGAATCGTTAAAAAAATTGTCCGCGCCCTGCCAAGCCCCTACATTTAGGACACAATAATAATAAGCAAGCCAGTGCCTGTAATGGAATAAATGGATTCGTATAAAAATGGTCGCAACATAAATATGAATGTGAAAAGGGGTCAAGTTTGGAAAAATGCTTTTTGAGACAGTCAGTGCATTAAAGAGTTGAAGTCGAAAGGTCAAAAAGGTTATTTTATTGTTGTTAGAGTTTTATCGGACGGTTTTATATGTAATTTGACAAGTTGTCCGTAAGTAAGTAAGTTTTTGGATTATATTCATTTTAAATCACGCTTAACCATGTAAAAAAAAATGTAATACGACTATTTTTTAAGAGACTAAGTATGGAGTTTCTTGCCAGTTCTTCTCCATACGTAACAACATTTCCGAATGGGCGGTAGATTCACTTTTGATTTATAATTATGACGTTTCAAAGTGCCTTTTTAGTCTAATGGAAATAAATAATTAATGATTTGACCATTGAATGACCGACAGACAAAACTAGAAATGTATTTAAGCGTCAAACAAGAATTTTCAAATATCTATTTATATATAACGGTAAACTAACTGACTGGATTGACGGTCTGTTGATATATCAACGCACAGCCTAAACCGCTGGACCTAAAATCATGAAACTTGTATGGCGTGTTCTTTGTGCGGGGTCACCACTACCAACCACTAAGAAAGAATTTTTGGGCATACCATCCCTAAAGGAGTAAATTAAAGGATGGAAGTAAAGAGATTTACGCGGGAGATGCCGCGGGCGAAAATTAATATTTATCAATACAGATATTAGAGACAAGCTTTATTGGTGCTGATTCTGTTGTTCACAAACTTAACTAAATTTAAGTTAAATGCATCTTTCTCTTTCCATTTCTTAAAGAAAAGGACAGAAGATACATTTTAGTTTAATCCTGTCAAATTAGACAGCGCCTGAAGAAAATTGACGTATATTTAGACGCCATGTTTTTAAATCGCGTCTAAATTATCTATGGAGTGTCTAAATTTGACAGGACTTAACTAATATTTTATATTCTGTCTTTTTCTTATTGAAATGGAAAGAGAAAGATGCACTTAACTTATTTTAGTTAAGTTTGTGAACAAGGGAATCGGCACCATCCATACTAATATTATAAATGGTCTGTCTGTCTGTTTGTCTTTCTTTCACGGCAAAACGGAGCGATGAATTGACGTGATTTTTTGAGTGGAGATAGTTGAAGGGATGGAGAGTAACATAGGCTACTTTTTGTCTCTTTCTAACGCGAGCGAAGCCGCGGGCAAAAGCTAGTTGACTATAAAGGGAAAGAATCTATGAATGAGTGAAACTGTCCCAGTTACCATATATACTAAAACAGTGCACATTTGCAATCACTCTGAATGAGCTATTTGAAATTCAGACGAGGCACCAGACTGCAATGAAAATAGTTTCATGAACTAATTAACTTTTCAGCTAAAAATGTACCGGAAAAAGTTTGAAATTACGCGGTTTTATTATATTTTAAGGAGAGTGCGTTTCAGATTTTCGGAGTTAGAATTTGATAGTTTGACCGTTTTAATCGTTATTTTTTATTAGGTTCTTAGTACTTAAAACAATTTCGACGAAGAATGTTTAATTTATAACAATTTTTAAATTCAGCAGTAGAAAAAAGGCATGTATAGTATACTAGATATGTTTTCGTATTTTTCTGTTTGCTTATTTAACTCCGTTAGGTTTAGAATTTTGGTAAATAACTTCCTTTAGAGTGCCTTTAATAGGTGAGAAGACGAAAAAAAAGTAATTAGTCCGTCAGTTAGATAATCAAAACATTTTGGACACGTTTTAAATTTTTTTTCTTTTTTCGTAAATGAAAAATGACGACAATACAGTGCGTTGACGTTTCGCGCGACGTCACGATCTGATACAATTTTTACAAGACAGTGACGTCAAAAGCCCCCACTCCGAAACTTTGTTGCTCTTTATCTTTGTATTTCTTTAATATTTTGATCAAGCAAAAAATACGTGTACCGTATTTTTAGCTGGTCTATGAGACGGACTAAACAGAATGGCATTTTTTTTAAATTTTGTCGTCATCCCTATTGTGCGACTTTAGTGTATCGGCTATTCGTTGATTACCGTTTAAAAGCCTCTTATGATAAGGTTAAAGATTGTCGAAGATATAAAATGAATAAGAAAATTTTATATAGTAACACTGGTAATAATGTTGTGAGTACAAAAATAAAGTTTAGCTAAAAATAAATTATTTTTAAAAACCGTGAAAAATTTGGTTATATAGCCGCTTGTTTTATTGTTAGAAAATCTTTATTAGATTCAGTTAAAGTGTAGATGAAAGTTTTTAACTACTGTAACAAAAACTTTACCTGAAAGCCTGGTCCCACCACAGTTATTATTAATGATGGTGACTTACCTGAAAGAAAAAAGAAATGATATAGTAAAAATATTATAAATAAAAATATATTATTATATTTTTCATGAATCAGGCCATAAAGAGACAAAAAAAAATTAAAACACAAATCTTTTAACTTTTCATATTCATATCATTTATTTGTGTTACACAGATATATAAATGTTTTAAAAACAAATATAGGGCGTTTAAAATAAACATCAACGATTATAAATAAAATATGTAAGACTAAAATTTTAAAACTAAAATTAATAAAATATAAATAAATACATTGCTGAGGTCTAAAAATTACAAAAGAAAACTAGTAACAGATTTCTAACTAAATTAAATTATATAGAAACTAAAAACTACAAAAGAGAATCATTAACAGAATAATAACAAAACATTCTTATATCTATAGAAATTTTGTTTTAGGTTCGAGGTACATTTTAAATACGCTTTTTTCATAAAGGGTGTTTTTAAATCTCTACTTACATTATTATATAACTACTATTATTTAGAGGTCCAAATATCAAATCTAAACATACGATTTTACTATCCATACCTACTGCAGACATTGAGATTCTATATTTTAGGGAAACACAGTAATTGATCGCTTACAACTTTCACATATCCATACATTCAGCAAGCTGACAAGGCCACATAGATTTATCTCCCGGCCCGAACTTGCGACCCTGAGTGCAGAACCAGGTCATCGCACTACTGCACCATTTGCCTGCATCGTTTATAAGGGCGAGATAGCATGGACAATTTAATTTGATCCTGGTTATAATAATAATAGGGAAGATGACAGCATAAAAATGGCATTCTGGTTAGTCCGTCAGTTCAAAAATACTGGACGCGTAGGTTTTGCTTGATAAAATTAAAATAGAGAGCATCAAAGTTTCGGGGACTTGTGACGTCACTGTTCACTAAAAAATTTACATATTCGTTACGTCACGCGAAACTCAACGCACTGTATCGCCGTCATTTTTAGATTACGACAAAAAACGAAAAAAATATGTGTTCAAATTTTTGCGGTGTGGTGGACTAGTTACTTACTTTTTTGTCGTCTCGCTTATTATGTGATTGAGTTTTTGACATCAATTTTTTTTTAATATAGAATAGCCCTGAAACCCTTGTGAATTTTTCTACAAAATGAAAATCGGACTGTCTAATTGACAGTGTTGATATAATTATCAACGCACAGCCCCACGGAGCACAGCCCAAACCACTGGTCCTAGAGACATGAAATTTTGATGGTGTGTTCTTTGCGAAAAGTAGGCAGCCGCTAAGAAAAGATTGTTGGGAATGGGCGAGACAACGAAAAAAAAGTAATAAGTCCCTCAGTTATTAAAAAATTTTGGACACGTATTTTTTCTTTTTTCTCTTAAACGAAAAATGACGAAGATTCACTGCATTGAAGTTGCGCGTAACGTCACAATCTGATACAATTTTTGCAGCACGGTGACGTCAAAAGCCCCCACTCCGGACATTTGTAGCTCTTTATCTTTGTATTTTTTTAACAGACTTCAAAAAAGGAGGAGGTTCTCAATTTGTCTGTATGTTTTTTTTTTTATTTTGATCAAGCAAAAAATACGCGTCTCGTATTTTTGGCCGATCTACAAGACGGACTAAACAGAATGCCATTTTTTTATGTTGTCGTCATCCCTATTGACCCCTAAAGGGAGAAAATAATGGATGGAAATTCTACTTCCACGCGGGTGTCACTGCTTTCTCTTTCATATCATTCTTCACAAAATCCATCCATCTTTTTTACGAGCTTCTCCCTTCTCTACATACTTAGTTAATTAAAAACATAATTCTCTTGTCTTTCATCCCTCCTCTTTACTTGCACATACCAAGACAAACGATTACGTTTCAACTCTCCTCTATTTCTGTTATGTTGTTATTTACATTGCATCTCTTTCTGAATCTAAGTACATTTTTGATTTTTTTCTTGTTTTTGATTTTTAGTGCATTTTTATACTTAGAACTTTCTTTTCCCAGTCGGTTGAAATACTAAAACCCTAAACTTAATAAACGTAACAAAAACTTTTCTGACAACTATATTAAAATCTGTCCAGTACAACGCGAGATAATCGCTGCCAAACACACCCACATACAAACCAAACGAAGATCGTCCTTTTTTTTAATTTGTTTAAGAAACAACACAAATTTTCTACTACCCCAATCTAAAAACAACACATTTTTCTCTACTACCCAACCGTCTCCAGGCAATAATCGCCCTTATAAGCCTAACGTATGCAGCAGCTATTACCGTATAAGATTAAAACCCGGACATGGCAGCTCGCCAGCCGTCCGGGTGTGTCCGGGTGTCCGGCTTGCTTGACGGACCCGAGAGGGGCTGGCGAAGACAGCTAAAGTCTCGGGATCTAGACACTGGTGGTGAAATGGCTTAGGGTTATTCGCTAAGCTGTTTGGGGTTTAGTGTTATAGCATAAAAATTTGCTAATGTGTATTTGCTACGCTATAAAGGGGTGTAAGAAATAAAAGAGGTCTTACACTTTGAAAATGAAAAAAAAAATATGCAAAAATTAATAATAAAAGAACATTTCTGACCGAAATAAATTTAAAGTAAAATGGAATGTAAAAAAATAAAAATATATTAAAACATTTACAGGGTGAAACGTGGTTAAACGATTAGGAAGTATTGTTACAAAATAATTTCATAGTTTTCTTAAGAATCGTACTTAAGAGTAGAAATAATGTACTACAGCAAGCATTACCGAACATTTTTTCATGAAATAATTAAAAAAAATTGAGTTGGAAGATTCCACCGGGACAAACATACATTGCAAGTTAAATAAAAGCTTGTAAAAATGTTAAATTTCTTATTTTTGAATAGTCGCCCTAACAAAAATGCATTTTTGATGAACGACTATTCAATCTTGAAAAGGCTGTTTTTTTAAACTGTTTGAGGTAGGGTAGGTTTGATTCTTTGTATTGTTTATGTTCGAAGCAATGTGCTTCTATTGAATTATGTTTAATTAATTACTTTACAAAGAACATAAAGAAGAAGATGAAGAAGTATAAAGAATAGAAAATAAGTCCTCTATTGTCAAGTCTATGTTGCGGAATGTTTATAATAGTTACCGTGACCCTGGAACATAAAGGGCAATCGAAGGAACATGAGTGGGTTTTAGTCAGTAAGAGTCTGACACGCCCTCCCGTCGCACCCAGGACGGGAGCAGTCATTGGATGATTTCCCACTCACAAAAAAAAAAATTGTCAAGTCTATAATGTTTATTAGTTGAAGTTGTCAAATCACCATAATTATTATTTTGTAATAAGTTTGATAAAACAGATATAAATTTAATTAGGCTTATTAGCAATATAGATAGTAGCACCGACGGACACAATCACTTTGACGAATAGGTAAGTAAATACCGTAAATTTAATTCGAAGTAGAAAGCAGACAAAAACCGTGGCCTTAGAACATTTTTTTTTTGGTGAGTGGGAAATCATTCAATGACTGCTCCCGTCCTGGATGCGGCGGGAGGGTGTGTCAGACTCTTACTGACTAGAACCCACTCATGTTCCTTCGATTGCCCTTTATGTTCCAGGGTCACGGTAACTATTATAAACATTCCGCAACGCCCATGTTCCGGGGCGTAAAG
This sequence comes from Athetis lepigone, assembly GCA_033675125.1. Lineage (NCBI taxonomy): Eukaryota > Metazoa > Arthropoda > Insecta > Lepidoptera > Noctuidae > Athetis > Athetis lepigone. Next base: position 13,342,393 of record CM066221.1, read on the forward strand.
GTAACCGAAGGAACAAGGGTAGGTTTTAGTTAGTAAAAGTCTGACACTAGGGCCGGGAAAGTCATTCGACGATTTTCCATCCACAAAAAAAAACCTTAAAGGCAAGTACTTAAACTAGTACTTACAAAAGATTAAACATCAAAGAAATAAAAGAATACCAGCAAAGTAAGATAACTGCGACTGTTTAAAAAAACATCGTCAAGACAAAGTCCCGTTAATTCTCTCTTCATGAATATTCCGACTCCCTGAAGATTAATCAATTGTAATTAAAAGCTCTTAATTTTTGTCTAAAAGAAAGCTTAGGTTATTTAAAGGACTTTTCTGTTGGCGTGTCGTGATACCACATTGGTTTAAGAATTCGCTTTTACCACATGAGTCAAAATCAAAGTTTAATTGTTTATTTCCATTAGTCTGTTAATTAAACGGCAGTTTGGAACGTCAATTACTGTTAAAAACAGTTTATTCTAGATTGTTTTCCAAAAGTAAGTATTTTCTGTTAGTTTGTATGTTAAGTTAATCATGATGTTATTATAAAAAAAACGTTTTTCTATTTTAGATTTGCTGTTTTCTGCATCTTCTATTTTGAAGTTTTATGAGTTGAATTTCCAAAAACTTCATAGCGTGATAAAATAATCCACTGTTAATTTATATTTTCAGTAGTTTTGATTGTGTGGTAATAAGCACCAAAAAGTCTCTCTCTTTATACAAATACTTAGTTATAACAAATCTGGATTTAACCTAAATACGAGTAAGAAATATCCTATCAATTTGATTAAGCGTGGTGGTCAAGGGTCGTGTCTTTTCTGTACGAAAAGAGGCGTTTTTTTTGGTGTGTGGAAAATCATGAAATGACTTCTCCCGCTCTTGGCGGACCGGAAGGGAGTGTCAGACTTCTACTGACTAAAACCCACCCATGTTCCTTCTTGGCCGTTCGTGTCCGGGGCCTCAGTATCATTTCCGAACAACTCGCAGCACCGACAGGACATTGGGTTTCTTTCTGCAGTGCATTATTATTTCCTGTTACAAAAACTGTATAGTTCATTGATTTTCATGAAAATTTAAGCCTTATACATTACTTTTATTACAAATAAAATATTTGGCGCGAAAGAGCCATGTTAATGCACTTTGATTGACACGGATTTATCGTGTGCGTTAAGCCAGCGGGTGCATAATATTTTATCTTGTGTTAAATTGAAAAGGCTGAATGGCAAAGAATTTTTTAATATAAAAATATTGATTTCGTTGAATTTGAGGTAAATTGTGCATGTCTGTTATTTATTCTTGTAACGTAAAAGTGTAAAGAACGACTTATTTGCTTAATTTCGTTTCCGAGTAAGCTTTTTCACATTTGTTTTTTTTTATAATTCTGACTTGTCTTTTGAGCATCCCCTTTATTCACCCGTACATTATATTAATAAATTGTACCTAAGGATTGGACAAAAACTACAAACAAAAATATTACTATCTGTTCGTAGCATTATGCATAAAATACACTAATAATTAATTTCTTTTAACGCTATAGTGTTTTTTTTTTTACTTATCTGTTATTCACAAAATACGCATACCTACAACAAATCACTTTACAAGATCGTAGCCCCAATAACGTTTCATTACAAAAACTTTCCCACAGAAATGTACAAAGAAGAACAAACTACATAATCAAAATAACTTGGAAAACAAACAGAAACACGGATATGTCAATACAATTACATCAACAACTTCGGAACGAGGACAATGCATTCTTTAACCCGGTTCCCAACTTTGGGAACTTTTCTCATTCCGAGTCCGGCCATCCTGACGGTGCACAAGCCATTTTCAAACTTCACCAAGATTTTATTTACCGTAGAATTTTAAAGTTTTCATCGAAACTTCATCTATAAATCATGATTTGGCCGAAGTTTCGTTCGTAAGTAAGATTAGTAGTGAAATATTGTTTCTTGGACTAAAACTTTAATGGGGTTATAGATCGGTAGGTGCTAAGCGAGAGGGTGGAAGTTTTCGGAGTAAGTTTGTAATGATACCTACTTAATTATCGTTTTCGAAATGTTTGTGTTAGTATCACCTTTTAATTTTACACCTTATTTACAGTATGGGTTATATCATAGTACACTATGGGTTTTTTGTTTCATTCGACTCGTTGAGCGTTTTAAATTCGACTTTTAGGTTGGACAAAATTATATTTGGTTTATCAACAGAAACTTGTAGTTTTAAACGTTGTATGGTTGGATTCACCGGCGTTACGTTATGTTTTTGATTAAGATTATTAGAATATTAGTAGACTAGTAGGATATTAGTAGGATATAATATCCCTTATTTATACTCTCGGTCGTAAAAAAATGCCATCTTTTCGGACGATGAGTTAGTTAAGAACAGCAATAAGTGCATGGCTGGAAACTATTAAGACTGGTCGAAATGTTCATGAATGGTCCATTTGCAATTAATCACAATAATTTGTAATATTACTAGGATTATTGCCTACGAAATGCTTATTATCTCCAGGAAAACAGTGGCCTAAAAGTAGGCTTTTAATTCTTAGCAAATATGTCTCCCATTAATTTAATCCAATGTGTTTAAATAAGTAAAAACTTTTTCCAAAAAAAAAGATAACCGACTTCAAAAACTAGAAGCTCAAAAATTACTATTTCGGAAGTCGGTGGCTTCTCTTCTACCGGTCGAATTGTGTTGCCTTGCCACCGACTTCCGAAATAGTTATTTTTGAGCTTTTAGTTTTTGAAGTCGGTTATCTTTTTTTTTGGATTTTTTTTTTATTTTTTACTTTTTAGTTAGAGTCCCACCTACGTTTTAGAGTAACTTTCAAAAAAAATGTACGTTTTTCTATAAAAATTGAGGAGTTCCCTCGATTTCGGCATGATACCATCATCAAATCCTGGACCTGATGACAATGGGACCATTTGGGAAGTCTACCCTTTTAAACAAAAAAAGAATTGTTCAAATCGGTTGGCAAACGACGGAGATATCCGCGAACAAACATAAAAAAAAAAACATACAAACATCCGAATTGAGAACCTCCTCCTTTTTTTAGAAGTCGTTTAAAAACGCAACCACAAAACAGTTGAAACTCACATTCCACACATTTTTTAACCTTAAATTACAACATTAAACGAAAATCTCTCAAAATTTGTTTGAAATATCTCAAGTAGATACGCCTATTATTCATTTCTTATACAAAAATGTCTGTAATTTTAAACTCGTAAGTTTTATCGGCGCGTCAGGTGTAACTAATGCGTTGTTTTTAAGGTGGGTTTAGACAACATTCGTTAAAGCATTATAGTATTGTACCGTTTTTACGAATAATGGTACAAAAAATACGAACAGGTAAGCGCTGAGTTTTCTAAAACATTTAATTTCTTGCCAATTCTCGACGATCTCTTTGGCGAAATGCCATACTTGTAATATTTATTTCTTTTTTTTTTGTGGGTGGGAAATTATCAAATACTCCACGCTCTGGGCGATACGAAAAGGAGTGTCAGACTTCTACTGACTAAAACCCACCTATGTCCCTTCTTAGCACTTTGTGTCTGGGGCTGCGGAATCTCTTTTGACTAACCCGCAGCCCCGGTAGGCGTCGGCCATTACACCAGCTAAGATTTCTTTCTAGCTTGCGTATTATTCTTAGTTAAAATGCTAGCCTGTTCTTAAAAACAATTTGTAACAAAGCATCGAGCATGTTCGAAATGTTAAGTTAATAAAAAAACCCAATATCGGAAGTCGGTGGCTTTGTTTCCGTTTCATGTTATTGCCACCAACTTTTAAAATTGTAGTTGGGTTATTATTTTTCAAAGATTTTACTCCAACAACAGAGGAGAATGCAATGACACCTCATAAGTCGAATTCTGTTAACCGGCAATATTTGTAAAAAAAAATCGTATTATGTAAGAACCGATTGCTAATCGCTCGCTAATTGTTCTAATGCACTTATTGCTACGATGACGATAAAGTAGCAATCGCTGGAACTAATTAAATATCACCTTTAAAAAAAAAATTAACTTTGCTCTTAAAAACCATACTAAATACGAAACCACCAAACAAAAAATGCATATTTTAGTTAACTGATTGCTCCACAGAGGCAGCACTATCGCTAGATTGCTATTTGACGTGACGTATTTTGAATTGACGTTTGAGCATCAAATATTGCTAAATTATCGCGATTGCTCGGCTATTGCAAGATACGTCATCCCGGTGCGGTTTAGGCTGTACAGCGTGCCATCGAATGAGACATACGCTCGAAAAACATAACCCTCCTTTCGGCAATCGGGTAAAAACAGCGAATGCTCGATGTTACAAGTAACCGCTCAAGTTTATATTCACCTTAACATTTCTAAAAATTCTCGAGTCGAGTCGTGATAGATTGCCTGTAAGGGAATACGATAGGGGGGAGGGGGAGGGGGGAGATAATGCGATATGTATTCAGAACAAAAGTTATTTGTTTGTGGCTTTTAGGATTGTACGGTGTGAGAGGTGGTTTTTGGAGAGTATTCTAGAGGTTATATGGGGCGTTAGTTTGTGAAAATCTATGATGATTGATTGTGATTTATTTATTTCATAAACAAAAATATACATTTGTGTTGAAATATTAGGTACTTGTGAAAATCTATGATGATTGATTGTGATTTATATATTTCATAAACAAAAATACATTTGTGTTGAAATATTTCAATTTTTGATATTCCAAGAATTAATTAATTCTATGATATATTCTATGATTTGTTTTTTCAACAAAGTAAAGCATGTATTCAAATTCTAACCACTACTCGGTAGAACACATAAATTGTAATGTATAAATTGATATTTAAATAGATATTAATCTACACTCTGATTTTAAAATTTAATTTTAAATTTATGAGAATTTAATTTGCGTTCAGGATTGCTGTCTGTTTTGTTCACGTGAACTGTAAAGTTATTTTAATTAAAGCGGTATTTCATAATCGGTCAAAAATGTTGACAACAATTTTGGGTTCGGTACCCGGAGGTTGCCTACTGGACCAGGGCTCCACTGTCCTCTTTCCGCCCATCTGACTGTTTATATCAGAGTTAGTCAGATGTAGATGAATTATTGCAATGTGTATTTTTATTGTCAAAAACAAGACCCTTCATGTATCTAAAAGTTCAACTCACTCGCGCACTTGACTAATTCTTTTATTCTTATTTATTTGTCTATATAATATACTAGCTGTTTCTCGCGGTTTCACCCGCATTAAGTTAAGTTTTTGGTTACTGCTTCGCTCCCGTGGGACCTAGCGTGATATTATATAGCCTATGTTACTCGTGGACAATGTAGCTTTCGAATAGTAAAAGAATTTTTAAAATCGGTCCAGTTGTTTTTTAGTCTATTCATTACAATCAAACAAACAAAGTTTCTCTCTTTATAATTTTAGTATAGATAAAATGGTAAACTGACTAACTGTCTGGGTAATTTATCATCGCACAGCCCAAACCACTGGTCCTAGAACCATGAAACTTTGAGGGTGTGTTCTTTGTGAAGAACAAATATTCACTAACAAAGGATTTTTAGAAATTCCAACCCTATAGCTAAAAAATAATAATTTCAAAATCTAAAAACCCAACTGCAATTTCGGAAGTCGGTGTCTCTGTTTCAAATTATTGCCACAAACTTCCAAAATTGCAGTTCAGTTTTTTTTTTAATATTTATTATACTCTATGTCACTCCCACAACTGCGATGAATTCGATAAATGACACCTTTAAAAGATGGAAATTTCAACAGCAATTACTTGTATAAGCCGGTTCATTAAAGAAAGGAATCTTAAATGGCGGCATGTACTTGCGTTGACAGATAGTACAGTCTGCATATAAAATTTAAAATTGAAGTTTTTTTTTTTCAAATCGAAAATATTATTAAGAATTTTTATTGTTTTCACCGGAAACAGTGCCTACTTTTACCACAATAACAAACAGGTAACAACGGAAAAATAACAGAAAACTTTAAACAAGATATTCGTAATAAACACATTACCCTTCCTTGCGTCGCGCAGTCGGGTAAAAAGGAGGACTCTGAGCGCGTTAAGGCAGCGTGGAAGCAAATCAAGACAATTTTTTTATGTTGATAGTACGCGCGCGAGTGAGTATAGACGGCACTAGTGTGTGAGCGAGAGAACATGATAAGCGCCGCCATTTTAGATTCCTTTCTTTAATGAACCAGGTTATAACAACATTCGACGCGGGCGAAATCTAAAATCTAAAACTAATATTAGTTTTAATGGTATTTTGGTCATGGCTTTGTTTAGTCTGTCTATTCAAGCCTATTGTTCTCTTTACAAAACAACCTTTTGGAATAGGGTGCCTATATTCATATCTTTTTACTTGTAAAAGACCTTTCAAAGTGCTTTTGATCATCTGATGAAAATATAACTATGCCATTTATTAGTTAAAATAACGTTAATAAAAGATAACCAAGTTTAAAACCCTTATATAGGTATAGTCAGTGGCACTGGCACCCGTGGTTTGTTCCCGTTGTCCTCGTACGCCGTGTCCCCGTCCTACGTGGACAGCGGTACTTTAATTAAATATTTGAAAATAGTTCCCGTTGTCCCCGTACGCTGTCCCGGTAGATTAATATAAAGGATTTAGACCTTGTTTTCAAGTAATGAAATGTCCACAGAGTTACAGGACGTTACTTTTCAATTAAAGATTGAAAACTTAAGAGAACAAAAGTACTAGGCGAGCAGTAACGTGAAGTAGTCATGAGCGAAAATTTAAAATATGTGGTGGATCACGTTTTCCATTTACCACTTCACGTTACTGCGCGCCTAGTACTTTTGATTGAATTAAGCAGTCAAGTGTGAAAATTAATCATTACTGTCTGTGAATTTGAAGTTTAGTATTTACATTAGCCGAATGTACGTTACGGGGACAACGGGAAATAAATTTAATCACGTCTCGCTGTCCCCGTGACGGGGATATGGCATACGGGGACAACGGGAACAAACCGCACCCGTAACTACAGTGCTGTTAACATTTAAATAAATATGACGTTTGCTATCAAAAAACCGCCGCTTATATTTTCTATGGCTATATTTCAGGAAGTATCGCATATCTTATATATCAGATACAAATGTGTTATAGACATAAAAAAGATTTGACACACGACGTTTTCTGCCTTATTTACTTACAAAGCCGCAAACAAATATATATTTTTTACAATTTAATACTAAATATTCTGTAAAGCTTCATTACTAAAACCATTGTTTGGCTATATTCTTACGAAAACTTGGGCTACGTCCGAAAAGTGAGTTTCGTCTTGACAAACAAGAATTTAATTTAACAATAGCCAATAAATTGCGCAAATTCAGTTGATAACAACAATGGCCGTATCGCGAATCAGAGAATTCAATTTCAAAAAGTTTGTAATATTTAATTAATACTTGTTACTTAAGAGTCTGATTTTTTTGTTTATTTGTTTAAACGTGTTAATCTTAGTATTTTAGTGTTGTAAAGCCGAATTATTAAGAACGAGGTCGAAACATCACGCGACTAGGTAGTTATTGCAACCTACGGGAGCAATAAAAATATTATGTCAAAAACCATATTTAAGCTGCTTTTGCTATGGTTTTTGTTCAGCTAATGTTCATGATCATATTTCAGAATTCATTTGTTTTGTCAGAATTTGGTACAAAATTGTAATTTCAAGGTGAGTTACACAGTTTTACGACTACACTGACGCGAAAAATGATGGTCAATGGCCACCTTAAGATAATGTTTTGGTTTAGGAAAGTTAGTTCTTTGATTTTTCTTTTAAAATGAAAAACAATCAAATGACTGTGGCTTGTGACGTCATTGTACAGACGCCAGCACTTCGAGCTACCCGAACTGTCCGAAAATAATAACCGATTTGAAAACTAATTGTTTACCGATAAGGTTAAAAATGTATTACGTTTTTAGTTAAGCTAAACGAACTGTGACAATTAATGTTGCCACTGCCTAGATACGTTTTTTTTTTGGTGAGTGGGAAATCATCAAATGACTGCTCCCGTCCTGGGCGCGGCGGGAGAGCGTGTCAGACTTTTACTGACTAAAACCCACTTATGTTCCTTCGGTTGCCCTTTATGTTCCAGGGTCACGGTAACTATTATAAACATTCCGCAACCCCGGCAGGCGTTGACCCTGTTGGGCCCCTTCTCGTGCTTCTCGTGCGTTCTGTGTAAAGAGTAACCTTCAGCGTCCTCTAATAATGTGACCAATACAATTGTCTGGACTTTAAAGACTTTGACTTCTGAATTTGTTTCGGATGTTTCTTCAAATTAAAATGATTATTTATTTGCTAAAGAATATGGTGTTTATAGGTCTGATAAACAGGAGCATAAATAAAAATCGAGTCGTAACTAAATCATCTATTCGACCATAATTAGAGTAACAGGAATTTAGCAATTTTAACAATTCATTTCTATACCTGTACCTACTCTCTTAGCAAATAAAGTTCTGATTCTGATTCTGATAAATAGCCTTGAATTATAATTTTTGTAAACTTGATAGCTTAGCTTAACTTTTAAGAATAAGAATAAGAAGAATAAGATATTTATTTGCTGAAACATGTGTACACACACAAGAATAAACATGCATGCAGGATGACAAAAAAGAAATGGTTCAGACATGTTTGCCACTTTCTATGGCGTGCAAATGTTATGTATGTTGTGAAAAATGAAAAAAATATAAACATTTAAAATTAACATGGTGGTGGTTACAAAAACATAAGTATTGAATTTAAATTACAGCAAATTTATATAAAAACAATCAAAGGCTGAATTACAGTCATATGATAATAGTTATAATATGTCATAGTTTTGAACGTTTTTTGAACGTTTTTTTTTATACGGGTTTTCAGAATGGGAAATGCCCGTTCATGGCCACATTCGTTCCAGCAATTTAATAATTACAAACGAAAACGTAAATTAATAACAAAAATTTTGGTGTAACTTATTTCTTCGTATCACTCGGGAATTGAGTTTCTAGAAAAAAAAACATTCAAACAATACACCGATATCACATCCGGCTTGATCCGACATTGCTGAAGTAGGGATGGACCTTTATTAAATAAACCTATTTACAGAAAAATCATTAACCGAAACTAAATCTCTAAAAAATCTTTGTTGTGTTATATTTGTAGTTTTTTTTTATAAGGATACTATTTTGGGAAAAGTAACAGATAATAACGATTTATCATCTAATAAAATCTGTCTATTAATTTGATTTAGCGTTAAAAGTTTTTCATTAAATATCGATTTTACGATGAATCGATTTTTTGGTTCTCATCTCTACGTCAAATATTGACATGACATTTCCCATTGACGATGACGTTTCGTTTGTGGTTGTACGCGTGCGCTCGTCTATCGTGATTATTTCTGTTGTTTTTTCTGTTTGTTTATTTTATTCGACGACATGTGAGCAGAAAAATGTAGTTTGTATAAGTATATATTATCAATAATAATGAGATTGGTATAGAAGCAATACGACAATACTGCTGTAATTGTATATCTGGTCGGAGGACAGTAGGCTGCTGTTCCCATGTTATGACAATTGTATGGTTCTTGGGCTGGGCGAGGTATTAGTCAAATAATTACCCCCAAGCCCAGTTTCTAAATGATGTTCTTGTCATTTATTTAAATGAAAACGAATTAAAAACCAAGAATTCTCATGATTGTTTTATTTGAACATTGAGCATTTTCATACATGTTTTTATAAATACCACCAAGTACTATGACAAAAATATTAATAGTTTTTTATTCTATGGTGTCATACCTAATGCCTATGATGAGTTTTATTCATGGAAGCTATGTGGCCAAAATCCCTTAGTCAAATGGGCATTTCCCTTTATTTCATTAGAGAAAGTCTGTATATTGCTCCCTTCTAAATCATAACTAAACGCCTTCTAAATCATAACTATTCGGTGTTTTTGAGTAAAATAATTAAAACTAGTTTATACCAGCTCTACTGGGACAAAGTTTCAAACGATTTTGCATACATTTGGTTTTCCCTCAACTTTATGGATATTTCACCGCACGTAAGAGAAATTTTATTATTGTGTTAGGAAGCGGTTTACAATTTTTTTGAACATTGGATAGCCATCACAAATATTTGAAGAGTTTTAAATTTTAGAGTTGGATCACATTTTCTATTAACCTCTTCACGCTACTGCTTTTGATTGATGTAAATACTAATGCCCTTACTAATAACCACTGTGTAAAGTTATGCAATGAATAAAGCCTGTGTAACCATACATTTTTTGACGTATCTCTATGCAGCGTTTATAAGGCTAGCCGCACACACACAATAATATTGTCAATACAAGATTGTCAATAATCTAGATTCTATATAACCAATACCGCAATACAGGCCGCACACACACAATATTATTGACAATACGTACTTTATTGTCAATATTATTGTGTGTGTGCGGCTAGCCTTAGTAAAGCGTTAAGTATCTAAGTATTTTACATTTTCTCACAATATCACTTCACATTACTGCGCGCCTAGTACTTTTGTTCTCTTAAGTTTTCAATCCTTAATTGAATTAAGAATTAATGTATTAAATTCTGTGGGGGACAAACAGGAATAAAAAGTTTCATCTGTCCCCATATCAGTAATAGGGGGACAGATGAAACTGTACAAGAGTGAACAAAGTTCGATCTGTCCCCACATTGCTAGCTGGGGGACAGATCGAACTTTTTTTCATATCTGTCCCCCAATGGGGACAAAACGGGGTGACAGATCGGAATAATCCACCTCGATGAGGTAATTATAATTGCTTCATTTAGATTTTGGTTTTTGATATCATTTTGACAGACAGATGTGTATGTATTGTGTATATTTAACGTGCCTGTGCGTGTATAACAGGGGTGCTGCTCAATAGTTTTACTTTCTATTAAGGTGACAGGGTAGAAGTCGTCAAATGACTTCTCCCGTCCTGGGTGCGGTGGAGTCAGGGCGTATCAGACTTTTACTGACTAAAACCCACTCATGTTCCTTCGGTTGCCCTTTATGTTCCGGGGTCATGGTAACTATTATAAACATTCCACAACCCCGGTAAATAGACCATTAAAAGGCACCTATTGCTTAACGTGCTCGTTAGTTCTAAAACAGATAATTCCTGTAACGGAAACACTCTTAAATCTAACAGAATTAAAACTAAAGTAGTTACCATTATTCACGGCAATATATTATATATAAGTGTCGTATATAAGTTGCAAAGACGTAAGCACATCTTTTTCAAAGTTATATTAAACTTTCGTCGACTAAGCGACAGCCGGCTGTCGGGCTGCTATTGTCTTTCTATTGTGTCTCGAATCACGTGTGTTCGACGGTTTAATTAAATTAAAGTTAAAAAAAATTTGGAGAAGTTGCTCGTAATAATGAGTACAAACACAAGTAAAAATATATACCACTAACCAGTCTTAAATATTTTAATTTCATTGCTTATCCCAGCTTCTCAAATTCCCAAAGGACCTAACCACTAAACACACTATATCAATAAACCCATAGGCCGTGTACACATTAATCCGTTTATAAGTTGTCCGTGTGCCCTCGCCCTTAGGGAGCGCTGTCCTTACAGGGATTAGATTGGGGATTTAATTAGGCGGAATAATGTGACAAGTTCGTATCGCGGGGCTTTTCTTTCAGTTCGAGATTAATGAAACTAATTACAAAGAAATTAGACGATTTTTTCGAGAAAATTTGTCGGAATTTGTGATATAATTTGGACTTATAGGATGTTTAGATAAAGATTATTATGCCGTAGCTTTTGCTTACGTAATTTCTAAGTCTTGACGCAATCAATACTTCGTCAAATGGATTCCTTGTGAATTTTGGTAAATATTATTGAATTAAATACCAAGCACAGACAATAATAATATGACTTTTTTATTTTATAAGGAACTTCTAAGTTTATTTTGGATATCACTGACATTGAAGAAGGAAAACATCATAATATAATTGGAAAAAGTCTGAAATCGTCATTTTTCGTTTATGCTTTTGTTGTATAAGAAGTTTTTAAATAAACTGTGAAGAGAAATGAAAATCTGTCATGTACACCTGCATCAGCTAGCAATATTCTTACTATTTTATATTATAGACACGTCAGTCTCGTAAGTTTCAGCTTCACGTATACTAAGTACTAGCTTCTGCCCGCGGCTTCGCTCGCGTTAGAAAGAGACAAAAAGTAGCCTATGTTACTCTCCATCCCTTTAACTATCTCCACTTAAAAAATCATCAATTCGTCGCTCCGTTTTGCCGTGAAAGAAAGACAAACAGACAGACACACTTTCCCATTTATAATATTAGTATGGATTAAAAACCAAGCACAGACAATATGACTTTTTTATTTCCTAAGGAACTTCTAAGTTTATTTTGGATTTCACTGACATTGAAGAAGGAAAACATCATAATATAATAGGAAATAGTCTGAAATCGTCATTTTTCGTTTATGCCTTTTTTGTTTATGAAGCTTTTTAATAAATTGTGAAGAGAAATGAAAATCTGTCATGTACACCTGCATCAGCTAGCAATATTCCTACCATTTTATATTATAGACACGTCAGTCTCGTAAGTTTCAGGTTCACGTATACTAAGTACTAGCTTCTGCCCGCGTCTTCGCGCGCGTTAGAAAGAGACAAAAAGTAGCCTATGTTACTCTCCATCCCTTTAACTATCTCCACTTAAAACATCATCAATTCGTCGCTCCGTTTTGCCGTGAAAGAAAGACAAACAGACAGACAGACAGACACACTTTCCCATTTATAATATTAGTAAGTATGGATATTAGTATGGATATCACTAACATTGAAGAAGGAAAACATCATAATATAATCGGAAATAGTCTGGAATCGTCATTTTTCGTTTATACCATTGTTGTATAAGAAACTTTTTAATAAATTGTGAAGAGAAATGAAAATCTAAAGTATTACAATTTGGCACGACTTAATAGCAAAAACTCTGTAGAACTATAGATGGATTAAACGGATAGTAGACCTTAATCCTTGAACACACGTGATTTGAGACACAATAGAACGACAAAAGCAGCCCGACAACCGGCTGTCGGCTGGTCGTCAAAAGGTTAAAAGAAAAAATCTCGTAATGACTATCAGAGGATTGTGAGATCATGGTTGGTTGTGGAGATGTGATCGGCGGTCTCTGTGAGCAAAACTTGTATTCTGCAGAATCTACGACCCAACATGACCGGGATGGAGCTGGAGAGATGATGATAATTACCGATTGGGACGAACCATTTGTCAATAATCTATTTATTAACACTAGCTTTTGCCCGCGACTTTTTTTTATTATTTTTTTAATACATATGGGCTTGCTCTTGGTCCCAGACTAGCCCGAGGGCATAGACGGGGCCTACTATGGAGCAAGCTCACCCAAAAGATGCCTATGCACTCTTCTCTTGAATACATCCGGGTTATATGCATTTGGGAACACAGACGCCGGCAGGGAATTCCATTCCTTTTCGGTGCGCATAATAAAGGAATTCAAGAAACGCTGCGTGCGGATACGAGGAATATCGACCAAGAAAGGGTGGTATCCTGCCGTACGTTTAGATGTCCGGTGGAAAAACGGAGACGGGGGAATGACTTCGTCCGCGTGGAAAAATAGTTCCCGTTCCCGGGGGATTTCCGAGATCAAAACTATCCTATGTCCTTTCTCGGGTCCCAGATTATATCTGTACCAAAATTCATTTTAATCGGTGCAGTGGTTTATGCGTGAAGAAGAGACAGACAGACAGACAGAGCTTTCGCATTTATAATATTAGTAAGGATGTATAACTGGCAGCCTGTTTATATACTATCACACAGGATAAACCGCTGATCCTAGAGACTGATAAGGATCCACTAAGAAAGGATTTGCGGAAATTAGACCCCTTAAAGGGTAAAATAGGGAAATAGAAGTTTAGACATCCATGCGAATGAAGCTGCAAGCAAAAGCTAGTATTATTAAAAAATCGCTAGCAAAAACTCCCTTTACCTATCAATCTCTATTAATCTAAAAAGAAACAATCTCACGAGCACTATCAAAGGATTCGATCAACTCCAACACAGCGCGATAGAAAAAGTATAAATTCTCCAGCGGCCGTTTCCAAAAAGTTACGATGATACGGTAACTAAGTGCCTCTGTGTTCCTGGTACTTATGTCAGCCTCAACTCGGTTTCAAGATAAACAAAAACGTTAACAAGTTCCAGACTTCGGAAAAGGGAATGGAAACCTTCAGAAAAGCAAAAAGTAAAAATACTTCGGCAGTTGTATTTACTTTGTGCTAGTTAAAGAATTGTTTCTGTTAAATGTGTTTGAGATCTGCAGTAGATACATGAGGATTGGTTAGGATATTGTGGGTTTGAAACTAATTGTAAAGTGTTTTAGTTGAAAACTTACAATAACAACAAAAGTATATGAAATAAGTATTTATATAAGTCGTAATGATGTGTTGCAATACAAGATCTGACGATAAGAGGTAAGCCCACGGTTTTATAGTCACAACCAAAATTATGGGTTAGCCTATAAGAGTCAATTGATTATTAAGTCCAAACTCAAGGTTTGCCAACGAGCAATGGAGCGCAGTATACTAGATATCAAATTAACAGATCGAGTTCGAAACACTATACTGCGCTCCAAAACAGGAATAGCCGACGTTGCTCAAAAGGCTGCTCAACTAAAGTGGGACTGGGCAGGACATGTCTGTCGCATGCCGGACAAACTGTGGGCTCAAGTAGCACAGAGCTGGAGCCCTGAGACGGGAAGACGGGGTCGCGGCAGACCACGAAGGAGATGGCGGGATGAACTGGACGGATTTATGCCCAATTGGATCGAAGAAGCGAAGGATCGCGAACGATGGAGGGACTGGAGGGAGGCCTTTGCCCAGGAGTGGGACAGAACAGGCTAACAAAAAAAAATATATATATAACGTTCTGGTATAATAAGCAGTGTTATCTTATGGGTATATGCTACCATGGTATGTTTTAAACTCCTTTGTTTGGAATAGCTTGGAACAGAAACTGTTTCTCGTCGGTCATCGTAAACTGAATCTAAAGGGGTAGAAATCGTTCCGTTTGAACGAATATTCTATTAGATAGATAGTAAGTAATGGTTTGGCTTCACGACTACGTTTTTTCACTTTTACCAAACAAATAACGCCATCTATATAAATCTTAGGTAAAACATAAAACTTCAAACAACGCCATCTAGGTAGTAAAGATTTTGAGCAATTCTCTCGTCGCGTTGTCAAAAATAGGAGTCGCAATATTCTTGTTTGGCCGCTAGAGGGCCAGGCGTGACAGAATGTTGGTATCAGTTAACACCCGCTAGATGGCGGTAAAGCACGTAATGAAATTTAGTTTCGACATTTACAGCTAGATGACAGTACAGGTTATGTTTTAAGCATTAAGGTTAACAAACAGATTCTCAAAAAGAAAACCTATTAATTTATTTCTTGCTTAATTATCGTGTTAACAATTTGAGGAACTTTATTTTATTTGTGCAATATTAATAATACATATACTTACTAAATTTTTACTTGTAATGAAAGGTAATAAAAATATTATAAGTTCACACTAAATGAATGTTAAGATGTAGAATTTCCATTAAAATAAAAACAAAATGGAGCTCTCCATTCCAGTGGACCAGATGGCGACATTAAAAAGAACAAAGCTTGTTTAATGTAATATAATAAACTTGATAATATACAGGGTGTCCCACGGCTATGCCACATGGAGGGAAAGTACCTTAAATTTTGTAGATAGAGCATTTTACTGAAAGAAGACATTATTTGAATTTTAAAAACAATATAAATTGCATTCATAGAATTTTGAATAATTAAATGGTTGGGCCGGGAATCGAACTTGTTCCTCGAGAAAAAATAATCAACCTGTAGTTTTATCATACCAATCGATAGGTTTCATCATAAGGATTATTTTTTGCTAAATAACACAGTGTCACAAATAAAAGGAAGACCGTGAATTTTAACATTTGATGTAAAATTTTGTTCTGAAAAGATAAAAGCTTACATTGCCGTAAGGACATACAATTGACAATCATAACTACTTATTACTAATTAATCAACCCACGTGAGTAGTACGCATCATTTAAATAAATAAATATCCACCACAACAAGACCAAAAAATTGACAGGGAACGAAATAATCAAAAGTTATCACTTGTATTCAAGAAGAAAGGACTAGTTTTGAGCATTTGGAAAATTGACTAATTTTTTTATTAAAAATGTTAAAATATGAATTTTAAAAAAAGACCATGAGGTCATTCTTTTATTTTTGACACTATGTTATTTAGGAAAAAATAATCCTTGTGATGAAGCCTTTCGAACTGTAGGATAAAATTACAGGCTGATTAATTTTCTCGAGTAACAGGTTCGATTCCCGGTTCAACTATGTAATTATTTAAATATCTATGAATGCAGTTTAAAATGTTTTCAAAATTCAAATAATGTCTTCTTTCAGTAAAATGCTCTATCTACAATATTTAAGGTACTTTCCCTCCATGTGGCATTGCCGTGGGACACCCTGTATAATGCTGGTAAAGTAATTACTTACTCGAGTTACTTATGTAGTTTGCACGAGTTGATTCTCGTCTCGTCTTTATGACCAAGTTTATCAATGTAGCACATATTTTTATGGGCTACAAGGGGTATGAGGTAAGTAATTTTATTAAATGTTGTCTTGCTGGGGTTTTTTTCTAATACTGTTGTTAATTATACACCGTGTTAGGTTAGACGAGGGACATATTGAAGGAGGATCATTCCAAATAAAAAAAATAACAATACCTTAATTTTTGACTAATAATTGTCTCACAAAATAAAATAATAGATTGTTGACGCAATAGATACCAATCGAACAGAGAAAAAATCATACCTACTTCACTCTCTTATTATAATTGAGTGACCAGAAGCACTTAATAGATCTCTTTTCTTAAGACTTTGAAATCCCGCGATGATCTAATTCCGGTTTTTTGTTAAATGTAAATAAAAATAAAACAATATAAATCGTAAAGATTTATATTGTTTTATTGAAGTGAAAACTTCTTTAGCGGCGTTGAGCACTTTTTCTGTAATGGGTATAAAATCTTAAACTCGCGTCAGGACACGTGACCTGATCGAAAAAGCGTAGGACGATTAATCAAGTTTTCACTTCTGCCGGCACTCCCGGAGTGCAACCCGTCTTTTTTTTTATTTACATTTTTTTTTAGTTATTACTAATGTGAGCTTATATTATCGCATCCTTGAATATGTCCCTTAACTCTCCAGTCACGATGTATAAATAAAACTGTACGTTTATAGCAATATTTATATCGTGCGGAAATCAAACCGAAGAAGAAACGTAAGCAAAACAAAGCACGTTTTTGTTTTGATATAAATCTTAATCTGATGAAAACACCTGATGTCAAATTTACTAACTTTTTAACAAGATTTTGGCGTTGTTTGTCGTTCAGATGGTTATTATTTTGTTTAGGGTTGCCTTTGGTAATTTATAATAAACAATATAAATTTTGTGTTTGCTTAAAGGTTCCTATCTAACTATAAAATGAATAGATTTGCCTGCTTATAGCCAGTATAGTAAGAAGATTATTGAAAATGGAAATTCGACATGAGAATAGAAGTTTGTATGCAAATAAACGAGCAAAGCTGCCAGTTATAAATATGTAGAGTATTAGTTTACATCCATACTAATATTATAAATGGGAAAGTGTGTCTGTCTGTCTGTCTCTCTGTCTGTCTGTTTGTCTTTCTTTCACGGCAAAACGGAGCGACGAATGAGCGTGATTTTTTAAGTGGAGATAGTTAAAGGGATGGAGAGTAACATAGGCTACTTTTTGTCTCTTTCTAACGCGAGCGAAGCGCGGGCAGAAGCTAGTATCTAATAAAAATACAGTGACAATGTATGAAAGAAGAAAATAAAACCCACCTTCAATAAATTACACAAAGGTCAGGAAGATGATGATTACTGTTCCCATCTTCTCGATATTCTTTTTACGACTTCTGAATTGGAGTCTTCACTGAGGAAACTTTATGACTATACTAAAATATTGCACGTCTGTTTTTATCTTTGGCCACAGTGTAACAGAAACTCCTTTGCTATGTTGATGCAATTTTCTGGCTGGAATAAAGTTTTTCTAGACTGTGGCTTGCGTAGCTCGTTACTGAGGTAAAAGTTGCGAAGTATAAATTAGATTTATGTTGTTGAGACCGCTGCTTTTAGTTTTCTTTTCTATGTTAGTTTATACAGAAAAGTGAGAGAGCGAATACTTATAATTAAACTAGCTTTTGCTAGAGACAAAAAGTAGCCTATGTTACTCTCCATCCCTTCAACTATCTCCACTTAAAAATCACGTTATTTCGTCGCTCTGTTTTGCCGTGAAAGAGAGACAAACATACAGACAGACAGACAGACACACTTTCCCATTTATAATATTATTATTATGGATGGATATTAAGACAGAATTTTATCTCACGTTAACAATTTTAAAGTCAAATAAATCATTACCTATTACTTAAACCATTTACTATTTCAAATAGCAGCAAGTAAAGCAATAGCAACAGTCGTTTAAAAGAAAACCCTATAGGCTAACAGACGCCACCATCACCGAGTTATTTAAGCGATCAAGACTAATGCCCTTACTAATAATCACTGTGTAAAGTTATCCAATGAATAAAGCCTGTGTAACCATACATTTTTTGACGTATAAAATCAAAAAAATCAAAATCAAAATCAAGGCATTTATTTCACTTAGACCATTTATAGGCACTTATGAATAGTCAACAAAGAGTCGGTCGGTCAGTCAGAAAAGTGACGCTAATTGCCTGTTCCAAAACGTATATCTCTATGGAGAAGAACAGGCAAGAAACTCCACGGACACTCTTTTTAAAAAAATCATGTTTTACAAAATTTTGGTTACATTAATTTTTGTGCTTCTATATGTGAAAACAATGCAAGTAAATAACAAAATTAATAATTCAAAACTTACGAATTAAGGTTTTACAATAAATGAAAAAGTAATAAAACAGTCATGGCAGTTAAGATATGACCGATCTCAACTGACAGCGCCCGTTCACGAGCATGACGCGTGACATCAGCACCATCTAGCTCAACCATTTTGAAGGGAACCAAATGATCCAACGCACTCGCCACCATCAGCGAGACTTTTAAGCGAGCATGACAATTCTCCCAACCACCATGTCCATTTGTGTCCTTATAATATAATAATATATGTATAAAGAAAAAACGGCATCGTACTCACATTTACAATATTAAAAAAAAACCTGTCATAACTTTATGCAGCGTTTATTAGTAAGGCGCTAAGCTTCTAATTAAAATAATAACTAAAATTTCAATGTTTTATCTGAAGGTTTTACTGTTAGGACTTTGACAATAGGCGACACGACAAAAAAAATTGTATGGGAAATGTATTTTTTCTATTTTCTTGTAAAAGAAAAATGACGACGATACAATGCATTGAAGTTTCAAGTGAAGTCACGCTAAGGTACATTGTTTACGAAACAATGACGTCGCAAGCCCCGCTCCAAAACTTTAATGCTCTTTATCTTTGTATTTTTAATTTAACTGAATGCCATTTATATAATGCAGTCGTCATCCCTATTGCTCCGCCACCATGGGGGGTAGTGTGATGTTATTTAGCATAATAATTATACCATTACTACAACAAACAAAACAAGAAATACCTTTTTTTTTGGTGAGTGGGAAATCATCAAATGACTGCTCCCGTCTTGGGTGCGGCGGGAGGGCGTGTCAGACTTTTACTGACTAAAACCCACTCAAGTTTCTTCGATTGTCCTTTGTGTTCCAGGGTCACGGTAACTATTATAAACATTCCGCAACCCCGCCCTGTTGGGCCCCTTCCAGTGCTGACTTCTTCTCTATGAGGCGCGCGTGGAACACTAATGCGCCGTCCACGCGAACCTGGTCCTAGCCGGGCGGCGAGCTACCCATCAACAAGAAATAGCTAACTTAACGTGAAAAAAAACGCGCTGGACAGCTAGCAAGATATATATTTTACTAGATTGAGACTGCAATTACATAGCAATCACTCAATACCCGAGAATGCCCTCTATAGTTTCATGTTAGAAATTCAATCACATGGACAGAACGATTTTAGTGAAAACACGAAACAATACGAAGAAACCCGTGTTCAATTTGTAAGGGCTGCCTGACACGTCGACACGTGAGAGCTCATTATAAAGGCTGCCTGACACGACACCACATTGGGGCTCATTATACATGAGTTATGGTTTAGGAACTGAGTGTAAACTATACGAGTTTGGTGAGCTGTTTCTTTGAATATTGAAAGTGTTTCGTGTCTTTTGTAACGACCAGTTTCTCCTTTGTGGTAGATAAGGTAATAAAATATTTACATTTTTTTTTTGGTGAGTGGGAAATCATCCAATGACTGCTCCCGCCCTGGGTGCGGCGGGAGGGCGTGTCAGACTCTTACTGACTAAAACCCACTCATGTTCCTTCGATTGCCCTTTATGTTCCAGGGTCACGGTAACTATAACTATTTCTTTCTTTCTTTCTTTCTTTCTGTTGGGCCCCTTCCTGTGATATTTACAATTATGAAAATCTACACAAATATAATATAGTCAAAACCTCTTTTGTTTTACCTTTCGACGAAAGCGACAGCCGGCTGTCACGCTGCTATTGTCTTTCTATTGTGTCTCGAATTACGTGTGTCCGACGGTTTAAAACGCTCCAATCTTGGATTTCTTTTTCTGTAAACGGTAGACATATTCAAAAAGAACAGTACGATATTAACCTGTTACCAAATAATTGGGTTGTTGTTTAAATTGTTCAACGTAAAACACTGGCATTCAGCTGAATCTAGTAAATAAATATAAATAAATATACTGGGACAACTCACACACGGTCATCTGATCCCAAGTTAAGCTCTGCTAAGAGCTTGTGTTATGGTAACCAGACAACTGATATACATACTTATATAATTTATAAATACATACATATTATAGATAAATTACACCCAGACACAGAACAAACAATCATGCTCATCACACAAAGTTTGTTCTGGGTGGGAATCGAACCCACGACCTCCGGCTTAGCAGTCAGGGCTACTAACCACTACACCAACAGACCCGTCAAGTAAGACTGGATGCCGACCCTAACAAAGTTAAAAAAAGGCGAGGGAAAAGAAGAGTATACGTATACCATCACACTACAAATCACAAATCTAAAACTCAAACTTAAACTCAAACCATTTATTTCTAATAGCTTTAGAACGTCAAAAACAAGGAAAAATGAATCTAGTTGCCCATTCCAAAAAGTTGATTCGTATGGAGAAGAATGGGCAAGAAACTCCATAATAAAGAGCGGAGCAGTTAAGCCCGAATACTCAAACGGCACTTAATTTTAATACGCTCTCAAATCTGTTGCTGTCCTTATTTTATCCCCTTAGAGTGACAAAGACAGCAACAGTCTTAAAATTAAGCGATGTTTGAGTTTATTCGGACATTCAGTCAATTATAAAACAGGTGTCAAAACCCAGCACAATTTTAGCAATGCTCCCACGGTTTCAACTGACAACAATATTATCAAATGGAATGGCAATGGCGCTGATTCAATAAATCATGGCCTGTGCTCATCAATCAGGGTGTCGGCTGGAGTGGCTGCTATACACTGGAGAGAGGATGCCTCGTCTATGTTGTGGAGATTATTATTGTGTTATGGATGTTTGAAGATTGGATCAGTCGCTTTATAACCAGATCGTAAATCAGACTAAGGCCCGTATTAATAGACGTCACTCAATTCTGAGACGCTCTCAAGTTTATTGCTGTCCTTATTTTTTCCCTTTAGAATGACAAGGACAGCAAGAGACTTGAGAGCGTCTCGGAGTTGAGTGACGTCTATTAATACGGGCCTAAGTAGCTGAATTTGGGAGAGGCCTATGTCCAATTATGGTGGACTAATGTAGGCCAATAATAATGATGATGATTGTTGTGATGTAGATTCAAGTCATTTAATCTTTATACAACCCGAAACTATTATAAGTAGAAAAATGAAATTGCAATGTATTTAGTATTTTTGTGATTCTCCCCTAAAATAATAATAAATAAATAAAAATAAAATATCCTGGGACATCTTACACACGGCCATCTGATCCCAAGCTAAGCAGAGCTTGTGTTATGGTAATCAGACAACTGATATACATACGTATATTATTTATAAATACACACATCAAAAGTGTCTAGGGATATTTCAATTAAACCTAAAAAACTAAAATTCTATTAACTTTTTGTTAAGGCACCTACACATTAAAATAAACCTTGTTTAATAGCCTATCTAATCTAATAATAAACTTTTAGATAAAGTTAAATTTAAAAAAAAACTTAGAAGAAGAGGAAAAACTCAGACAAAATTTCAATTTAAACTTTATTTTTGAAACATCAAAACCTAAACAAAACAACTATTTTTTTTTATAAAAATTGTTGAAAACTTAAAATTAATAATCCGTGGATCCACCTAAGACTCTCCTGACACATCTGCAGTGGTTCTGTATACTCAAAACAAGGGTGTCAATATCCTGTTGTGGAATACTGTCCCAAATTGCGGTTTCTGAAGACATGAGGACCAGTCATAGCGTTATATCCAGGCTTTGGTCACGTTATCGTGTCACGGGGGAAGTGGTGGAACGGCACCGAGGACTTTAACGCATTAAAACACATGTACAGGACCGATTCATAGTAAATGCTGCACGAAGTCAACTAAATGTAACGGCAATGCAATTGGTTCAAAGGCTACAGAGAGAGTATGGTTTGCTGGTAATCGGTCAAACTTTGAGAAGACGACTGCATGAAGTCAACCTACGTACTAGTAGGCCATTTCGGGTACCAGCGCTAAGGAGAGGCAATCTATGAAGAAGATTACAATGGGCTATTGCACACGGAAACTGGAACCATTCTCAATGGTCACTTGTGCTTTTCACTGATGAATCCAGGTTTGGATTTAATCCTGATTCGCGAAGAGTACGCGATTGGAGAGAACCTGGACGTTGGAATCGACGGCAGCACCTACAACAAGTTCATGCATATCAAGGTGGCACGATTATGGTTTGGGCAGGAATTCGTCTCGGCGGTAGAACGGGCCTCGTTTGGATACAAGGCATAATGACTGCTCTAAAATACCGAGATGAGGTGCTAGAGCCTGTAATCTTGCCTCTCAGACAACAAATGGGACAAAATTTCCAGCTAATGCACAACAATGCCCGTCCACATACGGCGCGTATCGTCACAAGTTGGTTACAACAGCATGATATCCAAGCTTTAGACTGGCCTGCAGAATCCCCTGACTTAAATCCTATTGAGCATGCCTAGGATATGCTTCTGAGAAGAGCTCTTAGGAATTTCCCTGAAGATATTGAGGATGAACACCAGCTTTTCTTGCATCTTAAAAGGACTTGGGACAGTATTCCGCAACAGGATATTGACACCTTGTCTTGAGTATATAGAACCGCTGCAGTGTGTCAGGAGAGTCTTAGGTGGATCCACGGATTATTAATTTTATGTCTTCAACAATTTTTGTAAAAAAAAATAGTTTTTTTTGTTTAGGTTTTGATGTTTTAAAAATAAAGTTAAGATTGAAATTTTGTCTGAGTTTTTCCTCTTCTTCTAAGTTTTTTTTAAATTAAACTTTATCTAAAAGTTTATTATCAAATTAGATAGGCTATTAAACAAGGTTTATTTTAATGTGTAGGTGTCTAAACAAAAAGTTTATAGAATTTTTGTTGTTTAGGTTTAATTGAAATATCCCTAGACACTTTTGATGTGTGTATATATTATAGATAAATAACACCCAGACACAGAACAAACATGTATGCTCATCACACAAAGTTTGTCCTGGGTGGGAATCGAACCCACGACCTCTGGCTTAGCAGTCAACGTCACTGAACACTAGACCAACAGGCCCGTCAAGCACTACATGCACCACAAAGTGATTTTCATTAATTCTATCTCTAACAGGATAAAATAGAGAATGCAAGTTTGTATTAAAATGGCGAACGGAGGCCCAGGAAACAGCTAGTATTAGAATATAGATTACTGTCGCACTAAACTACAAAGTCATGATGCCGTTGCCTCCTTCTGCGAAGCAGTTATGCTAGTGAAGGAAGCGGCGGCGCGCGAGAGGCAATGACGTGCCTCTCGCCCCGGACTAAGACCCAGGCGAAGACGTCGAGAGTCGAGAGTCGCAAGACGACTACCGGCCACCGCAGGCGCGGTTCTGCGGATGGCGAGCGATGGGTATAGCTCGCCGCCGCCGCCCGGCTAGGACCAGGACCGCGTCGACGGCGCGTTAGTGTTCCACGCGCGCCTCAAAGAGAAGGAGTCAGCACAGGAAGGGGCCCAACAGGGCCAACGCCTGCCGGGCTTGCGGAATGTGTATAATAGTTACCGTGACCCTGGAACATAAAGGGCAATCTAGGGACCTGAGTGGGTTTTTATCAGTAAGAGTCTGACACACCCTCCCGCCGCACCCAGGACGGGAGCAGTCATTGGATGATTTCCCAATCACCAAAAAAAAAAAAACTACAAACTCATCTTCCCAAATAGCTTATTACCAAAACACTTAACTAGAATTTGTAGCCCACTCGAGTCCCAAAACAAAATGTTTTTGTTCCAACTATTCCCAAATCCTATTTGTCGGTTCAATAGCTCCCAATTCTCACAATATTCGTTTTAAAAACGTTACAGCTATATTCACAAAATACCTAACTGTTTGGTATGCAAATGATGTTCAGCATTTAAAGTTTAGTCGTTCACTTGAAGTGGTAAATTCACTCTAAGGGCGGTTTTAACCTAGCGTGTTTTTTTCGTGTATGCGGTCGGTTCTGCGTGCGAGCTTACTCGCAAAATCATAATAAACTTTGACAGTTCTCTGAGTTTGCGTCTTCACAGAGTAGTCGGCTAATAAATATTTTCCTTATCGTTCACTCATTATACTTAAACTAAAATCAATACTGAGGTGTAGCGTGTTTTATTTATCGAATAAATATATTTTTTTACTCTCTATTTTCGAGTTTCATGAAATCATCTTATCTTTTTTTTTAATTTCTTTCGTGCTTTGTAAACCTTGACTCATGTACAGTGGTTTATTCCAACGTGTTAGCTTAAACTAGTAACGGTGTATTAGTATGACTCGAATGAGCACTGTAAGCACTTCAACGCCTATACTGACTTACACGCAGTTTTAAAAACGAACTTATTAGCGCGGAAAGAAACGCTACGTCAGAAAGCGCCTTATACAGCTATGACATAAAGGCGTCGTCAAATAGTTAGCTCGGTGCGGTTGACGATTGTAGTTTGTAAGCAGTGTCACGATCTTTTGTTTTACGGGTGTCGGTTATTTGGTTTGTTCCCACTAGTTCTACTGGACAGTTCTACGAGGAGGTCTTGAGACAAAAAAGCTGGATGTCTGGTTGTTTGTGTGTTGTTTTTTTGACACAGAAGACACATTTTTTGTTGTGATTTCAGAAATCCGTACTTCTATACTAATATTATAAAGAGGTAATATTTGTAAGTTTATATGTAGGGGGTAATCTCTGGAACTCATGATCCAATTCTAAAATTTTTTTCATTGGCAGAAAGCTACATTATTCCTGAGTGCTATAGGCTATATAATATCACGCTATATTCCGAGGGAGCGAGGCAGTATCCAAAAACCTAACGTAGCGCGGGTGAAACCGCGAGGAACAGCTAGTATATGAAAGAAAGAAAGAATGAAAGAAAGAGACCGCTGACCCAAATTAAATGAAATTTGGTGCAGATATAGTCTGGGACCCGAGAAAGGACATGAATAGTTTTTATCCCGGAAATCCCCCGGGAACGGGAAGTATTATTCCACGCGGACGAAGTCGCGGGCAAAAGCTAGTAAAAAAATAACGGTTATCTTTTGATAAATTCAAAATGGTGGTCTTTGATTATCAAATCTGACTAGTAGTTTCAAACAGGAGTAAGTCTTAACAAGCAAATAATAAAAAACTCATCAGTTAAACTATGTATTTTAAGTTTAGATGAGAGATTATAATGAACTCGATCCTAAATCTTTACGAACGACATTGTCACACGTTTAAAATGTGTCGCACAAAATACTCGAACGTCAATCGGCGGCATGTCGCTCTTGACTGAAACATTTCATAACGAGAGAGGTCTTAGGGTCGACCTTTTGACAAATAACCCCATTTCCAGTACCGTAAGGCCAAGAGATTATGATATTCTAGCAAATTGCTCAAAATTTCAAGACAAGGGTTGTTTATGCTTTAGGTGCAAATGTATATTAACTGGGTGCCTCTTATGAATGATGTAAAGTGTTTCAAGGGTTACCTAAATTAATAAAGGTATTTGTCTGACCTTTTATATTAAAATTCAAGGGACGACCAGAGTTACTTTGTGTGTTTGTGGTAGCGGGTAACCTTACTCTAATAGAATAAGCTTATTTTTTATTTAACGGAATGAAAATTATTGTTGTATCTTTAATTCAAGTTGGCAATGTAGGTAATGCAATAGCGGAGCAATTAGCTGCTATGTCGCGTGTCGCAGGTTTTGTTCCTGTACAGATCAAAATATATTTGCTGCAGCCCGTGGTTTTGCCCGTGTGATTGCCGCTCCCGTGGGGTTTTTGGAATAAAAGCTATCCTTTGTCCTTTCTCAGGCTATAAACTATTTTTGTACCAAATTTTATTTAAATCGTTTCAGTAGTTTTGGCGTGAAAGCGAGACCGACAGAGTTATGAATTATGTTTTGTAACGAAACCATGATACAGCACAAATTAAACAAACAAAAACAAGAAATATTTTCAAATAGGCCAACAGGGCATTGCCAACAATTCCCAGAAAAATAGCACATGACAACACTACAATAGAATTAAAACATTGACATATCGCCGACACTACAAAAGCAAAAAAACACATGTTAAATGCCAGCGAACAAACCATTCGTCATAAAAAACCTAACGAACAAAATGGTCGCTCCATTTTTCGCGTCAACACAGTTTCAATATGGCCGGCGTGTTTTTTTCCCGCCAACGTCAACAAATGAGCGATGGTCGGCGACACTGTTATTTATTATCCACTACACACGGCTTCTGACCTTTGTTTAGACGGGTTTTTAATTAAATATGGATTTCGGGTGACATTTATTGGTTTGGGAATTTTGTGGTTATCCCTGATAAATATCCAGTAATTAGGAGTTGTATTTATCGGCGAGAATAATAATTGTAGTCCAGATTTGTTGGGGCTTGCTATATTGTTAATCGGCCAAGTAAGGGTTAGTTTCGTGTACCAAGGGTTTTTAGTCCGGTCAAAATAGACATTTAAAGTTACATTAATTCGCACCTAGCTAAAAATTGGCATGAATATTGAGAACCCTATTACACACAATTTGTCAATTATCCACATGATTCCAGCGTGTGGAAAAAAAATTATTCAAGGTCAAATGTTGCAAAAATCGGTTTTTTGAGTTTTCCAGCTAAACGGTAAGTGTTATCATAAAAATAGGTGAGACAAAAATTATTCATCACACAATTATTTATAAAAATTGTTCCTACACTTTTTTTCACCACCACCACCACCACCATTCACCAACACCATCATCACCACCATTCGCCACCATTTCACCACCATTCCGGAGATATAGCGATGCAAAATGTTGAAAACGTTGCGTTATTCATAGTATGCACACGTTTCTGCGCCACCCGTGAGGTAGTGTACATGGCGCGATTTTTTACGTGGTTTCCCCGGTAGGCCTATTCCACGATCTATTGTGGTTCTGTTGAGTTAAAAAGCTATTGTATTAAATTGAAAATGGTACTATTGTAATGACAAGAGCGGTGTAAGTAATGAGTAATTTGAGAAAATTATTCGTCTGATTGATACTCTTCTAATTGAACATAATCCATACTGTCTTCTTCTTCTTCTTCTTCCTGCTGGGTACAAATAAATTTTTCAAAGAGCGATGCATCAGATGTCTCCTCGCATATATCGTAAGAATCTTCTTCTACTGGCGATTGAACATTGGAGCACGATTGACCTCGACAACTGATACATGCTAATGAACAAAACAACCCAACTTTTTTACAGCCGCATTTAGCATTACACCCCGTTTTGCAATTGCAAAAAATTGAATTGAGAAGTTTTTCCGGTGCAGGAGGAAGTAAAGTCTTAACTGGTTCCAATATACTTTCAATTAATTTCCAACCCCAGTCTTCTGGGTTTAGTTTATTACCAAGCCATACTTGAACTTGATAATATACCCGAAATAGATGTTGCTGAGCAGAAGCAGAGGTTGGAGGAAGACAAGCTAATTGTACTTGTTTTTTTTTATGCGTATTTTTTGCAAAAGATAAGTATCGAAATTTATCTAAGCACGTAATTTTTTTTGGAGCTACGTAAACGGAAAGAAGAAAACGAATTCCGTTGGTGATTACAGCTTGTGCAATAGAGGTACTTTCTTTGAAAACGTCAGCACAATCAACTAAATCTTGTCTCTCAAACAATTTTAAAACTGTTCTTTTACCTCTCCTGAAAAATGCTGATGTCGTATCGCAACCAGTTAAGTACTGCATGTAGAAATAAGATATGATTTTGGCATTTTGAAAAAGCAGATAAACTCTTGGATGAATATATTTTTGATTGTTGTTGAGCCTTCCCAGGTTTTAAAAAATAAATATTTTTTTCGGTTGGCGTTCGAGCAGTAAGTAATACCAACAAATCAACATCTTCACCAACAACAATAATACAACTTTTTCAACATTTTGCATCGCTATATCTCCGAAATGGTGATTCTTAAGAAAAAAAGTGTAGGAATAATTTTTATACATAATTGTATGATGAATAATTTTTGTCTCACCTATTTTTATGATAACACTTACCGTTTAGCTGGAAAACTCAAAAAACCGATTTTTGCAACATTTGACCTTGAATAATTTTTTTTCCACACGCTGGAGTCATGTGGATAATTGACAAATTGTGTGTAATAGGGTTCTCAACATTCATGCCAATTTTTAGCTGGGTGCGAATTAATGTAACCTTGCCCCTATTTTTGAAGCTAATTTGACCGGACTATTTGTACAAACGTAATTATTCATTTTTCAAAGTCAGTTGCGTTTAGTAATATGCGTCAAATTTTTATTGATGTTAGATGTCAGCTGTTACTTAACTTAGGGCTTGAACATAAAATTGCTTAATGTAATTTTTTTACGCAGACTGGAATAGCTGCGGTTCCATATCATGTCTCTGTCTGTGTCATTTAATGACTTAAATGCTTTTAATTCGTAAAGCATACCGATGTTCAACTTGCTATGCATCCTGGCAGTTTGTAGATTTTTGCGATCTCAGTTTTTTGTGAGAGTCCATTTAAATCTTCGAAAACACGTGATTCGAGACACAATAGAAAGACAATAGCAGCGCGACAGCCGGCTGTCGCTTGGTCGCCGAAAGGTTAGCTTCACATAATTATAATATTATTCCTTATAATACAAGATAATTTATAAAATTATTTAAGCGTGAAAGCATGAAACACAATAAGACAAAGTTTAATGGGCCATTACCATTTCAAATTAGTAGCAAGTTCCACATTTAGTACAAGTATGTGTGTAGTTATAAACTTTTATATAAATATGCGGATCTTTACAGAGAACAGAAACGAAGCAGAAATTCATCAGCACATGCTCGTTCTGGCAATAAAGTTTATTGCTAAAGTTAGCATATAACACAAAATTGCAGCCACTTTACAAAGAGTGTGTGCTATGTTTGTTGTATAGTAAATTTTAAATTACATTTTCACTAATATGAATATAATATGTAAATATAAGTCCGAAATCGCTAATCCGCCTTGAGCAAGCGTGGTGATTAATGCTCGTGCCTTCTCTGTATGAGAAGAGGCCTTTGCCCTGCAGTGGGACAGTAATAGGCTAGTATTATTATTTTTACTGTCTGAAGACAATAAAAATATTGCTCCACATTAGAAATTTCTCTAAAAAATCACCTAAATAATCTTTTTGCCTTCCAA
Source organism: Athetis lepigone (assembly GCA_033675125.1). NCBI lineage: Eukaryota > Metazoa > Arthropoda > Insecta > Lepidoptera > Noctuidae > Athetis > Athetis lepigone. Next base: position 13,372,451 of record CM066221.1, read on the forward strand.
ATGTAGTAAATGATCACCAAATGTTAGGTTGGGTTAGGTTAGAACGTGACCACACAATAAAAAGCCAGTTAAGTGAAGTTGGATCCGCGCACAAAGGCATCCATGCCAAGGTAAAAAAAACCCAAATAAAAAAATATAAAAAAAGATTTTGTTTTGTTTTTGTGTGTTGTTATAACAGCAACAGAGTTACATCAACTGTAAAAATTGCAACTGTTCTCGTGACAGTCAGACGGACGGACAGACAGCGAAATTTTAGTAATAAGGTCTCGTTTTTACCCTTCGGCTTCGAAATCCTAAAGCCTTAAAAACAAAAACCATTATTACTTGAGATTAAAAAAAGCATTTTTTTTTCTTATCTAAAATCAAAGGTTTTTACTTCGCAAAGTAAATAAATAGACATACACCACAAACTCCTAACTGGTGGGAAGTCGATTTAACTTTTTCGATTAAGGCCTCTTTCACACTGACATTAATCTTATTGGTAATGCCCTTAAATATCAGCGCTGGGTTTGAGTGGAGCCTTATTTAAAAGTTTACACAGGCTAGGGAAAAATAATAAAAAAAAACCATCTCAGAATCCTAAGAAAGGAAGTTGACAGATAGTAGTGACCTTACAGGGGTCATATTTCCCTTTTAAGTTTCGGATACCTCAAATAATACATTTATATTTATATTATATTTATATTTAAACTTACTGTCTCGGAAATAAAGTCAATTTTGAAAAAAAAAAGCAGTTTCTAGGAAATCTAAAATTGTCAGAAACAAGAAATCCTTATATATAGGCCACATCTGATCAGACTGAAGCTAGAATCTTACGAATAAGAACAATACTGTCGGAACACTTTAGGTTTCATTGAGTTGTGGGAGTTCAAACTTTGTAAGCAGCTTTCAAAAACTTTCGGAGATAAACGTAAATACTTTTTCATTTGTTTTTTGAGTTCTCTCTTTGAAAATAGGTATTTTTTATCGTGCCTTTGTTCGCGTAAATGTTGGTTATCGCAAATCTGGCCACACATCAATAATTTTATGGAGTTAAGCACGGCTTACTTGTTTACATGAAAATTGGCTCAGTATTGTAGAATTAAGTTATTTTTTTAAGTATTAGTTTAAGAGTTAGTTCCTTGATTGCTATTATTTATGTTTAAAGACAAAATTTTAATTGTGGCTATGCCTACTATCTATGAATTTTCATTCTTGGTTTGTAGGTGAACGTATGTTGGTGGTCGATTGGTGCGTCAGTTTCAAGTTATGTTAAAGAAGTATGTTTTAACATAAATACATACAATACGTATTTCCAATCGTATTTTATGAATAAGAAGATTTTTAAATAGTAACAACCTCTGACCTCTTCTCAATCAACTCGAACAGCATCTTGACCACAGAACACAAGAGTCTTATCCTTCACCCAAGTGTATGAGGGGCTCAAGTCAAAGAAATACTTCATTGGGTCAACTCAATAGAGGACATAATATATGCAACAATCAAATGAATATAAAAAAATACAATAAGATTTTTTTTTTAAATTATACTAAAAGTTTATGTTGAATTACAAAGACATTGGGTAAAGGGAAGCTTTGTGAATAGTTAAACCTGGCTTTTTTATGATTATAATTATGTAAGTCTGACATCGCCATCACCGCCTGGAGCGTAGTGATTTGTGTTCGTACCCTCTCGATGTGAGAAGAGGTGTTCTAATTTCAAGAAGTACAGATTTGAATTGTTTTTTTTTGGTTGTTTTGGATAGTTTATTTAATCTAACGTGAAAGTATTCCTATGAGAAAAGTAAGTATAAAGAAAAGAAATACAGGCAGTTAAGACTATTATGAATGACACAGTGAATGCCTGAATAGCCCTGTTCTGTAGGTTATTTTTTAGTAAAATATTTGTACAACTTACAAAATAATGTTTGCTTATTTGAGCGTATTTTAATAATAATTAAAACTAGTTTATATTTCCTCACTACAAAAAATACATGTTTGAAGGGTCATGAAAATAATACAATCATTATTATGTTTGTACACGTTAAAAAAGTATTGATTAAACAAATTTTATTTTAAAGGAGATAAAGCAAGCGTTATCCGTAACTATCCATTCTAATCCATTCTAATATTATAGATGCGAAAGTAACTCTAGTAAAGTAACTAGTAGTAAGTAAGTAATAAATAAATAAATAAATAAACTCTGTCTGTCTGTCTCTTCTTCACGCCTAATTAAAACCACTGAACCGATTTGAATGAAATTTGGTACAGATATAGTCTGGGACCCGAGAAAGAACATAGGACTGCTTTTATTCCACGCGGACGAAGTCGCGGGCAAAAGCTAGTATTTTATAAAGATATTCGTCAGTAAATAAAAGTAAAGTAAGTTTGAGATGAACAGCATCAGTGAGATGCTAATTCACTTCAAACTCATTTATTATATGCTGCAGATTCGTATAAAAAAATAATAATAATACAAGCCTATAACTGTCCCACTGCACGGCAAAGGCCTCTTCTCATACAGAGAAGGCACGAGCATTGATCACCACGCTTGCTCAAGACGGGTTTGCGATTTAGAACTTATATTACCTAACTACAAGTCCAGGTTTCCTCACGATGTTTTCCTTCACCGATGTCTGTGATGTCTAAGATAAACTTTAGAAAGTACATATGAATTGAAAAAGTCACATTGGTACTTGCCCGGATTCGGAGATTTGTATTAATAAAAAAAAATTAAATGCGAAACCTAACTACATTTAGCATATTCCAATAATAATGTATTAATGATAAAGTTGATACATGTCATTGGCGTTTAGTTTAAAACAGCACTTATGAAACAGCAGGACAGCCGAAAAACCTCCACCACTTCAAACTAGTCTGTTCATTCCAAAAACCTCCAATTTCTCTTATAATTAATAATATTATCAGCTATCTCTAGCCTTCTGCCGCAGTGCGGTACCGGCTAATATTTACATTGTTCGCGCGTTCCTGCATCGCGACTTACTGAATATGTACGCAACGCATTATCGTATGTTCTACCAGCTTTTGCAGTGACTTTGCCTGTGGTTTTTGTGCCAAAGTTTGTAAAAAACTGCAGTTTTTGTGTGATTTAACAAGCAAATGTCTTTCCCTTCAACACAGTAGCTTTTAAATATCGTATTGAAAAAGCGGATTTAATAAAATCCCAATCTATATTAAGACTAAAATTTATGAAAATTTATAGGCATTAAGTCCTTTCCTTTTGTATAAAGTGTAAATAAAATAAATAGGAAAATTTATTCAGCGGTTTATTTAGTTGTGTAGACGTAACATTCAATAATTAACATACATTATGGTTTTGATCAGCTTGAAATGTTTGTGTAACTAATTGAAATTCTGACACATGTCCGAATCTATACTAATATTATAAAGAGGTAAAATTTGTAAGTTTGTAGGTTTGTAAGTTTGTATGTAGGGGGTAATCTCTGGAACTACTGGTCCGATTTGAAAATTTCTTTCAGTGTTAGATAGCCCATTTATCGAGAAATGCTATAGACTATATACCATCACGCTACGACCCACGGGAGCGGAGCAGTAACTAAAAATGCGGGTAACCGCAGGGGACAGCTAGTAATAAATATCCTAAGACCATTCACACACGGCAGTCTGATCCCAAACTAAGCAGACCTTGTACCTTTTTTTTTTGCCGAGTGGGAAATCATCCAATGACTGCTCCCGTCCTGGGTGCGGCGGGAGGGCGTGTCAGACTTTTACTGACTAAAACCCACTCATGTTCCTTCGATTGCCCTTTATGTTCCAGGGTCACGGTAACTATGATAAACATTCCGCAACCAGACCTTGTACCTTGGTAACCAGACAACTGATAAACATACTTATATAATTTATAAATACATACATATTATAGTGGTAAAAAGATTTCTTTTAAAAAGCTCGACTACAACGAAAGATATTTTTTTAAACTGCAACCAGTTGAACATAAATAAAGTTTATACGTTGCGTTCTAAAAAGTAGCAGTTTATGGAATAGCACCGTTATCAAAGTTACTCGGTAAGGCTGCCTGTCCACCGGAGCGGAGCGAGGCAGCGGAGCGGAGCGACGGAGTAATGCGGAGCGGAGTTGCGTACTGTGTCTGTCCACCGGAGCGGAGCGAGGCAGCGGAGTGGAGCGAGAAAGTAATGCGGAGCGGAGATGCAGACTGTGTTTTTCATTATACAGAGCTAGACCGCGAGCACGCGACGAGTCATTCGAGTTTACGGTGGCGGGCGATTTGTTTAGTTCTCCGTTTCCCCGCTCCGCTGCTCCGCTCCGCTTCCCGGTTTTGTATGAATTTTTAAACTAGTTTGTAACTCCCTGTCCACTGAAGAGGAGCGGAGATTTTGTGCAATCCAAAAAAATAACACTCTCTTATTTTATGACATCAAACGTTAGGGTTACTTATAAGGACTAAATCTCTCTAACAAACATGGGTAATTAAATTTTAATTTAATAAAAAAAGTATAAAAAGAATAGAAAGAATTAAGAATTATTTAAAGAATAGAAAGAAGATTTATGGTTTCCTTTAGGAAACCATAAATCTTCTTTCTATTCTTTAATCCGCACACTCAACCTCACAGCGAGTGAAACGGACATATTTTGTTGTTCTCTGAGTGAATTCACTAGGAATGCATTGTTCATCATTAGTTATTGATAGATTAGATATAAGTGTAAATAAAATTTTAGTTAATAAGGTGCATTTATGGAATTGGGTTAGCCTGTAATAGTAAATGTTTATTGATAATAAATAAATAAAATAAAATCTTAAGAATTTTATTTTAATTGAACGAAAATTTCGACGGCTAAATTCATCCTTTGTCCCAAAAGGTAAAATTTAATGGTTTATTAATGGTGAAATAAAACTGCATTCAATAATTTTCGAAAATTCGCTTGTCACACTCGGGAATTGAACGAGATTAAAAAAAAAAACCGGTCAAGTGCGAGTTCTACTCGCGCAACGAGGGTTCCGTTAATTTGTTTTTTAGTGAAATAACTACAAATTTACGGTTTTCGGAGTTTTCTCTTTACTTGTGCTACATGACCTTGCTTCTTGCCAAATTTCACGATTCTAGGTCAATGGGAAGTACCCTATAGGTTTTGAGTTTTGATTCCCTTGAACATGTCTAAATATGCAATATAAACCGCCGTATACCGCTTTTATTGCGTTGATTTAGAAACTTGATTTTTTCACTGCTTTAAGAGATAGCAGACTTGAGTATGTGATATTAATTGGAGCTTGATATCTCGACGCGTTTCTGAAAAAAAAAAGGTCTTGACAGACGGACGAACGGGAGGACAGACGGATGTGAACTAACTACAAATTTACGATTTTCAGAGTTTTCCCTTTACTTGTTCTACATAACCTTGCTTCTTGCCAAATTTCACAATTCTAGGTCAATGGGAAGTACCCTATAGGTTTTGAGTTTTGATTCCCTTGAAAATGTCTAAATATGCAATATAAACCGCCGTATCTTTTTATAGCGTTGATTTAGAAACTTGATTTATTCACTGCTTTGGGAGATAGCAGACTTGAGTATGTGATATTAATTTCAGCTTGATATCTCGACGCGTTTCTGAGAAAAAGGTTCTTGACAGACAGAGGGACAGACGGACGCCTGATGTCAACTAACTACAAATTTACGGTTTTCGGAGTTTTCCCTTTACTTGTGCTACATGACCTTGCCTTTAGCCAAATTTCATGATTCTAGGTCAATGGGAAGTACCCTATAAGTTTTGAGTTTTGATTCTCTTGAAAATATCTAAATATGCAATATAAACCGCCGTATTTTTTTATTGCATTGATTTAGAAACTTGATTTTTTCACTGCTGTGAGAGATAGCAGACCTAAGTATGTGATATTAATTTCAGCTTGATATCTCGACGCGTTTATGAGAAAAAGGTTATTGACAGACAGACGGACAGACGGACGCCTGGTGTGAACTAACTACAAATTTACAGTTTTCGGAGTTTTCCCTTTACTTGTGCTACATGACCTTGCTTTTTGCCAAATTTCATGATTCTAGGTCAATGGGAAGTACCCTATAGGTTTTGATTTCCTTGCAAATGTCCAAATTTGCAATATAAACCACCGTATCTTTTTATTGCGTTGATTTAAAAACTTGATTTTTTCACTGCTTTAAGAGATAGCAGACCCGAGTATGTGATATTAATTTCAGCTTGATATCTCGACGCGTTTCTGAGAAAAAGGGTCTTGACAGCCGGACGGACGGACAGACGGACAACAAAGTGATCCTATAAGGGTTCCGTTTTTACCTTTTGAGGTACGGAACCCTAAAAACAAAAGCCTGTACTTTTATGACGTTAGTTGATAGGGTCATTTATAAGAATCAAATCTTTCTAACAAACATGGTAAATTAAATTAAAAGAAAACATGAAATTTGAATTTTTTAAACCAAGGAACGACTTATACCTACTGTCGAAATTTTCTTCAATTAAAATAAAATTCTTAAGATTGATGGTTTTCCTTTAATTTAAATAAAGGCATGTTTCCTTTAAGTAAAATAATCTATCTCAACGATTTAAGGTAGTTTTCTTCCAGGGTCCATTAAAACTTTCCACCCTGTGTATATAAAATGGTAAACTGACTGATTAACTGACTGTTGATATATCAACGCACAGCCCAAACCGCTGCTCCTAGAGACATGAAACTTGCAGGGTGTGTTCTTTGTGAAGAGTAGGTAACCACTAAGAAAGGATTTTTGGAAATTTCAACTCTAAAGGGATGGAAATATCGACATTTTATAATACTTATGTGGACATTTCCTCAACTCTGCAGCAGTACAACTATTATTTGGTTGGTATCGGGGACCGCCAATAAATTAATGGTCGCCTTTCTAATAGATATCCAATCGCAATTATTGGTACTTCCATTTTAGCATAGTACACTCCACTGTTCTCAACTTAAAAGCTTTTGCTTTGCAGTGAAAATAAAAACAAAATAAGCTTTCATTATTGTCATTAAACGGTTTTATTTGAACATGTTTTTCAAAGAAAAGTTGTATTAAAAAGTAAAACACGACTCTTTTACATTAAAAAGCTCAAACGTAAATAAAAATAAGTTGATTCCCAGGGACGCAAAACACGGCTTTATAAGGACGTCTATAAAACGGAACTGTGCCGCGGGACCGGGCCGTAAATGGTCCCGGCCGGGACCGCGAACTGGCCAAACGACAGAGAAATACAGAAGGCGAAAAGTTGAGTTTTTCTTATTTTAAGGATATAAAATACATAAAAAAAGACTTAAAGACTAGTGTACCAATTTTTTACAGGCAAGCACAACATGCATTACATCATTGTTGAGTGTCACTGCGTACCTACATATGATCTGGATCAGTTCAAAGTAACTCATCGAACACGACACTTTAAAATGATGATTTCTGTTACGTAATCCAGATGTCATTGGCAAATTGACTTAAAGAAATAGTACCAATATTGGCCGTAGTCGTAATTTGTCACTAAATTATTTGTTGTGATCAAATTCTTCTGCGTATGGTTATTTTTGCTGGACGGTACTTCATTTTGCATTCAAGGTGCAAATAATTGTATTGGATTTCCGTAATAGTAACGCTTGGTTCTATAATTAAACAAAGACGAACTAAAAAAAAGCACAGATTTCAGCCATTTTGTAAATTCAATTTTCAATTTAAATTTATTTCGTAAAATGCGCAGTTCTTATGTCCTACCAATTAAAGCATACAAAATATTTTTTATAATACGAAAATTTAAAAATAAAAACAAGTGAAAATCATTGAAAAGAACGAAAATGTCAAAATCCATATTTCTATACTAATTTCATACTTCAATACTAATATTATAAATGTGAAAGTAACTCTGTCTGTTTCTTCTTCACGCCGAAAAAACTGAACCGATTTGAATGAAACTTAGTACAATTAATATAGTCTGGGACCCGAGAAAGGACATAGGATAGTTTTCATCCCGGAAATCCCCCGGGAACGGAAACTAATATTCCACGCAGACAAAATCGCGGACAAAAGCTAGTCTAATATAATATTAGGTGTGATAAGATTAAACGTGACATAAAAATTATTGGAGATTGAATTACTTATAAAAGCAACTTAATTCACATCGCGATGGAAAAAAGAAAGAAGAAAGTTTTTATTTAAGACAATCAATTTAATAAACAAAAGCTATAAAAAAAGAGTAGGTAGTCTCAAAAGGTTCGTCAAACGACAAGAGTGGAATTTCTGATATCACTGCCTAGTGGGACAGTACTTTGGTCCCGCATTGCGGGATTGTGTTACAAGCATTACAATTTCCATGCGCCGGGACTTTGTGTTGTGGTCACCGCGGGACGTTTGCGGGACTTGCGGTACAATATGCTAACCATGCAACAATTTTATTTTTTAGAGTTCCGTACTCTAACGGGGTCCCGTTTGGGAACCAATGTGCAAAAATTTAAGTGTCTTACCCTTATAGTTTAGGTCAGAATAGATGTTAGTCAGACAGTCAGCTTCTCTTGTTATATAAATTGGTAAAACTTTATTTTTAGTGTTCCGTATTTTTAGGATTACTGCTAAGTCAATTCGTACTTTAAACTTTCGCGTTGCATATTTATACTTCACTGATCCGATTCACTGATGATTTACTCTCCACTGATCGCCATTTTTACTCAAGAGTTGTGCGTGAAGCGATTGAGATTAAAAAACACAAAAATTTCAATCGGGAAGGAGGATTCAAACTGTCGGCCACATGGAATCCGGTGATTGCAAAAATTCACCATCGCGATTTTAAGTCGACTAAAAAACCGGACTCAGTGAGTGTAGTGTGTACGCGGCTTTATAGTGGACATTCATCAACATCGAGGGTAGATGAAGATCAATCTACTTCATCGACGGAGTAGTGTCGCCGGACAGTCTGCTTGTGACCATGGCAGGTGTAACCCTGCCGAAACGTCAAGCCAAAAATAAATAAAAGGTACGTGCGCGTTAAAATCCCGAAAAGCGGTAAAAGTATAAGTCAATTCGTGTGTCAACGGGAAAAAGTTTATGACCCGTAATTGGCAGAAAAGTTATTAAGAAGTTTTATATATATAAAACATGAGATAAAGAAAAGATTATCAAAAATTTATAACATGCGTTCAAAGCTGGGTTGCTAGTAATTGATAAAAATGATAAAAAACAAACATATATATTCCTTCAAGTTTCCGAAATACATCGTTAGAGGCCCAAACATCTGCTCACTTGTGAAACAGGCTGAACAAAATATCTTTTGCGTTCAAACGACAGTTGTGACTGCGATATTGGGACTAGGGATGTTACGAAGCTCCGTAATCGTATCCGAATCCGAAATAAAATTCTGATATTTCGGATGCGGGTGTAGTGTAAATGATTATAATGGGGGTGAAGTTTTTTTATTTTTATACACTAGCCACACGCGTCCCTTGAATTGTTTATTTATTATCGCTAGGTCATTACCGGTAATACTAAAAATCTAGTACCCGTATACGTTGTCTAGAGGTTAAAGCACCCCCTTCTCATGCTGTGGGTTCCAACCCGGTCAAGTACCCGTGAGAGAAAACACCCGTGAGAAAACCTGGGCTTGTAATGCGTATAAGTCAATCGCCAATCCGCCTTGAGCAAGCGGGTTATTAATGCTTGTACCTTCTTTGTAAGAGAAAAGGCCTTTGCCCTGCAGTGATACAGTTATAGGCTGCCAATATTATTATTCTGACCGTATCTGTAAACTAAAGGATAATCCGAAATAATTTCACACCCCTATCAGTAACAGAAACCGATATTATACTTTTCGTAAATTCGTATCTAGATCCGACACATCGTATTCACAACATCCCTGATCGGATACACGCAAACTTGTGCGAATTGGCCCCCAGAGAGGCCCAGGGGCCCAGCCTTAAGGACAGGGGCTAAAAACATTGTTTACTTTTATAGCTTTTAGACGACCTAAATGTTGCCTAGCAAAATGCCTAGTTTTAGTTTTGTGGCTAACATTCCCTGGGCGGTCTTTTGATTTTATTTGATGGGCAATATTCTTCTTTCAGACAATGTGGTTAAATGGTCTCATGAAGAGGGCTGTGATCAGCAGAATAGTTTTATTTTAAATGTATTTATTTTATATTTTCGAATGAAGTTAAAAACTAAATGCGAATTTTCTATTGAGAAGAAAATAATAGTGGTGATATCTCAGTGGTAAATGTATCTATTGATGATAATATGTCTGTGGGTTCGCAATCAAGTTCGGGGAAATACCAACAATTTGAGATCGAGTGAATGTGGGATTTGTTTCTCAATAATAATTATTTATTTAAAACATTGACAATTACAATGGAATAAGTATTGTTGTTTTTTTTATCTTTACGAACTTGAAAAATTTCTCCACAGGCCACAAAAATATTTGTCTCGTCGGAATCAATCCCGGGACTTTGGCCACCGCAGCCGATCGCTCAACAATTGCGCCAATCGTGTTTCAACGTATAAAAAAACAAAAATAATTGTATGAGCTTTAAAACAACTTAAAATACAATTTTTATATCTAATTATAATAATGAAACATTTTTGCTTTACAAATTGTTTCAACTTTATCACAATTTTGTATAAAGTATTTCGTCCGAGCGACATTTAACATACAGATTGTCATTTATGATATTCCACTGTTTTCAGAACGAAATTAGAGACGCAAAACAATTTTGTATAAAATATGCGACAGATGTAACCAGATGTCGAATTAAATTGTAACTGGACTTTTATTTTAAAATTAAAGTCTGTTTAAAATACACTGAAATTTTAATGTAAAGGACAGTAATAAAAAAACGTATTTTTGATTCTGTTGTCACTCGACAATACAATTACTTTTTGCGGAATGTTTATAATAGTTACCGTGACCCCGTAACATAAAGGGCAACCGAAGGAACATGAGTGGGTTTTAGTCAGTAAAAGTCTGACACGCCCTCCCGCCGCACCCGGACGGGAGCAGTCATTTCATGATTTCCCACTCCCAAAAAAAAATACAATTACTTTAATTTTGTACATTCATTACATAGGGTGACTGGCAATTAGTGTACGATACTTAAACGCGTGATTGTGCTCATGATAACATTTAATTTTTATTATGGGAGCAAAGTCGAAATCCCCAAAAAAATAATCAACTGTTCAGTACATTAATCCTTCGAACACCGTGATTTGACAATAGAAACACATACAATAGAAAGACAATAGCAGCGAGACAGCCGGCTGTCGGTTGGTCGTTGAAAGGGTTAGGCAACATAAATGAACTGAACAGCTGTTTTTTTGCGATTTTAAGTTTGTTCCCACAGTAAAAGTTGTTGTTGATGAGAGAAGCACACAGATTTGTGTGGAATTGTAAAATATTGCAAGATTAAAAAATATAAAAACCGCGCAAAATATAAATATATTAAATAACCGCGGTGGGATTGGGTGGGCCACGTATGCCGGATGAATGGGGACAGTTGTGCTCGAGTCGTTACGCAGTGGGTGCCGAAAGACGGGCGTCGTCCCCGAGGGAGGCCCAAGAAACGCTGGCGGGACGACTTGCAGTCTTTCATGGAAGATTGGCAAGAGATAGCATTACATAGGGAGCAATGGAAGGCTATGAGGGAGACCTTTGCCCAGCAGTGGGACAGTATAGGTTAATAAAAAAAAAATAACCAAAAAACTCAATTGCAATTTAGGATATTGGTGGCTTTTTCTATTTCATGTAATTGCCACCAACTTCTGAAATTGCAGATGGGTGGTTTCTTATTTTTTTTCTATGTGTCTCTCACAACTGAGACGAATTCAATGACACCTCATGGCAAATTCTGTTTATTAATTTAGGCTGTAGAGCGTGCCATAGAATGAGACATACGCTCAAAAAACATAACTCTCCCTTCGGCAGTCGTGTAAAACATAAGGGGCTTTTACTTCGATACTCAATTTCCTGAGTGTCCGACATTTGCGACACTATTTATAAGTGTCTGACATTCTGGGAACTCCATTTCACGGTGTATGTAGCTCCACATTCAGGCCAAAACATCTTCATTGTATTCATCACTAAATGTCAGTCAATAACGGGGATATTGAGCTACGGCGTAGCAACCGAATGCTGCGGCGCGTAGCAAACAAGCGCTACGACGTAGCAAACAAACGCTACGGCGTAGCATACAAAGTGCTACAAAATCTGCATTCGCCTTGCATATACGAGCTTAAAAATCAGAGATTGTGATTGTTGCGTAGATTTATTTTATGACGAATTTCCATGTTAAAGCCAATTGATACGACATTTAAACAAATATATACTTACATTAATGTCGATTTTACTTAATATTTAAAATGCATAATCTTTTACGTTCAACTTTACAAACATAAACTATCCGCTTACACACAAATATTTACTACTAATCACTCAGTGACCGCTAAACGCTAATTGAATGTAATTTGATTACTAATCCAAGTTTCCAGAATTTATTGTACTGTACACTGACAAAGCGAACTCAAATTAGTGTTAACATATTATCGATGTAATGACAATGTACCGAATCACAGTAGCTCTATCATAAGTTTCTGTTAAATACAGCCAACTTTTTGACGGATTAATCAACTGTCACAACATTTGTTATTGAATAAGATAATTATATTCTGACAACAGCTCATGGTAGGTACCGCACGTGTAATTAGATAACTAACCCCGACACGTGTTTAAACTGACACCACAGCGTAAAATAAACAGAGAAACAAAATAATTACTGTTCACGCAGTAATTATTTTGGGTTGGGTGGATGGTTACAAACAGTCACTAATAGTTATCTAGTTTATTTGATCAATTAATTAAATGTATACAAAAGTAGGTACCAATGTTTTTTTATTCAAGGTGTAGGGTTGCTGGTTGAGAAATTAAAGGCCCCGGTTCTTGATTATTATTTATTGGCAACTTGACTGTTACAACTTACAACAATGTATGTAAAATAATATTATATCAAGATAATCGCAACCCTAAGTGGAGGGATGAAAGGGACTACGTGGCTATCGCCATTCAGACCTCCCCTAGCTGGCTAATTCCAGAAGACCGCTAGGCTATCGAACTGGAATCAGTCGTACTTAGGCTCAGAGAAGGCTGCGTGGCTACCGAACTCTGATTCTCTAGCTAGTAGAATGACAATTTGTTCGAAGACAGCTCCGCTTATAAAGGCGGTTGGTTGGTATGTGTGCATAGTGTCCATACATAGTCCTTTGTAGTTGTAGTGCGTATGTTGAACTCAGATGACTGTAGATGGCATCACACGTCCACTGATAATGTCTTTCCTTGCTATCTACTTGTTTATGTAATTGTTTATGCTTGGCTATCGTAGTACATTGCATAGATTATACTAGATGGCGCTGTATGTTTGTTACAAAGGTACTTATTTGATCAGCCATATTTAGGCTGTCCCGTTGGACTGTGGCAAGTGTGACGGCTGAGAGTAGTGGTTTTGAGTCCCAGTTCGGGCAACATATTATATGGTTTTTCGATTAGGAATTTGGAAGTTAGTGAGTTACACTTGGGCCTTGGAGAGCACTTAAAGCCATTTTAGCTGAAATCAGTGGATCTTTGACAGACGGGTAGTCAATGCCAGAAAGACTCACATCTCATATCGTGTTATCCAGTAACCAGGTTGCCAGAGGTAGATTTAAAATAATACAAGATATTAGGTTCTTGACGGACGAGTAGTCAGAAGCCAGAATGCCTGAAATTTTTATCGTATTACCCAATACCCGGGTTACCAGAGGCAAAATTATACGGGTCATATAACCCACGGGACGAAATGTAACCAACTACCAAACTGAACACAAATAAAACCTCAGGAGACAGCCAGTAATAAAATAAAACATTCTCTTTAACTTTACGATTATTACATAATATTTAAAACAGTCTACTAAATGAACAAGACATGGCGACCGTACTTACTGTGGCCTCTGAATTAATGACGTCATAAATTATAACGCTATTTCTTAATGTAGGGTCCCAGGCTTTACACAGGGCTTGCTGAAACGACCGTAAACATTCTTGGGGCCTGCCGTGGGTCAACACACACTTGGGAGGATTTTTGCTATCCCGTTGGTCTTGTGGGAAAGGCCTTAAGATTAGATTTGGGTTTGAATCCGGGCAATACTAGTGTGACTTTTGTATTTCATATGTACAGTATAAAGTTTATCTTGGACATTACTGACATCCCGTGCCTTGGAAAGCACGGTAAGCCGTTGGTCTCGGTTATCATTCGTAGAACTTTGACAGTCGTTACGGGTAAGCCAGAAAAATCTGACCAGTCTGATAGGCAGTCGCTCCACGTAAAACACTGGTAACCAGCTGGATCCGCTGGATACGCTGGACGCCGAGTCTAACATAGTTGGGAAAAGGCTAGTGAGATGATGATGATTCTACGGATTTTAAAAGAATGTGCCCGGAGCTTTTTTCTCGTTTTTCTCCGTAGGAAGAAACCTACTCTTTGGTACAAGCAAGACGTAGCCTACTTTCATAGGTGATTATTACATTAATAACTCAAAAGCACCTGTAAGTCTAAGATATTGAAAATGTGAATATAATGTTAGTAAATGCCGTTGTTATTTAGGGAAATTAAAAATTAAATTATTTTTTTAATTTACAAAGCAAATCTAAAAAAACTATGCTAACCTCAATGCAATTATTTCCTTTTTATTCAAAACAATGGGTTTTCTTTTAAGTAACAACATCTTCTAAGAAACACTTCCACTTTTGTTAAACCAATTAATTGTCTAAAACATATAATTCCAGCGAGACCTGTTCAGGCTGGATTAGTGCCGTGAATTATAGCACTAGGTATTACGGCTTCACCTGGCTCTGTTACACTGTTAGGTACTAATAAGTACCTATGTATATGTTAGTACATAGTGCTAGTGCTGAGTGAACTAATGGACTATTCCTTTAATTAATTGATCGTTTTGGTTTAATTAATGATTGTCTTTACGTGTTAGGGGAAAGTACATATAACGCGTTAATACATATTATAATAAGTATAACCTTAAATTACTTATTTACTAAAATATGACTAGATTACTTTTTGTGCTCGACATACGGAAAATCATTTTAATGTTTTATTTGTTTTCAAAAGACTTTAATTGAAACTTTTTTCAGTTAGTTATGCTTAGAGATACTTAGAAAAATAAAAATAAATATTTGAAAAAAACTTCGTGGAGAAATCTGATGTTACATGAAATTTTGAGAATGGAATCTTGGACATAATTATATCGGTACGTACTGATACTTGTCCAGAAGCAACGATTGTCTACTTAGTAAAGACATAAAAACTTACAAACAAAGCTCTCTGTCAACAGATTTAAATCGATTTTCTCTAGACTTTTAACCATTTCCCTACAATTATTTAAAGTCCATTCTGTCGGTAACGTTCGGAGGACTAAACTTCGAGGAACGAGGAGGGAACGAAGAGGGAACGTTACGGCACTCCAGCTGTAAATCGGATTTAACTTCGATTCGTCTAGTTTTCGTCAGAAGAGTGTAATTCTTGCGGAACAGATGTTTCTGGATTGTAAGGAAAATACGGTGTTTGAGATTATGTGTATTCAGCTTTACATACAGTTATTATGTGTTGTAAGATATAAAAGCCTTGTGACTGGTGGGTTGTGATAATTCATTAACAAAAAATCGACAAATTCAACAAGTGTTTTTTCATAATCTTTATAATGCTTTATTGTAAGGAAATACTTGAATTAATTATGCTATACCTAAAACGTAGTAATTTGTAAACAAACTACTTTTACTACATCAAGTGGTTACAAACCCACATTTGAGTATTTTTAAGTTTTATATTAATATGGTATTATGCCTGAAACAAATGGATAAATAAATAAAATTTGATTTAAAGCTAGCGACTTGTGAAAAAGTAATTTTCCTGTTTTAGTATTGTAAGAGGTATTTATCAAAAAAAAAATGCCTGTATTTATTAACTCAAAAGCTTAGGCAAAGAATTAGTCATTCAACTAAAGAAAAAGTGTAAGGCCTAAATCTCTGACCGAGCATCAAATAAAAACAAATCTTCCTACCTAGAAAACACGTCTCTATATGAGTTTTCAACTCACATTAACATGGCACAGCTGTCACCTCTCACACTATGAGCAGTCTCATTCCCTGCGGTTAGGACAGTTAGGCTGACACTAACTAATGTGCTCCAGGAGCTTCTGTCGCGTGCTGTCAGGGTACGTCATCATCATTTTACAATTTACTGATACAGTTGGCGCAGCAAAATGACTGGCTGCGCAACAAAATGCAGCACTAAAGCCCCGTATTCATAGTAAACATTTGTTTAGCAACTGTTGATCAACTGATGTTGTCGCTTGCCGGGCGTCAACTCTGCAGTATGGCGTGATCAACACCGCAACACAAGTGTTGCCCGTAATATGATGACAGCAACTCGTCAACATGTTTATGCAACCCATGTTGCTAAACAAAAAGTTTACCATGAATACGGGGCTTAAATATAATATAATAAATGTGTACAGTTATGTCATAAATAAAGTCTGTGTAACCATACATTTTTTGACGTATAAACCTGTCATAACTTTATGCAGCGATTATTAGTAAGATGCAAAGTTTTGATTGCTTTAAATATTGCCTCACATTAAGAAATCTTTTGTGTCGTGAAAGTATTAACAAACATATAAAGTCATCATCATCTCCCGAGCCTTATTCCCAATTATATTAGGGTTGGATTTCAACCTAACCAGATTCAGCTGGATATCAATGTTTTACGTAAAGCGACTGCCCATAAGACCTCCACAGACCAGAAACTGGGAGACACAAAACTCCTTGGTTAGACGGCTCAGACTTTGTGGCGTCTAAGTGCCCGTAACGACTGTCAAAGTTCTAAGAATGACAACCGGGACCAAAGGCTTTACGTGCTTTCCGAGGCACGGGATGTCAGTGATGTCCAAGATAAACTTTTATAAAATACATATGAATTGAAAAAGTCACATTGGTACTTGCCCGGATTCGAACTTAACAAACTCTTACACTCGCAGCAAACACTATTCTCAGATAATATTTCAAAAAACATCTTGAGAAAACATGGACTTCTAATAAAAGTAAGTCTGAAACCAGCAAACTTACAAACTAAATAAATAAACTGCACAAGGAATTTCAGGAAGATGTTACCTAGATTAATGAATAGTGCCATAACACTCAGCTCTCCTCACTCCGACACTACGGCCGCCATCTTTAAAACGGTTGCTCCTTCACTCGGCACGTGCCTTGTGACGTCATCGAGTATTAAGCTGGTTACTCACCGAGCTTAAAGTGCAGTAGTGGATTTTGTTATTTGGGTAAATAGATTTGATTGGATTGTTTTCTGTTGAGTTTAAGTAGGGTTTTGAAAATGGTGGTTAAATTGTCGGTATTTTTGTTGCGTTAAGCTGGTGATTTACTGGAGAGCACAATCCTGAACATAATGATGTGCTGTAACCGTTTTCTTTATAGAATTATTTAACAAGCTTTATTTCAGATTTCAAGTGGAGGAACTCGCGAGAAAATTGACCGTGTATAAATGCTATATATGTTAAATGTGGTTTCAATTACATACATCTTATATATAAAATTCTCGTGTCACAATGTTAGTTACCGTACTCCTCCGAAACGGTTTTACCGATTTTTACCAAATTTTATATGCATATTCAGTAGATCTGAGTATCGGCTACTATCTATTTTTTTGGTTGTTCACACTTAACATTTTTAACGCGGGTGAAACCGCGGGAGGCAGCTAGTATTTATATATATAATTTCAAGTACATACAAGTTAATCTCACGTACAACCGTAACTTAATGTACTTAGTTGTTGCCGAGAGAACTTTATCACTCAATAAAACTAACAGCTTTTATACTTCGATTCGCTTTTATTATCAAATCACAATGTGTACAATGTAGTTGTTGATTGGTTTAATACAATACGTGTTTTACAATACGTGTGTGTTATTTTATTTACGGTATTATAATTAGTTTATTGTTTTTCTGTGTTGTTTTGACTTCTACTTGCAACTTTTTAATTAGATTTCTGTCAAAGTTAGGAGGTTGTTATTTTGTTTTAACTTTTTGATATTTTAGTGTTTTATGATTCTGTTTTTGAAGCCCAACGGTTTTCTCATGACCTTAGATGATATTTATAAAAATAAGAACGTATCATCCAACTTTTATTTACATCAAAATAATATTAAAGTACTTAATAATGAAAAAAAAATTCTTTGTGTTTGTGTATTTTAAAAATAATGCATCCTTTGCTGATCCTTTGATGACAAGATACGTTTATCAATTTAAATTAGAAAATGTTTTGACGGTGGTTTTTTTTTCAATTTCTTAGTTGTACCTAGACTTATATGAAATTATACATTTGTTAAAGTACTTACGATGGGAATGGGAAATTCTTGCGGAGATCCAAATTATTTTAAACCAGTGCCGTAAGTAAGCCAATAAAATTTTACAAAAAAAAACGAAATCCAATAAAATTATAATTATTCCCCCAACCTATAGCTACGCTAGCTATAACTTAAAAGACGGAATATTCGAAATGAATCGGAATCCCAAGTGTCATGAAATTTACATTTTTCCAATATTACCGCGCTTCGGGAACGTTTAAATAAATCCTTGGATAAGCACGTGCCTCAGAAATAAACGTTTATTCGCGATATGAGGAGGTACTGTGAATTAATGTTATTTTAATTGGGCTTGAAGAGAATCTTTATTTTGTAAATAAATTGGTTTGTGTCCTGTGTGAAAAATTGATTTATTTTGTAACAGCTGCTTCTTATTTGTTCTGTTTGTTTAGCAATAGCATTAGCAAAAATAAAAGAATGGCGAAGCGGTTGTACTTATTTGCTGGAATAAAATATTGGAGGGTCAGGAGAGTGGTAACTAGAATGATATCCTTTAAAAGGAATGCCTGACACCTTGACAAAAACGAACAGTAACCCAAAGAAATCCACCAACCTTCGGCCATTGGGTCTGTCGCGCGTGGTCTGACTGGCCGGTGAAAACGTCCAGGTTCTTAAAGCTCGTGAAATGATGATGGTGACGGCTCAGGTGCACACGATCCTTCTTAAGAAGGGAAATAGCGGCGCACTGGCACACACACAGTGGGCAATAGCAATAGTTTAGCAATAGGGTTAGTCTTGGTAGTATACTTTCAGACCACACTTAATACCGCTGTTCTGTGTTATAAATAACACAGTAAATCTTCATGTGCACATAATTAGTTTTCATTTCTCCATTCCGCATCCCAGCGTCTTCCCAACTCTAACTTTTACACATTATGTTTTACAGAGGTTGTAGTTTTAAGGCAAAGTTATAAGTTATACCCCATTTCCATATAAATTTAGACTGTGCAAGTTTCATACGCCGTCCGCGCAATATACATAAAGTTTTATTTAGCTTGTTCTTAGCTTCTAAAATGCAAGTTTTCTCAAGCCCTAGCCTCAAAGGTCTAAGCTGCAATGGAGATAAAACGCGGTTAGGTTTTCATGAGCTTTTTCATTCTTTCTTTCTTTCTTTCGTGGTTAGTGACGATGACTGCTTAGCCGGAGGACGTGGTTTCGATTTTCACAAAGAACAAATTTTGTGGTAGATGTGATTTTATTATAATACTCGCTTTTGCCCGCGATATTGTGGTATAATAACTTCCGTTCCCGGGGGATTTCTTGGATGAAAACTATCCTATGTCCTTTCTTGCGTCCGAGACTATATCTGTACCAAATGTCATTCAAATCGGTTCAGTGGTTTAGGCGTGAAGAAGAGACAGACAGAGTTACTTTCGCATTTATAATATGCATGGAAATTAGTGTGGATGTATGTATTTATAAATTATATATATATATATAATATGTATATCAGACATCATGGTTACCTTGACACAAGCGCTGCTTAGTTTGGGATAAGATGACGTGTGTGTATACCCAAGATATTATTTTATTCTTATTTATTTTGAATCGTGCATACTCTTGACTGCTACTAGAACACAATCTAATGAAAAATACATTACCAATAAAATGAAATGAAATTGTTGATTATGCAAGTAATACATATTTTTTTTTAAACTGAATGTAGTCGACATTTCCTAATTGACTGCCTCTGAGAAGAAATGCCGAAACAAACTCAAAAATTATCGTCTCTTTATAAATCCAGACAATTAAATCAACACTTTTAAGTAACGAACCATGCAGAATAGATTTCGGACAAGCCTATTAAAGAAAGTTCCAAATACAATTTTGGTAACCGGCCTCAAGCATCAAAAGCTCAACTTTTATATTTAACTTTTGAACACGCGTGATTTGAGACAATACAAAGACAAGAGCAGCGCAACAGCCGGCTGTCGCTTGGTCGTCGAAAGGTTAAGGAGCTCTACGAACGGACAATATACATCAAAAAACTACTTGTCCTGAGGACATAAAATGCTGGGTTGCGGAATGTTTATAATAGTTACCGTGACCCCGGAACATAAAGGGCAACCGAAGGAACATGAGTGGGTTTTAGCCAGTAAAAGTCTCACACGCCCTCCCGCCCCGCCTAGGACGGGAGAAGTTATTAGATGATTTCCCTCTCCCAAGAAAAAAGGACATAAAATGCTGTTTTAACAACCAGGAGTACAAGAATAACTGGTGGCACAGGAATTAGGCATACAACCTTTTGCAACAACGAAAGTGTTGCAACTTAGAAACACTCCGCCATCACTGTTCGACGGGCCTGTCTAGTGGTTAGTGACCCTAACTGCTAAGCCGGAGGTCGTGGGTTCGATTCTCACCTAGGACAAACTTTGTGTGATGAGCATGGTTGTTTGTTCATTCTGGGTGTATTTTATTTACAATATATATGTATTTATAAATTATATTAGTATCAGTTGTCTGGTTACCATAATTCAAGCACTGCTATGTCTGGGATCAGATGACCGTGTGTGAGTTGTGCCAGGATATTTACTATTGTTATTTTATTTTTATTATGGTCAATAGAAATATTATGAACTAATAATAAAACTTGGGATTAAGAAATTTCTGATATGTTTTTTATGAAAGAATACTATTAGTTTTCGCTCGGAAAATGAGGTTATAAAGTTAGCTATTAAGTTTAACTTTTCAGTATTTCTCATGAGAATAGAATAAAGAAAATGAAGTGTAATTTAAAAACTAGGTTAGGTTAGGACGTTTAATTTATAGAGTATACGATTAGTTTCTATATTGGAAAACTTTTAACTAGAATTTTTTTTCAAAATTACCCTCATTTTCACTTTTTTTTTTATATTACGTAGGTACATATATTATAGGGGAAAATTGGGAAGAAAATTAAAGTACAAATAAATAACAATTTATGCTCCATACTTCCATCAACTGTATTGTAAGTTACGCTGCTACTGCTAAACCTCTAAACCGATTTTGATGTTATATACCTATCTGTGGAATGCAGGAAAAAATCACACATTGCAATATTTTATCGTTGTTTAATATTTCAGTTATTGTTCTTGAATTTTGTTAGAATATACCTGTATCTATTTACCACAAATTTAATTAAATACAAACTTTATCTCCTATTTTAACGAGTCCCTGAGCATATAAGTTATCAAAACTCATAAAAAGTAAATATAGTGTGTATTAATAAAAAATCATGTCTTTGGCTTCAGTAGTTTAGGCTGTTCGTTGATTATACAAAAAAAAAATAGAGAAGAATACATAATATATATAAATATTTCAATTTAGCATAATAGCTGTGAGATCCACAATTTTACATTAGGTACGTGGGTAAAAGTTATGAATTCACTTTTTTTCCTTGGCCCACATTTTTTACACTATGTAAAAGCTACGATGCCATCAACTTTATTTTCCCGACTTTGCTTCAACATATTTTACTCAAACTTCAGTTTATTTTTTCCCTATTTTGTTATTTACGACTTCTACATAATATTGTGCCGCATGAAAGTATCATAAATTATTGAGTGCCAAGGATGAAGTGAACATTTTACAAATTTCGCGAAAAATATGGGTTTCAATACCCAAACAACCTTTGCCTTCATAAATATTGATACTTGTTTTATTTTACAATATTTACATATTTGACTTGCTCTTGGGTTAAAGAGATTTTTTGTTATTACATAATATAGTAGTTGAGTTCTGGAATGTCGTGATGGTCCAGTGGATATGGCGCCCGCCTCTCGTGTAAGAGGTTTTGGGTTCGAATCCGGGCAAGTACCAATGTGACTTTTTCAATTCATATGTACTTTCAAAAGTCGATCTTAGACATCACTGACATCCCGTGCCTCGGAGAGCACGTAAAGCCGTTGGTCCCGGTTGTCATTCGAAGAACTTTGACAGTCGTTATTGGTTAGTCAGAAACTCAGACCAGTCTTACCAAGAGGTATCGTGTCGCCCAGTTACTGGGTTGTGGAGGTCAGATAGGCAGTCGCTCCACGTAAAACACCGGTATACAGCTGAATCCGGTTAGGCTGGCAGCCGACCCCAACACGGTTGGGAAAAAGTAGTAGTGATAGTAGTTGAGTTCCGATGGCCCAGTGGTTACATAGTGGACGTACCAGTGTATACAAAAATAAAGTTTCAAAGATTTGTGAATGGCATCCGGAATCAACTTCAACTCTTTATTAAACCTTCAAACACACCTGATTTCAGATTTCAGACACAATAGAAATACAATAGCAGCCCGACAGCCGGCTGTCGCCTGGACGTTGAAAGGTTAAATAGCATTTGTGGAAAAGAGACCACAATTCTGCCATGACCATGTTTATTTTACAATATTTCAATCGAAGAAAGATCTTTAACACAAATATATGTAATAAGACTGCGAAGGTCTCCTCTTTGTGAAGAGACCTGGTCCGTCAGAGCCTCGTCAGTGAATCAGCACCACGGGGTGTACAGGGTGTACCACGTGCAGCTGAGTTTGGCTTTGACCCTGTAGGTAATGGTAGGGCCACTTACACCCCAATAACGGTTTTATGTGCTTTCTGAGGCACGAGATGTCAGTGATGTCGTAGATACACTTAGAAAATACACGTAGTTTAAAAAAAAATCATTGGTGTTTGCCCCAGTTTTAACTTAATCAGCGGATGGCGATCTCATTAATAATTCCGCACAAGACTAAAACAATACAAAAATACTTTAAAGAAATATTTATCCACAAATGTTTATGCAAGCGCCATATTGTGACACTGACAGCTGACGTCACGGCGGCCATCTTGCATATTTAGAAATGTTTTAAACACAGCGGATTTATTCACTCTGTTTGCTTCCTTTACAATATTTATGCTAATTTCACTTCCTGATAGGAATTTTTATTTGGTCAGATCGTATTTGTATGTATTTTGATCTTATTATATTTAGCTTTTCTAATATTGGCTTTAAGTCTAGTCGATTCAGAGTTGGTTTTCTATCAGCGCAGTGCGACGTGATTGCTGTTCTACTACTCATCATCTACCTAGTCTTTTCTAATTTGTAAGAATAGGATTTTAATCTGGAATAACCAGTATCCAGCTGAATACCGTTATACAAGTTACGAATACTCTTTTCAAGGAACTACTTCCATCCAGACAACCCAGAGACAGACAGACAAACAGATAAACAGACAGACAGTTACTTTCACATTTCCTAATATTAGTATGGATAAGACCTTAAAAGTAATAACTAACCCAAAAGTACATCAATTCATTGCTAGTACTCCAACGTGTGGTTATGGTTGACAAATCATTTTTGGCGGGTGACAGCGACTGTTCATAACTGTGGTGAATGTTATTGAGTCTGTGGCTTTAGTGTCAAACTATTCGCGCCAAATTATTGGCTGAATATCTCTTGGACATGTACCGACAGCTCAATGGAGTGAGCTGTCGATGTGTCCATGCAAATGCTACAGGGTGGGCAGACGACAAAATGAATAAAAAATTAAAATTGATTAAAATGATCTTTATATTGTAAAAAATATAGGTAAAAATTACACTTTTACAGGTCATTATTGTTTTTACTTATTTTAATAGAACGATGTAGCCGGCTTTTCCTTGCTGACTACTCTGAAAAAAAAAACAACTGAAACAAACTCAGAGATCAAAGTCTTTTTTAAAGTCTGTACAATATTGTATTGGTAAAATTATGCGAGGATCATGAAAATTGAAGGTGAACTGAAATTATCTCTTGATGAGAGAAGCACACAGATTTGAGTGGACCTGCCCAAACAGTGCAAGCATTTGTCAAAAGTCGTTTAGCTTAGCTATAAAACGTAAGGAGCCCAACGACTTTTCAATTTCTAAAGTTTATCTTGGACATCACAGACTTCGGTGAAGGAAAACATCGTGAGGAAACCTGGACTTGTAGTTAATATAAGTCCGAAATCGCCAGTCTGTCTTGAGCAAGCGTGGTGATCAATGTTCGTGCCGTCTCTGTATGAGAAGAGGCATTTGCCCTGCGATGGGACAGTAATTGGCTGGTTTTAGTAATAGAATGATAAAGCTGGTGTTTCTGACTACTCTGAGAAGAAACAACAGAGATCTCTTTTAAAGTCCATAAAACATTATAATGGTCAAATTATGCGAGGACCATGAAGGTTAATGGCTGAAGTGATTTCTTGATGAGAGAAGTATCTGAATTTGGGTGAACCTGTCCAAACAGTGCAAGCATTTGTCAAAAGTCGTTTAGCTTAACTATAAAACGTAAGGAGCCCAACGTCAAAATGAAAACCAAAGATTACAAAACGCCCTTTGTGGTTTTGAGTTACATTTTTTTCTATTGAATGACAAAACATCTGACGATTTGCTATGTGCAGTGGTTACCGTCGCCTATAGATATCTTCAATAGTAATGACCTATCAAATGCTGGCTTGGGTATATGATGCCTTACGAACAATTTTGAAACACACGTTTAGAGGCTGCTACGTTCACATAGGAGGTAGCCTTAAATTAATTGCTAGAGAAATAGGCTGTCCGACACTACAAAAATTTGCAATAAAAACCAGCACCAGTAGTTTTTAAGATTAGCGTGATCAAACAAACTCTTTAGCTTTACATTAAATAAATAAATACGCTGGGACAACTCACACACGGTCATCTGATCCCAAGTTAAGCTCTGCTTAGAGCTTGTGTTATGGTAACCAGACAACTGATATACATACTTTTAGGAATCAGAAGTTTGGATGCTTAAAAAAAAACAACGTGACACACAACAAAAGTATTCTAAGTTTTTATTTACTTTTAATTAGGAACAAAATATCAATAACGAACTAAAATAGCCGTATATAACACGATACATAAAATTAGCACATAAATAATCAATGCAATAGAAAATAGGTACACAATAATAGGAAAATATAAGTCTCACGATCCTTGAGCGATGTTACCACCTCGACGACACCCGACAAAATGAGCCCGATAGCGGCGCGTACGCCGCTTTTATAGTCTCTTAAAAACGGTTATTCCTTGATTCCTAACACGGCCTCTCCTGACGCCAAGTCGTCCTCGGCTTGAACATCTTGGGATGCACCTGCAGCGTGTTGATGCTGGCCCGCCTGTACTGCTCCTATTTCTGCATCCAAGCTGGGCATGGATAGTCCCGAGGGCGCAGAAGTAGGCTCCTCACCTTCGCAAAGACCTGGGTCACTCTCAAGTTCATCAGTTTCATCACCTGAAAAAGTTTGCGATGGTTATTTACGTGGGCTACACAAAAATACAGATATCTTAAAAAATGCAAAAGTACTAAAATGATCAATTATATAAGGTGGTTAGCGTCCCAACCATCCTATATCATTGCCTTATACTTTACCATAGCGACTAGCGCTATAAGGGTGAAAAACACCGACGTTGGGCGACACACGCCTTTGCAGTGGAGCGCATCCCATAGTTAAGCGACACACGCCTTCAGAGAGCGCATTCACATGTTGGGCGACTAACGCCGTTGGTGGGGAACACATCCCATTGTTGGGCGACTAACGCCATTGGGACTAACCCATATGTTGGGCGACTAACGCCATTGGTGGGGAACACATCCCATTGTTGGGCGACTAACGCCATTGGGACTAACCCATATGTTGGGCGACTAACGCCATTGGTGGGGAACACATCCCATTGTTGGGCGACTAACGCCATTGGTGGGGAACACATCCCATTGTTGGGCGACTAACGCCATTGGGACTAACCCATATGTTGGGCGACTAACGCCATTGGTGGGGAACACATCCCATTGTTGGGCGACTAACGCCATTGGGGACACACCCTGTCTATTTCTGTAATCAAAAATAGGATTAGTGTATTGTACTCACTTTCGAAGAAAGTAGCACAACTTTCCGGACACCATTCTCCTCTCCATGGCACCATATATTGGGAGGCTGCTTGAGTGGTTTTCCCGCAGCTTCCACTGAGTAATTTAAGTTCATAGCGACCGTTGGGTAAAACTTTGGTCACTCTATATGGTCCTCGCATCCCAGGGTCTAATTTGCCCGTTGATTGCGAGTACTTAATTACGAAAGCAAGGTCGTCCACCTTGTATTCACGCGGTGGCCGTCTGGACTGGTTGACTGAAGCGTCTTGCTGACCTTGGTTTTTCTTCAGCAGTTCGCTAGCGCGACTTCGACAGATCTCCCGCAGAGTTTCTCTGTTGCTATCTGGAGTGTCTGTAGCTAAGTCGCGTATTAGCGATCGTATAGCCGGGGTAGAGGCATCAGTACCGATCATTAAGTTTATGGCTGAAGCTTGAGTAGTTTTTTGTTTACTGACATTCAATACCAGTTGTAACTTCCAGAGTGTGTTTGACCAGGAAGCGTTCTTGTGTCCTACTTCGATACGAAGCATGTTAAGCACAGTTCTTATATAGCGCTCTACTTGACCGTTCGAGCCGTGCATTTCGGGGGTTATGTAATGCAGGTCAGAGCCAAGTTCGGATATCCACTGAACAAAGTCTGCAGATTCAAACATCCTACCCCTGTCAGTAACTAACAGTCTGGGAACTCCAAATAGTGAAACGGCCTGAGACATCACACGTTTTAACTCGCTAGTGTCTTGACGGTAAATAGGATACAAAATACAGAACTTCGTAAAAGCGTCAACTAGTATTAAGATGAACTTATAACCTTCTGACTCGGGTAACGGTCCCAGAGCGTCGACGTGAACAGTGTCAAAAGGAATTTCGGGTTTTGGCCAGGATGAAATGTTCTGCAGCGGTGCCCGGGGCACTCGCTTTTTAGAAATACATACTAAACAGTGCGAAACGTATTTAGATACGAACTGGCGGAGCCCGGGAAACCAAAAATGTTTCAGGATAAGGTGCAGAGTTTTATCTGCACCGATGTGCTCGTGCTCGTCGTGGAATATTCTTAAGAGACTAAGTCGGTGGCCCTTGGGAATAAAACAAAGAAGGCGCGCTTCTTCACCAGTTGGCGTGTATTTGTAATACAACAGGTCATTCTTCAAAACATAGCGATTGGAATCGAGCTGACCCTCTGAGAGTTTTACTATAAGGTCTCTCGTTTCATGATCCGCGTTTTGAGCTATTTGTGCCCAGTTACGAGGTCTGGTTATTTGATTTACGGAGGCAACTGGATTTCGACTGAGATAGTCGGCATGCGGGAGCATTACTCCTTTTCTGTATTCGAGAGTGAAGTGGAAATCCTGGAGATAAATCCACCATCGAGCGACGCGAGGAAGCAGATCCTTTTTGCGTTCCGTGGACTTAAGGGCGTTGCAGTCTGTAACGACCTTGAATTGCAAACCCACCAAATAATGGCGAAAATGCTGTAAGGCCTTTACGACCGCTAACGTCTCCAATTCGTAGCTATGATATTTGCTCTCCGCTCCCTGCGTAACTTTACTGAAGTATGCCACTACATGTCTCCCACCGTCAGTGTCAGTTTGTAAAAGTACCGCCCCGTAACCGGCGGAGCTCGCGTCCGTGTGAACCTCGGTGTTAAGTTTAGGGTTGAAAATGGTGAGAACAGGCTCACTAGTCAAGCATTGTATTAAGTCTTGACGAACCTGTTCCTGTTCCTGTCCCCAGCGAAATTCTACCCCCTTTCGAGTTAAATGAGCAATGCACGCGGTCTTAGTCGCATAGTTTTTAATGTATTTGCGGAAGTATCCCGCCAGTCCCAATAATTGTCGAACCTGCCTGACATTTTTAGGAACTGGGGAGTTTTTTAATGCCACAATCTTACGGGAGCTCGGTCGTACCTGACCAAAACTTATCAACCTACCCAAGTATTCGACTTCGGTTGTCAAAAAAGAGCATTTCTTTAAATTTATCGAAAAGCCTGATTTAGTAAGTGTCTGCAGGACTTTTTCGAGCAAAACAATGCCGTCCTCTATGGTGTTACTTAACAAAAGAACGTCGTCAATGTATACTAGTACATTTCCGGCATCAATAAATTCGCGAAGGGTTTGGTTGATGATCCGTTGGTACACGATCGGGGAGTTCGTCAAACCATATGGCATTTTCAGGTACTCGTAGTGGCCTTCTGGTGTGACGAATCCCGTCACGTGAACGGAGCTCTCTTGGATTCGTATCTGGTGAAAACCAGTAGCCATGTCTAGGCTGCTAAAGTAGGTGTAGCGGCCCAACCGATCAATGTGGTCGTCTATCAGGGGAAGAGGATATCTTTCCCTTTCAGTGATGCGGTTAAGCGCCCTGTAGTCGACGCACATTCGGTCGGTTCCGTCCTTCTTCTTCACCAGTATTATGGGGCTGGCATACTCCGATCGTGACTCTCTGATGATGCCTTTATCTAGTAAATCTTTAATTATTTCGCGCACTATAAGTTTCTCACTATAGGAAAGTTTGTACGGTCGGTATACGACAGGAGTTGTGCTGTTTAGCCTGATCTCCATATAACCAGTTGTAACTGTACTTGTCGCAGTACCAGATATGAGAAAGTTTGAAAATTTATTGATAACAGTCATCAAAGAATCACGCTGGGTGCCTTTTAACGGGGTACTAACTAACGTTTGATCAAGACGTTGAACTTCGTTGACGCGAGCTGGGAAGTTGTTGGTTCGAGTGACGTACTGTTTGTCTTTAGTGCGTACATACGTGACGCCTTCGCGGTTGAGGACGTCCGTTCCAATAATAATGGACGTGTTCATGCATGCCTCTGGCACTACAACTAAGTCCGCTTCTAAAGAAATGTCACTAAGTTCGATGGTTGCCGTTATGAACGACGAGGCTACGATTTCCTGCTCACTAATCCCCTTGAGAATGCAATGCGTTGGTTTGATTTGACAAGAAAGGTGCTTCAAAACATTGGAAGAAATCAGCGACACATTTTGGGCTCCACTATCTATGAGTGCATCCATGGGAATGCCCTGAACAACAGCCGTTACGATGTCTGTTTTGTTATTTCCGTGACTCGCGCATAGGTTAACGTTTCGCTGATTCCTGGGTTCTGACCGGTTCTTGGCAAAGCAAGTTTCCTCTGTGTGTCCCTTTTTCTTACAAAAAGAGCACTGCAGTTCAGACTTGTTAGCGGTGTTGGTATTATTGACAGAACCTTGTGTCCCGGATTTTGCGGTAGACTGCGGTTCCCTACGAGGCTTTTTAGTGCAATTTCGACCTAAATGTCCGCGCTGATTGCATACGTAGCACTTAGGTGCACCGCGGTCGGAGGATGAGTTCGAAGATGCATGTTTATTTGTCACGATACCGCGAGATTCGGGTTTATTGCGATTCGGTTTTACGTAAATCGAAAGGAACGAAACTATGTCTTCGGTAGCTAAGTTCGCGTTTGCCGCGGCTGCCCTAATTTGTGGATTATCGATACCGCGTATAACTATTAGAGTTCGTAACTCGTCGCTAAGACCTTTAACGACTCTTAAACGGAGCAAGGTGCGACGAGCGTATTCGGCATACGTCGTGAATTTGTCGGATGTCGTGTTCATTGTTTCAAATAAAATGTTCGCATAGTCTAACTTCCGTGGGCAAAGGGGTTTAAATTCAAGCTTAAAGTTTGACCAAGTTCTATCATTAGTGACCCATTCGCTTAGCCAAACCTTGGCGTCACCTTTAAGACAAGAAGCCACACGCGACAAACATTCACGATCGCTCCAACCGTTCGCGACCACTGCACGGTCCACTTCATCGCACCATGCGTCAATATCGTGTATGTTCGGATCGAAATTAGATACGTAATAGCTGTGCAACCTAACAGGCTGCAAAGATCTTAGAGCTTCCGCGAGCATGGTTACAGTGGACACGGCTTCGGATTCGCGAGCGACTGGATCGTCCGTATGAATGGTCGTTGAAAATCCCTTGGAGTTGTTAGTGCGAACTTGTTGTGGAACATCGCTCAAGTCAATGGGACTACGGAATCGCGGAGGGGCTTCACGAACCGAATGCTGACGGTTTTCTTCGGTGTGTGAATTTAGTAAATTATTAGGAGTGAATACCGTATTTGCACCGTTGTGCTCGATAGCATCAAGCCTAGTCATAATACTACTGAGGGTGTCTTGTAACGAGTTGTTAGGAGGCGATGTAACCGGTGGGTACCTTGCATGCAGAGGTGCATGTTCAGATCGAGATCTAGAACGACGACGGTCCTGAGCGTCACGATGACGATGGTACGAGCTATCCTTAGGGTTACTACGTTCCCGACGACGGCTCCGGCGCGATCTATGACGCGATCTACACTCGGTTTCACTGCTAGTGGACTCGTCTCGCGAAACACGTTGAGAACGACCTCGTGAACGATGGCGTTTATGGCTTTTGGGCATGTTTAACACAATAGTTCGATATTAAAACGACAACACGTAAAATAACAACTGATAAGCGAAAATTAAAACGAAAATAAGAAAAAATGCGGGTAGAAAAATATTTGATATTTTGTTCCTTTGTGTTTTTATTCTTAGTTTAGTGGGCAATTAAGGCTTTCTTTATCCCACTTCTGATTTTAGGAATCAGAAGTTTGGATGCTTAAAAAAAAACAACGTGACACACAACAAAAGTATTCTAAGTTTTTATTTACTTTTAATTAGGAACAAAATATCAATAACGAACTAAAATAGCCGTATATAACACGATACATAAAATTAGCACATAAATAATCAATGCAATAGAAAATAGGTACACAATAATAGGAAAATATAAGTCTCACGATCCTTGAGCGATGTTACCACCTCGACGACACCCGACAAAATGAGCCCGATAGCGGCGCGTACGCCGCTTTTATAGTCTCTTAAAAACGGTTATTCCTTGATTCCTAACAATACTTATATAATTTATAAATACATACATAATATTAGTACAAAAGTAAGTATGTACTATTTATACAAAAATACAAGAAGTAAAACATTCCAATGAAAATGTTTTTACACACCAACAAGGAAGCCTATAGACCTAAAAAACTTTTCAATATGACTTCCTCCCTTTCCATTTTCCCCCATTAACAACCACAAAAGAAACAACTCTAAACAAAAACAGCACTTTAAAGAATAAAGCGAAACCGTACAATTCGGAAAGCATCCCATCCGGTTTCCATCCGGTTCATCCGGGCCGGAACATTCAATATATCACTGTTGAACGGAAAGTCTTCAGCAACTTTTACGATCTATCGTTGAAACCGGTTTTCATTCCCGGACATACCCGGTGATACATTTTACACACCCTGTATATTTGAGTTGCATTGTGAATACTATGCATCGTTCGGTTAAATTGATACGTTTTCAACGCCATGTATACTTTATATGATACGATATTGTACGTGTAAAATATATGCTTTACATGAAGTAGTTTACTATGCATATGCATAGTATTCGTCAAATTAACCTTTTGATGACCAAGCGACAGCCGACTGTCGCGCTGCCATTGTGTTTCTATTGTGTCTCGAATCACGTGAGTTCTAAAGACTAAGGCCCGTACTAATAGACGTCACTCAACTCCGAGACGCTCTCAAGTCTCTTGCTGTCCTTGTCATTCTAAAGAGAAGAAATAAGGACAGCAATAAACTTGAGAGCGTCTTAGTATTGAGTGACGTCTATTAATACGGGCCTAAGACACATATTGGGTTACAATTTAAACATAAATAATTCATCCGTACTAATATTATAAATGCGAAAGTAACTCTGTCTGTCTGTCTTTCTCTTCTTCACGCCTAAACCACTGAACTGATTTGAATGAAATTTGGTACAGATATAGTCTGGGACCCGAGAAAGGACATAGGATAGTTTTCATCCCTAAAATCTCCCGGGAACGGGAACTATTAATCACGCGGACGAAGTCGCGGGCAAAAGCTAGTTTAATAATAAATTATACCAGCCTATTTCTGTCCTACTGCAGAGCAAACTCCTCTTTTCACATACAGACGACACGAGCACATTCATGATATTTCAGGTTCCTTCACGATACATTTCTTCATGAATTTATCCAATCATAATTGGTCTATGATGTCCAAGCATATTTAAGCTGAGACTGTTACATTTACTTAACAGGTTTTAGCTTTTTGGTGTTTTGGCTGCTGAATTTACCAGCTCCACTCTAAACAATAATTTTATTGTTATTAATATTTTGATGGTGTTTCGGACGATACATTTTACTCCTATTTTGTTGTGTTCTTTTTTCATTTTCACCGTACACTTAACTAAATTTTATTTTACACGTTGTGAATGAACTCGTTTTTAGGGTTCCGTACCTCAAAAGGTAAAAACGGAACCCTTATAGGATCACTTTGTTGTCCGTCCGTCTGTCCGTCTGTCAAGACCCTTTTTCTCAGAAACGCGTCAAGACATCAAGCTGAAATTAATATCACATACTCAGGTCTGCTATCACTCAAAGCCTTGAAAAAATCAAGTTTCTAATTCAACGCAAAAAAAAGATACGGCGGTTTATATTGCATATTTAGAAATTTGCAAGAGAATCAAAACCTATAGGGTACTTCCCATTGACCAAGAATCATGAAATTTGGCAAGAAGCAAGGTCATGTAGCACAAGTAAAGGGAAAACTCAGAAAACTGTAAATTTGTAGTTAGTTCACATCAGGCGTCCGTCTGTCCGTCTGTCTGTCAAGAACCTTTTTCTCAGAAACGCGTCAAGATATCAAGCTGAAATTAATATCACATACTCAAGTCTGCTATCTCTCAAAGCAATGAAAAAATCAAGTTTCTAAATCAACGCAATAAAAAGATACGGCGGTTTATATTGCATATTTAGACATTTCCAAGGAACCAAAACTCAAAACCTACAGGGTACTTCCCATTGCCCTAGAATCATGAAATTTGGCAAGAAGCAAGGTCATGTAGCACAATTAAAGGGAAAACTCCGAAAACCGTAAATTTGTAGTTTGTTCACATCAGGCGTCCGACTGTTCGTCCGTCTGTCAAGAACGTTTTTCTCAGGAACGCGTCGAGATATCAAGCTGAAATTAATATCACATACTCAGATCTGCTATTTCTTAAAGCAGTGAAAAACTCAAGCTTCTAAATCAACGCAATAAAAAGATACAGCGGTTTATATTGCATATTTAGACATTTCCAAGGGAACCAAAACTCAAAACCTACAGGGTACTTCCCATTGCTCTAGAATCATGAAATTTGGCAAGAAGAAAGGTCATGTAGCACAAGTAAAGGGAAAACTCCGAAAACCGTAAATTTGTAGTTAGTTCACATCAGGCGTCCGTCTGTCCGTCTGTCTGTCAGGAACCTATTTCTCTGAAACGCGTCCAGATATCAAGCTGAAATTAATATCACATACTCACGTCTGCTATTTCTCAAAGCAATGAAAAAATCAAGTTTCTAAATCAACGCAATAAAAAGATACGGCGGTTTATATTGCATATTTAGACATTTTCAAGGGAACCAAAACTCAAAACCTACAGGGTACTTCCCATTGACCTAGAATTATGAAATTTAGTAAGAAGCAAGGTCATGTAGCACAAGTATAGTGAAAACTCCGAAATACGTAAATTTCGTAAATTTCTAGTAAATATACATCCGTCCGTCATTAAGTTCGTCCGTCTGTCAAGACTCTTTTTCTCAGAAACGCGTCGAGATATCAAGCTGAAATTAATATCCACACACTTAGGTCTGTCACCTCTCAAAGCAATGAAAAAATCAAGTTTCTAAATAAACGCAACAAAAAGATACGGCGGTTTATATTGCATATTTAGACATTTGCAAGGGAATCAAAACTCAAAACCTATAGATAGGGTACTTCCCAGTTACCAAGAATTATGAAATTCGGCAAGAAGCAAGGTCATGTAGCACAAGTAAAGGAAAAACTCTGAAAACCATAAGATTGTAGTTAGTTCACATCCGTCCATCCTCCCGTTAGTCCAGAAACGCGTCGAGATATCAAGCTGAAATTAATATCACATACTCAGGTGTGCTATCTCTTAAAGCAGTGAAAAACTCAAGTTTCTAAATCAACGCAATAAAAAGATACGGCGGTTTACATTGCATTTAGATATTTGCGAGGGATTCAAAACCTATAGGGTACTTTCCATTAACGGAACCCTCGTTGCGCGAGTCCAACTCGCACTTGACCGGTTTTTTTATTCTGATCTTACAAAATAAGTTTTAAAAAAAGTATCGTCCGCTCGGGGCTGGCTGGGCCGATCCAACACGGGGGTACCCGTAAACCCGTGAGGGATCGACCTGACCGCCATGCACTTCTTCTCCTGCAACCGAGCGGGTGGGCAGGTTGCGGATAGCCCAATAGCACCCCGGACAAGAGAAGTGCCCAATAGTCCAATCCCAGACTGTAGGGTAACCTATACCCTCTTTAGGCGTTTATTGTACTGTTTATGTAAGT
This sequence comes from Athetis lepigone, assembly GCA_033675125.1. Lineage (NCBI taxonomy): Eukaryota > Metazoa > Arthropoda > Insecta > Lepidoptera > Noctuidae > Athetis > Athetis lepigone. The sequence continues at coordinate 13,407,225 of CM066221.1, forward strand.
TATCATTCTATATTCCTAATCGAAACCCGCCCAATTTTACACCTACACTATTTTATATAATATTATATGCAAGTCTACTCACTATTGACATAACACCACACCACACACCCCCAATTAGTTAACAAGGCCTATCCCATCCTCCCTGAACAACCAAACACCCTCCCACCCATCCCACCTTCCCGTCGATCCAGAGGAAGGGCAACCTCGATGCCAAAAATCGCCCAACACCTTTCACCATGGAGCAGCAAAGTAAAAATAGTAAGACTCCCCAGGTGGGTCCCGGCCAAGCCGGGGAATCCCATGCCGACTTGTCGGTCTGCCCCCGTCGTAATCTGGGGGGGGGGCACTTTACTGCCTTCAGCGCCTTCAGCGCAAACGGCTGCCTCGGCGCCGGACATGGCTGCGACTTCCGCGCCATCCAAAGTTAACCCAAAGGCTACCAAGCCAACCCTCCGTGATTCGGCTGCGGCACCAGCTGCGCCTGAGTCACGATGTGCGAGACCTCCCGCGGGCGCCTGGCAACAGGAACGCGTGCGGAATAGTCTCGCAAACAACCCGAAAAATGACACCAAAGACGCCCGGATCTCTAGTCTTTTTTTTTTTTTTTTTTTTTCCTAGGACAACTCACACACGGTCATCTGATCCCAAACTAAGCAGAGCTTGTACTATGGTAACCAGACAACTGATAAACATACTTATATAATTTATAAATACATACATAATATAGATAAATTACACCCAGACACAGAACAAACAATCATGCTCATCACACAAAGTTTGTCCTGGGTGGGAATCGAACCCACGACCTCAGGCTTAGCAGTCAGGGCCACTAACCACTACACCAACAGGCCCGTCCAAGTCCAAGTCTTCAAGGGGAACTGCGAGTACTGGCCACCCAGCGCGAGCGCTACCTTTCTATGATTAGGGGAATGAACACGGACAATAAAAGGACAGGTGAAGCTGATACCCAAGGGACTACACCATTCCTGCCTCCCACGGAAGAAGCACGCCGTTTAAGAAGGAAGTGTGCCAAAATCCGAGCACGGGAGCGGGAACTCGAAAGTTCAGATCAGACATAATTTTCAGGCAGTTTTTTAGGGTTCCGTACCTCAAAAGGTAAAAACGGAACCCTTTTAGGATCACTTTGTTGTCCGTCTGTCCGTCCGTCCGGCTGTCAAGACCCTTTTTCTCAGAAACGCGTCGAGATATCAAGCTGAAATTAATATCACATACTCGGGTCTGCTATCTCTTAAAGCAGTGAAAAAATCAAGTTTTTAAATCAACGAAATAAAAAGATACGGCGGTTTTTATTGCAAATTTGGACATTTGTAAAGAAATCAAAACCTATAGGGTACTTCCCATTGACCTAGAATCATGAAATTTGGCAAAAGGCAAGGTCATGTAGCACAAGTAAAGGGAAAACTCCGAAAACCGTAAATTTGTAGTTAGTTGACATCAGGCGTCCGTCTGTCCGTCTGTCTGTCAAGAACCTTTTTCTCAGAAACGCGTCGAGATATCGAGCTGAAATTAATATCACATACTCAGGTCTGCTATCTCTCAAAGCAGTGAAAAAATCAAGTTTCTAAATCAACGCAATAAAAAGATACGGCGGTTTATATTGCATATTTAGACATTTTCAAGGGAATCAAAACTCAAAACCTATAGGGTACTTCCCATTGACCTAGAATTGTGAAATTTGGCAAGAAGCAAGGTCATGTAGCACAAGTAAAGGGAAAACTCTGAAAACCGTAAATTTGTAGTTAGTTCACATCAGGCGTCCGTCTGTCCGTCTGTCTGTCAAGAACCTTTTTCTCAGGAACGCGTCGAGATATCAAACTGAAATTAATATCGCATACTCAAGTCTGCTATCTCCCAAAGCAGTGAAAAAATCAAGTTTCTAAATCAACGCAATAAAAAGATACGGCGGTTTATATTGCATATTTAGACATTTTCAAGGGAATCAAAACTCAAAACCTATAGGGTACTTCCCATTGACCAAGAATCATGAAATATGGCAAGAAGCAACGTCCTGTAGCAAAAGTAAAGGAAAAACTCTGAAAACCGTAAATTTGTAGTTAGTTCACATCCGTCCGTCCTCCCGTTCGTCCGTCTGTCAAGACCTTTTTTTTCAGAAACGCGTCGAGATATCAAGCTCAAATTAATATCACATACTCAGGTCTGCTATCTCTTAAAGCAGTGAAAAAATCAAGTTTCTAAATCAACGCAATAAAAAGATACGGCGGTTTATATTGCATATTTAGACATTTTCAAGGGAATCAAAACTCAAAATCTATAGGGTACTTCCCATTGACCTAGAATCGTGAAATTTGGCAAGAAGCAATTTCATGTAGCACAAGTAAAGAGAAAACTCCGAAAACCGTAAATTTGTAGTTATTTCACTAAAAAACAAATTAACGGAACCCTCGTTGCGCGTGTAGAACTCGCACTTGACCGGTTTTTTTTAATTCAAACGCACCAACCAAAAAATTTTTTCTTAACTCTTCAGTTTATACCTCAAGGAATACATTTACGTATTATTTTTAGCTCTTGCCGTGCTAGTAGTGATGTCAGGGTTCGTAAAGCTGGTGACTGCGGTCCCCTGCAGGTGTCCTGACGAGTTGGCGCCGGTGTGTGGAAGAGACTTTAGGACCTACCCTAATGAATGCACGTAAGTTCCTATTTATTGAATGAAAATTTACCAACAGACTTAATTTTAGCCAAATAATTTTGGTATTGAAGACGTAAATCTTGAATACTTATCATTAGTCTAATTAATAATTAACATCATAATGCCAATTTTACTAATCTAATACCTTCAAACTTTGGTCACAACTTTTGTCTCATTGTGGTAAATAAGGCTTTGTTTTTAGTAACTAGTTAAAAACTGAAAGTTTTGAATTTGACAGTTTTTCGACAATAAAACTTACGCGTCAATTAATTCCACGAAATTATACTTTTTCTAGATTAATAAGTTTTTTGACAGTTTTTTTTATATTTCTGACAGATTGCAACAATTAAAAGACTGCAAACGTTTCTAAAAGTTACAAGTTACCTTGAGTAGACAACAACTTTGTAGTAAGTTGCTACACAGACTTCATTAAGAAGACGTTGCCAAGAAAAGGCGACGGTAGCCATCATTTATTATTCCGTCTCTCTCAAAGCAACTATCGCTTTCCATAAAGATACTCGGTTACACTTAAATATCGATAGCAAGATTGTTGAATTGCACCAAGATAGGAGCCTACCCACGCAACGTTTTTAAAACGCGCCGACGACGCGTTTTGTAGCGATACACACCCAAGTTAAACGCAGCCTTTGTACACATGATACGGACAGCCGCAATCCAAACGCGCGTGTGTATCGATACAGTATGATTAGAAACGTGCGTCGACGGCGCGTTTAAAAACGTTTTGTGCATAGGCCTCTTATACTAAAAGCTGGGCGGACCGTAAGCTAAATAGGGGCAAGTAGTCCATAGCCTATATTAATTTTATTAAAACAACCGAAATGCTTTCAAACGAAAGACTAATGTTTATTACATAGACAGTATTCATAGACAACACTACATAGTATGTATCTATTAACTTATATAACTTATACTAGATGTCGCTACTAGTATTCAGCAGTCCATACTAATATTTTAAATGCGAAAGTAACTCTGTCTGTCTGTCTCTTCTTCACGCCTAAACCACTGAACCGATTTGAATGAAATTTAGTACAGATATAGTCTGGGACCCAAGAAAGGACATAGGATAGTTTTTATCCCGGAAATCCCCCGGGAACGGGAACTATTATTCCACGTGGACGAAGTCGCGGGCAAAAGCTAGTATTACTTATTTGAATATACAATTAATAGCCTGCTGTCTCCCTCATACAATGCTACGCTAAAGCCTCGTATTCATGGTACCTAAACATTTGTTTAGCAACTGTTGATCAACTGATGTTGTCGCTCGCCGGGCGTCAACTCTGCAGTATGGCGTGATCAACACCGCAACACAAGTGTTGCCCGTAATATGATGACAGCAACTCGTCAACATGTTTATGCAACCACGTTGATAAACAAAATGTTTACCATGAATTTTACAATGCAATTCACACCCCCACTAATTAGTAAGGGAGAGATAGCACTAGTGTTTTTTTCACGAAGTTGCGAGCAGGCAACGTCCCTACCACCTTATCCCTACTATTTATACCATCGATGTTTATTAGTCTAAAAATGTGTTTATTTGTTTACAGATTGATCTGCGCTAGAAAATATAAAGCATACGATGGACAGTGCAGTAGAAATGGTATTTTCCTAAGACGGGAACCTCAGCATTTATAATAAAAGTATTCATAATGTCTTCATCACTTCCTAGACTAAGTCGACGGGGACAGTCCACATAAAACGTCACAGAAGGCATTTGTTGTTGACTTGTTTTTATTCAACCGAGTTTGTAAATAATAAGAGCAAAAATAATAATTGTTTTTAACTGTATATTTAGGTGTTACAGGCAGATAATATTGTAATTATTATCATTTTGTAAAAAATATGCCTTCACTTTTCTTGTAATTTGTGGTTATTAAATTGTTTTACAAATATTTTTTAATAAAAATACCTATACAAAAAATACCTCGTGTTTACTCAGTATTACAAAACATGGGTTTTTCAGGTGGTGCGAGTTATTATTAAAGAGTAACTCTTCAGTCAACTACAGAGACATTGAAAATGTACTGAATGGGAAATAAAAGAGGACTAATAGAAGAATTCTCCTGAGAGTTGTACAAATAGAATAAACGGTTTATCTCAAAAAAGGTTGTTAAAATCTATACTAAGGTATTTTTAAAAAACTAAAGAATTGGTTCGTTTGGTTGAACGTGCTAATCTTAACAACCTGGTTTGAATTAAAAAATCTATTTTTTGTTAGATAGCCCATTTATCGAGAAAGACTGTAGGCTGAATAACATTACGCTACTATTTATGGGAGTGGAGTAGAAAATAAAAAACGTGGGCGGATGCGTGGGGAACATCTATCTCAAATCAGGCTAATAAAATCAACAATAAAAATAATAATCTATTTAATTGAAAAGCGAATAGAATAGAATAGAATTTTATTTTGCAAATATGGGTAATACATAATAGTTCTTAAAATAACATTAGCTCAGCCACATTTTACTAGGGAAGCGTGATACTTACGTTAACGCGACCAATGTAGGCGACTAACACAAACTTCTATGTTTTCAAAATTTTGTTGAATGATATTAGTTTTGTACGAAAATGTATATTTATTTTTTTGCACATAATATGAGCTACTATGTCGAAACTCATCTCCTATTCTATCCAAAACTATTTTCTTAGGATATAAATTTTTAAATATAATTCCTTAGTGGTTACCTACACTTTACAAAGAACATACGCACCAAGTATTACCAGACAAGTGGTTTTTTTTTGTTGTATTGTGAGTTACTGACTAAAACCCACTCATGTTCCTTCGGTTGCCCTTTATGTTCCGGGGTCACGGTAACTATTATAAACATTCCGCAACCCCGGAGACGAGTGGTTTGGGTTGTGCGTTGATTTATCAACAGTCATTCAACAAGACAGCTAGTTTCCCGTTTTATTAATAACAGGATTGGATGAATACCTTTTAAATTCGATTTATTCTCACTAGTTCGATTCATTAGTTCGATCGTCGAACTAGTGAGAATTTTTTTTCTCACTAGTTCGATCGTCGAACTAGTGAGAATTTTTTTTCTCATTTGTTCTACCGTCGAACTTTGTTCGATTCATTAGTTTGGTCGTCGAACTAGTGAGAATTTTTTTTCTCATAAGTTCGATCGTTATCATTAGTGTGTTAGTGCTAATCCGGTTGATAGACATAGCAATTGCGGCAATGTTTTCTTGTCTACATTTTGGCAGTAAAGCAAAAAAATCTGAAAACCTTAGTAGATGAATCTATTAAGACATTGAATTACTGGAACAAGATTTCTTTGCCTACAATGTGTAAGATTCCGATTCGCACTTAGCCGGTTTTTTTAATAACCTTAGAAGATAGATGCCTCAAAATACCTGTTAAGTAGAGGATGGTATTTAAAAGTACTTCAATTTATTCCCATTTCATTTACCTAATTTTGCCTGTATTCCACTAAATATACTGAATGTGCACCAAAATATGTTAATTAAAATATGTCATAACGAGCATCTATTTAACAACTGTTGCAAATTTGTAAAAATAGTAATACACCTAATTTTAATAACAAGCATTTATTTTTTTAGTTTTACTTCAGATAATGCACTGCAAAAACTAACTAACATAGGTCGACGGAGCCCTGCTGCACGGGGCTCCTATTTCTGGGTGGTTTAAAAAAAATAACCACGAAGGCTAAAGGTGGGTACTGACCAACGTTACGAGGTGTAATGTAACATTCTCATCGAGCGTGTACGCATCGAGCATGTTACGCTGTGTTTTAAAATCGGCGTAACATGCTCGTTAAAACTCTGTGCTCCGCTTTCGCCGTTAGGTCACTCAAGATGCCATCTTGAGTGACCTAACGGCGAAAGCGGAGCACAGAGTTGAAGATGGCCGACAGCGAGGACGCGTTGGTATCTTTGATTCTACTTAATTATTGTTTCATCATATTAAGAAGAAGAAAAAACGTTACTGGACGAACGAAACCAATCTATCAAATTATAATGCTCTGGATGAGCTGGGTTCCACAAAAAATCCTCTTCTCTGTATTTTTCTATAAAATACAGAGTTTTTTTTTTTGTGCCACTCCATGTTTTAAGAAATAAATACGAGAGGAATGACGTGCTATTACTCGCGACGCGCTAGCGCTCGGGACGACTTGCAACAGCGTACTGACCGAACCGCGTAACACTCAAAGGATTCGCCAAAAAACCGACAGCCGGGTGGAGCACTCAACGCGAGCAACTAGCGGCTCGTTGCTCGTTGGTTTCCCCGTAACACGACGTACTGACTGCATGAATGCTCGTGGTGTAAAATGTTACATTACGCCCCGTAACGCCGGTCAGTACCCACCTTTAGGCGCTCCGCTCCGCTCCGCTCCGAAGGCTAAGGCGGGGGCCTTAGCCTTCTAACCTAACCTGTCCGAGTCGGGGTGCTCTGAGTCGGAGTGTCAAAACTAGTTTGTCCTAAAATTTTTGTGTAACATTCAGGAATATTTGGTGCACGATCAGTATTAACGGGTTTAAGATCAATATTTTAGAAATGCATACATAGATGTACCTTAAGATTTTTGGTGAACATAAAAATATTATCCTTAAGTAAGTGCCAATCCGTTTCATAGAAACAGCATCATTTACGTCACTAAAATAAAATCATAAAAATCATAAAATAAAATCACTTTTACGTTTTCTTTATAATTCATACTACAAACTGCTATTAGAAAAATTCTTTTGCTATTTGGCTGTATAAAAACAAAACTAATAATAATATAAATTCTTGCTAGTACGTACTGATAAACTATAGACGCTAAAACGTGCTTATCATGTCTACTCGCCATAGAATACTAAAGAAATAACACTAAATAAACATTAGTGTTTCTTGTGACATTGTGTTGGGACTACAAGCAAAACATGAAACTAATATTAGGTAAGTAAGATTTTTAATGTTTTTATATGTGTCCCAGGATATTTATTTATACAAATTGCATTAAAAAAATGCAATACTTAACTAAAACGCAGCTGAACCGGTTTCACATTTTGTTTTTTAGAATATATCTTAAAGTATGGTGGTTCTAACGCATAATAAAAAAAAAAACATCCTGAAAAAGTTTAATAACAACTCTTTTCTATATTCCCAAAGAAACGATTCGTAATTATACTTAAAAGTCAATGGTGCCGATTCTCTTATGCACAAACTAACGTAAATTTAAGTTAATTGCATCTTTCTCTTTAAATTTCTTAAAGAAAAGGACAGAAAATATATTTTAGTTTAATCCTGTCAAAGGAGAATGGGCAAAATGGTACCCGGCTCCAATAGATATGGTTGTAGTGTCGTTTAAAAGGTCTTACCAAGAGGAACAATATTTACTATAGCCGCCAGTCTCAAATCTGATTGCGTTTGGAGATAAACGACAGTCTTACGAACTAAAAAAAACCCTATTCCTTCGGTTGCCATTTGCGTTCCCGGGTCACAGTAACCTGTTTAAACAGTCCCGAGGCTCTGGCGATAAACATACATATACGAGTATATTAGGTACCATTTACTCTACTTAAAGAAATGAGTATAGGTACCAAGATAATATTTTCTGCATATTTACGTTCAAGTTTTTTTTTAAAAATGCTTTTACGTTAGACTTCACCACGCACCCGGCCCCTCCTTTTAACCCGAGCCTCGCTGCTCCGGAGCGCGGGGTGTCACATGGGGTGTCCATCGTATGGTACCTAGGCTATGCGAGGCATACGGGATTTACTGCTCCGGATCTTTCCTTAATGCTGTTAGGCTGGTTATCGTTAAGCGTTTCGGCAGCGCTGTTGGAGCGCACGCGTTCAGAGATATATGAGATTAGTAGTTGCGTTCCAAACTCGCGCGCTCTTGCAGCGCTGTACAGAAAACGTGCACTTTTTGCCGGCGCTGCAGGCGCGGGCCGCTCTTGCGCTTCTACGGCCAGTGTGCGTTTTAGTGTGACGCCGTTAAGACACGCCGTTTTTCATATTGTACATGACTGTCACACAGCAGCGGAACGCGTGGTACTAATCTCGTTTCACAGTGCACCGCTGTTCAAGCGCGCGCTTATAACAGCGCGCCGCCCAGCGGCGCGTCTAGCGGCGTGACTATAAAATCATAAAATCAGCCTTATAGTTGATGCCGATATGTAATGTTTTAAATCTACTCACTTATTGCTAAAATATATGATTTTTATTTGAAGAACGCTTGTTTTCTTACCTCTTTTAATAATATAATCCTAAGTGTCTTATATCATCGTCTAAGTCAATCTTATCCTAGCTTTATTTTTCTGATATAAATAGTTTGTAGTAAATTCTCATTAATAAAACTAAGTGAGACTACTGCTTTCCAAATGTGAATAGCGACAAGCGCCATGGTAGACGTTTTTGTGCATCAAAATGTCTTTTCAATGATATATTAATTAGGACTATTGAAGCGGGTACCACGTCCCATACATTTTTGCCCATTCTCCTTAGACAGCGCCTGATGGCAATTGACGTATACTTAGACGCCATATTTTTAAAATTGCGTCTAAATTATTTATGGAGTGTCTAAATTTGACAGGACTTAACTAATATTTTATCTTCTGTCCTTTTCTTAATTAAACGGAAAGAGAAAGATGCACTTAACCTAAATTTACGTTACTTTGTGCACAAGAGAATCGGCACCAATACCATACCATAAGGTTTAAGTATTGAAGAGGTTTCGGGAAGACAAAACAATAGAGTGACGTTAGAATCGTATAAATATTCATTTTAAGTTTGAATTGAAAAAATAGATAGCCCATTTACCCAAGAAGGCGATAGGGTATACTACATCTCGCTACAATCTAAGGCAAGTAAATAAATAATAATTTATAATATGTATGTATTTATAAATTATATAAGTATGTTAATCAGTTGACTGGTTAACATAGTACAAGTTCTGCTTAGTTTGGGATCAGATGACCGTGTGTGAGTTGTCCAAAGATATTTATTTATTTAACTCCATTAAATGATGTATTTGTTTTTTTCTATGTTACTTCTCAGTATTCACCCTGTTCCTGGTGCTGATGGGAGCTGTGCTGGTCAACGCCACGCGCTGCTACTGTCAGGATGAGGACGAGCCCGTGTGCGGAGATAACCACGTGACGTACAGAAACCTTTGCGAGTAAGTATTATCTACATTTGCTCAATACAATGTGTCAACATCTCGTCATGGCCATTACCAGTGTCTGTGGTATCCAAGATAAACTTTAGTAATTAAATATGAGGAGCAAAAGTCTCTAGTTGTAAGTACTAACCTGGATTTGAACCCTTACCGCCTTATTACAAAACAAGGTTTTTCTCTAAACCAGGTTTAAACCATTGAGCCAGGTTTTGTCATTTGAATCTTATTCTGATACAATCAAGATTCGAAATACAAAACCTAGCTTAATGGTTTAAACCTGGTTTAGAGAAAAACCTTGTTTTGTAATAAGGCGGACAAAGTTTAACATGTAGCCCCCATGTAGCAGTTACCCCTTGGATAGACTGGCCAGACTTTTTGGCTTCCTATTACCCGGAACGACTGTCAAAGTTCTACAAATGACAACCGGGACCAACAGGTTTACGTGCTTTCCAAGGCACGGGATGTCAGTGATGTCTTAGATGGCACTTCAATACCCACTAATAAAACATAACTACATGATCATTGTCATCTCCCTAGCCTTTTTCCCAACTATGTTGGGTTCGGCTTCCAGCTATAACCGGATTCAGCTGGATACCAGTGTTTTACGTGAAGCGACTGCCTATCAGACCTCCACAACCCAGTAACTGGGCGACACGCGTATTAATTTCAGATTGAGGTGCGCAGGAGTTCATGTGGCGTCAGCTGGTCGGTGTAAGCCAGTGAGAGGAGTGATCAGACCAAGTCCTGATAATTAAGCTAGTTGCCTGATAATTATTATATAAAATATAAAAGAAAGTCGTGTTAGTTACACATTTAATAACTCGGCAGAACCGATTTGGCTGAAAATTGTTAGGGAGGTAGATCAGGACCAGTGGACGGACATAGACTTTTTATCTTTTTTTTTTAGTAACCAAAAATCTGATATAACGCGGTTGAAACCGCGGGGGACAGCTAGTTCTATCTATAACTAAAGAGTTTTACTGTTCATTATAACTATGTCATACTTTTGTCTTTTATTTTATACATTCCTGAATAATTTGGGCTGATCTATTGACTTATGTTGGGGCGCCAAAAAGACTCAAAAATGGAAGAAATAATGTATGTGTGCAGTGTAACTTTTTTATGAATGAAACACACTGATGTGAAGTAGCAATAATAAAAATATTTACAAAACAACAAAAGAATTTAGTTTATAAAAAGATGCAGAGAATAAAAAAAAGAGAAGCATTTCTTGACAAATGAATGACTAAAAAAATTCAGTTAAGTGCATCTTTCTCTTTGTATTTCGTTGAAACTTTGCAAAAATACTCAACCCGCCCGTTGGCAAAAACGGTACAGACAGAGGTAGAGCAGCATTTAACGCGCACGTACCTTTTTTTTTGTTTTTCGCTTGACGTTTCGTTTTCAAGCGAAAAAGAAAAAAAAGGTTTACGCGTCAAAACCCGCTGAACAGTAACATTTTAAATATGCAACGCGAAAGTTTGAAGTATAACAGAGGTAAAGCAGTGTCATAGGTGAGCAATTCAAAGCAATCGCAAAGCGAACACGGCGGAGCGCGACGAAAACAAACAGTTAAAACTGCAAACCAGGATAATAGCGAATGTTAGCATCACCGGTACTTACGGAAATCAGCAATTTTTACCCAACTGCAATTTCGGAAGTTGGTGGCTATTACATGAAACAGATACAGAACCACCTACTTCGGAAATCACAGTAGGGTTTATGATTTGATAAATTTCGAAGGAACCTTTCAGAGACTACAGCAAAAATAAAAAAAAAGAATATCCGAATTGATCCACTGGTTTTCTAGTTTTGCACTTATGTAGTATTAATACAATATGTTAAACTCTAATTACACATTGATTTAATCGTATATTAAAAGCTAAAACTGTACTAAACCCTATATACAGGGTGTCCCACGGCAATGCCACATGAAGGGAAAGTACCTTAAATATTGTAGATATAGCATTTTACTGAAAGAAGACATTATTTGAATTTTGAAAACATTTTAAACTGCATTCATTGATATTTAAATAATTACATACGAGTAGTTGAACCGGGAATCGAACCTGTTACTAGAGAAAATTAATCAGCCTGTAGTTTTATCCTACCAATCGAAAGGTTTCATCACAAGGATTATTTTTTGCTTAATAATATAGTGTCAAAAATAAAAAAGGCCATGAATTTTAACATTTTCAATACAGAATTAGGCAATTTTTCAAATGCTCAAATTGAGTCCCTTCTTCTTGAATTCAAAGTGTTGACTTTAAATTATTTCGTTCCCTGCCGATTTTTTGGTCTTGTTGTGGTGGATATTTATTTATTTTAATAATGCGTTCTACTCAAGTGGGTAGATTAATTAGTAATTAGTAAAACCGCTTGAATGCTTTCGCCAATTTCTTATTTATGACTCGGGTGCTACCCGATCGAAAAAAAATGGCGCGCTGCCGCGCCAGATGGCCGAGCGCACAGATGTTTATTTTTTTATGACGCGTCGGTAACTTACGTCACCTCAAGTGTTGTTTTTATTGAAGCTAATGAATGACTCTTTCGAGTGGTATCAGGTGTTTGTTAACATTGAGTTTCAAATGTTTTTATTTTAAGCTGTAAACAATGACTTTAGTTAAAAAGCATTATTTGAACTTTAAAAAAGATTATTTTTAAAAGTAAAGCGGTAACATATATATTTTATGACTTTTAATGGTGAAAGGGTTCTATCTACATGCGAATAAATAAAAAAAACATACTTCATAGTAAAAAAATAATTATTTACAGGCGTATGACTAGGACGAAACATTTGCTGACGGTAAATAATTTTTCACCAAAATTAAATAATTTACTACAACTATACCCTTTCACGTAAAATAAAAATATTGTTACAGTCTGAAAGACAAGTTCTTATTTTAACATATGTGTAAATATAATGTTGATTGGTTTATCGAATACAGAAAAATATGGAATTGTTTGAAGGAATTCCCACTTACGTAAAAAATTTCAAGATTTCTGGCGTTTTTTTGTTTAGTGAAGTTTGAGTAAGAAAAGTAAAAGATACGTAACTATTTTCTACAACAAATGCCCTTTCCAATGATGTATCACACTTGTTATTCAATAGCTATCGAAAAAAAATAAAAATAAATAAATATCAAAAATCGGCAAAATAAACAAATACTTACAGTATGTGTGGCGGCCATTTTGTTTGTTTACATTTTTTGTTTTGCGGACCGAAAAATGTAATCTTTACTTAAATTTAGCACATTTTGTATATTTTTTGGCTGAAAACTATTATCGAGTAAACATTGAACGCGATAGTTATTATTTTTTACACAGAACTGGTCTCCTAATTTAATAAATTACGATAACATTCTGACAAAATTGTAGCACTGTTACAAGTACACTGAAAACCGCACAGAAATAGAAATATAGTTACCCTCAGGTTAAAATTTGGTTGCACACACAAAGACTATATTCTAATTGTCTAATAACACCGTAAATAACACAATAATACTTACACACAACCGAAATTATAATAAAATAAGTACGATAATCTTCCGCGTAACGCGCAAGAGCCAACGACTGACTTTGACATTATTTTTTAAATCCGAATGAACCATTGTGGGACTATTGTCATATTTTTTGCATGAAGAAATATATTAAGAATCGAGTAGAAAAGAGAAAAAGTTATTAAACACCGTGTGATAGAAAGAAACAAATATAATTATGATGTCGTATCGCCCGGTAACGCACTGGAACGAAAAAAGGGACAAAAGTCCCTTGTAGCATTCGGGCGTCAAAACTAAAAAGGGACAAAAGTCACTTGTAGCACTCAAGCGGGATTGTCCTTACGGCAATGTAAGCTTTTAACTTTTCTGCACAAAATTTCACATAAATTGTTAAAATTCACGGTCTGCCGTTTATTTGTGACACTAAGTATGTTATTTAGCAAAAAATAATCCTTTCGATCGGTATGATAAAACTACAGGGTGATTTTTTTTTTTGTGGAACAAGTTCGATTCCCGGCCAAACCATTTAATTATTGAAATATCTATGAATGCAGTTTAAATTGTTTTTAAAATTCATATAATGTATAGTTTCAGTAAAATGCTCTATCTATAATATTTAAGGTACTTTCCCTCCATGCGGCATAGCCGTGGGACACCCTGTATAGGGTTTGTAGCGCTACAATGCAAAATTTCAGAGATATTGTAGTTTTAGTGAACGCGGAGTAATCGCGCGATTTCGGCCGGGGCACTGTTACAGACATCGAGTAGTCGCTCAAAAAGGCGTTACGTCGGAGGCGATAATACCACTTATATACTTATGTAAATCCAAAATGACTTTAAAAATAGAGCTAATATGAATATGTAACATAGGCGTAATAAATTTGATTGTTCAAGTAGATTAGGTTACACGTGGACACATGAAACGAAATTGTGTGCAAAACAGGGTCTAATAAATAATTAAAGCCAGATAAGAATTGATAGTTTCTAAAAACAACTATTGATAAAGTTAATTTACTGGTTCTGTGACTATTGACGCCCTTATCACGACCTTATGCTAAATAATTATATTTAAGTATAAAAGGCCTAGAAATTGTACCTCATAGGTAGTTGCGAACTGGGATACTCACACGCACCATGAAATTCACTTTAGGTAAGTATCGATTAAAATGTTGTATTTCTTTATATTACTTGAATAATGTTTGGTGCCTAAACTGAGGATTCACAATGATCGCTGCATTGATTGCCACATCACGGCTCACACCTCTAATAAAGACGTAGGAGGAAGTACGAACCTACCTACTTTTGTTTCACGTTGTCGGATCCTGTTTGGGTGTATTTAACTATTTAATCATTTTTAACTAAATATTAACTGGTTGAATAGTCAGTCCTTCCATATCCCAACTTCTCATACTACTCGTATTCCTGCAAGAAAGTTGTGAGTTTCAACCACACCATTGTTACATAAAGTTTTTTTTTTTAATCAAAGAAGAAGAATCATTTATAAAATTTAACTACGTTAGATTGCTGTTTGAAGAAATTTATGGTTATATACATACACCAAGTACATCAAATCGTGATTGACAGTCGTTACGGGTAGTCAGAAGCCATAAACTCTGACCAGTCTAACCAAGGGCGACACGGTACGCCCAGTCACTGGGTTATGGAGGTCTGATAGGCAGTCGCTTCACGTAAAACCCTGGTAGTAGGGAAAAGGCTAGGGAGATGATGATGCTTAAACACCTTATACTTTCAGTATTCACCCTGTTCCTGGTACTGATGGGAGCTATGATGAGCAGCGCAGCAGATTGCTCCAACTGTAAGTACCGCACAAGCAACCCCATGTGTGGTACTGACGGCAACACGTACCGCAATGAGTGCGCGTAAGTGATCACTTCTTCCTCTCTGGTAATGACACACACTATGTTAGAACACAAGCTTTTTCTCCAGCAAGATTCGGGTTTTGATCAGATGTTGCACCAACAATAAAGGAGAGCCGTCTAATGGGCACAGTTCTAACCTAACCTAATTCAGGTTTGATTCTACACCATCTTTGTACAATGATTGATAACCATCGTCTATAACCGTCAGAAGAGAGTGGGGAGTTAAGTCGGAACCTTGCAGACTTTAACCCCACGGTTCCTTCTGCTATCATACGTCGGGAGTACGGCATTGACCAGAGGACATCAACGCTCCCGACTGATATTGAACCGCCATCAGCGAGCTCCTTTACTATGTGCGGCCTGTCCTGCCACCGCACAATCCTCAAAAGAGGCGCACACGAATCCTTGCACGACGCCTTCACAGGCCTGCATCTGCTCAGGCGGCGAACTACCCCAAGTTCACCGCTCGCTGGCTCCTCTTTATGGTGGCCGGAGATAATTAAAAGCCCTACGGTACGGTTGCCTTTCTGATGCGGGCGGAGTGAGAGGTTTACTGCCTCTCTCTCTAAGCTGGCTCCTTTGAAAAGAGACAACGGTATCTCACACATTCTCGCCTCTGATCATGGTTTGAATCACGTTTGGAAGCGTGAGATCACTCGCACCAAGAGCCGCTACGAGGTCACGGCGCTGCCAACTACTGTAAAGAGAGCTGCGCCGTGTCCCTAGGGCAGTCTGCACAATTATGCCAACGGGGTGTCTGTTTCTGGCCTTTGTGACGCAGATACTTCTAGAAACACAACGATCATCTACCGATGTGTCATAAGAGCGAATAGGATAGTCTTGGCAAAGTACTAAACAAATGCTTTCGCTTTTAACGTTTAACTAAATAATTTGTAATTCTAGATTTGCCAGTATTCAAATGCCTTAATAATTGTTTTCAGAAATAGTTTTGTCGCACACAGGTTACATTATATGTTTCCTTTTTAGGGTTCCGTAGTCAACTAGGAACCCTTATAGTTTCGCCATGTCTGCCTGTCTGTCCGTCCGTCTTCGCTTAATCTCTGTGACCGCTAGCACTAGAAAGCTGAAATTTGGTACCAATATGGATATCAATCACGCCGACAAAGTGGTAAAATAAAAATTGGAAAAAAACGTTTTATTAGGGTAGCCTCCCTATATGTAAATAGGGAAGTGGTTTTTTTTTTCATTTCAACCCTGACTTGTGATATATTGTTGGATAGGTATTTAAAAATGAATAGGGGTTTACTAAAATCATTTTTTGATAATGTCAATATTTTCGGAAATAATCGCTCCAAAAGGAAAAATTAAAGCGTCCCCCCCCCTCTAACTTTTGACCCATAGGTTTAAAAAATATGAAAAAAATCTGGAAAGTAGAACTTTATAAGAACTTTCTAGAAAAATTATTTTGAACTTGATAGAAAGAACAGTTTTTGTACAAAAAAGACAAACAGGTTGTACAAAATAATTTCTGCGTACTTAGTATGTCAACGTAACAAATAGCCTTTTTTTTAACCTATAAGTAGGTACACTTATTGTGACGGACGGGAAACTACGGAACCCTACATTGAGCGTGACCCGACATGCTCTTGGCCGGTTTTATCTATATGGCTTGTAGGTAGGGTATTTGACTATGACATTAAACCGAATAATTTGAAGGTTTAATTTATGTATGAGTGTGTAACGCTTGACGTGTGTAACGATATTAATAATAAATGTTTGTTTTCAGTTTGAACTGCTACAACGTGACCTTGGCTCACGAAGGAGAATGTTAGCAATATAAATAATTTGCTATGTATGTACCACAGTATGTACGGTGGGCAAAGCAGATAAGTATCCAGGGCCGTCAGATACAGTTAAAGTTTTTTAAAAAACCCACGGATATTTTCTAATAAAAATTTAAACTAAAGTAGAAAATGACTAGTTCTTCAATTAGGTTAAATTTCATTTAAATACATTCATTGGTATTCAAGAAAACCTCAATTTTTTATACCTATCAAACAGTCTTCGGGTGTACAATAAAATTTTATGCGTGATATTTTTGTGTTTTATTTTATACGTTCCTGTACTCTTACTAAGGATCCCTAAGGCAGTTTGTCCACCGCCGCTGTCACCGTCACGACAACGACAACGAGATGACGGCAAGTCGAGTTTAGTGACGTGCGGTGGACACGGAAACTGAAAGTTAATTATCACTTTTAATAATAATAAAAAAAAACTATATCAAAGCATTTAATTCACTTCAACCATATACACGGGGTTGCGGAATGTTTATAATAGTTACCGTGACCCTGGAACATAAAGGGCAATCGAAGAAACATGAGTGGGTTTTAGTCAGTAAGAGTCTGACACGGCCTCCAGCCGCACCCAGGATGGGAGCAGTCATTGGATGATTTCCCACTCACCTAAAAAAAAAACCATATACAAAAATGAAATTTAAATGAATTGAATAAATATATCCCACCAAAAACATTTCATGTTAAATGTTTCCAAGACAACCACATAAGGTTTTCCCTGTGAAAAATATATCAGATCTCATGTAGAGCCAAGCTTCTGAATCTACACGGCGTAAATGTACCGACCTTAAACTTCATAAATTCTACATATCAGTAAAAATCTATGGCTTTGCAGTTTCGTTACTGTCGTCGTGGAGGTGATGCGAATATTTAGTTTCTGAAGAAAGTGATGAAACAGCGAAGACATACATTTTGTTGTATATTAAACTTAGGCTACATACCAAATTCCAGCATTCTAGCACTTCAGGAAGTAGCCAAACATTTTGATGATTATCAGTGTGTCAGTGTGTCAGTGACGAAATCGGTGTAATTTAGATATCAATTAAAGTATTAGAGCTATTCAATTGAGACTTTGTATATTTCATAAGTCTATTATTGACATCATATCTTGTGAATATGTATTATCTGGTACATCGAAAACCAACTCTATGAGGGTTCAAAAAAACGACGAAACACTTCGAGAAAAGGTAGGTAGTGCCCTTGCGCTTGTCTTGCTTGTCTTGGCGGGAGCACGACTGTGCCCCCCGATATTAACACACATTGACAATCGATTTTCTTCTTATAATCGAATTTTAAACAATATTCCTTTTTTAAATGTTAAAACTCACTAAAAAGTATCAATAGCGATACAAAAAAGTTAATATAATTAACCATAATTGCAGCAATACTCATAAACGTACTTGATCCCTAGACACTTTTGATGTGTGTATATAACTCCTTAGAATTGATATGTCAATGTGTCGGTCAGTTAGTCAGAAAGAGAGTTGAAGCTAGTTGCTTGTTCCATAAAGATGTATCTCTATAGAGAAGAACAAACAAGAAACTCCATGGACACTCTTTTCAAAATATTGAGTTTTACAAAACAAAATTACCTATAGTCTATTTTTTTTAACAAACGAGTACTGAGTATATTATCTCTTTCACATTTCCGGTATTGACAGAGAGAGATGGGAAATTAATCGAGGCGGAGCCAACACTTTTAACACCAATAATAACACTTATGCTGATTATGTGGACCAATAGAAACGCAGACAAAATTTTTAGTACTCGTTTGTTAAAAAAAACAGACTATGGTAATTTAGGCAGAGCTTTTTTAAATTCATATAATGTCATATTTTTTATTTTATCGGGAATTTTATTGAGTACTTTAAATGAATTACTATCTCTCTCTCTCTCTCTGTCTGTCTGTCTCGCTTTTACGCCTAAACAATTCAATCGATTTAAATGAAATTTGGTACAGACTTACAGGTTCAAAAATTTGGAGGGAACGGAAACTGCGCGGGTAAATCCACAGGGGCTTGCTAGAAATAAATAAGTATAAAAATAAATTGAATAATAATATACACACATCAACATGGTCTAGGAATATTTAAATTAAATCTAAATAACTAAAATTCTATTAACTTTTTGTTAAGACACCTACACATTAAAATAAACCTTGTTTAATAGCCTAGCTAATCTGATAATAAACTTTTAGATAAAGTTAAATAAAAAAAAATAGAAGAAGAGGAAAAACTGAGACAAAATTTCAATCTTAACTTTATTTTTGAAACATCAAAACCTACACAAAACAACTATTTTTATTTATAAAAATTGTTAAAATCTTAAAATTAATAATCCACCTAAGACTCTTCTGACACATCTGCAGCGGTTCTGCATACTCAAAACAAGGGTGTCAATATCCTGTTGTGGAATGCTAATTATTTAAAGCAAGATTAAAATTGCTAGTTTCTTAAAAAAATAGTGATAAAGTTAATTTATGTTTTTTTAACTATTGAGAACAAGACGGCCTTATCGCGGCCTTCTGCTAAATATATTATTTAAGTATAAAAGACTGGAGAAATCGTACCTAATAGACAGTTGAGAGCTAAGACACTTAAACGCATCATGAAATACACTTTAGGTAAGTAACTATTAAAATGTTGTATTTCCTTAGAATTGCAAAGCCAAAGTACGTGCACTTGGCTGACTTTGCTTAGAACGGTAGCAATAATAATTGCACTAAGCAGAGTTTATTTATCTAGGCCCGATGGCGCAATGAATAGACTTTACTAAGCACTGACTTTGGCTTAGCCCCTGTAAGGCCGTATACAGAAAGAAAGCTGGAAACTTATAAGCGCTTGCCGGCGCTTGCTGGCGCTTGTTAGCGCTGGTAATCCGCGCAGGAAAATATATGAACACCGACAAGCTTCAACATGCGCTGGTCAGCGTTGGGCGTTGCCATAACAACTGCAAGCAAATCATTCCGACATTTTGATTAGTCTGCTTCAACCTGCTTCCTTTGTGTAGAACGGACCAGCGCTGACAAGCGCCGGTAAGCGCTTATAAGTTTCCAGCTTTCTTTCTGTATACGGCCTTACACAACTGCCAAATGTCAAGTGTACGACAAAGACGGAACATGGCTAAGCCAAAGTACGCGTATTTGTCTCGCCATAAGAACCTTGCAAGCTTTTTATTTACATAACTCGACAAAATATAGCAGCTGACAATGTGGCTCTTCAGTAACACAGTCTCGCAAATTTTTTATTGTTTACATTACTCTAAAAATAAAAATGAATAAGCAGGGATAACAGGCTGACGTATCGAGGCACATACCTAACCAAAAATATTAATACAGTTTCATGAAACTTTTCCATGTTAGGTGAAATCAAACAATTTATTATTATTAACTTTGTTGACATGTCGTTTCCACTGGCTATTACATTGTAGGTGAAGAACTGAAACTAGAGACGATAGGAGACCAATTGCAAGTCTTCACGTATATAATGGAAAAACAAACAACAGTATTAAATTAAATAAACGTGCGTTGTTGTTTAAAAAGTTACTAATTAATCTAAATTTGTTTAGTTTACATTAAAAAAAGAACAATATAATATTATACAAAATTAAGAACTACGTAATAAGCAATGAACAAAGTTAGATTGCTACTTTAAGTAGATGACAAAATCAAAAACAAAAGCATTTATTTCACTAAAACAATTTACAGGCAGAGAGTCTCTAAAGTATTCAAAGTATTCAAAGTATTTATTTCTTCACAGGAAGGGGCCCAACAGGGCCAACGCCTGCCGGGGTTGCGGAATGTTATGTTTATAACAGTTACCGTGACCCTGGAACATAAAAGGCAATCGAAGGAACATGAGTGGGTTTTAGTCAGTAAGAGTCTGACACACCCTCCCACCGCACCCAGGACGGGAGCAGTCATTGGATGATTTCCCACTCACCAAAAAAAAAAAAAAAAGTATTTATTTCTTTGCAAACATGGGTATAGTACATAGGTGATTAATTTTTCTTTACAAATAGTTCTCCAAATTTTACCGTCACATAGGCATGCAAATGTTAACAATTTAAATATATAAAAAAAAAAATAAGCTACAGAATTTTGGAATTACAAAGAAAATTATATATTTGTGTTAAAAAGATGTCAAACATGGTCACATTAGTAACTAAGAATTTTAATAATTCGAAATAGAAATATAATAAAAGATAAATCAAAACAGGGTCAAAATAACTATAGTATGTCAATCAAAAAAGTGAATTATCATTAAGAAAATCGTCAATGGTATAATAAGTTTTCACAATTAAAATGTCATTTAGCGCTTTTTAAATTTTATTATTGTCAAATTTTTTATAACACATGGAACTTTATTATATTATGCGTGGGGCAACACCAAAAAAACTTTTTCGCATTAGTGCGGTTTTACATTTTACTTGACATAGTTGATTAACGTATTGAGTCCGTATTGGATTTCTTTTGACCTCTGATATTTTTTTAAATAAATGTGGGTTACATTTCACAAATAAAGCTGTTTCCAATATATATAAACAAGGTAAAGTTAAAATTTTTAATGACTGAAAATGGGGAAAACAGCTATCTGTAGTCTTAAGGCCACACATTGACCTGATGCATCGCTTTTGCAACTTAAACACCAGTCCCACATCAGTAGACTGTCCCCAGAAAATAATGCCATAACGCAAAACAGAAGCAACCAATCCATGGTATGCAATTAAAAGTGCCTGACTGTTAACGTACTTTGAAAGTTGAAAAAGAGCATATCGACGGTTAAAAGGCAATAGGGGATAAGCGACATTTTGGTCAAAAATGAGTTAATTATGCCATCCTACGTAATTTTTTTACTCTTTCGAATGCGCCTACTCCCATGGCTCTACGATGACATTTTTGGCGTTTATGCCCTAGCAAAAAATTGTAATTTACTAGTATTACTTTTCGCAACCGACAAAAAATCAGATCATTTTTGCATCAAAGGTGCTTGTACCCCTACAAAAATGATTTATTTTGGGATTATTGTCGGTAATGCTTTTTTACTTCATAAGGGTGTCAAGCTTTTGGTTGGTTAAGCCTTTTAAGCTTTTCCCTCAAATAGTACAAATGTTGTTTATTGCCTACTTCCATTTCGTAATTTAACATAGCTATGGCGCTTGTACCCTATATACAAAATTCATTTTCTTATTAGTCTGTCGGTTAAATCCTATTACCATTCAGTACTTTTTGACAGCTATATAGGTTATGCCCTATTACCTACATTTATTTTAATATCACACTGTTAGTTATACCTTACTACCGTTTACAATATAAAATGAATTAGGTATCATGGTGTCGATTATAACCTATATCAGTATACTCACTGAAACGGAACCCTAAGAGTAAGGACCCAGTCTTTTTCTATGTAAATCTACTCCCTAATACTTATAAGGTAATTTACCCTATTTTACGAGTTAATAATACTCATTTTATCCTTTATTCTGATGTAGGATCTTGTTGGTTGCGGTAATTCATTATTTTTAGGGTGTCATTTCATCCATATTTCTTTAGACTCACGCAATGCTAAATGTTGATTATCCTTCTTTGCCGTTGAATTCAAGTGACATTGAGTGTCACTAATGTCTTATATCCTAGTATTGTTTTGAAAGCCGAGTGTAACTTGTACTCTATTATCTTTTATACATCCACTGTTTAAAGTACCTTATCCTTCTTTTCCTATAACACTTATTGTACTGACTAGTCTCATATACGTTTTTACTTTGCGATGTGAGAAATCGGTATGTCGCTTATGCCATACTTCCTCATTGAAAAATTAAGAGCTATGGTTATAAGCGACAAAAACCACCTTAAATAATGTTAAATCATTAAAACTAAAAATACCAGTAACTGCTCCAATTTTTTCTGATTTTATAACTGTTTTAATTTTCACGATATCTAAATAAATGACAAAAAAACATCAGTTTTTCTAAAAATTAAAACTTTGAATGGCTTTCCTGAACATTTTACTTTTTGTCGCTTATCCCCTATTGCCTTTTAACCGTCGATATGCGGATTTGCTGAGTTTCTTGCACAGGTCTTTAACATACGGCTCTATGGAGAAGAACAGGTTAAAAACTCCACGGACACTCTTTTCAAAAACTTCAAGTTTTACATAAACTTGGTTGCATTATTTATGTGCTTTTATGTGCGAAAAAAAATGTAGGTAGAATAAAAATAAAACAGCTTCACGGTAGTCCGCGAAATTCAAAATTTTGAACGTTTTTTTAACCGACTTCAAAAAAAAGTCGGTTCTCAGTTCGACCTATATGTATGTATGTTTGTCGGCGATTATCTCGCGTTTGGCTGAACCGATTTTGATGCGGTTTTCAGATAAGTGTTTGTTACATTCTGTGGAAGGTTTTAGTATATGGATATCCCGTTACGTTGCGCGCATGGATCCGTTTTCATTTTATAAGATTATAAGTAGTTTTATTTTGAAAGTTACTTTAAAACGTAGTCAGACATTGAGACTCTAACTAAAAATCAAAAATAAAAAGCTTTTAAAAAAAAAAAAGATAACCGACTTCAAAAACTAAAAACACAAAAATAACTATTTCGGAAGTCGGTGGCCTATCTTCTGCCGGTCGATTTGTGTTGCCACCGACTTCCGAAATAGTTATTTTTGTGCTTTTAGTTTTTGAAGTCGGTTATCTTTTTTTTTTTTGAAAAAAGCTTTTTTTGCTATTTGCCTTTCAGTGTCTGAGTGTGTGTTGATAATATAGTATGGTAAGCGACTGATAGGTATTTAGTTACAGAATTATCATAATTAATATCATCAATACAACCCTCAGAGTGCATACACCTCGATTGAATGACTTTTGAATAATGAAATAGACAATCAATTGAGTTATATATATGTTACCGGCCAAACCCGATTTCAGGACAAACTAGTTTTGCCTAGGCTAAACTAGTCTAAGATAGGTCGTCAAAGCACCGCTGCGCGGGGCTCCTACTTCCGGGTGTTAAAAAAAAATAACCACGAAGGCTAAGGCGGGAGCTCCGCTCCACTCGCTCCCGCCTAAGCCTTCTAACCTAACCTGTTCGCATCGGGGTGCCCTGAGTCGACTGAGTCATTTCGAGGACTATTTTGATGATTTAAAAGATTTTGATGAGATAATAGATATTCTGAAACTAAATACCTATTGAGTTGTTCAAAATTTTGAATTTCGCGGGCTACCGTAAAGAATCCCCCTGAAACACCTTATACACTTTCAGTATTCACCTTGTTCCTGGTGCTGATGGGAGCTATGATGAGCAGCGCAGCAAAGTGCTCCGACTGTCAGTATCGCACGCGCGACCCCATGTGTGGTACTGACGGCAACACGTACCGCAATGAGTGCTAGTAAGAGCTGTTGACTTCTTTCTCTATTTGACTGTTAGCGAAGTGTTTGGACTGTCAGGCCCCGAGCAATCCAGTGTGTGGGACTGACGGCACCACGGACCGCAATGAGTGCTAGTAAGTGCTGTTGATTTCTTCTCTCTGTGACTGTTAACTGATGACTGCTAGACGAAGTATCAGCCCTGTTCGCGTGACCCCATGTGCGGGGCTGACGGCACCACGTACCGCAATGAGTGCTAGTAAGTGTTGTTGACTTCTTTCTTTATTTGACTGTTAGCGAAGTGTTCGGACTGTCAGGCACCGAGCAACCCAGTGTGTGGGACTGACGGCACCACGCACCGCAATGAGTGTTAGTAAGTGCTTTTGACTTCTTTCTCTATTTGACTGTTAGCGAAGTGTCTGGACTGTCAGGCACCAAGCAATCCAGTGTGTGGGACTGACGGCACCACGCACCGCAATGAGTGCTAGTAAGTGCTTTTGACTTCTTTCTCTATTTGACTGTTACCGAAGTGTTTGGACTGTCAGGCACCGTGCAATCCAGTGTGTGGAACTGACGGCACCACGTACCGCAATGAGTGCTAGTAAGTGCTGTTGACTTCTTTCTCTATTTGACTGTTAGCAAAGTGCTGAGCTAGCGAAGTGCTCTCACTGACGGTACCGCTCAACTCCATGTGTGGGACTGACAGCACCTAACCTGGTGCTGTTGACTTCTTTCTCTTTAATATTGACACACGATGTATTAGAACACAGGCTGTTGGCCTGTCACCAACAATAGAGGGGATCCGTCTAATGAGCAAAGTTTTAACCTAATTCGGGTTAGATTTTATACCATCTTTTTACGATGATGGACAATTTCCTACATACTAACGTATCATAGAGCGAGTAAGATAGTCTAGTAAGCAACAGATAATGTTGCTTATGAGTTACACTAAATAATTAGGTAATTCTAGATTTGCCTTGAAATACAGTCCAGTGCATGAATTGTAATTTGTTTTGAGGTTTACATAAAGGATACCACCAAAGTATATCGTTTATTTCGCGCATAGGTTACATTTAGTTTTGACTATTACATATAGAGAATCATTTAAATGTTTAATTTATATGTATGAGTGTGTAACGCTTGACGTGTGTAACGATACTCATAATAAATGTTTGTTTTCAGTTTAAACTGCTACAACGTGAAATTGGCTCACAAAGGAGAATGTTAGCAAAGTAAATAATTTGTTATGTATGTACCTATTATCAGTCTTCGGGTGTACAATAAAATTTTAATTGCGTGATGTTTTTGTTTTTTTTATGCGTTCGTGAATTTTTTTGCAGGTTCCTAAGGACATTTGGTATGTCATAATAAGTGTGTGTGTGGTGTATGTATAAAAGTTACTGGTGTGGTAAGAAAAATAAAGAGGACGACATTGAAATGAAATGCACAAAAGTCGTTTAATAATGATAAAATGATATTTATTTTGTAAATTGGTGAAACAATCATCAAACTTTTCATCAAAAGCGCTGTACCGTTCACCATATTTTTAAATTTCATAATTCTAGGGCAATGGGAAGTACCCTATAGGTTTTGAATCCCTTGCAAATGTCTAAATATCCATACTAATCCATACTAATATTATAAATGGGAAAGTGTGTCTGTCTGTCTGTTTGTCTTTCTTTCACGGCAAAACGGAGCGATGAATTGACGTGATTTTTTGAGTGGAGATTATTGAAGGGATGGAGAGTAACATAGGCTACTTTTTGTCTCTTTCTAACGCGAGCGAAGCCGCGGGCAAAAGCTAGTATTATAAATGGGAAAGTGTGTCTGTCTGTCTGTCTGTATGTTTGTCTTTCTTTCACGGCAAAACGGAGTGACGAATTGACGTGATTTTTTAAGTGGATATAGTTGAACGGACGAAGAGTAACATAGGCTACTTTTTGTCTCTTTCTAACGCGAGCGAAGCCGCGGGCAGAAGCTAGTGCAATATAAATGGAACATAAACAGCCATATCTTTTTAATGAGTTGATTTAGAAGTTTGATTTTTTCACCGCTTTGTGAGATAGCAGACTTGAATATGTGATATTAATTTCAGCTTGATATCTTGACGCGTTTCTGAGAAAAAGGGTCTTGACAAAAGGACGGACGTACGGACAACAAAGTGATCCTATAGGGGTTCCGTGTCCATCAAAATCCGTTCATAATAAAATTGACGGAGAAATCCTCCTTCTCCTTCTTTTTGAAGTCGGATGAAAACAGACGCCGACGGTATAACAAGTTGTTTAATTAAAAAAAAAAATATTTTTGATTAGTCCAACAAACATGATCGTAATTTTCGAATAACATAACTTTTTCACAAAAAAAAATTGCATTCCAATATAACAAGAGCAAAATAACTGTAAATTCGGCAGTGCGCGACTTTGGTTCTCTTGTTGTTTTGCATGACCACAAAATTATTAAGGAAAAATATTACAACACTTTTAGTGCATCTACCTCATAATTTCTCTGCACCACCTGAAGGTAGACTGGCAGAGAATGCCTGTGGCATTAAGTTCGCCTGTACACTTCGTACTAAGTATTAAATAAATAAATAAAATAATAATGAATGTAAATTAATTGATAGCACACAAACATTTAAATAAATACGTACATTTTGTACACATTTTATGTGAACTCATAAAATTTTTATTCCATGTCTGTTTCAAGCATTATTATTACAACATATCCAGGTATATATATTAAAAATATATATACATAAAATGGTACACTGACTGACTGACTGACTGACTGACTGTTGATATATCAACATACAGCCCAAACTTGGAGGGTTCTTTGTGAAGAGTAAGTGTCTACTAAGAAAGTATTTTTTCGAAATTCGATTCCTAAAGTGGTGAAATAGTGGATAATAGTAATAATAATAAACCCGCAGGGCAGCTTGTGGCGAGCTGTCGGGCAGTAGCGACCCCGTGGACCTGACCTCCTGGGAGACCCTTTGTTCTTCATCTCTGGCTTGCCTTAACTGGCCGGCCAGAGTGAGCACTGACGAGGAACAAGGCTCCCACCTCACTCTTGCCTTCATTGGCTGGTTTGAGTGGAGATTCGCAAGAGCATACGTGCTCGGGGGAAGGAAGTATTCCAGTAAGATGCTGGTAGGGATCTTGACCGTACTTCCGGGATTGTCCTGATAGCCGTGGAATACCTCTCCACTCCTCCAGCACCTCGATATATGTTGCCCTCTTGTCGCTACGTCACTATGTGCTAGCGGCCGTTTTCGGGGGCCCATTTACTGAGTGTGCAAGTCACCCCCTGCCATTCTATCAGTGTATACAACCATTGGTCAGGCAGGGGCCATAGTCACTCCATAGTTTCTGGTACCTTATTCATTAAATAATCCAAACCCATAGTCCAAAATTTTTGTTAGTTGCCATATTTTACAATAGTCCAACACCAACCGGGGGTTGTCCTTAGGTGCACATACATAGTGCATATAGGGATTATCGTCGGTCGGTGTCCCATCCCACATAAGGTTTTTCCTCAAGGGGCCTCTGCGAGTTGGCTTCGGCCCCTCGTACGCCTTCCAAAAGTCCGGGACCTCAGGGTCTCGAGATATGGAAATATATTTTAAAATAATAATAATAATAACCTTTATTCACATAAAAACTGACAATTTTTAGGAGTTTCCTGATTTCTGCGCTAGGTTCAAAGACCTGTATTACAGAACCCAGTGACCTCTCTCATACATCGTGATATTTTTTTATGTAAATAAATGCAGTAGCATGAAGTAGTGAGTAGTAGTATGAATGAAAAGGGGAGTGTAACATGGTGTCAAGGCGGAAGTGTGCGTGAGTGGGTGTATGTGGGTGTGTGTGAGTGTATGTGTGACGGGGTGTGTGTGAGTGTATGTGTGAGGGGGTGTGTGTGGGAGTGTTTGTGTGCGAGTGAATTGTGTGTGTTTATATTATATGTGTTTCACAAGATTTTACACTAATAACAATTCAGTTTGTTCATAATCTAGTCCTAACAACCAATTTTTAATAACAGATTTAGCTTCGCGATTCGTTAAAGGGTGAATATTTTTTAATTTATTTATTTTGTTATACAAGAAAACTGCTTTATAACCATGTTGCCGCCTAGCAGAGGCTGTTCGGCATACAACAGTTGGACATACATTTTTTATGACACGCTGTTTGCTATATTCATCCTCATGGTACGGGGTGGTCCTGTGTTGTTGGATAACTAGTTGGTATATATACAGCTGCCTTACTGTTAGTACTTGAGTTTTTTCATAAAGCTTTATAGTGGGAAACCTGTAAGGACTAAAGGTCATAACTTTTAAGATAGATCTTTGCACTCTTTCCAAATCTAGCATAAAAGTTTTACAAGCGCCACCCCAAGCCTCAATGCAATACCCAAGCACTGATTGACCCAGCGCGTAATATATTGTGCGGAGAAGATCTAAGTCAGCAACGTGCCTCAGCCTCTTGAAAACCCAGACAAGCTTCCTGGTGCGCGCGATTGTGACATCTATATGAGAACGCCAGTTGAGCTTGTCGTCTAGAATAACTCCGAGATATTTGACATTCGTGGATTTGGCTAACTCAAGGCATGAACAGCAGGAAGGGTCAGAATCGCTTGGGTAAGCACATACATGAATCTTCAAGGAAATGTTTTCTGGTTTAGATTTAGCTACAGAGAA
Organism: Athetis lepigone; assembly: GCA_033675125.1. NCBI lineage: Eukaryota > Metazoa > Arthropoda > Insecta > Lepidoptera > Noctuidae > Athetis > Athetis lepigone. The sequence continues at coordinate 13,436,295 of CM066221.1, forward strand.
CTGCATGTATGAAGTTTTTGAGGCATTTAGAGTCAATAGGTTAGCGCCAAGCCATTGGTTGACTTTGTGGAGTCCCATCTGAGCATAATGACAGACCTCGTTCCAAGTCTCTCCGTTCAATAGTTTGACATCCATGCGAGTAAAGCCACGGGCAAATACTAGTACTTATAAAATGTGTAAACATAATATACGCCGGACAGTCTCACACATATAGGGTTCCTACATATAATGAAATCACTGCATCTGATTTAATTGTTTAAATGCACGAAAAAATCGAAAAAAAGCTATTAACAATGCAGAATACTTACAATTACAATACTTAAACGTAAACAGGAAAAAACTTAATAATTATTCACACACAACTCTCCGGGGATTCCTTTCTGATTTTCCTCTGCGGTAAAACCTATGAGCAAAAACGTTATTACCATTACCCAATCACAGTCGAGTATTATACTACGTCGCGCACCGACAACCAATCAGAGTTCGACTATGTTTTACGTATAAAGGTATTGGCCAATGAGACTTGATTGTTCGATGACTTGAGGTTGGTCAAAAGTTCGACGATGGTTGGCCCAACATGTGTAGCATATATAACACTTGATATCTTAGTACTCTGATAATCCGTACTAATATCATAAATGCGAAAGTAACTCTGTCTGTCTGTCTGTCTCTTCTTCACGCCTAAACCTCTGAACCGGTTTGAATGAAATTTGGTAGAAATATAGTCTGGGGCGCGAGAAAGGACATAGGATAGTTTTCTTCCCAAAAGTCCCCCGGAAACGGGAACTATTAATCCACGCGGAGGAAGTCGCGGGCAAAAGCAAGTATGTTATAAGAGTCCCATGTTAAAGCTTATATTCTGGTACTCCGTCAAAATTGTCAGGCCTGTTGGTGGTCGTGGGTTCGATGCCCGCCTGGGACAAACTTTCTGTGATGAGCATGATTGTTTGTTCTGTGTCTGGGGATAATTTATCTAAGTAAACATAAAAAGTAAGTATGTATCAGTTGTCTGATTACCATAACATCAGCTTTGCTTAGCTTGCGATCAGGTGTGTGAATTGTTTCAAGATATAATAAAAAAACTTAAGTATTACAAAAACTTAATTTATTTACCTTTGTTAGCTCAGATCAGAATGGAATCAGATCCCGGAATGGAACCTAGACCACCGCACTCAGAAGTCACTCTTGGCTACTCTACTAACGAGATACTATTGGATAACATTTAAAAAGCAATTATTTGTTAATTGTTTTTTAAATGTTAACCATTATTAATTGTAATTGTATATAAATGTTTAACTACTAGGAAAACACCTATACTCGATGCAAATCAAATGAAGAAAATTTAATAATAAACCAGCCCCCTAGTCAAATGTAGCCCTATTGTCAAATGTATGGAATTGACTTAAGCTTTCGCTTAACAATTTGACATCTCCATACATTTGACAATCTATTCGTTTTCGCTATCTATTCTACAATGCCGTTTGTCTAGGCTTTAGAAACACTATTTTTCTGTTACTTTTAAGATTGTGTTTTACATAATATTAATAATAAAACAATCTGATAAGTGAAAACATGTGATAATGCTAGCTTTTATATATTCATATTGTCAAACAAGATACCGCGTCTGTCTGTCTGTCAACAAGAAACACAAAAATTTCACAAAGGATGTACAGACAGCAAAAGAGATATGTTACCAGGGCCGTCAGATACAATTAAAGTTTTTCATTGACCAGTAGATATATATTAATTAAAATTTCAAATGTTGTAGAAAGTAATTTGTTCTTCAATTCATTTAAATTTCATTTGGTTACATCAATCGGTGTTCAAGAAAACCTTAATTATATCTTATGGCCCTGGTAACATATCTCTTTTGCTGACCGTACATGTGATTTTCGCTAATGGACAGAGTGATTTATGAGATCGACTTATAGTTCTGTAGCCGTTTGTTTTAGTAATGAAGAATTTTAGAGATTTGTGAAACCCAAGCAAAGCTGGGGTGAGTCGCTAACTTTTATTAAATAGTACCACAGTAACTTGTCGCTAATATACATTATTTATAACATAAAACGAGAAATTACATACCCACATTTGTTACCCTCATTTGGTTTAACAGAGAGGGTCAAAGTCAAATTGCTTATATTCATTAGACCATGGAGGCACTTTGGAACGTCAAAACGTTAATTTATTTTCTACGTAATATCCATTTAATATATATAAAAATATTTTTTTAGGCTATAATAACACATAGGTATATTAATTAAAATACACCCTTCCGCCCTTGTACGCTTGTGCATGAAGTTTAAATAAATATATAAAATAGAATATACACAAAACTCATAAATAATAATATGTTTGTTATTGAAAATTCTCTATTGAATTTAGACAAAGTATAGTTGCGAGGTCGTTAAACCTGTATACTTAATATATACAGACAGTCATCCTAGTTCATTACAATATATGTAGACAAGAAGGTAAGACGTTATCATGAAGTCATTAGCATTTGGTAAGTAAATTAATGCAATTTATTTAATAGAAAATATATATTTTTTACTAATAGTGTAAAAAAAAAGATATAAAAAATATGTCTCCCGCGGTTTCCTTGACCACGCCTGCCGGGTTTGCGGAATGTTTATAATAGTTACCGTGACCCTGGAACATAAAGGGCTATCGAAGGAACATGAATGGGTTTCAGTCAGTAAAAGTCTGACACGCCCTCCTGCCGCACCCAGGACGGGAGCAGTCATTTGATGATTTCCCACTCACCAAAAAAAAAAAAGGTCCTCGACCACTGGGGGCCCATATCACTCGTCGAGTTTACCATGAAGTGTCTGGGCTAGGATACCCAAGTGTGGAGCAATCGAAGACTGTACATAAAGCGGGTGTAACTACGTGGGACTGAGTAAGATCTCATTATCATCTCCCTAGCCTTTTCCCAACTATAATGGGGTCGGCTTCCAGCCTAACCGGATTCAGCCGGATACCAATGTTTTACGTGAAGCGACTGCCTATCAGACCTCCACAAGCCAGTAACTGGGCGCTACGGTACCTCATCGTTAGACTGGTCAGTCTTTCCGGCTTACCCGTAACGACTGTCAAAGTTCTACGAATGACAACCGGGACCAACGGCTTTACGTGCTTTCCGAGGCACGAGATGGATGATGATCTCACTGCTAGTAAGATCTAAAATATAAAAATCTCGTGACACCGTGTTTGTAACAAAACTACCCCAAAACAACTTGGCTGATTCTTATTAAATTTTGTATGTATTCAGTAGGCCTGAGTATAGGACGTATACTAAATATTTTTATTAAGGTTAACTTAAAGAAATAGTGTTGATTTAACGCGAGCAATGCCGCGAGTAACATCTAGTAAGACATGTTCCTTGTTTCAGTTCTAGCTGCTCTTCTGATTAGTTTTTCGGTAGTACAAGGCTGCTACCTGATATACGCCCCGGTGTGTGGAAAGAATGGAAAAACATACTCTAACGATTGTTTGTAAGTAAAACACGCCTGTTTTTTTATTATTTTTTTATCAAATCTATTCGTTGTTGGAGTTAATTGTTATGCAAATATATTCTTGTTGGCCCCGACAAACGCTGTTCTGTACAAAGGAAACCATTGTATCATAAATAATACCAGCCTATAACCGTCCCACTGCAGGGCAAAGGAAGTAACTCATGCAGGGAAAGTAACTTAAATTCGCTTCAAGTCCAGGTTTCATCACAATATTTTCTTTCACCGAGGTCTGTGATGTCCAAGATGAACTTTTGAAAGTGCATATGAATTGAAAAAGTCACATTGGTACTTGCCCGGATTCGAACCCGCGATCCGGTGCTTTAACCATTAGCCCACCACGCCATTCTTATACAGTATACACATCATCATCATCGTCATTCTTAGATATTATACATATTCAGATATAAACAATTCAAATGGCATAACACAAAAAGTACGTTCATCTAGAAAAACGAAAGTATAGGACAGCACAAAATATTATCTTATTATTTCAACAAAAAATAAATTGTCATCAATAATTCAGGCATAAAACAAAAGATAAGGATAAAATTGTCTCTAAGTAAACGATGACAATAATGTTGACTGACATTCCAACAAAATGACTTAATCTTTTAACGACTAAGCGACAGCCGGCTGTCGGGTTGCTATTGTCTTTCTATTGTGTCTCAAATTACGTGTGTTTGTAAGATGGTGACTAAAGTTAACGATCAATTATTTATAATTAAGTGGCATCTTTGAGTGTCAGTTAAAAAAAAAACAATCTGTCAAAAGAAAGCTGTTGTACTTGGTCGAGTGAATTATTATTTAGTAAACTCTATCATATACACACACACACACACATCACACACAACACACACACATCACACACAACACAAACACACACACAAATACACACACACCACCACCACCCAAGCACAATAATAATTATGTAGTTAAAAATATCGACTCACCAGAATAAAGTTAAATAGCGACCTTGTACAAATAGTACTCATGTACCTTTTGAGCGACTGAACACTGCCTCCCAAGATACAGGCTTCTGGCCTAGTTTGGGATCCAGTAACAGTATTTATTGTAATAATTACTCAAAGACTGTGCATGAAGAACTGTGAACCAACTACTGTAAATTTTGAGACAATAAACTATTTTTATTTTTTATTTTTTTTTATTATAGTAACCAATCATCAAGATAGGTCCTGACGTTTTTACGTAATTAACACTTCTTAGACTTGTTAACCTTTCAACTAGCAAGCGACAGCCAGCTGTCACGCTGCTATTCTCATTTTATTGTGCCGCGAATCACGTGTGTTCGAAAGTTTAATAATATTATTAAGATCTAAATATAAACGCTTGTTCGCAGCTTGAAATCCGCTGGTGTAGAGGAGGCGTACAGCGGCGAATGTGTTAACACTAGTCCTCCAATTAGAGGGACTAGGCCTGAAGCCTAGGCCATGAAGATAAATGACAGAAATAACAATGTTATTTGTTTTTCTAAATACAATAAATGAATAATATAACTAGCCAATTGTTTCTCTGCAATACCTGCCATTAATCTTACGATGTAATAGAAAATGTTAATTATTCAAATAAAAGTTATGGCCCTAAAATTGATCCTTGGGTTACACCAAAATAAGTGTGGTAAGACCATGATAGAAAACCCTCAAGAGTAGCAAATTGCATTCGGTTTAAAAATGATTTGGAAAAAACTTGAAGTTTTGGCGTATATCCTATAATTGCCCCGAACTTTGACAAATTCGGAATGAACATTGTAACCAACATTCACACAAAGTCACGGGCCAAGCCACTAACAATATCAACACAATTATCGACGGGGCCATTACCGTTATCATTGATGAACCAGCGCCAATTAATTAGACGGGTAATTCCCACGTATTATTTACTAATTACATAACGTAGCATCTGTATGCTAATGTGCTATACTAATAGCTTGGAATTACTTCAGGATGTAATGTATGACATCTTATCATTTTGTATTTATCTAATGTGTGTGATGCACCTAATTTGTGTACAAATTTAATAATTGATTTACATAAGACCGGTTTAGAGGATGTCACAGAAGGTTTTTAAGGTTGAAATCATCTAAATTCTTTGTCTGACAATTCGTCATAGCTAGTGCACCCTTGTAAAGACTATAATTATTTCTAGCTACTTTGCGGAACTTTCTTTAAACCTTCAAACACACGTGATTCGAGACAATAGCAGGCAATTAGTCGTCCAAGCGACAGCCGTCTGTCGCGCTGCTATTGTCTTTCTATTGTGTCTCAAATTACGTGTGTCCGAAAGATTAAGGCGACTAAAGTTAACGATCAATTAATAATTAAGTGACATCTTTGAGTGTCAGTTAAAAAAAAACAATCTGTCAAAAGAAAGCTGTTGTAATTGGTCGAGTAAATTATTATTTAATAACCAATCACAGGGTCGCGCGCTTGACAATTGTTTAGTATTGCTTTAAACCTTGGTATTGCTTAAAACACACGTGGTTTGAAGGCTTAAAGGAAGTTGTAGAAGTTCTATAGAGGCAAATATAGACTTCGGTTTGTAGTTACAGAAGCAATTTTTTGACAATGTCTATCCTAGTAGTCATGTCTAGAACGATTGATCCACATCGTTCATAAAATTGCTTGCGTTGCCAGTCAGTGTTTGCATAAACATCGACTGGCAACGCAAGCGATGAAAATTTATAATCCTTTTGCTCAGATATCATTGTCACTATGCAACCATCCATTACTAATTCTTTATGTCCACTTCTAGTCTACATGTTTCAATGAGTTTTTGCTGCACCTGTGATAAGGCTAGTTCCATAATCTGTAGTTGATATACATAAATACTTACAAAAGAACAAAGAACACGTAGGACAAGTCTTACTGAGCGTGTGACTTACATGCTCAGTAAGACTTGTTCTACGTGTAGAGATAACTCATCAATATTCATTGCGCTATTCATATTGTCCAACAGATATTTTTTTCAAACTCAAACTCAAAACTATTTTATTCAAATAAACCATTTACAGGTACTTTTGAATCGTCAAGGTATTGTCAGTCTGTCAGAAAAATGAAGCTGGTTGCTCGTTCCAAGGAGTAGGTCTCATGGAGAAGAGCGAGCAAGAAATCAAATAAATGAAACAATGGAACATCAACAAAATTTATGTAACGTGATATTAAATTTTTTCTCGTCGTTTTGCCGGTCAGATACGGCGTGTTAATGAAATTTTTCTCACAAGGTTTGGACAGTACGAGAATTTGTAGTAGGTAGATGTAATTTATTTTGACCTGGAGGAAGCATTTGATACAGTGAACAACGATATTATTATATTGTTATGTGAACTACTAGTTATCCGCTCGTCTGTGGGGCGCGCTCTGAGTTCGATTGTCAAAATGGCGCATCTGTGGAGCGCGTTCTTAGAGCTCGGTGCAAATGGCGTATTAACATGCGCACTATTTTAACCATAATACTTCATTTAAAAATATATCTTTACTGCTCTAACTTGTACAAAGTTTTGAAAAAAGAACAAGGATGACATAAAGTCACGCGTCAAGTGTTTTGAACGTTCCTATGTAATGGAGCAATTATGCAATACTATATTGACGGTTGCATTGTTAAACCATGTCTTATCTTGTTCTTCCTTTGTTTTCTTGTGCCACCAAAATTCAAAATGCAAAGCATTCTTATCACTACACCAAATTTTGATTTAAGAATTATCAAGGAGCTGGTCGATTACTCAGAAAGTTGTAGCTAGTTAGTTTTAGTTGCGTGTTCCAAAACACAAGTTGTTCTCTAGAAGAACAAGTAAGAAACTCCTGAACAGAATGTAATATGTCATAGTATAGAGAGGGAAGTAGGTTATCTTCATACAAATGCACCCCGCGCGACTTGTATGTGTGCGCCATAGTATCTATGCGTCGACACACGCACACTTTAACAAAATCTCGACGCGTTTCTCCTGCCGCCGGTCGGGGCTAGCACTACACGAGCTTCGCGCGTCACTGCTTTTCGACACCGCTAAATGAAACCAAAATGTCTGATAATCGCAGGAGAACGTATTGCTGTGGGTTTGGGTGTCTTAACAATTCATGGATTCCAGAATTGTTTCTGTTCAGATTACCTATTGAACAAAAAAGGCAAGCTAGTCACTCATTCTAGCAAATAATTTTTACTTGATGTTTAGATACCTACTCTTATTTATTTTTTGTTGTACGTAAGTATTAGTTTTCTATCACACAGAGGAAGTAGGTAGGTAGGCCTAATTTCCTACTAGAATGTACTAGGTACTTTTGATCTGTCAATTGATTTGCTGCTATTGTTTTGTTTACGTTTAGTTATGCCAATTTCTCAGTATTGTAGTAACTAAGTGCCTACCTAATTACAGTTAGAAAATCGTAATTGTGTCGTGTGTAAAGGTGACAACCCTAAAACAGTAGGCAATTATATCGCGGATTGGGCCGGAGATAACCTACTTCCCTCTCCTTATACTATGATATTGTTTTAAAGACCATACGTGTACACAATGGTACTACGCGTCCTTTCACGTATGACGTCACGACTTCAGATAACGTCAACTGCAATGTTCTGCATTCAACAGATGTGGTGACGTCACCACAGCGGAGATTGTGTTATGACATATAGATATGGTAGTTTGATTTACTTCCTAACATAATATATTATGGCTTATGTTTAACTTACCACCAAATGTAGTAACATAATGACATGACACTGACAGACAAAAATAGTAAATGATCACCATATTATGTTTCTACAAATAACCTATTTTCATTTTTATATGAATTAGACTGATTTTGATTTTGACTAAGGTAAATAAAATGAATCACTTGTAAATCTGGTGTTGTCACGTTGTGTGGTCACAGTTCTAACCTAACCTAACCTAACACAATTTGGTGATCATTTACTATTTTTTGGTGATCATTTATAATTTTTGGTACGCAAGAATATTATTTTGGTGAGCTTTTAATTTGTTCCCATATATTATTTGTAGTATGTAGTAGTAGTGTATACAGGGTATTTTTTTACCAATGCGCAAAATTTCAGTGCTAATTCTAGTGCTCAAATACAACTACTTTTTCCTTGGGGCCAATATCGAAATCTAAAAATCATAAATAGTTTTCATATAAATGTATAATCAGTTGTTGGGATTTTCATAATTCAATAAGTAAATTCTTCTAGGCAGAAACCGTCTACGTACAAATAAAGAAAATAAACTGCAATAAAAACTACGTAAGACTATGACGTCAGAGGTAGGCAGATAACTGAGGTAAAAACATGGATCAAAAGGATTGTACTTTGCCGATTAGATTATTTATATCAGGTGTAGGGGTTAAAGTGATCCAGTAAGATCCATTAGTTATTAATGTATAAGCAATAAAGATTGTTTATTATTTATTGCATTTGATAAATATTTGTCACCCGTTGCTTTCAATGAAGGGCATCCAGCACACGGCCATCATCTGAGTAGTTCAAAAGAATGTGCTGTGTTAACTAGCTTTGACCCGCAACTTTGCCTGTGTGAATGTGAAAACTTTCATTCCCTATTTTATAATTTTGCGGTTTAAATTTTTTTATTTCTCAAAGATTACAAATCACTTACAAGGAGAAATAAAACAAAACAAAACTTAAGTAATTTACAGTACAAATGCGCGTAGACGGTAATCTTAACAATTATTATTTCGGACTGGTAGGTAGTTTTAATTAACTTTGTCATTCGTGTTACCAATACGGACGATAGTTTTTAAGCAGATAATAATTAGCGTTAGAATCTCCAATAACCTTTTCATAGTGGTTACTTACTCTCTACAAACAACAAACCCTGCAAGATTAATGTCTCTTAAATCAGTGGTCTGGGAGGTGTGCCAATATATTAACAATCAGTCAATAATTTGGTCAGTTGACAATTTTATACAATAGGAAATATAGAAATGACACAGATGCCAGATAACATTTCTGCACGGCAAACTCAATTTTCGTTGACGATTCGGTGATAGGATCGGTGTTACAGCGGACAAAAGCGTTACACTTTACCATAAAAATTGGATTGACCCGAACCTATGGTACCTAGTAATAATTATGTATAGCAAATATACCTACAGAATATCCCATAAAGTTATAAATAATACAACTTCGCTCTTGTATCTAATTCATTAGAACCATCAACTCATACCATCCGTTCTTATATTTTTGGATATGGGAAGTTCAAATGAGTGTTGCTAACTCAGATCACGTCCATATTGGGTATCGATATTTCTATCGACTATAATAATAGGGATGTTGACTACATCAAAAAAATGACATTCTGTTTAGTCCGTCTTTTAGACAGTCCAAAAATACTGGACACATATTTTTTGCTTGATCAAATTAATAACAAAATACAAAGATAATGAGCATCAAAGTTCCGGAGAGGGGGCTTGTGACGTCACTCTTCAGTAAAAATTATACAAAGGTGTGACGTTTCTCGAAACTTCAACGCACTGTATTGTCGTCATTTTCTGTTTACGAAAAAAAAAAGAAAAAATACGTGTCCCAAATTTTTTGATTATCTAACTGACGGACTAATTACTTTTTTTTGTCGTCTTGCCTATTATGAACGTATTAGTTATATTGATATTAGTATTTTATGGCCTAGCAACATTTAAGATATATTGTTATTGCTGAATGTGATTATCTATTGTAATCTTCTGTTATCTAATGTTTTGTATAAAACACACTCGATTTTAGAGTGGTCCTCAGTCGTGATATTATTGTTACTTCGTTAAGTCAAGATGAAATTATACATTTTTGGTAAGTCGTGTAACCTATTTGTATATCTTGTTTTGTAATAAATACATAACTAGCTGTCCCCCGCGGTTCCTCTCGGGTTGTGTCATGATTTTGATTACTGCCCCGTTACCGATGTCTAAATGGAAAGCAAGTAGACACCGTTGCCTTTGGCGTTTGTAATACCAGATGCCTTACAGATGCGTGGCCACCCATGACACCAAGATGATAAATTATATAATGTCCCCAATCTCATGTGCACCGGCACCCACATTCTTCAAAGAACACTCTGCAGAGTGTTCTTTGTGCTCTGCTTCGTTACAAAGAAGTCTGCTCAGGTTATCATCTTCGATCGTCTCCCTAGCCTTTTCCCAACTTGATTGTGGTCGGCTTAATAGTCTAACTGGATTCAGTTGGACACCAGTGTTTTACTTGAAACGACTGCCTATCAGACCTCCACAGACCAGTTACTGGGCGACACGATACTCCTTAGTTAGATTAGTTAGACTTTCTGGCTTCTGACTACCTGTAAAGTCAAAGTACTACGAATGACAACCGGGACCAACGGCTTTACGTGCTTTACGAGGCACGAGATGTGAGTGATTGGTACTTGTTTGGATTCGAACAGTGAAACCTCTTATATGAAAGGGCGCTTTGATCCGACTGCACATTATAGCTAACAATTTAACCATGTGACTTTAAACCAAATTGTTCACCATTGTTATAACTCTAAATAAATTTGGATGTCCTGTCAGAAGCGGTCAACACGGTTGATTCGTAACCACGCGACTCGTCGAGCTTCATCGCTCGGTGCTTTTTTGACGGACTCCACTGTTGATACTGATTTTGAGGACTTGTCCCAAAAAGATTAAGTCATCAGAAGTAATAAATTGGAAATCTTTCCAAATATTTGAAACTCTCTTTCACTTTTATGGCTAAGTTTCCAACTCGACCTTTCGCTTTTGTCCTCAGTAATAACCCTGATCCTGGTGCTGTTGGGTGCCATGATGACCAGCGCTGATTGCGTCTGTCCCGCTATATACCAGCCTGTGTTAGGCCAGGATGGCAAGTGGTACAGCAATAGCTGCTTGTAAGTATTACTTGTAAAGTAGGAATAATCATAATAATAGTTTAAACATGTAGTACAACAATACAATGTGAAGTCAAAAACTCCGTTGTAACAGCTATGGTGATCGTCTAACAGAAATTGATACAAAGGGTGAAAAACAAAACAAAAATTCCATTCGAAAAAAAACAAAACTTCAAAAATTCGGATCGGATTGGAAGAAAAATTGAAAGGCTTCCAAAGTTAATAACAAGATAAAGGCGAGCGATGGGTAGCTCGCCGCCCGGCTAGGACCAGGACCGCGTAGACGGCGCGTTTTGTTCCACGCGCGCCTTAAAGAGAAGGAGTCAGCAAGGAAGGGGCCCAACAGGGCCAACGCCTGCCGGGGTTGCGGAATGTTTATAATAGTTACCGTGACCCTGGAACATAAAGGGCAATCGAAGGAACATGAGTGGGTTTTAGTCAGTAAGAGTCTGACACACCCTCCCGCCGCACCCAGGACGGGAGCAGTCATTGGATGATTTCACACTCACCAAAAAAAAAAAAAAAAGATAAAGGTATTTTTGTGGATTTTGTTCTTAAACCATTTACGAAAATAAATAATTATGAATTTATATAAATAAATATAGCGCTTCCAAGAGAAGTCAGCACGGGAAGGGGCCCAACAGGGCACACGCCTGCCGGGGTTGCGGAATGTTTATAATAGTTACCGTGACCCCGGAACATAAAGGGCAATCGAAGAAACATGAGTGGGTTTTAGTCAGTAAAAGTCTGACACGCCCTCCCGCTGCACCCAGGACGGGAGCAGTGTTTTGATGATTTCCCACGTACCAAAAAAAAAAGATTACGTATGAATAAAAGAGACACCACGTGACGTAGAAGATTGTTATGTATTAAATGCCCAATGTTTAATCCGTTTTATCTTTATTTCAGCATGACATGCTCAGGAGTGGCTGCGGCATAACATAGCAACGAAACCATAGATCAAAGAAACACTTCATTATGAATTTACTTACCTTAGCAAACGAAACAAGTTTTTTATTGTGTTAAGACCAAAAAAATATTTTAATAAAATAATTTATAATTTATTAAAATTGTTTTTTTTAACCGACTTCAAAAAAGGAGGAGGTTCTCAATTCGTCTGTATGTTTTTTTTTTGTATGTTTGTTACGCGATATCTCCGTCAATTGTAAACGGATTTTGATGGTTCTTTTTTTGTTTGATAAGTCATGATTCAGGAGTGGTCTTATATAAATTTTGGGGCGATCGGTTCAGTGCTTCTCGTAAAGTTCACCAAGAACAAAAAAAAATGACGAAATATTCATAGACGATGTGTGTTTTTACTTCAAGTTTCTATTTTCGTTTTATAAACTATAATTTGTACTAGTCGACGTCGGTGGCTTCTGTTCTGCCAGTCAATTTTTGTTGCCACCGACTTCCGAAATTTTAGTTATTTTTGGGTTTTTAGTTTTTGGAGGCGGTTATTATTTTTTTGAAAAAAGTTTTTTTATTAATTTTGTTACTCGATAGTTTACTTAAAATTTTCCAAACTACTTTAAACTCCCTTCTTCTCTGCGACGATGTGTGCTTCTTGTTAGAAGTATTAAGAGGAAAATCATGGACTAAAATGATTATGCATTTAATTACTTTGTAAAGAGTTTCAACAACTGGACACACAACATGACATGACGTGTATAGCTCTTTGTGCTCAGTTAGCGAAGAACCCAGGTTTCGTTAGACATATACAATCCGTGAATGTGAAAAATGCACATAACTCTTACGTACAAATTAATATTTCTAACTCAAAGCACGTGCCTGAATAATAGGGCAACTTATATTTTTCTATCGATTGTAATTATTAAGAGTGTGTTACTAATTATAAGACGTATTAGTAGTTTTATCGCCTGGCAAAATACTAGGTGTATTTTTCCCGCTAGGAGATGATTCTACCCATAAAAACAATCAACTTTTATTATGGGACCAACTTTGAAATCGCAAAAAAAATATCAGCTGTTACTAACAAAAGTTCAATGCCCTCCCGACCATAATGTATGAAACAACTGATATTTTTTTCGAGATTTCAGAGTTTGTTCCATAATAAAAGTTGTTTGGTTTTATGAGTAGACTGTAGAATCATCTTCTAGCGGGTTGTGCACTACCAAAAATACACGTAGTATAACGTGATGAAACCCGGGTAAGTATTACTATTTATAGCAATCTTCTGTTATCTCATGTTTTGTATAAAATACTCTCGAACTCAGAGTGGTTCTCAGTCGAGATAATTTTGTTACTTCGATAGGTCAAGATGAAGCTATTTATATTTGGTAAGTTTGTATCCATTATTATATTTCAAACTAGCTTTTGCCCGCGACTTCGTCCGAGTGGAATAATAGTTCCGGTTCCCGAGGGATTTCCGGGATGAAAACTATCCTATGTCCTTTCTCGGGTTTCAGACTATATCTGTACCAAATTTCATTTAAATCGGTTCAGTGGTTTAGGCGTAAAGAAGAGACAGACAGACATACAGAGTTACTTTCGCATTTAAAATATTAGTACGAATAGTACGAAAGTACGGATAGTACGAAAGTACGAATAGTACGAAAGTACGAATAGTACGAAAGTACGAATAGTACGAAAGTACGAATAGTACAAAAGTACGAATAGAACGAAAGTACGAATAGTACCTACGAAAGTACGAATGGTGCGACTTCATTTGACGTATTTGGCAATTTTTTTGCATTGCCTTTGTAAAAAGAACTATACTACAGACTTATTAGATTAAAGTTCGTATTGCGTTGCATTGAACAGGTAAATATTTATATATAATTAATAAGCCAAGTGAAGTCCACACCATAAAAAATTAATTGTGTTTGTTTTTGTGCCGTGAAATGGTAAGGTTTCATAGGCCCGTATTAATAAACGATACTCAGATCAAAACTCGTACTTGATGCCAAGCTTAACATCTTGTTCGTATTAATAAACGAGATTGAAGTTAAGCTCAAGTTACGTTAAGTGTACGACATCAGCTGAGTGTAGACTGATTAATAAACGAAACTTGACACTTTGTGACGTATTCGTTCAAATTAAGTACAGCGCAATAAGTAGCTTATCTTAGTAACTGAGATGCGTTTATTAATTAGCGTCGATCTTGAGCTCCTGTCATCGCAATAATCCGGTATCAAATGATATCGTACTTCAGATTGTATTTGAGTAACGTCTATTAATACAGGCCAGGCCGTAGGTTGTCACTGTGAAACCGTAAACTAGTCATCAACTAGTAGTCAACATTAGACCTTACCAAAGTCACTTTAAATGCATTAGTAAATCCTTGACGTAATCAGCTAACATATAATACAATCTTTCTCTGTATAAAAAGAGGTTTTGAAAATCCCTGAAAATTGATGTTCTTTTCGGTGATGTTCATACATTTGAATATCTACCTAACACATCCTAATTTATTAGATTCTAATGTGTATGCTTTTTGTATTATAGATTGTAACTATTGAATTGAGAGCATTACAGACTCTCAGTTGACTCAGTGTTTTAGAAGATTATGAAGTTTTTTATATAAACAAATTTTAACTTTAAAGTAATCAAAAATAAACTTAATATCACTGCAATTACAACATAATCATCGTTTCGCTTATATCTACTATTTATGTAATATATGTTATCTTATGTAAGCAGTCCAAGTTATTTTTATCTTTATCTCAGTTATTTATCCAAGACAGTAAATCAGAGACTAGTCAACCATAATTGCTCGGCATTTCGGTTAAAATCCACTGTTGATTCTGGTATTCAGGAGTTCCAGTGAATTGTTCCAAACAGCGTAACGAGAGTTTTCAAAGGTAACGAAATAAAAAATATCCTGGGATAACTCACTCACGGCCATCTTATCCCAAACTAAGTAGAGCTTGTGTTATGGTTACCAGATAACTGACATACAACGGCAACGACGAGCCTCTCGCCCCGGACTAAGACCCAGGCGAAGACATCGAGAGTCGTAAGACGACTACCGGCCACCGTAGGCGCGGTTCTGCGGATGGCGAGCGATGGGTAGCTCGCCGCCCGGCTAGGACCAGGACCGCGTCGACGGCGCGTTAGTGTTCCACGCGCGCCTCAAAGAGAAGTCAGCACAGGAAGGAGCTCAACAGGGTCAACGCCTGCCGGGGTTGCGGAATGTATATAATAGTTACCCTGGAACATAAAGGGCAATCGAAGGAACATGAGTGGGTTTTAGTCAGTAAAAGTCTGACACGCCCTCCCGCCGCTCCCAGGACGGGAGCAGTAATTTGATGATTTCCCACTCACCAAAAAAAAAAAGAATGTATTATATTATCTTAAAAAATCTCGGGTTTGCTGTTTTCTTTACTCTAATATGCTATACTATACCAAAAAAAACCGTTCTCTCGAATTACTCTATGGTTTACTCTGAAGTTTTATAGTATTAAGCATACAAAAGTACAGACATCGAAAAGCGACATACTTATAATATCATTACATATTGACTGTAATAATGACACATCTATTATATAATTATAAAAAAAAAGTCGTGTTAGTTACACATTTTACAACTTCAAGAACGGCAGAACCGATTTGGCTGAAAATTGGTGAGGAGCTAGCTTAGGACCAGGGGACGGACATAGAATACTTTTTATCTTTTTTTTAGTAACCATAAACCTGATATAACGCGGGTGAAACCGCGGGGCATAGCTAGTTATAGATAAATTATACCCAGACACATAACAAACCCGGGGTTGCGGAATAGTTCTTATAGTTACCGCGGCCCCGGAACATAAAGGACAACGGACGGAACAAGGGTGGCTTTTAGTCAGTAAAAGTCTAACACTAGAAGGCGGGAGAAGTCATTTGATGATTTATGATAGATGATTTTTTATCCTCCTGCGAGTTAGGGTTTACCTAAAGAGTGGGGAGTGTGATTCCCATCTATACAAAAAAAAAACACGGAACAAACAATCACGCTCACCACTCAAAGTTTGTTCTTGGTGGGAGTCACTAACCATTCGACCAACAGGCCCACCTAATTATTGTGTCCCAGGTATTTGAAGCTCAGAGAAGTCAGCACGAGAAGGGGCCAACGGGGCCAACAGGGCCGACGCCTGCCGGGGTTGCGGAATGTTTATAATAGTTACCGCAACCCCGGAACATAAAGGGCAACCTTAGGAACATAAGTGGGTTTTAGTCATTAAAAGTCTGACACGCCCTCCCGCCCCGCCCAGGTCGGGAGAAGTTATTTGATGATTTCCCACCCCCCCCAAAAAAGGTATTTGAAGCTCTTCTTTGACCGTTAGGTTTCTAATTCCATCTTTCACCTTTGTCCCCAGTATTGACCTTGATTCTGGTGCTGATGGGCGCACTGATGATCAGCGCTAGCTGCAGCTGCCCCGCGATATACAGGCCGGTGTTAGGCCAGGATGGGAAGTGGTACAGCAATAGTTGCGTGTAAGTGTTTTTTATTTATTTATTTACTAGGGACTAGTTACGAGTTGAAGGTTAAAATAGCGGATGGAAGTTCGACATCCGTGCGAGCGGAGCCGCGGGCGAAAGCTAGTATGTATATAAAAATAGTAATCTGACTGACTACTGTCGGCCTACCGCTGGTCCTAGAGATACAAAATTTGGCAGATGTTTTTTGTTAAGAATAAGTAACCAGTGAGGAAGGATTTTTGGACCCAAAAAGGGTACAATTATGCCTGGAAAATTGACATCCACGCAGATGAAGTCGAGGGCGAAAGCTATTATGGATATAAATAATAAATAAATAAATAATAAATACACATGGCCATCTGATCCCAAGCTAAGCAGAGCTTGTGTTATGGTAATCAGACAACTGATATAATTTTTAAATACATACATATATTATAGATAAGTAACACCCAGGCACAAAACAAACAATCATGCTCATCACACAAAGTTTGTCCTGGGTGGGAATCGAACCCACGACCTTTGGCTTAGCAGTCAGGGTCACTGAACACTAGACCAACAGGCCCGTCTAATAAATGAATACTTGTTGATAATTTCCTTTTTTCATTTTTCAGGATGGAGTGTGCAGGAGTGGCTGCAGCATAACAAAAGCGATGACACTAAAGATTAGAGAAACACTATACTATGCATTCGGCTCAACCCCGATAATGGATTAATAATTATTATATAATATTTTTAGTTAAATAATGATTTTACACTGTTTTTTTATGTTGGAATATTAATTTTTTTTATATTATTTGGAGTACAATTTACAAATCAAATTTAACTGGTCTGACGAAAATAGTGTGTCAACCTATTAAAATTTATTATACAACTATTTCTACTGGTCAATTAATTATTTAACTATTTACACCCCTAATTTCATTCTCTTCTAAGTACACTATACATAAGTACAATAAAACGCAGCCCATATTACTCGCAACTTCTCGCAATCGGATCAGTATTTCCTGAGAGTATCTCTTAAAAACAAAACGTTATCTCTTTATGATAATATTGAAGAGAATCTTTGATTTTAATCAAATGCCACATAAAAAAATTGTAATTTTATTGTCAACTAGCTTTTGCCCGCGGCTTCGCTCGCGTTAAAAAGAGACAAAAAGTAGCCTATGTTACTCTCCATCCCTTCAACTACCTCCACTTAGAAAAAATCACATCAATTCGTCGCTCCGCTTTGCCGTGAAAGAAAGACAATATATTAGTATGGATATTTAATTGTTAAAGCTAATGTTAAAGAATAATACAGGAGTTTTCGTACATACAACATAGCCCATTTTTCGTACAAACAAACTGAACTCATAAATACTAACTGTTTACTAAGACGTGAGTTAAAAAGATTTAACACCATCTAGAGTGCATTATTAGATCAAGCCTGAGAATAAAAATTATCCTTATATCTTGTATTCGTGATCCAAATAATAATGCACAAATAAATTGCGACGTATCCGTTATCAATTTCCTCAACGAGAGACCAACACACATTAAATGTTGGAGCCAACAGTTGGCGTCACTTGGCCATAAACGTTGCTTGACCAACGTTGGCGCCAACTGAACGTGACTTATCGTCGCGCTTTGTATATAAGTCACTTGAACTCACGTTATTCATTAGTCGTGATAAAATTGTGAGTTTGCAAGGACAAAATGAAGGTAGCTTTGGGTAAGTTAATTTTTAAAATAAAGGGTTATTTGTTTAATTAATAAAACTTAAATATATTAAAAAAAGTATGGAAGTGTATTGATTCGTGGTGGCCTAGTGGTTAAGGCGGCAGTTCTCGTTGATCTTGTTTCTGAGTTCGTGGGTTCGTATTCGGGGAAATGGCACTGTGCCTTTTGTAATTAAAGTTTATCTTGGACAGACATCCCGTGCCTTTATAAGCACGTCAAGCCATTGGTCTCGGTTGTCTTTTGTAGAACTTGGGTTGTGTTGTCGGTATACCCTGTAAAACACTGGTATTCCGCTGAATTCGGAAAGAATTAGAATCAACCCTAACGTAGTTGACAAAAGTCTAGGGAGATAAAAAAAATAAATTATGATAAGTATGTCTACCTTTCCCCCGTAGTTTTACTCGGGTAGTTCCCGACTCTGTAATGTTTTTGGGATAAAAAACTATCCTGTGTCGTTTCCCAAGCTATGGTCTATTTCGGTACCAAATTTCATTTAAATCAGTTCAATAATTCTACCGTGAAAGACAGACCAACAGACACACCTTCATATTCATAATAATAAATCTTCGAACACACGTGATTGGAGACACAATAGAAAGACAATAGCAGCGCGACAGATGGCTGTCGCTTGGTCAACGAAAGGTTGGGTATGGATAGACCATTTTAAAGACGCTTTAGGATATCATACCCAAGACTCCTCTGTACCAATATATTTATGATTTACTAGCTTTTGCCCGCGACTTCGTCCGCGTGGAATAGCTCCCGTTTTCGGGGGATCCGAGATGAAAACTGTCCTATGTCCTTTCTCGGGTCTCAGACTATAACTGTACCAAATTTCATTCAAATCGGTTCAGTGATTTAGGCGTGAAGAAGAGACAAAGTTACTTTCGCATTTATAATATTAGTACGGATCTACTCCTTTGTCTCCAGTATTCACCCTGTTCCTGGTGCTGATGGGTGCCATGATGACCAACGCCGCAGGTTGCATCTGTCCCGCAGTCTATGACCCTGTCTGCGGCAAGAACGGAGTCACCTACGGTAATTCTTGCCAGTAAGTATTGTCTGACTCAAATTTTATGTTGCCACTAGCTTTACGGGCGGCTTCACCCGTGGGGACGTCGAAAACGCCATGCACTATATTACTTCTTAAAGTCTGGATCTTCCAAAATTCCTTTCTTAAAAAGTTAAAGAATTTACCTTAAAAGAGTAAGGCGAGATAAATACACGTTACTTAGCATGTACTTACGTAATATAGGTATTTCCCAAAAACCCATAAAAATACAAATACTAATACTACTTTTCATTTCTGACTAACCGACCGACTCTTTGACAATTCATAAGTACCTGTAAATGGCAAAGTAAAGCATTTATTTCACTAAAATAAAAGCATAATCTTCACCACTAAGAAATTAAATACAATTTTGTGTATCAATCAATCAATCAATCAGTTTATTTGTGAAACATAGGCGTTTACATAAATAGGCAGTGCGCTATGTTTTGTCATAAATAAGACATACAAATATGTGACATATTAGGCATTATGCGATTAAAAAAAAAATTATATACATGAACAGAGAATATAAGAGAAAAAAAAAACATCTGATAAAACAAAACTAATAAATAGTCATTAATAAAATTAAAAAAATAATAATAACTAGTCGTTTAAAAATTTTCGTCAACAGTGTAATAACATTTGTCAATTAGTAATTTAGTCAGAGCTTTTTAAATTTATATAACGTCATGTTTTTTATGTCATCAGGATTTTTTTATTAAACACTTTAGGTGCCATACCAAAAAAACTTTTTCGCATCAATGCGGTCTTACATTTTGTAGGAAATAAACAAATAAAAAAGATTTGATAAGTAATTACCTGTTATACGATAACTACTACTGCGGGCTTCCCCGACCACTACTGAGAATTACCTAATAAAAAACCCATTAACACTTAGCGCGAATCATAAATTGAACTTTGGACAAGGACACTTAACATTCATTTGTTTTGGTTTTTCATTCAATGATATTACTCGTATAAGTAAAAAATATTTTAGCATGATGGTCTCATTAAGGCCCGTACTCTACCGTAGTACTATACTATTGGATTTGGTAATCAACTAAAATTAAATATAAACAATCTTTATATTTTAAAAAATCGTTTATTTAGTGCAGTGATTTCATATTCCGCTTTAAACTTAGCCGACGTTAAGTTAAATAGAAAGTATTATTTTTAAACAGTAGGTATGTTTTTTACGCAATTTTAATATAAAAAATGCATACCAATATTATAAATGGGAAAGAATGTTGTTTGTGTGTGTAAAACAGAGCGACGAATTGAATTGTTTTTTTAAGTGGAGATAGTTAAGGGATGGAGAGTGACATAGGCCATTTTGTCTCTTTCGAGCGAAAACGCGAGCTAAAGCTAGTTTTTATATAAAAGTACAAGTTGCAGAATAGTCCCCGGGGTTGCAGAATAGTCCTAATAGTTACCGCGGCCTCTGAACATAAAGGGCAACAAGGGTGGGTTTTAGTCAGTAAAAGTCTGACACTCGAGTCCCGCCCAGGGCGGGAAAAGTCATTTGATCATTTCGTATCTATAAAAAACACCTGCCGGGGTTGCGGAATGTTTATAATAGTTACCGTGACCCCGGATCATAAAAGGGCAACCGATGAAACATGAAAAAAAAAATCTATAAAAAAAAGTTTGTTTCACTAAGTTAATTACTCACACCAATGGGGTATAGTGTGTCTATCAGTATGTGTAGTAACCTGCTACACTAATAGTTTTGAAGAATGTTCGTATTCCCGGTATAACTTACATCTCCACTAAGCAACAAGTTTAAAGTTCGCGATGTTGTGCGTTCGTATTATGAGCATGTACAAGTTTGAGATAGCTGTGGTAATGAGCTGGTTATAGGGTGGTTTGTTGCTGTTATACATGAAAAGTTTATCATACTACAAGGTTATTTATTTGACGAAAACATGAATACACTTATAAAGGATAAATCTATAATTTTTATCTTTCTCTACTGTTTATATTTTGTTTGTATGTATTTATGTATTTATTATAGTAATACTATTTTTTGTTTTAAACTTAAGTAACTTTGCACCTACCATTTTCTGTCTCTACATCACCCTAAGGCCTAAGGTAGACTGGTAGAAAATGCCTAAGGCATTAAGTCCGCCATTGTGCAATGTTTTTATATGTGCATAAAGTTTTAATAAATAAATTTAAACCAGTGCGCTTTAGGGGCTAATTCTGGTGCTCAAATACAATAACTTTTTCCATGGGGTCCATGTTTATATCTCAAAAAAAAAATTTATACACTACTATGTTTCATGCGCGTCTTCGCCCACGTGGATGACAACCTTTCATCCATTATTTTGGCCCTTTAGAAGACGAATTTCCAAAATCTTTTCTTAGTGGTTTACTCTTTACATAGAATATTTTCTTCACGTTTTATGTCTCTAGGACCAACGGTTTTCATTGTTTGTTTATACCAACAATCAGTCAAATTAATATATACCCATTTAAGACTAAAAGGCATGTATGTATTGCTAAGCGTAAACCTTGAAGATGGCTGAACCAATCCGGTATTTGACACCATCATCAAATGACGTACTTTTTATAAGCTGTCAAAACGCAATTCTCCAATAGACTTTGTATGCCAATACCAGCTTGTGACGTCACAAGCTAGCAACCCTATTGACAACTATTTATTGATTTTAAAGCAATTAAAAATCCAATTTTACAGTATATTAAAAACAAATCCGATGCTTAGGACTAATAAAAAGATAGGATTTATAAAAAAATATGTCTTAGATTTATTGGTTAATAGTGTCAAATACCGTATTCTTCATTTTTATTTAAGTCAATTTCTGTTGAACTCCAAACAAGCTGGGCAAAGATTCTTTTGAAAGAAATGCACCTTATATAAACTCTTACGAATTGAACTGGTCTCTCTTAAGTTAAATCACGCAATCAAAATCCATCTGGTGAAATCTAGCATTACTTACGTAGTAACTATTTATTAATCTGTGGTATTACTTCAAATGTAATCTTATTGCCTTTTTTTCTTTTTGTTTATAGGTTGAGCTGCGCCGGTGTCAAGCAGGCGTACAAAGGGAAGTGTGGCAGTAACATATGAAGAAATAAGGCTTGGCCGATTTGATACTGAATCTCTGCATTTAATAACCCGTTATGATTGAATCTCTTTAGGTTTTAAATAAATATTTTTCTAATTGTTGTGAAATTGTTAATTTGTGGGTTTTCTTTTTCATTTCTACTATTATGAAATGTACGAGTAATCAAGCATTAACCACAAAAAATATGATGACTCGATAAGACTGTAATAAGCTCAATGCATAATTATGATTTACTTTTTTTATTAATTGAAGTATAGCTGTTAGTTTTAATAAATGAATAAATAGTGAGTAAATATAAATTAAATGCTTGACGCAGTTTACTGTTTAGCTTCTTTTTATGGTGCGGTGATCTGAGAGTAAATTAATTTCATTAAATTTTGTTATTAGCTAGCACACTTTTTCAGTCTTTCACTTTTGTGTACGACTACGCCAAAAGGAGATAATTATATAGACAATATGGTCACACCATTGACAACATATTTATAACCAATTCACAACAACAATAATATAACAACTATTAAACATTAATAATATAACAACTATAATGAAAAACATTTACGTATCAACAAATTTTAGTTTATACCTAACTGTTTCTTATCCCCAAAAATAAAATAAAGTTTTAAAGGTATTTAAGCAAATAAAACCTTATGGATCACTTGCTAGACGTACCTCTATTAAGTTTACGTGAAATTTTCACATCAATTAAATATGGGATCTAATCTAGAGCACAAACTTCAATCTGGTTTATTTAATACCGCATGACTACATTGTTGACACACGTCAAAGTCAAAGTCAAAACTATTTTATTCAGATAAACCATTTACAGGTACTTTCGAATCGTCAAGGTGTCAGTCTGTCAGAAAATTTAAGCTAGTTGCTCGTTCCAAAAAGTAGATCACATGGAGAAGAGCGACCAAGAAACTCCATGGACACTCTTTTAAAATCAATATGCTTATTACAAAAATTTGGTTACATCATTCATTTGAATCTAAGGTACTATGTGAGAACAACGTAACAAGTCGTACATGTTAGAAGAGGCATTGTAAATATAGGAAATAAGCAAAACAATTTTTAAAATAGCTGTGGCAGTTAAGAGATGACCAGTCTCAGCAGACAGCGCCCGTTCACGAACATGACGTATGGATCGGCACCAAATAGCTCAACCATGGCACACGTGGCGTCAGATTGCTAATACTTATATCAGGCGCTCCAAGACGGGCTTTTGCAAAAAGGACTTTATTGACAGCAACATCGTACACAGTGTTACGCAAAAATACTAAAGTTGTACGTTCATGGTTTAGTTAATTTCATTATCTAGCAATGCCACGATGCAATAATAATTATTTTTATTATCGATGTCAATGATGTTTTTTAATCAGATCAACGAGTCAATTATGTCTACGGCAGACGTACAGACAGACAAGCAGCCTGCCTTTAAAGTATAGTAAGTTAAGTTTTATATGACACAGTTTACGTTATTTATGTGTTTATTACACTATGGAAGACTTCCAGCTGTATAACAACTTAACAAAAAAGAAATAGGCCACTGAAAGCCAATTAAAACACTAAAAACTAGAAATAAAACACTAAGAACAATATGTAATAAAGACTTGTCAGAAATCATAATTATATTTTTATCTAATTGCATTGTAGTCAGAGAGAGTAAAATAAAATTACTGAAATAAAATTAATGGCATAGAAGTCATCAACTTTGTACACGTACATTCTCAGAAATGTAATGTAACAAACTCTAATATAGGAATTAATTTCACCGTGTATACAAGTTGCAGACGGCAGCAATTAGCCGCGGATATTAATCAGTAAGCGATATTGGAGGCACAATGTAATTAATCACGAGGTAGGAACGCTATGAAACATATATTATCGTATTATGTCAGCTAATTGCCTGTTGACTACTACCAGAAAACAGCGGGGCTTTTGATCTAGTGGTAAGTGACCTTGACTGATAAATCAGAGGTCTTGGCATCAATAGGGATGACGACAGCATTAAAAATTAATGACATTTTGTTTAGTCCGTCTGATAGATCGGCCGAAAATACGGGACACGTATTTTTTGCTTAATCGAATTAATAAAAAAATACAAAGATAAAGAGCAACAAAGTTCCGGAGTGGGGGCTTTTGACGTCACCGTCCTGCAAAAATTGTATCTTATTGTGACGTCATGCGCAACTTCAACGCACGGTATCGTCGTCATTCTTCGTTTACGAGAAAAAAGAAAAAAAAAGTGTCCAAATTTTTTTGATAATCTATCTGACGGACTAATTACTTTTTTTTTTGTCGTCTCGCGTATTCTTTTTTGATGAGCATTATGTTTGTGTGTCTGGGTGTAGTTTATTCATAACATGTATGAATTTATAAATTGTGTGATGTATATCAGTTTCAGGTTCAGAATCAGTTTTGGAATCAGGTGACCGTGTGTGAGTTGTCTCAAAATATTTATTTATTTATCTAAATAGCGCTGTTTGAAAGATCACCCTAGACGTTGACTTAGGAAATTCACTAATACACCTCGTTTTGACGTTTTTTTTTCGCTGACTTCAGAAAGGAGAAGCTTCTCAATTTGTTACGTTAACTGATGGACTTTTAAAGATATCCTAAGGGAGTTCCTTACCGAATAATATTGCGAAAAGGGTAACGTGTAAAATAAAACACATATGGTGGTTACTAATTTAGTGTTCCTTAATGGATTGGTTGATAAGAAGTGGGTGGTAAAAAGCATGAAGTTATTTTTTTTAAATAAAACCGTCTCCAGATTCTTATATAATAAGGGATATTTAATTCTTTGAAAGTCGTTGACTATTATAACAAAAGAACCAAAGTCTCCATAAAAAAGTTTTTATAAGAATTTTTATTATTTTATTTTCCTTGTACTGTGCGAACGTTTACAAACATTGAAACCTCATATAATATACAAACACTTAGAGCTGAGATAACTACGTAAATGCCAATGCAATACGCCAACTGGACCTTTAGTCATCGCATCATCATCATCAGCCGATAGACGTCCACTGCTGGACAAAGGCCTCCCCCAAAGATTTCCACATGCATTGGTTCTGCGCCACCCGCATCCAACGGGACCCCAACCAACTGGACATTTAGTATGTGATATATACTAATGCCCTTACTAATAATCACTGTGTAAAGTTATGCAATGAATAAAGCCTGTATAACCATACATTTTTGTACGTATAAACCTGTCATAACTTTATGCAGCGATTATTAGTAAGGCGCTAAAGCTACAGTTGTTTTTTTAGGTAGTGTCTATTTGCGTAAACTTCGAGCAACAGAGCCTAGAATCAGAGACCTCCTTACTACAACATTGCTTGTTGCGAGAAATTTGATACCATTTCATCATTGAAAAATAATTATATTAGGAATAGATAGATTTTACTTTTGTCACAAGATTCAACAGGGTTATTACAACTACCATATTTTCGTTATTATAAAACTTAGAATACCTTTGTCTTTCTCGATTATAAATAAATAAATAAATAAATATCCTGGGACAACTCACACACGGTCATCTGATCCCAAACTAAGCAGAGTTTGTACTATGGTAACCAGACAACTGATAAACATACTTATATATTTTTTAAATACAAACATATTATAGATAAATCACACCCAGACACAGAACAAACATTCATGCTCAGAATCAGAATCAGAATAACATTTATTTGCCTACTTTATGTATTACAAAATGTCTCTGTGACCGGTGGGCCGTACAGAGGTGAATCAGCTAACTTATGTCCTAACGGATCTATGTTTGCTGTGTTCTATTTATTCGCAATATGTGAGACTATACAAACAGATTACGTGATTTGTTTATATTATTTATGTTGGCTAACTATGTTCACTTTATTTTACACATTATTTATTATTCACTCTATTTTACACATTATTATTAATCACTTTATTTTAAGGGGACGCGGTGCCTTTGTTTTGTCGGTAGGCCATCGCTTGTATCCTTTTTTATTAGGGTCATATAATATATCGCCTATTCTGTTATTAACCCTGAGGGGGTTAAATTCGCCGTGCGCTTGGTAGGCGTCTCCAGGGGATTCAAGATCTTCTATTTCTAATTTTGCGATGTTTTCCAACATTTTAGTGTTAAGGTCCTCGGCGCGTAGGTGCCAGGCTTCTATGTCAGCCATCTCCCAGATTACTTCGGTGGGTGTTCTTCTTGGTAATTGTGCGGCATTTTTTAGTGCCAGCCTATATTGGCGTTCGATTTTGCTTAAGTTCGTTGCGCTATACCTTGAGAGTAGTTGCACTACTCCGTAGTCCATCAGCGGTAAAATGCAGGCCTGAATGATGGCCACTTTTGTGTCTAGTGCTGTCTTCGCATTGTATCCGATTATTGGACCAAGGGCTCCTCTGACTTGTTTCAGTTTATTGACGACCTTTTCGGTATGCTGGTTCATCTTCATGTGTTTATCGAAGATGACGCCGAGGTATCTGATCTGCTTTTGATAGTGCAACGATTTTTGTTTCAGTTTCACCGTTGGCCGGTATTTTTTCTTTTTCGAGAACATGATGCATTCTGTTTTCTCTATGTTACACTTTAACCCCCATCTCGTGTAGTAGTCAACAATGGTTTCCGCTGCCCATTCAGCACGCATAGTCGCGTGTTCTGGGTTCGTGGCTCTGTTGAGTATACAGAGATCATCCGCATACTGTGAGAGTTTGAGACCTCTGATGTGGTCTTGTACATCCCAAACATCATGGACGTACAAGTTGAAGATTATTGGTCCTAAGATCGAGCCTTGGGGCACGCCGTGAGGTATCGGTTTGTCTTTGGTTATGGTAGTTCTGAATTTACCTCTCAAGTTTCTGCCTTCGAGGTAGTTCTCAATAATTTTAATGATGTTGTTGGCGACGTCTTTTATCTGAAGTTTCTTGATCAGGCCCTTGTGGTTGATCGAATCGAAGGCCCTCGATAGGTCCGTGGATATCATAGAGACGCTCTCTCCCATGGCTAACGCATCGGTGATTATTTTTCCGGTACGTAAAATCTGGGTTGCAGTGCCTCTGGCCCTTGTGAAGCCGTGCTGGAACGTAGGTTGTAGCCGGTTGACCGTAGCTGTAAGTCTACTCAGGATCAGTCGCTCACACAGCTTGCCCATGATATTGAGCAGTGTGATCGGGCGGTACGATGACGCCTGGCGGTGATCTTTGCCGGCCTTGTGTAAGAATATGCACACGCCAGTTTTCCATCGCTTAGGGAAGTAACCTGTGGACAATACATAGTTAGCAAGAGGCACAAAAGCCTCGATGAAGACTTCTCCCCCAAGTTTGAGGGCGTCTGCTTTTATTCCGTCTGGCCCTGGTGCTTTTTTGTTTTTAAATCTGCTCAGAGCAAGTTGCACTTCTTTTTTTGATGTTAGGTCGAGCGGTTGGAACGGTGTCGTCTTTTCAGACCCCTCATCGTCTTTAGATATTCTAGCCTCTTTGATTATGGCTGTATCGGTGAGCTTATCGATCGTTTCTATTTCTGAACTGCATCCTGTGATGTTTGGTAGTTTAATGATAGGCTTTTTCAGGTTTCGTTGGATGTGCCACATTTGTGACCTATTGTCTCTTGGATCTTGGAGTTTGTCGAGCCAGCCTTTTTCGGAGTACTCTTTCAAGACTTTTTCAGCTTCTGACTTGGCTTGGTTGTAAAGAATGCGTGTTTCGCGTTGGAGTTTGAGGTTGCAGTGTCTCGTTTGCCATACAATTTGTTTTAGTTTGTTTCGATAGTCTATCTTATCGTTTATTTCCTTCGGTAGTTGTTCCTGCCTTGTTGAATTTTGCAGGGGTGCGTAAGTGTCGAGGGCTGCGATAACGGCATTTTCCAATGTTTCGACATACTTCTCGCAATCAGCTTCTGTTGTGATTTCTTTGTTAGAATCGCAGAGACGTTCCCACATTGTCTGTTGGTATGCTGCTCTCAGATTCTCATTATCGTAGATTTTCTTTGTATTACGGGATAGGTGTTCCTCTATATTGTGTTCAATCTTCACCGTTAGCAACCAAGGCAGGTGATCCGAACCAACGCTCTCTACCTGTTTGGCTTGCGCTTCTAATTGTTGGTGTGTTATTATAGCCAGGTCCAGGATGGTGTTGCCTTGGCTGAAAGGTCTAGATGGTGCATTGGCGTGTTTCAGCGAGCAGATTCCGTCTTTCGTTGCATTTTTAACAATGTTGCCTAGGCCGGAGTTCCTCCTGTGGCCTAGGGTTTGCATACGTAAGTTCATATCGCCGATAATGACGGATGGCTCGTCGGCTAGGGTCTCCTCTAGTTCTTCTCTTGCATGGTGCTGATTTGGAATTTGGATATATATTCCTTTGATCTTTATATATTGTCCAGTTGCGTGGTTAGTAAAAAGTTTGATGCCTACGCCTTCTATCTTCTTGTTTTCATCGTCCCAGCCTGGCGTAACTTCCGTTTCAACCCACCGTAGTCCTCTCTGTACATACATGGCAGTGGCTAAGTGTTTTTCCAATGTGTGGGTAAGCTTATCATACCCTTTTATATCATATTTTTGTGTCTCAAAGTTGATCTTGCACTCATTCAATATTATTATAGCCGGTCTATATTTCTCGACTAGTGTTTTTATTTCTTTAAATTTGTTTCTTACTCCTTGAGTGTTCAGGTGTAATATTTTGAGATTCTGTATTTTCTTACTGTCGTGTTTAGCCATTGAGATGGGAGTATATCCTATTTATAGTGTCCATCAACATCATCAGTGTCTGTTGCATTTGTGTCTGCATTTGAAAGAGGCCCTCTAATGTAAGGCCCCCTATTGTCGATGGTACTTGTTCTGTTTGTGGTTGTGCTGATTCTTTTTCTGGCAGACTTGGGAATTGCCTTGTATTTGTGACGTCTGCGTATTTAACACCCAGCCTTACTACTGAGCGTTTAATTCTCTCCTCTCTCTTTGTTTGCTTAGCTTCTGCTTGTTCCATTTGCCTAGCTATCACTCTTTTAAACACAGGGCATATGGCGTTGTTCGCGCCGTGGTCTTCTTCTTTACAGTTTCTGCAGACTTTCGTTGTGGTACCCTCCGGTGTGGTAATAACTATCTGTGGTTCCTCTTGTATGCCGTAGCATGATTGTTTCGAGTGATCGAAAGCATAGCATTTTTTGCACTGTATAATGTGCCTAGGGTTTTCTCTAAATGGTTCAACTTTGATGGAGGGTGCGCAGAAGAATTTCCTTTCCGCGGTTTTGAAGTTCTCCAGGAGTTCTCTCGATTTATGTTTGCCATCAAAAATGAGTAGATGTATTTTCCCGGCTTTTCCCAGTGGCTTGATTGCTGTTGGTTTAATGCCGATGCAGTCTTCTATCTCGTTGGCAATGGCGTCGGTGGATTCTCCATAAGTCTCATTTTTGAGCACGATCTTTGTAGCTGATTGTCTGTCGGCCTTCGGCTTTGGTGCGATCACTCTGGTTATCCCGCAAGCTTCAATAGTAGTGAGCAGGTTCTGACGCGCTGTCGCATTATCAGGGTTAATTTTTATTTGACTTCTCATAACGTTAAGCGTTGAGCTGTTCGTAGCTACTGATTCTCTGATTTTTTTTAATGTGTCTTGATTCTTAATTGCATTTTCATCCCTGATAATTATGTTAGGGATATGGGTGTTTCTCTGTGTTGGTGTCGTATAATTAGATGCGCTTGTACGCTGCCTTTTAGCTCCTCTAGTTACCAGTTGATACGTCGCTTGGTTATCTTGCGCAGTGCGGTTGATGTCGTTCATTGGTTTCTGTAAATTCGGCTCGTCTACGATAGGCAGTGGTCGAAAAGGACGTGGTACTTTCCACGCATCCAGCGTGGTCTGTATCTTGCCTGTGATCTGAGAGCTTGTTTGTTTTGTTTGGCCGCGATTGTAGTCCCCATCCTTGTTTATAGCAGGCACATATGCGTGCTCGCTGTCTCGTACTCGTACCGCTTGAGTAGGCGGAGCTTGTTGAGTGGTGGCGGGGTCCGATGCGCCGCCGCTCATTTCAGACCTCACTCCGTGCACTTGCTGCGGCGCTTGCGGGAGTTGCTGGCCCACACTCGCATAGGTACTCGGAACAAGAAGTGTTCTAGAGGCTTCGATGTTTGTATGCGCTTTGCTTCCGCGCTTATTCTTTTTTCTTGATCTTCTGGCCACTAAAGGAAGTTGCTCGCTTTGTGAAACAAATTCAATGAGCGCGCACTGGTTCTTGCCGCACTTACAGATGAACCACTCCTCGGATGTGAAGGTCTCGATGGGTATGGTAGTCAATTCCTTCTTAATTTTACAACTGATACATGGGCGGACGTTTTTTACGCCGGTCGATACAGCTGCCGTATAAATTGTTACCGAAGACTCAATTTTTAGTGTGCAGTTATCATATTTTGGCTCTGTTTTAAGCGCAGCCTTAATAAGAAAGAATTTCATACATACTTTGCACTGAATCTTCTTAGTGTTCATTTGATTTATACCCCATAGAGGAATGTCCATCCGGAAGGTACTTTCACATTCCCAGCACTGCACTATGTTTTTATTAAAGTCAGATAAATCTACTTTCACTAATTTCACTTTGTCCTTAACTGTTTCGCTGTCTGATCCCGAATTAAGCGGATCCGTGTCCATATCACTGTTATTTACACTTACATTATTGTTCTCCGAAAACATTTTTCACTGTTTTGATTTCACTTACACTAATTATCGTAATGTTTATAACTTTTGCCGGGGGTTACGAGACCCCCGGGATCTTCACAGTTCACAATTCACTATGAAAAGTTCACTTAATAACTCGCGTTCGTGTGGAATATTTCGTTCCGCACATTTACAAATGACGGTGGGTTATCAGTCGTGCGCGTGAGTCAGCTGTAGTGAGCGCTCGCTACGTAGGCACGTCCGCTCGCCACCGCGGTCCGCGACCGTCCCCATTCATGCTCATCACACAAAGTTTGTCCTGGGTGGGAATCGAACCCACGACCTCCGGCTTAGCAGTCAGGGTC
This sequence comes from Athetis lepigone, assembly GCA_033675125.1. Lineage (NCBI taxonomy): Eukaryota > Metazoa > Arthropoda > Insecta > Lepidoptera > Noctuidae > Athetis > Athetis lepigone. Next base: position 13,467,962 of record CM066221.1, read on the forward strand.
ACTAACAACTAGACCAACAGGCCCGTCAAAATTCTTCATGATAACAGTTATAATTATATCAGTATTCAGTCTACAGCCAAGCATTTAGTACTTATATTATTATGTCCACTATGTCTACCAGTGAACACATGCACAGTACACCCAATTAATGGAAATGTTCCCACTCTGAACACTAGCCATTAACACTGGGTGGAGTTACAATGCCGTTAAAGCCATTAATAGCGCAGTGATAACAAATTATGGCCATTATCATGCGTCTGCTCATCAATCAGTAATCAGAACACGGCAGTTGAAATATACGGGAGTGTAATTGGACCGGTGCTAAGTCTATCGGTGGTTGGCGGCAAATTGCTGCAATTTGGCATTGTGGGGTCTAGTGTTTCTGAGCTGCGGTTGGAATTTACAGGGTAGGATTTGGTCCGGGTCCGACGTGCATAACCTGTACATCATCATCATCATCTCCCTAGCCTTTTCTCAACTATGTTGGGGTCGGCTTCCAGCCTAACCGGATTCAGCTGGATACCTGTGTTTTTTGTGAAGTGACTGCCTATCAGACCCTCACAACCCAGTAACTGGGCGACACGATACCTCTTGGTTAGACTGGTCAGACTTTCTGGCTTATGACTACCCGTAACGACTGCCAAAGTTCTATGAATGACAACCGGGACCATTGGCTTTACGTGCTTTCCGAGCCACGGAATGTCAGTAATGTCTAAGATAAACTTTAGAAAGTACATATGAATTGAAAAAGTCACATTCATCAATTTCACATTTGCATAACCTATACATAGTACGAATAAATAAAATTACTCTGAAATTACAAGACGAACTGAAAATATTTTAAGGGTTCTGTACGTTGTGTACGGATGAAACACGGAACTCTTATTATAATGTAACAATAAGAAAAATAGTAACTAAATACTAAATAGAAGAATTATTTCTTTTTTTTTTTGTTTAATGTATATTATTTTCGCTGTGTTTCAACCTTCTTTGTCTGGTTTTTCAACTGACTGTACAGGCATTTAATATTAGATGGATATAACGTTAAAAATAAATAAGTTTATTGACCTTCATTAGAAATTAAATCTCTACTGTGTAATTCATAACTTACTTAATCTTTCATACAAAATACCAGGCTGTACAAAACCTATAATCATTACACACGATTGAGTCGTGAAACGTGTGTAATGGAAAATTGTGGCACTTAGCCGCCGTCCTTACAGTATAAATTAAATACTAGATACGTTAAATATATCGACATGTACCGGTCTTCCTTTTAACACAGGAACAATACAAAATCTGTGTCATAGAGGTCTTTTTATGTATTATTTATTTAGTAATTGTTGCCAACGTGCTTATGCTTTCAAGTGAAAGTTTTTTTTTTAAACTTAAATCCATACTAATATTATAAATGGGAAAGTGTGTCTGTCTGTCTGTCTTTCTTTCACGGCAAAACGGAGCGACGGATTGACGTGATTTTTTAAGTGGAGATAGTTGAAGGGATGGAGAATAACATAGGCTACTTTTTGTCTCTTTCTAACGCGGGCAAAAGCTAGTCCTAAATCTTACTCCCCTAAGGGTTTAAGTGCCTGTTAACGGCACTCAAAGAGTATTTTTATAGTACTTGCTTTTGCCCGCGACTTCGTCCGCGTGGAGTAATAATTCCCGTTTCTGGGATGAAAACTAGGTATTCTATGTCCTTTCTCGGGTCCCAGACTCTATCTGTACAAAATTTCATTCAAATCAGTTTGGGCGTGAAGAAGAGACAGACAGAGTTACTTCGCATTTATAATATTAGTACGGATTTCGTGCTTCTATAGCCAGCGATTTTAGCTAAGCGTTGACCGATCAATCAGTCTGTTAGCTTCATATTTTACAGATTTGAAACTGACAGACGATTATTCTGTTCAGACGTACTGTTATGACCATCAACCTTGTAAACCTTTTTTTTCTGTATAGGTGCAAACTGGTTTATTTATGTTCCATGGCGAACAATGGCGGCCGCGAGGAAGGAAAAGTGACACGTGACAGTCAACCAATCAGATCGCGCGTAGCATTTGGTTAATGCTTACTTATTATTTTACGAGTGAGTTCAGTAAGTTCATAAATTTACGAAAATGTGAACGTAAAATATTACAATTTATCTCCCGTTTAGAATCCTACAAAAGTTTATAAACTTCCTAGTAGATTGATAAACTTACGGATCTTGTTATTTTCCGGTGACAGGTACATACAATCTTAAATTCAACGCACACTATGTCTCAGATTCATACTCAAATATTCAATTTTATGATACAAAAGTCTAATAATTATAAATAATCATAATTAAAAGCTACTCTTCCAGACACAGAATATAAAGGCCTCGTTACACAAACCCGTAATCGCGGCGATATTAAAGAAATATCCTTTGCATTTGTCGACACTACGACGTATTAACGCTTGTGTGGCGAAGCTATTTACGACCTTAACCCAGTCTAGAACATTGTCATTGTCTATGGGACACAATTAAGGGTAATCAGATAGTTGGATATTAGCCAAGAACTGGTCTCCATAAAGTGGAAACATAGAGCAACTATATTCATGAAGAAACATAATATTCATGAATGCTGTTTGACATGGTTGTGTACTGATTATAATATTAATTGTACGGTATGAGGGATGTGGCTTTTATGTAGACAGCTAAAAGGTTTAGGCGAGCGTAGTGTGGGATGCCTCTACGTCAGATCAAGTGACGATTTTTATTAAATTTCAAGCATAACAAATAAATAAATACCCAAAAATAAAATACTCAGTTTCAGTCGCGATAACCTAGCGGTTAATGCGCCCACCTCTTATAATAGAGGTTGTGGGTTCAAATCCGGGCAAGTCCTGTGTCCTGTGTCAAGTGTACTATCTAAAGTTTATTTTGGACATCACAGACATCTGTCAAGAAAAAACATCGTAAGGAAACTTGGACTTCACTGGACGCCAAAACATTTTAAGTAATAAATAAGAGTATATGAACCACAAGATCCCATGTGTAGCCATTACATGACACTGGCAGAATTTGCTGATAGTATCGGCTGATTGCCATATTACAAAAAAAAAAAAAAAAAAAAACTTGGACTTATAGTGAACTAGCTTTTGCCCGTGACTTCGTCCGCGTGGAATAAAACTTCCCGTTTCCGGAGGATTTCCGGGATGAAAACTATCCTATGTCCTTTCTTGGGTCCCAGACTATATCTGTACCAAATTTCACTCAAATCGGTTCCACTGTTTAGGCGTGAAGAAAAGACAGACAAACAGACCGAATTACTTTCTCATTTATAATATTAGGACAGATATAAGCCCGATATCCGCCTTGAGCAAGCGCTGTAATAAATGCTCGTGCCTTTTTTATCAATCAATCAATCAATCAAATCATTTATTGCACACCACAAGTATACATTGATGGTTTAAAGAAAGATTCAGAACATATGTGGACCCTGTCGGGCACGGCAAAATGTAGGAGAGAGGAGGCGGTTAGTCTTGTTTATTCATTCTCGTTAAGACAACCATGTTTAACCGAAATATATAGGAAGTATTAATTTAGGTGTTGCTGTTTAAGTCATATATGTTAAACCTATTTAATTTAGAGTGTAATTAAATTCAATCTTTTTTAAATAAAATACCAAAAATAAACATTGTAATAATAATGTATTTTTAATTTATGTCAATATATATATAATTAAATATAATTTGGTTAAGTTTAAGTCATTTAGTCAATTTAAATTTTAGTTTATACCAATCTAATTTTATTTAGTTTAAATTAGTTTAATTTAAGTCAACTTATATTTAAGTCAATTTAATTTAATTCAGTCTAAGTCATTTAATTCATTTTAATTTATGTCAATTTATATATAGGCAAGTCAGTCATTTTCAATATAGTTTATGTCAATTTCATGTAAGTTTATTTAAATCAATTTATATTAAGTCAGTTATATTTAATTTAGTTTATGTCAATTTATATTTAAGTCAATGTAAATAAATTCAAGTAGATTAAGTTTATTTTTAAGTTAATTTAATTCAATTTAATTTATCTTCTAGATATTCTTTGACAGTGTAGTAGCTTTTAGATATAAGGAATTGCTTTTCTTTTTGATTTTGCTTATTTAAAAATAGGTTATTTTTTTCCTGTTGTTTTATTATATTGGGTAATTTGTTATAGATTTTAACAGACATTGCTAGTGTAAATGTTGAGTGCATTTTTAGCCGGGAAGATGGTAGGTTCAACCGGTTTCCATGACGAAGGGCGTAACGTGTCTGTATATCTTCCCTTTTCGAGAAGAACTGTTGGTGTTGTCTTACGAATTTACATATTTCTAATATGTAGATGCAGGGTAGTGTTAGAATTAGTTTTATTGAGAAGAGGCCTTTGCCCTGCAATAGAACAGCAATAGGCTGGTATTAATCAGTTTCAGTAAACTACTAACAGTTCCTCTAATTCCAATAACTACAAGCAGGCTTGGCAGTAACAGGATGCATTTAACTGAAGATTGGGTTGAGAGGCTCGCCTTTGGAGAGGCCTGTACCCAGTAGTGTTCTGCCTCAGGCTAATGATGATGAATAATAAATGTTGAACTTTCCAGTGCCAATTTTCTTCCCATATGTTTCCAAGTCGGTAGTGGTACAGACTGCAGAATATGAAGACAGAGAATACACAAATGATATTTATGAAATACTAACTTTTGCCCGCGACTTCGTCCGCGTGGAATAATAGATCCCGTTCCCGGGGGATTTCCGGGATGAAAACTATCCTATGTCCTTTCTCGGGTCCCAGAATATATCTGTACCTTTCATTCAAATCGGTTCAGTGGTTTAGGCGTGAAGAAGTGGCAGACAAACAGACAGAGTTACTTTCGTATTTATAATATTAGTACAGATTCAACATTTACGTTTACCGATAACATTATAATAATGAGTATAGGAGACAATGAAGCTTAGATAAATAGTCGAGATCACGGCCAAATCAGTTTACTGCTGAACATTCCCGTCCTAATTACCCTTCCGTATGTTTCCAAGATGTCAAAGGTACAGACAAAGAAAGTCCTTTCTTTATGTAGGACATAAAAAAAAACGCAAATACACACATCAAAAGTATCTAGGGATATTTCAATTAAACCTAAACAACTAAAATTCTATTAACTTTTTGTTAAGACACCTTCACATTAAAATAAACCTTGTTTAATAGCCTATATAATCTGATAACAAACATTTAGATAAAGTTAAATTAAAAAAAAAACTTAGAAGAAAAGGAAAAACTCAAACAAAATTTCAATCTTAACTTTATTTTTGAAACATCAAAACTTAAACAAAAAAAAATTTTTTTTACAAAAATTGTTGAAAACATAAAATTAATAATCCTTGGATCCACTTAAGACTCTCCTGACACATCTGCAGTGGTTCTGCATACTCAAAACAAGGTGGCAATATCCTGTTGTGGAATACTGTCCCAAGTCGTATTAAGATGCAAGAAAAGCTGGTTTTCATCCTCAATATCTTCAGGGAATTTCCTAAGAGCTCTTCTCAGAAGCATATCCCAGGCATGCTCGATAGGATTTAAGTCAGGGAATTGTGCAGGCCAGTCTAAAGCTTGGATATCATGCAGTTGTAACCAACTTGTGACGATACGCGCCGTATGTGGACGGGCATTGTCGTGCATTAACTGGAAATTTTGTCCCATTTGTTGTCTGTGGGGCAAGATTACAGGCTCTAGCACCTCATCTCGGTATTTTAGAACAGTCATATTGCCTTGTATCCACACGAGGTCCGTTCTACCGCCGAGACGAATTCCTGCCCATACCATAATCGTGCCACCTTGATATGCATGAACTTGTTGTAGGTGCTGCAGTCGATTCCAACGTCCAGGTTCTCTCCAAACGCGAAGTCTTCGCGAATCAGGATGAAATCCAAACCTGGATTCATCAGTGAAAAGCACAAGTGACCATTGAGAATGGTTCCAGTTTTCGTGTGCAATAGCCCATTGTAATCTTCTTCATCGATTGCCTCTCCTTAGCGCTGGTACCCAAAGTGGCCTACGAGTACGTAGGTTGACTTTATGCAGTCGTCTTCTCAAAGTTTGACCGCTTACCAACAAACCATACTCTCTCTGTAGCCTTTGAACCAATTGCATTGCCGTTACATTTGGTTGACTTCGTGCAGCATTTACTATGAATCGGTCTTGTACATGTGTTTTAATGCGTTGAGGTCCTCGGTGCCGTTCCACCACTTCCCCTGTGACACGATAACGTGACCGAAGCCTGGATATAACGCTCTGACTAGTCCTCATGGCTTCAGAAACCGCAATTTGGGACAGTATTCCACAACAGGATATTGACACCCTTGTTTTGAGTATACAGAACCGCTGCAGATGTGTCAGGAGAGTCTTAGGCTGATCCACGGATTATTAATTTTAAGTTTTCAAAAATTTTCATAATAAAAATGGTTGTTTTGTTTAGGTTTTGATGTTTCAAAAATAAAGTTTAGATTGAAATTTTGTCTGAGTTTTTCCTATTCTTCTAAGTTTTTTTTTAACTTAACTTTATCTTAAAGTCTATTATTAGATTAGATAGGCTATTAAACAAGGTTTATTTTAATGTGTAGGTGTCTTAACAAAAAGTAATAAAATTTTAGTTGTTTAGCTTTAATTGCACGCGTCATGCTCGTGAACGGGCGCTGTCAGTTGAGATGGGTCATCTCTTAACTGCCATGACTTTTTATATTTGACTTTTTATTTTAATTTTGTATTTAATTATTTTGTTACATACTTACATTGTTTTCACATGTAGAAGCAACAAAAAGAAAATGTAACCAAGATTTTGTAAAACATGATTTTTTTTAAAAGAGTGTCCGTGGGGTTTCTTGCCTGTTCTTCTCCATAGAGATCTACGTTTTGGAACAGGCAATTAGCGTCACTTTTCTTTTTTGACTAACCGACCGACTCTTTTGACAATTCATAAGTACCTGTAAATGGTCTAAGTGAAATAAATGCTTTGAATTTTGAATTGAAATATCCCTAGACACTTTTGATGTGTGTACTTATAAATGCATTTTTTTGGCTTAGGAGATAATGATTTTAGGAAAACGCCTGTGAGCATCAACAGTTCAACTCTGAACGCTCCCGTCCCAATTACTCCTCCAGTATGTTTCCAAGTAGAGGTACAGACAGAGTGCTATTACGTGCATACAGATGAGGTGGAGGTGCTCTCGTTGCGAACAATTGAACTGCAGGCTGCGTTTAACATGTTCTATCGACTCGTTGAGTAGCTATCTGTGGCAGGGTGATGATATTTACAGGATGCTTAGATAGTTGATCAAACCGTTGAACACACGTAATGCTAGACGCAATAGAAAGACAATAGCAGCCCGACAGCCGGCTGTCGGTTTGTCATCGAGAGGTTACACTGTCTGTGTATCCTGTGTTTAAGTAGGAAATAAAAAACTTAACCAAGAAATTATAAATCTGCATATCGCTGTGGTATCTTTTAGAGTTTCGTACCTCAAGAGAAAAAAAAACGGGGTTTGGAAAGGATTGATTTGTTGTCCGTCTGTCTCTCTGTCTGTATGATTTAACATAGGGTAGGCTGTCGACTAGTTTGGCATACTAAGATAAATATATAAAAACTGAATATAAAAGGTCAAATTCTTGCTTTCTAAACGTTTTACTTTGAACCTTTGAACACACGTAATTGGAGACACAATAGAAAAACAATATCAGCCCGACAGCCGGCTGTCGCTTGGTCGTCGAAAGGTTAATGGGAGTTTGAATATTTACACAAAGTACAGTCAAATCAAATCGTATTGACATTCTTTTTTTGCGCAGCAAGCCTTGATAAAACACAAATTTAAATATTTAAATAAGTTGGCAGCTTGTCATGACATTGTGTTTGCACATTGATCTGATAAGGCGACTTTAGCTTACTAACTTAAATATATGCTAATATTTGTAAAAAAATAACGCTTTATCGTATCGCTTTATATGCCACAATGCGAATCGGTAATATTATTGTTAATCCGAATTAGCATACATAATATCATACTTAAATTCGTAATAGGAGTAAGAAGAAGTATTTTCGTCACTTATTTTTAAGTCCCAAGAGAGCTAATTGCCAATAAAAAACTTTTACTCAGGATCGCTTTACGAAAAAAAAAAACCAAGTGCGAGTACAGATTCACAGCGAAAAGAAATCAATTTAGGCATGCCTGTTATCTATAATTAAAAATCTAAATATGGCATTTTTCAAAGCATAAGACCAAATAGTTTGGAAGAAAACTTTTTACAAAAAAAAAATAACCGACTTCAAAAAGTAAAAACTTAAAAATAACTTAAATTTCGGAAGTCGGTGTCTTTTCTTCTGCCAGTCAATTTGTGTTGCCACCGACTTCCGAAATTTAAGTTATTTTTAAGTTTTTACTTTTTGAAGTCGGTTATTTTTTTTTTGTAAAAAGTTTTTTATTTTTTACTTTTTAGTGTCGAGTTAAAATTAAGTCCTGTTTAAAATGAGCCCAAACACGACTACTGTGCTGTGATTTCAAGGTTTGTACATTTTCTGATGCTCCTGGCTTCAGCATCAGGTCTCTATACTTCGGTGTTCCTCATTAACAGTACGTTTATCCACACATCGAGCCCTTTTCAATGAGCCTAAACACGATATATCTGCTGTTATTTGTCGAGGAGTTAGGTACTCTGCAGACTATCCTGACTGTAGCATCAGGTCATGACTTGATGATCATGAGCCCAAATGTGGCAAATGCCCTATCAAACATCAAAACAATTTACTAAAACAGTCCTTGCCTGTTCGAGTAACTTCTTACTGTTAAGGAGTTGTACCTTCCATCATCAGCTCAGCTAACTGAGATGGTGACAACCATACGCAAATACACAAGATACTTCATAAAATATGCGAAAAACAATAAGTGAGCCTATAAAATTTGAGGGTTGCCTTCGATTTCTTTAAGATCCCATCATCAGATCCTAACTTGGTGACAATGGGACCACCTCAGAACTATCTGCTTTCGAACAAAAAAAGAATTTTGAAAATCCGTTGATAATTGACGGAGTAATCGATGAACAAACATACAAAAAAAAAAAAAAAAAACATACAAACAGCCGAACATAGTACCTCCTCCTTTTTGTGAAGTCGGTAAAAAAGGGGGAGGACTTAAGCAAACAGATAAAAAAAACATAATTACTTTTTCCCTATCTGAAAATTCTGGGAATTGACTTAAGATTATCATACATCAACATAAGCGTCTACTATGTCAATGATTAAGTGAAAATAAGATGTAATACAAGTAAATAATGGTGCCGATTCCCTTGGTCACAAACTAGATTAATTTTAAGTTAAATGCATCTTTCTCTTTCCATTTCTTAAAGAAATGGACAGAAGATACAATAAAGTCTAATCCTGTCAAATTAGACAGCGCCGGAAGAAAATTGACGTATATTTAGACGCCATGTTTTTAAAACGCGTCTAAATTATCTATGGAGTGTCTAAATAGGGAAGATGCAATATTTTTATTTTTGTTTTGATTTTAAAGAATTCCATGTAAAATAGACCACTAATTTATTAAAAAGTTAAAATGTTGTAATTTATTGTGAAAAAAAAGCGGTTTTAAATTGACAGTTTAAACTTCCGCGCGAAAACGGACCAATAGTTCCGATGACGTCACTCCAGTGACACGGTATCTCTGGTTGTATTGTTCTTCTCTAATTTTTATAACTTTTTATTATTTTTCGCCATTCCAGATACTTTTATTGCTAAAATTTGAAAATAAACTATCAATCAACATCTCGTGGTCATAATAATACTGCATGAAAGCATGTATGCAATGCTTTTTTATGCAAAAAAGCATGTTGACTCATGTTGATATCTCCTACACCAAACGGGGTTACAAACTTTGTATCAGATAGTTTTGGTGGCTGAACTTCTGATTTTAAATATTTGAAAAATCTAGATTTATGGAATCTTTACCTCCTGGACCTTGTATCATGGCAGACAGAGGCTTCAAGCATATCGAAGGTGTGTTATTTCAGTTGATTAGACCATTAGTGAACAACACTAAGAAAAGTTCAAAAGATGAAGTACTACAGTCGAAGAAAATTGCATGCCTTCGAAATCATAATTAAAGAGTCATTAGAAGACTGCGCGAATTTGCTTTTCTAAAGCTAATTTTATTCCTACAAAACTATTTCTGTTTACTTTGACAACTAACTGCGGGGGTGCGTTCCAAAAAGGGTAAGAATAACACGAAGTAGCGCGAAAGTTACTCTAAAGCGTTCCGCTGGCTTATTACCTATGAAACAGCAATCAGCAATATTTGAGCAGTGATCGCGCGATTAATCGCTTAACGTCAAAAAAAATCGTATTATGTATGAATCGATTGCTAATCGCTCGCTGATTGTTCTAATGCACTTATTGCTACGATGACGATAAAGTAGCAATCGCAGACATTTAGACATTTAGTCATGCTTTGTTTTATTAGGTACCAAAGCGTTTTATTATTTTAAATATTGAATACATACCATCTTAAATAAAACAATTTTAGAAATATAGACCTTACCAAAAACAAATAATATAACAGTGTTTTATGTAATATTAAATTATCAACCGTGTATGTCTTCTATTTAATAACCGTAAATTACATGTAATATTTTTTATATAATCAAAGGCAATTTGATATTAAATTTAAAAAAATCTCGATTAAGATTTCATTGTAAAAACTCGATTGTATCACATCACTATTTATTTAGAACTAAAAACCTGCAACACTGGACATGTCATTTTTCTGACTCGAATTAAAAATCGTACTATAATCTCTTTTTAATTTTCGAGTGAACTCCTCGCACGTTCTGGAACGTGCCAGTGACGTCATTCCAGTCGCTTAACGCTGATTGGTATTTTAAATTACGTTTCATTTCATGTAATTTTAAATTCATATTTTATTGATAAAAATAAACATTATGCAAAAAAAAAAGTTGCAGAGGCCCTTCTTTTACATTTTTTCAACATTTTATTAATAAATTTTCAATAAATACTATGTTTGCATCTTCCCTATTTGACAGGACTTAACTAATATATTATCTTCTGTCCTTTTCTTAATTAAATGGAAAGATGCACTTAGCTTAAATTTACGTTAGTTTGTGAACAAGAGAATCGGCACCATTGTAGAGTTTATATTAGACGATGTGTAAAAATATCAAACTAAGTGCAAATAACATTAAGTAACTATAATGAGCTAACATTACTGCTAAGTTACAAGTTAGTAAATTCATTTTGGATGTGAGAAATCCTGGTTTAGATAACATGCAAAACAACGTAACTCATATAATTATTTATTTATGCAACAGTGCAGTCATGGGTTCGTATTTTGTTAAAAAAGTACATTAAGTAGAAATTTTTATTTTACTAAGTACTGTTTATAGTTTTGCTGCTATCTTTTTATTATTATTTTATTATTTAGAAACCAGTTAATTCTCAAACATTGTCTAAAAAAATTAAGATAAGTTGAACATAAAAATTAAAGACTTTTCTAAAAATCTTTTTACATTCTACATAAAATTTCCACTATCAACAAAACCGACACAGTTTCTACAAAAAACTCAACAAAAAGCAACCACTCCACTGGAGCAACGGTTGTTTTCGGTTGTTACCGTACAACAACAACGAACCTTAAAGATAATATCACTACAAAGGAATATTCAATTAAATATAAAGGTAAGGGACCACTGATACTGTTCGGCGTGTAACAGTAGATAGGTATGTTCGTCGTACTAGTAAGATGAAACTTTATAGTGTCAAACGTTAAGAAAGTTGAGCCGACCTATATTTTGAAATGTAGGTGAATATTACAGGTACAGAATACAGGTACCTGTATTATAGGGATTGTTTGACTTCTATAGAGATACTAGCTTTTGCCCGCGGCTGCGCTCGCGTTAAAAAGAGACAAAAAGTAGCCTATGTTACTCTCCATCCCTTCAACTATCTCCACTTAAAAAATCACGTCAATTCGTCGCTCCGTTTTGCCGTGAAAGAAAGAAAAACATACAGAAAGACAGACAGACACACTTTCCCATTTATAATATTAGTATGGATTATGTTGTGTTTTAATTAAATATTGATGATCACGTACTAGAATTACATGATCTTTAGGAGTTTAAGCGTATTTTGGTACGATAAACGTTTATGATAAATATTCAAATATCTAAGAAATCAATCGTGTTATATAGATTAAACTAAAAAGATCTATTTATTTATGGTTGTGTTTAGTGGTCTAAATAAAACTGCGATTTTTTCATATTATAAATAGCAACCATCCGCACGATTCAATTTTCTTTATAATTATAATCTTATGATAGAAGTACTTAATGCTAAATTAAGATAACCATTAAAGTTGGAAATAAAGTCGTTTTTAAAGTTACCGATATTTAGTTACTTATTAAAGCAATTACAATAAAGAGATGACTTAAACAAAATAAAAACGAACACTACCCTTACACTTCAGCGTCCGCCAACCTTTAACCATCCTTATCGTGACGTTGTTCGACTACAGATGTTTACCTGTTTATTATGCAACTTAACCAAAATAATTCTTTCACCATATTTCCTTTCGCCTTGAATGTGTTGCGTGCATGTTAGAAATAAACACAAATGTATTTTTATAATATACCAGCTGTTCCGCGCGGTTTCGGCCGCGTAATGACAGGTTTTTGGTCAACTGCTCCGTTCTTATTCAGCATTCTAATGGTAAAAAAAATATCGAAATCCGTCTAGTAGTTTATTGGTGGGATCCCTTCTTTTTGCATAATGTTCTTTGTCCTAATATAATAATAATAATAATAATAATAAGCTGGCAACCCAACGAATGTCATTGTCTTTCAAAATCAGAAAAATTAAAATTAAATTTAAAATAATAATATCAAATACAATATCACAAAAATTACATCATTCTAAATATTCAGGACACAATAGATAAATTGGAATAATAACAGGGTATCTTGTGAAAATGTACAATGAAATGATATTATGACGAAAAGCAAAAGTGACATGACGTATGTCATGTCACTATCATGAATACAATGAAATGAAATATATAATGGAAAGACGATGATAACAAGAGCCGCAGCTCGTCAAGCACGCCCAACACCTCCGGACCCGTTGCTCAGCTCCGCCTCGCCGCCGCCGGAATCCAGCCCCACCGTGAGCGCTGTGACACCGGCCGTGGCAGTTGCGTCGAGCTCGAGCGACGAGTACTTCTCTCCGCCGACGTCGCCACCACCTGTGCGCCGGCGGGGAGGTCGCCGGCCGCCGGAATGCTTGGGACTCCGAGGCCCACCGGCCTCTGACAGGGTCCCCGCTCCCGGTGGAAGTGCGCGCATGAGATGGACACATTCCATTAACGAAAATGTTATGCGCGCCTACTTTGGGGCTACAGAGGGGGGAATTAACATGACTGCGTACCGTGGTCGGATGCTCTCTCTGTTCCAGGTGCTTGAACCAGCTGTCAATGTTTCAGCCCAGCGACTGTCGGATCAGGTGCGTGTCATCCAGCGTAATCATATGTTGGATGACACCGTGCTTGATCGACTACGCCTAGAGTCACGGATTAGTCTTGCCCCGCCCGCCCCGCCAGTGGGTGCGGTCGCTGTGCAGCCGCAAAATTCACGTAGTGGCTTGCCGCGACCGCCCTGCATTGATGAGATGGATGATGGTGAGACTATATCCGTGAGTACCCAGTGCAATGATAATTTGAGGAGTGCTTTGGAGTGTGCGTTTCGGGAATATCGCTCTACGCCGCCTGAGATGAGACCGCGACTACCTCGTTTGCCCATGCACAAGAAAAATAGGGCGCTGGTGTGTGCTCTGGATTCGCTGCTGTCGAACTATTTTGACAGCAGCGAGGACCTCGCTGATACCCACTCAATTTTGTACTGCGCAGCTGTAGCAGCGTGTCGTGTGGCTCACGTCAAATTTCCAAACAGTGACGGAGTCACACGACCTAAACCAGCTATACCAGCGTGGCAGTTCAGAATTGAGCGTCGTATTGGTGAGGCTAGAGCACTCATCGGCAAATTAATCTGCTTCAGGGAGGGCAATACACGTCCTAGAGTGATGCGCTTTGTGAGGCGGGCGTTTGCGGGGACTAACATTAGTTCCCAAGATTATATGCCCCGCATCACAGAGCGTATCGACTTCCTGAAGCAGAAGATCAGTGCATGGGCGAGCCGTATTCGTCGGTATAAGCGGAGAGTGGAGCGATACACTCAGAATCGCACATTCCGGAGTGACGAGAGGTGGGTATATAGGGCTTGGGAACGACCGGACCAAGGTGTGGTTGACACGCGCCTTCCGGATGTTGATGCCATGAGTTCATTCTGGCGCAGCATCTGGTCGGTGCCTGTCAGTCACACTGAGGGCGACTGGATTCGGGAGGTTGAACGAAAGTGTGATCCAATACCAGAAATGGGGGCTATAAACATCAGCCCCCAAGATATAGCTTGTGCAGTCCGTCCTTTACCTAATTGGAAATCCCCAGGGCCGGACGGACTGCACAATTTCTGGGTTAAATGGTTACAAGGATCGCACGTTCGCCTGGCGTCCCAGTTCCAGTCAGCCTTAGAGTCTGGGTCGCTACCCCAATTCCTAACTACTGGAATTACCCACCTGCTCCACAAATCAGGTAGTACTACGGAACCCAAAAATTATAGACCAATTACTTGTTTACCCACGGTCTATAAGATTCTTACATCCATTCTGAGAGCTAAAATTAATAGTCATATTAATAATAATTCTATAATGTCTGCTTCTCAGAATGGATGTAGGAATGGGTCCCGTGGTACTAAGGAGCTGCTCCTCATTGACATGACCATTAGTCAGCAGGTTCGCCGTTCTCGGAAGAATTTGTCGACAGCCTAGATAGATTACAAGAAGGCCTATGACTCGGTGCCACATACATGGCTCATGAGGGTGCTGGAATTGTATAAAGTAGATGCAACTCTGCGCACCTTCTTGATGTCGTGTATGGGGCAGTGGAGTACGGTCCTTCACTATCCAGGGTGTCGGCACATCCGAGAGAACAGCGAACCAATAAGGATTGAGCGAGGCATATTTCAGGGCGATAGTCTGAGTCCATTGTGGTTCTGTTTAGCCCTGAATCCTCTTAGCACATTGTTGGAGGGTTCAGGACTAGGCTATCGGTTGCGCAGAGGCGGTCAGGTTATATCTCATCTCCTGTACATGGATGATCTGAAACTCTTTGCCTCCACTGAATTGCATCTGATGAGGCTACTGAAGGTAACAGAAACTTTCAGTAGTGCCATCAGGATGGAATTTGGTGTGGACAAATGTGCAGTCATGCATGTAAAGCGAGGGGAGATTATGGAATCCGGGGGGACCCAACTTTCGGATTCCATACACCTTAGGTCCCTCTCTTCAACCGAAACCTACAAATATTTGGGTATGTCGGAAGCGTTAGGCATCAATATCGCCGACATGAAACAAGCGTTGAGGGAGCGCTTCTTTGGCCGCCTGAATAAAGTTTTAAATAGTCTTTTATCAGGCGGGAACAAGGTGCGCGCCTTCAACGGTTGGGTCATGCCGGTGTTGATGTACTCTTTCGGCGTACTCAAATGGACTCAGACAGAACTGGACGCCCTGGATAGAAGGATCCGTAGTCTGCTGACCGCAAATCGCATGCATCACCCACGATCGTCGGTAATGAGACTGTATATCCCGCGGAAGTGTGGTGGTCGAGGCTTTCTCAACGCCAAGACCATGCACAATCGTGAGATATGCAGTCTCAGAGAGTATTTCCTGAATGCCGACGTGGGGATGCATCGAGATGTAGTTTCGGTAGACAAGGGCCTCACCCCGCTCTCCTTAGCGAACGAGAACTGGCGCAAACCTATAGTAATGGATACTGATGACCGCAGGATGGTATGGCAGAGCAAGGAGCTCCACGGACGCTTTTATCGAGTCCTACATGGACCAGATGTAGATTTCCTGGCGTCCGTATCCTGGCTGCGTTTCGGTGACCTCTTTGGGGAAACCGAAGGTTTTGTCTGTGCGATAATGGACGAAGTTATGATGACGAACAACTACCGGAAATACATTGTGAAGGACGGCACGGTTGACATATGTCGGGCATGCCACCGTCCCGGGGAATCAATCCGACACATTATTTCTGGGTGTTCTAGTCTGGCTAACGGAGACTATTTGCACAGACACAACCTTGTAGCCAGGATTATTCATCAGCAACTTGCTCTGAAATACAATCTTGTGGAAGCAGAAGTACCGTACTATAGGTATGTGCCCGACCCAGTTCTTGAGAATGACCATGTCACAATGTACTGGGATCGATCTATCATTACTGACAGGACTGTTGTTGCTAACAAGCCTGACATAGTGGTGATAGATCGATTAGAGCGTCGTGCAGTGATTGTTGATATTGCTGTCCCGCATGACGAGAACCTCGTGAAAGCTGAGAAAGATAAACAGACCAAATATCTCGACTTGGCTCGCGAGGTTGTCGACATGTGGGATGTGGATTCAGCAGTCATTGTGCCGATAGTCGTGACGGCCAATGGCATAATAGCGAAGAGCTTCGACCAACATCTAAGGAAGCTCTCGCTAGGCAGCTGGGTCAAGGGTCTGGTGCAGAAAGCGGTACTCCTGGACACGGCGCGTATTGTCCGGAGGTTCCTCTCTCTGGAGCCCTGACCACCGGTAGCTTGGATCCTGTTCCCGATGCCGGTGGGATACTATTTTTTTTTTTTTTTTTTTATATTTTTAAATGTTATTTTTCTTTTTTATATTAATATTTAAAAATGTAATTAATATGTTAAAAAATAAATGAATGGAATAATAATAATATTTATTTATTCCACAAGAGGTACATGGTAGAGTTAAAATGAGAGCCACACTAGGCACAGCCTGTGTCGTGGCTATCAGCAAGACGGATAATTACTAGAGCCTAGGACTAAAAACTCAAAGATAACATCGCATAATTTGTAACAATATTGTTCTTGTAAAATAAAAGCTTAGAAATTAAAATTTATAATAAATTGAGTGTGACTTGTGTAAGACATTATGTGTGTGTGTGTGTAAGAGAGAGTGGGTGTGGTTGTGTGTATGTGTGAGAGTGTGTATGTGTGATCTACATATAACATAAACTATGTGGTATGCCTAGAGTGATCCGTCAGACGGAGACTCTTAGTAACTGTTCAGTCTCTTGATAATTAAGGTTTGAGAGATAATTTCTTACCTTATTTAGAGCCTCTTTAACATTGCTATTCTTAATATCACACTTATTAACAACCTTATTATATAAAAAAGGGAACAAAAACATGTGGAAGCGCTTCGCAAAGATTGTTCTAGTTCTGATGGAATTTATCTTAAATACTCGACATTTTAGAAGTTCATTGTAGTTAGGGGAGTTCAAGGTTACCTTATGGGTGTGTAGAATTGCATTTTGTATGTAGAGTTTCCGTATACTTAGTACTCCTGCACATTTATAGAGCTCGTCTGTTGGAAACCTTAAGGGCTTTTTTAACATAACTTTGAGTATTGATCTTTGTGCTCTTTCCAATTGCATTAGATGAGAAGATGCCGTGCCACCCCAAGCGCTTATGCAATAAGTCAGAATAGACTGACACAGCGAAATGTATACAGTTTTGAGAAATTCGAAGTTGGCAACGTCTCTCAGCTCTTTCAAAACGTATATGAGTTTCCTGCTTCTACCTGAGAGAGCCGCTATATGTTCATTAAACGTTAGCTTTTCGTCTATGGTTACTCCAAGGTATTTTATGGATTTTGCCCTTAAAACTTCGCTACAGCCACAATCAACAATATTATATTAGTGATATCCAGTTTACAGGTATGTATCTTGATATTTGGACTAAGACTAGGAGAAGATGCAAGAGTTTTATGCATGCAGAGAAACTTTGTTTTATTTGCATTTAAGGTCAAAAGGTTATTACTTAGCCACTGAGCTACTGTAGCCATACCTCGTTCTACGTGTAGAAAACATTCACTCCATGTATCACCATGAAATATTATTGCAGTGTCGTCTGCATAGCAAATAATTTTTGCATTCATTAAAGGTAGAGATGCCAATTCGTTAAGGTACAGAAGAAAAAGTGTCGGTCCGAGTACACTGCCCTGTGGTACACCGAATTCTATAATTTCCGGATCACTGAGCACCAAGTCAACCCTTACGCGTTGGCTTCTGCCAGTTAAGTAACTACGGAACCACTCTAAAGCAGTACCTCGGATTCCGATGCCCTCCAACTTTCTTAATAGAATTGGTATTGCCACGGTATCGAAAGCTTTAGCTATATCAAGAAAAACTCCGACGCAGGCGTGTCCATTATCAAGATGGGTAACAATTTCTTCAGTTAATAGCTTTACTGCTCCTTCAGTAGATCTACCCTGCCTGAAACCAAATTGATTGTTGGAAAGAATATTGTTGCTCCCAAGATATTTTGTAAGTCGTATATTAACAACTCTTTCTAACATTTTTGCGAATATGGGAAGCAACGATATGGGACGAAAGTTGTTAGGTAAATTAGTTTCTCCACCTTTGTGAATTGGGACGACAACTGCAGTTTTCCAGGCTTCGGGAACTATTCCTGATGACAAACTTTGGTTTATTATTATAGTGAGGGGTTCAACTATATGGTCCTTAAGTGTTTTGATTATAGTACTATTGAAACCATCAAGTCCAGGAGCACTGCCCAATTGAAGATTCATGATAATGCTTTCTATTTCACTACATTCAGTAGGGACAAAGAAGAATGAGTTAGCGGGTGCCATTGAGATGTCAACTTTATTGGATAGTGCAGTTTGGCTTGTTCCAAGACGTTGTAGGATATTGCCAGCGTATTGTTGTCCTACTGATGCAAAGAACTTATTACAATAATTGATTGCAGTTTGTGGGCATGGATCTCCAGTTAATAGATCAGATGATTTTGAGGTGTTTCTTCTTCTACTTGTAATTTCATTAATGGTTTGCCAGAGTTTGCGTGGATGGTTCAGGTGTTTCTGTAGCATCTCTGAGTCATAATTGTTTTTTAATTTCCGTAGTAGGGTAATATAAAAATTGCGATATCTGGTATAGGTTATTGATTTTATATCATCCTTTGCCCTATTTCTAGCTTCTAAGTGCAGTTTATCACGGAGACGAGAACACCTTAACAGTCCCTGAGTCATCCAAGGTTTTAAGATTGTTTTGGAACGCTTACACATTACAGATACTGAGTTTGAATCAATAGCCCTCTTAATGATGTTGAGAAAAGTGTCTAGCTGATCGTTTGGGTTATGTATGCTATTTAGTTTAGACCAGTCGACATTATTTAATTCTTCTGCTATAGAGGTGAAGTCAATACGTAGATTATATATCGGTAGCCTAGCTTTGATGGAGTCACTTGCATTTATACCTGTAATTACTATATGATGATCAGTTATTGCTGATTGACAAACGATTGTTTCCACGTCTGATTGGCCTTTGTAAAAGACATGATCAATACATGTGTTGTTTCTGGTGGGGACGTTTACGGCGGGTCTAAACCCTACTTCCGCCATGGTACATAGATAGTTACTGGAGTCAGGCGTAAGTGTGTTGATTATATTAATATTGATGTCACCAGTAAAAATTGAGCCTAATTTACTGTTAGTATTTTGTATTACCTCATGGATTGATTGAATAAAGCGGTCTGAGTTTTTAAAGGAAGGCGACCTGTAGACACCAAGAATATTTATAATGTTTGGGATGGTGATAGCGATGCATTGTGCATCTTCTATAGTTGGTTCACTAACTTGTGGAGACCAAGTGTCTCTTACGTACGCAACAACTCCACCCGCTTTGTTTATGTATTTTGTCGTATGAAAGACGTTAAAACCGTCGATTTGAAATAAAACCGAACCTTCACAGAGCCAACACTCTGTAAGTATAATTACGTCGAAGTCAATATTCATTCTTTTTAGAACTATGAGAAAACTATTAAAATTGCAACTAAGACTACGAATATTCAATGTTAAGAGTTTGATTCTATGTTTGTGTATTATATCGAAACAATCTTCAGCAGTACTTATAGAATGACATTTTATAGGGAAAGCAGCGTCAATACAACTTATTGTGTCAAGTGTAGCCATAGGAAATTATAGGTAGAATAATAAATGTTAATAAGTTATAGTTTACGGCAAATGTCATTCCATAAGATAAGTTTAAATATTTATGCTTATTGTCAAATGTATATTTAACGATACAGGCTAATTTGTGTTTGTGAACAGTTTTAACAGGCATAGTGAAAAAGTGTAGATGGGACGTTCTTCTTTTTTATCGACAATCTGTCCGGCAAATTTTTATATTTGATAAAAAAATTAACTTGTGATTTATTTAGTGAAATGTGATTTAAATTATTGCCTCATTATTGTAGATTACAAAAACATATAATGCAGCGAAGTATTAAATGTAATTTACGTTTTATTTTAAATTTCGTAGGAATGGTATGAAAAAAAATAACACCTCAGTCACAAAAGTAGTTATTTTTTTATGTCTCATTTTAAATCAGAACTTCAGTTTCTTATTAATTTCTTATCAAGAATATAAACATTTACTAGTATCTAGCTCAATTAGACGGATTTTTAAAAAAAATCTTTTTTTTTAAGTTATCCATTACCACTCTGTCACATTTTTGCTTCATAAGATATAAAACTTTTTAATATTGTAAAAGTCGCCTAATAAAGTCGCCTAAAAATCTAATGAACACCTTTATTATTTAGCATATAATACTAGAAAACGCTATTTTTATAAATACTAACAATAAAGTGGTACATAACTTACTTTGAACTAAAATTTTAAGGGGGACAAATTGTGACAGCGTGGTTAACTAAGTGACGGAGGGTGTAAACAATGTTTATTTTTTTATGTTCTTTTGGTGTCATATCCTTAACTACCCTTTTGCGAGCATGATATCTCTCTAAATCTTTACGTTTTACTTCTGCAACAAGTTCAGGGTTGAACTTTCTTTCTTCACGACACCGTCGCTGTCTTTCAGCCGAAGATAATGCCATTTTTTCATTTACTTGATGGTAATACCTTTACCTTACGTCGTTGGACGCCGAGCTAAGCGGACGCGTTATCGTGTATCTCACTAATTCCTAATACCGCTTCAACGACACTAAACCTTATATACGCCGTTACAAAGTTTATTTTGCCCTACCGCTCACCATACTATTTTATTTATACTACATATTACTATTACTTCAAAAAGTTGATACAGTATTGTGAAAAGTGTATTCATCATGGCTGCAGTGAGTTTGACTACTGGACCTGCCTCCACTGTCCCTAGCAGCCCACAGCCCGAACCAACCAGAAACGACGATTGTGACAACGACCCGGCAATCTATGTTACTCGTAACCGCGGCCCTAAACGCATGAAGCCGGACGTTGATGAAGACGGAACATTGAGAAGTGAGCTTTCGGAATTCCGCAGTGAAATGATGTCGGTGATCCGTGAATTTACCAAAACCCAGTGCGAAACTGTTAACAAAATATCGCAGGATGTATCGGCCATTAGGCAAGAGGTAAACAATATAATACATACGGTAGAAAAACTCTCCACCGAGCAAATCGTCATACAAAGTGATATAACGGAGCTCAAGCAATCTAAAACCAAAACGGATGAAAAAATAATGTGTTTAGAGGCAGATATTCAATCCATTAAAATGGTAACAAGTACCCCCAACCTCTCCCATAATAATCTAGTATCATCGTCGTACAATGCCATATTCACAGAACTATACGACAGATCTCACAGGGATAAGAATATCATAGTGGTGGGTATACCAGAACCGAATTGTGATTCACGGGAGCAAAGGACCATACACGATATGAGTCAGATAACAAATGTAATAAATACTATATACGAAAACTGTCCAGCACCTATTAATGTTATGCGCCTTGGAAAATATAGTCCCTCTAAAACACGACCGATTAAGGTTAGCTTCAATTCTCAGGAAACCTCAAGAATTATACTCCGCAATAAGAATAAGTATCCTAGCAACAATCTTAAAATATATCCTGATCAGACTCCCTGCCAACAAAGGTTTTTAAAGGAACTACGAAATGAGCTTCAAGTGCGAATTAACAACGGTGAACAAGGCCTAACAATAAGATACATCAAAGGAACTCCAAGAATCGTGTCAAAAAACTCGAACGGCAAGGCCGAAGACAACATAACAATAATCTAACTATTACTTCTACTACCCAACATACAAAAAGAAAAACTAAGTACCTACATATTTTATACCAAAATGTCAGAGGCCTGCGAACAAAAACAACAACATTTAAAAACTCAGTATTAGGAATTACGGCTGACATAATCGCCTTAACGGAAACATTTCTAACGAGCTCAGTCTATAATTCAGAGCTGTTTCCACCGGGTTACACCGTGCTACGTCAAGATCGAGCAGGCGACGTCGGCTGGGGAGGAGTTCTTCTGGCTGTGCGCGACTACTACGACGTCCGACGTATCACCGACATAGACGGACTTCAACCAACTACCGAAATAATATTCGCCGTAATTAAACGTAAAACAATAAAAATGTTGTGTTGCGTAGTTTATTTACCACCAAGTTACAACGATGGACAATACTTAGAAGTACTACAAATAATCGAAAATGCAACATGTAAGTTTTCTGACCTTAATTTTCTCTTATTAGGTGATTTTAACCTCCATTCTATGAGTAAAACCGTTCAAGATCAATTTGAATATTTTCTGGATTTCGTTAGATTAAAGCAACATAGCCGTGTTAACAATTACTTTGGAGGCCAATTAGACCTAGTCATAAGTGGTTTGAGTGAGGAACGTGTGAGTGTGACAGACAACATCGAGGCACTGGTCCCTCCTGATCGATACCACCCTCCGCTCGGTGTGTGCTTGGCATGGCCACCTGCGCGGCCGGTCGCCACGATACTGCGACCAGCGATGCCGCCGCCGGCGCCGCCGCCGCGCACCCCGGACCCCGTATTACTCACCTACGACAATCATCCGGACTACAACTATCGTAAGGCTGACCTGTGTACACTGTACGATAACATGGCTAGCATTGACTGGGATGACGTCACCAACTCTCGCGATGTAGATAGTGCAGTAGATATTTTATATACCAAGTTATTTACCGTTATCAATAGTTCCGTGCCCGCCAAAACACCCAAAAAAAAACTCGAGTCGTTTTATATATCCCACCTGGTTCACAGCGGAAATCATACGCAATATCAAGTATAAACATTACAATCATAGAAAGTTTAAACAATTAGGCAAACTATTCAACGGAGAGTTATTCAAGTACTATCGCGAATTAGTAAAAACACAAATCGAAGAATCATATTCTAATTATATAAAATCAATACAAAATAAAATCCGTAAAGAACCATCGGAGTTTTGGAAGTTTGTTAAAAACCAACGAAACGATAAACAGCCCAACTATGAATACTTATATAACGGTAAGACAGTGACGGGACAAGCTGCTGCAGACGCTTTCGCAGAGCACTTCGCGTCGGTATTCCTCAATGATATTCCTGTCTTAGACCCGGAAGGTATAGATATAGACACAGGCCCAGCTCCAGATGCGTTCTGTGTTACAGTCGATCCTATAAACCTTCAGGATCTCAGACGCACTATCAAGCGAATAAAACCCTTTTCTTCATCAGGGCCAGACGATATCCCACCATTTATTGCAAAAGATTGCGCTTCAGTGTTAGAAACAACTCTCCTCCACATTTATAATTTGTGTATAAAAACTAGAACCTACCCGACCCGCTGGAAGTCTTCCAGGGTCACGCCAGTCCCAAAAAGTTCACATAAACACATTTTAGCCGAATACAGACCAATCGCTGTTCCTTCCGTGTTCGGAAAGATCCTTGAAACCCTACTAGCTAGTCACATAAGCTCACAAGTTAAATCGCGCCTGGATGACGCTCAGCACGGATTTAGGGTTGGTCGATCTACTGCCACCAATCATATTAACTTCGTAAACTATACACATTCCCAACTTGATACAGGGCGGCAGGTAGATACGGCCTACTTTGATATGCAGAAAGCATTTGACAGAGTCGATAATGATGTGCTTCTAAGTAAACTTTCAGCAATAGGTTTCACACCGAAATCACTTCAACTCTTTGCTAGTTACTTGGGTGACCGTAAGCAATACGTTCAGCTCACCGGGTACAAATCTCAGCCCTATTACACTAGATCTGGCGTGAGTCAGGGAAGTACCCTCGGGCCGATTCTCTTCCTTATCATGATCAACGATCTACCTCAAGTCATCAAAAGTGCAAGATGTCTAATGTTTGCCGACGACCTTAAATTATACATGGGTGTAGGATCTGTCCACGACTGCGAAGTTCTCCAAAATGACATATCAAACGTTGTAGAATGGAGCGTCAGGAACCATCTACAATTTAATGAAAAAAAATGCCGAGTTATGACCTATTCTAGAAATAGGGCCCCCATCCAACACAGCTACCGCATACTAGACAATACGCTGACAAGAGTTCACGAGATGCGCGATCTCGGCGTGACATTTGATCCTCGCCTCAATTTTAGGGAACATATCGTGTCTATAACAAAAGCCGCTAACAGATCCCTTGGTTTTATTATGCGTCAAACGTACAAATTTCAAGATTGTAGACCGGCAATCATGCTATACAACGCGTACGTTCGTAGTCGTTTAGAGTATAATGCTTTAATCTGGGATCCATACGAGGCCAAATACAAACTCCTAATAGAAAAAATACACAAGAAATTCTGCCGATTCATATACAAGAAGAGGTACGGGTACTACCCATTTCTCTATCCCTCACTTTTTGTAACGGGCATGCTCGGACTTGACACCTTAGAGTTGAGAAGACGCCTGCAGTCAGTTCTACACTTTTACCATTTACTCAACAACAAAATTGATAACCCCTCAGCGCTGATAGAAGTAAAACTAAACGTCCCTACGGGAGCCATGCGGGGTGCGGGGGAGCGCGGGTTGCGTCGGCGGCGGCCTCTGCTGGCCGCGGCTGATTGCCACACCCGCGCCGCAAGAAATGCAACTACAAGACGTACACTTGCGCTCCTCAACTCGATCTTATTAACACAAGATGTGGACCTGTTCACTGATAAGCCAAACAAAATCATCCTCGCTACAATTGTCCATCTCACACACTGTCATACTAGCACAATATAATATAAATAATAATATGTAATAATTTATAATAATGTAATAATTAAATCTTAATAATAAAATACCTATGTAAATGATTTAAAATAAATAATATTGTAATGAAAATAATCTTAATAATATAATAACTATGTTAATGTTTTTAATGTAATCTACTTATAAAGTTATGTGTAACACTAACACTGTGAATTACCTGCTGTATTAACCATAATTTAAATATAATAAAATAGTACCTACGTTAACAACAAGCAACTGTACGCGTATATTACTAAAATGTAACTTGTTTGTAGACGCTTTGGGTTGACCTGTTAAGTCTACAAATGTTTAATAAATAAATAAATAAATAAAATAAAAAAATACCTTAAATTAACAAAATAGTTGACGATAGAATAACCAACATAAAAAAACTAGCAATCATCTATAATGGATATTAACTAAGGCTCTAAGTTCCATACAAACATGACCACTCCGTCACGAGTTATACCACTCCGTCACACATTTTCATGACAGAGGTGCTACGTGACAGAGGTGTAAAATAGTAGTGTTCGAGATATTCAGCATTTTCCTAATTATAATTTACGCTTAAAACTGAGTATATCCCATTAACGCCCAAATTAATACGAGTAGTATTTTTAGTAATATAGCTTTATTAATAGGTTACATAAGGACTATAAAGACACATTATAATGTTAAAAATAAAAATATAAAAATAAAAATTAATATTTGGAGCCGTACTTTTTATAGTGCAGCGGGCGCTTATGCGTGATACTTAGCGAAACAATCTTTGTCTATACACAATGTCTTTTGGCACTGGCTACACTGCCATTTTATACGCGTGTGACACAAATTACATCTTAATTGTTTGGGCAGCTTTTTAGGGTTATGTCCGTTGTTTTTTGGGCATGGTCCTGCTATTTCGGTACCGGATGGACGGCTTTTGATACTGATATTACGCTGTAGATAATGTCTCGCTATGTGTCGCCGAAAGTCCAGCTGGTCAAAGCGTTCCTCGCTGCTCATGCTGTGCAGACGCCAAGCGTTAGATACACACACATCAAGCAAGTAGGTGAAAATAGCCCACCACCACTTTTTCCCGCGTAAACTCACTCGATACATGGAAATAGAAGCATCCATAATATCGACACCGCCCATGCACTTGTTATAGCTTTGAAATGGATGTGGAATATTCACATCAACCTTCTGTCTGCTTTGTGAACACCACCGTTTGACTTTTCCTATAGGTTCAACTGTGTCAAAATTCGTACCAATGGTGCATACACTGTTGTCCTTCCACCTCACAAGCAAAACTTCGTTCTTTGTATCAAACCGATAATCAAACTGAGCTCTTTCAGATTTTTTCATGTCCTTCACGGAAATAAGAGGACATTTTTTCGTTCGATTGTCTCTTATTGTTCCCGTTGCTCTAAACCCACTCTCTTTCAGTTTGATAAACAAGTCAACACTAGAAAAGAAATTATCAAAATAAATGGAATGCTCAGCAGGTACTACTGGCATTTTATCTAACAATGAGATAACAACTCGAGTCCCGAGTAGTGTTTTCGTAGTCTCCATAGATTTGCCACAGTATAAATCAAATACATAGCAGTAACCATCAGAACTAGCTGCCACCCAGTTCTTATAGCCAAATCTGATTGGTTTACCCCTGATGTATTGTTTTGATGGATGGTGACCGTAATACTTTATCATCGATTCGTCTATCGATATGTTTTCATGAACAACTCCATTTTGACAAAATTTTTGATTCAGAGCGTCTACTAAGGGCCTGACTTTGAACATCTTGTCATTTGAAGTAGATGCTAAACTGTTGTCTACTAAATGCAGATTTCTTTTTATATCCAGGAATCGGTTTCGAGACATGGACCGGGTAACAAGTGGTACTCCAAGATCTTCATCATAACTCCAATACTGACGCTCTCTCGGTAATCTATGATATCCTGATAAAATAAGAATCCCCAGAAATCTGCGCAAATCTTCTCTGTCTAACACAAATCCATGTCTGTTATTTTGTCCTGCATAAAGTAGTGTGTTACTTATAATCAAATCATAAATTTCGGTATCAAATATTTTATCAAAGACTTCTACTGGTGAAAGATTATTTAGCTGTTCCATTATTTGAGTTTTTAGCGATGAACGTGTATTATTTTCAGATGGTTGGGAAAAAGTTGAGTAAGATGGTGCACATTTCCTCCATGTCGGGAATATATCACCTGAATTTGGACACCTTCTTTTGTTCGCTAAAGGTTCATCGTCACTATCTTCCCAGTCTGACGTTTCAGATGAATGACGTCGACGACGTGTTACCTCAATTCTTCCAGGAATATCTCTCGGTAGTTCTGACGTTTGTAAGTCATCTTCACCTTCTTCTTCGTTCGTCAATACGTCAGGTCCAGGTGGTAAAATAATAAGGTCATACTCATTATCACTCTCATCTTCGGCAACGGCGTTTACAGCTTCCTCAAGCCCGCGATACTGATTCGCAGCATAGAATCGGGTCATTTTTTCTGCAAATAAAATATAGCACTAAAGCCCAGTGTACTAAAAAAACGACATCAAGGTAAATCGTGGTCTAACTCTCAAAATACATGATGATTTCAAAATATTTTATTTATTACAGCAACTTAGACTCATAATCTAATAATAAAATGCATAACCACACTAAAAACATACGTAAACCTATTTAAAAAAATAAAGTAATTCACTTACCTGAGCAGCTAAAATATTTGCACACTAAAATGTCAAAAAATGGCGGCAAGCCGATTACTTTCTTAACTTTTGTTATGCTTTTAAAGAAGCTAACGCCATCTATTACTTATTTTAAGTATTAATTTATCTGAATCATAAATAATAAACTATTGTTTTTTTATTTGAAATGGTGTCGTTTATTTAGTACAGAGGGCGTTAATGGGATATATGAAATATTTATCATAAATTAGTCAAATAACATTAAAACCCCGAAATTAGAATAGCATTTGGAAGTCGTAACTTACGTGACAGAGCGGTCGCTAAATAAACACACGCACCTCCTTTTTACTGTTTGCAAGCGACTGACTGGTATTGCCGGGGCGTAGGAACGTATAGTGCGAGTGCGTGGTGAAGAGGGACTCTTCTCGAGCCTAGTGACCAAGGTCAAAGTTTCTAACGCACACTATTTTGTACCATAAAATGAGTGACAGAAGGTAGCAACTAAAATCATATACATCGGGAGACAGCCAATAAAATATTTTTTTATTTAATAATATTAAACACTAAAAATTATTTATTCTTATTAATGTAATAAAAAAGGTAAAGTGGTTTAGTAAATGTTCTTGGATAGAAACTTTTAATGTGAATTTTTTTCACGAGAGCAGTTTGTTTACATTACTAGTCATAGAGGGACACACTTTATTTGTGTGTATAACACCTCCGTCACGCTTTTTGTATACTATGTCACACTGATTTTTAAAAAAATAATTATGAGTAAAATCTAGTTTTGAAGATATTATAATTATTGCATTGTCCAGTGTATTTTTATAATAAAAAAAATAGTAATTTAGTATTTATGAGCAAATTTTGTTTTTTTTTTGTGGAGGAGACAAGTCATTCAGAACGACCCAGATATGTTCTTGTGATCGAGTATTTATTATTTGTGTTTTCCGTTTTAAAAATGGTGAGTTTGTATAGTGTGATTTGTTTAGTTACAAAAGAAAGTAAATAAAGTAAAATTAACACAAATCGAATATCAGTTATAACATAAAGAGTGTAACAAAATAAAATTAATGTAAGTCGAACAAACATAAAATAACAGTGAGATCGACTGGTAAATATGACATAAAGTTTGTAGTTCGAAAGGTTAATTAACAAATTCTTGAAAGTCACCTGACGTGTTAGGTGCGGCTTTAATGTGCTTATCGAGCTCTTCAGCGGACTGGATGCGAATCGCCGCAAGTCCTTCTTCTTTTTTGATGAAAATTGAACCATTGCGCAACCAGCAGAAGCGAAAACCATTGTGACGGGCTCTTGCTCTCGCCTCACGAAATAACACGTCTTTTTTCTTTTATAGTACGTTCATTAACAAAGATTTTAGATGATGTACCTGTGATAATGTCTTCGGAGGATAGGTTTCTTCTAGTCCTGGCTGCACTGACAAAATCGTCCCTCTTGGATTTCCTAGACAGTTTAACAATTATAGGTCTGGGACGAGGCGAGTTTTTGTCAGTCTTCTGGTGTTTGGGACCAGCTCGGACTATATCGCAAATGTCTGATTCTTGGAGTTGTACGTTCATTTTCTGTGACATCGTTAGCAAGACGTGGGTCAGATTTTCATTACTTTCCTCAGGCATACCGAAGATTTCTATCTCGTTCTTGAGCGCATTTTGTTCGATGTTACTGACTGCCAATTGCAATTGTGAGACTGACAACTTTAAGTTATTTATTTCTCTGTCCTTGTCTTCAATGATTTTCTGAAAATCTGCGAAGCGGTTCGCAATTTGGTCTTTAATCTCTTTCATGTCTTTTCTTAATAATATCAAATCGATATTTCCCTGCTTCAATTCTTTTACCTGCTGCCTTAGTTCACGAATTTCATTTAGCAATTCAGAAATGGAGGAATCAGATGTTGTGGCAGGTTTGCCTCTAGAGCCCCGTACTGAGTTAACGTTATCAGGGGAAAAGTGATCGACAGTTAAAGCGGGGTTGCGAACCAGAGTGTTGATATTTCCTTTCTTTGGTTGTGAGCATACGCAGGTTGGGCAGATCCAAGACTGTTTGTTGCTAATCGAGAGTTTTTGAAACGACTCAACAGTTATATTAAGGCAGTCTATATCGTAAGAATCTTTGCATTTTGAGCAACTTAAGTTATTATTAGACTTAAACTGTTTGCCGCAGGCTTTACACGACGGCGGCATTTTTATACTGCAGATAGTAATAAACTGGTAACTCACGCGTCGAAGTAGTTCTTGAAGGTAGCGTTATAATGATGATATATACTTCGGCATAATACTTTTAGGCATACATTTTATGTTGGCATAATCATGTTAAAGACTAATTTGTTTTGGCATAAAAGACAATGAGCAGAAGTGGTCCAAATTTCCACCACTAATGGGAGCTATGTAGGCTTAAAGTCGACTAAATACAATACAATTTTGACTACTAGGCAAAAAAAATATATCCACTCTGAAAAAAGTTATAACTGTTTTAAAAATACAAATTTTTAATATTCAATCGTTTAATTTTTTTTGCACATAGACACATTTTAAGCAGTAATAACATGGTAGCAATGATGACGCATTGCCCCTGTTCTGTAATGCGCTCAATTCGACTGCAAAGTACACAATAATGACGTTAGTGCGACTACCCATATAAAAATGTAATACGGAACGGTTCGCATCGTGCTATAACACGATCCACACCTTCTGATCCTATCCGATTTGTCGGAAATCCTAAATCGGAGCCATTCTTCACACACTTTCCGATGTGTGATCTGTTGCTGTTGCACAATACGTTGTACGAATTCGTCCGATAATTAGGATCGGATAGGGCAGGATCTGAAAGTGTGGATTGCTTTTAAAAGCAGTTAAAAGTATTTTATAATATTATACCCGGGGACTGCTAGCTTCGACTCGTAAATGAAGATAGCATTAGTTTTGTCCCTTCCTCACTTAGGAAGCAATACGGTATACGCCGACAGACCCCACACTGTAAGACAGGAATAAATAAAACTATTTTGAAATATTTTTTTCACAATAGTTTACATTCTTCCTAGTATTATAAATATTTAGTATTAAAAAGTAAATATAAGTATTTCATCCGTTTGGTTTTTTTGACGTAGCAAGGTAGGTACCTACCGCGGCCGCCGTATTGTTTTTTTAACGCCATTAGCTTATATCAACCAGAATAACGTATGAATTACAACGACATAACATTCACCTAAACCAATCGAGTAGTTTTAAAGATATAAAAAATAAAGAAGCGTAAAAAGGTTTTTAAATTGCAAGTTCATGGGGTCATAACTTTTTACTGAGTAAATATTTTTGATTGCGGTCTTCTTATAATGATTCAGTACGCAGTGATACGTCATATGCCAAAATTCTTATTCGTGGTGGAAATTTGGACCAAGCTCCATATATTTTTGCCCATTCCCCTTTGATTCGCATAACGTTAGTAGGCCTAATGACTATTGGCATAATAATATTTAGGCATACAATTAATATAAATAACAAAAACAATTTTCATGCAAATGATTTATTATAAATATACATGACAGTATGTAAAGCAAACCAATTTGCTATAGTTTCTGTAACAATCAAATAATATTGTTGGTTAAAAAATTAATATGCTGTGCAACAAAAGTTAGTGACGGAATCGAATTGCTGCAAAACCGACTCCACGTAGTCTTGTTTGTCCTACCCCTAGAGTGTTATTTAAAATCGTGCAGGCACGTAGGGGTGAGGCGGCCCGCGGGCTGAGGAGTAGGCGGCCAAAGCTGCGGTGGTGAGCGAAAGCCGTCTGCGACGATTAGCACGCGAGGAGCCGCCGGAGGCCCGCAGCGCCGGAGCCGTCACAGAAACCCTGCCTGCTGCATGTTGCATGCTTGCTTGAATGCTGCATGCTTGCTTGCATGCTGCATGCTTGCTTACATGCTGCATGCTTGCTTGCATGCCGCATGTTTGCTTGCATGCGTGTATAGTGTCTAATACTTTCATTGATATACCTGGTTTTAATAATGTTTTCATTGATATACCTATAAAAATATGTTTTAATATTTTTATGCGTAATTTATGCTTAAAATTTATGCTTTAGGATATTATGCTTTAGAACTTTATGCCTAATCATTATTATGGTTAGAGACATTATGCTTAAAAAAATTATGCATGAGCTGTTATGCGTAATTATGTTATGCGAAAATATAATTATGCCAAACAACATTATGCTAAGTTATATTAGGTCTTAAAATTTTATGCAAATGGATAGGGAACCTTTATTGGTAACAAATATAAATATATATAAAACTTTCCTGTTTATAATATAAGTATAGGCTAGCTTTCTCCCACCGTTTTGTCCACGTGGATGTCCAACTTCAATCCCATTATAATTATTATTTTTTCCCCTTCAGGGGCCGAATTTTTTTAAAGTCCTTCCTTAGTGGATACGTACTCTTCACAAAGAACATATTTTCTGACTTTCAAGTCTTTTGGACAAGCGGTTTGTGCTGTGGGTTTATATATCAGTAGTCAGTCAATCAGTCATTTATTTATTTTATTTTATTTAAACTTCATGCACAAGCGTACAAGGGTGGACTTTAATGCCTTAGGCATACTCTACCATTCATTCAGTCATTCCGTTTACTATTTTAAAACGTATAATAAACTAGCTTTCCCGCTCCCTTAAGTCGTAGCGTAGAAAACAAAACAAAGTTTTTTTGTCCAAAACAAAGTTTTTTTTTCAAATCAGTAATTTCTGTGTTTTGTGTGTTTAACCAAACAAACAAACTCTTGAGCTTCATAATAGGTACTAGCTCTTCCTCGCGGTTTCACCCGCGTTACGGCTTTTGGTTACTGCTTCGCTCCCGTGGGACATAGCGTGATACTTTATAGCCTATGTTACTCGTTGACAATGTAGCTTTCGAATGGTGAAAGAATTTTTAAAACCGGTCCAGTCGTTTATGAGCCTATTTATTACAATCACACAAACAAACATTCAAACAAAGTTTTCCTCTTTATAATATTAGTGTAGATAATACTATTAACTATGAAGTAAGTTTCCAATTTTAATTGTCAATGAATGAGTGCTTTTTTTTTTATTCCCACTGCCTATTGTCGTCATATCGCAGGGCAAAAAACCAAGAAAAAAACAAATCCAAAAAAATGAGCCAAAAGTGAGTGTGAAATGAGTTTACCACCTAGCTCGATAGATGGCGTTGTACTGTTTCTGAATCGCGCTATGGTTTCGTTACATGCGTTTTATGACATCCTTGGTGCAACACTTTACCAACAAACTTCCATGTCTTTACTTCCTCTATCATAACAACTACGCCTACTTACAAAAAAGTAGGGAATTTTTGCTTGAATCTTTGGAGATATTCAAAGATTCTCCATTTACACCCAAGTGAGCAGTATTACCAACCCAAATCTGAGAAACTTAGTAGATGTCAAATGTTGGTAGAATGTAGATACCTATTAAGCACAGTTGGTTAATCTACCACCTCAATTTAGAAGTCTTTTTTTAAGAACATGCATGAACTGTTTTTAAAATGTTTATTTTTAGAAATCATATTACAATTTTTATTGAAAATAATTTAATGTTCTGCGCTAGGCTACCCGTTGTTTGTTATGTTTTTTTGGTAGGCAACAATCTCTCTACAGTCTCCGTGCAAATTTTTTTTCTCTGGGAGATTTTTATATTATTAACTAGCTTCTGCCCGCGGCTTCGCTCACGTTAGAAAGAGACAATTCAATTCAATTCAATTCATTTATTCGCAATAAGTATTGGTACAATTTCGGTCTTAACTTAGGTAATTACAGATCCAGAATACTTAGTCATATTAGTGTGACATGCAAACATTTTATTATAGACAAAAAGTAGCCTATGTTACTCTCCATCCCTTCAACTATCTCCACTTAAAAAATCACGTCAATCCGTCGCTCCGTTTTGCCGTGAAAGAAAGACAAACAGACAGACAGACAGACAGACAGACACACTTTCCCATTTATAATATTAGTATGGATTAGTATAGTTATAAAAAGAGCTGCTTGCAACAAACAAGGTGTACGTAAACGGTCTGTTGGCCGTGGTATAAGGCCCTGGGGTCCAAGGCCAACTCAATTACTGAGAAATTATACTTTGTAGCAGTTGTTTGCATTCGGATATAGCAAATGTTTATTATGCATTACCTGAACCTATTACTTAAGTTATGTAAAACACTCTTATATGCAAAATGCATTTCTGTAGATAATCTTTAGGTATTTTGCTGTATTATTTTTTCTACTAATACAGTATTATTGCTTTATTAAGGCCTCCTAGGTTAAGTCCAGCCCTATAGCGGCTTTTTCGTGGAAAGTCTAGGAAAATATTCAAGTCTGATATTTTTTTTTATATGACTGCCTACACAAAGGGGATTTTCCTTTTTCGGTCGATATCTTTGAAATGTCTGAAAGTTTTTAAATGCTGATGTAATGACTATGATTTACATTAACTCGGGGCGTAAAAATAGTCGTTAATTGTAAATGGTTTGTACGCCCCAACGTGTTAAATGCATTACTTAAACACAGTTTAATTTCGACGTCGTAAATCCAAAGGAATTGCCTTTGGATGCATGAGGTTGGTGTATAAACCATGTTTAAAAAAGATTTAGGTAATAAAAGATCAAAAAGCAGAGAGATACACATGAAAAGGTGATGATTATGTCCCTAACTGCACTTTATAATAACTTATTGTAAATATCAAAATGTAAAATATTGATAGCTTTGGGTAAGGTCGTTAAACTAAAACTTTACTTTTCAGGATTGACAACTTTTTTGTTTTTGAAGTTAAAAAAAAATGATCTATGAGAAAGGTTCTTAGAATTTGCAAATGAAAATGGTTAAATCATCGAAACCCACCTATCTTCTTTAGTTTTAAAGTTAGCTTGGATTTACGACTCAGAAAATATCAATTCTTGGTTTATACACCCCATGAAAATGAACTTTAAAAAAACTGTATAGGTCGTATATCCATTTTTGGTAAGCTTTTGGTCACGTTTGCGGTCGTAAAAACCCATGTGTGTAGTTTTTTTGTATTAAAAACCATTGTTATAGTCACAGATTAATTGAATTTTGACTAATAAACACTCTGTTACTCTCCGAATTAGTAGGAACTAAGTAATTATTATTCTAATACCCATTAATGGTTGATTCAAATAAAATAAAACTACCTGAAATACGTAATCAACATTTATTAAGTATTATAATACCTTTTAATCAACATTTACTATTATTTCAATAATAATTATAACAACATAAACAGAAAAGTGAAAAAATAAATCTACTTAGTCATACCAAAAAACTAAAAAAGTAGTTAAACTAATGATGAATACAATTTTATATCATAAATAAATTACTCATAGTGCATAAGTTAAATACGTTATATACGTTCATTTTCATGGGGTGTATAAACCAAGAATTGATATTTTCTGAGTCGTAAATCCAAGCTAACTTTATAACTAAAGAAGATAGGTAAGTTTTGATGATTTAACCTTTTTCATTTGCAAATTCTAAGAACCTTTCTCATAGATCATTTTTTTATAACTTCAAAAACAAAAAAGTTATGATTTGTTTTGTAAAAAAAAATTTGTTTTTCTGCTCTCCTGAAAAGTCGGGTTTTGGTTTATACGACCTTTCTACCCAAAGGTATCGATATATTTTTCTTAAGTTCAATTTACAGATCGTCAGTAATACTAGTTACAAGGTGACACGTATCTTCTCCGTATAAAGTGTAGGTGTCAAAATGCCACACGTCACAGATTCGAAACCTACCATTAATCTTTTTTTTTTAGGGATCGGCCATTTTTTGTGGAGAAGAACAAATACGTGCGGTGTGACGACAAATGACCCTGATACCAGGGTTTTAATTTGAAACGTAAGAATACCTTTTGGATGAAAATCCTATTTCTTTTTAGGGTTATGTATGGGGAAAGAAAAACGGACCGTGGCTCCGATGTGTCTATCTGTTGCAGGTAATTTTCTAAGAATTTACTGTATCTATTAAGCTGTTTGGTATTTGATACCTTCTTCACTACTACTTTATACAATTTTGACACAAAAATAATAAACAAATAGTTTAGTTTGGCACTAGATTTAAATAGATGTGATATATTTTGAATGAATCTTCATGGAAACTAAATAATAAAGCGGAATCTATACTTAATAAGGTAAAATAATAACGTCGCCGCAAAATTCATAGTTATTGCCATGCAGACCCTAAAAAAAGAATTCCATAATACGTTTACTTTGTGTTCTGTAAACAAATAGTATACTGAAACGAAAAACCTCTAAAACACACTAATAAACTAAAAGACTATAAAAAGCCGCCGACTTCCCGCGATTTTACCGTCACAGTAACTACTCGCGCCTAACATAAATCTTTTGTATGTCGCTGTATTTTAACTTGCAAACACGGCACGAAAAATCTAGATTTTTTGGCTTTAAGTTCAGTATTTTTTTTTTTGTTAGAAACATTGTGTCTATAGCTAACGATATGACCAAGTAACTAATTTGCATAACGAGTATCACAAACCAGTGCTTCCGAGATTTTGTCCGCATCGAAGTAATTTAATTATGTCCTCACAGAAGGAGTCCAATATTTTCTTATAACATAGTTCTGTAAAATTTGGTCACCGGTTTAGGCGTGAGAACATTACAAACCGAGCTAACATTCTCATTCATTACATTAGTTGAAACGTTAATGCCCACAATTTTCGAAAAACATGCAATTTGAAATTAATTTTATAGTTTATTTCGCAGTTTAATATATTCATTTGCCAAGTATAACTAACAACATTTTTACATAGTATTAAATAAAATTCCTGTTTGTATTAGTAGCTGCTGTCGCTTATGTATTTAAAACCGCAAAACGCACTTTTATGTAGTTTTCATTTATAGAGTGATTAAAGAAAAAGGTTTATGTTTATGTGTACATTACGTGCATATTATAGTAATCAAAAGCGAAGATTTTGAATGATTTCTAAAACCGTGCGAGGCTGGCGGCTCTCTAGTACTTTATAAAAAGTTTGGCGTCGTGTCCCGTCAATTATAATTCACTGATCAGATAGTAAATGTAGGCGAACCATTAATATTCTCATATACGGTGGTCGTATATTTAAGTAACTAATGCAAATACACTGATTTATTTTAGTAAAGACACGCGATGTTCACGTGGAGCAGACATGAGGAGAAGGTTAAATCTGTATCGTTCATAGAACAAGTTTGATAGTGCATTTATACTCCTTATATTGTTAATGCGAAAAGCTCTGTATGTTATTATGTCTCTATGTCTGTGAATAGTATTAATAACTAAACCACTAAACTGATTTTAAAGCTTGAATCCCAACAAAGGATAAGGCAACTTTTTAATTTCCGACTTTTTATGTATCCGGGATATACGTCATTCGCGCGGATAATTTTAAAAACAATAGCTAATGTATTAATTGATTTACAGGGCTTATGTCCTCTAACATAATTCCGATCAAATTGACCTAAACAAAAAACATGATCTTACTAAATTATCGTACTACTTAATACAGCAACTAATAAGTAATAAAGCTTAGTGGAAATACTGTACTTCCTTACATTGTGGAGTTACTACATATTCGTTTCCACTAGTGATGGACGAAGCCTGTCCAAAATAGTTGGATTTACGACTATCTAGAATTATTGGGAACTTTTGTTTTTTTCAAGTTTATTTATTGATATAGATTTAAATATGAGAATAGTTTTATAAAGTTACAACTAAAATCAGTTTATACAGCTTTTTATATAAAAAGACAGACATTTTAGTGGTAATCAAGGCTTATTCCCAGAATCCACCCTAAACCCTAATGTCCCCTTAAGGTGGCCTAGGGGGGCAAAAACTAGTGATACTGGAAACATGAACACAGTAGGTTCTTTTTATGGCGACGTAAAGACGTAAGGCGCAGTTTTATGAATTTTATTTCGTAATAAATAAATAAATAAATATTTTTTTTTTCAAAAGTGTACATAGGGAACAGTTACAAAAAGTGTATACATAAAGAGATTCTAAGAATAAACTAACACTAAGATTATTATTATTAACAGTGCAATTAAAACTAATTCGGAATTGCAATATTTGATAGCGACCCGCCTGACCTAGGTTAAAATCAACCTGTGTTTCAGGCTATCACTTTACAGTCCAGTTTGCATTATTACGTAAAATTTAAGGTTACAGTAAAACTACTTATTATAACAAAATATAATATGTTCTATTAATAGCTGTGAGAATACATTAATACCTAATATTATGTGTGTGAGTTTAAACATAGATAAACATTAACAAGATACAGCGTCAAGTCAAACTTTCTAAAAGTTTTTCTGTGTCTGTGAAGTTGAGTGTCACTAAATATTCTGACAGCATTCTACTACATTCTTTATATCTAACGTTATAGTATTTTAGTACCTTATTGAGCCTATTATACTTCAGGCTTCGTCCTCGGGATTAGCAAATAACACTTGTAGTACCGCCTAGTGGTTCGCCAGTCTCACACTATAGTTGAGGGTAGAAAATAAAATTAAAAAATAAATTCACGTCAACAAGACAGTTGACCGACCCGCTTGCTTCATTCGCTTTTTAGTGCTCGCCACGATCACACGCTCGCGTCTCAAAAGTGCTAATTGTTTATTCCAAGTGCTTATCCAACATGCCTAAACGGAAACGAGGAAGATTACGATCATCTGCTGCGGTAGTTCAAGAAATTAGAAAAGAAAGTGTTGCGAAGATGCCGTAAGTACGCTGAGTCGTTCCAACTCGCTTGATACTCGTTCCCGCTCGGAGTCTCCAGGTCAGTCATTGTGTATTTATTGTTTGTTAGTTTTATTGCTGCCGTACAAAGCCCATTTAATAACGAGCTGGCGATAAATAAGTCGCCATAATGCATGTCCATTAGGCAACGATTTTACTTGCCTTATTTACTTTTACATACATATCAAGTGTATCAAAATCTTTTTGTCACGGTTTTATGTTTACTAAGAAGTAACTTGTAGATACTTACTTATACAGTGTGTAACTGAATTAATGCACTTTGAGAAAATAGTTTGTTCAGAATCGTTTACTAAATCGATTTTTGTTATTTTTAATATGGATAATATTTTATCCCAAAAATAATTACAACTACGTACATTGCTGTCGCACTTCCGCTGTACAGTCAAAACAAACTAAAATGGATGAAATACCTACTACGCTAGACCCTTATGCAAGTGCGACGGTGTGCATGCGTAAATTTGTAATGTGACTATAATTTTCTCCCACAATCTGTACAACAAATTAAAAAAAAAAAAAAAAAAAACACTGTTTTAAACATAATAATAAAAAATCAGTGTATGTATTATGATTATAACATAATATTCTAATTTGGGTGTCTGGTGGTGTGCGTTTATTCCGGGACATATTGTATACAAATTTTTTACAATACATTTAATCAATCTTAAGAAAAGTGTTGACTAAATTAGCTAAATAGGTCACATTTCATACCTATTGGGTTTAACCACCATTCGTAGAAACTCCTACGATATTTTAAGAAATGTTATCTTTGCAAGTTTACCTACTCAATATCAAAATATAATAATAGTTATGCGAACAGTATTTTAGGACTGTTTCTTAACTAATTGTCAATAAATTAGTGTGACTCAATCGTGATATTTTACATAAATTTTATAATAAAACATAATTTTTATAATAAAACATTACTTACACCCGTGATAGTAATAGTTACCTAGCCGGGTTTGCGTACTTCTCTGGAGTTGTACTACCCAATAAAAGCTTTGCGGACAGTATTCTAGGACTGTTTCTTAACTAATTGTCAATAATTAGTGTGACTTACTTGTAACATGGTACTTACACAACTAAAGATTATTATAACTTGGAGCTGTACTACCCGACAAATTAGTCTTGCGAACAGTACTTTGGTCTGTTTCTTGACTAGTGTAGGTCAGTAATGATGACGTAGATGGGTTTGCGTACTTCTCTTTGGAGCTGTACTACCCGATAAATTAGTCTTGCGAACAGTACTTTGGTCTGTTTCTTGACTAGTGTAGGTCAGTAATGATTACCTAGATGGGTTTGCGTACTTCTCTTTGGAGCTGTACTACCCGATAAATTCGTCTTGCGAACAGTACTTTGGTCTGTTTCTTGACTAGTGTAGGTCAGTAATGATTACCTAGATGGGTTTGCGTACTTCTCTTTGGAGCTGTACTACCCGATAAATTTGTCTGGCGAACAGTACTTTGGTCTGTTTCATGACTAGTATAGGTATCGGTGGTTTTCAGATCAAGAACTTAATAACAACGTTCCAAACCTACTTGACGGTATTGTTGATTCTGAGCCATGTGCGGAGACGCTCGTCGACCCCGTCCCGGAACCCGACGAAGAGTGCCCCCGCCCCCTGCCGCCACCCGCCGCCGCTAGCGCCGTGGAGCCGGTGACAAATACTGAGGAGCCTGAGTCAGCTGATACGCTAAACAGCACAATACTCGAAATACTGGGCGAAGATCCTACTATTTCGAATATTTTCGGCCCCGAAATTCATAAGGACTATTGCGGAGTAATTGAAAACTAGTTAATGCCCCTGTATTAAATGCCGAAATTAACGCGGCTATTTCCAACGTTAATGCCAAACGCGACAAAAATGTTGAAATTAGATAGAGACAAGTTTCTACTAATAACTAAAATGACAATAATCCCGAGGTAATAAGCCTATGTTTTCTTTTGCATTAAGGGATACGAAATCCCATTCAAATAACTTCAAAAAAGCTATTCATAATTTATTATGTAATAGAGCTATGTCAAAATGTCAACCTACCGATGGTTAATTTTTATCTAGTATATTTCTAGTGTCTAAAACAAATGGCAAATATAGTATCATCCTAAATTTTAAAAAGAACTTAAAAAGAATTATTACAGCTGATCATTTTGAAAAATGAAGGTCTACGCACAGTATTAAAATTAATAACAAAAATAGATTTAAAAGATGCTTACTATTTTATAAGTATTCATTATAATTCAAGAAAATATTTAAGATTTAAAGTTCAACAACTGTACGAATTTAACGTTCTACTATTTTGCTTAAGCACTGCCCCATATACATTCACTAAAATAATGAAACCTACTGTCCGGTTACTACGTTTGGCAGGCCTAATATCTATTAATTACTTAGATGAGTCATACGACAAATGTTTGTACAATACTGTACAATCTAAGAAATTAATTACATCTCTCGGATTTTTAATTAATGAGGATAAAAGTTTAATGATACCTAGTCAAGTATGTACATTTCTAGGTTTTGTTTTAGACTCTGAAAACTTCCAGATCACGTTACCCTCGGGAAAAATAGTACGCGTCAAATCAGAAATTAAAAATATGCAAGATACGTGAATTTGAACAAATGGTCGGATTACCAGTTTCATTTTTTCCGGCTGTAGAATACAGCTTGCTATGTACTTACTAAACTATTTGAACGCGTAAAACATTTAAACTTAAAACCTGATGATAACTATGATAAATTTATGAATATATATCTAGTGTGTTACTACCTGATCTAAGATGGTGGTATAATGCAATACATATACCGTTTTGTAGCACGATACGCATGATCTGAAAATTTTCTCAGATGCCTCAACTACGGGGTGGGGGGCTGCCTGTGGCAAAGAGAGGGCTAGCGGGTTGTGGAGTAATCAAGAGAAGACACAACATATATAACTACTACTTGCGGCCTTCCTTGGTTTAAAAGTATTTGCTAAAGATTTAAATAACTGTCAAATTTTACTCCTCATCGACAACACTACAGCCGTCTCTTACATTAATAGGATGGAAGGTATTTCGTTACCCCACCTCACTGACATCACTCGTCAGCTATGGCAGTGGTGTGAATGTCGCAAATTGTACGTCATAGCTCATTACATTAGCTCATTAGACAATAACACGGCAGATGCCGAGTCAAGGCGGACTGGGCATACCAGGAAATTGTCTCAACGTATGAGGTACCTCAAATAGACTTATTTGCCAGTCGAATAAATACTAAATACTCTGCCTAGATCTCCTGGCACAGAGACCCCAATGCAATGGCAGTTAATGCATTTTCAATTTCCTGGGCCGATATTTATTTCTATGCTTTCCCACCTTTCTCTGTCGTTTTAAAGATACTGAGAAAGATAATTACAGATAAGGCTAGGGGCGTACTAGTCGTACTACATTGGCCAACAGCTACTCAATTTTTAAAAAAGCCTTTTATTGTCTGATCCAGTTGTGTTTAAGGCAAATGCAAATCCAATTTTATGTTTCAGTTCTAGCGATCGCGACATATACACCAAACTTAATTAAACCCCGGTGGCAGGGAACTTATGCGGACGGCGCGGGTAAGAACAAGCGTATCTCCGTCAGCAGTTAATGTGATGTTGGCGTCTATTTCTGAAAACTCCTATAAACAATATGATGTTTACTTACGGCGCTGGTATGGTGATTTGTATAACGCTTCGATTCCACAAATAATTAATTTCCTAAACATTCTCTATGAAGAGGGATATCAATATGGGACGCTTAGTTCTTGTAGATCCGCGTTTGCCCTACTCATGGGAAATAATTTAGGAGAAGATGATAGGATCAAAAGGTATTTTAAAGGTATATTTCGGATACGTCCTCCTTTACCCAAGTATGAAATAACATGGGATACTACAATAGTAATGAATTATCTCAGCCAGTTTTATCCCAACGAAACGTTATCCCTTGAAAACCTTTCGAAAAACTTATCACTCTCATTGCCCTTTTGACTGCGCACAGAGTACAGACCTTGTCAAAGATTAATTTTAAAATTATAGAATTGTCCCTTTCTAAAGTAACTATCAAAATACCTGACCTCTTAAAAACAACACGCTAAGGATGTTTGCAGCCATTGTTAGTGTTACCGTTTTTTGAGGAACGACCCGAAATAATATGTCCTGTCTTGACTTTACTTACCTAACTCGAAAAATCAAGCCCGTTGCGAAAGAATATTGACTCCCTCTTCATAAGCTTTAGAAAGCCTTACAATGCTGTCGGTTCTCAAGCCTTGAGTAGGTGGATAAAAGACACCCTGCGCAATAGCGGTATTATCGATGTGAACATGTCCACCGCGCACAGCACAAAGCACGCCGCTACATCCGCGGCTCTTCAGCTGGGCGTCAGCCTAGATCGAATAAGAAAAACCGCTGGATGGAGCGGCTCGTCAAGCACATTTTGGTTCTATAATAGAACCATAGGTAATGTCAATAACAATGGAAATGATTGTTTTGCCAGAACAATTGTAAACAATAACTCAAATGAAGGTTAAGATAAGCTGATTTATAATTATTTTCTTATATCTATTT
Organism: Athetis lepigone; assembly: GCA_033675125.1. Taxonomy (NCBI): domain Eukaryota; kingdom Metazoa; phylum Arthropoda; class Insecta; order Lepidoptera; family Noctuidae; genus Athetis; species Athetis lepigone. The sequence goes on from CM066221.1 coordinate 13,511,307, forward strand.
GTAAAATTGAGGAATAAACAAAATATTTCACACTGCTATCTCTAAAAGTCTACAAGTGTTATTTGCTAATCCCGAGGACGAAGCCTGAAGTATAATTAATGATTAAACGAACTTACCTGTACGTGAAGTTCTATCATAATTATACGAAGGCTTCGTCCGAAGGGATTAGCAACCCTCCCTCCCATTAGTTACCCCATTTATTGTGTGTGAAATATTCAAGATGCGGCTACTCTCTAAACTAAATGAAGCAAGCGGGTCGGTCAACTGTCTTGTTGACGTGAATTTATTTTTTAATTTTATTTTCTACCCTCAACTATAGTGTGAGACTGGCGAACCACTAGGCGGTACTACAAGTGTTATTTGCTAATCCCTTCGGACGAAGCCTTCGTATAATTATGATAGAACTTCACGTACAGGTAAGTTCGTTTAATCATTAATTATACAGGAAAGGTCCTAGAAACACGTAGAATCGCTCGGCGAAGGCATGTCTGGTTTGAGGCTTTATGGCAACCAAGTCCTTCCTTCTCTTGTCAGAAGGTACAGGTTCAAACGGAAGTGCAGTATGTTGGTGCAGTACAGTGTGTAAAATAAATAACTGCCGCACTGTAAGCACATTACATGTTAAGTAGAGCTGGTGCGTAGGAAATCTAAAAGGGCGGGAAGTAGCAACCTTGAGGATTGCTCTTTGAGCACGCTCTAGCGGGAGTAGGATTGTTTTAGCTGCACCACCCCAAGAAGTTATGCAATATGTAATAATGGATTGACACAAAGATAAATATATCATTTTAATTAACTTGTGATCGGCAAAGTTTCGTAAATTTTTAAAAACATATATTAATTTTCGCACTCTTGTACAAAGTAACTCGATATGTTTACGGAAATTTAAATTGGAGTCAATGGTAACACCCATAGATATATTAAAGAAGGAGATATGCCCTGTAGACGAAAATGTATCGGAGACCTGTGTCTCCCGTTTCCCCTACCACACAGCAACTACTACACGCACGGTTTAGTAAAAGCAATAGATACGCAGCAGCGCACACATCCGCAATTCTTATACTAGTACGTACCACACAATCGATAATGAACCTTAAAACACCAACGCAGCGTGTATTTACCATGCACCGTACAATTTACTCACACAAAAACATCGGTGGTTATCGGTGTGCTGTGCAAAAGCAATTTATTTTACATTTACGCTAGTGATTGACTAAAACGGAAAGTTATCGAAACTTCTATAATTCTTACTATAGAAGACCAAATTCTTTTGAGTTCCTGAAAATAAAATAAATAAAAGACGGCGTGAATAGAAAAATCTTTTAATAAAAATAAACAATATATAGCTTAAAAATATAATTATGATTAAACTTCTACTAATACTATTATGATTAAGCTGTCATACTTGAGCAAATGAGCACACAAATTATTTAATAATTGGAAGACGTTAATGTTATTTATCAAGACACTTGCTCGTAAAGTGGGTCTTATTACCCTGCACTTAGACCCGTTATTGAGTATATTACGCACGCGTGCGTTTGACTTTACATTATCGCACTAGTCAATAACAATTACACACCATTAATAGCAAATAAATAGCATGAAAATTCTCATTATCTGAACCACGCTGATTAATATAACACATTCATAGAAGTAACGAAAAAGCACAAGGATACGCAATAATATGTATAATTACGTAATTCAAAGCAATACTCCACTGAGTATTAACCTAAATTTTTATTAACTTAATTTACGAAAGTTGGCTACGCATTTCTCTACTACGGCTGTAAAAAATAATTAAAAAATTGTAAATAATATTATTTAACATCGATATTCCAATCGAGTTAAAACGGTTGACTAATTTAAAAATAAACTCTAAACAATATTTTATTCATCAGGCGACTTCATTGTATATCGATAACCTACGTTAGTGGATTTGCACATGGACATCACTAACTCACGGCAAGAACCAGCGGCCGCATCACGCGATTCTTTCGTTTAGTTAAGTATCGTTTTGTGATCTTTACATTGCTTGTCTCGTCACTGAGTGGCAAACTTACGTAGTTGTGAAGGAGCAATGTATATATAGCAAAACAGTGCAGTCGCTGTTTTGTTTTGAAACGAAATGACAAGAAATATTTTTCGATTTTTTGTTTTCTATGATTTTAAAGACAAATATAGAAAAATACTTGTACTTACAGATGGTATGTGATTCCATTATTTACGTAGTTGTGGTACCTGCTTTGGTTTTTGCAAGAAATCACTGCACTATACGGCATTTTAATATGTTTTTACCATAACGTTCAAAAGCAGACTAGTTCGCGGAGACGGCCATTTACGATTATATGTATTACGATTGCATGTCGAGCGGACAGCGACACGCCCACTTGCCACTTCTCCTGTTATTTATATTTCTGTGGTAACACCTAGATATTTTAAATGGTCAGCTTTAGTTAAAGTGGGGCAAGAATATGCGATGTCAGCATACGTGCATTTATGAGCGTGAATTACATTAGTAAGCGGTATGTTAGTATTTCTCATTGTAAATAAAACGTAATTTGTTTTATCTGCGTTTAATGTCAGAAGATTATTACGGAGCCAGTTAGACACAATGTTAAAACCATTTTGAGCAATTTCATATACCTCAGCTCTTGACTTACCCGTAAACAAAAGAGCGGTGTCATCCGCATATGAAATTATTATACCATTTTGGAGCGACAAGTTGCATAATTCATTAATGTATATTAAAAATAAGGTGGGGCCCAAAATGCTACCTTGTGGTATACCAAAGCAAGTATTTTCTTGATCAGAACTCTTATACTGACCTATTTTTACACACTGATAACGGTCGCTGAGATAATCAGAAAATAGTAGAAGTTGTTCTCCTCTTATCCCAAGTGTTTCAAGCTTGTGCAAAAGTAAAGAAACAGAAATCGTGTCGAAGGCCTTGGCAAGGTCTAGAAAGATCCCTATAGTGTGCATACCATTATCTAGGTTAGTAGTAACATAATTAGTCAAATTATGGACTGCTTGGCTGGTTGACCTCTTAGCCCTAAAGCCAAATTGACTATCTGATAGTAGTCTGTTATCTTCTAGATATTTTACCAATCTGTTGTTAATAAGTTTTTCCAAAATTTTTGAGAGGCCCGTTAACACTGAAATAGGTCTGTAGTTATTCACACAGGTTTTGTCGCCAGACTTGAATACAGGTGTGACCACCGCCTTTTTAAGTAATTTTGGAAATATACCTTTAGTAAAGCATAGTTGGAAAATATGGGTTAGAGGAGGAGCAAGTATGTATTTAAATCTTTTAAGAATATTATTCCAATAATCTTCTTTTACTTTGCCCTTCTCATACTTCGGATTTAGTTCATTCTTCCTTTCAAATTCAATCCATTCTTCTCTGGAATGCGCTTCCTCTCGATATCAGGACGGCCACTAGCCTTTATGGATTTAAGCGGAAATTGAGGATTCATTTTCAAAATATATGAGCAGAGTCTATTGACCAGTCACTACATTCTTTGTTTTATATGTATGTATGTATTTATATTTATTTAAGTAGTATATACTTTAATATAAAATTAGTAGGTAATTATGTCTATTCTTTTTTCTATTTTAAGTTGCATTCTTCTATTCTATTTCTTTTTTTTTTCTTTTTATTAGTGCACCTACCATGTAATCTCTGCACCACCCTGGGTAGACTGGTAGAGAATGCCTAAGGCATTAAGTCCGCCATTGTACATATGTGCATAAAGTTTAAATAAATAAATAAATAAATATTATTAGGTATTTCATCCCACCCAGTGGCACAGTTATCCCTAAGCCCGCTTATTATTCCGACTACTTCGTTAACGTCTGTGTCTAATAAAACAAAAGAGTTTAATGTAGAGGATGTCATGGTGGAGTTGTATCGGGAAATAGCTGTCGAGTTAGGAGATTTTTCAGCCAAGTTTTTACCATGTAATGGGGTAAATAGTTTGAACAAAAAAGGGCTGGCAAAATCAGAAAAGACCTAGTTTTTGGTGTGTAACTTAAATTCATTAAAGTTTCTTTTTTATTTAAAAACCATTTAATTATAAAAACGAAATAGTATTCAATATTCACTCAAAACATTAAATTCAAAATTTTAAAAACCTCCGACCTAAAAAAAGTATGCAATTATTATGACAAAAGGTTAAAAATGCTAAACCTTATAAAAAGCAAACAAACTGAGCGTGTAACATTCCTATCACACCTAACAAACGACCTGATGACCTTAAAGACCTGAACCGATCTCCACCAAACATAGCTAAGAACACTCTCGACTGATATACCTTTCAAACAAAAAAAACCGCATTCAAATCGGATCATCCGTTTGGGAGGTACGATGCCACAGACAGACACATACACATTTACACACACAGACACGTCAAACTTATAACACCCCGTGATTTTTGCGTCGGGGGTTAAAAACACAAACGAACCTAAATCGACAAAACTAACAAAGCTACAGATTCTGATATAAAACTGAAAGAACCAAAAGTACCGTTTCACTTATCACACTGCACACGTACTGAAAATCTTTGAAAATAACCGGTTTCAGCGCTGCAATACTTTATATGCACTATTCATAGGGGCTACATGACTGAAATCTTGAAGTTGAAATTGCTGGAGATAGCTTCCGTGGATAATATAAGATATTACAGATGTTTCCTAGTTAGTATGCAGGGAGGATACTGCAATATGTGTTTGTGGAGGAATTAAATACGGTTCTTGATTGGTAAAATATGTAAATCTATGTGTGTTGGGAGAGTTTAAAACAGTTATCAATGGTGCTACAATTCACACGCTGAAAGTCATTTTGCATTCAAGCTTTTTTAGGACCCCAAACCTAAAAAAAAAAATTGAAACACTATATCGGTATTAAGCTAAATTTTATATCGCATACTCAGTTCTCAAACTAGAGAATCAAAACTTACAGATATTTTAAAGTTTGAAATTAGGCAAGAATCAAATTCATCTAGCACAACACTGTGTTTAATTTTAACAACACCGAAAACCGTAAGTTTTATTATTAAGAAACATTTTTAAGTTTCTCTATATTCTATATGATACAATTTTTATACAAGAGCTCATCCACAACCATAAAAAAACCATTCCCCACTCAGCCAACTCATGTCCATTATCCAAACATACGAACACAGAATTATGAGCCCCAAAAACAAAACAACATCGCAACAACGACGCCAGTACATTCAGGTCTCTTTGTCAATCCGCACATTGTAAGCATTCCCTTTGACTGCGAGCCAGTTTGCGGCGAACCGACCGACTAGCACACCTTCTAGAATGCACTACATTAGCATACTAGCACTAATTCCAATTTAAATTAAGTGTTGGGTTAGCTATTTGCATCTGTAACCGGTGTTTAGTTAAAGTAACATTTAGCTGGGAATGATTTTTAGTTGAGAGGAAATTTACTGTCGTTTACTTGAAAGTATGAAACTTTTTAGTTTTATTATCTAATCTAGATTGTTTTATTGCCAAGAAGCACAGAGTGAGCTAATTATTCATATAAGAAGATTCCGTAGAATAAGCGCCTAGTTATTTTGACAGTCGTTAGTTAAAACTTGACAATTATTATGCCAACAATTTAGGAAGGTTTAACATTATCAGTCAATACAAATAAAACTAGCATTCGCTTGCAGCTTCGCCCGACTCCCAAGCACTATTTTAGCTCTTTAATGGTCGAATTTCCAAAAAAAAAATCTTATTGGATTTAATAATACATTTTAATAATACATTAATTTATTTATGTATAGATACGTACTCATCACAAATAACACACTCTCCAAGTTGCATGTCTCTAGAACTAGCGGTTTGGGTTGTGCGTTGATATATCAACTCACAGCCCAAACCGCTGGTTAAATAGTAAACTATCTGACTGACTGATTGTTGTTATTATTATCAACAATATGTCAGTCAGTCAGTTTACTATTTTATATATTTAAGAAGAAATGACTGTACGTATATACTTAGCTGGACACAGTATACTATACGAGTAGTTTTACTCTGCAAAGGAGTGGTGAAACAAAAATGTCGCCGTCTAAAAGTAAATGTTTAAAGTAAATTTAATCCGGGACAGCTATTCCCTAGTAATTGTATGTTTAGTAAAGTCGGTCCTCAGTCGCGTTTGTGTCGCATCCCTAGTATCGTTTGGCGCGCTTTGCTTATGGCTGCCATATTGTTTAGTGTTTAAAACGTGCTAAACTGTGATTTATGTTATCGTGTATTAGTTTGTTGCGTTTCGTAAAGATTTGTTTTTGATAAATGTCTGGTAGACTAATGTACTTACATTAAGCTGTATTTTTGTCAGTTTTAATACAACTGTCAAAGTAAAAGACGAATAATTTCAATGCCAAAGTAAAGCTCATCTATTTATCTAGGTCAAAGAGTAAGTTGTTCATATTTCTTGTGACTTCACCTGCCTTTAAGGTTAATTAATTTAATTTTTAAATAAGCTGGGCATTGATTTTTATCAAGCCTGTCTGTTTATATATAATACATGTGTTACATAGCAAGTTAATTAAATAGTAAATAACATATAAATATTCACAATGAAAAGTTTAAATCAACTATCCAATTATCTATAAACACTGCACTATATTCGAATTCCTTACCTTTAAAGACATGACACGATATATGCCAATATACAACAATTAGCTATCTTCCGCCATTGTGAATGGACTAGAACATTCTAGAACATTGTATGCACGGGTTCGCTTAATTGCCATAAATCCTCCAATTACACGTACAACATGATGATAGCCCCAAGAGATGGCCTTTGTTGTTGAACATAATATCATGCAACTAGGTCATATTCTGGTCAACATTCATATTGAGTAAAAACAAGCCAAGTGCGTTTTGAACTCGTACGTATTATGAACTCGATTTCATATGTGTCTGTCTACAGGAAAATATTTTACGTACAAACATTTTGTATACCAAATGTTGGAAATATACGCCTGACATTTGATGATAGCAACGAGCGACGATACATTGTATTTTGTTTAGTTTTTAAGTAGGCTAATTAACCGACTTCAAAAAAGGAGAAGGTTCTTAATTCGTCTGTATGTTTTTTTTGTATGTTTGTTACGCGATATCTCCGTCAATTGTAAACGGATTTTGATGGTTCTTTTTTTGTTTGATAAGTCATGATTGATGTATTGGGTGGCCCCATATACATTTTGTTGCGAACGGTTCAGTGCTTCTCGAAAAATTCACCAAGAACAAAAAAAATTACGAAATATTCATAGACGATGTGTGCTTTTTCTTCAAGTTTCTATTTTCGTCACTAAAAAGTAATAAATAAAAAACTTTTTCTTTCTTCTTTCTTTAGTCGGTGGCAACACAAATTGAATGGCAGAAGAGAAGCCACCGACTTCCGAAATTTTAGTTATTTTTGGGTTTTTGAAGGCGGTTATTATTTTTTTGAAAAAAGTTTTTTCATTATAATAAGTAATGAGTGGTCATTCTCTCGTTAGCACTTTTGTCCTGAAGCTATTACACTCAGTGTAGAGTAATCTCGTATTACTGTTTTATTTTTAAACAAATCCTAGTCAGTCTCGTACACTAAATTCCTTATCAGTTCTGCAGTTTCCCAAAGAAAAACTTGAAGCATTAGCTTAAGCTATATTATCAGAAAACGCGACTTGTGGTCGCAAGCCAGCTGTATTAAACACAAAAGATTAATTAAACAACATAATATTAAGTCCTGACAATATGACGTCACATTGGTATTGTTTGTTTTTAAAATGATATTCTAAAAAAACACTAAAGTAGATAATATTTACCTCTAAATATAAAAATACAACGATAAAAATATTCTCTTCACAATATTTATATTTTTACAACATTATAAAGTACTTTTACCGCTTTTCGGGATTTAACGCGCACGTACCTTTTATTTATTTTTGGCTTGACGTTTCGGCAGGGTTACACCTGCCATGGTCACAAGCAGACTGTCCGGCGACACTACTCCGTCGATGAGGTAGATTGATCTTCATCTACCCTCGATGTTGATGAATGTCCACTATAAAGCCGCGTACACACTACACTCACTGAGTCCGGTTTTTTAGTCGACTTAAAATCGCGATGGTGAATTTTTGCAATCACTGGATTCCATGTGGCCGACAGTTTGAATCCTCCTTCCCGATTGAAATTTTTGTGTTTAAATAAATAAAAGGTACGTGCGCGTTAAATCCCGAAAAGCGGTAAAAGTATAAATATGCAACGCGAAAGTTTAAAGTATAATATAACATTATAAAGTCTCTTAAGCACAACCTCAAAAGCCGAACCGCTTAACAAACAAAAAAAATACGTAAGATTTTGGAAGTTTTAAGCCAGCCCGTATTGTTCAAAAGGAGGCTTTAGGTAAAAAAGAAGAATGGATGGCTCGTTAGTGGCTTGTCAGTTGTATCCTGTGCTTGGGGCTCGAATCCGGACTGACGATAATTTGTCGATAAAAAGGAAGTCGTTACAAACCTTGACGTACTGTAGGACCAAGCTTTTTTTCTTCCTCAAATAATTCAAACTTTGAGGAACTTGTTTACTAGCTAAATACTTTGTTGTGTTTTGAATGTAAACGTTGACAAATTAGTCGTGAATTATAGACCGTAATTTTTATTTAACTTTAAATAAACTGAAATATACTATGGAAAGAGAAAATTATAAGTAGATTAGGTAAGATGTTCCTTGGGATTCCTTCACAATGATTATTTATGATTGTGCGTAACAAAACAAAATTTACAAGATTTTCAATAATCACAGCTGGCGCTCTGGGGCTATTCGGACTCTGCAGAAGCGTCGATTGCTTTTTTAAGAATGCGAGAAAGATTCACATTCTTTGTGCGCCGGGTGCAGTTGGCCTCAATATTATTCAGCGATAAATTGCTTGTATCATATGTGAATGCTGCTGCAGAATTTTCAAAGCTAGGCTTGTTGCAGAGATTTGCATAGTAAGAAGTTTTAGAATGCTGAATGAATACATTGCTATAAGCATTTTGAGTCACAGTTGTTTCAAAAATTAATATTAATAAATAGTCTTTTAGAATAGTGTCTTGTTTTTAGGCAGCCTAATATGTTATTATTTTGTTCTATGGAAGACAACCTTTACGCAAAAACAAGCCTTATATAAAAACACAATAAAGATCATAATTCCACTGACCTGTTCATGCTTATGGTCCTTCTTCATGGAGCCGCCATGGCCACCTCCCGTGCTCTGTACCGTATTCATCTTGCTAGCACATTACACTACTGGATAAAACAACTAATTCAAAATGGACATTTCTCACTACTTCAGGCACTGTTTAAGTCATTTCGTTCACAGCACAACTTCATTTTTACATGATTTTAATCCGGCTCGAAGGACCATTACGTTTTGTTGCTGATTTTTTTTTTCCGTCACAGATTGTACTGAAAAGATAAGACGCGGAAAACCGTAAAAAAAATAATAACGCCTGCAATCGGATTAACAGTAATAAGGAAACAGAATCTGGTAATGAAAGAAATAATGTTAATAAGGTGTTGACCTACATATAACTTGCGGACCTTCTAATTTTTAGGCAACTTTTATTATAAATTAAAAAAAATAAGGCATTTGTAGGCAAGGATTTTTACTTTAATGTATTCAGATTGTGGTACCTACGAACAGTTTTTCCGACCCAATTCTGTGTCTCAATAGAAATATAAACGATACGAGGGGGGAGTGGGAGGCCGCCCCTCCCCGTGGAGGCCTCATCCGTAAGATTTGCATAAACCAATTTGCGGCCAGTCACGCGAGCTCATAATGCCGACAAACGCTTCCAATATGGCGGTAGTGCGACACTGTTGCATCATGCGCGGGGTTAGTTTCTGTAAGTGGTATTTTAATGAGATTCTTAAGTTTGCTACTTATGAGAATACGTGGATTTGTTGGGGAATGTTTTTTTTAAGTATTGTAGTGAGAATGTATGTATGATGTTTGCTAAAATTGTTAGTAGAATAAGATGGGCTGATGCAAGAAAGTGTATGGTAAATGAAAGTCGAATATTTTTTAAACCAAAATAATAGTTATTTACGGTGATAATGAGAGTAAAGTAAGACAATCAATCGACTGAAAGAGATTTAGCTCAAAGGACCAAAATTATTTATCATATCGCGAACTTTAGCATCATAACAGATTACGAAAAAACACAACAATATACCTAAAGCTTCCAAATAAAGTTGCAACAGTTATCCATAAAAATAAAAACGGTTTCAAGCAATCTATTTTCCCTGAATTCCGCCACCAGTCGTCGCTAACATAAATAGTTAAAATAAATTCGATCGAAATCGACAACCAGTCCGGTTCTTTATAAAGTAGTACAGTGAATGGGTGGCTTGCAACGTGAATGCACAACCAAGCAACAACGACGCGGCGTCGATGTGACTAAATAAAGCACTTTTATTATGCTCATCTGGCGCTACGATGTTGCTACGGCGTAGCAGCCGGCTACGTTTGCTACGCGTCGTAGCTGAATACTAATTTGCTACGTGTCAGATGATTATTTCTAAACTTTGGTGATTTGCTCAAAAAAATGGGTCTCAAGGTTGTGTTATAAAGTCGTGAAATACAAATTTGCATTAATAATAATAGCAGTTTATTATTCTTGTCCAGAATAAAGGAATTATCTTAACAGATAAAAAGCTTTAAAATGTTTTAATATTACATTTACTATTTCTAGGTTATTTCATTATCTTTTGAAAGCTACAATTTTACATATAAAAATCATTCATGCGGTAACATTGGTCTAATCCATGGTCGTGATACTTTGTTATGAATACCTGTGCATGAAAAGCCGCAAAAATTTTGGGGTATTTTAAATACAAAAGTCATTCTATATTCTACCCACTCGATATTACTCACCCAAATAATGTGCAATAACGATATCAGCTTAAGTTATTCCGGATCAAATTATGGTGTAATAAAAACCACACCACCACAATTTTTGATCTATTGAATGTCCATTATGGCGAAAATGATATTCTTTATGTACATAAAGTGACAGATGAGTCCCCATACATCAGTAACAGCGGTCACTGACAATACAAACACGTCTATATGACACATTGATTGATCTTCATTTAATCTGTATATTCATAAGACTACAATGTCATCATCATCTCCTTAGCTTTTGTTCAATTATGTTGTGGACGGTTTTCAGACTAATCGAACCAAGTAAACAGTGTTACGTGAACCAACTGCTTATCAGGCCTTCACAACCCAGTTACTAGCTGGTAATGCCCCTTAGTTAGACTGGACAGACTTTCTGGCTTCTGACTACCCGTAGTGACTGTTAAAGTTCTGTGAATGACAACCCTGACTAATGGCTTTACGTGCTTTCCGAGACACGGCATGCCAGTGATGTCTTTTTATAAACTTAGGCAATACATTTAGGGCCTGTGTCACAACCTCGAGATAGTCGTTATCCACAAGATAAATTCAAAATGGAACAGATTTTCTATATCTGCCAGATATTTTAATCAGAACTTATCAAAAACATGTAAAGCAGTGGCTTAAATTTAACAAGTCACTATGGTACTTGTCCGGTTTCTTATTTTTTCTTTTCCTTTTTAATCCCTTAAAAAAACGGACAAATAATTATACAAAGGCAAACATGCCTTCAACATTTTCTACCAGTCTACCTTAGACCTATTGGATCAACACTACACATACCAAGTCACAAACATAGATGGATCTAAACTTAACCTGCATACTCATAACACCCTAATAAATATCAAAACACTGTCGCCCCATCCACAAGACCGTGTGTCCCGAATTGAACGACATCATAACTTCATTGACACTCCATCATAATCGCTTCCTAAGAGCCTCGTATTAAGAGCCTTGTATTAAGAGGCCCTTCGAAGATAAATAAGGCTCATCCCAAGCATAGTATAAAGAGAAAGAAGTAGGTTATCTTCATACAAACGTACCCCGCGCGACTTGTATGTGTGCGCCATAGTATCTATGCGTCGACGCACGCACACTTTAACAAAATCTCCAAAACTAAAGTTTAGTTATGCCGATTTCTCAATATTGTAGGTATTGTAACTAAGTACTTACCTACTTACAGTTAGAAAATCGTAATTGTGTCGTGTGTAAAAGTAACAACCTTAAGACAGTAGGCAATTATGTCGCGGATTGGGCCGGAGATAGCCTACTTCCCCTTCTTTATACTATGCCGCAAGTAATAGAGCCCCTGAATATCCCATTATCTTGCGAGATGAACGTAGTCAATACGGTTGATCGGCGTTTGTTTATGTTTCGTGTTTGTTTCTTATCTTTTAAATTATTTTGTTTTGTTTTGAGTGGAGGGGTTAAGGAGTTTGGTTTGCTTGTGTGGTGGAAGAGTTTTCTTTGAGAAACAAAGTGCAGTTTAATTAAATTGGTGTTGTCTGTTTGATAACACTTTTTAGATATACACTATTTGTTTTTTTTTGACAAGCCTGTTGGTCTAGTGGTAAGTGACCCTGACTGCTAAGCCAGAGACCGTGGGTTCGATTCCCACCCAGGACAGACTTTGTGTGATGAGCATGATTGTTTGTTCTGTGTCTGGGTGTTACTTATCTATAATATGTATGTATTTATAAATTTTATAAGTATGTGTATCAGTTGTCTGATTACCATAACACAAGCTCTGCTTAGCTTGGGATCAGATGGCCGTGTGTGAATTGTCCCAAGATATTTACTTATTTATTTATTTATATTCAAGTTTGTTAATCAGTACTACAAAATGAAAAGTTAATGTATCTTTAAAAAAATTGCACAGGTAATACAATGGTTTTAATTTCGTAATAGTTTAAGTTTATATTTATATGTACGATCAGTATAATATTCTTTCACTTGATTTAAGGTTCAGTTAAAAACCAGCGTCAGGAAACGGACAACGTAGTTGTCTGGCATTTAGTTTTCTATATTTTGATTGCATTTATTGTTTAAAATGTTTAAAATGTGGTTTTGTTTGCATTTATTGTTTAAAATGTGGTGTTCTGCACTGTGTGTAATTGTGTTAGATAAAATATTTTTCTTTTATTTATTTCTTTTATTGATCCGAATACCTATAAACATGTGATTTAAGAAGTGAAACTTAGTTTTTTTCCTTGAATCTGTTTTGGGCACTGGCATGTCTGTTCGTAGTCAGAACTTCTCAATCTTTTGCGCCCTTTGAAGATATCTGCCAGATTTAATGTATTCTTCAAAAAATCTCTTAATGCCTACCTCTAAAGACGTAACATTACCAGCTCTTTATCTAGTCACTACAAGAACTTCAGTTTACAAACTACAATACCTAAGATACTTTAAGAATACTAACGCGACAAGAGCCGATCAGGACCCGAAACTACCCGAAACTTTCCGAATCTGACATTCTTGAACGAGACTTTATTTGGAAAATTACCCAGAGTTTATCGATCTAAGTAATAATATCGAATAAAGTTTTTGATGTAGTTTGTTCGAAGTTAGGGCAGTTTTAAGTTTTTCAGTAGTTAACAGAGATATAGGTGAAATAATGTTAAAAGTAGATAAAAAAGTTAAACACTTGAGATTTTTATCGCAAAACTAGATATTGCTGTATTTCTGCTATTAATTACTTCTTTGGTTATTTCTTAGCTTCCGTAACTTCGCTTTATACAGCTTATCTATAAGCTACTAGCTTCTGCCCGCGACTTCGTCCGCGTGGATTTTTCCTGAATTTTCTTTGCTATAATGGACGGAGCTCACGGAGCCCGAGACCTTTCCAACGAATGCAAAACCGTGGAAATCGGTTCGTGCGTTCTGGAGTTATAGCGTCAGGAAGGAAAACCCGACTTATTTTTATATAGTAGACTAGCTTCTGCCCGCGACCTCCTCCGCGTGGATTTTTCCTGAATTTTCTTTGCTATAAACATCACGGAGCCCGAGAACTTTTCAACGAATGCAAAACCGTGGAAATCGGTTCGTGCGTTCTGGAGTTATAGCGTCAGGAAGGAAAACCCGACTTATTTTTATATAGTAGATATAACGCAAAACTATTGAATAACCCTTTTTTCGGCAGTCGGGGAAATAGTACAAGCAATTTGGGAGAGGGTGTATACTTTGTGATGATTACCAGGGTACCCACTAAGAAACCGGGGTTGCGGAATAGTTCTAATAGTTACCGTGGCCCCGGAACATAAAGGGCAACCGAAGGAACACGAGTGGTTTTTAGTCAGTACAAGTCTGATACGCCCTCCCGCCCCGTCTAGGGCGGGAAAAGTCACTTGATAATTACCCACTCACCAAAAAAAATCCAGAAAGAAAGAATTTTTGAAAATTTGGCCCCTAAAGTAGTAAAATAGGGGATAGAAGTTCGACATGCACTCGGGTGAAGCCGCGAGCGAAAGCTAGTTTACAGATAAAATGTTAGCATCATTACACAAGTTGGCTGTGACCCAACACATAAATAATTCGTGAAATGCAACCTCTTGCTTATGTCGACTTCAGTCAGTTTCGGAGTATAAAACTTTAAACGCATTTAAAAAGGTACATTTTAAACAGAGCCTAGAGGATTTATCGCTAAGTACTAACTGGGAGGCTGTGCGCAGATCTGTGAGAGAAAGAAACGGGGATAGGACGTGGTGTAAAGTACAGGCGAACGATGCTTTAAAAAAAAAATTTAGAAAAAGAACACTATGATTTTGTTTGGGAAAAGAAAAGTTAAACATTGCAAGTTTAAAAAATACTTTTGAATTTAGGTTTTGTGACTATCAGTTTAAGTATATATTTTAGTAGATGCGGAATAAATGGTTGCAATAAAAAACTATTAACTTCCTTCAAAGTCTAACCTTCACCTGTACAAAAAAAAAAACTTTACGGTGACGTCAAAAGCCCCTACTCCAGAACTTTGGTGCTCATTATCTTTGTATTTTTTTATTATTTTGATGAAGCAAAAAAAAACGTTTCCTGTATTTTTGGCTAGATCGGCCAAAAATACGGGAAACGTTTTTTACGGACTAAACAGAATGCAATTTTTTTTATGTTGTCGTCATCCCTATTTAAGTACAGAGTTTGTTGACTCTACTCTCTAGAAACTGAAACAAATAATCTAATAATAAGCATTCAAAGCCTCAGAACATAATAATACCATATATTTACAAGATACTATAAGTACTTACACGTTATTAGTCTATTCAGTCCTGCATGCTTGGTTTTCACATGAAAAAATACGATGACTCAGCAAGTTTCACTATTAAAACTTATTTTAATAAATATCCCACTTGCATAACAAACAATTTCATTTCATTCCTGACCACCGCTTATGCCTTATCAGTCATTGAAAACTCTTGAAACTTTAATACGCAGCTAAACAATGGCCCAGCCAGCAATATCGCGGTATTACCTGCTATGATGACGTCACAATGGTTTATTGCTGACAGCAATCGTTGCTGACGTATAGACAGCCTGATATTGTGCTGCTAGATAATTGAGTACTATAAAGGTTAGGTTAGATAGTTTTGACAGGTTGAAACTTAGTAGCTTTTCGGTTTTATGTGACTGCAATTTTACCTAATATGAGTGGAAATAGGCCACCTTGATCGGATGCTGGTCTATGCTGATCCAACTCTAAAGAAACGTTTTATATAAGGTACAGTTTCGAAACTGCATAATTTTTTAGGAGGTTGTTATAAAACTTGCAAATAATCATATAAAAATACAATACCTGGTCAGAAATGAATAATACTTTTTTGAATCTTACCTGGATCTATAAAACTATCGTTTGCGTTTGTTAGAGTGTAAAGAATTGGGACAATCCCACCACACTATTCCCAACCACTGCAACTCCTGAAAGCCAGAATCAACAGTGGAGTCCGCCAGAAAAGCGCCGAGCAATGAAGCTTGACGAGTCCCGGAGAAACGATTCAACTGTCTTGGATCCCGCAACGAAATTAATCAGAAAAGAACAACGGAGGAGTAAGAAAAGTATATTTTTTCCACTTCCCTCCATAACAAGCAGGAGACAGAACAGAACTAGGCCGATAGGCACAAAGGGGGCAATTACAACTGGGAGAAGCCCAGATTGCCTAGCACCACGGAATATGATCTGTTAAAAATTAATGGGTCCTAAATTGTGAGCTGTTACGAGTGATTCCAATAGTAGGTATGGCAAAAACGCTTGAACGCACGGAAATTGGTTCTGGTTTCCACAAGGTCCGTATAATAAACAACACCGGATGTAACCTGTAAACTATCCAACATAACATTGCGCTCATTCTGCCAAAGAATACACTCCCATAGGATGTGATGTGCAGATTGTTCGAATTCACAGTTCGATGTGGAACATTGACACAATGGCGAAGCAACAAGTTTGAAAGAATATAGTTTACTTTTAAAATTGCCATGACCTGTGAGAAATTGAGCAACGCAGTGATCAACCTCCAACCATGTCTTAGCCAACCGCTCACGAACGGATGGAAAGAACAGATGGAGGTGACGGCCCTTCATGGAATTATCCCACCTACTTTGCCATTCGGATAAGAGTTCCTCCCAGACTTCAGTCTGCGGTTTAAATAATCTAGAAATTTTATTAAAGTCGCGTTGTGGTATAAAGTTAGTGTCCATGGTTTCCCGCGCGGAATAGTACATTGAAGCACGACGCTGTACCTCAAGATCGACTGGAAGTACACCTGCGAGTACCGGTAGGGCCTCAGTACTGACCGTTCTATACGCTTTGCATAAAAATATCAAAGCTAAACGTTGACTTTGAAGTAGTTTACGTCGTACCGCCCCTATTGTGGCCCTATCGGCCCAAACAGGTGCACCGTAGCACATACAACCTAAGTAGGTAGCCCCATATATAGTTTTTAAAGTTAAAAATGATAAACCCCAAGTTGCTTTGGATATTCTCGTTAGGGCATAAAAGTTCCTTTTAGCTTTTTAACCTACTGTTTTTATATGATCGACAAATGAAAAATTTCTTTCTAAGACCATGCCATGGTAGCATACTGCTTGTTGTTTTTTGACGGGAACGTTATTAAATTTAATACTAGGCCATGATTTAAGATTCCCTTTTAGTATAAGTTGATATGTTTTTTGCGGTGCGAAGGTAAGACGATTACGATCACCCCACTGTGATATTAAACGTAGGCATGTGTCAGCCAAGTTCTCAAGTCCTGCTCGAGTACTTGACTGAATGAGCAGTAGGCCGTCGTCCGCGTAACCGGTTAGGGAACAGCCGCTTGGAAGCGGAATCGCGAGAAAATCATCAAAACCTAGATTCCATAGATAAGGACCGATAACAGAACCCTGAGGACATCCCATAGTTAGCGTTTTAGTCATAGAAAAATGTCCAAGCTTAAGTATCGCGGAACCGTTAAGAAAGTACGAGTAAATGAGATTATAGATGTTTTTGTAGCAACCGCGGGTTTTTAATTTTAGTAAAAGCATGGGCCACCATGCGTTATCAAATGCTCCAGAAATGTCAAGAAAGATCCCAATTACGTATTTGTGTACGGATAGATTAACAGTTCTTCTGACGGAAAGTGCCGCGTCGACTGTAGATTTACCTAAGGTGAAACCGTATTGATTAGTATGAAATTTTGGTCCGTCCGGTAATAAGCGCGGAACGATGAGGCGCTCCAGAAGTTTTCCCAAAGATGGTAGAAGCGTAATGGGCCTATACGACTTCGGGTCGTCCGGAGGCTTGTCGCCACTCTTTGGAATTATTCGAATAAATCCGCGTCGCCATTTGCGAGGAAAGACGCCTTCGACAATGCATCGGTTATATACAGTTAAAATCGCGTCACCCGCTGTTTTACATGCTTCTTTAATCATTCTATTAGATATTTTATCTTCACCTGAAGATTTGTTAACCGGTAGCTTTTTAACAACATTTATGAATTCGTCAGTGGTTGGTACGTCTGACGTTGGTGATTCTGGCGGCACAGCTGCCCACGCTCTGATCTGTTGGTGGTAGTCGCTGTCATTTACCGGTGAATCATCAGGGATAAGAGTATTAATAAGTACTTCAGTTGTTTCTTCTATGCCAGTGGTATGCTTATTATTGATTTTAATGTTTTGAACGTACGCAAGGTCGACCGATCTGTTGGCTTTAAATTCGTGATATAAAGGAGACCATGGACCCTCCTTGTCTAGTTTATCCACAATTTTCCGCAGTAAATTGCCCTTCGATTTTTCAACCGATGCTTTGTAACGTGACTTGGCAACTCTAAAAGCATTTAACGCGAAAGTAAGTGGATCTCCGGTAACCTTACGTTTTTTAAGTTTATTTAACTGTCTACGCGCTTTACGATAACTTTTGCGCTGTTCAACTAAATAATCATTCCACCAATCACATCTACGAATATTGGTCATAGATCCGCGACCAATGGCGATGTCAGCACAGTAGGTAAAAGTTTCAGACATAATATCAGCACTTTCTTCAGCTGACAGCCCGTCTCGAGTGAATTCCTTGGCGTGACACGCAAAAAGCGAGCTGAAAAATTCCCAGTTCGCGCCTTTACATTTATATCTAAAATTACCAGAGATATGGGACGGACCTTGTGTAAACACAGGAACAAATTCGTACACGATCAGGCGATGATCACTACAAGACGCGTCCGGCAGGACACGCCACCTATCCAAGCGTACGTCGGCACTAGAAAGTGTGACGTCAATACAAGATTCGCCCATTTGGCTGCAAAAAGTAGGTGGTGCATCTGGGGTATTATGAATCGATAGGTTCATCTCAGCAATGAAATCCTCAACAGCGCAGCGTCGTTCGGTATCAGTGGCCCGAACCTTGCCATACCATAGGGACGATGACGCGTTAACATCCGCGCCAACGATAACTTTGCAGCCCGCGAGCGACCGCAAGACGTGACGGAGGTTGTGTATATGAGGAGCGACAGGGTCAGAATATTGAAAGTAGCAGCTCACAACGTAGACTTTAAAAGAAGCCGATGAAACTTCAGCAACCGCACAGTGAGGCGTCATGAGATTACGCAAAGATGTTACTGTAAAGTTATGAGAACGCGCAACATAAATTCCGGCTCGTGCTTTGCAGTCCAGCTGTACTACCTTGTGACGTAAGCGCGAGTTTTTGATATTGCTCTTGAACAAGTACAAGGTCTAAATTGTGATCTAAAATTAATTTATCTAACTCAGATGTCGCCACCCTATCGTTGTGAAGATTTAATTGTCCTATGTTTAAACTATCCATCCTAATTAATAGTTAGTGTTGAGTATAAGTTGCTCGAGTTTAAGTTTGTATGTTGCACATTGTTCAGACCCGCAACGATGGTCAAACGATTTTTTAAAACGTTTACACGCCGCACAAGTCGGTGTAAAATTTAATTCATCCTTATGCGGGCAATCCTTGGTTTCGTGGGCTTCGGAACAATTAGCGCAGGTGGGTGATTTGCTAACGCAATGTTTTTTAACGTGACCGAATTGTTGACAGTACGCGCAACGAACTACCTCAATATCATCAATAAAACGGCAAGTGGCCCAATCAATAAATAATTTTTCCTTAGTAGACACAAGATGTTTACGAACCGCAGATTCTATTTCAATACCTATCCATTTCCGGCCGTTTTCAGTAGAACGCCTACGAATTATTTTGGTCGATTTTAGAGTTAATTTTATTTTAGAGTGTGTGACCGCGCGGTCATAGGACTGGTCACCTTTAAGAACGGTAGTTTCACACTTCCAATATGCGTTAAAAGAATCTAAGAAAACTACCCATATTATTATTGATTCGAGTCGAGAATCACCAACATAAATGCCTCCTAAAGGGTTTCACCAGACAAAAAAATGCACTTTTTATTATAGTGACTGCCTGTCAAACCTCCACAACATGGTTACTGTTTTACACGATATACATTTCTAGGACTTTGTCAGACGTCCAGGCTTCTAACTACTCAATCGATTGTCATATCGAATGACAGCCAACGGCTTAATTTTTTTTAAGGCCCGGGAGAGTTGCATTACCAATCTGCTATTACTAAGTAGCCAACCAGTAATTTCAGATATCAAACACCTCTTACAAACAAGCATTAAAAATTTTACCTCATTATAAAATTAATTCAAAATTAAATCCTTCAATCCTTAGGTAGAAAATAAAATAAAGCTCCATGGACATTAAAACGAACGTAAAATATTTTATTCATGAGTGTTCTTAGCGCTATGTCCCTAACCTCTCAGTAAATAAAAGGAATCTTTTAAAAATCCAATATTGAGAGACAAATATGATGAAACAGGACCGACCCACTTTATATTCGTAGAAGAATCCCAAAGGATGCCATGAGATATTATTTCCCTGAAGCACGTTCGCAGGGTAACGGGGTAAGAAAGGGTAAAGGGTAACGATAAGGTTTAGAGCGGCGAGTGTGCACCATAGAGCGATTGACTTGTAGAGAGGTCATTGTGATGTTATTTTATTTGCAATGAAGCTGTCAAAAGTTTTAATAAACAATAAAGACTTCACTATTGAAAATAAAGATTAAATTACAAATAAATTATTTTCGCCAAAAAAATATTGAAGTCGCCAAAAAAGTATCTGGTGGTAATCATAGCCTACCAGAAAATACTAAAACTAAAAGCAAACAATTTGTACAGTAGTTTTTATGACATAAAAGCGCACTCATTAAACTCCTAACGGGGTAAAATAGAAGATAAAAGTTTGTTTAAAATGGACGGGAGAAGCTGCACGAGAAAAGCTAGTTAAGTTTATAAATGAAATAAAATGTTGGACACTTTTATTTAAAAACATTAGCCCTATTTTACTAAGCTGTAGCAAGCAGTTAATTCATAGATTAAAAAAATGTATTAACCCAAAAAATATACCAATTAAGGCATAATAGTTGGTAGGAGCTGTCGCTTGCAGCTAAAATTTTTAAATTATTTGAATGCTAATTTTGTATATCTCAGTTTTCACGCGCCATGACACTTAATCCCTTTATCTATTCTATCACATTTCGTACTCTGTGCTAAAAAAATATGGGATGCTTTTTGTCACCTTTTAGATTGAACCGGGATTCTTTTGGATTGTGGAATGAATATTATGACCTGCTTACACTGAATTTAATATTTGGTTGTCTGTTACTTAAGAGTATGGTTTTGGGAGGTTCTGGATTCTGTTAAGTGGATTGTTTTGTTATTGTGCTGTGGTTTTTGATTTAGCTATAACATTTTGTTAGTAAATAGTTGTTTTGTCTTCAATGACTTCGTAGTTCACATCACTTTACTTAACTTTTCAACGACCAAGCGATAGCCGGCTGTCGTGCTGCTTTTTTTGATTGGAGGGAATATAGTACCGAAAAATTAAAAAATACATTAAAAAGCCTTCTGTGTGAGAAAGTCTATTACAGCACTGACGAATTCCTAATTGACAAATTAATTTGACTTGTATAATGTAAATGACATCCTAACTTTTATTAATACTTGATTTGACATTTGATTATTTTATTTCGTAGTATTTATTATGATGAGCTTATGACATTATAATTATTGTACCGATTAATTTTATGCTCTAAATAGGATTGTTAAAAATGTGTGTAATGGACTCTAAATTCAATTATAATGCCGTCTAGCGTCCGGTATCTCATATTTGTACGCCGTTCAGGCAAAACATGACTGTCGGATAAATTTAATATAACATCTTGCATGCGATATGTGTGTAAACTCATGTTTTGGACAAAATAAAATTATCTTTATCTTTATCTTTTGTCTTTCTATTGCGACTCGAATTACGTGTGTTCGAAGATTTAAAGAAAGACCTCTAGCTATCTATTTGGGAAACATGTTGACTGTAATATAGTTACACATTTTAAACTATCTAATTTTTATAATTAAGTTTATAATTAGTTAGCTAGCGGTTGGTTGCTGTGCTATTTCTCGTGGTTACAATTTCCGCTGGACTAAGATTTTAATGACCTATGGTTATTTGTTGCGAGTCTGATTAAGTGTTATATGATATAGATTTTTTAAGTTTGTAAACTCGCTCGAAAACTGGACAAATTCTTAGTTAAGCACGTTTAATAACAAAAATAAATATAATATAATAGCGTTACTAAGAATAGATATTAAGAGATTCGAAAGAAGAAATTGTAAAGCAATATAAAGACACTCTACTTAGCTGTTTTTACGGAAACATCAAACATACAATTATTTTTCCCACTACATAACAGAACACGAGTTAAAACTATACATAATTCATTTCAGACAGAATATATATGAAGTTGTTGAGAAGGCAATCTCTTTGCACTTACATCAAGGAGGAACTATTACTCGCCGCCAAAACCCCTGAGGGACATATACAGGTATACTGACATATAACATGTACGAGTGTCCAAGAGACATTTTTATTACCTATAAGATTTTCTTGTAAAATAAACTAGCTTTTGCCCGCGGCTTCGCTCGCGTTAGAAAGAGACAAAAAGTAGCCTATGTTACTCTCCATCCCTTCAACTATCTCCACTTAAAAAATCACGTCAGTTCGTCGCTCCGTTTTGCCGTGAAAGAAAGACAAACATACATACAGACAGACAGACAGACAGACAGACACACTTTCCCATTTATAATATTAGTATGGATTTAGACACCACTAAAAAAAATCAGTTACAGAGCAAAACTCATAGTAGTCGTTTGAAATATGTATGTGTTGTCTAACTGCTAAAAATAATTTTACATGCCGTGCAATTTAATTTTCACCAGAATGGCTGATGTCGTTGCTCAATGCCAATAGGTGCCCAAAGTTGCGAAATGCTTAAAATAGTTACCGTGACCCTGGAACATAGAGGGCAATCGAAGAAACATGAGTGGGTTTTAGTCAGTAAGAGTCTGACACGCCCTCCCGCCGCACCCAGGACGGGAGCAGTCATTGAATGATTTCCCACTCACCAAAAAAAAACCATTGGAAATAATTTTACGTCTTTTTTAACCGACTTCAAAAAAGGAGGAGGTTCTCAATTCGTCTGTATGTTCTTTTTTTTTTTTTTTTTTTTTTGTATGTTTGTTACGCGATATCTCCGTCAATTGCAAACGGATTTTGATGGTTCTTTTTTTGTTTGATAAGTCATGATTCAGGGGTGGTCCCATATAAATTTTGTGGCGATCGGTTTGGTAGTTCTCGAAAAATTCACCAAGAACAAAAAAAATTGACGAAATATTCATAGACGATGTGTGTTTTTTCTTCAAGTTTCTATATCTACATTGGGAGTCGACACTAAAAAGTAATAAATAAAAACTTTTTTTCAAAAAAATAATAACCGCCTTCAAAAACTAAAAACCCAAAAATAACTAAAATTTCGGAAGTCGGTGGCTTCTGTTCTGCCAGTCAATTTGTGTTGCCACCGACTTCCGAAATTTTAGTTATTTTTGGGTTTTTAGTTTTTGAAGGCGGTTATTATTTTTTTGAAAAAAAGTTTTTATTTATGAACCAGAATGCCTGATGTCGTTTGGTGCCCAAAAAACAAGTGCTCAAACGAGAACACTCCATTTTACAACAAGCAACTAGTTTCAACTTTTTGACTAACCAACTAACAACTGCAACTTTTCATAGTTGGATAAAACCTTCATCTCCTGCTCATCTGAGCGTTTTCCTCGTCGTTAATGAACAAAAGCCTGTATAAATAACTTTTCATTCATTATCTTTAGCCGTTCCTCGGTAGTTACGGATAAGCCATTGTTCCAGTAATTAAGTTTGGCCTGTATGTAGTTAAACCACGGAGGATTTACTGGGAAAATAAACGTTCATCTTTTGTTTTTTAATTGGTAATAAAATTAAATTCCTGTATGTGTGGGTTAAAGTTCACATAATAGGGATGACAACTACATTAAAAAAATCAGTATTCTGTGTAGTCCGTCTATTAGACTGTTCAAAAATACAGGACACATATTTAATACGTGATAAAATTGTTAAAAAAATACAAAGGTAAAGGGCATCAAAGTTCCGAAGTTGGGACTTGTGACGTCATTGATCAGTAGAGAAAGTATATTCTCGTGACGTCACGAGAAACAGACGTCGTCGTCGTCATTTTCGTTTCCAAGAAAAAACTATGTGTCAACATTTTTTTGTTAATCGAGGTAACGCAATAAATAGTTTTTTTTTTATAAAGTCTATCCAATTGCGTTAAGTTAGAAATTATTCTATAAATTTCAGCTTTATTGTGTCTAAAATCTCTGCAATTTCTCACAATTATGACATCTTTTTGACATTAAATGTCTCAGAAATCAAATTGCGTGCAGCCTTACTTTATTGTCATTAAACACATGAATCAACCGTGATGTTGTAAACAAATTACCTTTTACACTTTTCACGGTCTATTTTACCAAATTATTATATCGATTATAAGTTGTTTCCGAAGAATGAAATTGCCATCTTCACAACAATCTGTCAACTTCAAAACACTGTTAAAAATATAATTATGTTTAAGGTTAAGATTTATACTAGGTATAATGGTTTGATGAAATGTCCTCTTAAAACCATGTCTAAAAAAATAATTTAATAAACTATCAACATTTATGAAATGGTAAACTGACTGACTGATTGTCTGATTGTTGATATATCTACGCACAGCCCAAACCACTGGTCCTAGAGACATGAAACTTAGAGGGTGAATTCCTTGTGAAAAGTAAGTATCAACTAAGAAGAGATTTTTGAAAATTCGACCCCTTAAGGGCTAAAATAGGGGATGAAAATACAACATCCACGCGGACGATAACTAGTACAAAAATAAAATTACTATCTTCTAGGAGTACAGAATAAACTAAGTCTTGAAACAAAAGGGGTTTGTATTACAAAGGACATTGGACACTTTTGTTACGCCATAGTTAGCTCCCGCGGGATCTCGCGTGAAATATTACAATGATCCGCGATCGGGCGGGATAATGAAGCAAGCATTCATGTATTTTGTTACTTAGTTTGAGTTATTGTTTTCTTTAGTTTGTTGAACTAAAAATGGTCTATCTCTTTTTAGTTTTTATTACAATTTTCCCCACTTTTTATTAATTCCCCATACATAACCTGACTAAAGACTGGTAGAAAATGCCTAAGGCATTAAGTCCGCCTCTGAACGGTATTGGTACATAAAGTTTAAATAAATAAATAAATAACCGTTTACCGTGCAGGGCTAAAAAGGTCAAAAGGTCAAGGTTGAGATCTGCTTAATAGGTCTATTATAGCATTCAAATCATAAAATGTCACAAGTTGATAAACTAAAAGATCCCAAAATAGACAGGAAAATTTTATCTTTTCCATTGGAATTCATATTCATTATGCGTTATGTTCTGTTTTTAATTACTTCTCCACTCCCGTGGGCCATAGCGTTATGTTATTTAGCCTATTTGTTTTTCTGATGTATAGGCTATATTACTGTAATGTTTCATCTAAATCCGTACACTAGTTTTTGCGTGAGTGATAAACACACTCACATACAAACTTTCACATTAACAAAATAAATTGGTAGGATGAACATCCACAGTTTTAGTACCGGTTTTTAGTCCTGCAAAGTGCATCAGATCTGTCGGCCACAGAAATACTTGAATTAGTTGAATTAAAAAAGAGAGTTT
Organism: Athetis lepigone; assembly: GCA_033675125.1. Taxonomy (NCBI): domain Eukaryota; kingdom Metazoa; phylum Arthropoda; class Insecta; order Lepidoptera; family Noctuidae; genus Athetis; species Athetis lepigone. The sequence continues at coordinate 13,536,886 of CM066221.1, forward strand.
TTACGCCTCTATATCACAAATAAACTACATGTTTCTAACGCCAGTGTATAAACATTGAGTTTATGTAAAGGAGACTGTATTATTACTTCTTTGAGAGTTTTTAGATTTTATTTTTGAACGTAAACATTTTCGTCTTTGCATTCGAAAAAAGTGATAACTTTAAATTTTAGGTACCTACCCTTTATTTGCAGTTGTTCTTTTAAGTATGCGTAAGTTCTTCCTACCTGAGACACAGGTTTTAGCCTAGTTCAGGCAAATGTGTAATTGCGTGGTTTAAGAAATGTATAGTAACTACTTTTATTGTAATGTGACCTACATCCTAAACAAACGTTTTTATTTATTTATTTGTGATTTTGACTGTGCATTATTCGCTGCATTCACCAGTTTTACAATAATCCTGTCAATACTTCGAAAGGTTTGTATCAAATATCACCGTAATGGGAGCACACGTCGAGCTGACCCTGTTATAATACCGCTTCAAAGTTGCCCACATACTAGTTCGGTGCCCCACTTCACTCGTTTGTATCGTGAATGAAGTTGTACGCTTCTGACTTACTGCTGTGTAGAGGCTTCGGCTGCCCGCTTTTAGATAATCGCTGACCGATTTATTTTAGGAAAAAGATAGAACGTGCTTATGGTAAGCAGACCATACGTTCCAAAAAAATCAGTCCTACGAAACTATAATACTATTGGAACCATCCTATAATTAGTTCAAAAATAAGTCTGACGTAGCCGGAGGGCTTTCAGTAGACTTTGGACCATGGTCTAAGTCAGCGGTTGGCAACCTTCTGGCTAGCAAGACACGTAAATTAGATGTAGGCGGGTTGCACAAAGTATGCTGCGTATTATAAGTAATATTAAAATTTTATATAACTTTGTATTTAAATTTTATTAATTCGCGTACATGAACGCCATAAACCAATTCAATAGAATTCAGAGAAAAATAAAGACAAACCTAAGCTTTGTAGTTTAATTTTTAAAACAAGGACCACAAGTTGCCTTTCCTTGGCGTAAGTAGATGAAGGTAAGGAAGAAATAATTCAGGAATAAAGCTAGTCAGAATGCCTTGAATAAATCAAGGCCTATCTCTTACTACCAGGAGACCAGGGTTTAAAGAATGTAGTACTGTGCCCAGTCCTAAATGTTAAATTGTAGCGGATTCGGCATTTTTAAGCTAACTTGTTAGCTTGCTTAGTGTATACTTTTTAACTATCCATGGGAAAAGAGGGGTGATTTGAGTTTGACCTCTATGTGGCACTTGTCTGTCGAATCGAAAGACTAAAAACGATTTGTGGAACTTTATTTCATAATTTTTGACCCAAAACCACAATCCTACCATCTTGTGTGTGTGTTTTACAAATCTTTTTTCTTGACCAAAATCAAATAAGTTGGAAAAAAATACCCATATTGGGTTCTACAGTTGCAACATAAATAAAGAATAACAAATATCACAGCTGGCACTGAGTATCGATTCTATTTACGGGTCGTTAATCCTTAATCAAACTAGCACTTGACCGATTTCTTAAAAAAGTATCAGTATCTAGAAACCTAATAAGTATTACAGAAATCGGTATCAAAGCACTATCTCAATAATCCGCTATCCGCGTCAGCGTCGATCGAAAAGATTTATTTTTTATTGAGATTCCGATCGTGATGAACGACACAAAATTATTGCGACGTTCTCGCTCAGATCCGCGTCATACATAACATTGGTCCTATGGTACTATCAACTGCACACATATGTACTAAAAACCAAAGTCACAGTTCCTTCATGTATAAGGCATAAGATCGGTTTTTGTACCGTGTGTTTGCTGTTGACTGTACAAATTGAGAGAAAGCTGATTGGATTTGTTGCTCGGTACGTTTTTCTTACAGGTGGTGTATTTATAGGAGCCCAATCATGGATTGTGTTTGTTTATTTGGGTTGGCTTGTGAAGATTGTCTAGATTCTAGAACTTTTTTGTGTTGATGTTACTGTGTTTTTGATGAGGAAATCATACTTTCTAGTTAAGTGTTTACATTGTACACTCGGTATTTAAGCGTGTATTATTAGATTTAAAAGTGCATCAATTTTAGATAGACCAATAATTAAAAAAATACTAAATAAAATATTTATTAGTAATTAGTTTCGTCATTGTAATTATAGTGGTAAAACGACGTTTTCTGTCACGAAAAATAATATTATCTATACTAACGTAATTAGGCTAAGGATTTTTCGTTTTGTTTTGTTTATGATAAATTTTGGTTTAATAATGTTTTTTTTTGGCAATTGGGAAATCATCAAATAAATTCTCCCATCCTAAGCGGGGCTGGTCGTGTCAGACTTTACTGACTAAAACCCACTCATGTTCCTTCGGTTGCCCTTTATATTCCGGGGACACGTAACTATTATAACTATTACACACAACCCCGGCAAGGTTAAATAACATCCAATTTTGACTTACAAGACAGAGTACTAACCTAACCATAGACAATCTACTAATATAAATAATCAACATCTCTCTCAAAAGAAAAAAAAGTTTGTACACAAGTGAAATATAGTTCCATAATTCCACAACACATTTTCAATTAACTCACTCGTGAGTTAACAAATAATATTAAGCGACACGACCGCACTATTTTTGTGGCAGTCGTAATTAGTGCCCCTTGAGTATGAGACGTTTAATTAATTACATACAGTATGTTTGGTTTCGGGTTAGTTTGCCCGTAATGTAATAACTTCGTTCCCATTTATTAAAAGCACTGATTAAAATATTTTGGTCCTTAGAGACGGGTTTATTGATCTGGGAGATTGAATTACACTATTTAGGGTAATTTTGGTGTAATGTAATAAGGCTAATAGCTTGGTTGTTTGTTTAAACGTGCAAATTTCTTAGATTGTAAATATTCTTTTTGTATACTATGTTTAACTTTCTGTGATGAGCGTGATACGTTTTGTTCGGTGTCTGGGTGTATGTTGTTTATCTATACTAATATTATAAAGAGGTAAAATTTTTAAGTTTGTAGGTATATATATACTATTACGCTACGACCCACGGGAGCGGAGCAGTAATGAAAAATGCGGATGAAATCGCAGGGGACAGCTAGTTATGTATAAATTGTATAAGATGTATGTATACCAGTTGCCTTGTTAACATTAAACAGGCTTTGCCTAACTTGAAATTCGATTGCTGTGTCATTACCTCAAAATATTAATTTATTTATTTTTATTATTATAGCCCGATTTTCTTAGCATGGATACGACATAATTTTAGGGAGCTAAACAGTAACCATTGAAATAACTGAACCTAATTTTAAATAATATTTATAGGCTAATGATGATTTAAATTGAACTATCATTGTTAAGTTTCAATTGTCACAAAAAATACATTTGGCAAAGTGTTTTAATTTAACGAAATATTTTAGTTGGTTCTAAAATAACTCTTAATTTTTCAGTAATTTACACTAGTCAAAACTTTTACTTAATTTAATGTTATGTTCAAAGAACCCTAATTGTAGGTTTCTTTTGATATAACAGTCGCAAAGAAATGTTTCTTTTGAAACAAAAGCAGGTAGAAAATAATGATGCGTAGGATTAAGATCAACTCTTTTATTTATACAAATATCTTATTCCTTTTTGCAGAGATATCGATTTTGTGTAAACGTCGTGATAGACTAGAGATTAAGGCACTCGTCTCTCATGTGAGAGGTTGTGGCTTCGTATCCGGACAAGCACCATTGTGACTTTTTCAAATCATATGCACTTTCTAAAATTTATCTTGTACATCACTGACATACCGTACCTCGGATAGCCAATCATCCATTAATTCGTAAAACTTTGACAGTCGTTACTTTCGGGCTTCTGACTACCCGTCAGAAGCCAGAAAGTCTGACCAGTCTAACCAAGGGGTATCGTGGTATCGCCAAGTAACTGGGTTGTGAAGGTCTAATATGCAGTCGTTTCACGTAAAACACTGGTATCCAGCTGAATCCAGTTAGACTGCAAGCCGACCTTAGCAAAGCTGGGAAAAGGCTAGAGAGATGATGTGGAAATACGGATTTTCGCCTAAACAGCGTGTTAAAATACGCTAACAGCAAATAAATACGTGCTAAAATACTCTTAAATGAAAGCTATTTTTAATCCGCGAAATTTTGCATTTAAATAAATTGCAGACAATAAGTTATTGTAATAAATGTAATAACATTAGTTATTGTACTCAAAACCGTTTGGTTTATTATTGCAAGTGGGAGAGTTATTTTATATCTTTGTTAACATTTGAAGTATTTGTGTTTCTTGCTAAACTATCATTTTTAAAAGTTGTGTTTGTGTATTGTTCAAATGCTCCGTTCGTATTGAAACATTTTGATGTTACTTAAAATAGTTTTAAATTATACCTATAGAAATATTGGGTACCTACTAAATAAATGTTGATGGTTAGAAAAATATAAAGATTTCTATGGAAGCAATGGATCCATGACACATCTATGTTTTGATTCTTAATTAATTACTAAAAAGTCTGTTATATATTATTTTTATGATTTTAGACAACTTGTGTGAAATAAAATAAATTGAATTGAATTAAAATATGGCAGACATGCCAAACTATGTATGTCCTTAATCGCTTCTAAAAATGGTCTTTTAATTACTGAAGGCTGTCAGCACTGCCTTTTTTGAAATAAAATTGGTGATAACCTTATATCGTTATAGGTTAAAACTATATTTATTTAGGTCCGTATTAACAGACGTCACTCAACTCCGAGACGCTCTCAAGTTTCTTGCTGTCCTTGTCATTCTAAAGGGAAAAAATAAGGACAGCAATAAACTTGAGAGCGCTTTAGAATTGAGTGACGTCTATTAATACGGGCCTTAGTTACTAACACTCTAGAAGTTACCCTCTCAATCATACGTTAAGAAGAGACTTTAAAGTAATGTTTATGTAATTTTTTTAAGATAAGTATTGTTTATTTGATTTAATTTTGTTTTTTATTTTGATTTGATTTACTTTTGTGTTTATTTTATTTTTATTTTATTTTAACCTGTGCGTATACGTGTATTATCATATCATTAATATGTCATAAATAATTATCATTGGTATCTTTTTTTCTCTAGAGGAGAACCAGCGTTGATAGCTCGCTAGCTCAATGTTAAAGTTTTGAGCAGTATTATTCTACGTACTATGTGTATTGTGTATCTCTCGACGAAAGGAGATTACGGTGAACTATATCCGACGTGATGCTAAGGCTGACATGAGACATGAGCGATTGAAACAAATACATGGGTACTCACCGTGTATGGCTACACCGTTCATCAAATATTACTTGCGATCTTTGATTTCTTGATGCGACAGGAGCTACAATACTGTAATCACGGCACCGGCTACATCGACGTAACAGCGACATTGAATCGAATATACGCCAGATTTTCGCTTATAATGTAGCCATTCCACGTTTATCTCGTTTCGCTCTTCCAGTCGCATCGCAAATCGTTGCCTAATGTAGCCTCAGCCTAAGAATTGACAGCTTACGTTAAGGTTACTTATTCTAAATTCATTGAGGAGGGTTTCACTTTTCTGTAATACCTTTCGGATCACGGCAAGTTAAAAGAATTTATCATAATTGCTATTATTATATTATGTATTATTGCCGCTCACATTTTTCAATTTTTTATATATATTGCTGTACTGACCTTAGTTTAATACACTAAGGTAATTAAAGCTTAGAGTTATTGATATTAAATGTTAATAAAAAATTAATAATTATTTTTATTTGAGTACTTAATATACCTAGGTGATAAACCGCATTGGGCGATGACCGAAGTGAGAATGTTAGAATTAATAAAAAATTACAGATTTATAATATCAAATACGAAGTTCGACAAATTAAGCGAAATGTAAAATGTTTTTCGTTACTTAATGAAAATACCATTTAAATGCATCTGTTTTATTATAACATTCTGCCGGTAATGGGTCGTTAGTTTTCCTACACTAATCATAAGTGTGAGTTTATGTTTCCACTATTTATTTCTATCATTACCAGATTTTCATTATAAGTAAAATATATTAAATTACAAAGCTTTTTATTTATATAGATCTCTTTATAAACCTTTTCCTATAGTCATTTTTACTTATTTATCTAATAAAATGAACCCTAACGAAACCTAAGATATTTTCGCAAGGAAAATGGCTGGGAAAAAATATTAAGTAGCGCCCTAACTGAATCACAAAAGCTCTTGTTATGTTACGAGGCCCTAACACAACAGTCCGAACATAAGAAAATACCTCGTGTTATTGCACAACCGACACAAATGATATTCTTCACTTAACACAAAGAATACGCGACTTTATCACAGCACACTGTATTAGGCCACTTCAACTTTATTTAATTTAACACATAACACCATTATTTAAATTTTTACACCGATAACATTAACACCAAAAAACACTTATCCATTAATAATGATTAAATTTTAAAAACATTTAAAATCTGGCTTCGATTACAACAACTCGTTAATCTTATTAAAGTTAAAATTTATTTACAAATTCGAAATTCAAACACTAGACTTACTTTAAGATAAAACACGAATTACGATAAGACAAAGAGAGCGAGGAAATTGAAACTCTATTTACTTTGCGGAAAGGTTTAAATTTGAGTATGCGGTGGAATCCACCTGTAGATTTAGTTGTATTATTAATTGTTTATTTTTTTATTGTGGTTGTTTTTTTTTGTGGTTTAAGGTGATGTTAGGCGAATGTGAGTTAGAGGGTTGGATAGTTAGCGAGTGAAAGTGTGGCCGGGTGCGTCCGGCCCGTGCCCCGGCGGGTTGTGTACTGAGCAGACACTCACCCGGCAACGGCGAACTGCGGAGGATCGGATGCGGTTGCCGGACCCGGCCGTACGGCGAATCCTTTGAAGGATGCGTGCAATACCGAGAGCAGATCGGTTTTTTATTGGAAGAGGTACTTTCTTACGAAGATATATTTTATGGGATTACTTCGGTACCTTGTGTTTGGAGGGCGATGTTGGTTTTGACGTAATTTTCTTAACATTTGCCTACAAACATTTGAATGTTAGGCGTGCCTTGATAAGACGTCCTTTTAACCCTTTCTTACTTTTACTACGCACCAGTACTCCTAAGTAGGGAATCTAACGGCAAACAACATTTATTTTACATAAAAAGAATTCCGTTTTTTGAAGGCACAGACAAATCTTTAAAAACATTTCAAGAAAATATCACAGAGCTTTTTTCTTTGGAGCTACATCTCTCGAGGTACCAGGCAACCAGAAATACAGAGGTGGTTTCCCACATAAAGTTTAATTGAATAATACGAGGTGCACCAATATAGAACATTTAGACAAAGATCTACGCATCGCATTTGCTAAAACTAATTTATTACACAAGATAGCTGTGAAATATCGCGAACAATTTACTTTAATGGCTCTAAAATGTAGATGTATGATATTTAAAACTTAGAGAGACTGTGAGAAATTGCTTTCATTAATTAATATGAAGATTGAGAAGTTATTTTTCTGAAGGTAAGGAGAAGGTATTAAATCAATATTATTTTATTTTAGTCTTTCAAGAAAAATAACTAACCTTTCACGCCAGATCTCCAGAGCTAACAGCAGTACAGGTGGAGTTTTTAGATAGACCTAAAATGTAGGTGTATATTTGAAACAGAAACAAGCAAGAAATTACTTTCAATACGGAGTTTGAGAGCTTAGGTAAAAACAAATCTTTTTAGCTTTAAAATCCTTTCAAGAAAAATATCAAAGCTTTTATGTCAAGCCAGGTCTCATGAGGTACCAGGCTAACAGAACTTCAGAAGCAGTTTTTCACATAAACATAAAATGAAGATCAGATGTATGATTATTGCTTTCATTGAGAAATAATTTATTTTTGAAGGTAAGGACGAATATTTTTAGCTTAAAAACCTTTCAAGTAAAATATTAAAGCTACCGAAACCAGAAGTACCAGGCTGACAGATCTTGTGAGGTGGTTTCTCACATAAAGCTAAGCTAAATGAAGATCACTACATAGTTTAAAACGAAATCGCTATGTAAGTGTAGCTCTTTAAAAAGCAGTTTTTAGATGGAAGAATTGAAGCGGAAGGTTTATCATCATCTCCTTAGCCTTTTTCCCAATCGTGTTGGGGTCGGCTGCCAGCCTTACCGGATTCAGCTGGATACCGGTGTTTTACGTGGAGCGACTGCCTACCTGACCTCCACAACCCAGTAACCGGGCGACACGATACCTCTTGGTTAGACTGGTCATAGTTTCTGGCTAACCAGTAACGACTGTCAAAGTTCTACGAATGACAACCGGGACCAACGGCTTTACGTGCTTTCCGAGGCACGAGATGTCAGTGATGTCTAAGATAAACTTTAGAAAGTACATATGAATTGAAAAAGTCACATTGGTACTTGCCCGGATTCGAACCCACAACCTCTTACACGAGAGGCGGGTGCCTTATCCACTGGGCCATCACGACATTGAAGCGGAAGGCTTATATTATGTAAATTATACGTGCATATAATAGTACAGAAAAGCAAGAATTTTCAAAGATTTTTAACATTTGTGTGAAACTGCTGGGGGGATTGCTAGTATAATAATGTAAATCTAAATATATATAACTCAAAGGTGACTGACTGACATAGTGATCTATCACCGCACAGTCCAAACCACTGGACGGATCGGGCTGAAATTTGGTATGCAAGTAGATGTTATGACGTAGGCATCCACTAAGAAAATATTTTTGGAAATTCCAACCCTTGAGAGATGAAATTGGGGATGGAAGTTTCGAAATTCACGCAGGCGAAGCCGCGAGCGAAAGCTAGTTTTAAATATAGAAGCCAAATAGAGTTTTTTTTCATTAAGAACAAAAATTGAGAAGTTATTTTCCTGCGGTAAGAAAAAGATTTTGATTATAAGCGGAGCTATTATCGCCTAATCTCCATGAGATTAAAGAAGATTGCTCATTAGCCTAATGTACGCTAAGAAGAAATATCTACTAAGAGACAGATATCTTATAATCAGGTTAAATTAAAGTGAATTTACGGTAGCAAATAACTTAGTTAGTTTATATTCGAAGATTTGGTTAGTTATGACCATCTACATTATTCTAGATTTGAATAAAATTCTAGTTTTGTAACTGAAGATCTTATATGCCACGATTAAAAATACATTTAATTTCTTACTTTATTGAGCAGACAGGTTGGTTCGGCAGAAAAGTGTATAATCAAATTAAATCCTTACCTGAAACAAAAAGAAAAATTTATAGTTAGATTTTTGTAAACCTATTATCATTCCATTTTTAAATATCTTATAGCACTCAAAAAGCAGCAAAGCTTAAGTGAGATTGGGCCGGCCAAGTCTATCGCATGCCGATGGAATCATGGGTCAAATCAACCACAATGCGGGTCCCAGAGAACGTCCGACGAAATCGCGGCAGACCCAGGCGAAGATGGCGGGACGAGCTTAATGATTGAAGGCTGGATTGGCCTACACTATCCCTGATTAGAGAAGATTGGAAAAAAAGAAAATAAGAATGAGGCTTCTGACCTGCAGGACAAAACAGGCTTTTAATTTTTTTATTATAGCATTTTAGAATTTAATCTTTGGCGACCACGCGACAGCCGTCTGTCGGGCTGCTATTGTCTTTCTATTGTGTCACGACTCACGTGTGTTTTCCCTTCTTTTTGTTACTAAGGGCAGATCACACGATTCGTGTTGACCCCAGAAGTCCCAATAAACGAATTTATCTAAAGAATCCTTTGCTGCAATACTTCTAACTCAACGAACCGTATCTTCGGTTATTGTGATACAACCGAGTATTTCTATATTGACGAAAGTTTGGGGTAACTGGGTCCTGAGGGAAATCGAGAAACTCCCAATGTATCAGTTAAATTGAACGAATTCGTGGTATTACGTTGAAGCTATGAGGTATTATGTTAAACTATGTAAAATATCTTCGCTACGATGAATTTGAATTTTATTGGTTTTATCTATGAAAACAAAATTCTTTATGCTTCTTTGTTAAATTCTTCAATCCGTACTAATATTTTAAATTAATTTTATAAACGCGAAAGTAACTCAGTTAATTTGATTTATTATAGTTTTGAAGTATGAATGAAATATGGTACAGAGATATTCCATTGCTTGAGAAACGACATTAGATAATTTTTATCTCAACAATCCACAAAGCTGAAAATTACGCGACTAAAACTGCGGTGGGCAGTTATGTTATGTTAGTATGGATATATTTTTTAATTTACACAACACATTTATTATATACATCACAATAATTTTCTAAAAATAATAATCCGTAACGCCAAGATTTTACAACCGTCATTGGCCCGTATCAAGGTATCGCCGCCCGCAAAATTCACGACAACAGATTATCCGTCAAGTGACCTTTAGGAAAGTCGCATGGCTTCCCTCCACGTGGGGTCAAGGTGACGCAAATTATAACCGATTTATTGTTGTGTACTTAACCTAAAAAGTAACTCCAGTTTGAGGTAGATACTTAAGACTGGTAGATGTGAAATTAAAATGAACATTTTACTTCTTTATATAGGTGCTCCCATTTGTATGATCCTGCAACAATTTAATTATCCGAGTTTTATGACATTTCTATTTCATCATATCAGTTGTTACTGACATTTGACAGTGTTTTCCAATTAGTTATGTTTTGTCCTTTCTGAAGATCCGGATTGCTATTTTCTGTCCCTCCGAGATGTGCTTTGGAGCAGTAAACTGCCAGCTTGCCGACTATCTAAAATCTTGGTCAAAGAAGATGAGGTCCTTTCAGCCGGCATTAAAATAAAGAAGAAAATCTTGAAGAGTTTATCCTTTTATCACCTTATACCTAAAATGGGCCAGACATGGCCAGCGAAACTAAATCTTAAATCACTTCATTAGATAAAGGGTTAGTCCCAAAATACTGATTGTACATAATATAGCTATTTAATAAAAGTTTTTTCGGTGAATACAACAAGTCTGGTAATTTGCTTAAAGAAAGTTATATAGCAGAAATTCCAATAATTCACTGACTGACTGAATAAGTGGTAGAAGTTACCATCAGGTTTCCCATATTTACACGAGTCCACTCACTTATTCAACCAAAACTGCCCAATTGGTAGGCTGTCTAAACGATAATACTTTGCCTTTTATTGCCATCCCACCATTATAGAAACCATGATATTATTCACATTTACCTCGATTTGACTCGCAACCAGGTAAATTGAAAAACTTGGTCGGCAAGCAAATCTGTAATAACTGCGCGGTAAAAATAAATGGATCATCATTCATAGGCAGAATTTGTATAAAGATATAGATAAATGGTAGGCAGGGCTTTTACCACGCTCTGTTGTATCATTCCGCTCAGCGTTTTGTGAGTGTGGCCAGAGAGGGCGCGGGGCAACCGTAAAGAGGGTCCTGCAAGCGACGAAACTCTGCTGGGATTGCGGAAAAGTTTTAATAGTTACCGTGGCCCCGGAACATAAAGGACAACCGAAGGAACATGGGTGGGTTTTAAATAGTAAAAGTCTGACATGAGGGGGAACAAGTAATATGATGATTTCCCATTACAAAAAAAGCGATTGCGAGAGAGCGAGAGCAATTTAAACCTCAAAACACCAACTGTTCCAAATTTTGTCCAATCCAAAATGGTTCCATATTCCATTGTAATCAATTCCCTGATTGTCAAAGAAACTATCAGTTCCGTACGTGCTCTAGTGAGACAATGATTGAACCTGCTTTCGAATTCCAGTCAGGCCCAACTTTAGATAAAGCAAAGTACGATGTCTTTAGTTTTAATTCATTACTGAAGTAATACGTGTAGAATATTAACTTTTTGTTACAAGATAGTTTATAGTTTGCCTTAATTTCTTAAAGAAGTCGGCAGGTATATAGTTGTAGGTAGTTACTGTAACCATTTTGGTTTGTGGAGAGCTAAATTATCTCAGCGATTGAAACACTACTCGGACAATTACCAAGTATTGAGTTATATTAAACACATTGTCGCAACTACCGGAGGTAGCCATTCAATTCTTCATTAATATGAAATCGAGTTTATATACACAAGTAACAAAATTAGGTTGTACAGTCACGTGTATAAACATGTATACACCACGCTTACATTAAAATCAATTTTCTCTTAAAATAACTATAATAATATTTAGTTTTAGGGCACATTTTATAGTAGTCTATGATATAATTACTGTAAAAGAAGTTTTAACTGAAAAATATGTCTCATTTAAGAGATAATTTATTCATATCTTTGCAAAGTGTATACATGTTTATGCTCGTGACTGTACACGGCTAAAACAATCACAGTCTCTATTAACATTTAGTTACTAGACCCAAAAAAAAAAGTAAGTCTATTGACCGGATACAAATTTCGACTCTGTGCAACTACGACAAATATCTTACTAGAAAGCGAGTGTTTGAGAAAGAATATTGTCCCGCCTGATAAATAGCGAAAGAAAACAAACGAAATAATAATAAGCATAAAGCTTGCTCTCGTGGCCCGATCGCTAAAGGTCACGGCCTCGCGATGGCGTCTGCAAATACCAATGGTAGAAACTGATATTTAATTCCCACCGGTCACTTAGACACACAAATGGAACTTAGACAAGAAATGCTAACTTTACCTCAATGCGTATTATAGGGAAGTGCGTCATCATCAGCCAAAAAACATTCATTGCTGGACAAAGGCTTCTGCCAAGGATCTCTACAAGCATCATTCCTGCCGGTCCTGCGCCAAGCTCATTCAACGGGACCCGGCGATCTTGATCAGTCCATCTTGCAGGAGGCCTGCCCACGCTGCGTTTATCGGTACGCGATCACCACTCGAGAAAATATGTGCACCGCCCACTGCCATTTAAGTTTGGCAATTCGTCAAGCTCTGTCGGTGGTTTTGATGGTTTGATTTGGGAAGTGCGTAAATGATCAGTAGCCCGATTCACGTAAAGTCAAACAAGCCAAATATCGTTGAAGTTTTATAGTCGTCCGATCGAAGTCCTATCGAAAATCGGTATTCACGTGTTCTTTAAACGGGATTCGATAGAACGACAATTCAATCGTAATTCAACGATCTATCAACCACTTATTTCCAGTTACATTATTATGTATTCTACCAGGATAATAAAATACAAATTTTCGTTTTAGAATATAAATACGAAAAAAATAAAATAGTATAAATAGTACGAAACCAAGTAGACTCTTCTTACCTTCTAAGCAGAATAGGTTTGAGATGTCCACGCATTAACGCTCGTAAGAAATCTTTTTTCTTTACTCCCACTGCAAGAACTAACTATGGACAGAATTTGTTTATTACAAGATCCTGCCGCCTGTATAATCGTTTAGTCCACTCTCGACCTCCCGACCCCTAAAAAAATATTTGATCATTATGACCTCCTTAATACTAGTGATGATAATATAGACATTTTCGACCTTTCCCTACCCAAATTTAAAAAAGAAAAATTCACGATTGTTGGTTTCTGCTCCAAAGTAGTTGTATAGCACTTTGATACATTTCCTTAAGTTTTTTTCTTTACTATCATTTTCACTAATTCAGTTTCGTCCATGTTCTTTTTTTTCGTTTCTGTTGTGGCGTCAATGTATTGTATTAATGTGGAAACTTTTTTGGATATTATGTGGTTTATTTTGTATGTATTTCTTTTTTATAATGTATCTGTTTGTTTCCCAAATAAAATAAAATATCGGGTTTACACCACATTGAATAAATAAATAATATCAAAATCAATATTATTAATAAACATTTAATGAAAGTCATTACTTAAAATATAAATTTCATAAAAAAATACAATTTAACAAATTTTTAACGGCGTTTGAACCGCCAGATTTGAAGTTTTTGACATCCGACCCAATCGAACAACGTTTATCTACGAGAATACCTTCGAGCCAACGATTGAATGACGATTAAATTAGCTGAATACGCATCAACGACACTTCGATCGAGCGCCCTTAAAATCGGTGTCGTTCTATCTCGATTGACGGATGTGAATACGAAAATGGTCTAGACGACTTAGTCGCTACGATATCGCTACAGTTTTGATTACGTAAATTGGGCTACAGATCAAACTTATATTTTATTTAATATCAACCTATATAAAGCTCTTTCGCATCATCGACATCACTGACTTCCCGTGCTCGTAAAGCAAAGTTAAGGTAAAGCTGTAGATCCGGATATCATGTTAAAGCCGTAAGTAAGTCCCTGTTGTCATTCAGATGTTGGACATTCGTTATGGGCATCTGAAGCCAGAATTTCTGACCATTAATCTACCTAAGAGATAATGTGTTACCCACTAACTCGGTTGTGAAGGTCTGAAAACGTAAGTCAGTAAGTCCATGTAAAACACTGGTATTCAGCTTAATTAGGTTAGGCTAACTCAAAACGAAGGTCGATCACCACGTCGCTCTCTGTTTTTAAGTGTCTTAGATATGTTCAAAAAAGAAACCACATAATGAAACAGGAAAGTCATATTCGCTTTTATAATACCCACTGGGCCATCTTGACTTTTATATTGACATCTTAGCGTAAATAAACAAGACCGGCTGTCACCATAACCTTTCCGCTCTCAAGGAACAGCATAAAATCAAACCCAAGGGGAATCATCTAAAATTAAGGAGGGAAAGAAGAACTCGAGGTAGCCATTAAAGTAAATTATTACCTAATATATTCGCGATATTAGAGTGGTAGTGATAATGACTATGTTTAATATTGAAAAGGTATTAAGCAGGTAGGACGAGCGCTGGGAGTTGGGAGACGGCGCTGAGCGAGCGAGCGGAGCCATTTTGTATTCTTATGGTGCTGCTACACTGCTGTTATAAGTGTTAAAATCATAAAAATCATAAAATCATATTTATTTTGTAAATAGGTTATATATATAACACTTTTACACGTCAATGTTGACATTAGTAATAAAATGTTGATAAACTCAAATCGTTTATTTCCATTATACCATTAAGAAGACAGTTTGGAACGTCATGTAAAGTCGCGGTCTGAAAAGGTTAACCAATTTTGAAAGTACATTCTATATCACACTTTTTTCATTAAAATCTAAAATGCCATATCATGTTACTTGTTACCTTTTAGAAGTTATTATGCAAAATGAGACAACGAGAATAACAAAGACGTTACTAAGCAACGGCGTCGGCTTAGCCATGTTTCGTCTCTATCGTGCACTTGACGTTTGGCAGTTGTGTAACAGTGACAGGTATAGTGCCTAAGTCAGTGCTTTGAAACTCTTTTCTTAATTTGTTGAATTGACATTTGTCAAAAAATATTGTTTGAACGTCGTTTAGACATGAGTAAAATTTTACGAAATATTTTTTCATATCGAAATAAAATGGATGTGATTTACTGTGAGGTTTGAATAATATGTCACGGCGAAGAAGACCAAATAATAGATCATGGAAATGATTCAGGAAGAAGTGATGATGCCTACTACGAGATAGATCACGCTGTGCTCGAGTGATACCAGAAAATGATACCAGAAATACTGATCTATGCGCGTGTCTTGTTGCATCTATGCACTGGTCGTAACTGCGGAGTAATGTTATACTTGATATTGAATAAAGATTTTTTAAGATTTGATTTATTATTTCCTTATATTCTTATTTAAAAAAACTAAATTGGTCGTAGCTGTGGATCCGTACTACTTTTATAATTGCGAAAGTAACTGTCTGTCTGTCTCGCTTTCGCGCCAAAATTACCGAAACGATTTAAATGAAATTTGGTACAGAGTTAGTCTATAGCCTGAGCAAGGGCATAGGAAAGCCTTTTATTAAATTCCAAGGGAACGCGGGTAAAACCGCGGGTAAAACCACGGGTAAAACCGCGGGGGTTAGATAATATTTACCAAAGATTTTATTCAGTGCTTTTTTTCTTCATATTCTTATTAAAAAAACTAAATTAGTCATAGCTGCGGAGTGATTTTATATCAGATATTGAATAAAGATTTTTTTAAACTTTTATTTATTATTTCTTCATATTCTTATTAAAAAAAATGTTTTTCAAAGTAGGTTTTCTGTATATCAAACCTTTTTAGTAGTCAGTCCATCACCTAAAGCGATTGATTGTCATATCATTAGAAAAAAATAATCTATGATCAATCAAATTATCATGAAACAGACATTTAGAACTTGTTGCCTTAATGTGTGCATGCAATTGTGATCCTTATGGTGGTAACCACTTTCAGACCGCGACTGTACAACAGTAAAAGATGAATCTAATTGTCATCTTTCCGAAACATAAATGTTAGCTTACGAATAAAACATTCGTTTTGTGCAAACATTGTAATAATTTTGCATCACTGTACCTAAAAGCATTCAAAACATCTAATAATTTCTTATAGAATGCGACAATTCCTAAGTTTTGAGGTTTCTTTTTGTTTATTGTCACAAAATATTTTTTTACATTTTTAACAGTAGTGAGGGAAGGCCATAACCTATATTTCAGGAATGAACAGTAACACATTTTTGTAAATGCATTGTAATGATGTCTTGAGCGTTTGGAAATGGCTTTGGGCTTTTGAACTTATATGAATTGAAGCGAAAAATATATTCTGTTAAGTAAGCATGTTCACTTTTTAGTTCCAATACTAAAACTATTCCCAACCGAGGCTTAAAAACTACACTCATTACTTGCCTTTAAAATGTGAAGACTAATTGCGTATATTTTGAAAACAGTCCTGACTCTTTTCTTCTCTTTAAATTAGGTACTTAAAAAGTTAATGGATATAAATCCATACTAATATTATAAATGGGAAAGTGTGTCTGTGTGTCTGTCTGTCTGTGTGTCTGTCTGTATGTTTGTCTTTTTTCACGGCAAAACGGAGCGACGAATTGATGTGATTTTTTAAGTGGAGATAGTTGAAGGGATGGAGAGTAACAAAGACTACTTTCTGTCTCTTTCTAACGCGAGAGAAGCCGTGGGCAAAAGCTAGTCTGATAATAAAATATGAATGAAGATAAGCGAGCAAATTTTTCATCTTATCTCTACTACATCTATACTTAAAAAGTTTTTCCGATATCCACTAAGTTATTATTTTTTGCCTAATAAAAAAAATCTCGGAAGGAAAAGTATTAAAATTGTTAAGGGGTTTTTCTGTAATACTGTTTTACTAAAGTTATTTCTTTCTCTAGGGGTACAATAACCGTAAGTATAATTATTAATTTAAATTTTTTTCTCACTCCAAGTTAGCAGAAGACAGCCATTAAAATTTTCTCAAGATGGCGTCTCGGTATGTTGCAGTAATCCCCGCTTGGCCGCCATTCAGACAATTAAACAGATAATGTCGGGTATTAATGTGGACGTACGCAGTCGGAAGCAAACACTACACTTAATGAGTTTCGTAAGTATCGCTGTGTCAACTCAGCTTCACATTAATTTCCCGCAGTACATATTAAATCAAGGTACCGAAATACGAAATAGTTTAGTTAATGTGCGAGAGCTTAAAACAACAATGTACTTCAACAGGGATGACGACAACATTAAAAAAAGGCATTCTTTTTAGTCTGTCTGATAGATCGGCCAAAAATACGGGACACGTATTTTTTGCTTGAAAAGCAACAAAGTTTCGGAGTGGGGGCTTTTGACGTCACCGTCCTGCAAAATATGTATCTGATCGTGACGTAATGCGCAACTTTAACGCACTGTATCTTCATCATTCTTCGTTTACGAGAAAAAAGAAAAAATACGTGTCCAAAATTTTTTGATAATCTATCTGACGGACTAATTACTTTTTTTTTGTCGTCTCGCCTATTAAAAGAGTCTAAAATCCAATCTCTTTTGACTGCTCTATGACGTCACAAAATAGTCAAAGGCACAGGATAACAGCATTGCAGCCATACTTGAAAAGTCGTTTCAATCCGAAATTGAAACGTTTTTCCTCAAATCTGTAGGCTTCTCTCATTGAAAGAATACCTTCGTGTTCCTCGCATGATTTAATCGATACAATAGGGATGACGGCAAGTCGGCAACATTTAAAAAAAGGCATTCTATTTTTAGTCCTTTTACTGGACACATATGTTCGGCTTTGTTGCGGAATGTTTATAATAGTTACCGTGACCCTGGAACATAAAAGGCAACCGAAGGAACATGAGTGGGTTTTAGTCAGTAAGAGTCTGACACGCCCTCCCGCCGCACCCAGGACGAGAGCAGTCATTGGATGATTTCCCACTCACCAAAAAAAAAAAATATATATTTTTGGCTTTAAATACAAAAATAAAGAGCATCAAAGTTTCGGACTGGGGGCTTGTGACGTCACTATTGAGTAAAAAATGTACATAAGCGTAACGTCACGCGAAACTTCAACGCACTGCATTCTGTACAGAAAAAAGAAAAAAATACGTGTCCAAATTTTTTAATAATCTAACTGACGGACTAATTAGTTTTTTTTGTCTAGCCTATGACCTCTGAGTTTGTTTCGGATATTTCTTATCAGAGTAGTCCTATGTAACTCGTTTGAAATAAGAAAAACAAGTTGCGCGAGGTAAGGTAAGAAAAAATAAGAAATATTTAAATCATTCCAAATAAACTGATACTTATTATTTATTTAAACTATTTACAAATGAAAATATAATATATACAAGTTTCCTGGTGTACTAATAATATATACTATATCTTTTAGGGCCCGGTTACTTTCATTACCCATATAGAAAGACTGATAAGGCCGCCAGAAATATAAGATACAAAAGAACAAATCTATTCGTTTACAATATTTGGTTCAAACTTTTCCACTATTCTCAAACTTTAACAACACTTTAACTGTTAAACTATTTCAAGAATAACTTGTTGAAATTTCAGCAACTATACATATAAAGTTTCAATCTAAGTCCTAGTATTCATTCTTGATGACGTCATACGTCCACAATGGTGTTACGTCACGTCATAGCACTCGCTTCACTTTGCCTGTCCATTAGCCGGCTGCAAATGGGTCGCGTGTTTTTTGGCGATGCGACGACATGTCATCAATCGTAGTGGCGTGGCGTAACGTAATGCTGTTTGGAAGTGAGAAAGAACAGAAAATTGGATTGGATAACTGTCTGTGGAATGGAGTATGGAGTCATTATGTGTGATGAAAATAAATAAAAGGAAAATTGTTTTAAAGATTGGTTAGATGGGCAGATAGCCGTTCTTACAACAAGCTGTAAGTCTTTTTTTGCAAGACAAAACAAGGCATATAAATATTTGTGGTCTTTAGGGTATGCTCTCTGATACTAAATGCTGCAAAAAAGGACTGTCCTGCTGGTCTAGTGATTAGTGACTCTGACTGCTAAGCCGAAGGTCGTGGGTTTGATTTCCGCACAGGACAATTTTTTTGTGTGATGAACATGATTGTTGGTTCTGTTTTTAGGTGCAATTTATTTATCCGACCTAATATTAAAAATGCGAAAGTTACTTTGTCTCGCTTTCAGGCCAAAACTACTGAACCAATTGAAATGTTTGGTAAAGTCATATAGTCCATAGCCTTAGAAAGGACACAAGTTGTCTGGTTACCTAAGTAGCCTGCTTAGCTTGGGATCAGATGCCTTAGAATGTAGCCTTATTTTAATCCCTCTTTCTGTAAGTGCAAAAGAAAACTTCTTGTTTCACAGCTATAGAAGGTACTCAAAATATTTTCTAGTTTATTTTCTTGACCGCGTTACTAGCAAACAATCCTTTTTGTTTTATTTCCTTTCCACACATTTTATTGGCTGTATATCCTATCCTTTCTGTTATTTCTATTCCTTAGCTGTAGGCATTACGTTCGTCCAGTATTATGCCCACAATTGGCAAGAAGTATTTTCGCCTCACCTACAATGTTTTTTTGCGAAACACCTCTTTCCGTGAGAAAGCATTATGCTGTATTAACATTCTGGCTGACCAGTTGCAATATTTCTGTTTATTTTTCTATGTGATATTATATAGTTAGGACAGTTATGAGTAAGAGATAGCATGACGGGTGACAGGTTGGTATGGAAGAAAAAACATGTTGCGCCTACCCCAAGTAAAATGGGATAAGGAAGAAGACAAAGAAGAAGATATCAATTTTTTTGGATATAAGTATGTACCAATTATTCTATGTTGCTGATTGTAAGATTGATAAAATCAAAATAATAAAACATTTTGTAATCGGTTAGTCTGCAAAATGATTGTAAAGATTTGTTGTTACAGATAATAAAACTTCAGTGGTTTGTGAGTTTGTAATCGAGACATTAGACTCAAAAGACCGATAGCCGCACCAGGTGATCATGACTTCATCATTCTGCTTTAGAGAGAAGTTCATAGGTATCAATCATTCAATTAAACAAACAATAAACTCATCATCAAATTGTCGAATGGTCCCATACGTGAGCTAGCCTTAGGCACTCATCAATCAATCTGAAGAAATAACAGTGATTGATTGCATGCTAGAATATGCCTCATACAGTTTGAAGCTTTTATGAAACGTTGTCTCACTCCAAAAATTAAATTCGTTTTTATCATTTTATAAACTCATATGCACAAATTACTAGACTTGAAATAAATATCTGCAGAATAATAAAAAGTTTATTTTTAGGTTACTTTGAAAAGATGGAACGAATTTTTGTTAAATGTTCAATTACCACGTTAGTTACGATATTTTTTGGGAATTTTGAAACGAGTTTATTGTTTTTTTTAAAGAGTACATTTTGCAATGGTTTTTGTAAATTCACGTATATTTAAGACTAGCTACTGCCCGCGACTTCGTCCGCGTGGAATAATATTCTCGTATCCAGGGAATTTTCGGGATGAAAACTATCCTATGTCCTTTCTCGGGCTTCAGGCTATATTTGTACCAAATTTCATTCAAATTGATTCAAAACTCATATTACTAGTAGGCGCTACGAAAGGAAATTAAAAAAAAACCTTTTTGACAAAAAGTAAATCGCAAAATACATACATAGGAATAACTTTAATTCCGGAAGTCGAATGCCAAGCACACACCAACTTTTGGACGGTTTTCTCTTGGTATTTTTCTTTGACTTTTAAAAAGTCAGAACTGAATTTCTGTTGATACGGACTTCCATTAGGATGAACTTCATTATTTAGTTTACTTAGAACTTGCTTTGCTTACTTTTACAAATCTATTTACATACCTATATGAAATGGTAATCTGACTGACTATTGAGATACATTTTTTTTGGGGAGTAGTCAACCATCATATGACTACTCCCGTCCTGGGCGCGGCGGGAGGGCGTGTCAGATTTTTACTGACTAAAACCCACTCATGTTCCTTCGGTTGTCCTTTATGTTCCAGGGTCACGGTAACTATTATAAGCAGTCCGCAACCATTGATATACATAATAACAACGCAGAGCCCAAACCGCTGGTCCTAAAGACTTGGAGGGTATACTTTTGTGAAGAGTAATGTATTCACTATGAAATAATTTCTGGAAATTCCAACCCAAAGCCGTTTAGGTCTGCAAGGGCGCCGAAGTGACAATTCATACATTTAGTAAAGCCGCATGTCCGCCGCACGTCACATCATCTCATACTAAGCTCGGCTCACCGTCATCTCTTTCTCGTTGACGTAACAGTGACGGCGGCGCTGGACAAGCGGCCTAAAAGGTTAAAAAAGAGGATGGAAGATTCGGCATTCAACCGGGCGAATCTGCGGCCAAAAGCTAGTTAAGTTACGAGTAGGTGTAAGTTTTGATAGTACTTGTGTTTCCACTCACCTGATTGAAAGTAGGCGTAAAGAAAATATATTTTATTGTTGTAGAGATCATTCAAATAAGTTCTCTTCGACCTACATATCCGTTACTTATTCATTTATCTACCTACCCGGGTAGATAAAAATGAATAAGAATTTTATATACGATCCTTTTTATCGTAGCTTGAAAAAGTACTGAACTAGTAGACTTATTAGAATATACGCATCAATTTCAAACAAAATCTCGAAAACTGGGACATCTTACACATGGCCATTTGATCCCAAGCTAAGCAGAGCTTGTGTTATGGTAATCAGAAAACTGATGTACATACATATATAATTTTTAAATACATACATATTATAGATAAATAACACCCAGACACAGAACAAACAATTATGCTCATCACACAAAGTTTGTCCTGGGTGGGAATAGAACCCACGACCTCTGGCTTAGCAGTCAGGGTCACTGAACACTAGACCAACAGGCCCGTCAAACTGTTTGACATATGAAGCAAAAACGTAGGAAGTAGTTAGAGTATAGGTGGGAGACGTGTGCTTGTAATTATTTTATCATTAAAGGTGTAGTTTTATTTTTTTTAATATTTATTAGATTACACCCGAAGCTTCCGCAGTTGACAAGTCAATTAAATTTTAAGAAGCCTCCGTAACAATCTTTACAGTAATCAGTTTATTGGTTTAGCCGAAAAACTTTATTTTTCTTCTGCATTTATGATAGTGCAAGCACTAGTTATGTTTTGCGGTTTCATTCGAATCAAGTTACAACATTGTTCACAACTTTGTAGGTTGTAGCGTGATATTAAATGGCCTTTATTCTTTGAGCTTTCAACGACCAAGTGACAGCCGGCTGTCGCGCTACTGTTGTCTCGCTATTGTGTCTCAAATCACGTGTGTTCGAAGGTTTTATTTGGTTAAACAATAATGTTTCTTCCAATTTAAATGTTTGTGATTATCCCGCTTAAACATTCTATTTCAATTAAAAAATCAAACAAAGTCAAATAAAAACAAAGTAAAAAAAATCAAATAAATTACACCCTAACAACATTAATTTTTCTCTTTATCTTAAACATATTGCACATTATTTTATAATACTTCATCGCTGCAGCACACAAACAAAGGCACATCCCAGCGGTACCAGATAATTGACTCACAAAATAAACACGAATAATGGTGTAAAATAAAGATACTTTTAACATTTTAAACTCAGTTTAGCCTCTCGAGGTAATTTGTTAAACAAAATAGACAGTTCCCGTTATGTTACATATTCATTGCTGCTGAAAAAATGTGGTAAGCTTGAGTCTTATGTGGAGAGGGTGTTCTGTAGGTTAAAAGGTGGTCTTGTATTAAGATTTTGAGTTCTCGATTCTGTGCAACTCTTTGGAGAATACAGGCTTGAAGTTGTGTATATTATAGATTTATGTAATACTAGCTTTTGCCTGCGTGGAATTATAGTTCTCGTTCCCGAGGGATTTCCGAGATGAAAACAATCCTATGTCCTTTCTCGGGTCCCAGGCTATATCTATACCAAATTTCATTCAAATCCGTTCAGTGGTGCGTGAAAAAGAGACAGACAGACAGAGTTATTTTCGCATTTATAATATTAGTATGGATATAGATAAATAATAATACAAAGTTCTCATGTGTTTACCTAGAACGTAATCACATTTCATTGTAATAAAATCGTGGCGAAGAATGTTCTAGAATGGTTTAAAAACACCTGTGTAGAATCTCTCAAAATTTTGCAAAAAAATACGTAATAATATTCTAAATAATTTAGTATAATCACGTTGTTTAAATATTGTGGATGAAGCATTATTGCAACATGTTAATTATTTTATACAGTAAAATATCTGACCTCTACAAAAAAAAGTGAAAAAAATTCGTTGTACAATACTTTTTTTGTTTCTGTTTCATAAGCAATGATAAATCATGTGCCCTACATTACAACATAAAAACAGCTTTAAAAAACCACCGTTTCTACCGACTCCATATTTCCTGCGGACCCCTTAAACCGTGTTTGAATTTCTCATAAAACATGGAAAACAGGACACAATGTAAAAGCGACTTACGGTTACTTGCGGTAAAGTACGCACTTGTAATTCTTGCAATTTATTATCGAATAAATTCTCTTTAAAAGTATATAAATTGGTTTCTGTTATTATACCCTGTGGATAGTGAGAAGGGGCAATAAGGAAAATGAGAGGTATTGCTGTTTAAGCCAATGATGTTATAAGTAAAAAGGTGTAGATAGGTTATATGCAGTCAAAAAGTGGCACTTTATAAGTTTGCTATTTGACCAACATGATACTGAGTATCGCGTTGACATTGACGTTTATCTCTTTTTCACTCGCACTATGAGTGCGTTAGTGTGCCGTTTTTGAAGATAGAATTTCGTCGAGGTAACCTACCTACACCTTTTTACTTATAATATCATTGGTTTAAGGCTTAGATTATATACGTATGTTTTTTACTGAGAACGTGCGTAAACGTACCTATGTTAAGTGTTATTAATTTTGAATGATATTATTTGAAATGTAAAATTGACACTGTCTGCTTGTTTCTTGCTCTTTCAGTTAATCTGAATCTATTCGGATGAGGGTGAGAGTAGGAAGTTTGACGTAAACTTCTTATGCATACATTATTTTTGTTTTATTTCCACTAGTAATTTCTCAGTAACAGCCCAAACTTAGGACGATTGAGGTGTGACCGTAACTATCAAAACACATAAAATTCCGATGTTGATCGATTGATGAGATTGTCATTCAAAGACCATTGCCGGTCAGTACGATTAATTACCAAAATATACAAGATTTCATATTAATCCACACTAATATTATAAACAGGTAAAGTAAGTTTTCTTGTGTGCAGGCGGTAATCTCTGAAAGTACTGATCCGATTTGATTTTTTTTTTTGTGTTAAGTAGCTCATTTAGCGACCTTTGGGAGCGGAGTAGTAACACCGCAGGGGACAGGAAAGTTTAATCATGAAAATGTTATATTTCCACATTAGAATCTCGCATAATAACAAACTTGTATACCTTTTGTAAAACAAAGCACGAGCTCAAATTACTAGATACTTTAAACAGAGATAAAATTCCAAAAAGGCAATAAAAAAATAACGATGCTAAAGTTAAACAAATTAAACAAATAAATTACACGTTGTTTTTCATAAGCTGGTCCGTTCGCTCCGAGCCATGCGACGCGGACCATGTAAAAATATAGTGAAATATTGTATCTGCTGGATATTTTGGAATTTATGTTAATCATTATAATATGTTGTTAACAAAATGCGGAGAGATCTGAAAACCGGCATCGCATCATCATATTATAAATGCGAAAGTAACTCTGTCTGTCTGTCTCTTCTTCACGTCTAAACCACTGAACCGATTTGAACGAAATTTGGTACATATCTGTACCAAATTTGATTTGAAAACTATCCTACGTCCTTTCTCGGGTCTTAAGCCCGGTTTCCACCGCGAGCGGAACGGCCCCATTAATGACTTCGTTTGCAAGCGCAAACTGCATACTTGTATTTCCACCAACAAAATTATGATTCTTGATACATAATTGTTTATTAATGCATTTATTATTCATTATTATTCGATTATTTGTTGTTTATTTGTTTTTCTATTTGTTGTTTGCAGTTTGCGCTTGCGAACAAAGTCATTAATGGGTCCGTTCCGCTCGCGGTGGAAACCGGGCTTTAGACTATATCTAGTCTGAGACCCGAGAAAGGACATAGGATAGTTTTCATCCCGAAAATCCCACGGGAACGGGAACTATTATTCCACGCGGACGAAGTCGCGGGCAAAAGCTAGTTCATTATAATACGTTTTAACGAAACTCGGGGAGATCTGAAAACTGGCATCGCATCAATGTAAAATAATGCAAAAATAACATATTTTATATGAACTCCCTTTAATTTCGTGTTTAATTTTATTTTGCTGCAATTTCAGCGATACGATACTGGAAAAAAGTGTGTTTATAATGGTTCAAGAGATCACACATCACAATCCTGTGACAAATTGGAAAACGGGGAGAGACATCGGAGTCTTACGCAACCCTTAATTTTTGTTTATATCATTGGATGGCAAAAAACCTTACGGTTGACCGCAAGAGGCCAACGCTGTATCAAGCAATTAGCCTCACCTTCCTAACAGACTGATTCTTTGACAATTGGATATTTTACATTAATAACAATATATAAGACACTAGTTTAAAAACCCCTCTTTTAATTTTAGCCCTAAAAATTCGGTTTATTTTGAATTTACAGTAAAATGGGATTTTTAATTGCTTTAAAACCATTTTGGTTATTAGTCAATGGAGTTGCTAACTTAGTGATGTCAAAATGAGACATCGCCATACAACTTCAACTCTTATGCCCTTACTAATAATCACTGTGTAAAGTTATGCAATGAATAAAGCCTGTGTAACCATACATTTTTTGACGTATAAACCTGTCATAACTTTAAGGCGCTTAATTAATGGCCTTTGTGGAAAAGATTGCCATACATAATCTTTGACAGATTCGCGATTTGACAGCTCAAAAAAATACGTCAATTAATGGTCGTGTAAAATATGGTATTCATAATGTGTCTGTAAATATTCTAAGTAAAATAAATAGGCATAACTTTTAAATTTTTGCTTCCTAAGAGCTGACATTGTTATTAGAATGGAACATATTACAATATTAGATGTTGTTATTGCGTTACGTAGCCCCGAGCAATCCTCGCGTCGTGTTCTCAAAATGAAACTCTACGTTTCATTTCTCCTTACAAATGGATGCTTCTTTGAAAAGTTACAGTAAGAGAGAGTAAGAGTTTTATGTTTTTATGCTTTAAATAAACTGTTCAAATCTGTATACTTACATCTTTATAATGGACATGAACCTAAATAGAAGATCGTTTCGTGCGCACGCACCATCAGCTTATTAAAAGACTAGCTTCTGCCCGCGGCTTCGCTCGCGTTAGAAAGAGACAAAAAGTAGGTAGCCTATGTTACTCTCCATCCCTTCAACTATCTCCACATAAGAAATCACGTCAATTCGTCGCTCCGTTTTGCCGTGAAAGAAAGACAAACATACAGACAGACAGACAGACAGACACACTTTCCCATTTATAATATTAGTATGGATTAAGTACCTTACCATCAATGATTTGTTAAATCCTACGAGTATCAAATTACAAAAGAGCGACGATTTCTGAAGAGTTGGTGTACCCGAAGATCTAGTAAAATATTGAGTACTAGCTGTTTCCCGCGGTTTCATCTGCGTTATATTATTATGTTGTTGATTATTACTCCGCTCCCATAGGTAATGGCGTAATGTTATGTAGCCTGTCTAAATCTGATGTATATTACTATAAAGTTTTATTAAAATCCTTTAAGTATTTTTTTACGAAAAAGACTAACAAACACTCACATACATACAAACATTAACTTTTTTAGTATTAGTAAGATTAGATCTATGTTAACTAACACAAAGTTTGTCCTGGGTGGGAATCGAACCCTACGTCCAGTTCACTAACCAATAAAAAAGAAATAATTTATGAAATTTCACAAAACTCTGAACTACCATAAATTAAGCTTTATTTATTGAATGCCTCAGGGCAATCCGTGTAAAGCCAATCAGAAACAAACCATTAAAATTTCTTAAATTCAAGAGCAATATCTCGCTAATACTCTGACACTGGGATTACAACCTTTAAGTAGGCTAAACATTTTACCCCTGCCAAGTATTTAATAAAAAAAAACGAAATAAAAACCTTTTTTAATTGAACACTTTGAGCTCGAAGAAGCTGTCTAGTTAAACCTACAAAGAATCGGGATGACAGGGTGTCAGGAAACTGAAACAGAACGGATCAAATGGTTTACTGCTCAAATCATAAAAGGCTTTAGAGCAAAACGCAGCGCTTACAGGTAAAACGGTCTAGCAGAAGTTCAAATGATTCATAGTGCTTCGGGCCTGTGCACACCATGTTTATTAAACGCGCTGTTGTTGCGCGGTTAGATACGTGTCGACTGCGCGCTTTATCATGCAGAGCAGTTTGTTGTCCTTTGTACCGATACTCACGCAAATTAGCCAGGCGTTGTATTGATTCAAACGCGTGGAAACCGCGCGTCAATATCGATACACACGCGCGATTGTAAAGCGTTTTATAGACACATTTCTGCGCGTTGTACGGGTGTAACAAACGACGGCATTTTCTTCTTCCTCGTAGTAACTACATACTATCAAAGCGTATGCAATAAATAAATGCTGTCTCGACCGATGTCATCTTGCTACTGTTGACAAGATTCTGCTGAAAAACGTAATACGCCAGTGCGTATGTATCGATACGAACGCACGTTCGCATCGCGTCAGTACCGATAAAAAGCGCGTCAACCGCGCGTTTAAAAAGCGTGGTGCACAGGTGGTGTGCAGCAAAACGGTCTAAGACCCTGTCCAGAAAGAGCGAATTTGCCGCGATTCTTTTCGCGCAAAGTCACTCGCGCGTTGGCGAGATACTGGGCACCAATACATCGCGTCCACAAGCATCGCGCGAATAATAAACTCGCGCGTAGTACGCGTGCAAATCGCCGGACTCTCGCGTGATTCGCGCGTAATGCGCGCGAGTCGAGATACTAGGGCCGCCTTGTTGCGTCCAGAGTTCGCGCGAATTTCAGAGCGAGTGCACGTATAAAAGAAAAAGAGAGGGAAATAGAGCACCAACATTTTGATACGGAATTCGCGCGTAGGTACGCTCTTTCTGAACGCAACATTAGCGCGTAATACGCGCGAGAGAATCGCGGCGAATTCGCCCTTCCTGGACAGGGCCTTAAAGTATAAACAGCTTTGGGTGTATTGTCAAACGAATGCCATGCCAATGAATGTCAAAAGACGGAATGTTTTTCCAGAGTAGGTACAATTATTACTTCCAGTATACGTATGTCCTACGAATCCCGTGTAGTTTATGGATTGGTTAAAACGGGTTTGTTGAAACTTTTCTGTATATATAAATATATATATATTATTCGGAATAACGAATGAGCTACACAACATCACGCTATGACCCACGAGAACGGAGCAACCGTAGACCTAACATAACATTATCTTGGGTCAACTCACACACGGCCATCTGATCCTTATTTTTTATGTTTGTTTACCGTATAATACTTTCTTATAATTTTTAACATTACCAATTATTGCTTAGATTAGACCACATCTCTGGGGTAAAGATTTTCATGCTTTTAAGCTTACTACATAGAGCTTAATATTGTACCCATATAAAAATTACATTTTCATCTTTCCACTAAAATCTTTCGTCAGTGAATATCTTCCATTGTTCACATTTTAATACCAATTTAAAAGCAACGATTTAACTCTAGAATGATCGTAAATCTAACCTGTCTCCTTCACACACGTTCATTTGAATGAGACGGCGATAATTTTATTTGAGCACTTCAGATCTTTTATTAATTTATTCTGGCCAATTCAGATAAATTGTTGGAATTTATGCGTTCATAATGTCAGTCGCATAATATGAAAGTAATTAGTTGAAAATGTAAAATTAATGGTGATTTTGCCGCTGTTGAATACTGGAGCATTTTAATCTTTAATATTTAGTGCACTAATTTCATGAATTAAGAAAATGATTTTGGCAGTTGTTTTTAGGGTTCCGTAGTCAACTAGGAACCCTTAGTTTCGCCATGTCTGTCTGTCTGTCCGTCCGTCCTCGCTTAATCTCTGTGACCGTTAGCACTACAAAGCTGAAATTTGGTACCAATATGTATATCAATCTCGCCGATAAAGTGGTAATAAAAATTGGAAAAAAAATATTTATTAGGGTAGCGCCCCTATAGGTAAAGTGGGAAGTGATTTTTTTTTAATTTCAACCCCAACGTGTGATATATTGTGGGATAGGTATTTAAAAATGAATAGGGGGTTTACTAAAATCATTTTTTGATAATGACAATAATTTCGGAAATAATCACTCCAAAAGGAAAAATCAGAGCGTCCCCCCCCCCCTCTAACTTTTGATATAGAAAGAACAGTTTTTGTACAAAAAAGATAAAAAGATCGTACAAAATAATATCTGCGTACTTAGTATGTCAACGTAACAAATAGCCTTTTTTAAAACTTATACGTGGAAACACTTATTGTGACGGACGGGAAACTACGGAACCCTACATTGAGCGTGGCCCGTCACGCTCTTGGCCGGTTTTTTTTTTATTCTTGGTGTAACTGGATTACTGGATTCTTTTAAATTCCATTTACTAAAATGTTATATATAACAGATAATGTTTAATAGTGACCTAGAGAACATGGACCAATTTTCAGCTCCCATTTAAACATTATATAGGCTGAGAGAATCTGATGTTCTTTCTTAGTTAGATACTCTTATTCATAAAAAGCCAAACCTCTTCATAGATCAAGTATATCGAGATTTCATTTATAATACGTAATAGTCGTAATGGTGATGGTATTGTGTGGATGGGACACTGAAAAAAATATTCGGTCCTATCACGAATTTTTGTTGATTTTACCAAACTTCTTAAGTTGGCTTTACCAAATTCATTTGGTAGATTACACCTATGTTTTGTTAATTTTTCAAAACATCTATTTTTTTATAAAAATTGTTGGAAACTTAAAATTAATAATCCGTGGATCCACCTAAGACTCTCCTTACACATCTGTAGTGGTTCTACAACTTCTTAAGTTGGCGTTATACCTACCAAATTTATTTAGTAGATCCAAATAAATTTGGTAACAAAAACTTATGAAGTTTGGTAAAATAAAAAAAAATTCGTGATAGGACCGAACATTTTTTTCAGTGGATCAAACAAAAAAAAAACTTTCTTCTCACATTCACAACGAATCTTATATCCCAACCTTCTCATACACCAGAAATCTAATTAACCTTATTTCCACATGACCTGCTCAGCAAATTACCTGAGATAGCATGTTACGGAGAACAACAACAGTCGTTCTTACAACAAGCTGAAGATACCAAATTACATACACTAACTTAATTAGAATAGTGTGTACTTTAAGTATATGTAAACAGATGTTTGTTTGTGTGTTTGTCTTGTTGTGTTGAGCGTTTCTAGTTGAAACTGTTTGCCATATGAAGGTAAAGTTTTCCGCGTTTCTAGGAATTCATTGTTTAATATTACGGTCTGGTGTCGGCGGTTCCACGAATTATAGCGTATTTTGCTTTAAGATGGAAATAATTTCATTTTATTCAAACTAGCTTTTGCCCGCGGCTTCGCTGACGTTAAAAAGAGACAAAAAGCAGCCTATTTTACTCTCCATCCCTTCAACTATCTTCACTTAAAAAATCACGTCAATTCGTCGCTCCGTTTTGCCATGAAAGAAAGACAAACAGACAGACAGACACACTTTCCCATTTATAATATTAGTATGGATGGATATTATTTAAGTTCATAAACATATATTTTCTTAAAATTTCGCTCACATTTTCTATTAACCACTTCACACAACTGCGCGCCTAGTACTTTTGATTGATTTAAGTACTAAGTATCTCAGTATTTTAAATTTTCTCACATTATCACTTCACATAACTGCGCTCCTAGTCCTATTGTTCTCTTAAGTTTTCAATCTTTAATTGAATTTAGAATTAACTATATGTGAAAATGATTCATCTTAAATTATGTTCTCGTCGATTTTTCATTATTTTTAAGATGTATTCTGCTATTCGGGGCGGGGACAAATCCAACGAACCAAAAACCATGAAAATTGGTCTAGCCGATCTCGAGTTATAAGTGTTGTAACAAACCCGACTTTGTTTTATATATGTCGCAGTCATCTGGTTAAATCAGCTATTAGATTGTATGACTAGCGCGTTCATTGAATGACGACATTTAATTGAATGACTAAACGACAACTCGTCAAGTTGTTTAATGTAACGTTCAACGACTTGACTGAACGTCATTTAGCATTGTCGTTTAATGGGATATAGTCGACTTTGTAATGTTTGTTTAGGGTGACCATAAGTTCGCAACTTAAAAACTTAACTTCCTTTACATAACAAAAATGAGGACATGCCATGACACGCTTTATTATGATTTTAATTAAAAAAAAAACTCTAAGACTAGCCGGCGGCGGCGTATCAATAGGTAAATCCATGCTGCCACACTATTTTATCAAGAATAAAGTAAATTTAATAAAATTAATATCAAAACAGTGCTATCTGCGCGAGTTATTTTACGCCATATTTGTTTTGGTGACTACTAACGCCGCAGTGGAAAAAAAGTTAACTAAATTACAATTACCTGACTGATATTACGTTCGCTCTGTTCAAAGGGCTATGCTTCAATCAGCTATCTAGTTGGACGTAAATGTTGCTATTCAATAAACGCGCTAGTCATACAATCAAATAGCTGATTCAACCAGATGACTGCGACATATATATAGATTAAGAAGATTCTGCTAACATTTCTTGAGAAGCTGTGTCATAAGAAATGTACGCAGAATCTTCTTCATTTTACTTGGATATCCAAAGCTTATGTAACGACCTCAAGGCAGTAAAAATGCACTGTTATATTTTTCTCGTAGAAATCCATACTAATATTATAAATGGGAAAGTGTGTCTGTCTGTCTGTCTGTTTGTCTTTCTTTCACGGCAAAATGGAGCGACGAATTGACGTGATTTTTCAAGTGGAGATAGTTGAAGGGATGGAGAGTAACATAGGGTACTTTTTGTCTCTTTCTAACGCGAGCGAAGCCGCGGGCGAAAGCTAGTCATAAATAAACGTTTCAATTTAAAGTCCTTACGAAAACGTCTACCTTGCATGCGATTGTAATTCGTTGGTGGTAAACTAATGCAGCTCTACGCTGTATAATTAACACTGTTTCAAAAATATACCTATAGTTAACAGGAATTAGTATTACTTTTTGTTTTATTACTATGTACATTAAATCATCATGCCTGTGTATGGGTCACGGCTGGCATTATGCTGAGCGCTAGCCGTTTCGCGCAGTAGTGACGCTACTTAGCTGTCTTTAGTTTTAAGGTTTGTTGTAAGTATATAAGTTTTTTATTTGTAGCGCACATTGCAAGAATAAATTGTTTTTCTTTCTTTCTTTCAATAACGTAATTGGAATTCGTAGAAAATCGATCAGATGAATGTTGCATCCCCATATCCCCACACTAATAGTTCCCAGCGGTTTTGCCTCTATCATTTTAAGTCTTTTGTTAAACACTGTTCTGAAAACGTTACTACATGAAATACGAAGTTTGATATAAATTACCAACGTTCTAGTTGAATCCTTAGGGTGGATTTTTTCTAAATCCTTTCTTAGGGCATACTTGAGACAGTTGTATGAAACATAACATATAAGTTAATTTTCATGCTTTTAAAGACAGTGGTGTTAACTGTACGCTATTCGGTAAGTCAGTGAATCAGCATGTCCGTTTTTTCTTTAATCCTTCGAACACGTGATTACAATAGAAAGACAATAGCAGCCCGACAGTCGGCTGTCGGTTGGTCGTTGAAAGGTTAATAGACATTTTTCGCAATATAAGGTGGCGATAGCGGTCATTGCTCCTTCTAAGATATAAGTATCTTTTTCGTTCACAATAATAAATGACGGTGGTTCAATGACTGCCATTACATTATGTTGGACGCAATTTCAGTGTAATTACGTTGTTATTTTTAGCAGAACGCTTTTATTATATTATTCGAGGATATTATAATTTTGGTTTAATAATATTAATGTGCTTGAAGCGATTTATCCGAATAACCATAATATTGTTGCTTAAGACTGGAAATTATGAGTTTTCGTGTTTTTGTTTTGTGCCTAGTTTTAGCGTTCACTTAAGCCACTTTCGGCTTAGTTCAGCCATTTTCTTTATGACCAGCGGTTTTTAAAAAGCCTCTCGTAAAAATAAACAGGCTTTATGCATGACATCATCTTTATAGTACGCCGCAAGGAGGATGTATAGTCGTAAGCATAAAAACGGGGGTTCACTTACGTTCTTATCTAAAAGGGAAGAGAAAGAATAATGAGGTGCAGTACATGACAAATTGTGGGATGAGAGCCACTTAACAGATGGGGAACAGAAGTACTACTAGACCTTAAATACTAGCTTGGAAATGTGAAGGAAAATAATAAATTGTAATGACCGTACTATACAAGTTGTAGGTTATAGGTTCGAAGCTAGATAAGCACGCAATGTGACCTAATTACTAACTAACTCTTGGTTTCGTGATAGAGATAGGGATCCGCTTCCTCTTACAGAAAAAATGTTACAGCCCCAGAAGTGGGCTGTTACAGAAGACAAGGAAAAGTCTACCCT
Organism: Athetis lepigone; assembly: GCA_033675125.1. NCBI lineage: Eukaryota > Metazoa > Arthropoda > Insecta > Lepidoptera > Noctuidae > Athetis > Athetis lepigone. Next base: position 13,570,865 of record CM066221.1, read on the forward strand.
CATATAAAAAGGTAAAATAGTTTGGAAGAAAAAAAGTCGTGTATAGAAACTATTACTAGAGTAGTAACATCTAAAATATTGCCTTTCCTTAATGCAAAACCAAAGGCTTAGCTAATACCTGCCGGGGTTGCGGAATGTTTATAATAGTTACCGTGACCCCGGAACATAACTAAAGGGCAACCGGAGAACAATGAGTGGGTTTTAGTCACTAAAAGTCTGACACGAAAGGACGGGAAAAGTCATTTGATGATTTCCCACTACCCAAAAAAAAAGCAAATACCTGCCGGGGCTGAGGGTTGTACAAAATAAATACTGCGGCCCCGGACACTAAAGGCTAAGCAGAAACAAGAGTATATTTTAGTCAGTACAAGTCTGACACTCTTTTCCGCTCCGTCTAGAGCGTAAAGAGTCATTTGATAATTTCCCATTCCAAAGAAAGGCTTAGTAATAAAATCACAACTTTAATAGTCTAATAAAACTAGACCTTTTAGAGTTTTTTAAACATTGTACCGCCATTACGCACCCCATACAGATGGGGTATACCGCGGTCGCAGGCGATTGATTCTCTCGTTCTATTCAACTATAGAAAAGATAAGATAACCCATGTTTGCAAGCGATTTGGGGGCAAAATAAGGACATTTTCATCAATAAAACTTTAATGTTGTGGAGCTGTGGGATGTTATTTATATTTAAAACCGAAATAACTGATGATTAACACTGTATTTATTACTTTAATGTCTCGAACGGGTGTTTTTTAAGGGGTTCGTACCTACTCAAAGGGTGTCATAGTGACCATTTCACTAAGCATTTTTGCTCTCCGTCTGTCTGTTTAAAAGCGGACAAGACCCCATGACACGTAACGTAGGTATAGAATTGAAATTTTTACCAAGTTTCCTTTATGTCCGAGTCGCAGTTTTAGGAAACAAAACCTTTATACAATACTGATCTTTTTTATAATTACTTAGAGAAAACTGTAAACAAGAAAAGAGTTTTCAGCAGCGTTAGAAATCTTTTCATCTTTTCATCCTTTAATCTTTTACTTTTTACTTAATTCTGTTTTGACAGGATACTTTATAAAATAAGTATATTTTAATAACCCAGAAGGAAAGAGAAATTTTAATTAATCCGGAGAAAATCTCATTATCTTCAATTTTGATTATCTTATTAAATGTAATTAGAGAACAATAAATAAGTTGTATTGGTTGTTGTAAGCTATTGTTAGCCCGCAGAGTACGGCGGCTGGTTTTCTTGTGTTCAATTAAAAAGTTTATTTATCCGTATTGTGAGCAAGAAGTATCTAATCTCCTTTACGGAAACAATGACGATATACGTTCACAGAGAGAGGCCAGGGTAGAGCGAGTGAATTTTGCCTTGAGTCGTGTGCCCCAATGGGATCTATCACAATCTAGTGCAATCTTGGCATGGTTGAGTTGAGTTCTGACCTCAACTTCGGCACTTTCATCGAGTCCAAAGCAAAAAGCTGGGCATCGATATTTCACGCCGGGACAGCTTCTAACGCTTTATAAAGCTCAAGTCCGATCGTGTGTGGAGTATTGCTGTCACCTATGGGATGGCTCAGCCAAATGCCAACGTACGACGAACGGCGGGATACCAACATTTCTTGGTCGATATTCCTCGTATCCGCACATTCCGCACGCAGCGTTTCTCTAATTCCTTTATTATGCGCACCGCAAAAGAAAAATACAAAAATTTGTAATTAGTAAATTAGTAAATTAGTAAATTAGTAAATTAGTAAATTAGTAAATTAGTAAATTAGTAAATTAGTAAATTAGTAAATTAGTAAATTAGTAAATTAGTAAATTAGTAAATTAGTAAATTAGTAAATTAGTAAATTAGTAAATTAGTAAATTAGTAAATTAGTAAATTAGTAAATTAGTAAATTAGTAAATTAGTAAATTAGTAAATTAGTAAATTAGTAAATTAGTAAATTAGTAAATTAGTAAATTAGTAAATTAGTAAATTAGTAAATTAGTAAATTAGTAAATTAGTAAATTAGTAAATTAGTAAATTAGTAAATTAGTAAATTAGTAAATTAGTAAATTAGTAAATTAGTAAATTAGTGAATTTAATAATATATAATAATATTTTGACATTTTGAATACAAATTTACAAATATATGAATTTTCTAATTTTCACATTTACAAATTATCAGTGTGCTAGTTTGCTAGTTAGCTAGTTTGCTTTGTCAAAATGTCAAAATGTCAGAATGTCAAAATGTAAAAATGTCAAAATGTCAGTGTCAAAATGTGAGAATGAAAAAATAAAAAATGTCAAATCAAAATAACAAAATGACAAAATGACCAAAATGTCAAAATGTCAAAATGTCAAAATGTCAAAATGTCAAAATGTCAAAATTTCAAAATGTCAAAATGTCTAAATGTCAAAATGTCAAAATGTCAAAATGTCTAAATTAAAAAATGTCAAAATGTAAGTGTCAAAATAACAAAATGTCAAAATGTCAAAATGTCAAAATGTCAAAATGTCAAAATGTCAAAATGTCAAAATGTCAAAATGTCAAAATGTCAAAATGTCAAAATGTCAAAATGTCAAAATGTGAAAATGTTAAAATGTCAAAATGTCAAAATGTCAAAATGTCAAAATGTCAAAATGTCAAAATGTCAAAATGTCAATATGTCAAAATGTCAAAATGTCAAAATGTCAAAATGTCAAAATGTCAAAATGTCAAAATGTCAAAATGTCAAAATGTCAAAATGTCAAAATAACAAAATGACAAAATGACCAAAATGACAAAATGTTATAATGTTATAATGTCGAAAAGTCAAAATGTCAAGAAATTAGTAAATTAGTAAATTTAATAATATATAATATTTTGACATTTTGAATACAAATTTACAAATAAATGAATTTTCAAATTTTCACATTTACAAATTATCAGTTTGCTAGTTTGCTAGTTTGCTAGTTTGCTTTGTCAAAATGTCAAAATGTCAAAATGTCAAAATATCAAAATGTCAAAATGTTAGATTGTCTAAATGTCAAAATTACAAAATGTCAAAATGTCAGTGTCAAAATAACAAAATGTCAAAATGTCAACTTCAACTTCAACTCTTTATTAATGGCATTTGCGGAAAACACACCACAATTCTGCCACGACCATGTTTATTTTACAATCACAAACGTAGAAAGATATATATTTCAAAAATATATGCAATATGACTGCGATGGTCTCCTCCTTGTGAAGAGACCTGGTCCGTCAGCGCCTCGTCAGTGAATCAGCAGGGTGTACCACGTGCAGGTGAGGTTGGCTTTGACCCTGGAGGTGATGGTAGGGCCACTTACACACCTGTCAAAATGTCAAAATGAAAAAAAAAAAAATGACAAAATGTCAAAATGTCAAAATGTCAAAATTACAAAATGTCAAAATTTAAGTGTCAAAATAACAAAATGTCAAAATGTCAAAATGAAAAAATGTCAAAATGTCAAAATAACAAAATGACAAAATGACCAAAATGTCAAAATGTTATAATGTCGAAAACTCAAAATGTCAAGATGTCAAAATAACAAAATGACCAAAATGTCAAAATGCTATAATGTCGAAAAGTCGATGTTAAACATGCAAGACAGCAGACAAAATGCTAAAATGTCATAAAGTCAAAATGTTAAATTTCAAAATGTCAAAATTTCAAAATGCCAATGTCAAAATTTAAAAATCCCAAACTGGCAATATGTCAAATTTCAAAATGTCGAAATTTAAAAATTTATAACCGACAAAATGTCAAACTAGGAAACTATGTAGTAACTATACTTACAAATAAGCAAATTTACAAAAATGTTAAAAGTGAAAAAAAATTAAAACTTAAAGTGAATATGCAAAATGTCAAAATGACAAAATGTGAAAATGTCAAAAAATGGATTAAATTCTTAGTTCGATAGGAATCTTTAAAATACTATAAAACCAACCCTGGTTATATAATTATACACAATATTTACAAACTAAAACTACACACATCAAAAGTGTCTAGGGATATTTTAATTAAACCTAAATAACTAAAATTCTATTAACTTTTTGTTAAGACACCTACACTTTAAAATAAACCTTATTTAATTGCCTATCTAATCTGTTAATAAACTTTTAGATAAAGTTAAATTAAAAAAAAACTTAGAACAAGAGGAAAAACTCAACACAATTTCAATTTAACTTTATTTTTGAAATTTTAAAACCTAAACAACAAAACAATTTTTTTTTTAATAAAAATTGTTGAAAACTTAAAATTAATAATTTGTGGATCCACCTAAGACTCTCCTGACACATCTGGAGCGGTTCTGCATACTCAAAACAAGGGTGTCAATATCCTGTTGTGGAGTACTGTCCCAAATCCTGCTAAGATGCAAGAAAAGCTTCCAAATTCATATAACCCGGAAGTATTTAAGAATAGAGTGCATAGGCATCTACTGGGTAAGCTCGCTCCATCGTAGGCTCCGTCTATGCCCTCGGGCTAGTCTGGGACCAAGAGAAAGCCCATTGTAATAAAAAAAAAAAAAAAAAAAAGCTGGTTTTGATGCACAATATCAACAGGGAAATTCCTACGAGCTCTTCTCTGAAGCATATTCCAGGCATGCTCAATAGGATTTAAGTCAGGGGATTGTGCAGGCCGGTCTAAAGCTTGGATAACATGCTGTTGTAACCAACTTGTAACGATACGCGCCGTATGTGGACGGGCATTGTCGTGCATTAGCTGGAAATTTTGTCCCATTTGCTGTTTGTGGGGCAAGATTATAGGCTCTAGCACCTCATCTCGGTATTTTCGAGCAGTCATATTTCCTTGTATCCAAACGAGGTCCGTTCTACCGCCGAGACGAATTCCTGCCCAAACCATAATCGTGCCACCTTAATATGCATGAACTTGTTGTGGGTGCTGCAGTCGATTCCAACGTCCAGGTTTTCTCCAAACGCGTACTCTTCGCGAATCAGGATGAAATCCAAACCTAGATTCATCAGTGAAAAGCACAAGTGACCATTGAGAATGGTTCCAGTTTTCGTGTGCAATAGCCCATTGTAATCTTCTTCCTCGATTACCTCTCCTTAGTGCTGATACCCAAAATGGCCTACGAGCACGTAGATTGACTTCATGCAGTCGCCTTCTTAAAGTTTGACCGCTTACCAGCAAACCATACTCTCTCTGTAGCCTTTGAACCAATTGCATCGCCGCTGCATTTAGTTGATTTCGTGCAGCATTTACTATGAATCGGTCCTGTACATGTGTTGTAATGCGTTAAAGTCCTCGGTGCCGTTCCACCACTTCCTCCGTGACACGATAACATGACCAAAGCCTGGATATAACGCTCTGACTGGTCTTCATGGCTTCAGAAACGGCAATTATGGGACAATATTCCACAACAGGATATTGACACCCTTGTTTTGAGTATGCAGAACCGCTGCAGATGTGTCAGGAGAGTCTTAGGTGGATCCACGGAATATTAATTTTAAGTTTTCAAGAATTTTTATAAAAAAAAATTGTTGTTTTGTTTAAGTTTTGATGTTTCAAAAATAAAGTTACTACTCGTGCGAGCTAACATGGCACCTGGCTCGAAAACAAACCTCACCCCGCGACCCCGCGCGGCGCCCCGCTCGCGTCTTACCAGTAGCGTTAGCATCACTATTACATTATACGGCACAAGTATAACTAAAATGGCGGATGTGCAAAAACAGATTTTCAGGCGTGCACGTAATTTTTTTTTACAGTTTTGTTTCCAAGTAGTTTGTTTTGTCACGTTTAAAACGTCGTACTATGTTATGAGAAACAACTAAGCACAAAATAAATGTTAATATTTAAAATACAAAAATAAAATTCAGAAAGGATAGAGCCCGCGCTAGAACAATGTACACCAAATAAAATTATATATTTTTTATTTTTTTTATTGTTCCTGGGGTATACCTGTCATCTGTCATAGTGTTAGCCCAAAATCGAACATCTCCTTTTTTGCACTTAGTACTTTAAATGTCACTCATTCAACCCAGGTGCCATGTTATCTCGCACGGATAGTAAGATTGAAATTTTGTTTGAGTTTTTCCTCTTCTTCTAAGTTTTTTTAAATTTAACTTTATCTAAAAGTTTAATCAGATTAAATAGTCTATTAAACAAGATTTATTTTAATGTGTATATGTTTTAACAAAAAGTTAATAGAATTTTAGTAATTTAGGTTTAATTGAAATATCCCTAGACACTTTTGATGTGTGTAAATTAAAAACCCTAGAATTAAAATAAAAAGTGCCCAAGAGGCTGGCAGCATTACCACGTTGAATGGCAATGCTAAGCCTCTGGCCAAAATAAAAGCCAGCCTTTGGGTCACGAGAAGAGTCAACTAGTCTTTTTGACAAAAACAAAAATAAAAAAATACAAAAATACAAAAATTAGTAAATTAGTGATATAGTAAATTAGTAAATTAGTAAATTTGTATTATTAATTTTAATAATACAAATAAAATTAAATTAATTCCACCGTTTCCGAGGCCGGCCCAGGAAAAGGTGGCGTGATGAGCTTGACGCACACCACGAGAGCTGGTTCGAAGAAGCGAAGGAAAAGGGAGTCTGGAAGGAGTTAGGGGAGGCCTTTGCCCAGCAGTGGGACAGCGTAGGCTAGTAAAAAAAAAAAAAAAAAAAAATTTGTAAATTTGTAAATTTAAAATTTGTCGAAATGTCAGTGTCAAAATAACAAAAATAACAAAATAACAAAATGACCAACATGTCAAAATTCAAAAAATTCTAACAAAATACAAAAATACAAAAATACAAAAATACAAAAATACAAAAATACAAAAATACAAAAATACAAAAATACAAAAATACAAAAATACAAAAATACAAAAATACAAAAATACAAAAATACAAAAATACAAAAATACAAAAATACAAAAATACAAAAATACAAAAATACAAAAATACAAAAATACAAAAATACAAAAATACAAAAATACAAAAATACAAAAATACAAAAATACAAAAATACAAAAATACAAAAATACAAAAATACAAAAATACAAAAATACAAAAATACAAAAATACAAAAATACAAAAATACAAAAATACAAAAATACAAAAATACAAAAATACAAAAATACAAAAATACAAAAATACAAAAACACAAAAATACAAATTAAATATATAATACAAATACATAATTTGTAAATGTGAAAATTTGTAAATTCATATATTTGTAAATTTGTATGCCAAAATGTCAAAATGTCAACTTCAACTCTCAAAATGTCAAAATGTCAAAATGTCAAAATGTCAAAATGTCAAAATGTCAAAATGTCAAAATGGCAAAATGTCAACTTCAACTCTTATAATACAAATAAATATAGCTAACTTAAAACTAACTCAAAACAACTAATTAAATTAATCAATTAATTAATTAATCATCGATGTCTTGTACGGGGCGAATCTCTGCGCCCTGCGCAAGAAGGATGGTGGTATTCGTCCCATTGCCGTTGGTTCCACCTTCAGGCGTACGGCAGCCAAAATTTGCTGTAGAATTTTTAGTGACAATCTATCAAAAAAATTCCAGCCCCTTCAGCTTGGTTTTGGGTCAAGAGGGGGCTGTGAGGCTGCCGTACATGCCGTTTCCACTTATCTAAATTGTGGCAAAGGTGAGGTCATTTTAAAGGTGGACATCAAGAACGCCTTCAACTCAGTTAATAGGGACGCCTTGTTGGAACAAATCAAAAAAGAAATTCCCGAAATCTATAAATTCCTTTGGCAATGTTATCGTTACCCCTCAAAATTATTATACAAAGACCACCTTTTGAAATCCGCCGTTGGTTGTCAACAAGGCGACCCTCTTGGGCCTGCCATTTTTAGTTTAGCCATTCAACCTATTATTCGGCAGCTAAATTCTGAATTTAACGTTTGGTATCTGGATGACGGGACCCTCGGAGGTGATGTTAATACTGTTTTATCGGATTTCGAGTTTTTAAAAACTAGTTTTTCTGCCATTGGCCTCGAACTAAATTTTTCCAAATGCGAACTGCACATTTTAGACAATACAGACAGACAGACCACAATTTCAAAATTTTGTTCAATAGCACCAAACATCAAAATTGTTGATAAAAGTTCACTTTACCTCCTAGGGTCTCCAATTCTCGAGGAGTCTTTCCCAAATTTTGTCGAGGACAAAAATTCAAAAAGTCAACGATATGTCGGAAAGACTCCTAAAGATTAGCACTCACTCCGCTTTAACTCTGGTTCGGTTTTGTTGTTTCGGCCCTAATTTCATTTATTTTGCTCGTTCCTCCCCGTTATGGAGACACCCTACACTTTTAGACAAAATCGACCAAATTATACGAAATTCTTTAACAGCAATTTTGAACATTGATTTGGACGATCGGGCGTGGCTACAGGCCACTCTTCCTATTCGTTTAGGTGGCCTGGGCGTCCGCAAAATTTCCAGTATTAGTCTCCCTGCATTCCTGTCTTCAGTCTTCAGCACTGAGGAGCTGACCAGGAATATACTTTCCTCTTCTTTGGTTAGCTTCGAAGTACCTTGCTTGACTGAAGCCATAAATGCTTGGAAAATGGCTTGCCCAGGCAAAGATCCTCCCGGTACCCGTTCATCACAGAGACTGTGGGACGGGACGCTCTGTTTGTTGGCACGGAATAACCTTCTTGAGACGTGTACTAACATTGCGGAGCGAGCTCGCCTACTGGCTGTTGCTGAATGGGAATCGGGACTGTGGTTGCGTGCGTTACCGTCATCCAACATAGGTACTAAGTTGGATGACAATACTTTCCGTATCGCCACAAGTTTGCGTTTAGGTACACCATGTTGTACTCCTCATCGCTGCCGATGTGGTGAAGCTGTCGACAGCCTCGGTCACCATGGCCTCTCTTGCAGCAGGAGTGCAGGTCGCATTCCGCGTCATGCAAATATTAATGATATTATCCGCAGAGCTCTTGTTACCGCCGGCGTTCCAGCCATCTTAGAACCCATAGGGCTGGTACGGGACGATGGGAAGAGACCAGACGGAATGTCATTATTGCCTTGGAAGTTGGGTAGGCCTTTGGTGTGGGACGCTACGTGCGTCGACACCCTTGCGCCATCGCATCTTCCTAGTTCTGGAATGTGTGCGGGCACTGCTGCTGCCGAAGCAGAAAACCTCAAGCGGCGGAAATATAACAACCTAGTTGGTAATTATATTTTTGAGCCGTTTGGGGTTGAAACTTTGGGACCATGGGGCCCGAGTGCCCGTTCTCTTTACAAAGAGATTGCGAAACGTTTAGTCGACACTTCACGTGATCAGAAGGCTGGCATCTACTTTGCCCAAAGAATAAGCATCGCAATTCTGCGTGGCAATGCTGCCAGCCTTCTGGGCACGCTGCCCGTCGACAGTGATGACGAGTTTTACGACGCCGACGGATAACTCCTTTCTTATTTATATTTTAATTTTTAGTTTTATTTTAGTTTTAGATATTAATTAGTTGTTTTGAGTTAGTTTTATGTTAGCCATATTTATTTGTATAATAAACGATTTCATTTAAAAAAAAAAAAAAAAACTTCAACTCTTTATTAATGGCATTTGCGGAAAACACCACAATTCTGCCACGACCATGTTTATTTTACAATCACAAACGAAGGAAGATATATAACAAAAATATATGCAATATGACTGCGATGGTCTCCTCCTTGTGAAGAGACCTGATCCGTCAGAGCCTCGTCAGTGAATCAGCAGGGAGTACCACGTGCTGGTGAGGTTGGCTTTGACCCTGGAGGTGATGGTAGGGCCACTTACACCCCTGTCAAAATGTCAAAATGAAATATGACAAAATTTAAAAATGTCAAAAGGTCAAAATTACAAATTTCAAAATGTTAAAATTTAAAAATTTATAACTGACAAAATGTCAATGTCAAACTAGGAAACTATGTAGTAACTATACTTACAAATAAACGAATTTACAAAAATGTTAAAAGTGAAAATATGTTAAAACTTAAAAGTGAATATGCAGAAATAAAGTACGAGATGATAATTTATAACAATATGTAAAACTTAAAACTCCGAAAATATGAAAAATCAGCAAATCCGAACGTCCCAAAAAACAAGAAAAAAAAAGACAAGTGGCACTCGGAGACTGCCGCGGTAAAGCTATTGCATAGCATTTTTTATCAACTTATGTAATTATAATTATTTATTTATTTATTTTAATATGCAGTATTTTTTTTCCGTGATACAGTCTATTATAACATTTTGATAACATTCCTTAGTTAAAAATTGTAGACAAACAGTAACTAAGCCTTACGAATTCTTAGTTTCAACTTTGTTTTATTTATAGTCGTAAAATATACCTTAAGAAGCATTATTTATATTTTTAATTGCCTGATATACAGGTCAGTATTTCCAGGACGATTAAAATTTAGAATTAGATTTGTATCGTGAACATTGATCTCTCAATATTCTCAAATAAGAGCTTGACCTTTGTATCCCAATTACAACGCTTGAAGAATTACAAATTAATGAAAATTCTTAAGTTCGGCAGACATTGTTGTGATGCCGTTGGACAGGGGTTGCCAACTTCGGGTAATTTCCATCAGCTTGGCTGGTTAGTCGCTGATGTAGGATTATTGTAATAAATTTTGAGTGGAATGGGGTCTTGTTTTGTTTGTCTTGTTAGAGACTAGCTGTGCCCTGCGGTTTCACCCGCGTTATGTTAGGTTTTTTACCAATAAAGATGTGGTTGAAATTTGTAGTGCATAGCATAGGTGCTCAAACAGGAATACTCCTGATTCATTCCACGCATATTTGTCAGGCGCGAGAAGCGAACTCAAGACACGCAGCACCTAAACCGATAGCAAATTAGACTATAGTTTGAGTAGACAAGTGGATTAAAATTATTATATTTCACGAACAATGTGTTTATTTTCAGAAAATATCTATACTTACATATATCTAAATACCCCATAGTCATAAGGCCAATAAATTGGTTTTCAAAACAAATACACATAATATGAAATGAAAAACTGGCTGACAGGCTGACTGGGTGATATTTATACGTACAGCCTTTATCGCTGGTCCTAGAGATATGAAACATGAAGGGTGTGTTCTTTGTAAACAGTGGCTATCTAGTACCTACCACTAAAAAGTATTTATGAAAATTTGACCTAAAATTTAATGAAAAAACCATTTAATGAAAATCATTACGTAAAATATAAATTTCATAAAAAAAATATCAAAATAACAAATTTTTGTTAAATGACGTTTGAACCGCCAGATTTAAAGTTTAATCGTTGACTGAATGACGATTAAATAAGCTGAATACGCATCAATGACACTTCGATCGAGCGACTTTAAAATCGGTGTAGTTCTATCTCGATTGACGGATGTTAATACGAAAATGGTCTAAACGACTTAGTCGCTAAGAATTCGCTACGGTTTTGATTACGTGAATTGGGCTACTGGCCTTCGCCTATTATAATTGAGTTATCCAACAAAAGCATATTTTTTCACAAATTTCAATAAACTTTGTACCACATTATCAAACTGCTACCCCTTTCACCTACTATGACAAATCAGCATGCTAAAAGCCCCCCCCCCCCCCCTCCACCCTTGCCATTGCGCGCCGGAAATACGTCATTACCGGTGGGCCACAATGGTGGTTTGTTTTCAGCGCCGTGTTTGCAGTCATTATGTCGCGCCTCCGAGCTGTAGGTCATGTGTACTGATGACAGGGTGAAGAGAAAAGGGGTGATCTTGGTTTTTAAATGTGGGAATAGTCGATATTGTACATTTTGTTTACGTTTTCAATGTAGTTTGTATAATTTACGAGTGAGTTTATTATCTAAGTAATTATTTATTCATTTCTTTAATCCGAAAGGTTGAAACGTCCAAAAATTCAGACTCCGAAAAATTTAATAAGCTCAAAATTTGGTAATCCATTATAAAATCTCTATTTATCCTAAAAATCTAAATTTCAATGTCTTAAAATCTCTATTGTTTTAAATGGCAAAATGTTAAAATGTTCAATTGACAATACAAAAATACAAACACACAAAAATACAAAAACACAAAACTACAAAAATACAAAAATACAAAAATACAAAAATACAAAAATACAAAAATACAAAAATACAAAAATACAAAAATACAAAAATACAAAAATACAAAAATACAAAAATACAAAAATACAAAAATACAAAAATACAAAAATACAAAAATACAAAAATACAAAAATACAAAAATACAAAAATTCAAAAATACAAAAATACAAAAATACAAAAATACAAAAATACAAAAATACAAAAATACAAAAATACAAAAACACACAAATACAAAAATACAAAAATACAAAAATACAAAAATACAAAATAAAAAAATACAAAAATACAAAAATACAAAAATACAAAAATACAAAAATACAAAAATACAAAAATACAAAATACAAAATACAAAAATACAAAAATACAAAAATACAAAAATACAAAAATACAAAAATACAAAAATACAAAAATACAAAAATACAAAAATACAAAAATACAAAAATACAAAAATACAAAAATACAAAAATACAAAAATACAAAAATACAAAAATACAAAAATACAAAAATACAAAAATACAAAAATACAAAATACAAAAATACAAAATAAAAAAATACAAAAATACAAAAATACAAAAATACAAAAATGCAAAAATACGAAAATACAAAATATTTTAGATTTGTACCAGCAAAAACTATACTAAACCTTTGATCCTCCAACCTTGAGATCACGCAGATTAGGAAGCGAAAATTGGAACTGTTAAGTAAGAAGCTACAGAGGTGTGTATAAAAAGACGGAATGATTCGTACTGATATATTCGGGCATTGTACTTAATATGCACCGCAGCCGCAACTGTCACTATAACTGTACATACATAATCATTTTTATAGACTTGTAGTACAAGTCAGAACTTTGCTCTTATGTGAATAAGAAAATAAAAAAGAAGGAAATTTAAATACATATTATTACGAAAACAAAACACCTGACTCAATGTGTATAGATATTACATTTTTTTTAAGTCAATGTTTATTTCTTTCCAAGTATCTGTCTAAGTAAAACATTGTATTATTTTGTTACTTCAGTACAAAAACGTGGCTAAAAATAATACAGAACATGTCATTAATTTTTGTTGGCTTCATTTTATGAAAAATGGTGACAGTGCTTGACTCGTGGGTAAACATAATAATATTTATTTTGGAAAATACTCTCTTAAACAAAATATGCTTGAAAAAATAATTCTTTGAGGGTCAAAATATCATCATGAATAAAACATTTATCACTGCCTGTCATCTATCTATAACAATAAATTCATTTCAATTACAAATGTGTTCATGTCTTCGTAAAAACTGTATTATTTTCAATCTGAGTCTTTACTATAGACTGAATCCAATCGAACAATAATTGAATTTTACGAGGAGCGACTGCCTATCAGACCTCTTCACCCAGTTACTGTCAATGAAACCTTTTAGGCTAAGACTAGTATCTTCATTTATCTTGGCTGATCCCACATTAATGTAAACACAAACACTTCACACAATACTTTTACTTATTACATTAGAGTAATAACACAAAAAAATGTAGTGTATTTGGTAAAATAAACAGGAGTGTAATCCCCCATCATCCCGCAATTTTCGTACAAATTGCGTCACACTTTTTGCGTCAGCTTGTAACGATCTCGTCAATCACTTGCTATCTCGCAGACGGCTTTACCTCGGTACGTTGAACATGAGGGGCAGAAGGCTCACTCTGGAAAGGTTCGGTTACATGCAGAGGAAGATGGAGAACGGGTCTTTTCGAATGAGACTCAAAATTTATATTTAGTATTTTTTGACCTGTAGTTGAGAAAACACAAATAACGAATAACGAAAATAGTTTTATTTCAGAATCGTTTACTTTATTTTATAATATTTTTTTAATAAAAACGTCTGTTACTATTACGTGGTATTATTTTATCGAATCGAAATGGATGGCATTCGGTTGGGGAAGTCTAGACCCAAAAATTTAATGCTGATAATAAAGATTCAGAGAGTTGAGATGCAAGTAACTTATTGTGTAGGCTATTTTTAAAATGCGAAAGTAAATCGCAGCAACGACATGAGTAAAAATTTATTTTACGCTGTGCGCGAACCCTCTCCTCTCGACTGGGGATTAAAATTTGTGCTAGATCTAGGGAAAATCACGTTCAGGGGGCGTACCACAAGCCCTTAAAGCAGTATTACTTTGATATTACTTTCAGTGGGAAAGAGACGGCGCTAGACAACGTGTCTAACGCTGTCACTTGCGCACTCCTGCTACAGGACTAAAACAATCTTACTTTAAACGTCATGGTAAGGGGACAGTTTACGCTCAGTTTTATCACTATCACTGCAGGCAACTGTCAAAGTATGATGACAAGGTAAAAACTAGTATTTAGTAAATAATAATTAACAATTTCATTTTATTTAAACCTACTACAATAATTCGTGTTACAAGTATCTATTAACTATTCTTGCTGACCCAAGAATAAACAGTTGACCTTCTGGCCCTGATCTGTCGCGTGTCGCTATCAGCTTCATCCCGCGGGATAGGAGTGATCGAGCGAGTCACATCGCCGGAATAGGCTGTTGCACGCTTTAACTGTTTAATACAACAGGACCTACAGCGACAAATTTAGGTATTATACGTAGACATGTATTGTTCTATTACATAGGTATACAAAATACTAGCTTTCTTACAAGGTTTCACTTGTATTAAGTTAGGTTTCACTACTCCGTGGGTCATATCGTGATGTTATTTTTCATATGTATTTAGCTATGATAGTATTAGTCCGGTCAAATTTGCTTCAAAAATAGGGGCAAGGTTACATTAATTCGCAGCTAGCTAAAAATTGGCATGAATGTTGAGAACCCTATTACACACAATTTGTCAATTATCCACATGACTCCAGCGTGTGGAAAAAAAGTTATTCAAGGTCAAATGTTGCAAAAATCGGTTTTTTGTGTTTTCCAGCTAAACGGTAAGTGTTATCATAAAAATAGGTGAGACAAAAATTATTCATCATACAATTATGTATAAAAATTGTTCCTACACTTTTTTTCTTAAGAATCACCATTTCGGAGATATAGCGATGCAAAATGTTGAAAACGTTGTGTTACTCATAATATGCACACGTTTCCGCGCCACCCGTGAGGTAGTGTACATGGCGCGTTTTTTTTTCACGTAGTTTCCCCGGTAGGCCTATTCCACGTTCTATTGTGGTTCTGTTGAGTTATAAAGCTATTGTATTAAATTGAAAATGGTACTATTGTAATGACAAGGGCGGTGTAAGTAATGAGTGATTTGAGAAAATTATTCGTCTGATTGATACTATTCTAATGGAACATAATCCATACTGTCTTCTTTTTCTTCTTCTTCTTCCTGCTGGGTACAAATAAATTTTTCAAAGAGCGATGCATCAGATGTCTCCTCGCATATATCGTAAGAATCTTCTTCTACTGGCGATTGAACATTGGAGCACGATTGACCTCGACAACTGATACATGCTAATGCTAATGAACAAAACAACCCAACTTTTTTACAGCCGCATTTAGCATTACACCCCGTTTTGCAATTCCAAAAATTGTATTGAGAAGTTTTTCCGGTGCAGGAGGAAGTAAAGTCTTAACTGGTTCCAATATATTGTCAATTAATATCCAACCCCAGTCTTCTGGGTTTAGTTTATTACCAAGCCATACTTGAACTTGATATTAGCCATACTTGGGTTGTTTTGTTCATTAGCATGTATCAGTTGTCGAGGTCAATCGTGCTCCAATGTTCAATCGCCAGTAGAAGATGATTCTTACGATATATGCAAGGAGACACCTGATGCATCGTTCTTTGAAAAATTTATTTGTACCCAGCAGGAAGAAGAAGAAGAAGAAGAAGACAGTATGGATTATGTTCCATTAGAAGAGTATTTATTTATTTATTTACACTTTATGCACAAAATTCATGTACAGAGGCGGACTTAGTGCCTTAGGTATTCTCTACCAGTCAACCATCGGTAGTGCAGAGATATGATGGCAGGTGCAAATATTAAAAAAAAAACAGATCTTAATTATTACAAAAATTACAAATTAATTAAAATACATATATACGTACTAAAATAAATAAGCAAATATAGTATCAATCAGACGAATAATTTTCTCAAATTACTCATTACTTACACCGCTCTTGTCATTACAATAGTACCATTTTCAATTTAATACAATAGCTTTTTAACTCAACAGAACCAAAATAGATCCTGGAATAGGCCTACCGGGGAAACCACGTAAAAAAAACGCGCCATGTACACTACCTCACGGGTGGCGCGGAAACGTGTGCATATTATGAGTAACACAACGTTTTTAACATTTAGTATCGCTATATCTCCGAAATGGTGATTCTTAAGAAAAAAAGTGTAGGAACAATTTTTATACATAATTGTATGATGAATAATTTTTGTCTCACCTATTTTTATGATAACACTTACCGTTTAGCTGGAAAACTCAAAAAACCGATTTTTGCAACATTTGACCTTGAATAACTTTTTTTCCACACGCTGAAGTCATGTGGATAATTGACAAATTGTGTGTAATAGGGTTCTCAATATTCATGCCAATTTTTAGCTAGGTGCGAATTAATGTAACCTTGAATGTCTATTTTGACCGGACTATATGGTTAGTTCTACAAGTTTGCATATTTAAACAAACATATCGCAAAATCTTCTTAGGCTAGCCGCACACACACAATAATATTGTCAATACAAGATTGTCAATAATCTAGATTCTATATAACCAATACCGCAATACAGGCCGCACACACACAATATTATTGACAATACGTACTTTATTGTCAATATTATTGTGTGTGTGCGGCTAGCCTTCGATACGAACTCACACATGGCCATTAGATCCCGAAATAAGCAGAAATGGCACTAAGGTAACCAAACAAATGATAAACATAATTAATATAGTTTGTTTGTAAATACATACGTGGTCGTGATGGGCCAGTGGATAAGGCGCCCGCCTCTCGTGTAAGAGTTTGTGGGTTCGAATACGGGCAAGTACCAATGTGACTTTTTCAATTCATATGTACTTTCTAAAAGTTTATCTTAGACATCACTGACATCCCGTGCCTCGGAAAGCACGTAAAGCCGTTGGTCCCGGTTGCCATTCGTAGAACTTTGACAGTCGTTACTGGTAAGCCAGAAACTATGCAGTCTAACCAAGAGGTAGGCAGGTCAAGTAGGCAGTCGCTCCACGTAAAACACCGGTATCCAGCTGAATCCGGTTAGGCTGGCAGCCGACCCCAACACGATTGGGAAAACGCTAGGGAGATGATGTTTGTAAATATATACGTACATGTTATAGATAAATTACACGTAGACACAGAATAAATAATCATGCTCATCACACAAAGTTTGTAAAGTTGTTTGGTGGGATTCGCACCCACAACCTCCGGTTTAAAAGTCAGGGTCACTATCCGCTAGACCTCAGGTCTGTCATTAATCAATTTTATTGCTTTTCTAAAATACTTGTAAATCAAAGAGAATATCACAACATTATTTAACAAAAAAGAGTGTTTTAAAGATACTCGTGTTATGGCTCATTTGGTATTCACCGATCTTTTGCCAAACAGCTTGAAAACTCCACTCCATAAAGTAGAGCATAGATACGTGTTATTCTTATAAAGAGTATAAACACATCGCTCGGCGCCGCTTCTGTTGTCACAAATGTTCAGCTCGTTACTCTGGCGTGCAGCGAGCCGTGTATACTGATACCAAGTCCGTGTGGAACATTCTAGTACTAACTAGGTGGTGCTTCGAAATTTTAGAAGGTATCTTGGGACTACACACTGTAATTTCATTACAAATTAAGCAGCCTATATTATGGGCTGCTTAGTTTATTATAAAGATATTATACTAGGTGTATTTTTAATCTTGCTCAACCCGCTAGGAGATGATTCTACCCGTGAAAACCAACAACTTTTATTATGGAATCGCGGATAAAATATCAGCTGTTTCTATGAAAAGTTCAATGCCCTCCCGACCATAATGTATGAAACGCTGATATTTTTTTCTCCTTAAGTAAAATAATATATATCAAGGATTTAAGGTAGTTATCTTCCAGGGCCCATTGAAACTTTCCACCCTGTAAATGAAGTGGTAAGCTGTCTGATTGCTAATATCAACGCAGAGCCCAAACCGCTGATCTTAAAGATATGAAACTTGGAGAGTGAGTTCTTTGTGAAGCGACCCACTAAAGTAGGATTTTTGGGATTCTAACGCTAAAGGGGTGAAACGTGAATTTTATGTGCATTTGGACACAAAAAAAACCTGTAATAATAGATGTAAGATGGGATAAATAAATAAATAGAGAAAATGGAAGATTCGACATTGACGAAGTCGTGGCCAAAACAAGTAATTCACACACAAATAAAAATTACACTTAGACGCAGAACAAACATGTTCATTACACAAAGATTTGTTCCGGATATGAATCGAACCTTCAACCTGTCTTACTTAGCAGCCAGGATCACTAACCACTAGACCAACACCAGCCTGTATTACAAAAACCACAAACGACTGCCGGTTTTCCAGTAACTTCGCATTGCGCATCTAACTCCAGGGGGCCAATTCTCGATTTTCGCCATTTATCTCGAGTTCGAGATTGTAAGTCTATCTCTATGTCTATCAAAAATATCTCTATCTCTACCAAAAAATGTCGGATTGAGCAGAATTCCGTATTCTCAGTCAAAATGGAAATAAATGTCACGAAAATTTCGAATAGAGTGAAAATAATGTTACCAATTACCATTATGAAGAACCGCACGTTCCGTTTTTGGTAGCTAGTAAAAGTAGCATAGGTGAATGAATGATTTTGTTTTAAAATGCTTAATATACGAATATTTAAGTATAAAACGAAACGTTTAGTGTAAAAATAATCAGTTTGACAGTTGACTGTCTGTCAGTGACAGAATTCAAGTGTTAGGTATAAAGTTCTTTATTTTAAAATAAAAATAGTTAAGTCATACAAAAAATCAATTATAAATAATAAAATCGGTTACAATAATTGTGCACTCAGCAAATACGTAATTTAGGTATTTTAGGGTGTGCAAGATAGAAATTCTGATAAAGAAATAAACTCGTCCATCTTTCAGTGGTTTCAAGTCTAATCGTGGTCGTCGTTTCAAGAAAACACAATGCACAGATCAAAAAGTATAAATCGAATTTCCAGTAGGTATGGGATGCCAAGCCAAGCCGTATTTTATTAAAAAAAATAAGGAAATAAAAACACAGTGTACAATCCAAAACTCAACGAATTCACTCGACATGACGTATCTCTACAATCGACATGACATCTCTACTGCTCAGGAGCACTCGACATGAACTCTAACGTTAGCCTTCGCCAAATGTCGAACTCGACATCCCCAGAATAGCAACTTTTAAAATTTGACGAAAAAATGACGTCATTCGAATTTTTTGTCGAATTCGACATCATCTCTAAAACCGAGAATCGGCCCCCAGAACCTACATTATCTTCAACGCGATTAAAATAAAACTTTTGAACACTTTAAGCTTTAAGCGCTTTACAGCGGAATGTTACAGCCCATTCCTTTGTTTTACGTCCTTCATAACGCGCAGATAACAGCGAGTTCAGCGCTTTACTGAGTTACAGTGCTAACATTTAAATTATTCGCATTACTGAGGTGAACAATTTATTGTGTAACGTGTATCATGAAACATGTTGCGACTCAGCACAAACGTGAGGTACAGTGTTATAAAACATGTTTATACTTTATCTATGCTAATATAAAAATGCTGAGGTTGTGTTGTTGCTTTGTTTTGCATGTTTAAACGTGCCAAGTGTAATATAAAATATTTTATTTATTTATTTTAAGAACTTTATGCACAGAATTAAAAAAACAATTTACATAGGCGGGCTTAATGCCTTAGGCATTTAACAAGTCTACTTTAAAAATATGTGTATGGTAACCATACTATATAAGAATAATGTAAGTTAATAATAGCTTGTACTTTTCATCAAATCATGCACGTTGCAACAAGAGCGTTACAGTAACAAAAGACTTAACTAGTACTTTATACTGTTGTATTTATTTGTCTTGCTGTTACTAAATAAATAAGTGTAGGTGTTAATTGCGTTGGCGGCCTGGAAACTTCATCTCCAGAGGTATCTAAAATACAGGTCGGCGTACCTAGTTTACTGGCCGGGGAATGAGACACTTAAGACTTGATTATGAAACTTAGTGCTTCTATATTTATGTTATTACAACTGTAATTTACTTTGTCGCAAGCTCACACAGATCGTTGAATTTTGCTAGTTCTTACGACCTGGAGCTGGTGACACTCTACTGCCTAAAGAACGTGAAGACTATAATTTTCGGTTATCGTTAGTAGACCTTTGACAGTCGTTACAGGTAATGAACGTATAGATTCCCAAGAATTATTCAGAACTAGCTTTTGCCCGCAGCCTCGCTCACGTTAAAAAGAGACAAAAAGTAGCCTACGTTACTCTCCATCCCTTCAACTATCTCCACTTAAAAAAACACGTCAATTCGTCGCTCCGTTTTGCCGTGAAAGAAAGACAAACATACAGACAGACAGACACACTTTCCTATTTATAATATTAGTATGGATATTGGATATTAAGATCAAATAAGCGATTTAAGAAATGTTAGGACATATTATTATCCATATTTTTGATAGTAATAGCACCCAAATTGCTATCACTGGTTATAATAGAAGTTGAATCTAAAATAGTTGGAAATTACTCTAGGGAAATGATGTTCACTCTGACTTCAAACCCGAACTTAATTTGTTTATATCCATTTTACTGTTAACAAGGCACTTCAAAACGTCATTACAGGAACTAAATAATGAATCTAGTTGCCGAAATAATCAGATATATTTGTTGAAATATTTTATGTGCCTGTGCATACATTTATATTCTGACTGTTACATAGCGGTACAACTAGATAAATTATTATATTAGCATAATTTATTTTAGTTAGTTGGTTTTTGTTGTATATAGGTAGTTTTGGTAGTTTTTTGGAAATAAGATTCACAGAATTCTAACTTTTTTACTGGTTGAAATGTTAGCGGCAGAACTAGATATTAATTAAGATTTGCATAGTATTAGTTAGTCGGTTTTTGTTCTGTATAGTTTTGGTAGTTTTTTAGCAATTATGTTTACAGAAAACTGTTTTACTGATTCAAATGTTTGCCTCTATTATATTTCAGTTCATTTATTAACACTATGAATCTTCTTGAATTATCGTATTCTCTCATAAAACTCATGCCATATTCAGTAGCAGTAGAAAACAATACTTTTAATGCAAAAACAAAACAAAGCACTTTACAAGCTCAGTAGGTACGTAGAGTATCCATTATTTACTAGCAGCAGTTATTTTTTACTCAAAGTGCGAGAGACTTCTTATTTATTACCGTTCTGCTAATGTAACGCGGGGTTCAAGGGGTGCGACACGAAGAGAACACATAAATTAAATAGCTATTCATACCAGGCTTAGGTATGGTGTATTAAAGTATTGTTTTCTAGCTTTTACACACATACACACTCACACACACATACTTACCTTCACAGCCCTAATACACAACTCCCGTAATTGTAATGTTTAATATTTTGTTATAATACTTTAAACTATCGAACACACGTGATTCGAGATACATCGATTTTGAAAATCTAAATGTGTTCATCAACTTTTGATGCTGACTGTACACTCTCTATAAATAAGAATGGAGGCTTCTTTTAAGCAGGTTGTACCACTATGACACCGAATCCATTAAGAACGCGTCTTATAAGAAGAGGACATATTATTTTTATGCTAGCAGAAAAGTTTTACCGTATATCAAAAAACTTTCTAACACTTTTACATCTTTGAAACCTTTGTGTAAGACTTTTTGTTTTGTATCTGATACGTCAATCTCATTGTAATCTTTAACTTTTTCGAGAGAAAAAATACGGTCGAATTGAGAAATCTCCTCTTTATTGGAAGTTGATAAAAAAGTCACCTTTACTAAATCTAATCTTATTGTTCTAAACGATCGCGATGATCTAATATTTGCGGCGCTTCGCTTCGGCGATCCAAGCGCCAAGTCCACCAAAACATTTATCCATACTAATATTATAAATGGGAAAGTGTGTCTGTCTGTATGTTTGTCTTTCTTTCACGGCAAAACAGAGCGACGAATTGACGTGATTTTTTAAGTGGAGGTAGTTGAAGGGGGTTCCCTACTTGAAATCGAATGACGTGAGATCGAATAACACTTGCTTGAAAACGTTTTGTTCCATAGTTCTTGAAATCGATTAATCATGAGCTCGAAAGTTCGCTCCCTAGATGCATCAAAATCTCGAATCATCGACAGCGCGAAGGCTCATTGTTTGATGTATCAAAATCTCGAAACGTCATTTCTCGACCGATCAAAATACAAAAAATATCTAACCAAAGAAGTGTGTGTTTTTTATGGTATTTTTTGTTTTTTTTTACCTAGATGTTGAGAACTGGGGGCAGGGCGGTTATTAAGGGGGAAAAGTTTTCATAATTTTTGCGATACGTCTACGGACGCACCGTTTTCGAGATGTTTTATAAATCGATTAGATGGTCGATCGAGAAATAACGTTTCGAGATTTTGATACATCAAACAATGAGCCTTCGCGCTGCCGATGATTCGAGATTTTGATGCATCTAGGGGGTGAACTTTCGAGCTCATGATTTATCATCGATTTCAAGAACTATCGAGCAAACGTTTTCGAGCAAGTGTTATTCGATCTCACGTCATTCGATTTCAAGTAGGGAACCCAGTTGAAGGAATGGAGAGTAACATAGGCTACTTTTTGTTTCTATCTAACGCGAGCGAAGCCGCGGGCAAAAGCTAGTGGTGAGATAAATAGACGTTACTAAGCACTGATTTTGGCTTAGCACTATACTTGTCACGTACTTTGGCTTAGCACTATACTTGTCACTGTTACACAACTGCCAAATGTCAAGTGTACGACAGCGACAAAACGCAGCTAAGCTAAAGTCAGTGCTTAGTAATGTCTATTCGATGATTTCTCACAAATTTTATTATTACTACTACGTTTACCCAACGAGTATGATAAGTTAGTACAACCCATATATAACCCCGATAATATTTAGTAGTCTAACATTCTTTCTAGCCGAGTGAAAGCCAACAGAATAAGAAATTAACTGCGAAAACTATCATTTAATGAAAACTTGACATTTTGTATAAGTTTGTCAAAGTCTCAGTAATGGAGGCTGATGAGACATTGAAATTAAACGTCATTTTAATAAGAAATGGCTTAAGACGCCGCCGGCTGAGTTGTCTCAAACTGTTTCAGTTCCACACTTAATGAACACGTTGACGAGGCCATGAAGTGTGGGTGTTACACGCTCGGACCTCGTATCTTTTGGGAGGGTACACTTTTAAACAGCTTAGCTTTTAAACACCAGCCTTTTTAGGGTTCCGTAGCCAAATGGCAAAAACGGAACCCTTATAGGTTCGTCATGTCTGTTTGTCTGTCCGTCTGTCTGTCCGTCTGTCTGTCTGTCTGTCCGCCCGTATGTCACAGCCATTTTTTTCTGAAACTATAAGAGCTATACTGTTGAAACTTGCTGAGTGGATGTATTCTGTGAACCGCATTAAGATTCTGATACAAAAATAGAAAATAAATAAAAAATTTTGGGGGTCCCCATACATAGAACTTAAACTCAATTTTTTTTTTCATCATACCCATATGTGTGGGGTATCTATGGATAGGTCTTAAAAAATGGTATTGAGGTTTCTAATATCATTTTTCTCTAAACTGAATAGTTTGCACGAGAGACACTTTCAAAGTGGTAAAATGTTGGTCCCCCCACCCTGTAACTTCCAAAATAAGAGTATGATAAATAAAAAAAAATATATGATGCTACATTACCATGTAAACTTCCACCGAAAATTGGTTTGAACGAGATCTAGTAAATAGATTTTTTTTAATACGTCATAAACCGTATATCGTAATTTACCTTTCATTCAATCGCTACGGAACCCTTCATGAGCGTGTCCGACTCGCACTTGGCCGGCTTTTTTTTTAGGGGATATACCGCTTCTCATATATAGAAAGCGCAAGCATTGATCATCAAGATTGCTCAAGGCGGATTGAAGAATTCAGATTTAGATCCACTTTTCCTTTAAAAACTAGGTACTTAGAAATTGAAGTCACATTGGTTTTAGTTTGAATAGTACTGTACAGTTTAGTAGAACTGATATGAGAACAAGCATCTTAACCGTTGCGCGATCACAAAACTAATTTTGATTAGATATTTAGTTCAATAGGTTTCACATTCACCAAATACCCTCCAAAACCCACAATAGTAAACTAACGCCATCTATCGACGGTTACATAAACCATTTTATTTTACCTCCTTGAACGTGACAGCACGTAGGCAGCGGCAACGACGTTAATCAATTACTAGCTCACCCCGCCCGTTTAGGGGCCCCAACTAAATTATACGGTAGAATCAAATTACCGGCGATTTCATTTAGAACGTTGGCGCAGCTTAGCTAACTGTCGTGAACGGTGATCCAAAGACCGGTCTTTTGAATTTAATTGTGGAATTTATGCGATGAGATTCTGTTTTAGGGAAAGGTAAATAAAGGAGTCTTTTTGGTAATCCAGTTTTGTGTAAATTGTTTAATTACTTTATTTAAATTGTGGAAGTATCTGCTGCCTACGTTATTTGGTGTAAGTAGGACATTGTACTGTGAGATCACGAGGTAACGTTACGATAATTTCACGAGCTTAGAAAAATACGGTTATATTGTATGTGATTTCAATTTATAGACGCATTCCCCTAACATTATATACGTGAGCATTTGTTTATCTAACAATAACTCAAAGTTTTCCACATGAAAATTTCTATATAATATAGACGGTAAAAAATCTAAACATAAAATGTTGTACGCACTAAAATAGTTTAAAATTATATTACAATTACATTGTCGAATATTATATGCATGATTAAAATGTACACAAAGGTAACGTACATTTTTTATTTTCCTAATACAGTGCCATCTGTAGATAGTTCTAATAAACAAGAGTGAACCTGAAAATGTAGCTTGCTGTTGATTCTGCCAGGTGTCACTAGATGGCGCTATTTTAAAACAACTCATGACTGTACTATGCAAAACAAAATTCGTTGGAGAACGTTTTATTATACTACTCGCCACTAGATGGCACTGGTAAACAAATTCACAATTTGGATGGTATTTTTCAGATTGATTGCAAACTATTGTACTATAATAATTACAGTTTACACTTCGAGCAGGCTCCTAACTAGGTATTATGTTACACAATAGAAAATGATAAGTTGTAAAAGCAAATTGAGAGGTTTATTCTTTCAAGAGTAACAGTAGTTCTCTCAATATTATCACATGTCCCTAAACAACTTAGCCCTAAGAATTGTCGCACTACAAATCCAATAAAACCCACCCAATAGAAAACCAAGCCAGTAAGAAGACTAGCGGATAAAGCCAATACAAAATTAAGTAAATCGAATACTTTTCTAGGATTCTAGTGTATTTGTACTAGATCCCTTTACCCGTCTGTCGGATTCGGTCGCGGTTGATTTCCCACAGGAGAGCATCGTTGAGGCTACATGACATAGATTTATTGTGAAGGTTCCTTCTGGAAGGTTCCACGGATAGACAGGGATTTGTTTGGCTTTGATTTTTTTATTGATGTGGTTGGGTATGCCCGCAATATTGGATTTTCAAATTTACTTTTTGACATGTTTTTTTCGTGAAAGCTACAAATTGACGGTTGGGTCCCCGCGATTAAAATGTAAACTTACTTTATTTATTTTAAGAATTGTTTCGCACAAAAAAAACTATTTTACAAAAAGACAGGAATAGAACAGAACTTTAATTTCGGAAGTCTGTGTCCTTACCTATTTAGTTTTTGAGGTGTTTTCTATATAATAGCATAACTATCTCTGAAAGTGTGTGTGAGGCCGTAAAAATTTTTATTTGGAAATGTACTCTTTCAAATAAATAAAAACTATTATCAGAAATCGCGGAACAAACTTACAAAACAACACACACACACGAGTCCTTCTTTTCAGTCTTTTAAAAATAACATTCAACTATCCACACGTAATTTTCAGTTGGACCATTACCCCACATAAAAATAATCATTCCGTCTACCCTACTGTGACCTGATTCTGCGGGTCGTAATTCGATTCCCTGTTTAGGTATTTCTTTGGCGGTATCTCGCCTGATTGATGAGTAGGGGCCGACGTTACGACAAGCTTATTATCGACATCGGTTGCCAATTACTGATAGTAGCCAATGCTATCTGTGCTGACTACACGTCCTGGTTTATGTAGGTTTTCAGGTGTTTCGGCTTTTTACGACAACAATGGCCTGTAGTTAAATCAGACATAGATTGTCGGGTGGCGAGAAGAGAATAAATAGGTCTCTGAATTCACGAGAACTCAAAAGCTGTCTTTGTTAAGTGTTGCTTCCTGGCGGAAATCAGATTGTAATGCTTTTAAAAACATTAGCAAAAAAACACTTAACGATTGTGGACTTAATGTTTTGGTCATTTTCTGCCAGTCTGCTTTAGGGTAATGCAAAAGTTTGGGCGAGGAAACAAAGATGATACAAGAATAAAATATAATCATAGATATAGACCATATTATGCGAAGAGAGAGATAATATATCCATACTAATTTAGGAAGCGGAGCAGTAACCAAAAACAGCTAGTGTAGATAACTAGATAATATTATTAACAAATTATATGTGCGAGTCTGCCAACTTCTTAAGTAAATTCTCATTTGACTAAACTAAAATAATTGAAGACTCACATCAAAAGCTTCATTGTAGTAAAAACATTAAATAAAGGTTTCCACTCAAACAATTTCATACGGTACGTAACTTCGTAAGACTTTCAGAGACTTTAAAAATCTTTTACATCTTTATAGTTTAAAAATAAAAATAATTAAAAAGTTACTTTGCGGTTACAAAGAACTTTAGTACAAAGAGCTTTAAATTTCCAATGCTCGGTTTCGGCAGCCCATTCAAAGAAATTTCAAATATGAAAGATTTCATTGTATACTTTGAACTATAAAGATTAACATGATCAATTTTATACGAGCTTTTCGTCTTCTGTATATACCGTCTGGAACCCAAGCGTTAAGGTACTCGATTACTCATAAAAAAGTGATCGACATTTTATGTGATTACTTTCTCACAACAGTCAATATTATAAGCGATAAAAGATTTAACACTCGAAGCGTTATTGAAAATCGATAAACACTGCGCGATAACTGCAACGTCGCAGATGCAAGGCAATGTAATGTGTTTCTTATTAAAAGTAATATTACTATTAAGTATAAACGCTACTGTCAACGCAGCTGATGAGAAAGAATTACTTAATGAAGCAAATAACTTGACAGCATCAAACATCTCAAATAAATTGTTAACTCTATTCGACATTCGTTTTAACAATGAGAGACTCAAAGAACTGGATAAGAAACTCAAAGTTATCAACAATTATGTAATCGACCATAACTTGGTAGCAGACGCTTTGACCAATGTAACTCAAGAAACCAAATTGAACGAAACGAACTTCTATGAAGCACTGAACGAAAATGATCACTACAGTTACTTGACTGCAAATGAATCGAAGAATTTGTATCTTAAGTTGAAAGAAAAGATGAATCGTGATGACATTATAAGGATAACAGCAGAGAGGGCTGAAAGGAGTGAAGTGGTGAATTTAGCTCGGAGGATGATGCAGCCATCGCACCTCACACATGATGAAGACCTGGAGATGAATGATGTAGTGGATAAGATGTTGGCAGAAACGCCTGTCGATAAGCATGAAGTGAAAGTTAATGAAAGTATGGTGTGGGGTATGTTTCGCTGAAATACTTATTATAATACCCTCTACTGGATCAGCATGAGCTTTGAATACTGTTTTTGCCGTGAACCAAATTAATTTAGTATAAGTGGTAGGATAGATGGGACGTGACATAGTATAAAGAGAAGGGAAGTAGGGGATCTTGTGCGCCATAGTATCTATGCGTCGACGCACGCACACTTAACAAAATCTCGACGCATTTCTCCTGACGCCAGTCGGGGCTAACACTTCACGAGGTTCGAGCGTCACTGCTTTTCGACACCGGTAAACGAAACCAAAATGTCTGATAATCGCAGGAGAACGTATTGCTGTGTGTTAGGGTGTCTTGACAATTCATCGATTCCAATATTGTCTCTGTTCAGATTACCTATTGAACAGAAAAGGCAAGCTAGTCACTCATTCTAGCATATAATTTTTACTTGATGTTAAGATACCTACTTACTTATTTTTTGTTGTATTAGTTTTCTGGTTTACTAGTTTTCTACACATGAGTAAGTAGGTAATGTATTAGGTACTTTTGATCTGTCAATTGATTTGCTGCTATTGCTATGTTTACGTCTAGTTATGCCGATTTCTCAATATTGTAGGTATTGTAACTAAGTACTTACTTACCTACTTACAGTTAGAAAATCGTAATTGTGTCGTGTGTAAAAGTGACAACCCTAAGACAGTAGGCAATTATGTCGCGGATTGGGCCGGAGATAGCCTACTTCCCCTTCTTTATACTATGGACGTGATGTCCATTTATAGTTTGTTATTTCCCAATGACAACTAATATGGATAGTCTATAGCTTTAGAAAAAAAAATATAGCGCTGGCAAACTTTACAAAAACGTAAAAATATATTGATTTTATTAGTATTTAATTAACATGACAACGATAAAAACACACTTACATAACAATATTCCGATATTATTTACCATAACTCAACTTCTTTAACGCTTAATCTAATTGGTCAATTCTCAATATTTTCATCGCCACTAAAATCTTTAATAATATCAACTAACGAATTTGATCAGAATCTCAATTCATTATGCATCGTCGCCCCCTCAGACCCAGTAAACGAGCTGAACGAGATGAAGACATACCACGAGAACAAACTCAGCGGACGGCGCATCTACAAGGGAGAAAGGACGCTCATCGGACACTATCCCTTCATGGCGTCCGTGCAACTGATGGGCAAGTTCTGGTGTGGCGCGGTGCTGATAGGCTCAGATCTGGCACTTACTTCTGCTTCTTGTTTACAGCTGTGAGTATACTTTTAAGCTGACGGCATTTGGATGGTATTTTAATATTATGCTTTTAACCTTTCGAAGACCAAACGACACGTTATTGTCTTTGTATTGTGTTTCGAATCACGTGTGTTCAAAGGTTTAAGAGGGCTATTTTTCCTTACTAAATTCTTACTAAATATTTACACAATTAGATGTCTACAATTTTGTTTCACCGTGCTGATCTAAAGGAAACATACCCTCGCATAGTTACTCTGTATCACTGAATGGAGTGAAATAACAAATGTACTACCAGACAAAGTAGTGGAGTCATAATGTGTCGTACGTCATTCACTTATTGAATACTCCTAATTTGGGGGTATAAAACTTGCCAAAGTACTCTGGCTGTCAGAATTAAATAAAGACTTGGCGTCTTTTTGTCACATAAGATTATCAGCGGTAAGTGATTGTGTGCTTAGATTAGACATTAGAAAAATAAAAAAATGCATACTCACGAGTAAATAATAATTTAATCTAGTAGTGTTCATCCCCAGAATACATAACAACCGCTTCTTCCGCGAGAATCCCCGAGTCCTTCAGTTGAGGATAGGCAGCAACCATAGCAGGATAGGAGGTGAACTGATAGATGTCCTTGAGGTGAGTGATAAACCTTACGAGTAAGGCGTTATCAAATTAGACGGTTGATGTCAGACTGCAGCGGTCCAGCACCAACCGTCTTAATTGGAAGACTCATTAGGCATGCCTTGTTTTATTAGAATTAATGAAGTAAATATGAAAAGTGTCAATGTCTGCCATTTCTTATCATAGGAATTCGACGGTATAGCACAATTAATTAAATAGCACTTTGGTCGAAAAGAGTGCTTCAAATTGTACTAATTCTTTAGGCACGTAAATCATATTAAGTCCTTGGGGTAACTGTTGGAGTTATTAATTCCATGAAATCTCACTGTTCCACTGCAATCTAAATATCGGATAAACATCTAGCGAGCATGACTAAAACATCCAACAACGTTCATCATCTGGTATCCTCAGGTGTTCTTCCACCCTAGCTACAACCCGAAGACTCTGAAGAATAACTTGGCGCTGATGAGGCTGCGGCACCACCTTTTCATCCAGAAGAACACGCTCATCAAGTATCTGAGCATGGAACTGGAGGGGAACCCGCTGCCGTCCACTACGAAAGTGTTGCTGCTCGGCTGGGGAGTTACTAAGGTAACATGTAACTGCTAGAATAATTATATTATAATTTATGTACAACTTTTTAGTATACTACAAGTTTACTACAACTGGACAGAGGTTACATCTTAGACCAAAGTGTCAAAATATGTATGAATCGAATGAATGTGTAAACGTCTTCAGAAATATTATAATATGTGCCACCAATTACATTATACAGGGTGTCCCACGGCTATGCCACATGGAGGGAAAGTACCTTTTATTTGTGACCCTATGTTATTTAGCAAAAAATTATCCTTAAGTTTCAGCCTTTCGATCGGTAGGATAAAACTACAGGCTGATTAATTTTCTCGAGTAACAGGTTCGATTCCCGGTTCAACTATGTAATTATTTAAATATCTATGAATGCAGTTTAAAATGTTTTCAAAATTCAAATAATGTCTTCTTTCAGTAAAATGTTCTATCTACAATACTTAAGGTAATTTCCCTCCATGTGGCATAGCCGTGGGACACCCTGTATACTGCTGAAATTACTGTACTTTACTTTTTTAAGCTATCAATCAGTTTAACTAAGGAGTATCGTGTGACCCAGTAACTGGGTTATGTAGGTTTAGTCAATCGTTTTATCTAAAACACTGTTGTTCAGCTAGACCTCGTCAGACTAAAAGCCAACCTCTAACATGGTTGGAAAATGACAAGGACAAGTTTAATTGATAATGCCAAAATACAGTCTAGTCAAATAGTAGGTACAATGAATGGACAACAGTTTTGGAGCCGAAGTAATAGCAGAAACCATCAAGAAGGGTATCCGTGCGGTAACAAACCCAAATTGATAAGATCAGTAGTAAACTTGTCACGGTGATGTAATAATTGAGATTTAGCGGCAGCCATCCAAGAACGAGGGTTAATGGGCAAAGGGGGGGGGAGGGGGGAGGCGACTTGTTGCTCTGCCCTTAAATATTTTCTGAACAGTTTTACAGAATAAATGTAAGGAACCTGTTGATTACCTGTTTAATAAGGCAAGTCGTAAATGAATGAAATGAAATGAAATCGTTTATTATGCAAGTAGGATTTTAAAATCACTTTTACAAGTCATATTTTTTATAAGCTTGTTGGAACCGGCATTTCCTAGCTGAACGCCGAAACAAACTCAATGTTCGTGCTTGATATTTTTACCCAATGTTTTTTAAAGTTAGTTAAAAAAAAGGTTTTTAGTGATAAACGACGCCCACTTGAAATGACAGAATGTTAGAAATATGTTTGTACAGTAGTTTTATTTTTATAAAGTGGAGGCTCACTTTGAAGCGATTTTCGGAAAAACCTCTGGCTGGATTAAACAGACATTGTAAGTTGATATTGAAATGGACGTGCGAAGCCAATAAATGAGTTTGAAGTTTGAAGCCGCAGTAAACAGCTACATAATTATAAAAATCGGCCAAGAGCGTGTCGGGCCACGCTCAATGTAGGGTTCCGTAGTTTCCCGTCTGTCACAATAAGTGTACCTACTTATAAGTTAAAAAAAAAGCTATTTGTTACGTTGACATACTAAGTACGCAAAAATTATTTTGTATAACCTTTTTGTCTTTTTTGTACAAAAACTGTTCTTTCTATCAAGTTCAAAATAATTTTCGTAGAAAGTCCTTATAAAGTTCAACTTTCCAGATTTTTTTCATATTTTTTAAACCTACGGGTCAAAAGTTAGAGGGGGGGGGGACGCTTTGATTTTTCCTTTTGGAGCGATTATTTCCGAAATTATTGACATTATCAAAAAATGATTTTAGTAAACCCCTGTTCATTTTGAAATACCTATCCAACAATATATCACACGTCAGGGTTGTAATTAAAAAAAAAACCACTTCCCTATTTACATATAGGGGGGCTACCCTAATAAAACGTTTTTTTCCAATTTTTTTTTTCGCACTTTGACGGCGTGATTGATATACATATTGGTACCAAATTTCAGCTTTCTAGTGCTAACGGTTACAGAGATTAAGCGAGGACGGACGGACAGACATGGCGAAACTATAAGGGTTCCTAGTTGACTACGGAACCCTAAAAAGGAATATCAAACATAAAAATATAAAACATGAAAACATGAATCTAGGAAAACCCAAAATTATAATAGTTTGAACATCGTTGTGATGTCAAAACTGTATAAGTATTAATATTTAAAAACACAAGTAAATATGACGAGGTAAATGAACGATTTTGATAACTACCACTTAATTATTCTTTTATCAAACATAAAAGAATAATAAATAAGTTTAAGTATGTTGTACCTATGTCGTGAAACCGAAACCATGTGAAGTAAATATTCATAACTCATACCAGTCTAACTGAGAGGAATCGTGTTAACCCAACTGACATTATGTAGGTGTAGTCAATCGTTTCACGTAAAACACTGGTATCCAGCTGAATCCGGTTAGGCTGGAAGCCGACCCCAACATAGTTGGGAAAAGGCTAGGAAGATGATGATGATAAAGTATGTAAGAACTTGCATTCTGTTACAGTTGGGTCAGAATGCACCGTACGCGCCTGTATTCTTGCAGAGGAAGATCCTACCGGTATACCCGAATTCATTCTGTAGAGAAGTATATGGCAAGTAAGTAAATCTTTTGTAATTTAATTGAATTCAGACATAAATTATTTTGTTTATGAATTAACAAGTTAGTACTGCTTATGAAATCGGGCAAATGACATGGTTCTCAAGAACATAGATGTCAGGTATAATGTGATAAAACTTGATAGAGCTCAAAGTTTTCACAAGGAGCAATAGAACCACTACTAAAATATTTTTATGAGTACCTAAATACTGTAAGCCTTTAAAAAAAATGTATTTTTGCAGTCATTTTGATCCGGTTACAATGTTCTGTGCCGGAACGCTTACTACCGGAGAAGGAGCGTGTGATGTAAGTACACAACAGTAAAACTTTATAAACTTTACTGACACACTGAAGAAGTAATGTCGATTGTATGTAACATCTTGCTGACTAAGTAATTCATCCATAGTGGTATTTAGAATTTGATTTTAATTGTTTATTTTGTTATTTACCTTTAGGAAAATAATGTTTAAGATTTTGAAAACATCTTTGTTTTTTTAAAAGAGTGTCCGTAGAGTTTCTTGCCTGTTCTTCTCCATAGAGATCTACTAACTTTTAGGAACAGGCAATTAACGTTACTTTTCTGACTGACCGACCGACTCTTTGACAATTCATAAGTGCCTGTAAATGGTCTAGGTGAAAAATAAATAATAAATGCCTTGAATTTGCATTTGTGAGTGCTAACATACTTTATAACAACAACGCGGGAATCAATTTAACAACTTTTAAGGACATTTGCTTTCTAACCTCAGTCTTGATGTAGCTAAAATACTTTGAAGGGCCAAGTCTTTGACGTTGTAATAAGATGCCAATTTAAATTCGAACGTCGCTTAACCCTAACACACGTGTTTCGAGACACAATAGAAAGACAATAGCAGCGCGCGTCGAAAGGTAGAAGTAGACTTTTTGCTATTCAACCGAGTTCTTGACTGTTCTCATCCCGATGCAGCACGATTCAGGAGGCCCGGCAGTCCTCAATGGCAAGCTGGTGGGCATCATCTCCTTTGGCCCGGCAGTCTGCGGCTTTGTGGACACTCCCACTGTGTTCACCAAGGTCGGCGCCTACACCGACTGGATCGAGACCATCAATGAGACTGTTAGTATGATTAGTTATATTTTTACTAATATTATATAAAACTAAAAAAAGATTGTTTTTTGTTTGTTTGATCAAATGAGCTAATCTTAAGTCTGAATTGAAAAAGTGTTTTTGTGCTGGACAGTCCGTTTATCAAAGAAGATTATAGGCTATGTAACATCACGCTACGGGTCAGATACAGTATCTTAAAACGTAGGTAAATAGTGGAAAAAGACCCCTTCTCACGTTCTTAAAGTTTGACGGCACAGTTGGCGCTCTTTATAAACTGGTTGGCTGTTGCGCTCAGTGTCGTGGTATCGATTCCCACACGGGATAAATATTTGTATGACCTTCATGTATTTATTTCGAGTTTGTATGTGACTTTATATATTTGTAAATGCTTCTACGATACAGGAGTAATTCCTCGTGTTATGCAACATAATAGAATAAAAGGTCTCAAAGAATCAACTAACCTCTTTCTTGGTACCCACAGATGCCCACCCACTACATCGGCCCAGCGCGCACCACGACCACCAAAAAGAATAAAATCTACGACTTGCTGGTGACTTACAAGTTCCACCAGCGTTCGACCACGAGGCCTCGGAACAAGGCCTTCGTCCCCAAGGCTCAGGAGAGTTCAGAAGAAGAGGAGATTATTGAAGCAAGAGCAGCTTCTGCAGCTACCACTACGTCACCCAGTACTGAGCAGGCAACTGCCAGTAGTGTCGTGCTCAGATGTAAAGAAGTTAACGGAGGTGGAACACACAATCATAAAGATTGTGATGAGGCATTAAGAACTTCTACAATAATGCCCTTAAATGAAGAGTGGACGGCGGTGATTTGAGTTAATAAATAAGGAAGGATAGGGGTGTGTCTTTTTATTTGAAGCCTAGACTGTTAAAACGTATATGTAGACCGTAGACCATAGCGCGCTCTACCCAGTTTTTTTTTGCTACAGCAAAACTTATTTTTATTGCGTTTGTAGATGCTTTATTTCAACGGTGATTTTTTTTATGCACAAATGTACAGTGGCGATGCGGCAGCGCAATCCAAAGAAAAATGGCCTAAATAAAAAAGAAAGAATGAACAAAATCAGAAGAGTATGGGTAGGGTAAAGCAGGAGAAGTTTGTTTTAAGATCGCAGATTTCTAACATGGGATGAAAACAGATACTTAAAGTTAAAACTTGTTACTTCACATACATGATAGCCAACCCTAACTACGAGATTTGCGCATCCCAACTAATCGCGCTTGACCGTCTTCTTCAGCATAAAAACCTGCACCCTCCCTCCCCCATTAGTTGCACGAATCGCACGTATCTGCATCACACAGGCTGGTCACGTTCCCATTTTTTACTCCCGCCATAAACACGTGTATGTTGGGCAGTTACTATGAAGTGCGCGAGTTACCGCCAGATGGCGTGCAGAACGTTATCGAGGTTTGAATGTGTTTTATTGTACGCAGCAGGTTTGTATGGGTTTTAGACTATTTTTGAAAGGTTTGAAAATCTAATGGTTTTTGGGTTTTAGGCACTAAATAAAGATGGTAAAATATTATGTACTGGGCATGGATATTTTTGTTCTAAATCCTAAAAATAAAATTCATTCTAAGTTGCGCTTTATCATCGATTGGGTATAAAAAGTATATTAAATGTATTTGTTTTTTAGTCTTTATATATATATATGTATACAGATTAAAATTGATATTTCCTGTTTGTTCTAATGTATTATTATTGATTTGGCGTGGACATCACTACAGGATAAAAGGCAATTTCATCATTTTTGTTCAATATTCCTTAAGAAAACAATTCAAAATTAAAAACTAATAATATTACCAATTATTTAATAAGAATATGTTCTAAACCTATCGCCCACACAAAACTAACAATATTCGTGTACTTTATAACTAAATTGTTTCATAATTTTTACAACAAGAATATAAATTGGTAATTATTTGTACACTCTATTATTATACAGTTTTCATTTTTTGTAACAATTTTCAAACAAATGAGTATGTTTTATTTTAATAGGTGTAGAGAAGTATTCCAAAGATGAGTGACCCTTAGGCCGTTTCGTAGCAAGTGCTTTAGTCAAGCGATATTTTTGTAGGTATTTTTATCTTGGCTTTAATTTTAGTCGGTTTTATGCAGATATTCAATCATTTGCGCCCGATATTATTATAGCCAACCTTGAAATCTATCTCACTCTATAGAGGCAAAAAATCCGAATAATTTAATTTAACTGTATGCCAACTTGCAACGAACAAAAGGTTCAACAACCTCTTCTGAGCCCTTTCTTCAAACAACCCACTGGAGTACAATCATATACAAGCGCTTTACATGGCTCGCGACAAATAGCGGCGGTAACTCCTTGCGACGTAATACACCGCGGCTCAGACGTATGGCAACCATTACCGCGACTTCTGTGACACTATTTGTTACATCCGTTGTACTATGGGAAAAGAGGCAAAAACGAATAGCAAATAGTTCTCGAAATGACTCTATGAATAGAAAAGTGTTTTCTAAATAAAAGTATTGGTTTAATCTCTGGAAAATAAGTTCCTGCTGCCATTTGGAATTTCGGTATTACTTGATACAGTGGTACATCTACACAAGCGAAACCGCAGGATAAAGATAGTTTTAAATAAAGTCTCCTAAGAAGTTTGTATACCTGCGAAATTTTATACTGTTGGTCATGAATTATTCCACCTACAAAAGGATGAAGTGACTCATGAATAAGGATTGTCACTATTCTGTGTAAATTAACTGAAATAAGACGATGATTGAAGAAGTGGAAAAATGACATGACAATTGGGAACTTTAGTAGTTCAATCATATAGTACCTTTATAAATAACAATGTCAATATATGTGTGGTCTTAAAAAGACCTATTAACCTTTCGACGACCAACCGACAGCCGGCCGTCGCGCGTCGGGCTGCTATTGTCTTTCTGTTGTGTCTCAAATCACGTGTGTTTGAAGGTTTAAATTGAAATTATATTTATATTCTACCCACAGGCAAAGCCGTAAGCAAAATGTTGTGTACCAAAAACAAAAGCACTATCTCAATTGCAGGTCATCGAGTTTTCCGACCGTCAATCAGCAAAGCTACAAGAAAAAGCTCTTTACTAACAGTTGCGTGTTCGAAAGGCCTACGCATCATATGGGGAATTATTTATGTTCAGTCCTTATACCTGAAAAATTACGTCGGTCAGTGTATTGGCTGCTAGAATGGTGCACGTGACCGCAAGACGTAACAATGCTGTCTACAGACAACTGGGTTAGCTGTGGTTTGTTTATTTGTTTCTACGCGTACGCGGGTTATTTGAGTTAATGGTTCCAACGATATTTGGTGATACAGTCAATATTTTTCGTACTATATTTTCTCTAAGGTTTCCCATTGGCCTAAAATAATTTTCTTTTACAACTAAACGGTAAATGTGCAGAATCGTTTTTGAGATATTTTCTTTACATAGCAAATAGTACTGATAATAATTTTAACAATGTTTCTACACCTTCAACCTTATGAAATAGGCCGGTACCATAACTCTCCACAAACATGACCAGAAACACTTGAGCTCTTCAATATCAGCTCAAAATCACAATCGTCACATATTTATATTTTTTCTCACAGTTATTGTATCGCTGTAAAATTCCAATATGCAGTTATTTCCACTTATTGATGTAAACTTCGAAAGTAACCGCAATATCTATACACATTAGTTCCTCTTCCGTTCTCGTCACGCTACTACTGTAGTACGGTGTTTATACAGTGGAAACTTTCAGAAGACTGCCTTAACCTCAATTCCGGACTTATTTAGGACTCCAACGTCAGTTGAACCCGTAGAAGTTTTTGATCCGTGTTAGCCTCGTTTGAGGTTGTGGGTTTAAATCCGGGCAAGTTTTGAGACGTTTTCAATTCATACGTACTTTCTTTTCTTAAAGTTAATCATGGACAGCACAGACATCAGTGAAAGAAAACATCTTGAGGAAACAATAGGATACATGGTCCTGCTTAATATAAATCTCAAATCATCAATTCACATTGAGAAAAGCGTGGTGGTTAAGTAACTCTAGCCTTCTCTGTAAAAGAAGAGTCTTTGCTCGGCAATGGGTCAGTAATAGGCTGATCTTATTATTGGCCTCGTTCTCTTAAGAACTTTTTCTCTTAAGAACAAGAATCTTTTTTTTTACTGTTTCCGCTGTGGTTAGCCCGGTCACAAGGCCGGCTCGTGCACTGCCGCGCCGCACTGCTATGTATGTGTGGCAGCTGGCAAGCCGGCCGATCACCGGGCTGGTGGCAAGGCTTGCGGCTCACCCGCCAGGACCAGAGGGAAGGGTAGAGGGCCCTTTGCCGCCGCTCCCGCTGCTGCCGCCGCTCCCACTGCTGGCGCCGCTCCCGCTGCTGCCGCTTCTCCCGCCGTCCCCGGTGCTGCCGCGTCCGCCGCTGCCGCAACGACTACCGAGGTCGCAATGGAGAGCCAAGAATGGCCCCATTGCGACGCGACGGCGCGTTAGTGTTCCACGTGCGCCTCAGGGAGAGGTCAGCATGCGAAGGAGCCCAACGGGGCCAACGCCTGCCGGGGTTGCGGAATGTTTATAATAGTTACTGTGACCCCGGAACATAAAGGGCAACTGAAGGAACATGGGTGGGTTTTATTCAGTAAAAGTCTGACACGCCCTCCCGCCACACAGCGGGAGAAGTCATTTGATGATTTCCCACCCCCCAAAATAAAATAAAAATACTTCCAAGTTCCATTATACGGGTTCCCTTTTAGTGTTGAAATTTCCAAAAAGTTACTTCTCTTCACAAAGAACATCGTCCAAGTTTAATGTCTCTAAGCGTCAATTCACACGTACCACAACCACACCACGTCGCAGCGACAAAATGTGGTCAAGCTGTGGTTACGTGTGAATAGTGTCGCAGCGGCTTTTTGCAGTTGCGTTGTGGTAGCGACAAAACGTCGATGTGGTTGCGTTGTCGCTGTCGTTGCGATGTGGTAACCACGTGGTCATGTGCAGTTATACTCTGGCTTTCGGAGAGGAAACACGGCTTGACTGAACGTAGTCATGGAGGAAAGATTGTTGTTGCTATCCTTGTTATGGCTTTTATTAATAAGAAGAAGACGACGAAATCAGCGTATTCGTCGAAATAGAATTTATTGGGTACATCCTTTATTGGAAAACAAAAGTCAAAGCCAATTTCATACTGATAACCACGCGGCATCGCAATACTACGCAGAATGAAAGAAGGCCGGGGGAGCGCAGGTGCCAGCTAGGCGCGCGTGGACGTCATGTCGTGGCGATGTGGCCGCGCTGACGCCGCGCTGCCGCCACCTTGCCGTCGCGATGTGGTTGCGATGTAGTCGTATTACACAGGTGGTCGATAACAACCACAAAATGTGGTACGTGTGAATTGTAATATTCCTTTTTAATACAAAATGTACGCCCGACCACATCGCGTCGTTGTGGTGTGGTTGTGGTACGTGTGAATTGAGCCTAAGACTAGCGGTTTGGGCTATGCGTTAATATATCAACAGTCCATCAGTTTACCATTTTACATACAAAGACAAATAAATTAAACTTCAAGAAACAGGCTTATATTTCGCTCAATCAAATTCTATCTATAATATGTGATACACTCACTTTTCCGGGTTTTCCATAATATTTTAAAAGCCTTCCTTATATCAATGTCACTCTCATACAGTTATACTGTTATACACTCACTTGCTCCGTGATAAATATTCGCACATAAACCCTAGCAGTGTGGCGCTGCCATTAGTTACCACTCAACCCTCTAATTGCGACTGTTTCTGTGCCGCGGCATGAGCTCGCGTGCGCAGGGTTAATTGTGGGGAATTGTGAGAGGGTAATTAGATACTTTTGAGATGTATATTCGTGTCTAGATACGTGGGAAACCTCGTCAATCTGCCTAGACTTCCGTGTTATGTTAGGTTCGCGGACAAGTGCCACTGGAATGCACAAAGACTTAAGTGCAACGTAGGGCAGTGTTACTAACATAGATTTAAGTTTTATTTTTACTAACAAAATAATTACAATTGTATGTATGTTAGATTAAGGTATATATGGGCCTATGCAGCCTGAAATAAAGTTGATTTGATTTGATTTAAAGCTTCACCAATGTTTTAAACCCGACAGAAAGAGGGAAGGGGGGGGGTGTTACAGGTTTCACCGTTATATGTGTGTGTCTGTTTGTCTGTGGCACCGTAGTTCTTAAGCAGAAAATTCAATTTGAATACAATATTTTCATTAGAAAGTAGGTTATCTAGTCATATTTCATCAATATGTTTCATCAAACTCAGTTTAACGGTTTCGGAGTTATAAACTGCTTTATTAGCTGAAAACGCGATTTTTATACATTCGGGTGCGGGTTATTTTGTTTTTAATTATTAATTTACACTTGTTCATGTAGAGACTGTCTATCTGTTCTTCGCAATTTGGTTTATTGGGATCAAGTTCTTTTCCGATCTTCTGCTTATACATTCAGCTACTACTACTACGCCTCAAGAACTGCCAGTGGCAGCTTTATGCACTTTTCGACACGTTTGGGTTCAAATTCCCACTCCCCAACACTTATTGAGAAATTACTAAAGAAAAACTCTTACACACTAATCGAACCAACATTAGGATTTATTTTTGTTACCACGAGACCAATTTGACAATATATCTTGTCGACCTTTTATTCTTCATGATTAATTTCTTAGGATCATGAAGTAAAAACATTGAATTACTTATTAGCTGTCAGAATAAATAATGGAGCCCTTTACCCAAGCAGCAAAATGTGGTCTAGTAATTATCCTGGAACCACCATTTTATTAGGACTATAACGGAATAGTAAGCAATTATAACCACGGAAAACGGCCCAATTTATAGGCGTATTTTACCTTATTAAATATTTATAGTAGGCTTGGTGGACACTACTTTGACCAATTACGACCTTATAGATGGACTACGTGGAACTATTTCCTCCCGCGAAGCTAACTATCAGCGCTTAATAGAACCAAACACGACAATAACGTACACATTGAATCCCTTACAAGCTCATACAAAGTGTTCTGTATTGGTGAATGTTTGTGCGCACAATTGTAAACATTGATCCATTTAATATTATAAATTTTTATATTAACTGGAATATTAATTATGGGTAGAGTGCTAGTTAACAGTAAGACAAAATGTATAATGTGTTTGAATGTACATGGCGCACGTATATTTTCGGTGAAGTATAATAGGTTTTTTAACAAAATTTTAACACGCCCCTTGAAATTAGCGATTTCATTAACTTGAATTTTTAAATAATGTTGGTTTTAGTAAACATACAACGAAAACTCGCCATTTTGAGAAAGTTGGTTTCAACAAATACATTAACAAACCGTTATAGGCGTACTTTGTGTATAAAATGGTGAATGTCAAAACCATTTCTTGGCCATATTATATAAACTTGAACTTATAAGCCCTTATAAAACCAAGTAATAATTTCAAATAGTTTCCAGTATGTTTAGTTCTGTTTATCACTCTTATTAGCGTACTTTACCTATAGTAGTTTTATAACGCTTCTTGTTGGCAGTTATAAGTATAGCCTACCAGTTTACATACTCTTGAGTGCATTAATTACACCCTCGCGATACTTTTATAGGTTACTCAAGCTTATATTGCGCCCTTAATTTCAACCTATAAGTAATTATAAGTTAATGTATAAGAACAGATATACTATAAGGCCCAACTAACTCCATTTTTGCTATTACAAGCGTGGCAGTAAATACTAGAACCCTTAAAAGAACATTATAAGTGCTGGAGGCCTGTAACACCTGCATTATAGGATAATTTTGTTGCTTGGGTATTGCCGGCAATAAAAACATAACGATAGTATTCATAATTTTATTTTACTCACTTTATGTGAGAGAATAAAACTTTGAAAGTTCATAAATAAACGACAGAAGAAAATAAAACTAAAAACCTCACGTACATGTATAAATTGAAACCTATTTATTTGTGCAATTTTAACGAAACCATAATCACACATTACTCAAACACGTATGTAACAAACTAGGTACTAAAAACAAAATTAAAGTTTAAGCCCAAAAACGCATTAATTTAGGTTATACCAAACTTAAGCTAAGTTAAGTTTGCTATAACCTAAATTAATCCGTCACACAAACACACACACACACACACACATACACAATACCTTGTTAAATATATATTTGTATATTTGTTTATATAGTTATAATATTTAAGATTTTCTTACCGTAATGCAACATATACGATACCCTACACTCTAACGTCACTTATCTGCTGCTTTTAAGTACGAGAGCCCTAGTACCCATACCACAAGTTAAATCTTACTTTGGGTACTAGCGGTCAACAAAATTATTGTACATGTTAAGTTTGTTACAACTCATGTGTTCTACCATTGTATGTATCTTCTTGAGACAATAAAGTTTTTATTATTTATTATTATTATAAAAGCAAAAACCGCATTTTTATTAATGGGAAATCACTAAATGACTTCTCTTCTTTCTGACTTCTGAGTGTCAGACTTTTACTGACTACAACCCATCCATGTTCCCTCGGTTGCCTTTAATGTTCCGGGGCCGCGGAAACTGTAAAGCCCCGTATTCGGTTGTCTATTGTTTGCCCGAAGATTATATGCCATAATCATCATTTTCCCGAATTTCATTTACCCGAATTTCATTTGCCCGAATGTTTCATTTGCCCTAAAAGACATATGACATACTTTTAATTGCCCGAATTTTAGATACCATAAGATACGAATGCCATAAGTATTGTTTGCCATAATTTTATGTGCCATAATAATTATTAGACATAATATTTAAATGGCATAATATTTAAATGGCATAACAAGTATTAGACAAATATTTAAGCCCCGTAATGGTTTTTTTTTCTGTGCATGGTTGATGGTGGGCTAGGTCGACGGAGCCCCGCTTCGCGGGGCTCCTACTTCTGTGTGGTTTATAAAAAAATAACCACGAAGGGGATGGCGGGGTCTATTCGCTCGCTTCGCTCGCTCACACGACCCCGCCATCCCCTTCTAACCTAACCTGTCCGAGTCGGGGTGCCCTAAAGTCCCAATTGCATCCAATTTCTCTTGATATAAACAACCGTGATACACCCGATGTCGATGGCAAATTATGTTATGGCATATCATAATTATGGCATGTGATAATTAGGACATGTGATAATTATGGCTTACAATGATTATGGCAAATGATGTTATGGTAAGTGACTTTATGGGAAACAATGATTCTGGCACGTGACTATTATGGCAAATGAGAGTAGGGCA
Organism: Athetis lepigone; assembly: GCA_033675125.1. Classification (NCBI taxonomy): domain Eukaryota; kingdom Metazoa; phylum Arthropoda; class Insecta; order Lepidoptera; family Noctuidae; genus Athetis; species Athetis lepigone. The sequence goes on from CM066221.1 coordinate 13,614,211, forward strand.
AATGAGTATTATGTCGTATGATATTATGGCTGTTGACTATTATGGCAAATGAAATTAGGGCAAATAAAATTCGGGTAAACGGCGGTATACCCCCGTATTCATAGTAAACATTTGTTTAGCAACTGTTGATCAACTGATGTTGTCGCTCGCCGGGCGTCAACTCTGCAGTATGGCGTGATCAACACCGCAACACAAGTGTTGCCCGTAATATTATGATGACAGCAACTCGTCAACCTGTTTATGCAACCATGTTGCTAAACAAAATGTTTACTATGAATACGGGGCTTTAGAAATATTCCGCAACTCCGGCAGAAAACAAAAAACGCTTTAATAAAATTCAAACTGAAAAATAGCAATAGTTTCACTATTTCAGTTTTTTATGTGAACAAACAATCGTGTCCATCATTTACCGGTTGTCAGCGGTGCGTTGCGGTTTGAACCGGTTGCAAGCAGATACAGCCAGTTATGGCCGCGCGAACAATAAAAATGGCGGATGTACGTAACACTCGTAAAACAAGAGTGGTTTTAAAATTTTAAATGAAACGAGAGAGGTTTAGTGTCCAGCGTTGATTTATTTATGTTTGTAGCGTTGTGCTAAATACGCTTATGGACTCAGACGCTATGTAGGGCATGTTAACCTAAGCTCAACACAGAACATTAAAATTTTAATCGTGATTACTTAGGAGCACTACAGTAATGGAATGCTATAAAATTTTGTATCGCATTTTCGAAACTTTCAACGTGATTAATCATGATTACTTCTTTATGCCATACTAGCTGCCTCCCACTTTAACCGCGTAGTTCCTGTTTCCGTGGTTTTTTTGGGATAAAACTATCCTGTTCTTTCTCAGGATATGGATTATCTCTGTATCAAATTCCTATGAAATCAGTTCAAAAGTATTTTCCTGAAAAACGCACAAACAGACACCCTCACTTTCCCATTAATAATTTAGTATAGATTTGGCAAATACAAAAAAGATACCAATACAATACTGAAGCAAAATTGAAACTAAGCTTTATACGTATGATCTAATAATAGATCCAAATTAAACGACGCATTCAACGCGTAATTGTCGAACATCCAGTATTAGCAGGGTTAAACCGGTATCAACCGCTTAGAGCCGGCGCAAAGCGGTTTGATCCGGTTGTAGGCGGTTGTAATTTAGACTGGAGGGAGTTAAGCGTATGGAGTTATTGACCTGGGATAATGGGAGTGCCTTGGGCGTCCCTCTAGACATAGTTTATTGCCCACACTATTGGTTGAGTTGAGAAAATGTCGAAATATTTTGTAGTCTCACAAGTGATGAATATTATACATTAATTTTATGTTAAGGCACCCTCTCATGCAAGAGGTTGCGGGTTCAAATCCGGGCAAGTACCTATGTAACTTTTTTTAATTCATATATTATGTGCTTACTAAAGTATATTTGGATATCACAGACATTGGTGACGGAAAATATCCTGAGGAAACATGGGTTTGTATTTATATAAGTCCGAAATCGCCAATCCGCCTTAAGCAAGCGTGGTGATCAATGCTGCCTTTGCCCTGCAGTGGGACAGTTATAGGCTGGTATTATTATTATTATATTTTTAAAGTTTTGCCCGCCATTTCTAGTTTCATTGGTTCATTGAACATTTCCAAAGCGCATGTGTATTTTTTATAAAGATAATGTTAAAAAATTACGAGCACTTTTTGAACGCAAAAACGTATCAACTTTCAAAACATTAGTGGGACCAAATGACTAGCCTAGTACCTTATCTTTTAATAGCTCTTTTAAGGTCAGCCATTTCATTCTTTTTTACTATCTTTTTTCCGGTGAGGACGTTAAAAAGCGCTCGTGTGTGTCAGCTTAACTCAGGACCATAAACCTTGTCAAATGAGAGATTTTCTATCGGAACAATCCTCGGTGTGACGAAGTTATTTACTATTAAAACAATTGCCATTTTATCGTCGATAGACAGATTTCAAAAATAAACTAGCTCGAAGGTACTTACCATTTCAATATACATATTTGTGAAGTTGTTTTACATATTTGGAGATGTTTTGTGTACTTGAGCGTAATAAAATTTCTATTTATAATATCTTCGGGACTTGAACTTATTTTAAAAACTATGAAAAATCGTTCTCCTTTTAAGTTAACACATTTAAAAGATGCAAAAAAACTGCAAATATCTAAAAAGAATAAAATAGATTCTGGAATGTCTACGAATCGTTAAACGATTCTTGATTTAAGAGAAAATTTATTTAAATATAACATATTTTTTGGAATACCTATCTACTACTACTACCTAACACAAATAATAAAATAAAAAAACAGCCAACCGCACGCTGCAACAACGTTGACAAGACAACGCATTTATTTCGTGTCAATAAGGGCGATTTTCGCATTTGTAAAATCTATAGTAACTTGCGGCTGACCGTACCCACTTACTTGTATGCAGCATTGAGGGCTGCTGCATAAATGATGCGGTTCATCTACTCAGCTATGTACCATACTTACCTGAAATGAGAAAAGTTACCGTCATTACGAGTAATGAGATATGAACGAGCCGCGAACTCAGCTCAGGAAATGAAACTGGGCTTGGAGAATGACGAGAAACTATTTTACATGGTGAAAAGTGAAATAGGAGAACGACGAGTGTTTGGAATGGATGTGTGTGAGAGAAATAGAGAAAGAATAAAATTTTAGTGCAATAGGTATTAGACTTTGTTAATCTTGTTTTGGAGTATTTTTTTTATTTTTCTGTTTCGTATTATCATTTAATTCGTTGTTAAAACAAAATGTAAAGAAGTATAAAATGTGCAATAAAAACCTAAAAATTATTTGAACCAACTTATTTTCTTGATCATCTTTTACATAATTTTCACAAAAATTAATGAATGGACCTTCGATACAACTTAAAAAGTACCTTTTTACGATAATAGCATATAACCCATATAATATAAAGTTATAACGGGAATAGAGCAATAAAACCTAACCTAATGCAGATGCAACCGCGAGGAACAGCTAGTTCAAAGAACAAAAAACAATACTGACGTGTAAAAGTGTTATTTTTGGCCAACTTCCATAATTAAATATTATTATTATTATCTTTTTAGGGTTCCGTACCTCAAAAGGTAAAAACGGAACCCTTATAGGATCACTTTGTTGTCCGTCTGTCCGTCCGTCCGGCTGTCAAGACCCTTTTTCTCAGAAACGCGTCGAGATATCAAGCTGAAATTAATATCACATACTCGGGTCTGCTATCTCTTAAAGCAGTGAAAAAATCAAGTTTTTAAATCAACGCAATAAAAAGATACGGCGGTTTATATTGCAAATTTGGACATTTGCAAGGAAATCAAAACCTATAGGGTACTTCCCATTGACCTAGAATCATGAAATTTGGCAAAAAGCAAGGTCATGTAGCACTAGTAAAGGGAAAACTCTGAAAACCGTAAATTTGTAGTTAGTTCACACCAGGCGTCCGTCTGTCCGTCTGTCTGTCAAGAACCTTTTTCTCATAAACGCGTCGAGATATCAAGCTGAAATTAATATCACATACTTAGGTCTGCTATCTCTCACAGCAGTGAAAAAATCAAGTTTCTAAATCAATGCAATAAAAAAATACGGCGGTTTATATTGCATATTTAGATATTTTCAAGAGAATCAAAACTCAAAACCTATAGGGTACTTCCCATTGACCTAGAATCATGAAATTTGGCAAAAGGCAAGGTCATGTAGCACAAGTAAAGGGAAAACTCCGAAAACCGTAAATTTGTAGTTAGTTGACATCAGGCGTCCGTCTGTCCGTCTGTCTGTCAAGACCCTTTTTCTCAGAAACGCGTCGAGATATCAAGCTGAAATTAATATCACATACTCAGGTCTGCTATCTCTCAAAGCAGTGAAAAAATAAAGTTTCTAAATCAACGCAATAAAAAGATACGGCGGTTTATATTGCAAATTTGGACATTTGCAAGGAAATCAAAACCTATAGGGTACATCCCATTGACCTAGAATCATGAAATTTGGCAAAAAGCAAGGTCATGTAGCACTAGTAAAGGGAAAACTCTGAAAACCGTAAATTTGTAGTTAGTTCACACCAGGCGTCCGTCTGTCCGTCTGTCTGTCAAGAACCTTTTTCTCATAAACGCGTCGAGATATCAAGCTGAAATTAATATCACATACTTAGGTCTGCTATCTCTCACAGCAGTGAAAAAATCAAGTTTCTAAATCAATGCAATAAAAAAATACGGCGGTTTATATTGCATATTTAGATATTTTCAAGAGAATCAAAACTCAAAACCTATAGGGTACTTCCCATTGACCTAGAATCATGAAATTTGGCAAAAGGCAAGGTCATGTAGCACAAGTAAAGGGAAAACTCCGAAAACCGTAAATTTGTAGTTAGTTGACATCAGGCGTCCGTCTGTCTGTCTGTCTGTCAAGAACCTTTTTCTCAGAAACGCGTCGAGATATCAAGCTGAAATTAATATCACATACTCAGGTCTGCTATCTCTCAAAGCAGTGAAAAAATCAAGTTTCTAAATCAACGCAATAAAAAGATACGGCGGTTTATATTGCATATTTAGACATTTTCAAGGGAATCAAAACTCAAAACCTATAGGGTACTTCCCATTGACCTAGAATTGTGAAATTTGGCAAGGAGCAAGGTCATGTAGCACAAGTAAAGGGAAAACTCCGAAAACCGTAAATTTGTAGTTAGTTTACATCAGGCGTCCGTCTGTCCGTCTGTCTGTCAAGAACCTTTTTCTCAGGAACGCGTCGAGATATCAAACTGAAATTAATATCACATACTCAAGTCTGCTATCTCCCAAAGCAGTGAAAAAATCAAGTTTCTAAATCAACGCAATAAAAAGATACGGCGGTTTATATTGCATTTTAAGACATTTTCAAGGGAATCAAAACTCAAAACCTATAGGGTACTTCCCATTGACCTAGAATTGTGAAATTTGGCAAGAAGCAAGGTCATGTAGCAGAAGTAAAGGGAAAACTCGTAACTGAAAACCGTAAATTTGTAGTTATTTCAGTAAAAAACAAATTAACGGAACCCTCGTTGCGCGAGTAGAACTCGCACTTGACCGGTTTTTTTTTATGAATAAGTACATATTTCTCATCTACTCAAATAACTGCAAATAATATACTGCTATAAACGATTTATTGAAAAGAAGTTTCAATAAAATATTGCAATAAAATTGTACCCAAAAGTAATAAAAGAGCAATATTATTAAACTGTCAAAGGATTGATATGGATGCGAGCTGGGAATAGAACCCCGAACCCCGAGGTGGGGTGAACGACATGTCATCGTAGAAGTAATTGCCCTTTCGGCAATGTCGTCTATTATTATTGCATTTCGGTGATTTATCGTTAAAATAATAGTCTACGAGATTAAACTGAGTTAATAACAATTAGTTTTTCAATAATAAAAGAATGTAAAATTGTTTATTTGCTTGTCAGAATATATTAAGCTTTAAAAACATATAATTAACATTCAGAGACCTTTTTTTTTTTTTTTTTTTTTTGGTGAGTGGGAAATCATCCAATGACTGCTCCCGTCCTGGGTGCGACGGGAGGGCGTGTCAGACTCTTACTGACTAAAACCCACTCATGTTCCTTCGATTGCCCTTTATGTTCCAGGGTCACGGTAACCACTATAAACATTCCGCAACCCCGGCAGGCGTTGGCCCTGTTGGGCCCCTTCCTGTGCTGACTCCTTCTCTTTGAGGCGCGCGTGGAACAAAACGCGCCGTCTACGCGGTCCTGGTCCTAGCCGGGCGGCGAGCTACCCATAGCTCGCCATCCGCAGAACCGCGCCTACGGTGGCCGGTAGTCGTCTTGCGACTCTCGACGTCTTCGCCTGGGTCTTAGTCCGGGGCGAGAGGCTCGTCGTTGCCTCTCGCGCGCCGCCGCTTCCTTCACTAGCATAACTGCTTCGCAGAAGGAGGCGACGGCATCCCATTCCGTCTCGCCCCGAAGCATGGCCTGAACCAGCGCCGGGCGCGAGAGGTCACCGCCGCCGATCGCCTCTACGAGGACACGTCGATGCTCCGCCCATGCGCGGCACACCTCAACTGTGTGCTCGACCGTGTCCTCCAGGCGACCGTTACTGCAGTGGTGACACCCAGGCGTCGCTTCCGCCCGAATCCGACACAGGAACCTCCCGAACTGACCATGTCCGGTGAGGACCTGTGTCAAGCGAAACGTGAGAGTGCCATGACGCCTCTCCAGCCACTCCTCAAAGAGGGGTCTTACCGCCGCTATAACGGCGTGCCCAGCACTAGGTTGCGACAGTCGTTGTCTCCATTCCGCCATGAGATACATTCAGAGACCTTACATAAGCCAAAGTCTAACCGTTTGTTTAATTTAATTATTATAATCATTCGACGACCAAGCGACAGCCGGCTGTCTATCTATTGTGTCTCGAATCACGAGTGTTAGGTTTAAAATGCTACATTTGAAGGTCATGAACAAAAACAAATTTATCTTCTTTCCCACAAAAAACCGCAGCTGGATTGTCTATCAGGCAGTGTAGTCCTACATACTCCTCAGGGTCCGCGCAAACGGGCCACTGACCACGGCCACTGGTGGCCTGCGCCAGCCACTTAACATATTTTTTCATATACATATTTAGTACTAGCTGTTTCTTGCAGTTTCACCCGCGTTACGTTAGGTTTTTGGTTACTGCTTCGCTCCCGTGGGACATAACGTGACTTTATATGGCCTATGTTACTCAGGGATAATGTAGCTTTCTTATGAAAAATAATTTTTGAATTCGGTCCAGTAGTTTTTGAGTTTATTCTTTACATACAAAAATACAAACATACAAGTCTTTCCTCCTTTTTAATATTAGTATAAAAGTATAGATAGACGCGCCCCAAACGTGTAGCCGGTTGCAAACACTCGCTTCAGCAGTGTAGCGCGCGACAGCTACCGGTGGCTGCAATCAGTGGCCCGTTTGCGCGGAGCCTCACACTCTAAACGGTTATTATTTCCCATTTCTAAGCGGAATGTTCCGCATAATCCAATAAAACTCATCGTCATTCCGCACCACTTCCAGCTCATATTCACTTAAACCTACTGTCTTAACACGCCACACACTAAACTTGTCTTATGATAATACAGAATAGTTCAGAAGGTCAGCAGTCTGCTGCGAACGAGTGGTCACACGCACACATATACATGTATTGATGTATAGAGAGTGCGGGCGAGCTTGTGATTGTCATTTTTTTTCAAATCATCGCATGAGTGAAGGTTCATTAGTGCGATGTTTTGTGGTTTGTCGACTTAAATATCATGAGGCGACATTTCATCGGAATGACGGACAAGAGATGAAACGGGGATTTTTTTTTTTTTTTTTTGGTGAGTGGGAAATCATCCAATGACTGCTCCCGTCCTGGGTGCGACGGGAGGGCGTGTCAGACTCTTACTGACTAAAACCCACTCATGTTCCTTCGATTGCCCTTTATGTTCCAGGGTCGCGGTGACTACTATACACATTCCGCAACCCCGGCAGGCGTTGGCCCTGTTAGGCCCCTTCCTGTATGAAACGGGGATACGGGTTATGCGTTGCACTGTCAAAGCTTCTAGACGTAATCACAATTATCCAGAATCATTTATTGTTTTTACGTTGGTTTCAGTTGACAATCAACAATAGAATTTGTTTTGTTTCGATCCATTGTCGGATACAGACTGAAAACTACACTCCGACGCTGAGCTAAAAGGGCGACATCCATCTTTGGCTTTACGATATTGTGTGTCTAGACAACGCAGGTGTAGCATACAATACGTTGAACCATACCGTTATTATCACCATATGATGTTTAAGTAAAAGTATAATAAACAAATTCATTTCATTTCATAACCATTGCGCTAACATAATACAACTCACCCTTACTCTTTCGTCATCGTTATTAGCTGGTTGCACGGAGTTGATTTTCTGTCCTTGTTTATTCTATGTCTCTCAAGCACCCGCGTTACTTCACACACGTCTGTCACCGTGGAGCAGTTTGTACAAGTGCTCAAGTTAGAGGATAATGTTTAGCGATCTTTTTGTTCTGTAAGCGATGGTTTTAGTATTCAGAAGAATACATTTTTTTTAGTACAGTACACCTTTAGAACCTAGACGAATTTATTTTCTTGGACCATCAATTCGAAACTTCATTCTTAAGCTCCCTCGACTTGGTAAAATTTATTAACTTAATAATGGTTTTGACAGCGAGTCTATTGTTTCAGGTAAGCGATTCTTTCAGCTTTGGACATTGTTTTGTATTTATTTACACTATGGTACGCTAAGCTTCAGAATCATTATGCTTCTGTGTTGCGAAGCCATTAAGTGCACACTGTATACATTGTTATAATAACCATCAATCTATTAGTCTATTCGTAGATTAAAATATAGATACAAAGACTATCATATCGTAATTCAGATTCTGTATAAAAAAAACGTCAAACTTACCTAGGTATAAAAGCTATGATAAAAGTTTAGTGAATCGCACCTTAATTTACACACACACACACACTTTGAGGATGATATTGCGATTTGCATTGAAACGTCATTTAGGTACTTAGAAATTGGTCCTAGTAAACCCAATCACTCGATAAACAATGGCCGCCATCACAGACAGGTACCTACTGGATCAACGATATCGGCTATGCGTTTCCCTTCGACCTAGATATCAGACTATTGGTTCTAATGCCTTTGGTATTATACCTCTGTTAGTGTATAGCTTTATACTACACAAAGCTTATCGTCCAACTAATATTATAAATGACAAAGTTTGTAAGTATGAATGAAAGTGTGTTGTTACTCTCACGCAAAAGCTACAAAAAAAAATAGTAATGTAGCTGCTTATACAAGGTGTATTTTTGGTCTTGCTCAACCAGCTAGGAGATGATTCTACTCATGAAAACAAACAACTTTTATTATGGAACCAACTTGGAAATCGCGAAAAAAATATCAGCTGTTTCATACATTATGGTCGGGAGGGCATTGAACTTTTCATAGAAACAGCTGATATTTTTTTCGCGATTTCAGAGTTGGTTCTATAATAAAAGTTGTTTGTTTTCATGGGTAGAATCATCTCCTAGCGGGTTGAGCAAGACCAAAAATACACCTTGTATATCAGAAAAATACATAGGCTACATAACGGCGGTGCAGATCACAGTGTGATGTGGTCTATAAAGTGATTACTGATTCTGACCGATACCAATACGCATGAATGTACCCATAACATATACTTTAAACTTTCGCGTTGCATATTTATACTCCTTATTATTTGTTTTTTGCTTGACGTTTCGGCATGGGTTAGTCTGCTTGTGACCATGGCAGGTGTAACCCTTCATAACAGTCATAACATTCCTAAAGAAATTACCTAATTTAGTGTACTTATCGAGCTTTTTCCGTGATCGATCAACTATCAAGTATGTATAAAATGGTAAACCGAGTGGCTAATTGACTGACTGCTGATATATCAACGCACAACCTAAGCCACTGGTCTTAGAGACATGTAACTTAGTAGAGATGTTCTTTGCGAAGACGAGACGACGATGAGACGAGAGGTAACTACTAAGGAATTTTGAAAATCCCAAAAGGGGATCCTAAAGTGGATGGAAGATTTCAACAATGACACGGGTGAAGTTGCGGACGAAACTTAGTTTCAACATAAAGTGTGAAAGAAATGTGACAATTATATGCTCACTCGCCGTGAGCACATGTAATGCTCTGGCAAATGCTCTAGTTTACACTCACCTTTCACATGCTATCATATTTACATCCAGCGCATACATTACCGATCGTAACACAATTACAAGCGCTACGCTCCGTAACCGAGTTACCGACAAGTAAACGAGTTAGTGGGCGACCGCGTACATGGAACTTTCACTAGGGTTTAACATTTTACTCAATGAGGGTTTTTTGGCAGCACGTAGGCGTCAGGTCCAACTGCAGCATGATTGGTGAATTTTGACATATCTGTCGATAAAACGGCATGACATTGACAGATATGTCAAAAATTCACCAATCATGCTGCATTTGGACCTGACGCCTACGTATTGCCATCTAGCGGATTTCTCATACGCAAAAACCCTCATTCATACAAGTCTCAAAATGAGTTTTCAGGTGTTGGATAATCTGCATGGATGTGACCTGTCATCAGGTTTATAAGGGATTCGTATGTCAGGTGAAACCCTCCTCTCAAAATAATATAAATTAAGAGTTAAATATCCAAAAAGTATGAAGCGATTCTATCCTTTATCAATTGATTCACTTCGCTGTTGACCTCTCTGTATATTTGTCAAAAATTGTAATAATATGTTGAAATTATAGCAATTAGAAGTAACGGCACAACAGCCTCATTTTAAACCATGAAATAAATACCGTTGACTTACATAAAGTCAATATGGGTTTCCCATGATTCTATACCTAGCTATCTTGAAATGAACCTTGAAAACCACGAGCAAAGTCCAGCTCAAAACTATTCTAACCAGCTCAACACGACACGACTTGGATACATTGTTCCATAGAATGTAAGCAACATTCTATCTTCCTGATCAGATCAGTTTGTTAGTACCGTGTTATTTGTATTTTCATCGGTATTACTTGCAAAGTTTTAAACCAATACTACAATACAAGTTGGTTACATTTGGCTTATATGCATTTTCTACATAGTTTGTTACAGGTGAAGCTAACGGAAGAGTTAAAAAGGAACAATGTAAAAAATCGTTCCAAGTTTTAAGTGGTTATGGACATAATTTATGCAAGAATATGCAGGGAATAACTTTATAGTTCGCGTTTTATTTCGTGCATCTCGCCAACTTAATCTTTACAACTTTATGCGACTGATCGAATCAAATTTTTCCCGTACGTAGTACTTTCTAATTGGGTGCTAATTAAACAGGCTTCTTTTTAATATCATTATTCGCCCCCAAAAATGTATGTTGCCTTCTAAATTACTAAGTCAGCCACAATTAACGAGCATCTAAATAATACTATCTTAGCCACTAGTTATGTTCTATGTAAACCACTCTAAATACAACTCAGCATAATGATTATTTTTTAGCATCTAAATTTGTAGCATGCATTCTAACAGTAAACTTCTAAAATACTATTAAATTACATCAAAAAATATATTTATTTAGCTTCTAACTTTTTAACTCAGTACGTTTAAAATGTAACTCATCCCATATTAATTGATCGTCAAAATTTTGCTAAAAATGACATCAAATAGTCGGTATATTGGCCACTAATAATATCAGAAGCTATTGAGGACAGACAAAATAAAAGACTATTTTTGAAAATAAATCGAATGGCGCTCTCTGATTGGTGCAAATGGCCGGGGTTCCCTATCCATTTGCATAAATTTTTAAGACCTAATATTACTTAGCATAATGTTGTTTGGCATAATTATATTTTCGCATAACATAATTACGCATAACAGCTCATGCATATTTTTTTAAGCATAATGTCTCTAACCATAATAATGATTAGGCATAATATTCTAAAGCATAAACTTATTAAGCATAAACTTCTAAAGCATAACTTTTTTAAGCATAATATCCTAAAGCTTAAATTTTAAGCATAAATTACGCATAAAAATATTAAAACATATTTTTATAGGTATATCAATGAAAAAATTATTAAAACCTAGAGTATTAGACACTACACGCATGCAAGCAAGCATGCAACATGCAAGCAAGCATGCAGCATTCAAGCAAGCATGCAACATGCAGCAGGCAGGGTTTCTGTGACGGCTACGGCGCTGCGGACCTCCGGCGGCCCCACGCGATTTTAAATAACACTCTAGGGGTAGGACAAACAAGACTACGTGGAGTCGGTTTTGCAGCAATTCGGTTCTGTCACTAACTTTTGTTACAAAGCATATTAATTTTTTAACCAACAATATTATTTGATTGTTACAGAAACAATAGCAAAGGTTTGATTTACATACTGTCATGTATATTTATAATAAATCATTTGCATAAAAATTGTTTTTGTTATTTATATTAATTGTATGCCTAAATATTATTATGCTAATATTCATTAGGCCTTCTAACGTTACGCTAATAGTCTTTAGGCCTACTAACGTTATGCTAATAGTCATTTGGCCTACTAACGTTATGCGAATCAAATTTATGCCAAAACAAATTAGTCTTTAACATGATTATGCCAACATAAAATGTGTGCCTAAAAGTATTATGCCGAAGTATTATTATGCCAAAACAAATTGTGCCAAAATCAGTATGCCGAAGTATATTAGGACAAAGAACATTATGCGAAAAGAAGGGATCCCATTATTTTACATGCTAAGTTATAATAAATGATGCTTTCTGTAGAAGCATGAATTATATTTTTTTGAGGGCATTGCATTGAAGCTGCAAAACGTAAAATGGTGACGAGATGTAAAATCCGTGGCCGAGTTAGTAAATTAGGTGGCAATGCATAAATAAGAAGGACAAGTCACAATAATTGATGATCTTTACTTGACGCTTTCTATAGAATATTTAGTGGGTGTTGTAAAAAAGACGAATTAGTTTATTAGAGGCTATGTCATTTTCCCGTTGCTCAGTTATAAAATTAGAAGTTTGATCACGTGTCCAATAAGTAATTTTGTGGCTAGACTTATAATTTCCCTTTCTAATTTATCTTGGAGGTTAGTAATAGATAACTTAAATGAGAAAAACATTACGAGACTACCTGACCTTTATAAACTAAGCGCCTTATTAATAATCGCTGCATAAAGTTATGACAGGTTTATACGTTAAAAAATGTATGGTTACACAGGCTTTATTCATTGCATAACTTTACTATTAATAAGGGCATAAATAAATAATTAAAAACAACGACTAAAATTACAACAGGAATAAATTTAAATAAAATGAGAGCAGGCGCGCTCGCTCCGCAGAAGGAGCAGAATCGGCTGCAAATTCGCTCTTCTCAACGTTTCCGTTGTCGGGGGATCAGTGCTTGCGCAAGCATTTTTTCTGGGCCAAGTATGCAAGCCTGGGCTAAGTACGGCTCATCAAATTTGATCAGTGTAGGAGCTCAGGAATATTCTAGTTCTCACATGATCAATTTCCATCGTGGACATTGGTTATAAAGGCAGGTAGACTAACACTTGAAATTTTATGGAAACCGAGGCCTGTGAACCCTCCATGTGAATATAAAGCATAGCTTGGGCCAACGCTCGGTTGTCTTTTGCCAAATTTAAAACTGAGGTTAGTGTTCGACTAGCAATTAGGTCCATTTTTACTAAAGTTCATTGGGTCAAACCAATGCTATAGTGACGAAGACAATCCTATTCATTGAAATATACGCGAGAAGGTCATTGATTTGTGGAGAATCATGACACCGCGATTCAGCAGGATGACAAAAATGATCAACGCCATCTATCGCGTCATTAGGTAACAAAACCTAAATGTAAGAATGAACGTCGCCAATCCGCCTTGATTAAGCTCCTCAGAGGCCAATGCCTTATGTGATACAATAATAGGCTGGTATTATATCTTTAATGTCACAATACCGTCTTCGACAGTCGAAGTCGTATCGTGATCGTGTCGTGAGTGTTCGAGAACTCTTTGTCTGCGACACATACAAACGTTTTATGACGGGTGTTAAACTGACGAGATTTTAGGGTAGGTTCTAAATGTCCTTTCATTGTGGTTTAATACTGGGGTTGTTGAACTCTTTGAGTGACGAAGCAACATCCTTTACAACGTATGAACCCAGACCAAAACAAGTATGAAAAGTAAATTCTTATGGCATATAAACAGATATATATATGTCACCGGAAAATAACAAGATCCGTAAGTTTATCAATTTACTAGGAAATTTATAAACTTTCGTAGGATTCTAAACTGGAGATAAATTGTAATATTTTACGTTCACATTTTCGTAAATTGATAAACTTACTGAACTCACTCGTAAAATAATAAGTAAGCAGTAACCAAACGCTAGGCGCGATCTGATTGGTTGACTGTCACGTGTCACTTCTCCTTCCTCGCGACTGCCATTGTTCGCCACGGAACATAAATAAACCAGTTTGCTTGTGCGTTTTTATAAGTTTTAAATGTTGAACTGTGTTGCAACTCAAAGAAAACCCAACTCACTACATACGTGCCAGAGAGGAACCAGGCATTGTTGCTTCCAATTTATAGTTTGTCAAGTCTGATTATACCAAAGTCTTTAGACACAAGCATTGCCACTATGAACATTGACCAATCAGAGAGCAGTGTGTTATTTTACTTATTTCAAAGATGCGTATATTTAAAAGAGTTTCTGTGATTGGTCGAACCATTTAAAATCTTACGAATAGATGTCCGTTAGTTTATAAATTTACCGTATGACGTCGGAAATTGATAAATTTACGAAAATGTGGACGTAAAATATTACAATTTATCTCCCGTTTAGAATCCTACGAAAGTTTATAAACTTCCTAGTAAATTGATAAACTTACGGATCTTGTTATTTTCCGGTGACATATACACTTTACAAACTAACATGTCTAGAGTACAAAACCAGTTTATTTTAGGCACGAATGCTACTTATAGTTTTTTTTAATGTAGCAACCCATATATTATATAACACTAAATACATAATTAACCAAATCAAAATATAACTTTTATGTAAATAGTTGCTCACTGCTCAATGCCCTTTACATAAAAGATTGCTCAAAGACAGCGAACCACTCGTAGCGTTACTTACTGCTCGTAACCCAAAAGGTTGGCCAGTATTGCAACGATATGAACCACTGTTGATTCTTTGGCCCTAGAAAAGACCAGCAATCTAATCACGAAGTAAATAGCCAGTCGCTTAGCGATGTCCTTAAAAATTGTTACCAAACTCTGGGATCACAAAGCAATCCATTTTTTGTCGAAGTACAACCCTGTTCAATAACCTAAAACTTTGACCTACCAATAGAATTTTCGTACGTGCCTAGATATTCTAAATAAAGTCCTTGAGCCTAGCCACAGCCGCAAAGTGTATCAGCGTGACAGCGGCCTAAACCAACACCGCCTAAGTAAACACACACACGAGCAGACGTCGCGTCGCGGTCGCACGACAAATAAATCGCGCACACTTTGTTACCGTGTTTGTTGATATTGTCGCGATTGTGGCTAGTGTGCGCAGATATACGTTTTCCTTTTTGATTATTTACCTTTCCCGTGTGCTGTTTGACAAAAACGACTTTGAAATGAATATGGAGGAGTTTTAAAGGCTTAATTTAGATGCATGAGGAAACCGAAACTTAGAGTTTGATTTCAGAGAAACACAATAATACTTTATTGTGTACTTTCTAAGTTTGCCTTAGAAACTACTGACAACGGCGAAGTAAAACATCGAGAGGAAACCTTTACTTATTATAATTGATGTAAGTTTGAAATCACCAATTCGCCTTGAGCAAGCGTGGTGATCAATGCTCAAGCCCTCTCTATATGAGAAGAGGCATTTGCCCTGCAGTGGGATTAAAATAGGCTGGTATTATTATTTATTATGTACTTTCTTAGTTTATGACTTACTGACATGAAAATTGTTCAGAAATCGGAACATATAATAAAATCTGATATCTGCTCAGTGATCGTGTCTTTTTAACCGACTTCAAAAAAGGAAGAGGTTCTCAATTCGTCTGTATGTTTTTTTTGTAACACATGTTTGCGGATAGCTGTTAGGACATTATGTTGGAGTAACAATCTTCAATTGGTTTATTCGCAAAGGGCAGATTCTCAAAAAGACAGAGAACATTTAACTTTTCGACGATCAAGCGACAGCCGGCTGTCGAGTTGCTATTGTCTTTCTATTGTGTCTCGAATCACGTGTGTTCGATGGATTAAGCAGAAAAATGTACTTGCATTAAGAATTCTACAATGACAATATCAGAATTAGAACTACGTGCAACTGTGCCTGTGAGAATACGTCGTTTTGCAAATCTCTCTTTCTAAGAATTTGTCCTTATGTGAATAAACCCTTATATAACTAAGTCTTTACTGTTTGAATTGAAGTAAAATAATCTACTTTTCACGTGTCACATTATGTCTAGCGAGCGAGAATTCTCTCCTCTTTCATATAAAATATACTTAAGTGGTAGGTATTGTGGCAAACTCGATATATGTTAGCATTCCAGCATTTATCTATGTTAATGTGCTATTAACATAAGTATGTAGATGAAATTTAGAGGTCGTCTTTAGCGCCTAAGTAGGTGTGAACTAGGACTGTGTTGGAATTCTGTATGTGTTAGGACCCCATTGAAAATCCGTCACTCGTAAACTGATGTTTTTGCTGAGTAAAATCGTTTATTTTCATTGAATTGCAACGTCATTTGAAAGTAACAAATATTGGATTTAGTTGGGAATTGGAACCTCCTCCTAAAAAAAGACATCTTAAATTCTGAACATTACAATTAATAAAATAACATTATCTATTATATTTGGGAGCTAATTTCATTTTAAACTATTTCTATTGGACGTGACAAATTCAAAGAGTCGTTAAACTCTATCAGAGCTTGTGCTCGATCAGTAGTTAAAACACATACAATTTTGCAGTAATAATTTCTCTTCTTATTTGTTGATAGATTTAGATATGAAAAAATGTACCCATACCTAAATTATACCTAACCCAAAACTGCTGAACATAATCGAGTAAAAAACATAATTACAGCACTGAAGCCATCGAAAACTGGTAAACCTAATTAAAACCCAAATCAAAGTAAATTCAATTAAGGTTTTATTCTGGTCGCTTAGAGATCACATTATTTTTTGCTAACGTTACCTGAAAAAATTTCAACGATGAATAAGAACTTTTGTAAAGGTAAGACTAATTGGTTTTATATTAAGAGGAGGTAAAAATGAACTAGGTATGTTTTTTGTTATTAATAACGGTCTTCTTTTGACCTCGATCCCTGCGAAGTTACTTGAAGTAAAAATAAAATGCAAAGGGGAAAAAATAAGTAAATGATTTAATTAAAATTGAAGTAAAGATTTTGTTCTTGGGTGTTAACCTTTCGACGACCAAGCGACAGCAGGCTGTCGGGCGGCTGTTTATGTTTCTATTGTGTCTCAAATCACGTGTGTTCGAAGGTGTAAGAACAATTCGGTGGCCCAAACGCCTCCTGCCGGAGGCTCTACGCGGGGATCGTGCGGTCCATGGCCCTCTATGGGGCTCCGGTGTGGGCGCCCAACCTAGCCACCGCTTCGGCCCGGCTTCTGAGGGCGTCCCAGAGGGTCATGGCAATTCGCATGGTGCGGGGATACCGCACGGTCTCCTGCGAGGCGGCGTGCCTCCTTGCTGGCCTCCCGCCGTGGGGTCTGGAGGCAACAGTCCTTGCACGCACGTACCAGTGGCGCGTGGAAGTGCAACGCCGGGGCGAAGTCCCGCTGCCGCGGGTTATCGCGACGCGGCTCACGGAACTCCGGCGAGATCAAATGACGGAGTGGAAACAGCGACTGTCGCAACCTAGTGCTGGGCACGCCGTAATAGCGGTGGGAAGACCCCTCTTTGAGGAGTGGCTGGAGAGGCACCACGGCGCTCTCACGTTTCGCTTGACACAGGTCCTCACCGAACATGGTCAGTTCGGGAGGTTCCTGTGTCGGATTCTGGCGGAAGCGACGCCTTGATGTCACCACTGCAGCAACGGTCGCCTGGAGGTCACGGTCGAGCACACGGTAGAGGTGTGACCAGACCAGACCATCGACGTGACCTCGTAGAGGCGATCGGCGGCGGTGACCTCTCGCGTCCGGCGCTGATTCAGGCCATGCTTCGGGGCGAGGAGACGGAATGGGATGCCGTCACCTCCTTCTGCGGAGCAGTTATGTTAGTGAAGGAAGCGGCGGCGCGCGAAAGGCAACGACGAGCCTCTAGCCCAGGACCAAGACCCAGGCGAAGGCGTCGAGAGTCGCAGGACGACCACCGTAGGCGCGGTTCTGCGGATGGCGAGCGATGGGTAGCTCGCCGCCCGGCTAGGACCAGGACCGCGTCGACGGCGCGTTAGTGTTCCACGTGCGCCTCAAAGAGAAGAAGTCAGCACAGGAAGGGACCCAACAGGGCCAACGCCTGCCGGGGTTGCGGAACCGTGACCCTAGAACATGAAGGGCAATCGAAGGAACATGAGTGGGTTTATAGTCAGTAAAAGTCTGACACGCCCTCGCGCCGCACCCAGGACGGGAGCAGTAATTTGATGATTTCCCACTCACCAAAAAAAAAACCATACTATACTATATACTGTATACTATTATACTATATAATATATATACTTTATACTACTATCCGTACTAATATTATAAATGCGAAAGTAACTCTGTCTGTCTGTCTCGACCGTCTGAACCGATTTGAATGAAATTTGGTACAGATATAGTCTGGAACTTAAGAAAGAACTTAGGATAGTTTTCATCCCGGAAAACCCCCGGGAACGGGAACTATTATTCCACGCGGACGAAGTCGCGGGCAAAAGCTAGTTTATAATATTAATTTATAATATTATATTGGTTAAAAATGTATTAAAATTCAAATTATCTTTAGTGTATTACGTTATCGTTATTAAAAAACAGTTAAATAAAACTTTAAAACATTAGGTATCTTCTAACAAAAAAAGCTTTATATAATGACCCCTCTTGTTCTCCAACAATATATTATCACTAAGTAAATAAATACATTATACTTTCTTCAACAGAAGAAGTCTGAAAGTCATTTATCACAGAGTACATAAAAAGTTTCCCAACAAGCTTAGTTCAAAGGTCAAGTATGAAAATATTTACACAGCGTTTGAGGTCAAAGTGAGCCCCGCGGCAGATGCCACTGGAACTCAAATATTCATGAAAATGAAGTAAATGGGTATTTTCTAGTTATTGGACTTGTATCTTAAGTAGCTTTGGATCGTGTCCGTGTTAAAGTAGATTTTGTTGATGCATAGTAAAAAAAATCGTGATGGCCTAGTGGTTAAGGCGCCCGGCTCTCATGCAAGAGGTCGCGGGTTGGAATCCGGGCAAGTACCAATGTGACTTTTTCAATTCATATGTACTTTCTAAAGTTTATCTTAGACATCACAGACATCGGTGAAGGAAAACATCGTGAGGAAACCTGGACTTGTAGTTAATATAAGTCCGAAATCGCCAACCCGCCTTGAGCAAGCGTGGTGATCAATGCTCGTGCCTTCTCTGTATGAGAAGAGGCCTTTGCCCTGCAGTGGGACAGTTATAGGCTGGTATTATTATTATTAGTAAAAAAATATCATTATTCAAAACATAATAAAACAATATTTTTATCTAGATAAAGCTATCTTCCTATGTGTATACCTGGCATTATGTATGTGTGGGTATCTTGATAATTTCGTAAAAGTTTGAATGAATAAAAGAATGAATGCTTTTATTTTCTTTTAAAAAGTTCTTAAAAGCTAATTACATAGTCCCACAAAACTGCTTTCGCTGTTTAACTGTGAGATCATCGCGAGTCTTTATAACAATATTAATTAGCGACCAGTACACGATCATTACATAAAATACAAGTCCTGTTCATGTGGTTAGTTTACGTTAAGTTTGAACATTTCAATTAAAATAAAATATTAAAATTTTATTTTGAGATCTCACGCCTTAATTATATTATGTACACTGAAAAAAATGTTCGGTCCTATCACGAATTTTTGTTGATTTTACCAAACTTAATTTGCCAACTACGCCAACTTAAGAAGTTGTAGAACCGCTGCAGATGTGTCAGGAGAGTCTTAGGTGGATCCACGGATTATTAATTTTAAGTTTCCAACAATTTTTATAAAAAACTGTAGATAGGTGTAATCTACCAAATAAATTTGGTAAAACCAACGAATTTTGTAAATGGCACAAACTAAATATAAGGTTTTTTGCCTAAATCAGAATCTAATCGTCCGCTGCCTACGAATCGAACGCCGACTAATACATGTAACTGACTCAAATCTAGGACAGAAAAAATGTTATTAGATTTTTCCAATACTTTTTTTAGAGTCGAGCTAGCTTTGTGGTCGTTTGCAGATATTTTTCAAAGACCTAAATGAGAGCAATTTTAATATAAGCAAACTATATTTTTCACACACACAGACGTATCGATACTTTCTATAATTATATACAAAAGAAAGTTGTGTTAGTTACACATTTTATAACTCAAGAACGGCAGAACCGATTTGGCTGAAAATTGGTGGGGAGGTAGCTTAGAACCGGGGGACGGACATAAAATATGTTTTATCTTATTTTTTTAGTAACCAAAGGGGACAAAATAGAAATGTATCTAAAAGTTTGAAAATTAAAACACAAATAGTACGATTGGCGCAGAGCTTAAGGGCCTGGCGGATGCACTGCTAGTCACTGGTTGGATTCCCGCAAAGGTCAAATTTTTGTATGGTTCCGAATGTGGTTGTATGTGACTTTTATGTTTATAGACACAGTCATTCACAATACAGAAGAAAATTCTAAAGTGGACCTACATTTTTCTAAATAAGTAAGAGATAATACAAATGGTCACAAATGTTCTTGTACAATAGCTCAACTGACAATAATGATGAAGTAAAAATCACAGCTCTAGTGAATAACTATTGAATGAGTGAGTAAAGTGAGGAGTAGGAGGGATCTTCAATAATTTGATACTTTATACATTATGAACGCTTGGATGGGTTTGAACGTCACGCCGCAAGTCATGAGCTGATGGTTATTTTTGACGATAAACCAAATGGTTTGTGTGTGCTTTCTTTTTATTTATCTCAATTTATGGTAAATTCCAACACATTGTACAAAAAAAGCTATATTGAATGTAAATACTGTGTGTTCAAAAATACTATTCAGCGTAATAGATACTTTAAGAGAATTCATGAAGTTTTATTTCATTTTTTATCCGGCTTCAAAAAAGGAGATTCTTAGTTTGACCTGTATGTATGTATGTATTTTGGTCGGGCTTAGAAAGGGCTGACATTATTTCCATCGTGCATATAATCGGTAGACCGTTAGTATGCTAGAGAACGGTCTAAGTTCATCACTTGACCCTCGCCCGGTAACAAATTACCAAGTGCGGGCTATTTCTCAGCAGATGGCCATTTCCTCGCAAATTGAGCTAGCTTGTAATCTTAATCAGACACGACTAATATTATACTGCACGACGTAAACTAACGTCTCGTTATGTTGGCAACACGTAAATCAAAGTCTTGTTATGTTGGCCACATTGCAACGACAGTATGGAAATGAGTGACCTTCGAACACACGTGATTCGTGATACAATAAAAAGACAATAGAAGTGCGTGGCTGTCGCTTTGTCTTCGAAAGGTTAATTATTAGTTACAAGCAATGAGCAATATTGTACAAAATTGCAGTTATACCACAGATTAGGTCTGTTAATCTAGGTTTAAGGAATGAGACATAATTCCGGATATATGAGGTATTTGCCAAATAATAGCCAAACTTAACATTGATTTATGATGAAAAAACTTTTTTTCAAAAAAATAATAACCGCCTTCAAAAACTAAAAACCCAAAAATAACTAAAATTTCGGAAGTCGGTGGCAACACAAATTGACTGGCAGAACAGAAGCCACCGACTTCCGAAATTTTAGTTATTTTTGGGTTTTTAGTTTTTGAAGGCGGTTATTATTTTTTTGAAAAAAAGTTTTTATTTATTACTTTTTAGTGTCGACTCCCAATGTAGATATAGAAACTTGAAGAAAAAACACACATCGTCTATGAATATTTCGTCAATTTTTTTTGTTCTTGGTGAATTTTTCGAGAACCACTGAACCGATCGCCACAAAATTTATATGGGACCACCCCTGAATCATGACTTATCAAACAAAAAAAGAACCATCAAAATCCGTTTGCAATTGACGGAGATATCGCGTAACAAACATACAAAAAAAAAAAAAAAAAAAAAAAAAGAACATACAGACGAATTGAGAACCTCCTCCTTTTTTGAAGTCGGTTAAAAATATATTTATGAGTAAGGTGGAATCTTCTACCGCTCCGTTGCTGAATATCATATTCTCAAAAGACCACAATCGTAGAACACCACAATATTCGTAAAACATCATATTCTCATAGCATCTTATTCTCATAATATTTTATACCTAAGTATTTTCGTATATCGAACCCTCCATCTATCCATACTAATATAATAAATGGGAAAGTGTGTCAGTCTGTCTGTCTGTATGTTTGTCTTTCTTTCACGGCAAAACGGAGCGACGAATTGACGTGATTTTTTAAGTGGTGATAGTTGAAGGGATGGAGAGTAACATAGGCTACTTTTTGTCTCTTTCTAACGCGGGCAAAAGCTAGTCAGTCATAGAGAGATACATAAAACTTGGCAGGTGTGTTCTTTTCAAAGTTTAGGTAACCACTAAGGACTCCTTGAAAATTCAGTCGGGGTCTTCCTAAAATCGGTTGTTCTGCTACAAAGTCAACGTCGACACACAAAAATAATTGAAGTACATTTATAAAAGCTTTGAATAAATTTAATACAAAATGAGCTTTAAATAGACATCCAAATCCATTTCAAGTTCTACGAAAACTGAGATTTTTTTGACGTGGGTTGGTTGGTTTCTGAGAATCTTAATTTGCACGTTTTATGAGTAAGCGTAATGTCATAAATAAGTGGCATTCGTGTTCAAAAACACGCAAGAATAAATGTAACTTTTTTAATTCATCTGTTCCTAAGTTTATCACATCACTAACTACATAATTATGCTCAGAGCTTTGACAATCGTTACGGATAGTCACAAGCCAGAAAAGAGGAGTTCTGGTTTCGAATCCGGACATGTACGGATGTAACTTTTTCAATTAATATGTAGATATCCCGTGCCTCGGAAAGCACGTAAAACCGTTGGTCCCGGTTGTCATTCGTAGAACTTTGACAGACGTTACGGGTAGTCAGAAGCCAGAAAGTCTGACTAGTTTATTTATTTATTTATCATTTATTTCAGGTGACAGAGACCCATAACATATAACCTTAGAGACTAACATACATATTATTGAAGTATAACTTATAATTATTGCACACGAAGTGACGGCGTAGTGTCGCGCTGCCAGGTCGCGTATCCTGCCGCGAAATAAGACACCCTTCGGCCAAAACTCTTCTTTGAGGAAGGGCTCTAAAATGTACTATGTGTAATGTATGTGCTCTAGTCTAACCGAGGGTTAGGAGGAGGTGCAGTAACTGAGATATGGAGTGCTAAAGGCAGTCACTTCACGTAAAATATTGGTATCCAGCTGAATCAGGTTAGTCGGGAAGCCGACCACAACATAATCGGGGTGATGAGAGTCATCATTAACTCCAGACTTATATTTCTTCGCTACAGAAAGAACGCTATTCGAAGTCAAAAACTCAAGAAGATTAGAGAGTGCCTGACTTGGTTCAAAGTCGGTGGAAGCAAAGATACTCGTCGCGAAGTGACGAATACAGCGAGAGATGTACACAGTGAATAATGATTGTCGAGTACTATTGTTATATAAACATTACGGCTTTCTAGCGAACATTATTAATAAATTGTAAAGCGAGGTAAAAGGTGGTTTTGTTATGTAGATAGTTTATGATTTTAAATAGATACCACGTTATTGTTAGACGTCTTTCAGGACTTTTATTTATAGCCCAGTAATATTGTTTATATCAAACGGAAACAAGTATTTCTTATCTTCCCAAGAACGTAGCATAATAATGTAGATATAACTTTAAAGCTTGTCCAGGCTAGTAGGGAATTTACATGATAATAAAATCTATCTTGTAACGACATATCTGTGACGCTTTAACTTACATTGTTTCAATACAATTTAGTCATATGTATAAACAAGTTTTTACCTGCGACTTAGTCCAATGAAAAGAAACAATATTTTTGTTGTTACTGGGTTCAAGCTTACTTTGTAACTTTTATCAAAATCCGTTCAATAACTTAGCTTTGACAGCGTTACAGACAACAAACGGAGTTATTTTCATATCTATAATAGTGTAGTGTAGATTTATTACTAATACATCTCGTTTCATTTCTCAATGAAAACTGAGAATGAATGGAAATCCTCTAGTTCAAATAAACACACGCTAAAGAGCATACATTACCGCTAGTGCTACTTGGCTCGCAGCCAGCACGTGATTGGCTGTTAAACTGTACAACGGTCAGTGACTCGCGGTGATTGGTCGGATGTAGCGGTGATTGGTGTAGCGCTGCATGTTGCATGTTGTAGTAACTGTTTATGTTGGCAAGCGTGGATACTTGAAAATCGAATCAAATAAAAGGTTTTTGAGGAGCATTCATCGTGAAGCGGGTTTGATTCTTGCGTTGTGTAACGTTGGTAAAAGGTGAAAGGAGTATTATTTTGTGTTTTTTTGCTTTTATTTTTGAAGCTGCCAAGCGTTTGGAATAAAAACGATTAAATAAAAATAAATAAATAAATAATACCAGCCTGTAACTGTCCCACTGCAGGGCAAAGGCCTCACGAACGATTAATCCGTACTAATATTATAAATGCGAAAGTAACTCTGTCTGTCTGTCTGTCTCTTCTTCACGCCTAAACCACTGAACCGATATGAATGAAATTTGGTACAGATATAGTCTGGGACCCGGGAAAGGACATAGAATAGTTTTCATCCTGGAAATCCCCTGGGAACGGGAACTATTATTTCACGCGGACGAAGTCGCGGGCATAAGGTAGTACAATATAATTGTCAGATTTATAAGAACCAGTATTAGGGTAAATAACAAAGACAAACCATGCCATCAAAGCAGTTATACAAAAAACGTTACATATACCCAGAATCACCAATTTAAAAATGTATGTTGACTTTGACTTTTTGGTTTTTGTTCACTTACTTAGATCATTCGGTCAGTCAGAAAAGTAACGCTAGTCGTTTGTTCCTTCTCTATGGGGAAGAACAAGCAAGAAACTCTGCCGTCACTCGTTTCAAAACTTTATGTTTTACAAAATCTTGTTTACATTATTATTGCTGAACTACATATTTGCTTGAACCCTCAGTAACACCTTACTTGCACAACTATATTCAATAAATTGATTCTACTCCAAATATTATTTTACGCTAAAAAGTTTATGTCCATCATCAATTGGTTAACCATAAATGATCAATTCAAATTACCCTAGATTGTTACACAGTGAGCATTTCTACTATTTATTAGGGTCACCTCATAAATACTGTTCCGACTATATCATATTGTTTATTTATTTATTTATTTAAACTTCATGCACAAGCGTACAAGGGCGGACTTAATGCCTTAGGCATTCTCTACCAGTCAACCCAGATTTGATGAGATATAAACATGGCAGGTGCATTATTAATAACAATAAAAGGACACAAACTTACAGAAAAACAAACAAATAAAAATTATTACAACACATAATTAAGTGGGTAGTCTTAAAACTAACACAATATAAGTTACTAGCTTTTGCTCGCGACTTCGTCCGCGTGGAATAATAGTTCCCGTTTCCGGGGGATTTCCGGGATGAAAACTATCCTATGTGCTTTCTCGGGTCCCAGACTATGTCTGTACCAAATTTCATTCAAAATTGGTTTAGTAGTTAAGGCGTGAAGAAGAGACAGACAGACAGACAGAGTTACTTTCGCATTTATAATATTAGTATGGATTAACTGTGGAACTATCTTGAGCGTACACAAAAAGATTATTGGGGTTGTATAAGCGTGAAAGAGCTACATTGACCATGGTAAAAGCATCCAAAACATATCCAATGGCGTTTTTTTTTTGATGGATAGGAAATCATCAAATGACTTCTCCCGCCCCTGAAGAGTGAAGGAGGGTCAGACTTTTACTGACTAAAATCCAATAATGTCCCTTCGGTTACCCTTATATATTCCGGGGCCGCGGTAACTATTAGAAGCATCGACACGCCGTCGACACGGGTCTGGTCCTTGTCGGGCGGCGAGCTACCTACCGCTCGCCTTCCGCAGGCCCACGCCTCCAGTGGCCATCATCTTGTGACTCTCGACAACTGAGCCTGGGTCTCTGTCCGGGGCGTGAAGCTTGACGCTGCCTCACGCGCCCCACCGCTTTCGTCTCCAGCGTGTCTGCTTCGCAGGAGGCGATGGCTTCCTATTCAGTCTCGCCCCGAAGCATGGCCCGAACCAGCGCCGATCGCCTCTGCAACGACACGGTGGTGGTTCGCCCAAGCGGGGCCTACCTCCACCGTATGCTACACCGTGTCACGCAGGCGTCACTTCCGCCCGAATCCGACATAGGAACCTCCCGAAATGTCCGTGTGCGGTGAGGAGGATCATCATCTCCCTAGCCTTTTCCCAACTATGTTGGGGTCGGCTTACAGCCGAACCGGATTCAGCTGCTTACCAGTGTTTTACGTGAAGCCTGCCTATCAGACCTCCACAACCCAGTAACTGAGCGACGATACCCTTTGGTTCGACTGGTCAGACTTTCTGGCTTCTGAATACCCCCCTTCGTCAAAGTTCTACGAATGACAACCGGGGCTTAACATGCTTTCCGAGGCACGGGATGTGAGTGATGTCCAAGATAAACTATACATATGAATTGGAAAAGTCACATTGGTACTTGCCCAGATTCGAACCCGTAACCTCTTACACGCGCCTTTATGACAACCCAGATGTGTTATTCTGATGTATAAGCTACGAATATCTTGCAAAGCCATCGGCCAATATTCTTTATTGTACACCAATAGGAAAAAACAGTAAAGGACAATAAAAACAAATATGCAAGAGTACAATAGGCGGCCTTTTTCCGCTAAAAAGCAGTTTCTATTACATACTATCATTTATATTGCTTACTGCGGAGTAATTTTAAAACTGTGAATATCTTCAAAGGTATTTTTTTTTTTAATATTATAAATGACTTCCGCACAATGAAAATTACGCTGGGGCATTTTGCGTTTTAGTAATTTTATATTATCTCCGGAACCATATGACCAATTGACATACTGAAAATAGCAAATCTTATCTGTATGATGTCCTTGTGATACTGAAATAATTTATTGTCATAAGAATTAATATTTTGTTGCTCAAATAATCAACTAAACGTAAGTATACCGAAAAATCATTTTTTTAATGCAATAAAAGAAGTATAAAAGATAAAATATAAAAGATAGAGATATGGTATCGCGGACTTTTTTGTAGAAATAATTAAGACAAACCAAGTTGCCATACATTGTTTTTAATTTTAAGCAACTGTTTAGGCAGCGCACGCAAATGATTCTGTTTTATGAGGTAATTTTTTCCGACTTGCTAGACAAAAGTTGCGATAGCTCGGTTAATATACATGTTATAAAAATAATTTATAGCCTATAGCACTCAGGAATAATGTAGCTTTCTGCCAGTGAAAAAAATTTTGGAACTGGTTTATTAGTTCCAGAGATTACCCCAAACATACAAACTTACAAATTTTACCTCTTTATAATATTAGTATAGATGTATTGTGGTCTTGAATTTGCAAACAGAATCTATTTTCTATGTGTATGTTGCTATCTTGGTCGCGATGGGACCCATTTTGTGTACACATACCGTAGTACTGTCCTTACCGCATATCATGCATATGTCTCCACAACTCTTCGTTACGGCATAATATTTTGGGGCAACTCTACCAACAGAGAAATGGCATTTAAAGCCCAAAAACAGTGTCTTCGAGCCATATGTTGCTTAAAAACTATTGATAGTTGTAAACCATATTTCGTTAATTTAAAAATACTTACGCTTCCATCCCTCTATATTTATGAGATTGCAATATTTATAAAGGAGAATCTATTTAAATTTGAAACACTTAATACTAGACGTCACCAAAGCACACTAAAGTCAAAAAGACACAATACTGCACTTTTTTCGAAGAGTTGTCTTGGCATGGGTCCAAAAATTTTCAATAAATTACCGAAAACTTTAAAAATTATTAACAACATAAACCATTTTAAATCGCAACTTAAGAAATTTTTAATTGAAAAGGCTTACTACTCTATCAATGAGTTTTTAGATGACAAAAACATAAAATAAGAAATGTCCGATCTATTTATTACTCTATTTATGAAACGTTTTATTTTTATTTAGCTTGTTCTTCAATTAATTTGTACGCCTTGCAAGGCAAAACATAGTGATACAACACAATTTTTATACCAAGTCAAGTCAAAACGTTTATTTCCATTAGACCATGGAGGCACTTTGGAACGTCAATTACATTTAAAAAAAATTTTGATTCTAGTTGCCCATTCCAAAAGGTAGTTTTATATGGAGAAGAACGGGCAAGAAACTCCATACGTACTCTTTTAAAAATATATGTGTTACAATATTTAGTATACATGATTACAATGTGTAAATTAAGTATGAATACAATGTCAAAAAGCTGTCAAAAATTTACGTTAAAATACATTAATACAATATGTAAAATACTGTGAATACAATGTCAAATCTGTCAAAAAAGTAGGTACGTTAAAATATAATTATGTAAAAAAATTAGGTCTAAGTTTAGAAATGAAAGCTATGTCACGTTTACGAGGTACATAGTGTAAACAAATTACAAAATTTGAGATGGTAGACGACCACTTTCAACAAAGTACAGAATTAGTGTGCGAGCCAGTGCAATCAACAACAAAATAAGAAAATAAAATGTATATTTATATACCTATTGATAATTAGAACAACAAAAAATAAAATAAAAAATGTATGCTTAATATTATGTTTTATGAATAATAATTTAATTTAGTAACCAGTTTGATTTGTTTACACTGCAAATTGTCCTATGGGGCAGGACCATCAAGCTTCCAAGCATTTTTATCTTGAATATAATCTTCTAATTTATAATATGCTTGTTGACATAGTGTCTTTTTGATATGTGTTTTAAATTTCCTTTCATTAAGCTTTAATATTTCACATGGAATTTTGTTATAACATTTAACACAGTACCCCATGAAAGAAGTTTTTACTTTAGACAGCCTAAAATAAGGTTCAGCTATTTTATCTTTATTTCTAGTATTTAAATTATGTCTATCCCCTACTTTACTAAAAATGTGTTGGTTTTTTCTTACATACATAATATTTTCATAAATAAATTGGCAAGGAACCGTCAAAATATTAATCCTTTTAAACAGTTCCCTAAGAGATTCGCGGCGACGTAACTCGTAAATGGCTCTGATAGCTCTCTTTTGCAATATAAAAATAGACTCAATGTCAGCAGCCCTACCCCACAGTAGAATACCATACGACATAATACTGTGAAAGTAGCTAAAATATACTAATCGAGCAGTTTCGACATCTGTCAACTGTCGTATCTTCCTAACAGCATAAGCTGCTGAGCTCAGCCGTTTAGCAGTAGATGTTATGTGAGGCCCCCATTGCAATTTCTCGTCTAGCGTGATTCCCAGGAAAACCGTTTGATTAACAAATTCTAGTTTTTCGCTATTTAATATAATTTCACAATCGCTACTTCTAACGTTTGGCAAAATGAATCTAATACATTTCGTTTTTTTTTCATTAAGTACCAAATTGTTCACGGTAAACCAATTTTGGACCTGAAGAATAGAGTTATTTACATCGTCAAAATTTTGTGCACGCCTATCTATTTTAAAAATCAATGAAGTGTCATCTGCAAATAACACCATTCCTGGTTGAGTTTGTAATAATTGGGGCAAATCGTTTATGTAAACCAGAAATAAAAATGGACCCAATATTGAACCTTGAGGCACGCCCATAGTCATTTCAGACCCCATGTACTATTATACCTATGTTCAACAAATAAATTATTATAAATTATTATTATGAATTATTATAATGTACAGGTTTATAGCTGGTTATATTGAAAATATTTTTATTTTGACCATACAAAAAAAACTTGACGAAAACAACTAAACTTCTTTTGACACGCTCTGCAACCTAGTTAAAGTAAAATCATTGATTATCATCAGACTAAAAAAAGCACTTTCTAACGTTATTTACAAAACAAATATTATTCTAGTCGCCCATTTCAAATGTAGTTTCGTATGTAATATCTCATAATGGCAAAAGCATCTAACGGATTTTAACATATTTTGTGTCATTAAATTCGTCTCGTGTGAAAATGAGAACTACGCTAGAAACGTTAATCATCCATGCAAATATATAAGTACAATGTGTAAAATACACAAGACTTAATACTTACATGAGATTGAAGACAGAATGAGGTCATGCTGACTCCATATTATTATTTACTACCTTTTTTGAAATCGTTTAAATCCGTACTATTATTATAAATGCGAAAGTAAACCTGTCTGTCTGTCTCTTCTTCGCGCCTAAACCACTGAACCGTTTTGAATGAAATTTGGTACAGTTATAGACTGGAAGCCGAGAAAGGACATAGGATAGTTTTCATCCCGAAAATCCCCCGGGAACGGGAACTATTAATCACGCGGACGAAGTCGCGGGCAAAAGCTAGTATCAATTATAGAACATAAAACTGTTCCTTAACCCTCTAATACCCTCCACAGCCTCTTGAACGAACAAAATCACCTGACGCCAAACTGAAAGGAAACTCCAAATGAATTGGTCGTTGAAGTAATCAATGTAATTATACATTCAGAATATTGATGAAGGAATCGTCACTCCGGCTACCAACTTCACTTTAACGACTTTGCACGAGATGGTTAAGTACTTCCAAGTACTTTTAGCAAACTAGATAAGTATCCAGGACCGTCGAATATTTAAGTTTTCTTGAACACCGATACACCAATGTATAAATAAATCAATTTTAGGACGTCTCACAGACGGTCATCCGACCTCAAACAGACAGATCCTGTAATTTGGTAACCAGACAACTGGTATACATAGTTATACAATTTATAAATACATATAAATTATCGCTAAATCACACTCAGACACAGAACAAACCATCTTACAAATAATATGCCCAGGGTATGAATAGAACCCACGCCTTCCAGCTTGGCAGTCAGAGTCACTAACTACTAGACCAAATGGTCGGTCACATAAAAAATAGATTAATTAAAAGAACAGCTTTTTCAGCCTTGTTTAAAAATATTTTGCATCGGTTTTTAAAATAAATCTTTTTGGTATATCTGTTGGATCCTGCACACTTACCACTTATTTAATTTGCTGACTGTACGCACTTCAGATAAAATCTGTGAACATTTCGAGAGAAATAATCTAGTCGACAACGGCGTAATATCACTTTGAAGTTTTATAATTCTTCCTTTATTAATTTCACTTACTTTCTTTTATTTTCAGCTTCCGCTTACTTAGATTTTCATTTTTCATTTTCCTTATGCTAACTTTGACTAATTACTGTTAAATTGTAATCCTGAGAAACAATTTCCTCCGGCGTGTGGAGGCTTGATAGGCAGTCGTTGTATGTAAAGTATACTGAATAGGGACATAGGATACTATTTTTATGGATATTTTTTACAGGCAAAGATATGGGCAAATTAAGCCAATATATATCTGAATGACAAGGACACCACTATTCTCGCTTATCACGAACACTTGAATATTCTGTACAATATCTCTTTTCAACCCGCTGCGAATTACAAGCATTTGCGTTTTACTTAGAGCGTAACTCTGCAATTATCGGTAATAAGTAAAAAACTGAGAAACAGCTGCCAAATCCCCTAAATTTAGACTAACACACGTCTCATCTTCTCATCTCGTTACACTGTACAGCTGCACCCGCTTCTCTCAGCAAACGAAATAACACTAACTTTACTTATTTACCCACAACTGGGGCCTTAGGGGGCGGGTATAGGGGTCTAGCGGAGCGGGCTGCGGGGCCGTGAGCGGGGTTTTTGTCAAAGAGTGGAATTAATCGCATAAGAACAGATCTTTAAAAAGGCGATTCTTAAAAGCACAGTATATGTAAGAAGGAAACAAAAATTTTTAATTTGTGGTTACATTTCGAAAAAAAAAACCTTCGCCGAAATATATCGGTGAAATAAACAGAACTTCAATGACATTAATTGGTAATTTAGGCAATAACTATCATATTATTTGTAACTATCATAATATCAGTTTTTCCAAATCTATCGGGCCTGTTGGTCTAGTGGTTAGTAGAGTGGGTTCGATTCCCACCCAGGACAAACTTTGTGTGATGAGCATGATTGTTTGTTCTGTGTCTGGGTGTAATTTATCTATAAGATGTATGTATTTATAAAGTATATAAGTAAGTATGTATATCAGTTATCTGGTTACCATAACACAAGCTCTGCTTAGCTTGGGATCAGATGACCGTGTGTGACTTGTCCCGAGATATTTATTTATTTATATAAATAAAAATGAGTGAAATTAATGTGTTGCTAAGCGAAAAAAGATAGGCTAGATAAAATTAGCTAGTAAAATTGTTTTCAATATGTAAAGAAAAAGTAGAATAATGATCCTAGAAATCGAAAAATTCGGGGAAAACGTTATTTAAAGCAAACAATATTTACTTATATTTTCGTATCGAATTATTTGGGCAGAACAACATCTATCTATCATATATATTAAGTATTCATAAGTTTAAAAATGTTCTACTTTGTAAAAGAACGTAAATAAAATTATTATTATTATATTATAAATATTATTATCGGAACGCTTACAACCAAAATATTCATTAATTACAACAATACTGCTTTCGTAACTAGAGATCCTGTTATTCAATATACACGTTAATTACAATAATTAATCTAAAACAGTTTACGTCCTACGCAAGTTAGTGCTCCCAAAGACGGCCTCACTCGTACCCTAATCAACTTCACTTAATCAGCTGATTGTGACGTGTCTGTGAACATCTCACTTGGCATAATAATAATAATAAAGTTTATTTACCAAAATAGTTACAGAGATTTACACAAGTAGATATAACTAATGGGTAGACTTATTCTAGGCATTACAGTGTGTTGCAAAAATTCTGTACATAATTATAGTAACCCTGCCTCTTAAACTAGGCTAACCTGTATTTTAAGAGACAGTGTCTAGCTTATAAATTCACCATTTTTATACAACAGTGGACAGTGTCGATCTACCGTTTAAACTTGACAGCAGTAATAGTTGTGTGTGTATGATTAAAATTGTGAAAGGGATGTGTTGTGTGGTGTGGTGTGATGTGGTATGTGTGCTTGTTATGGAATTGTGTGTGTGAATATAGGGGTGAGTGTGTGTGGATGTATGTGTGAATATGTTTGTAAGTGTGCGTTTTTCATTTAGGCGATGTAAGTGAGTAAAGACTCCGTGTATGTGTAGTCTTTCTGTAGTAGCCACTCTGTTACAGTTTGTTTTAATGTGTGTGAATTTAAATCTATAATTTTTAAATGTTTGTGAACCTTTCTGTAAATGTGCCCACTTAGGGTATAGAACTGGCGTTTGGCAAAAGAAGTTTTGTGCTGAGTACCCGGAATAACACATGTTCGCTTGTTTGGGTCGGACTTAGGAAGACTGATGTGTTTTCTAAGAATTGATTTAAGCACAAAGAGTTGGCGAACCGAAAGGACTTTGCAATCCGAGTAGAGTTCAATAGTAGGGTATCTATAGGGCTTTTTCGTCATGACTTTTAGAATCGCTCTCTGTGCTCTCTCAACTCTCAGAAGGATAGTCTTTGCTGCACCTCCCCAAACAGTGATACAATAGCCAATGACCGATTGACACAGAGCATAGTACACGATTTTCAGGGTGTCAGCATTAGCCGACTGTCTGAGAGACTTGAAAATGTGTATCAGGCGCAAGGTTCTGGTAGTGAGGGCATCAATTTGTTTGTCCCATCGTAAACCATCGTCTATCTGCACTCCTAAGTACTTTACACTGTCAGTTCTAGTGAGTGTTGGGCATGTGCAGGGTCCTAAGGTGTTTGAGCATGTGTGAGCAGTTAAATTAAAGGTATTTGTCGGTGCGTGCGGCATGCTTCTTTGTTTGTGTTATCATTAAGGCCCTGCGCAGACGACAGACTATCCGTGACGCACTTTTTAGTCTGTGAAAATAGAACCTATGCAATTAATGCAGTAACGCACACGACGCGCAAAAAGTCCGGCGCACAAAAAATCCGTGTAATTCGGGCAGACCGCACCGCGCCGCGGCGCGCCGCTCCGCACAAAAAGTGTGTGGAAAAAATTGAACGTTTGCTTCAACGCGCGCTAACGCAGACGGCGCCCGCCGGCGCACACTTTGTCGGCAATCTGCATTTGCTAGGAGTGGACGTAACGCACGCGATCTATTATCATGGCGCCAGAGGTCGATGTAACTATGTTAATTCGAGAATACAAAACAGACCAGCTATTTATGATACTTCTCAGGCAGAATATCATGACTTTAATAAAATTTGAAAAGAAAAAAACCGGTTGTTGTTTCAGAATTGAATGTTTAGTATGAAAGTGTCCCTTCAGTAATCTTTCCGAAAGTATAGGATGTACCCAAAATTCTCTATTTCTTCTTCTTTTCTGTACTTCATGTACAAAATAATACTTCGCGATCTCTGCACGATTTCTATAGCGTCTACGTCCCTACAGCTCTGCCGACAAAATGATCGAAGATGTGCGTCGTGTGCGTTGAGTCTGTGAAAAATCCGCGACCGACTTTTTGCGCGCCATGCAGACTTTTTGTGCGCCGCAGACTCGATCGCACAAAAAGTGTGCCGTCTGCGCAGGGCCTAAGCAAGGCCTAAGGCCGATGTTCACTTGTTACAGCGAAATAATGAGCTTGCTGACAAACGTAGTTTGTTATCGATTGGTCGCCATATCAATAAACCGGTCAAGTGCGAGTTGGACTCGCGCAACGAGGGTTCCGTTAATGGAAAGTACCTTATAGGTTTTGAATCCCTCGCAAATATCTAAATATGCAATATAAACCGCCCTATCTTTTTATTGCGTTGATTTAGAAACTTGAGTTTTTCACTGCTTTAAGAGATAGCAGACCTTAGTATGTGATATTAATTTCAGCTTGATATCTCGACGCGTTTCTGAGACAAAGGGTCTTGACAGGCGGACTAACGGGAGGATGGACAGACGGACAACAAAGTGATCCTATAAGGGTTCCGTTTTTACCTTTTGAGGTACGGAACCCTAAAAATGATTTTGATTTAATTTTGTTTTTGAATGGACCTGCAAACATCGAAGTGTATATTTTTGTTTTTGTCTTTGATGCCGTTTTAAGCCTTATTTCAATTAAAAGTGTACAGTAAAGATAACATAAAGTTTTTTGCAGGCGTATAGTGACGAAATGCCAAAAATGGCAGTAGACAAAACAGAAAACTTCATTATACAGCGCAGGATTCTTTATGAATTAACCTTTCAACGACAAAGAGACAGCCGGCTGTCGCGATGTTATTGTCTTTCTATTGTGTCTGGAATCAAGTGTGTTTGAAGGTTTGAACTATCTACCACGTTTCAAATGCACTATTGCGAGAGTAAAGGAGACACCGATACAGGGTCACGCATTATCGGACTTCCCACCCCACAACACTACATTATAAGTTCGTTAATAATCTCTAAGAACTAATTTTATTGGAATTTTCAGGCTTTTTCTTTCGCATCTAGAAATGGTAAACCTTCATCGTTATTCCTGATTTGTCTATAGTCAGACACCCTATCCTCTGAGTGAAACAGGCCGCATGTTTGTTCCCAGTTTGCCTAAACATTTGCTCTCAGTAATGACCCCTGAAGGTCGTATCGTGTGTCAGTAAATAGTCCTTTCTCCTGCCAACAACATGTGACCAGCGTCAGTAACTCGAGAGTGAGTCAACAACCCTATCGGTGTGTGAGGAGGGCAGAGTGCAGAGTAAATAAATAAATATCTCGGACAACTCACACACGCCATCTGACCTCAAACTAGGTAAATCTTACTGTTGTGACTGGACAATTGATTTATATACTTATACAACTTAAAAGTACAAATATTTATAAATAAACTAGCTTCTGCCCGCGGCTTTGCTCGCGTTAGAAAGAGACAAAAAGTAGCCTATGTTACTCTCCATCCCTTCAATTATCTTCACTTAAAAAATCACGTCAATACGTCGCTCCGTTTTGCCGTGAAAGAAAGACAAACATACAGACAGACACACTTTCCCATTTATAATATTAGTATGGATTACACCCAGACAAAGAACAAACAATGATGCTCATTAAATAAATATTTGTCCTTGGAACCTAACCTCTGATCATCTCTTAGCTGCCTCAGTTATTTTGTTTATTTTTCTCTTTTAATATTTTAAACCAGACCTCTTTCAAATGCACGACTTGTTACATTGTTCTCACATTGTAAATTAGAATCAACATGAATGATGTAACCGAAATTATGTAATTTTAAATTGTCCTTTTCAAAGGAACTTACTGCTTCAATTTACTGACTGACACCTTGACAATTCTAAAGCTTTATTTATATAAACTATTTTAGAGTCTAAATCTGGCAGCTTAGCAGCCAGAGACACTAACCACAAGACCAGCAGGACACCAGTTAAGTATGTGTGGGCTGGCGGTCTATCTACACGATGTAGGGCCGACCCGACAGTAATCGACACTTTGTTGAGAGTGTTTAGCCTTTATTTAGGTTTGAAAATAACGTGCGGTTTGTCGTTTTGTGTTATTAAAAATTCGGCGTAAATATGAACTTATAATGTAATAAGATCTCTGAGTTTGTTTCAGTTGTTTCTTTTTAGAGATAGGAAACACCAGCTCCATCGTTCGATTAAAATAAGAAAAACAATTACGACTTGTTAAATTGTTATTTTTAAACATTTTTTTTAAATTATATATATAATTTTATTCAGTCTTCAGATAAAACAGAGATATCTTTCATTTTTGAAATAGATTTATAATAATACTGTTAACATCACCAGTTAAATCATCAGTTAAATAAGCGATTCTTAACTTGTATCTAAGTTTCCACACGACGTTTTCCTGTACCAATGTTCAAAATTTATTTCGGCAGTACATACTTGTACAAGTGCTTGTGCCATTTTACGAATTCACAGCCTCATAAATGTGAGTTACTACTAAGCAGAGCCATAAATACACCATGTCAATATTGTATTTTCTATTTTATGAAATAAGGCTTTGCAGCGATAGCCAGAGGATCGATACTATAAATCCCAACACATCCAATTAATTTTAGCAAATCCCTGGATTAGCCGGATTATGGCGCTGTCAATAGGTCGCTCGACCTTTGACATATCCGTGCGGTTCTAATTAAAAATAAAGCGTTTAAAAAAAGGTGTAGGCTTTAAAAATAAAAAGTTGTGATGGATATTTAAATATAATGAAGCCATTGGTACTTTTTATTATATTCACAATTGAATGTTTGGGCTAATTCGTTTGACTTTGAATCTATACTTATATTAAAAAAGCCGGAGAGTTTGTTTCTCTTGCTTGTTCACTCCTATTTGTTGTTTGCTCTTGTTTGTTTGTTTGTTTATAAAAATAAAAAATCTTATCTTATCTTATCTCTGTTAGTGTGGTTGAACGGGCTCAAGAACTGCTAGTTCGAATTGAAAAAATATTTTAGTATAAAACAGCCCATTTGTCAAGCCAGTTAATTTTTTGGGTGTGATACATCTTTGAAAATCTTTGATAGCTATTTTGTTACGAATAATTGAGTAAAATATTTAATCTTAACGATTTGAGTTAGCTTTCTTCTAGGGCCCATTAAAACTTTCCATCCGGTATATAAAACAACATGCTATAAGCTATAAAAGCGTAATAGTAACAAAAAACGTAGGTGGAAACGCCGGAAAAAGCTATATTAAACCTATAATACGTTCTAATACTTAGTTCAATTAAAAGGCAATAATAAAATGTACGCGACCCGCATCTCGACCACTATTACGTTGTCTACACGACAGTGACAAATGTTTGCAATCTCCGCGGCAGACGCTCTCAACCTTTTTCATGCATTCTTAACGCACAACACACCACTTTGTGGCAACCCTACTGCCAGCCCAGCGACGTTGACTAATGTTGACAATCCCTGGCTTTGACTACTCCAGCATTTTTCGTCCAAACCTATTTATCGAAGGCCCACAAATCGATCACTGAAATAAATAACCTTTATTGGACAAAAAAAATGAACGCCAATAAAATTTAGGAGCTATACCTCCGTTTAGTGATAGAAAAAATGGAGCGATAGGAACTGAAGAAATATAGGGGTACTAGGAACATCTGGTAAGAATAGCGTCCGAGTATGTGACCGATTGTCGCAAATGGAATTGAAAAAAATCGTAAATCGTACAGATAACATTTTATTGCCTTGTCGCCAAC
Source organism: Athetis lepigone (assembly GCA_033675125.1). NCBI lineage: Eukaryota > Metazoa > Arthropoda > Insecta > Lepidoptera > Noctuidae > Athetis > Athetis lepigone. The sequence goes on from CM066221.1 coordinate 13,652,361, forward strand.
TTTGCCCACGTAGCGCTACGTTGCTACGGCGTAGCGTCGTAGCATTTACGTAGCAGTAACTTTTGCTCGTTATTTTATCTGCTGGCAAACGTTCAGTGATAAACATTGTAAATGGCTGTATTTTAGACACTAAATTCAATTGATGGAGATAAATAATGTCTTTAAAGATGCTGCTACATGAAAATTGCCGATAAATAAAATAAAAATTGAGTTAGTTCAAACTGAGTTAGTATGCTTGTCTTGTAAAGAGAGCTACAACAATACTAAATACAAAATTACGTGCCTACATTACAATTTTATGTTTGCCTTATCTAATAAAATTTAATTCAAAATACATGATCATTAGATACATAGCTACATAGCTTATCCATAATATACATTGGTACAAGGCACAGAACATGATCTGTCTCGGGACACGTTAGATCGGATTATGACGTCACGCGTCAGATATCGGAGCGCGGTCGACGTCGACGTCAATGTTTGTTCACTCTGACTTAGACGTTAGACTGAATGTTGCGAGCGATTCTAACTGAATTAATGATAATTTTGATATTCAGATGCAGAGTTTGAGTGATATTAATTATCCTAACAACATACATAACACTAGCAAAGTTGGAGGTGGGCCTGCATGGGCGAGCCATCGCCGTGTCCTCGCAGAGACGATCGGCGTTCCTAGTGAGGTAATAAAAATAAAAATTCTATCGATCTATACTTATGAAGAGAGAGAGATCTATCTAAAAAAATGTAAAGCCGTTGGTCACGGCTGTCATTGGTAGATCTTTGACAACCGCCAAAAGACAGTTTAGTCATACGAAAGGGACAGACATACCGTATTACCCAGGAACTAGTTAATAAAGACGTAAATAATAATTAGTAATTAGATGCATCCATTTTGACTGGATCCCGACCCAAATAGATAAGAATTATATTGAAAATGAAATATGTACATCATAACTTTATGACTAATTCTTAACCTCAGATTAGCAAATTAATGTCATTTGATAATCAAATCGCAAATAAAACTCTACAAGAAGCTTAAATATCAAAAAAATATAATCCATAAATCGTAAACAATAACACCTATTCTGACTCTATTCAATAAAATAAACAGAATACAATAAACAACAATAAGCACAACTATCGTACAACAAACAAAAAACTTAAAACCCCAGCTGTTTGAGACCTAAAAGAAAAAACAAAAAAAACGCCCTACATTTATTTGTTAAACAAGAGAATGTCCCGACACAACGATTATCGTCTTAGACAGTATTATCTCTTGTCGGAGATGCATTACAAGGGCTTGTGGCAACTCAACAGGTTTTTAATATAATATTCGCAAGAGGCAGATACATACATTTTAGCAAGTAAGCAATAGAGATGACAACTTCATTAAATGGCATTCTGTTTAGTCCTTCCATTGGACCGTCAAAAATAATAGACACATGTTTTTCGCTTTTTCAAATTAATAAACAATTTGAAAAAGCGAAAAACATGTCACACATTTCAAAATACAAAGATAAATAGCATCAAAATTCGGAGTAGGCTTGTAACATCACTGTTCAGTAAAAAATGTACGTAGTCGTGACGTCACGCGAGACTTCAACGGGGTTGCGGAATGTTTATAATAGTTACCGTGACCCCGGAACATAAAGAACAACCAAAGAAATATGAGTGGGTTTTAGTCAGTAAAAGTCTGACACGCCCTCCCGCCGCACCCAGGACGGGAGAAGTCATTTGATGATTTCCCACTCCCCAAAAAAAAAAGAATTCAACGAACTATATCGTCGTCATTTTTCATTGACCTGAAATAAGAAAAAAATATGTGACCAAAGTTATTTTGAAAATCTTCCTGACGGTCTAATTAGTTTTTTTTGTCGTCTCGCCTATTGGACATACCTGCTTCAAGTTTCAGCATTGAAAAGAATATAATATTATGTAAAAGACCTAGAACTTAAAGACTAATTCCTGTAAGAATGTTAAACGATTATCGACAAAAACCGGCAAAAAGTGACGTTTGTGGTACGAGAGTTCCCTTAAATATTTATTTTATTCTATTTGTGATAACGGCAACAGAAATACGTCATTTGTGAACATTTCGACTGTCTATCACGTTTCCAGGACAAACCTGGTGACAGATGAACTGACAGACAGGCAGACAGCAGAGCCTTAGTAATAGAATCCCGTTTTAGCATGTAGCTACAGATTCTTAAAAAAATAAGGCTAGAGATATTTTTGACAGATATATTACTAGTATGATCTCTAATCCCTACAACCCACATAATATCATATCCTACTATTTTTAAGTTCAATAAATTCGATGCACAGTTTGTTTTAAACAATCCAGATTCGGGATTACCGCCATTGTTTTATTACTCCGCCGAGCTTAGCATGATTTATATAGAGCGTGACAGGCGCGCGCCGGGGACTGGGTTAGGCTTTACATTTTTGACAATCTACGTGGCATCGTATAGCATTCTAAGGCTAGAATTTCGGTTTGGACTATCAGAATCAGCATTGGACCAAACTGTAGATTTAAATTAGCCCTTAACTGCACCAGAAAACGCTTATTTAAGCATCATTCTGTCTCTTTCAACTTCGAACAAGTAACAGAGCTGCAGTTATATTTTAAGGTGTTTAACTCTAAATCTGTTTAATAATTTTGCTTTGTTACTAGACCTTAATTGTCCAAACATTTCATTCATTTCTTCCAACCAATTTACGCTGGAACACAAACCAAATAGTAACAATAGTTTTGAAACTATTCAGTGTTAAAAGTTATACCACTTGAACACAACAATTCAATTGCTAGAATATCTTCTGCAAAGTATTCTTCGTTCGCTCGGTTTGCCCGGGTGCACCGCGGTACAAATAAATATCAAACTTTAGTGTTGTGCTCGGCTGTTCTTTAAGCCGGAATATGAAACGGCGGATTCGCAGAAATACAAGCAAGTAGGGATGCGCTGTGCTCGCAAACTGTTTTGTATGTCGGCCCTTAGGCTGAGGCTCCAGTAAGCAGCGATTAGCGATGCGACTGTAAAAGCGAATCCAGATAAACATGGTATGGCTACATTATAAGCGAAAATCCAACCTATATTCGCTTCCATTTTGTTGACACGTTGATGTAGCCAACGCCGTGATTACAGTAATATTGGTATCAAAGATCGCTAGTAATATTTGATATACGGTGTAGCCATATATGTGAGCATTCATTTATTTATTTTGATCGCTGATGTGTCGCAGGTCGCGTCATGGCCTAATGTAGCCTCAGCTTTAAACCCGGGAGTGGAGTGCGCCGGGAATAGTGCTGCGATTTAGTCTCGATGTGATGTACGAGTAATGAAATCGGAACGTAGTGATGTGTGTTAAAGCATCACGCGAGTAGTGGTTAGAATCTTGTCTTATGCGTGAATGTTAACTGGTAGTCTATTCATTAGTCTAAAGGTGTGTTTCACGCTATTTGGTGGAGTTATTGTCAATGTTGTATTACATCTGTTTTGTTGCCTAGTATAAGACAAAATTGTTTTAAGACTATGACTGATACGAAATATTTGGAGGACCGTGATGAAATAGTATACATTACTTATTTTGTTACACTGAAGTATACCTGAAAAAAGCTAAGCACATTGCCTACACTAATGTTATAAAGAGAAAAGATTTGTAATTTTGTAACGAATAAACTAAAAATATCCTCCGATTTAAAAAAAAAGAATTCTATAGTCTATTTTTCGTGGAGGACTTTATAACAATTCGACCAATGGAAGTAGAGCATTAACTAATGACGCAGTTCAAACCACACACATTTAATATATTATTCAATTACCACTATACAAGTGAGAATTAAAAGTAAGATTGTAACCTAACTAAAGTAGTTTAACAAAAGCTCTCAATCAAAAGCCACAGCACATAACCGTGGCATGTATTATACATAAACTTTAAATATCGCCACATATATGAACATACCGGGTGGCGCTAATGTACGTCGCTCACGATCAGAAACTCTTACGGAGATGTTGTATAGGGGGAAAAAGGTGTAAATATGTATTAGAATAATACTATGCAAAATTACATATCATATTATTTCATCTCTCCATCTGTCAGATTTTCAGAATGTAACCTTTCACCGACCAAACGACAGCCGGCTGTCGGGCTACTATTGTCTTTCTATTATGTCTCGAATCGCGTGTGTTCGAGGGTTTAAATACTAACTAGCTATCCCCCGTGGTTTCACCTGCGTTTACAATACTACGTGTGACGTCCACTGTCACTGGGGTAAGTGTTAGGGTGGTTTTAATTGAAACAACACTCAGTAATTTAGTGGTCGTGATCGCACGTCCGCACGGCACGGCTGACAGCTAGCAAGTGCCATCCCCACCCCGTGCGTCCGGCGTTCACGACTATATCTTTATTTATCTAATACGTCACACCTTTCCCTTTTTTTCAAATCACAATTCTTTATATAAGCATAAATCTATGATTTCAAACAAAATTATAATCAACACCAAACTATGGCATAATAATCATTATATAGGTATTATACCTACTACTTAGTAGTTGCAGTAATCAGACTTCCTTTAACAACATGATACCTAATTAATTAGAATAGCAAAATCAAAATGATTATTCAGACACAATTTATAAAGAGAACGAGACGGTATATCATATCCAGTTTGGTACTTGATTTATGTATAACGCCTCCTGTAAATAATTATGTCACTATTAATTTAATTACATCGTATTAGTTATTTTAAATTCAGTCGATATCCCCGCTCTGATCACTAATAACTAAATTGGTTTTATTTTCTGAACATACTTTCCACTTGCCTTCTACTCTTTTAAGACGGATAATGTTTCTTTTTAACTCCTACCCAGTATTATCATTTCTTATGTTATATTCTGGCCCCTTACTATTTATGACAGTATGAGGCGTTGGGTCAAAGTTTCTTACAAGTTTGTTTTCCTTGGTCATATTTTTTATGTTCACCTTTTCACCAATACCTATATCCATATCCTCTGCTTTCCTTTTCCTATCCTCATATCCCTTCCCCTTTTCTTTCATTATTTTGTCTTTATCCTTTACCTCTGATGTAAAAGGATTTTCTATATTTATAAGAGATGCTATTTTGTCCCTAAACTGTCTAACAAAAAATAGGTTTGCCGCAGTTTTGCCTGTGGTCGAGTGAGGGGTACTATTGTACCATCGACCCAATGGAACCATGACCCACCATAAGCTCATTATCCTACAGACATTTAAATACAATTATGTCGACAATAAATTAGGTCGACAATAGCGTAAACATGTATTAAAAATGTCACACGTCTAGTCTTATTATTTTGACAGCTTCAAACGATTTGTCGTCGAAATGGGTCATGATTCAATTTTGTCGATAGTACATGGATAATTACAACAATAAGTCTTCTTGCCAATTTGACTTTGGCTTGTGCGAAGACGTTTTAGAAAGTCCCTGTTCTGCCGTTTAACTTTTCCGTTTTGTTGAGGGGCGTATGGAATTGTAAAATGTATTTTTATACCAAGTTCGAGACAAAATGACCTAAAATCTGCGCTGACAAATTGTTTCCCGTTGTCAGCGGTTATACTAGATGGTGTTCCTAATCAAGAAAAAACTCTTTTAATATTTTCATAGTTTTAGCAGATGTTATTGTTTTCATAACCTTACTCTCTTTGTATCTACTGAAGTAATCAACTATTACAAATAAATAATGCCCACTCGGTAGCGGACCTCGAAAATCAATTGCACCGTCAATCCAGGCACAAGGAATTCAAATTTCAACATATTGACCATGTAGTTGTGGTAAAGGCCTTTAAGCAACTGATAATCAAGGCTACTAAAGATCTATGGGGCATGTCTACTAATGTGTGTAACTCGGTTATTGAAAAAATAGCCCCATGCTTAGCTTATTTTTTAATTTGTGTATAAATCAAGGAGTTTTCCCGGATCAAATGAAGCACATCAAAGTAATCCCACTATTTAAATCCGGAGATAGCAAAGACGCTAATAATTATAGGCTCGTGTCTGTTTTGCCGGTTTTTAGTAAAGTATTTGAAAAAATCATGTTTAACCAGATGCTTAGTAATTTTAACTGCAATCATATCTTATATGATGAACAGTATGGTTTCACCAGAGGACGTTGTACTACTGACACTGGTGTCACTTTAATTAAACACATTTTTACAGCATGGGAAGAGTCGCAAGATGGCATTTTCTGCGACCTCTCCAAGGCTTTCGATTTCGTGAGTCATGAAACACTTCTTCTAAAACTTGAGCATTACGGGCTTAGGAAATTAGCGCTTAGTTCAGTAAAATCCTATCTGAATGATCGACTGTAGCAGTTTCAAATTAATGGTGTAAATTCACTGGCTTAAAGGTAAAAATGGGAGTACCGCAAGGATCAATATTGGGTCCTTTCCTTTTTTTTTCAATCTATATAATGATTTACCAAGTTTGCTGAAAAACCAACCTCAAATGGTGTTATTTGCTGATGACACTTCACTGATTTTTAAAATGAATAGATGTGCACAACACCACGATGACGTAAATAACGCTATGCTTAGGGTTCATAACTGGTTTACTGTAAATAATTTAGTACGAAATGAAAAAACGAAATGCATAAGATTTACTTTACGGAATGTTAGAAGTACTGAACGTAATGTTGTATTGAATAAGGATGTACTAGAATTCCTTGAATAAACGGTTTTCTTGGGGATAACGCTCGACTCAAAGCTGCAATAAGGCCCTCACATAACATCTCTTACAGTGCGGTTAAGTTCAGCTGCTTTCGCTGTCAGAAAAATCCAGCAATTAACCGACGTAGATACCGCGGTCAAGTCTCTTTTAGCTATTTTCATAGCGTGATGTCTTGCGTTTATTATTATTATTTTATAGGTAATTCAAGTTCACCCATTTTAATTTATTTTCAGTACCAAACTTTGGTTTGTGTAATTTTAGAAGCAAATTTGAATACGATGCAGTTATTTATTACGATAGTTTACTGCATACACAAATAGACATGGCGGTTCGGAGCATTGTCATGGTCGCTCAAGAAGTCTCGCTGATGGTGGCGAGTGCGTTGGATCAATCGGTTCTCTTCAAAATGGTTGAGCTAAATGGTGCTGATGCCAGGCATCATGCGCGTGAACGGGCGCTGTCAGTTGAGATCGGTCATCTCTTAACTGCCATGACTTTTTTTTTTTGTATATTTTGTTACATACTTACATTGTTTTCACATGTAGTACAGTAATTTTGTTTGGATGTTAGTTTGTGTTCGGAATTGGGGGTTTTCTCTTGCTTGCCCATGTTTTACATTTATTCCTGAAATGCCCGACAAACCTGCACTTCAAACATTGTTTGACTTTAGCTGGGCAAACATTACTCTACTCAGAATGTTGTGTGCTACCACATAATGAACATACTGTATTCTCTAAGGCCTTGGTTTTTGCTCGATTCTACTAATAGTGGCATTTTTGGATTCTTGATTATAGCCAGTAAGTTTGCGGTCCACTGCCTCTATAGCACTAGCTAGTGGTATACTTAATTTTGTCAAGAGTCAGATCGTCACCTAAGTGAAGTAAGGTAGCCTTTTTGTTTTCAGAATCGGTTGTATCTGACGCAAACAGGAAAATGTCTAGCCCTCGCTTCCACTTTTCCCAGCGCAAAACCACAGAAACAGGGTCGCCTTTGCATTCAAAGGTCTCGAGAGGTGGTATCTGGGACTTTTTGGGGCGACCTGCGACAGAGGTTTATCGTTAGTACCACTGACATCATCAGTTACTACTAGTTTCAAAATTGTATTTAGTACCACTGACGTCATCAGTTACTACTAGTTTCAAAATTGTCTTTAGTACCACTGACATCATCAGTTACTACTAGTTTCAAAATTGTCTTTAGCACCACTGACATCATCAGTTACTACTAGTTTCAAAATTGTCTTTAGTACCACTGACATCATCAGTTACTACTAGTTTTAAAATTGTCTTTAGTACCACTGACATCATCAGTTACTACTAGTTTCAAAATTGTCTTTAGTACCACTGACATCATCAGTTACTACTAGTTTCAAAATTGTCTTTAGTACCACTGATATCATCAGTTACTACTAGTTTCAAAATTGTCTTTAGTACCACTGACATCATCAGTTACTACTAGTTTCAAAATTGGCTTTAGTACCACTGATATCATCAGTTACTACTAGTTTCAAAATTGTCTTTAGTACCACTGACATCATCAGTTACTACTAGTTTCAAAATTGGCTTTAGTACCACTGATATCATCAGTTACTACTAGTTTCAAAATTGTCTTTAGTACCACTGCATCATCAGTCACTAGTGTCTAATCATTACTTTGTTAACACCAACTGACCCAGTCAGTTTACTGTTGAGTATGTAGATGCACCTACTCATCAGCGAATTGCAATAATTTTAATATTCTTGATATTTAATCTTTGCCTTAATTATAATACGGCCATTAAAACAGACCGTGTTTTATTTTATTCCTTGTGACAACATACAGTTATAGTACATACTATACCTACATAGGTATTATTTATTGCACAAAGAGAATTTACAGTAATAAGTAATAAGTTACTGTGCCTTACAGTGCCATAAATGGAAAATAACACATAAAACAATAAACTCTAATTGTTATTATTATATTTTTTTAATAATAAATTCTTACATAAAAGTCGCATTTCTCAAAAATATACATAAAAGTAATGGTTTAATTTTTTTTGCAAAATGGGAACTATTCCTGGCATCAATCAGTTCACGGATAAGTCGATAACTTCAACTTTTATAATTGTTATGGCAATCCACCGAATTTTCGGTGATTTCTGCTAATGTCCAGTTTGAAAATAATATTTCAGTTTAAATGACAATTGTACGGTTATTAAATTATAGTATGGAGATCATACACGTGTTCTTATAGCCAAGAACACGAGATGACTCCAAGTCGGTAACATCACAACCTCAATAATTCTCGTTAGTACCAATTGACATTGTCAATTTACTACTTGTAAATAAATGCATATTTAAGCCTTGTCTTTCTTTGATATACATAATAGTAATAACTGTTATTATTATTTCACTTGTTTTGGCTCATCGAAAATCACGACTGTAAATATATTGTTTGTATTATTGTTTGCTTAGTACCAGTCTTTTAGACTTACTACTCGGCGAAGAGAGAACCCGCCCAGTGCAATAACTAGTATCAAAATATCACTAGATGAAGCATTCACGTGCCTACCGGTCTATTGCTGTGCATAGTATGTGCGTTGGTACCTACCCACACCGTGATATGTTATTGACGTGGGATAATAAGGTTATACAAAAAGTGTGAAACGAGTTCCAATTATAATATTAAGGGAAACATATTCCTTACAGTTTGTTACTTAGTTATAATTTAGAATATCAGGTAGTGATCAATAAAATTTACCACTTACAAGTTTTGTTATGGAAGAAATCGATAGGCTACGTTTGAAAACATTAAGTTATGAACTTCAAACCTCAAATCTCTTTATTCATGTAAACCACTTTCAGGTACTTATGAATAGTCTCACTCTAGTTAGTTGCACATAAATTCTTTATATAAGAATAAAGTATTCACTTACTTTAAAAACATACCTACATAAGATAATTATTTAGTATCGGTTTAATGCACGCACGTAGATACGAAAATTGATGTAGGTAATAACGTGTATAACGTGACCGATTTTAACATGTAATTACTTCAACGGATTATTAGATATAGGTTATTTGTAGCTTGCACACATTGTTTCTATCACAACAAACCGGTACCACGAAACACCACACACATCGAAGCAACCATAGGCACTTATCAATTATTATTTGCAATATCGAGGTACACATACTGCACTGAACTGTTCCGTCTCTCTTTTCCCTTTTTGTAAAAAAAACACTCACCCAAAGACTCGTCGCCACGTGTGACGTCCACTGTCACTGGGGTAAGTGTTAGGGTGGTTTTAATTGAAACAACACTCAGTAATTTAGTGGTCGTGATCGCACGTCCGCACGGCACGGCTGACAGCTAGCAAGTGCCATCCCCACCCCGTGCGTCCGGCGTTCACGACTATATCTTTATTTATCTAATACGTCACACTACGTTTTAAATAAAGCGCTTTTTATCCTCTCTTCCTCCAAAGACTAACTTGCTGTGCCCGACATGGTCCATAATTCCATAATTGTTTCTTCTTAATTTTACCCAGCAGCCTTGTATACATTATAGCTGTCTCCTGCGGTTTCACCCGCATTTTTCGTTACTGCTCCGCTCCCGTGGGTCGGAGCGTGATGGTATATAGCCTATAGCATTTCTCGATAAATGGGCTATCTAACACTGAAAGAATTTTTCAAATGGAACCAGTAGATCCAGAGATTATCCCCTCTTTATAATATTAGTATAGAACGACGCTATTAAGTTATTGAGTGTTGCGTCAAATTACGTCTACGGTTACTGCTCCGCTCCCGTAGGTCATAGTGTGATATGTATGGTGATGATGATAATTAAAAATCTATTCGCTATTCTGATGTATAAGCCATATCACTGTGAGGTTTAGTTCAGTAGTTTTCGCGTGAAAGAGTAACAAACATCCACTCACTCGCACAAACTTTTACATCTATAATTTTTCTAATATTTTATGCAAGAAAATTTCATAAAGCTTTTCTTTTCAGTTATTTCCATTTTACCTCTTGTTTTGAGTTATTTTAAATTATTCAACAGTGTAAGATTTTCTACGTTCTACGTTATAAAGCTGCGGACCACTCTCAACCTATTGACCTAATTAATTAAATCAATGACCTAATAACCAGGTGTTGTTGTAATCAGTATAGCAGCATTGCTAATGGCAGTGGTACCACGCCTCCTGTGCGACATATAGGGCAGTTAAATCTATATACAAAATGGTTAACTGAATGACTGATTGAATGACTGTTGATATATTAACGCACATACCGCTGGTCCTAGAGACGTGGAACTTGGAGGTTTGTCAAGAGTAAGTCTAGTAATTTATCACGAAAGTTTTTTGGAAATTCTAACGTTGGAGGGGTAAAATAGGTGACGGAAGTTTCGACATATACGCGTGATAAGCCACTGGCGAAAACTATTAAATATATTAGTCGTATTAGCAGGAAGCTGTGATAGAGAAGCCAGGGTCACACGATGACCGCTAAATATGTAATAAATAACCAATGGCTAATAGATAATAATATGAATATCTATTGACGAAATATGAATATTTATTGGTGCACAAGAAAGAATTTGATTCCAGTGCCCCCCTCCCCTCCTTTTTAACTTGATTTTGTTTTCGTCTTAAAAAGCAGCAAAGTAGCGTAGCTAAATAAAGCTAAGCATTTACAGTTAAGCATTAAACTGATAGTAGAGCTGAACTACACTAGTAAATTCGTAGTAAAGACGACAAAAAAAAAGTAATTAGTCCGTCAGATAGATTATCAAAAAATTTTGGACACGTATTTTATCTTTTTTCTCGTAAACGAAGAATGATGAAGATACAGTGCGTTAAAGTTGCGCATGACGTCACGATCACATACATATTTTGCAGGACGGTGACGTCAAAAGCCCCCACTCCGAAACTTTGTTGCTCTTTATCTTTGTATTTTTTTATTAATTTGATCAAGCAATAAATACGTGTCCCGTATTTATGGCCGATCTATCAGACGGGCTAAACAGAATGTGGTCATCCCTATTTGAAGAATAGGAGTTTTAAAATTTTTTTTTTGTTTAGTGGTAAATCATCAAATGACTTCTCCCGTCCTGGGCGTGTCAGACTTTTACTGACTAAAGCCCACTCATGTTCCTTCGGTTGCCCTTTATGTTCCGGGGTCATAACTATTATAACTATTCCGCAACCCCGGCAATGGTATGTATGTTTATTTTATAATTAGTTATTCTTAGAACATCTGTATCAGCTTCCGTTTTAACATCGTTTTCCCAATTTCTTTACTGAATGAACTAACACGGAAACAATTTGATAACTATTAAACGTAATAATTAGTTTTTAATCGATATTCCACCTATAGTGCCATGTTTATACTCAAGAGCGACATCATCACTTGCAGCGGACACCTCGTCCACTCTCGTATTTATTATACAAATTTACTAAGGGCTGACACAGGAACTATACGACTAAACTTGTTAGATAAATAATAAATATCATGGGACACCTCATGCAAAGCCATCTGATTCAAAACTGGGCATAGCCTGTGCTGTGGTAACCAGACAACTGGTATACATATAATTGATATACCATAATTGTGTATTATTATAAAAATAAATAAAAATCATATACTTACCTTACCTTACAAATATTTAAAAAATTACATCTGGACCTGGAAACAATTTCACAATTATGCTCATCACACAAAGATTAAGCAGTCGGGTTACTGTTTGCTTTTTTTTGTGAGTGGGAAATCATCAAAGGACTCCCATCCTTCGTGTCAGACTTTTATTTATTTATTTATTTATTCAGATGGAAAACCAACAGCTATACTTACAATAATGAAAACAGCTGATTATGTAACATAGAGCCAATTACAGGTTTTCACGGTTAGAAACAGTATACATTATAGAGGATCTAAAGGATCACTGACATAGCACAACACAATTTAAAAAGCATGAACACTAAAAATAATGCTTACGCTAATGGACATCAAAAGGAAACTAGTACATGACACTAACTATTAGGTTTTGAAAAAATTAAGGTTAAGCTGCTTACGCACTGATAGGCTTTTGGTAGTAAACACGTCCCATGAAAACTCTTTACTCATTAAGTTGAGATCCTTACTCGCTCGCACTAAGTAGGAATTCTTACTGACTAAAACCCACTCATGTTCCTTTGGTTGTCTTTTATGTTCCGGAGCCACGGTAACTAATGTAACTATTCTGCAACCCTTATTTTAAAAACTTGAATTTTTTTGTTTCTTTTTATTTAAGCCACTTCAAACCACACGTGATTCGAGACACGATAGAAACACAATAGCAGCGCGACAGCTGGCTGTCGCTTGGTCGAAAGGTTAAGTAAATACGAAACCTTCGACTAATTCCATCTTTATAATATGCCCTACCTTTATGCATACATCCAGCCATATTTATTACTAATTTTTGCCTGCGGCTTCGCTCGCGTGGATGTCGGTTATATCGCGTTTTCAAGAGAACTCTCAAAAGTTCGGGATAAAAACTATCCTATGTTCTTCCTCAACGTCAACTCTATCTCTGTACTAAATTTCATTAAAATCAGTTCAGTGGTTTAGACGTGAAAGCGTAACAGACAGACAGAGTTACTTTCGCATTTATGATATTAATAATAAAGTACAAAATCAAACAGTGGCAGCCCTAACGACGCATTTAGGAATTAATAATTGAACCCTGACGCTGGAGACCTCCTCGCGTATCGACTGGAGGACACTCATCACGCTGTACTAGACGTGCTTAGAGCAGGGAGGGAGCATTTCGAGTGATTTACCGATAAATCACTTAATAGAAATGGTTGAAATCAGGAAGTTCCAATGTCCGTGTCAGACAAAATACCATTCAGGGTTTTTTTTTTGGTGAGTGGGAAATCATCAAATGACTTCTCCCGTCCTGGGCGGGGCGGAAGGGCGTGTCAGACTTTTACTGACTAAAACCCACTCATGTTCCTTCGGTTACCTTTTATGTTCCGTGGCCACGGTAACTATTATAAGTATTCCGCAACCCTGGCAGGCATTGGCCCTATTGCTTGTGCTGATTGCTCTTTGAGGCGCGCTTGGTTGTGGAACACTAACGCGCTGTCACCCATTAGCTACCCATTACTCGCCGTCCGCAGACCCGCGCCTGCATCATTCAGGGTTGAGGATCATAAAATGACCAGTGTCTCATTCAGTCAATCAGTCTGGCTACCTTCCGTTGCTAAATAGATATATCCATAAGAATTTTTCCGCGCCAAAAAGAAAAGAGGTCAAGCGTGCAATTCCCATCACAGACAAATCTTTATACGATTAGAATAATTGTTTGTTCTCTGTCTGGGTGTAATTTTAAATAAGTATATATTTAAAATTATATAAATTTGTATATCACGTTGTTAAATAACCATAGTAAAGGCGTAGAGGGCCTAGGCTCTCCCTATCTTGAGATCAGATAGCAGTGCAGATCAGGTAGCAGTTAGTTACGCTAAGATATTTAGCTGTACATTTATCATTACTTGCACATTTTCTAAGTATAATTAGTAAATCAGCGCTCAGTCTTCTAAGGCGGTTCTAGAAGAACCCCTACGGCTCTCGAATTAATTATTGAGCTCCATTTTCAGCCGGTTGAAACTTGGACAAAGGCGCCATATTTATAACTAGGTTCGGAACTGTTACATATTCAGTTAGTCTTGGATGTGCGACTTTGCTTCACATCGACATGTAACTTTGTGACGTGGTGTGATTTTTTTTGTAAATGTTCTACAGGATTTATAAAGTCACTTGTACATATTTGCGATTGTCTTGTTATTTTACTACTTATCTAGTTTTTAATATCTGACGCTAAAAGAAGGGGGTTATGAGTTTAAACGCTATGAGTGTGTGTGTGCCTGTCAGTCTGCCTGTGGCATCATACAACATTAATGGGTGAACCGACTTGAATGCGGTTTTATTTGAAAGTAGGTTATCAGCGAATAGTTCTTAGATATATTTTATGAAAGTCGGTTTAAACGTTTTGAACTTATTAACTATTTTTTTAGCAGCAGTCGCGACCCTGATAACTCCGGGGGCAGAGGTTTTTTAAAAAATTAGTTTGCTCTAAATAAATAAGTAAATAATACACCCTTGCTAAAGATAAATAGATTTTGTTTCTAGAATATTCTGGTAGTGTATAAATTAACAAGACCTCGCAAATGGAGAGATCGCAGAGATAGCGAGGAAAAGGTCAAGAGTCGAGTTGGTAATAAAATTAATTATCTCACTATGTAATGAGATACACTATAAAGACGTAATCAAATTAAGCTTCATGCCTTGGATTTATATAAACGGTACTCTGTAGTTTTGCCAGACCCTGTGGTCTGGCAAAACTACTGATCCATCAACTTAAGGGTTTATTTCCTGGTGGGCCTGTTGATTTAGTAGTTAGTGACTTTACTGCGAAGCCGAAGGTCGTGGGTTCAATTACCACCCATGTCACAATTTGTTTAATGAGCATGATTATTTGTTCTGTGTCTGGGTGTAATTTGTCTATTTATAGTATGTATGCATTTTTTTTTATTGGGACAATCCCACCACACTGTTCCCAACTACTGCAACTCCTGAAAGCCAGAATCAACAGTGGAGTCCGCCAGAAAAGCGCCGAGGAATGAAGCTCGACGTTTCCCGGAGAAACGATTGTCTTGGATCCCACAATGAAATTAATCTGAAAAGTACATCGGAGGAGGAATAAAAAATATGTTCCACTTCCTTCCAAACAAGCAGGAGACAGAACAGAACTAGGCCAATAGGCACAAAGGGGCGATTACAACTGGGAGAAGCCCAGATTGCCTTGCACCACGGAATAGAATTTGTTAAAATTAATGGGTCCTAAAATGTGAGCTGTTACGATTGATTCCAATTATAGGTATGCCAGAAGCGCTTGAACGCACGGAAATTGGTTCTAGTTTCCACAAGGTCCGCATAATAAACGACACCGGATGTAACCTGTATACTATCCAACATAACATTGCGCTCATTCTGCCAAAAAATACACTCCCATAGGATGTGATGTGCAGATTGTTCGAATTCACAGTTCGATGAGGAACATTGACACAAAGGCGAAGCAACAAGTTTGAAAGAAAATAGTTTACTTTTAAAATTGCCATGTCCTGTGAGAAATTGAGCAACGCAGTGATCAACTTCCAACCATGTCTTAGCCAACCGCTCTCGAACGGATGTATGCATTTATAAATTATATAAGTATGTTTATCTGTTGTCTGGTTACCAAAACAGCAGCTTGGAGTCAAATAGCCATGTGTGATTTGCCTCGAGTTTTTTTTTTAACCATATTAATACTTAATCAAACTAACCTGCCTGCCTAACATTTACACACATTTCTGACAGAAACACTGTTTCACCGAGTCCCCATTAACCATTTATCAAACTTAGTGAATTGTTTTATATTAAACCAAAACCAACAACCGTTGCTGTCGACTGCTTTCCCCTAATAGGCACACCGAAGCGTTAATGCGAGTATTACTGGCGTCTAATAAACGTTAGCACTAAACCGCGCTAAGCGAGGCTTACTGTAGGTAAACTTAAAATATACATACAAGAACTGGGAGACGTATGTTCGTAAATAACGTATTGTGCTCGTTCAGTGAACGATATTATATGCAATAAGCGCAGCTGGCGGGCGGCCAATTTAGTTAGCAAGAGTCAGTTTACACAGAAGTCCTAATTTGGCATATAATCGTATTTTTGACACCAAAACTTTAGTCTTTTCCTAATTATCTTAGGGTCGGCTTCCAGTCTAACTACTCTAGAAACATAATAAATAATAACAGTCCAATAAAAGACAGAATAAAACACATTCTGCAATCAACTTTGGTTTAAATAAAAATATTTAAAAGAGTTGGGATCATCTGTTATTTGATCAATGTTCTGCCTATTTAATAGCAAGTGTTATACCTTTTCAAATAGCTAAAGAAACGTAAAAGTTTATGAAATTCTTTGCTGAACAAGTTCAATACATTTATTTTTTTAAATCACTACCCTTACTTTTTAAACCAACTTCATAAAGGAGAAGGCTGTCAATTCATTGGAAGCTTATATTATTCAATTAATCAGACTACCACAGGCCATTTATTAACAAGATAACCCTTTGAAAGACTGGTGGTTAAAGCATTAGGGCTTTCAGATATTCGACTATTCGGCTGTATAGTAACCACTAACAGTTAAACATGGAGAGGCATGGGGTGTAAGACTAAATTAAATCTGGACTGCTATTTAAGAAACGGCTTATTCTGAAAATACACCCTAAGGGGGGAATGGAAATGGAAAAAATAATAAAAAGTCTCAAAATCCCCCCTCCAATGTAAAAATCTGACAACTATACTTTGTCGCATCTTCGACGTTGCCTGAAGTCTTAAGTATCTGTGCAATTGGGGAGACGACGAAAAAAAAGTAATTAATCCATCAGTTAGATCATGAAAAAATTTGGAACATGTGTATTTTTTCCTTTTTCTCGTAAACAAAAAATGACGACGAAACACTGTTGAAGTTCAGCGTTAAGTCACGATCTAATACAATTTCAGCAGATTTTTTTTTGTCAAAATCCCCTACTCCGGAACTTTGTTGCTTTTTTTTTCTTTGTATACAGCCCGAGGACCAACGAGCGATAGAAACAGTCAGTCGGCGGCGGCCCCAAGAGAAAGAAGTGGAAATAAATGAAGATAGTGCTTATTCGTATGCGTTTTACTTTATAACAAAATCTGCCGTATTTTGGTCAGTCTATCAGACGGACTAAACAGAATGCCATTTTTTATGTTGTCGTCATCCTTATTATGTTTGTGCAATTTTGCTCGTTGTAAGTAGTTTACCTTCTGTAACTACATATTTAGTGGCGTGAATGATGTGAGGCTAGCCGGAGGGTGTGCGGCTGGACAGAGGTGATTGATACGAGACTGTATTGATGGAATATCTTATTGAAAAGTGTCACTAATGTTTAATATGTATTGACTGAAACGTCTGTACGGAATTTTAATAAAAACAAAGAAACAAGACGGTGATAATACATTGTGCTAGGTTAGAATAGAATTTTTTGTATTAAAAGTTCTGTCAAAAGTAAAGTAACGCAGTGTTGTTGTAAACACAACATTAAATATATTTTTCATATTTTTTACGAGATGTATAAGAACCATGAACCTTAGCATACAACAATCGTAATATAATTTTATTAAAGTTTTGTCTCTCGATGCAAACGTTTAAATTGTGTATACTGCTTACCACCTGTAGAAAAAAAAAAACATTTCGATATTATTTTATGCTCTAAATTGGCAGCTTACACACAGGGTGGAGAGTTTAAAAGGGCCTTGGAAAAAACTACCTTTTGTCAGAAATTAATGAAATCTGAAATTAAAAATAATTTACCATTTGATTCGTATAAATGAATGTATCAATGTATTGATGGATGTCATTACAGACGGATTACGGATTAAATTACAGGATGTTGTTTTTCAGTTTTAAGCCGGTTCGATTCCTGGGTGTAACATATTTTTGTAATGCTTTAAATGCCATTGTGTTCATTTAAAAAATAAATAATGTTTCGTTTAAGTAAAATAATCTATCTTAACGATTAAAAGCAGTTTTCATCCAGAACCATTAAAACTTTCCACCCCGTATATCCGACAATACGTAGGGTATATTTTGTAGGGCACTAAAATCTGTGTTAAATATGCAGGCACATGCGTCGGTGCTCAGTATTCTGTGTAACGAGTAATTCTCTCTAAATACCAACAGTACTAAATAAACGCGGTTCACGAGGCAGGTGTGGGTATGTACCTACTTGTGTATGTATGTATGTACCAGGTTGTACTTACTACTATTTTGTACATTAAACAGCAAAATATACAGAGGTATAAAGAAATTCTCCATTGAAAATGAGGATCCTCCGATCAGAATTAAATTGTTTTGTGAAAACCTGCCAAAGCATAAAATAATCTTTAATTCTGCCAAACTGTTTTACAGTTTGGCAGAAGTAATATTTTTTGTAGGTAAACTGTGTTTGGTACCTTGAATAAACGCTTTTTTATTTATTTATTTTTATCCTTCGAACACACGTGATTCGAAACACAAAAAAAGACAATAGCAGCCCGACAGCCGGCTGTCACATTCAAAAACTTATAATGATACCTAACAGTTATAAAGAACTTAGGCTAAAGTTTCCATTATGGCCCGTCGAGTTGGAAGTTTATGTTTTATTTGTAGATAGTACTCACTAACTGAAGGCTTTTTCACGTAGTTTTAAGGTTAGGAGACTCACGGCTTACGAGAATTTTTTTTTTGAAGTTTACATATTTCCATACAAAATGAAAAATAATACGCCATTTTTAGGTTAGATAAATTGTCAAAGTAAATGTCAAATTTGACGTTTTACGTTTCGTTCACGGCGGAGGGGTGTTTCGTTCAATTTTATCATGTCTTACAATTATATTTAGAAAACTAATAAGGATCGTTAATCCGAGAGCGATCGATCAAAATTTTAGGGCGCCCCGACTCGGACAGGTTAGGTTAGAAGGAGGTGGCGGGGTCATAGTGAGCGAGCGAAGCGAGCGAACAGACCCCGCCACCTCCTTCGTGGTTATTTTTTTTTAAACCACCCAGAAGTAGGAGCCCCGCGAAGCGGGACTCCGTCGAGTTATCTTTTTTAGACATTAGAGTGAAAAATAATTAATTTTACACGAAAAAATCCTAACTTAACCTCAAAATTGACGTAACATAACCTCAAACTTTGATCATCGATATCTCCGTAACCATGGGGCTCCTAAGGTTGGGAGTGGTATGGGGGGCATAATGGAAACTTTAACCAGAACTTATACTTTTCTAAAAGCATACAGCTTTAGATCTTTCATAATAAAACTTAAAACTTAAACTTTTAAAAGCAAGTAAACTTATATCTGCACTAATCTAATGAAAGAACATAAACTTTTTATTAAAGCAAGAACTCACAGAAGAATTATCGTGCAAAAAGAATAGAGGGTCAAGTTACAATAGCTCTTCATACACTACACAAACAAAACCAGTAAAACTTGGCCTCTTTAATTTCACCTTTAAAACAGAACGAAAGTTATTCAAAACATCAGTCTTTTGATGTTTCAAAGAATTTTTATTATATTTACTGTAAAGAAATGATAATATCAGGTTTCCACTTTCTATCTGCAAAGGAATTCAAATTGCGCTCTCTTTCTATTTTAGCTGTAAAGTTGAATGAGTAAAAGAGACGACTAGATGTTTCTATCTGGTTGTATTGTGAAAACTTAGCAGTTTTTAATCAAATTGGCAGAGGGTTGACTGGTTAGTTAAGGAGATTTGAAGTTGATTTGCAGCCTTCTGAGATATCTGAGTACAAAAAATCCTGGCTACAAATACTGAATGAATTAATCAATCATTTTATTTGCACGAAAAAAGAGGTAAATTCATTACATGAAAATAAATCATGAATAGTCTAGCTAGTCTATCCATTACAAAAGGTCAAGGTCCTACTGATATGTGAAGTAAATCATCTAAGATATCAGCTGTGCTCCTGGTCACAGCTGCTCGTAAAGAATGCTTCCAATTACTACTTTGGGGGTTTTCCGACTTTCAATCACATTTATGGGAAATATCGCGCCAACGTAAGATTCCAAAAAAACTTTTTGACGTGACAACGTCTTATAAATTGGTTTGCCGGGTGACACTTCAAGAAACTGCGTTACGCTCCGCTCACGTTATGCGCTCACAATGAGAGCGAGTGAGAGGCACGCGTCCCTTCCACTCGGGCATGGTTAGCCCGCCTAAGAGCGAGAGAGACAGACATAAAAAGTGAAAGGCACGCGTGCCTCAGTCAACGTCAGTAAGTCGTTGTCACGTAAAACTTTCGCCCGTATACCGACTTTACAGGCAACCAATTTTTTTATTTTGATAAATCGTATCGAGTGAGTTTTCCATATATATACAGGGTGTCCCACGGCAATGCCACATGGAGGGAAAGTACCTTAAATCTTGTAGATAGAACATTTTACTGAAAGAAGACATTATTTGAATTTTTAAAACAATTTAAATTGCATTCATAGATTTTTAAATAATTAAATGGTTGGGCCGGGAATCGAACTTGTTCTACGAGAAAAAATAATCACCCTATAGTTTTATATACCGATCGAAAGGTTTCATCATAAGGATTATTTTTTGCTAAATAACATAGTGTCACAAATAAAAGGAAGACCGTGAATTTTAACATTTGATGTAAAATTTTGTTCTGGAAAGTTAAAAGCTTACATTGCCGTAAGGACATACAATTAACAATCATAACTACTTATTACTAATTAATCTACCCACTTGAGTAGTACGCATCATTTAAATAAATAAATATCCACCACAACAAGACCAAAAAAACGTCAGGGAACGAAATAATCAAAAGGTATCACTTTGTATTCAAGATTTCAAGAAGAAGGGACTAGTTTTGAGCGTTTGAAAAATTCACTAATTTTTTATTAAAAATGTTAAAATTCATGGTCTTTCTTTTATTTTTGACACTATGTTATTTAGCAAAAAATAATCCTTGTGATAAAGCTTTTCGATCGGTAGGATAAAAGTACAGGCTGATTAATTTTCTCGAGTAACAGGTTTGATTCCCGGCCCAACCATTTACTTATTTAAAAATCTATGAATGCAGTTTAAAATGTTTTCAAAATTCAAATAATGTCTTCTTTTAGTAAAATGTTCTATCTACAAGATTTAAGGTACTTTCCCTCCATGTGGCATAGCCGTGGGACACCCTGTATAGGTATTACGCGATTATCTAAATGGGTCCGGTAAGGTTTCGACTCGCTATCGATACAGTAAATTGCGTTGTCACTTTCTATTTTTTTTAAGTAAGTAGTAGGAGTGAAAGGTATGGCTGGATTTTCTTATCTGGTGAGTCTGCAAGCTTAGCGGTTTTCAATCAAGTTAGCAAAGGGCTGTTGTTTGGTTAGCCTTCTGTAATATTTGTGCTCCTGGTCACGCCTGCTCAAATATTATGCTTTTCCAACTTTCTATTGGACTTATGGGAAACATCATTCCTAGATGTGAATTGTAAAACTTTCTTAGTTAAGTTTCGCTGGGTTTTTCCACACTTACCCTCATAATTGGCCATTGTGCGCATTTTGATTGAACTCTAAAATCTAAGTGGTTACTATCAACAACGATACCTACATTCTGCATAAAATGCCCACAATATTCCTAGTAAACTTATCCACGGATATATTTTACAATTCCTTAGAAGTAAATCCCTCGAGTTCGAACGCTTGTTGACAATACATCACAAATACTTTCCAAACAGTTGCATTTCTCATACAACTTGTACTAGAACTTGTATTCCACTAGGAAACTATAAATAGTAGTTGAAAAGCTTCACCAATACTTTATGATCGGAACTAAGAGATTTACGGAAGGAACGCCGAAAGGAATTTAGAAGCGCTTCTGGAAATGGGTTCCAGCAGAATGTCTTCGTAAAGAGAATTATTTTATTTATTATTTTTTTAAATAATATACTGGGACAACTCACACACGGTCATCTGATCCCAAGTTAAGCTCTGCTTAGAGCTTGTGTTATGGTAACCAGACAACTGATATACATACTAATATAATTTATAAATACATACATATTATAGATAAATAACACCCAGACACAGAACAAACAATTATGCTCATCACACAAATTTTAGGAGTACAGTGTTAAAGAAAGTGTATTTAATTGTTTATAGAGCAAACTGCGATTGAAAGTGATGAAATGGTTTAATGTTTTGTTGAATTTGACAGACAGACAAATTGTGTACTGAGAGAAGCTATTGGAAAATCGCAATATATAGAATACTAGCTGTCCCCTGCGGTTTCACCCGCATTTTTCGTTACTGTTCCGCTCCCGTGGGTCGTAGCGTGATGGTAAATAGCCTATAGCATTCCTCGATAAATGGGCTATCTAACACTGAAATAATGTTTCAAATCGGACCAGTAGTTCCAGAGATTACCCCCTACATACAAACTTACAAACCTACAAACTTACAAACTAACAAATTTTACCTCTTTATAATATTAGTATAGATATAGTATTTGTTGTAATAAACTTCTTATAGGTAGGCGGCGCGAACCACATACTACAATCCTGCATGACCATTGTATAACAGTGAATCTCAGAAGTAAAATTGTTACATTACACCGGAAACGGGTTTATACGAGTACAATATTAATACGAACGACCTATTACTGTAAACCATTAATAGTAATAAATAAACGATATCTATTATGTTTTACAATTGTCCAAAACAAGTTTTACATAGTACTAAGTTGGACGTAGTTAAGTAGAAAGGACTCAATCCACAATAAGTCACTTTTGAGATAATTGCGTTTAAAGTTTCAGCTGTAATTTCTCTAACAAATTGAAGATTTTTTTTCTGTTTTTGCCAGTGGTTACTAAGAAGGTGTTTCATATTTTATATTCCTATCAATATAGTAATATATTTTGCAATAGATTTCGAAAAAATACGTGAAATGTGGGTTGAGTCCTTTCAATTAAACTTAAGTTTGGTGAGACAGATATCTTTTTTTAATTTCTCAGAATGGACTCAAAACTACCCATTGACCAGAAAAAAATGTTTAAAAAAAATTAAAGAAGTATTATTATAAAAGAGTTGTATATTTATTGACCGTAATCATAAAGCTAACAAAATTATGTAAAAATGTCATCACAAAAATTAATAAAAAATTGAAATATCAGCGCAATAGTTAACAATGTCAATTTCCGTCATCCTCCAGGTCAAAATCAAGAGTTGGCCCGTACCCATCAACATCCTCATTGATAGAACTGTTTCCTTTACGGTTATTATAAAATGTGTAACAGTCTTCGGGTATTAATGAGAACATAGATCTGAGAATTGCTTGAGGAATGGCTTTGCCCCTGAGGCTAAAAATCTTCAAAATCTTCTTCTGAAAATTGGATTGAAGTTCGGCACGTGGCTTTGCGGAATAGTTCTAATAGTTACCGTCGCCCCAGAACATAAAAGGCAACCGAAGGAACATGGTTGAGATTTAGTCAGTAAAAGTCAGACACTCCTTCCCGCCCCTACAGTGCGGAAGTAGTCATTTGATGATTTCCCACCCACCAAAAAAAAAAAGGATTTGACACATTTTCAGTGGCGTTTGTTTTCGCTTCCCTACTTTAAAATTTAGAATCATCGTCCCTTTTTTATAATCCTGTAATTTGATAGCCTTTGGTCCGGTCACGCTCAGGGACGAAATGTTGAGGTAACTTCGGTCCATACCTCAGGACACGTCTCGGAGTTGGAGCCGATCCGCCACCTAATGCAGGTGCCCTCCATTTAATACTGATAGCCCCAGTGCAGAGAGCTGCAAGTTCTGTGAACGTCGCTGTGTCCTATCAAACGTGGATCCTATAGTGCAGTTGGTGCAATCCAATTTTCAGAAGAAGATTTTGAAGATCTTTGGCCCCAGAGCAAAGCGATTCCTCAAGGAAAGATCGAAGATCTCAGATCTATGTTCCCATTAATACCCGAAGACTGTCACACATTTCATAATAGCCGTAAAGGAAACAGTTCTATCAATGAGGATGTTGATGGGTACGGGCCAACTCTTGATTTTGACCTGGAGGATGACGGAAATTGACATCGTTAACTTTTGCGCTGATCTTTCTAAATATTTTTTTTAATTTTGGTGATGACATTTTTACGTATTTTTTTAGCTTTATGATTACGGTCAATACATTTTTTTTATTACTTATGGGCTTGCTCTTGGTCCCAGACTAGCCCGAGGGCATAGACGGGGCCTACGATGGAGTGAGCTCACCCAAAAGATGCCTATGCACTCGTCTCTTGAATACATCCGGGTTATATGCATTTGGAAACACAGACAGCAGGGAATTCTATTCTTTTGCGGTGCGCATAATGAAGGATTTCAAGAAACGCTGCGTGCGGATTCGAGGAATATCGACCAAGAAAGGGTGGTATCCCGCCGTAGGTCTGGATGTCTGGTGGTAAGACGGAGACGGGTGAATGAGCTCGTGTAGCTAGTGAGCACTCTGTCTCACCGAAGTGCATTCTGTAAAACACCGCCAGACAGGCAACTTTACGCCGATGTGCTAGACGTTGTAGTTGGGCCGCCACCTTCTTGTCGCCAATCAACCTCCTGGCTCTGCGTTCTACCGAATCCAATGCGACCAGTTGGTTGTATATGGCTGAGCTATATACGCCCGCATATAATGTAGGTGTACATTTTTTGCCTAACTAACAATTTACATGTTGACAAATTTGTACGCAACCCTCATTGCGCGAGTCCGACTCGCACTTGACCGGCTTTTTTGCCTAATGAAGCTGACTTCAGCAAAATTGAATGTGTTGAGCTCACATTCAATTTTGCTTAAGTCAGCTTCATGCATCATGAGCGCATTTACACCGCAGAAGAATATAAATAAAAATTAAAATCTGTAAAAAGAAAACCTTCTTTTTTTGGAGATTCATCAAATGACTTCTCCCGTCCTGGGTGCGGCGTGAGGGCGTGTCAGACTTTTACTGACTAAAACCCACTACTGTTCCTTCAGTTGCCCTTTCAAAATGTTGCCACTCTAATAAAATTGGAAAGCCAAGTAACTCACATTTTTTTATACATCATAACAACGCAAAACTAAATAATGTTATCGCAGACAATAGTTTTCAAACTCGTAAGGAGATAGGTAGTTTGAGTCCTTCCAATAAAAAAAAATATTAAAATTACTTATACCTGATACACAAATGTTTTAAGTCGTTTAAATTCAATTAAAAGTATATGAGTGTCATCCGTACATCTATTTCTAACTAACGGCTCATTCTGCTTGGGTCGTTTTTAAATTATTTAAAATTAAATGCGCAGTTCATCAACTGTTTTTCTGAAATATCTCAAGTGTTTTGAGTTGTTTCTAATAAACAAAAAGAAATAGTTTATGTCAGTAAACCTGTATCACAGAAACGACTCAATCTGTTTGAGTCGTTTTACTTATTTGTTAAAATGATATTTCTAATCAAAACTAATTCTTAGAAAGGATTCAAACTGTTTGAGTTTATTCTGTCTTATCGACATTAAGAACACACTCATAGCAATGTCATTACTCAGAAACAATTTAAGCGGACTGAGTTCGTTCAGTAAATACATTTTGTATGCTCTTCATACAGTGGGTTGAGTCGGGGTAGTGAGAAAAACTAGTTTGCATGGACATTTTAAAAATAGGGTTTTCACTACATGATAGATTCGACCCTCAGGAGTACGATGACATACTTAACTCAATTTTGGCTAAAGTGTGGATTGAGTCCTTTCTGCTTAACTACGTCCAGTTTATTTTTTTGCTTTTTAGTGTCGAGGCCCAATGTCTGGCTGTGTATTACAGTATCTTTCAAAGTAATTTATTTTCATAATAAAACTACTTACAATCTTATGAAACGAAAATAGAAATTCGAAGTAACGCATATATCGTCAACGTATATTTCGTCGATTTTTTTTGTTCTTTATGAATTTTTCAAAAAGCACTGAACCGATCACCACAAAATTTATACCTCTGAATCATGACTTATCAAACAATAAACGAACCATCAAAATCCGTTCAAAATTAACGGAGATATCGCGTAACAAACATACAAAAAAAATGTACGAACGAATTGAGAACCTCCTCCTTTTTGAAGTCGGTTAAAAAGGTGAAATAGATGTAAGCTAAGCGACAAAACAAAAGACAGTCGTTGAGGAAAGAATCGACCTGTGCCCCGAATAGACTTGCATGAATAACTTGTTACAACTTCACTTCACACTTACTAACTCATTGTGACATAATTGTGTACAGTCTGGTCATCACAAAACTGTCAAAACTCACGGGTAAGGTAATTTGTTCACAATAATCCAATCATTAGAAGTTATACGAGATTAGAGTTTAAACTAAATTGGTTTCCGCTAAATCTTATTGTGCGATAATCGTATTAGTCACAACTGTCTTTTTACATTTTGCAACAAGTGTTGAACATTCTGTCTTCAACTTCAAGCCAGTTATCTGTCAGTTAGTCGTCAGTCCCTTAAGGTCCTAATATAAATTTGTATAAAATGGTAAACTTTCGGACTTACTCACTGAGTGATATATCAACGCACAGCCCAAATCACTGGTACTACGATATAAAACTTAAAAGGTGTCTTCTTAGTGAAGAGTTTAGAGACCACTAGGAAAGGAATTCTGAAAATTCGGGCAAAAGCAAGTAAATTAGATTTGTAAAAAGTGCAAACTGCATTAAGTAATAAACTGTTGACGGGGAAATAATCCCATTATTCAACGTAAACTATCATATTTTTAAAATAAGATATGCCTCATAAATGCTAAAATGAGAACAGACTTCATTAAGTGCTAAATACAGACACCCCTTTGAACGTTTCAATAAGAGTTTTAATTATTTTTATAACTAGGGTTGTGCATTTGTTTGTCGATTTAGTAATTATTGTCTAAAAGACCGTTATATCACTATATATTATAAAACAAAGTCGCCTTCGCTGTCTGTTCTATGTATGCTTTAATCTTTAAAACTACGCAACGAATTTTGATGCAGTTTTTTTTAATTGATAGAGTGATTGAACAGGAAAGTTTTTATGTATATAACATCCAGCATCAGCATCCCCCCGCGGGCCTAAACACGTGAACACGTAAACTTATGTACTCGCTAGTGAAAGAATTTTTAATGAACGTAATAATAACTAACTAAGTATAAATTGTATATTGGCATGTAGCTCAGTGTATGGACCAACTAGTTTGTGCATCCGTTGTGAATTTTACAAAGTGACCACTGAGTAAGCATAGTTTTACTTATTTGCGGATTGCAAAAATCTCAACTGTCATCGTAAGAGCGTGGTGAATCATCGTGCCAGCGTACTTAACGAGCGACGACGTGCCCGTCCTCCGCACGCACACATTGTTGCTTGTCGCTGCAAGGACGAACGCACGCGGAGACCTCTCGTCTATCGTTCGGCGGTGTTCGACTCCCGAAGATTTCCGAAGGCGATAATTAACAGGACAGCACGACACACGAGCGTGCGCAACAAAACAAGATAAGCAATAGCTGAGTGAGTAAAACATCTTGTTTACACTGATTTAATAAACAGAGTTAGGTAACAATAACCTCTGATTTATTTTGTTATAATATTACTACGCTTATTTTAACCAACTGTTACTCAATAATAAGTAAATAGACTTAAGAAAATTAAAATGAGCCGCTCGCCTTCGAAAACTCCAGCTTCACCGTTATGCAGGTCCGAACCAAATTTATCACCGGGTTCTAAGAATGATAGCATTGAAACTGAATATGTTTCTCAGAGAAAAAGGAAACGAGGCGACGATGCAGAGCTGCAACGTCTCGAAATCATGATGATTGACATGAAGACAATGCTATCGGATTTTGTATCAACACAGGCTCAACAAAATGTCAAGATCGACTCACTACATTCGGCTCTCGAGGACATCAGAGCGCAAAACAGCTTAATTAGTAGGCAAAACGCAGAAATTTGCACTCAGTATGATACAATTCGAGACACAATTCAATTTTTATCTAACAAATACGATGATGCTGTATCGGAGATAAACAACATACAAGTTGAATGTAATAACAACCGAAAAGTTATAAAAATGCTAGAACTCAAGGTGGAATATCTGGAGAGAAACATGAAAGCAGCTACTATAGAAATAAGTAACATCCCAAACACAAGTGCTGAGACCAATGAATCCCTTACTGGATTAGTCCAAAAACTAGGTACTGTCATCAATCAACCTGTACCAGTATCAGAAATTAAAAATATCTTTAGATTGAAGGGCAAAAAAGAGACAGTGGGTACTGTCATTGTTGAATTTACGTCCCCCAACAAAAAAGAACAATTTGTCCGGTCTGCGAAAAACTATAATAAACAACATGCCGAAAACCGTCTTAACACCTCCCACCTGCAAGCCGATGTACCTAAAAAACCAATATTTATATCAGAAGCGCTAACTACTACAGCAAAACGCCTCCATTACCTGACAAGGGAGTTTATAAAAAGCAGCGCGTTCGAGCAATGCTGGGTCGCAAACGGCAAAATATACGTCCGTGAAAAACAAGGAATGCCCAGTAAGCTGATTAAATCTGAGGAAGACCTGGCTATACTACGCAAACAAAAGTGACTAGAGCCCCTCTTACTGCATGCCACATTATTAAAAATGTTTATATTATATAAATCGAATCCCAACCTACTTATAAACAAATGTATACAGACATACTCAAAACGAATACACACTATACGTCCAAAAGCACACCTTATTACATTGCAATATCAATATCCGCTAATTACACACACATCTCACAAATCACTACATTTTTCATTAATTACTCACGTATTTGCATATGTTTCTGGGACCGATCCATTCTGTTACCCTATCAAAAACACACACATACACACCTCGAGAATGTACACACGTCACAGCACAACATTTTTCTCTCCTTGTATTTTGATTCTACATTACAGCACAAATACTAATGGGAACACCAGGCAGCCTATTTCTACCCTCTACAAAAAAAGTAACACAGAAAAAATGCACATATTAATTTTTATTAAACAAAATTCGATAACATCCAAAATAACATAAACAATATAGATTCTGTCTCGGTGTCAGACTCTTCCACCTGTGACTTAGACAATTGCGTCCCACCCAAACTTAATCCTAATCACTCACTCAAAATCTTGAACCAGAACATCAGAAGTATAACAAAAAACATAACCGGATTTCACACCATACTCGCCAGAACCAGGATCGAATGGGACATTATTACACTGACTGAATGTTGGCTTCAAAATACACACTACATTCCAGACCTCCAAGACTACAATCACTACAAAACAACTAACAACCTCACACAAAACGAGGGTGTAGTCGTTTACATTAATAAAAAGCTAACAGTCAAGGTGGAAGAACCATCAATCTTGGAAGCCAACAGTCTACTAATAAAAATCGACTCCAACACCATCCTTATAGCAATATATCGTCCGCCGGGATACAAAGACATAAATAAATTTCTTAACTCACTCAATCTGCTCCTGACAAATATTACTCACTATAAAAATATAATTATTACCGGTGACATAAATATAAACATACACGATCAATGTTTTGAGACTGCACCACAGAGCTACCTAAACCTATTAGCCTCGCATGGACTCCTGCCTGCCCATTCACTGCCTACTCGCCTACAAGCTTGCCTTGATCACGTCATCTTAAAATCCACTCTGCCAGCGTACACTTACGTGGCTCACTCTGCATTAACCGATCATGAAACTGTACTGTTTTTCTTTGGGAAGAAAATCCCTAAAACGGCTATAAGACAAGCTGCCACCCGTATCAATCACGATCGGCTGGAGGCAGAGTTGAAGCAACTAAATTTTGATCAAGTCTATTGTACACAAAGTCCTCATGAGGCAGCAGAGCGTATGATTAATTTAATTACACAGGCAATCGAGTCAAGTTCCAGAACCGTCAAAATACCTAACCGGAAAAAAATCATAAAACCTTGGCTTACCCCGGGCCTTTTACGATGTGTCCGACACAGAGATAACCTTCACAAAAAAATTAAAAAGTCTCCTAACAATGAAACGTTAAAAACCTCTTATATTAGATACAGAAATTACTGTAACAAACTTTTAAAGAAAATGAAGAAAGAATATGAGAAGAAGGAAATAAGCGACGCTGGTAATAATTCGAGGAAACTCTGGGAAACAATTAATACAATCACAAACAGATTTAAAAAGAAAGACAACTCATCAGACTTATTAAATCTGTGTCCTACTCCTCAAGAGTCGGTTAACATAGCCAACAAATTCTTTGCAGAAGTCGGCAAAAATCTAGCGGAAAAGATAGCCAGCGGTACATATGTTAATACCCATAATACCGTCAATCAAGCAGTCGCACATTCAATGGTTCTCTTGCCCACCGATGATAAAGAAGTTGCAAAACTAATAATATCGCTGCGTAACGACACTGCCGCAGGGTGGGATAGGATACCGAGCAGTCTCCTAAAAAAGCACCTAGACATTGTTGTACCACCACTGACGTATGTCTGCAACCTTGCACTTTCAACGGGTCAATTTCCTAAGCCCTTTAAAAAAGCCATACTCCACCCAATCTTTAAGAGTGGGGACAGATCCCGTGTCAACAACTATAGACCAATAGCTGTACTTCCTACTCTGTCCAAAATACTGGAACGGATCATGAACAATAGGCTCGTGGATTACTTGGAGAAGTTTAACATTCTCTCACCCTCACAATATGGTTTTAGGGCTGGTAAATCCACGGCCGACGCAGTTCATGACTTGACCAATTATGTCATAACAAACGTAGATAGTGGACAGAAAGTCTTGGGAATTTTCCTAGATCTTGCCAAGGCTTTTGACACGGTGTCTGTTCCTACTCTGATTCGCAAGATGGAAAGCATAGGAATAAGGGGTGTCCAGCTCAAACTCTTTGAAGATTACCTGAGTGAGCGTACCCAGTGCGTTAAGGTAAATGATATCATCAGTGACGAGCGCATTGTCACCTACGGCGTGCCCCAGGGCAGCGTTATCGCCCCGACGCTCTTCCTTATATACATTAACGAGCTGGGTATGCTCACTCTTCCCAAAGGTAAAATTATAACCTTCGCAGACGATACTGCCCTTCTCTTCAGCGCTAGCACATGGCAAGAAGTGTATAAACAAGCTCAGCTGGGTTTCGAAGTTGTGACGGAGTGGCTGCGTACCAATGTTCTCACTTTAAATGCGGAAAAAACTGTTTATATGCCCTTCTTTTTGAGAAACAATACGGAAACCACATACTCAAACTCTTTGTATTCCATAATAGCCCACACGTGTTCCAAACATATAACAAATAACTGCACTTGCACCACCCGCATTCAGAAAACAGCTAGTGCAAAGTACCTAGGGGTAATACTAGATAGCACCTTAAGCTTCAGAAAACATATCTATACCCTTAGCAGTAGGTTACGGAAACTTATGTATGTCTTCAAAACTCTAAGGCACGTGGCAGACGAGAAGCTAAGGAGATCAGTCTACTTGGCTCTAGCTCAGTCTCTACTGACCTACTGCATTACGTCCTGGGGTGGTGCTACAAAAACTACAATGCTAGAGCTTGAACGAGCGCAGAGAGCCATTTTGAAAGTGTCGTTATTTCGTCCTTTCCAATATCCAACGGCTATGTTGTACAAGGAAGCAAAAGTGTTGACTGTTCGCCAGCTGTTCATAGTGCAAACCGTTATAAAACAACATGGCCTCACTTACTACAACCACTCAATCTCCCACAGAAGCAGACGATTTGATCCCATAGTCCGCAATCATATCCGGCTCTCGACTACTTCCTCCAACCGATTCTTTTGCTACCTTGGTTGCTTTCTTTATAATAAAATAAATAAGCTACTCCCAATTTATAACCTCACTAAAACCAAATGCAAGATCAAATTAACGAGTTGGCTTCAGGAGTTAAATTATGAAGACACAGAAAAACTACTTGCTGTTCCAAAATAATTAGCTTAACACTTTTTAAACTCCCACAACCCACACACACACACACACACACACACCCACACACACACACACACACACACCCACACACTCACTCATCCATTCACAAACACACGTGTTCCTCCTAAACACCCAATCACCAAGTCCTAACAATTAATGTAAGGGAAAAAAAAACTTTCCTAATTTCTTTAGTCTTATTCTTTCCTCTTGTTTTTTTTTATTTGTTAAATTTATAACCTATGCATAGTACATAAAATTTAAATGTAAGCATTATCCAAGGGGTGGAGACCTGGTGTCCTGAAATACAGACCTCACGTCTAGTTTAGGCACCAGTCTCCCACAGTATATTAATATAGTTCATATGTATTTTGTATAGATAACACTAATGTACCTATATTGTGGTGAGAAAATAAATCTTTATTATTATTATTATTAACATGCAGAATTTACATAAGCATTGCACCCGTGCGAAACCGGGGCGGGTCGCTAGTATTATAATATAAAATACCGTTTGAAAAGGTATGTTTGGGTTAGCAGGTAAACGTGATTGATTGTTAATTTGGTCATTTGATCACATGTGTTGCATTAATAGCGAATTCACTTATTTATTTGATTTTTACGGAGTTTTGATATCGCGTCAACGCTTTTCTTATGATACTTCTCCACTTGTTGCGATATAATTATCATATAATTACTTTATTGTTAAATGACGTTCTAAAGTGCCTTGAAATGGCTTATTAGAAATAAATTATTTGACTTTGACTTTGCACGGCGTTGTAGGAGCGCGAGGCGTATTTATTTAAATTATTTTGATGTAACCAAACCAAAATCACATTAGTCCAACCTAAGGAACCTTTTGTATTTGAGCAGCAATTAATTACACTATATTATTCCAATTGGATGGAGAATCTAAATAAAACAGACCCAATCGTTGTTAAGTAGTCGATAAATCAATGTCGGTAGTCGATTGACTAAGTATGAATACAATCGACTAATTAGCAGCGCCCATCACTACGCAGAGTTAGGACAATTTTATTGGATTTCACAGCGCGCCACGGTAACTTTGAGCTTGTGACATAGACTTGTAAGTTTATAGAAGCGGCTTTTAATTATGATTTTACTTTATAACTTGGTTAAGTAAGTTAGGTAATAATAGTTTTTAAGTTAGTATAAAAATAAGTTTTTAAATAAAAATGAATCTCTATTTCCCTCGGTAGGTAATGTCATAACTTGTTTGACTGCTGATTTGTTTGCACCGTACGAACCGCGAACATTATTATTCTTTTTGGTAAAGAAAGCCTTCTCCGAGATTTAACTTTTTCGAGAAGGAAATTTTAATCCGCGACTTTATTTTGAACATTCATGCATGAAACGCTGCTGACTAATATTTTGATATTGTTACAAAATGAACACCCTACTAAACCAAAACTTTGTTTTGAATGAACTACAAAAACATCGAGTCGCACGCTTCTCACATAATAATAATAATGACAGCTAAATTTTTGCCACCACTTCTAGACAATCACGTCTACATCTGTGTCGCTGAGAAGAATATTCCTTTGTTTACGTTCACGGCGAGTTTATGAAGGAAACGTTATTTTTGCTGGAATCGTTAAGATTGTAGCCTTTGTGCTTGTTTGTTTATTTCCAACAAGTTTCAACAAGTTGACTGTTTAAGTTTTTCTGTTTATCGTATACGGTTTTTATTGAGGTTTTGATATCATATATATGACTCAGTATCGCTGAAAGATTAAATCTGAAAGTTCTCGTATATGCTTAAAGTTTTTGTCAAAATTCTCTACAATTTTTTACTGTAACTTTTTAATTATTATTTGTTTTGATATTCATCGTTGAGCTTAAACTTTAAGGATATCATATTTTGACAGTTAATAACTTTTATGTGGTAAGCATCTGAGTACTTACTAAGGATGGATGTTTGAAAATTTCTGTCTTAAAGGTTGAAATAAGCGTCGTACGCATTGAAGTACATGCGTGTGAGTAAAACCGATTTCCATACACATTTCGAAAATTAAAGCAAGCCACTCTTATTTACAGAAGTTTGCCTGCAAACTGCAGTCCTACTACCACATTACCTAACTTCATTACAATACACGACAAGGCTTTTTAAACACCACTAACTTCCATAGAGCCTTTAGTTTAAACATGCAGAGAAAACTTCACTTCACTTAGTAACTGCAAGCACACACATCCTCCCCCCCCCCATCTGATTAAGGGGGATGCTTCACTAAAATTTTAATTTTTAACCGTTTTTTGCAATTCTCCGCTCAGTATCTGGGTTTGTGTTGCATATAATAGAATGATTTGCGACTGTAATAGGCCGTTAGTTACAGAATTATAATAAAGTGCATATGATTCGATTGATTGTGTCGTGATGGCCCAGTGGATAAGGCGCCCGCCTCTCGTGTAAGAGGTTGTGGGTTCGAATCCGGGCAAGTACCAATGTGACTTCTTCAATTCATATGTACTTTCTACAGTTTATCTTGGACATCACTGACATCCCGTGCCTCGGAAAGCACGTAAAGCTGTTGGTCCCGGTTGTCATTCGTAGAACTTTGACAGTCGTTACTGGTTAGCCAGAAACTCTGACCAGTCTAACCAAGAGGTATCGTGTCGCCCAGTTACTGGGTTGTGGAGGTCAGATAGGCAGTCGCTCCACGTAAAAACACCGGTATCCAGCTGAATCCGGTTAGGCTGGCAGCCGACCCCAACACGGTTGGGAAAAAGGCTAGGGAGATGATGATATGACTCGATTGATTGCCTATTTCAAGAAAAAGTCGCTCAATCCAGTTATATGCAAATTGCAAAAATAAGTAAGAAAATTTGATTTTCGCAGGCTACCTTAAGCTACCTTGAAGCGTGTCACACACCTAGCCGCGTGACTTACACAAGTTTTATTGTTAAACTTCACGAACTTCAGTATGAAGTGAAGTTCGTGTGAATTGCAAAGTAGGCGCTTTTAGCCGTGAGAGCAGGCAGGTGGCAGTACTACATTATGCGGTGAACGGACGAACTCACTTAAAAGTTGGATCATCTGAATTTTGTACATGATATTATGTATTTGGGTCTGTTCTGGTGGTCAAAAATTCATTACGGCAATATTCTTAGGCACTTTTGAAGTTTTACTTAACTTTTTAAAAGGCAAGTGGAATGTCGCTTATCTACATTCAGAATACGGTAGTTTCCACCATTATCAATTGACGTACTTTTTATGAGCTGTCAAAACGCCATTCTCCTATAGATTTTGTATGGCAATGGCGACTTATGACGTCACTAAAAGAACAACTCAGTTGACTATCTATTTATTGATTTCAAAACAACTTAAAATCAAATTTTATAGCAAATTGACAATAAACCGAATTTATTAGGCTGAAATTAATAGAGGTTTTATAGGAATTGTGTCTAACATTTATTGGGTAATGGTGGAAACCGTTGGTCAAGTGGTTAGTGACACTGACGGCTAAGTCAGAAGTTGTGGATTCAATTCCCCCTCAGAACAAATCTTTGTGTGACAAGCATGATTGTTTGTGAATAAGGTTCATATTGCGTTGCCTCAATTTTGCAAATAGTTGGCTCACCAAGTAAAATCATACCATAAAGTATGTCTGGTTACCAAAGTACCACCATTACCTATTTTGAGATCAGATGGCCACGTCTGAGTTGTCCCAAGATATATTTTATTATGTGTTTACCATGTACCAGCCAAACCTTTTCCCAATCGACCCCAAGTCAATGTACGTTTAATACAAAGTAATGAGGAAGTAACACAACCTTTCAGCTTCAGGCGGACTTTTCTAACTTATTTACACCTTCAGACCTTTATTTACATGTGAAAGGATCGGCCGGACGTAACACAACGTCACAAAGTAATTCTTGGAAAAAATATGTAAGTACTAAAATGTTAAGCCATAATTACACCTATTCAAAACTTATAAATAAACTCAAAATGATTATGTACTAGATGTCTTCTCCGGTTTTACGTGGTTAGAACTCTCTCTAAAGAGTCATAGCATGATGAAAACATTTAATGTTAATGGGTTAGGTACCTAAACATTTAAGTAATTACTTTTGATTCTATTGGCTGGCTATAAAATCGCAAGTAATAATGTTATAGGTTTTTCTTTTTTAATTTAAGTTCTTATTGATATTATAGGGTATCCAATGAAATCAAAAGAAATGAAATGTTAACCAAAGTTTTGTACAAGTACATTTAATGAGTTCTTGCAGTAAGCCAACAATATAATATTTACGGTAGAAAAGTTCCATCAAAATCACTTCAGCATTTTTGGGTGAAGGAGAAACACACATCACAATTATTCATGTTTACATTGTAAGCAATTAATTTAACATAAGTTTTATAGTCGAGTTACAAGACATAATATTTCCATATGTCAGAATAGAATATCCGTATGTTAGTACTATGTTAGAGATACGAGCAATACTAATGCTCTCAGATAACGTCTAGACCAACAAGATGGATTGTTATATTGCAAGACGTAGCAGAAAGAATAATGTAATGTGTTCAGAGGAAGCTTTGCGTCAGAAATAGTTTGAGAAAAGTAGGGATTTAGTCTAGTTATTGATTAATTTATTGTCATTGTAACCTTTCGGCCATCAAGCGAAGGTTTAAACCTCATTTACGTGCATGTCAACGTTTAGTCCATTTAGTTTTAAGATTTGTAACCACTATATTTGATGCATTATGATTATGATTAAAGCCAAAGCATTGATCACCTTGAATGGAGTGGATACGTCCAGACACACTAGACGCCAGACTAGACACATCAACAAACACGTTAGTGATATTCCAGATATATCTATAAAAGAAAGGTACTTGCCCAGTTTCGAACCCACAACAGGCCTTAACTATAGAGCCATCATGATACTGTACATAATTTATTTGAAAACAGCTTTTGACCGCGGCTTCCACCCCCTGTTTTACTCCATTAGGGTTGAAATTTCCAAAAGTCCTTTCTTAGTGGTTAAATGCTCTTTGCAAGGAACACACCCTGCAAGTTTCATGTCTCTAGGGCCAGCGATTTGGGCTGTGCGTTGATATATCAACAATCAGTTTACCATTTTGTACAGTACTAGATTTTGATTCCAGTTAGCCTTTTGTACTCTTCTACTTAGTGGCAATAAGTAGCTTTGTCCGGTAATCTAAGAGCGACTCGAAGTGGACCAACTTCGTGGAAGTAACTCCTCAGATAGTTGGATAGCTGGATAGTCGGATAGTTGCTAATACTTCGAGTTGTGTCCGCTGCAGCCGGCCGGGTCACAACTATGCCTAGGGAATTAGTTTGTTAATACATTTGTTAAGCTAACGAAATTGATACAGTTTGGATATATTTTTGTATGCAAATTTGGAGTTAGTAGGTAATCACAGATTAAAGTAATACCCAACTGTGTTAAATAATATCTGCAAGCTATCTTTTAGTAAGATAAATAAAAATCATAATGGCAGCCTATTTTGTTCCAATGCAATGCAAATTCCATTTCCGATAATATTGATTGCGTTGAATAATTTTGAAAGTATGCTTAAGCAACTCACAGAACAGATGAGCACTGATATTAAGGCTATAGTAATGTGTATATTAATAGCAGTGATGTGAAAAAGTCACATTAGTCATCGTAGCACCTCCATCGCGGACCAATAACCTCGTAAAAAAGACATTTATTTCTAATAAAACTGAATTTACCACCAAACTATAACCGAAGTCTCAGTAATAAAATATTCACACAGTACTATAAAGCCGTCTACAGTACTCATTACACGTTTGGACGAGAATAAAAGAGACTGCGTGGCTTAACCAATGATGTTTACGACAGAAACAGACTTACCATAAGCCACGCAACATGTCAATAAAGCTTGCTTATTGGCAACAATTTCGCGATTTCTATTGTGTCTCGACGTTGTGGCATCAGATACCAACAAAACATAGACTCAAAATACTAAAGGCTACTTTAACCTTTCGACGACCAAGCGACAGCCGGCTGTCGCGCTGCTATTGTCTTTCTATTAAGTCTGGAATAACGTGTGTTCGAAGGTTTAGGGCGTTTAGCCAATAAAGATGCGTAGTGACATCAGATGTAACGAGTGTGCTGCGACTTTATTTATTTAAGGATTACCAACAAAGCATACACCAAAAATACATGTTAAAGTACACACATTATTTTTACATTTTATAATATAGCGTTAACTAGCTTTTGCCCGCGACTTCGTTCGCGTGGAATAATTGTTCTCGTTTCCGGGGAATTTCCGGGACAAAAACTATTATATGTCCTTTCTCCGGTCCCAGACTAAGTCTGTACCATATTTCATTTAAATCAGTTCAGTAGTTTAGACGTGAAGAAGAGACAGCCAGACAGAGTTACTTTCGCATTTATAACATTAATACGGATTAAAGGTTGCCATGGCAAGCATTAAACTTTGGAGTAGAAATTGATGGTACAAAACAGATTTACTTATTTAGATAGCTTGGTACCTACATAAACAAAATGTAGTTTAAGAAATATCGATACTCTTTAGTTATCGTTTTAGTTAAAACTTAGGTGTTAGTAATGAGAAAAACCAAGTGTTATTTAAAAAAACTTAGTTTATAAGTGTCCGTGGAATTTCTTGCTCGGTTTTCTCGATGCGCCAACTAGCTTTACCTTTCCACTTGACAACTCACTGACTCTCTGATAATTCAAAAAGGCTTATAAATAGTTTAATATAACTAAAACTGAGTTTGAAATAAATAAACTTTATTTATCAAGTTATTTTTTCAGACTAAATACCTAGTTGTCACTAAGTCGTACAGTTGTCAATGTAACACAGTCACACTAGTTACAAAAACAACTACTGCAAGAAACTACATACTTTGACCGAACTCTGTTCCTGTTTAAAACAGATACGCCAAAGTACTAAGGAACTTAACTTACGATCTCCAATAAGAGTTTCAAATCAATTGTTTTATTTACTTCCGCGAACTTTACAAGACGTCTATTTGATTAATTATCGCGATCACTTATAGTGGGTGACGTCAGCAGTATTGAGGGGTCACAGAGCGTCGCGAGGAGTTCATAAGTTCGTGCCCAAGCGCTCCTGACTCCTGAGTGACATCGACCTATTTCCTAAACGTCTAACACCATTCAAATACATTTGCTTGTAGTTTCTGATCAAACCCTCGAACACACGTGATTCGAGACACAATAGAAAGACAATAGCAGTGCGGCAGCTGGCTGTCGGTTGTTCGTCGAAAGGTCTGTACTAATATTATAAGGCTGTGGAGATTGTTTGTATATCGCTAATCTCGGATCAGCAGATTCCGATTTGAAAAATCCTTTTTGTGTCTCATAGCCCATTTATCGAGGAAGGCTACTTAATATCACGATACGACCGATATTAGTATTTTTGTATTTTGCATTTTGTATTTTGTATTTGAAATTTTGTACTTTTGTACTTTTGTACTTTTGTACTTTTGTACTTTTGTACTTTTGTACTTTTGTACTTTTGTACTTTTGTACTTTTGTACTTTTGTACTTTTGTACTTTTGTACTTTTGTACTTTTGTACTTTTGTACTTTTGTACTTTTGTACTTTTGTACTTTTGTACTTTTGTACTTTTGTACTTTTGTACTTTTGTACTTTTGTACTTTTGTACTTTTGTACTTTTGTACTTTTGTACTTTTGTACTTTTGTACTTTTGTACTTTTGTACTTTTGTACTTTTGTACTTTTGTACTTTTGTACTTTTGTACTTTTGTACTTTTGTACTTTTGTACTTTTGTACTTTTGTACTT
Organism: Athetis lepigone; assembly: GCA_033675125.1. Lineage (NCBI taxonomy): Eukaryota > Metazoa > Arthropoda > Insecta > Lepidoptera > Noctuidae > Athetis > Athetis lepigone. The sequence continues at coordinate 13,692,470 of CM066221.1, forward strand.
TTGTACTTTTGTACTTTTGTACTTTTGTACTTTTGTACTTTTGTACTTTTGTACTTTTGTACTTTTGTACTTTTGTACTTTTGTACTTTTGTACTTTTGTACTTTTGTACTTTTGTACTTTTGTACTTTTGTACTTTTGTACTTTTGTACTTTTGTACTTTTGTACTTTTGTACTTTTGTACCTTTGTACTTTTGTATTTTTGTATAAAAGTAGTTTTCATCCAGGTGAAACCGCGAGGAACAGCTAGTAACATGTAATAGTCAACTGTCTCAAAGGAACTTCTAAATTCTAATTTGTTTGGAGCAACAAAATTACCAATTCTTTTGTTTATTGCTGGAAACAGCGCTGATAACATGGAATATTCATGAAAATTGTTATTTCTTTGCGACAACGACGTCAAATCATGATAAATACGTCATCTCATTTAATACTAAACTTAAAATCTGACTACAAAACAGATACACAGTACAAATAAAAACCGGCCAAGAGCGTGTCGGGCCACGCTCAATGTAGGGTTCCGTAGTTTCCCATCCGTCACAATAAGTGTTCCCACTTATACGTTTTAAAAAAGGCTATTTGTTACGTTGACATATTACTAAGTACGCAGAAATTATTTTGTACGAGCTTTTTGTCTTTTTTGTACAAAAACTGTTATTTCTATCAAGTTCAAAATAATTTTCCTAGAAAGTCCTTATAAAGTTCTACTTTCCAGATTTTTTTCATATTTTTTAAACCTACGGGTCAAAAGTTAGAGGGGGGGGGGGACGCTTTGATTTTTCCTTTTGGAGCGATTATTTCCGAAATTATTGACATTATCAAAAAATGATCTTAGTAAACACCTATTCGTTATTAAATACCTATCCAACAACATATCACACGTTGGGGTTAAAATTAAAAAAAAAAACACTTCCCACTTTACATATAGGGGGGCTACCCTAATAAATCATTTTTTCCAATTTTTATATTACCACTTTGTCGGCGGGATTGATATACATATTTTTTTTTTTTTTGGTGAGTGGGAAATCATCCAATGACTGCTCCCGTCCTGGGTGCGACGGGAGGGCGTGTCAGACTCTTACTGACGAACTAAAACCCACTCATGTTCCTTCGATTGCCCTTTATGTTCCAGGGTCACGGTAACCACTATAAACATTCCGCAACCCCGGTAGGCGTTGGTCCTGTTGGGCCCCTTCCTGTGCTGACTCCTTCTCTTTGAGGCGCGCGTGGAACACTAACGCGCCGTCGACGCGGTCCTGGTCCTAGCCGGGCGGCGAGCGATGGTTTCGCTCGCCATCCGCAGAACCGCGCCTACGGTGGCCGGTAGTCGTCTTGCGACTCTCGACGTCTTCGCCTGGGTCTTAGTCCGGGGCGAGAGGCTCGTCGTTGCCTCTCGCGCGCCGCCGCTTTCTTCACTAGCATAACTGCTTCGCAGAAGGAGGCGACGGCATCCCATTCCGTCTCGCCCCGAAGCATGGCCTGAACCAGCGCCGGGCGCGAGAGGTCACCGCCGCCGATCGCCTCTACGAGGACACGTCTATGCTCCGCCCATGCGCGGCACACCTCAACTGTGTGCTCGACCGTGTCCTCCAAGCGACCGTTGCTGCAGTGGTGACACCCAGGCGTCGCTTCCGCCCGATTCCGACACAGGAACCATGTCCGGTGAGGACCTGTGTCAAGCGAAACGTGAGAGTGCCATGACGCCTCTCCAGCCACTCCTCAAAGAGGGGTCTTACCGCCGCTATAACGGCGTGCCCAATTGATATACATATAACATATTGGTACCAAATTTCAGCTTTCTAGTGCTAACGGTCACAGAGATTAAGCGAGGACGGACGGACAGACTGACAGACATGGCGAAACTATAAGGGTTCCTAGTTGACTACGGAACCCTAAAAAATAGACAGCCTGCTTACGATGTAAACCCCACGCTACAGAGAGAGCGAAGCTAAGCGGGGACTAAGCGAGAGCGGACTGAAGTCATTATCTATTGATGAAAATTATCAGTCTGTTAAGAAATAGAGGCTGCGTTATCAAAGGACACCATAAATATGGAGCAAACAGAATAGAGAGAAGTTTAAAACTATGTGGAAAATTTTTCCTAAGCTACGTGACAATCTGAACTGGAGTTTTTTTTACTTTTTTGTTTTCGTGAGTTGATTTTAACCTGTGAGGTTATTTGTACATAGTTATTTAGTATTAGTTTGATACAGCTTGAAAATGATTGATTTCCACATAACCGAGTATGTTTTATTTTACTGCTTACAGGGTAAAATTGCTATAAACATTTTCCAAAAAATTGCATTTAAATTGCATTTTCCTAAATTTTGCTTTAAATGCATAGACCCTGCTGGCTTGGACTACGTGGTGATGTTCAGTCATTTAGAACTTTTAATTATACACATACAGATAGATAAACTAAGGTTCATCGCTAGTCGCTCATTACTCGCAGTCGCGGCTCGCTCTCAGAGGAGCGGTACTCTACCGTGGTCCGCGCGCTATCGCAACAATTATCTTCATCGACATCTGTGCGCTGAAGTCTGGCGGGAAACAACTGACTGTCGCTGCTAGCACTGTTTATTTCTACCCTGGAGACTTTCCATTGTACATAGTAACAAAATATAGTTATCTACATTTTCTCCTTGGTACCGCGAAATTGATCTCCTCAACTTAAGTTTTTACACTCAAAACATTCGCATTATCACAGTAAAAAAATTTACTTATGCACTAAACCCCAAAAATCATCACACTTCAACACTAAAACTAGATATTCCTTACTAATAAAGTATAAGGTAACGGTTTAAAGTGAAATAAATGTAAGGGCCAGTCCCGTAGAGTTATGAAAAGAAAGTCTTGGAGGTTTTTAAACTCACCACAACTGCATCAGTTAACTTACCTGCAATCAATAAACAACAAACAATTAAACACCCACATTGAAACAACATTTGTTTACATTCTACAACAATTGTTTGTGCAGCTAGCATGCAAACTGACAATCATTCCATATCTATGTGAGCTACAACCCACACAGTTTAGACAGTTTAGACGTAAAGGTCATAGCTCATTAAAGCCACCCGGCACCAACTCCGCACCGACTCGCCTCCTGCGGCTAGTATTTTTCTTTATATGGATTTGTATGGGCATGCGCTCACTATATCAACTCCGTAGCGTCACCGGATCGCCTCGGTTATAAGGCGAGTCGGTGCGGAGTTGGTGCCGGGTGGCTCTAATGAGCTATGACCTTAAAACGACGATATTGTATGCACTGTTAGTGCTACTTTTATATTTATTTTGTTATTATGTTAGTCACCATTAACTATGAAATATAGCATTGTACGAGCTTACACTGTTAAATATTTAAACGATCGAACCAGCTGACTGGTTATGTTTGAACGCAGCATTTAAAATACATAAGCAGTATGCTATACAATAACATAGAGAATATCAAACAAGAATATCAAGTAAGTAAGTATTACCTCATATCGAGAAGAGAAACGCCAGACCGCGTCTCGGCAATCGATGGAGTCTTCAATAACACATGACGACGCCTATCTCACCACTTGCTAACTATACATAACGTTCTCTACAAAACGATAACTAAGTTGCCAACAATAGCCACTACACCCGTCTGTTCTATGGAAGTGGATGAATTTTCTATTCTGTACCTTGTTTCTTAACACTCTAAGGTTGTCACCCCCTCGAGTTAAGAAACACATTCTTTGGATGACACTAAACACTTATATCACTTTATTATGATTTGGATGTCTATAATCTCACTAACAAAAAATAGGGGCACTGCTTAAGTATACACACCGTACGTACGAAGCAATTCGTATGTTTGTAAATAAATCCACACTAATATTATAAACGCGTCTGTCTTAACGCCAAAACTATTGAACCGATTTAATTGTGATTTGGTACAGACATTGTTCATAGCATGAGAAAGGACATGGGATAGTTTTTATTCCAATATTCCAAAACAAACGAAAACTACGCGAATAGAACCTCGAGGGACAATTAGTCACAAATAAGCTGATCTACCGCGCACACGAGAATCAACTGACGCGTCAGTCATAAATCTGTCGTTCGAAATTCAAAATAGTTAATTGGGTAGGATTGAGTTGTGGAAAATTAAATGACTTTTCAACAATGTAAATTGATCGTTATTGGTAGGCGTTTAAGTGCATAATGTGTTGTACGTATTACTACTGCGGGACCGAGCAGGAGTCAGGGTTCGAAGTTTGAATTTGAAAACCAGGTGCCATTTTTTTAAATTTTAGTCTATTGAAGTTTGTGAAATTTTTTGTATTTTTCTTTAGAACACGTTAAGAAATATCGTTCTAAACGAGTAAATATTTATCATGTTTAATTATCGCTTTTGGCTCAGGGTATAATCCAGCATAGTTTTCACAAGCTTAACTTGTCGTTTTAACAAGCCGTCTCTTCATTAAACTGCTCTGTCACCACAAAGACACTTCTTTACCGACACCATAAAGTGCATACATAGTCTATTTTGAAGTTCATACACGTATTCGTCATATATTGCAATGACTATTTATTTATCGTTTTGATTAGAATCGGTATTTTTATGAATACATAAATATTCATCTATTATATAGCTTCTATAGCACCGACAGTTGGCATTACAAATAATTTATACATACATGATTTCGATTCATACCAAGTTGTATTATCGCATATGTATTATTAATTAATGTATTACCTAAAAAGCAGGCAGTTATGGTCAGAGGTGCCACATTAGTTCAAAAACTTAGTCTTTAATCTCAGCTGTAACCAGCAGTTATTGAAAACTTTAAAAACGTTAAATCTCACATTTTTCTTAGCCTCCTCCGCACACAGTTTTAAAGTTTGCCTCTTTACAGTGAAAATCAATATTTTATGCACGTACTTACTTATTTTCAGGCTCAAAGAAAAACTTGGTAATATAAAGTTTTTTGTGCTTTATTTTTAGTTTCTTTTTATAACTCGCTCTGGAAATAGAGTGGCTAGGTATTTTTGTAGAATTGGACAATAATATTTTTCATAAAATAGAATCTTTTTATTATAGGTTTGAAAGTCATTCCCTTTCACAATGACTGTACACACACACATAAGCAGTAGTATCGGGATTTTGAACATTTATAAAGCTGGACTAAGATTAGTACCTATAGTTTATTCCGAAACTCAAAAACTGTCAAAACTACATTCTACTATTGTTGATACTGGATGTTTGTTGCTCTTGCACGCAAAAACTACTAAACAGATATTTATGTAACTTTACAAAAATATAGCAAATACATCAGAATAACACATAGGCTACATAACATCACGGTAGGATACTACGGGAGTGGAGCAGTCATCGAAAACATAACGTGAGTGAAACCGCGGGGTCAGCTTGTTTCCCATATTATTATAATATTTTCCTTCATTACAATCCCATCAAAGTCAAGTTGTTCTCCGCATCGTTGGCCCTGTGGGGAAGCTGTCAACAGCCTCGGACACCATGGCTTGTCGTGCAGCCGGAGCGCGGGCCGTATAGCGCGGCACGCGAATATTAATGACATCATTCGACGTGCTCTTGTTGCCGTCGGCGTTCCAGCTGTATTAGAACCCAACGGTTTGGCACGCGACGATGGCAAGAGACCGGACGGTATGTCTTTATTCCCATGGAAGATGGGTAGGCCTTTAGTGTGGGACGCTACGTGTGTCGATACTCTTGCGCCATCCCACCTTCCTAGTACGGCGTCCTGTGCCGGTGCTGCCGCCTCGGCTGCGGAAAACCTCAAGCGGCGAAAGTATAGTAACCTTACTGGAAACTATATTTTCAAGCCGTTTGGGGTTGAAACCCTTGGGCCTTGAGGTCCGAGTGCCCACCTATTTTTTAAAGAGCTGTCAAAAAGACTAGTTGACAGTTCTCGTGACCCAAAGGCTGGCTTTTATTTTGGCCAGAGGCTTAGCATTGCCATCCAACGTGGCAATGCTGCCAGCCTCTTGGGCACTTTACCGGTTGACAGCGATGCGGAGGAGTTTTTTGATGCCATTTTATTTTAATTATAGTGTTTTTAATTTAGTTTTAGTTTGTAAATATTGTGTATAATTATACAGATTTTCAAATCAAAGTCATATATCATACACCACTTTCTGTCTACATCTACATCCCTAGATAACTAATTTCTATGTCAAAGGGCTCTGGGCCGGTCTTCCACCGGATATGAGGTCGGCTCCGGATATACGTCGGCAGCCGACAGCCGGGAGATCACGGTGCTTCATTTACGTGCTATATTGTCTTAGAGACGTAGTGTGACAGGATATGAATATCTTCACGTTTCGGTTTTGTTTGTAATTAAAATATGTGCGCACAGTAATATGTAGCTGCCAAGTTACCTAAATATTAATTTCTTATATCCTAGCCTAGTCTATCAACACTGACTATGTTTGTGAGTTTATTTAGACGAATCTGATTAAAGCACCATCCTTCGCAAATGTCCGTCTCCTACATTTACTTAGTTTATCTTCAAGTCGTCAGCATCCTGTCACAAACTAGCTGTCGTCTCAAATGAAACTAGAGCACTGAAGACAATTTAATTAAATTGAAATGTATCTCGGAGCTATTTCCTTCATAAATACAGCGTGGGAGGATTTTTATAGCCTGTGTCGCTGTTGGGGCTCTTCACTTAATTACACCGTTATCTTTATATTCTGGCTGTAAGGATAGGGTTGGGTTAGAGTGACAGCGGACAGCGGCGCGACGAGCGATGGCGGTGAGCGGTGACCGGTAGCGAGAACTAAACGATACTGAACAGATATAGCTGCGTCGCTGCTGGGCTCTTCACCTAATTACACCGTTATCATCATCTTGGCTATAAGGCTGCGGTCTTGGTGACAGCGGGCAGCGGCGTGTCGAGCGGTGGCGGGTGAGAAGTTAGTAATATTAAACAGATATGTAGCAAATTCGAAAGAAGCTAATAATTAAGTATATGTTCCCAATCTACTTAGTGTTACAACTTTAAATAAATATATGCCTAGTACAATAATAATTGAAAGGTTTTTATCTATTTGAAAAATAATTGCAACAAACAGGTGACAAGAATAAACTCTGTTATGCTAACATCGACTCTTGCGACCTCTTAGAGAAAATAAAAATAAAACTGTAATGACACCATTACCTAGCTTGATATTATTTTACGCCCAAGCTTGAGGTACAGACGCTGTAAAAATAATTGTTCTGATTCAGAGCTCGAGAGCTCTGAAGTCAAGTAAGCAACAAATTATTCGCAGGTGACACTTCAGCTGTAGGCGGCGTGTTCAATATGAGGTCATGGACTCACAGAGGTTTTATTATATTTTGTTGGTTACCAACATGCCTCAAAACACATAAATATTATGTAAAAGTGAGTACAGTTGTGTGAGTTCCTAAAAACCCCTAACAAACTAGAACCGTCACCAAAACAAACCAACCATAAAGCCGAACCGGTTAAAACCGGATAAAGCCAGATAAAACCGGTATAAACTGCCCCAGCAGGTTTTTAAAAATTACTGTCGACAGGCTAAATGCGTTACGGTAACGAGTGGCAAATGGAAATAAATTGCCGCCACACTCGAACGGTTTTATAAAATGTAAAAGGACGCTTTACACCCGGCGTGTTTACCGTCGCGCCGTGTGAACGGGCTCACTCGTTCGTTACGAGAAATGGGAGTTAATGTGTGTGTTGTGTAATTGTACTTGTATTGGTTAGCGCTTTAGAGGAACCTTACAGGTTGATAAAGATTAGTGGTTGTTGAATGATAATGACTTTCGTAAGGTCTATCTTTCCTTAACTCCTCCTAGTAGTATTATAAATGTGAAAGATTATGAGAATGAATAGATTTGTTACTTGTTCGCAAAAAAAGACATTAGAATAACACAATACTACATTATTTCACGCTATTTTCTATACGAGAGGAGCTTAATAGACATATGAGATATAAGATATATTTTTATATCAGAGACTAATATTATAACGCGGGTGAAACCACGGGTTACAGAAATATTTATGTTCTGCACTCGACATTTTTATTATAGTACTGCGTTTTAGAGCTTTATTTTCAAATAAATTTAACTTTAAACTAGAAATTAAAAAAAAAATTAAAAAAACTTAATTATTCTATACTCGCATATAGATTTAAAATTGAATCCTTTTTATCATCAATAATTATAAAAATAAATACCAAACAAGACAAAGATTACTGTGACTTTGAACTCAATATGCGCTGGACCTTACCTACCTAAGTACTTATCATTGCTAAACCTAACCGTTAATCCCAATTTACCATAATCAAACAATTTGTATAAGTGGTAACTTCATTGAGTTATCATAAGCTACGGTAACTTCTTCAATTAAGCTATTACTAGTACGCTAGCTTGAATATTTAGTTACTGGGATCGCTTAGACATTAATATGTAGCCTAAGATTGGGCTTATTCCCAGGAAGATTCAAAATTATCGAAAAAATTATTTCCATATTGATTACCACTTGAATTCTGGTAAGAGTAGTGGTTGCAATGAATTATGACAAGAACGTTGATAACCACGTCTTCTACCAAAAGTGGTGATTACCGCAATGTATTCCGCCAAGAGCGGTGATTATCGCAATATACGAGTATTATACCAAGAGCGGTGATTATCGCAATTCTGACATGATGGTCATAACACCAAAAATCACTGAAAATCGAATGAGACAATTGCAAAAAGGCAAGTGCAATAACAATTAGTCTAAATAGTCGTTAGAATTAATTTCCCAAAATTACTTCACTTCAAGTATATCACTATAAGTACTTCATTTCAAGATGACTTTTAAATATCCTCAAAGACCAGCATGTGATATAATATTGATAATAATATGAATATAGTGTACATTATGGATTGCAATAAACTATTTGATTTGATTTTGATTTGATTTGATAGTATTAACAACTTAAGGATTTGACACACAGAAATACACCAATAATGGGAATCAAAATACGGATCCATTTAGCCTACCCAGAGAACAATGAAAACAGACGAGCAATTAAATTGCCCATTAATTGTATTGTTAATTATAAAACTGCTCACCGAGGCACATAACGGCCACATATGAAATAATTTCGATAGGGTGCTTTTATCCTTAAACACCTAACTACATGCCTACTGTAGTGGGTATTTTAAATACTGTTTTATTTTAAACTAGCTTTCTACCCCGCGACTTTGCCTGACTTAAAATCCTTTCTTAGTGGTAACCTGGACCAGTGGTTTGCGCTGTGCGGAATATATCAACAGTCAGGCAATCAGTCAGTAAGTTTACCATTTTATATAATATGTATAGATTATGCACGTATTATTTACTTTTATATCGTTTCCCCAAATAAAATGTAATTGAAAAGAATACCGGGACCTGAAGATAAAAGAAACTCAGTTTTTTTTTTAAACTACGTTTGTAGTCGCTAAGTGTAAAAAGTAAGTAAGTAGAAAGTTATAGGAGATTTTTCAACTTTCGTGGAAATATAACTTTTGTTTTAACCTTTTACCTACGTTACTATAGCACATCCCAACATCTCGTGCCTCTAAAACACGTAAATCCAAAAATGTCCTGCCCCCGAAACTGCTAACGAATAGATTGTCAAATGTATGGGATTGGCATAAGCTTTTGCTAAACAATTTGACATATTACATTTAACAATCTATTCGTTTTTGCTATTTATTCTACAATGCCACTTGTCTAGGCCTTCTACTAGGCCCTCAGGTTGTCATGCGTAAATCTCTGACTGCCATTACTTTTAGTCAGAATCTAGAAAATCTGAAAATCAGTCTAACGAATTGGTATTTATTGGATTGTAGATGTCTGACAGGCAGTCGTAACAATGTAAAACAAAAGTATTCAGGTGAATCCGGTTAGACTTGAAGCCGACCCTGAGGAGTTAGTTGTAAAAGGCTAGTGAGATGACTTTTTATTGTTACAGACAGTATTATTTAACTGTGCCAACTCTTAAGCTGTGAACGAAGCGATTGGCTGCGTCCTTCGCGGCTAATAAGAAAGGTTCCAATTTCAAATTTCTTGCACCCGATCCGGGGACCCAATTAACTTCCAATCGTCCTCGGAGACGGACGTGTCACAGTAGACTTACGACTGAACTAATAGATACAAACGTCTCACTTATACGTTTTTTTGTAAACAAAGTATATTTTCCAGCTGTTTGAAATACCCTCTTACAGGCTTATGGGTTCTTAGGTAGGTATACTTTGGTATATTTCCTTGAAAGTTTAACTTGAAATAATCTGAATTTTATTTTTCTTCCTTTTTAAATAAAGTAGGACGTGTGTTTTTATTGGCACGGATAGCGCAGTGGTTGATCGTTTTGCTGTTTCGTGGCGTGTTGCGATCGCGAGTTCGATTTTCGCAAAGCACAAATATTTGTATTACCTGCAATTAGTTGATAGTCTGGTTGTGTATATTTGCGTTTACATGTTTGTAAAAGCACCTACAATACTGGGATAATTCCTAGTTAGGAGCAACTTTGTTTATTTAAGAAAACAATGCCGTTTGGCTCAACGGCATTTTTTTAGAAAAAGTATAGAAACAAAGCTCTTATAAGAGTTATCGCATTGCATTAATGCTGAAATAAAATAATAATAAGAAATTTTAGTTATATTCTCAAGTACAACTAACAATCCAAAAGGCTCCAAGTAATAACTTTATCAGGTTGAACAATCAACCATACTTAGTTTAAATACCGTTTCAAAATTCTCAGAATCAGCTCCACAGCAGAGCATCATGGCCGCCGCTCGTCAATAAGCTTAGCCGCTATTACTCGGGACTTAATACTGCCGTGAAATACGGGAGTTATTACATCACAATACATCTGTCTCTCAAATGAACAGAACTTGACATGTATGTATTAAACTGAGTACGCACGTTCGAACAAATCTGTAGCGTTGCATGATATATGATACGTGGTACACGATACGTGATATATGATACGATATCTGAACTTGGTTTGCACGTGCGTACTACTAATTAACATCGAATACTCTGTGATTATTTTATTAGCATGTTCTGCTTTTAGCTACTTTACAATTGACTACTTCCAACAACACCGCTATGGCTATTGAAATAGGGTTAACGACTGTCGTGCGCGTATTTAATTCGAACTAAGTCCGCGTTCGTATTGGAATATACCTTCCTTTACAAGACAAATGTTCAAATGTTGTCTGTACGTGCGAACACGGCTTTACGATACGCGATATTATATATTTAAGTATGTATATTATACGTATATCAGGATCATCTGGTTATAGGTGCGTTTATTAATATAATCGGCCTAGTTACAAGGATATCTTTAGACGTCAAACGAGCAATATTGTTTAATTTCTCAACACGTTTATAGTGAATAATATAAATTTAATGTCTTTGGTACGAACGTTATTGGCATTGTCACGCGGAGGGTAGTGGTGGCTGATTATTGAAGTTTGAGTATTTTGTGAGTGTAATTCATGTTAATCTGCTTGTGCATCTGTGTGAGTATATCATGAAATTATAGAAGAACATACATCACTCTTTTAAGTCCGTGGTTACAGGCAAATAGTTCGAATCTATTAAAGTGCTATACCACTACTGTGTCGTACATAGTTCACCATGGGGTTATCCTTCCAGCAATTTTTAAAAACTTCTTTCAAAGCCAAACTCAATCAAGTCAAACAGCTTTCTTGTAACAAGATCCAATAAAAAACGCAGTTGATTTATTCTTATTTCTTTTCAGCCAATCAGCGTCGGATGTAATCCCGCGGCGCCGTCTAATTGGCTGCTCCGTGACGAGAGCGCGACGGCCACGTAACAAGATTGTTGCGACGCGACTTCTGACGTCATTTCTTGCTGTGTATAACTTATTAAGTTTAATTTATGCTATCTGATATTCGCTCCCGTCAAAAATTGTATGCTCTGGTGACGTTCCGTATTTTGTTATTTTGGAATAATTAATTTTATACTAAGTACATACTTACTTACTTATGTGCAAGTTAGCTTAAAGTAGAAGCAGTATTATATCCTAAAATATAGACATGGATGCTCTATTAAAACATGATTTTCATTAGAATTATAGCTTTGAAGTTTGCACCAATTAACAAATTGATAGTCATTCAGTTTATTAAATTCCAAAATCCTGAATTTTTTAAGGCAATAAGTCAGCTTTTTCTTGAAATATAACCTGAAACAGTCACCCAATACCCAGTCGTATAATCTCCGGTCTACTTCAACCGAATACCGTGCAAAGCGCTGTAACCTACACTTAGCATAATATCTCAAAGAGATCTCTAAAATCTCGGCAACCTCTTTTATCTCATAAGAGTCATTCCTCGTGAAAATATTCTGAATATATTCGCTGGAGTGTAAATGTTCGTTTCACGTTGTATCTCATTACTCGTGCAAGGAAATCATGGAATTGAAAAAATAGATGGAAGTGCCAAATGGATGGCTTATTCTCAAAATCCACCGTAAAAAATCCCCCTTAAGGAAGATTTACCCCTGTTGTTACCCACTATTTATATTAACGGGTGATAGGCCAATGGATACGTGTCCGTCGCAGTAACAAACATCTACGCGTTGGTCTGTCACCCGTTATGAATTCGGTCCGTTGTCGTCAACACGAGGTGTAAAGGTCATACGTAGCTCCTTAGAGCCACCCGGCACCAACTTCGCACCGACTCGCCTCCTGCGGCTAGTATTCTCATTATATGGATTGGTATGGGCATGCGCTCACTATATCAACTCCGTAGCGTCACCGGATCGCCTCGGTTATAAGCACTTCTCGCGCGGTCGGCGGGTGGGCCACTCGGTGACAACTCGCTGCTCGAACGCCTACCTTGCGATTTATTTTATTAACAAACTACCGCGGGTGGCCCACTGGTTGACCGCGGGTGGCCCACTGGTCCACCCATCGACAGCGAGTTGACGCCGTGCGTCGAGGCGGTGCGGGGTGGCTGCCGGGTGGCTCTAATGAGCTATGACCTTAAGGCGTCCCCCACATTAGGCGTGCTTGTTCCTCGGGCGTGTAAGTGACGTGAGCGTGCGCGCCGCGAACACGCTGCGTAAGCGTCGCGTGCAGCCGCCGTGATGTGTGCAGCGAGCGCTCGCTTTGGTGTTTAACTACTTCAGACGCCAGGTCACACGGTGCGGCAACGCACCGCACCGCATTACTCCGCGCCGCATTGGCGGCCACGGCGCCGCTGCGGCACCGTATGATATACGAGCGAGCACTTTTGCCTATGCCGTATGACCAACTGAGCGGCGCCGCTGCGGTGCCGCTGCGGCACCGCACTGGTTGCACCCCTCCCCGCCTCGTCTGCGTCGCGCCGTTGTCCGGTGCACCTGCGGTGCGGCGCCGGAGCGGTGTCGGACGTACCGTGTGGCATACCACACAATTTTATATGTAGGAAAACGTTGCGGCACCGCTCAGGCGCCGCGCCGGAGCCGCACCGCACCGTGTGGCCTGGCACTAAACAGTGCGGGCGGTGCGGGGCAAAGGTGTAAGAACGTTAACGTGAAGTGCGGGCCACGTGCATTCTCATACGCCATAGGGCGTGATATGACAAAACGCGACGTTCACGCAGCGTGTATATCGCATTATTGACCATGCCATCCAAATCATAACCTAATTCAATAAAAGCACTATTCAGTACTCAAAATCTAATATACTATTTTAAAAGTAAGGTTACTGCATTCGAGACAGACTCTGATAATAATATAATGCTTTGAACAAAATCAACATGTATCAAATTAATTTTGGAGGTATTCATTAGCGCCTCTCTCGCAACTCGATAAGTATTTGTGAATTTACCAAACTCACAGTGGGGGACACTTCCACCAGTTTTTCTATTCCGTGTCTCAACATTCACGCGCGCCGCACGCCGCGCACGCTTAGCATTCTCAACATTACACGCTTAGTTAATTAGAGACATTGTACACAATTCTAGATATTATTATGTTTGTATGACTGGTCGGGAGGCGTGAGATAAACTCCTAATGTATGTTCTACAAGCCTAATAGTCTGCGTGCAAACATAGCAATGTAAAGAATTTCTCTAAATTATATTGTTGGCGCATTCTGCTTGATCGGTCGTGAAGATATTATATAAACCAATAGTTAATTGAAAACGGGAACCAATTTATACATACGAAGGTATTTCACTCGATATGCTAATTGTCCGACATCTATACACTGTGACTGGAGATACCAGAGACATATTGAATGAGCCAGAGACATAATACAAGAGACATAATTGGCTTTTCAGTATTTTATTCTCATTCCAAATATGTTAAATACCTTATTGACTAATTGACTGATAAAGTAAATAAATTGTTGATACGTGCGCTGTATACCCATCGAAAGAAAACGGGTAATACCTACCTCACTTTCTTACCGTAAGTGACCCGACGCAACCGCGAGCACAAGGATGACATTCTTTAAGACTTTGAGAGCCCTATTGAACAATTTCGTTACAGTTTTCTTTTCAATTAATATTGTTTTATTGTTGTTTTCTTCTTTATTAGCTATATGTGAGCATGTTTTATCGCGTACTTGAATATGACCCTCGCCTTACCAGTCATGGTGCAGATCTGTCTTTGATTCTGATCAATAGTATTATATACTGCTAAGTCCTAGTGCTTTTCAATGATCTTAGTTTCTCTGATGTACAGTATTCAAAATTAAGTCATCCACTAAAGAACTAAAAACTTGCTAAAAACCTATTGCTCACAAATTTAGTATATATTCAATATTGAAGTAAAAGAGCCATGTTTGCAGATGAACAGACGGTTGATGGAGCAGACACGTGTTACAGTGGGGACCGTGTTTATAGTGATGATACCTTGCTTCATTTTCTCCCTCAGGGAGGGTTTTAGGAGGGAATTTGGGAATAAATCCTTCACGAAGGACCGACAGCGACTGCGTGATATGATGAAGATGGTGGTCATATCAGATTTTGTCCGCCACTTCATTGAAAAGAAGTATATGTGCTTGTCCAAAGTCAATTTTAGTTTAGCCGAAATGTAACAAACAGATACACAGAGTTACTTTCGTATTTAAAATTTAAAGTATGAATAATTATGAAGTTTCGTATAAAAAATAAGTAAAATGCCTGCTGCATAGTATCAGACGCATGTACGTAATTGAAATAACCGACGAACATGAAAACTCAATATCTGCTTATTCACGTTTCTCAGTATTAAAACCAATAAATACAAAGCCTTGAAACGTGTCGAGACAATTTCAGTGAAGTCCTCAGACATTTTCTCTGAAATGCATTCATATTTTTCCTTTCCATCTTTTATCTTTGCTTTTTAAAAACACAATTCAAAGAAAAGACAGAAAAACAAACAATTATAGTTCACGGCTCCATCAGATGAGATTCTGAAAAAGATTGCTTTCAATTCCATTCAAAGACCGATGAATGGGAGCGGGCGACTGAACGAATAATGGAATTCATTCGCGAACTGATTGACTCGTTCGCGATAACTTTTGGAATAAAACCGACGTTTGGTCGTTCATAAATTTCCTGAGATTAGATTAGACCGGCGGAAGTTAGTACGTATGTTAAATGCCAACTCTGCAAATGCTCGACCCAGATGGAAGTTAGACCTTAGTGTAATTGGCTTAACTTTTTGTGCATATGAATGTGTAGGTTCCTATGTGCTTTTTGCTATAGGTGGAATGGAAGCCGTAACGAGTAAAATACATAGGGTTAGGTTTAACATTATGTATTTTTTTCCTAATATTTAGGGCTTTTTGTGCCTATGATGTAGTCATTAGGATGTTCAACCAAATTTCGCTTCAATGTTTTACATCTAGAAAATACTGTGTACTTTCATGGCACATCAAAGCTTATTTTATTAGTTATAAAAATAAATACATACACTATTATTTACCGAAAAAGCGGTTTTACAGTCAATATTACAATACTTAGAATTACCCTACTTTAAGACATAATATAATAGTTAACCACATCAAAGGGTAGTTTGGAATCAAATGGCTATTATGTGAATTGTGTTAAGATAGCTATTTAAAATTCATGTTGTAAATTAAACAACAAAGTAGAGTCAAAGTAAAGTGTGAACATAGCAATCACAAAACTCACAAAGCTTAGTTGCAACTAAGACAAGAATCCCGTTTTATTTAACAACAGTATTATATCTGAGCTCATCTCTCGAGCAGTACATAACTTCGTGAATTCCAAATCCGCCATGATTGGTTGTCGTTCGAAACATTTCTCGTCTAGTTGACGCCGCGGCACAGCATTGTATCGCTCACAAGCCTCGCACCACACATCCTTAACATTCGTGTCATGCCCACAACTCTTCAAGCGATCAAACACTTTAGCAGTCACAACCTGGATCCAACCTTATTTTGAACCCCTAAAAGTTCAGTTTCGATTGCGAGTGATTTTTTTCGATGGGAAGCATTGATTGCTTGCCGATTAAAAAGTGGAATGAACGTTTTGTGCATGAACTCGTGTGTTTGTGTACAACAGTTTAGAAGCATTCATCGAGTGGAATGGCCTGAACATTAATTGGTTTTCAGGCTAAAACACACAAATGTAGGCAATAAAAAAATGTACAAATGCTTCTCCATCGGCTATCTAGTCCACTCTTAATTAATAAAAACTCAATCAGTTGAACTCGCAGTTAAAGTTGGTCTTTTATAAGTTAAGTCCTCTTTTCTGTGCGAGTTTTGACTTTTAGAGTGCCTACTGCCTTTATTGGTTTAATTGAAATTAATGATTTGAATTTCCTGAGAGTTGGGTGTCACTAGCAATTTTACGGAAGATTTAAATTGCGATGATATGCATGAAACACAATAATTGGATTGGAACTGGGTTTTATTGAGAGGTCAGCTGTTAGAAGAGTGAGAAAGAGTAAAGCAGCGATCCCTTTATATTCTGATAAGGTTAGTCAGGATGATGAACGAAGATCCTTTTTTGGTGAAATAGTTAAAAGTTACTAAAGATATGTTACTTTTCACCCTACTGACTTAAAAGTAAGTCAATATTATATACTAGGTGTATTTTTGGTCTTGCTCAACCCGCTAGGTGATGATTCTACCCAAGAAAACAAACAACTTTTATTATGCAACCAACTCTAAAATCGCGAAAAAAATATCAGCTGTTTCTAAGAAAAGTTCAATGCCCTACGACCATAATGTATGAACCAGCTGATATTTTTATCGCAATTTCAGAGTTAGTTCCATAATAAAAGTTGTTTGTTTTTATGAGTAGAATCATCTCCTAGCGGGTTGAGCAAGACCAAAAATACACCTTGTATGTATAATTATCAATTTCTTTGTTAGCTTGTATAGGGTAAACGCTTTGACTGATTATTGAATGTGACTTTCCATCGGATTCGAGACGTCACGAAAAAGCCAATATGGCGGGGTTTTTTTGTTTTTTATAAAACCTGTTTATTGCCTCCTTCTTCTCCACATAGGATCTCGAAAACTATAAGCCACTAGCTTCTGCCTGCGACTTCGTCCGCGTGGATTTTTACTGAATTTTCTTTGCTATAAACCTCACGGAGCCCAAGACCTTTCCAACGAATGCAAAACCGTGGAAATCGGTTCGTGCGTTCTGGAGTTATAGCGTCAGGAAGGAAAACCCGACTTATTTTTATATAGTAGATTTAAAACGGGCTTTTTTTCTGTTTTTTTTTTTTTGTAATAACGTTTTAACTATCTTTCAGTTTTGAGCCAGACTCAGCTACAAAATATGTAAAAGCAGCCGCTTATCACAATAGTGTGCCAGACTCGTTATAAAGCACGTAATGAGGGACAGGGTTCCAGGAAGGTCTCCTTTTAAGACCCTTACGGTTTATAATCCTTACAGAGTAAGTTTATCTTCTATAACTTCTACGCGTCTATATAAATACATTTTAATGTCTGTCTGTAATTGAGAATGACAAGTTTTTACTTGATACGTAATTTTAAATATATTATTATATTCGTATATTTAATACTAATATCAAAACGATCTATTTTTCATTTGTCTATCCATCCCGGCGATTTCGGCGGTATTTGATTGACAGATAAATGGTTTTATAAGAAGCAAACACGATAAGGAATCCGTCGAAAACATACTACTCATGTTATGGACCCAGTACTAATAGGTAACCCAAACTGTAAGAAAAAGACGGTACAATTATTTTTATGCCAAGGCACAAATGAATAATTTAAATCATTCCCAAAAAGGAACAGAGGTTTCCTTAACCCTCGATTACCTAACAACCAAATAACAGTAACACTAAACGGAACGGCACAATAAGAGGTAACGTCAAACGCACATTCAATAAAACAGAATGCCGACATTTCCGAGTCATCGTGCAAATAAAGGGACCGTTTAGCAGAGTATAGTGAGCCGGTAATCCGCGCCAGTAACGCGTGACAGCCACTGGCGCGAGTCGCTGGACTCGCCCGTCACCGGTAGCTAGCTATAGGAACTTGAGTACTCGCTTGAAGAGGATTCCGTTCGAAATTAACATTCAAGTTAACGTGTTTCGTCGGTTATTCAAATCGTTTTAAGTACCAGTGCTTTACATTGAACGACTGAATTTCTGGTCTCTGGGGAGTTTGATACCACTTGGTAATACTGATAGTTAGATTTTATGGCTCCTGACCCGTAACGACTATCAAAGATTAAGAATTAAACTAAAAATGACATCTGATACAAACCGTATATGAAAATGGGTTTCCGGTGTTTGAAACAGGGTATACCCAACTCACAAAGTCCTACTGAAAAAATCGGAATGGCACAATCTAATAACTCTTTGCCCGACTCGGGAACACGGTATTTTACACCGTGCACCGTCATCAATTGACGAACTTTTTATGTGCTGTCAAAACGATATTCTCCCACAGATTTTGTATGGCAAAACACCTTATGACGTCACTAAGTAAACAACTTAATTGTCTAACTATTTATTGATTACAAAGCATCAAAAAATCTCATTTTACAGTAAATTTAATATGAACCAGATTTTTAAGGCTTAAATTAGGAGATTTTTTATAGAAAAATATGTCTAACATTTATTGGTTATATTATATTATTATATTTAGTGGTAATACCCTATTGAATCTTAGGGTTCATGCGTGACTATAAAACCTGTTCTGTTATTAATCGTTGGTTATTAAAAATCTGAGGTTGATATCCAACAGATACGTCAGCTACACTGACTAAATTTATGAAACACGTGTTAACCTTTTAACGACCAAGCGACAGCCGGCTGTCGCAGTGCTATTGTCTTTCTATTGTGTCTCGAATCACGTGTGTTTGAAGGTTCAAAAGTGATATTTTACTTTACTACTTCAGCGCGTCTTCTCAATAATAGCTGCAGGAGTGAGAAGATTAGTCATTCATCAAACTTAGACCGAGATTTATAAACGCAATTTAGCACGTACTTATATTTAAAATAAGTACGTGCTAAATTGTGTTTATTAATAACTAACTCAGTTAAAATTGTACCTAAGTGAGAGGTCACACGATCGTCGTTAGGTGGACTGAGGAACATATTTGTTTTTTTTTTTTATCAACTTGCCTATTTTAGAAAATTTTGTCCTAAAGCCAGAAGTCAGCTGCCCCGCTAGCTGCGATACCCATCGTGTAATGGTATTGGCCGGCGCGTCGCTAATAATTGATTGATGGCTGCTACTCTATCATATTATATTATATAGTTTTTGCAAAGGAAGGTTGGTTTTTGGTAAAAGTTTTTGTTCAAGGTCGGGACTTAGTCTATATTAATATTATAAAGTTGAATAGTTTGTTTAGTTAAATGCGCTAATCTCAGAAAGCATTGGTTTGACTTGAAGCATTCGTTTTGTGTTGGATAGCCAATTCGTGTAAGGTTATATTATGCTATATCACATTAAACTACGACTTACTAGAGCGAAGTAGTAACCAAAGATGCGGCTGAAACTGCAAAAACTTGAACGTTATCTACGTTATGTGTAATCCTAATGTACAAAAATAGATATGTATAAAAAACATAGTAGTAGTCGTCGTCCCAATGTCAAAGACGCTTGCCTCTCAAAAGTAAAGTTGCGGGTTCCAGACCGAAGTTATATCAATGTATATTTTACATTCACATATTACTTCTAAGTTTATTTAAGGCAGCACTGACATTCCGTACTTTAATTTTTAAAGTCGTGGGTTCCGAATGTCATTCGAATATATTTGACAGTCGTTACGGGTAGTCAGAAGCCAGAAAAGTGTGACCAGTCTAACCAAGGGGTATAATGTCGCCCAGTAACTGAGTTGTGGAGGCCTGATAGGCAGTCGCTTCACGTAAAACTCTGGTATCCAGCAATCAGAAGCTCTAAAAACCACTCCATCCCTTGGTAAGACTGCTTGTCAGGCTTTCAGATATCTATCCTGACATAGTTATAGTGTACAACGATAACAACTCAAACTATCTCAGTAGTACATGTTAATAAAGCTACATTCCTGCAACAGCGATGTGTCGATAGCGCGTCTGTCGAGTCTCACTGAACTATCAGATAGCTGAAGTTATCAGCTGTTCACACTCAGTGGCTCCGGCTCGTGACTGCATTCCGAGCATATAGCTTTTGAAGGGTATTCGCGATATGGGATGAGATAACGGCTTGAGCTGTGAGTTGAGCGAGCTTGAATTGTATTGTTCGGTAATTAACAACCGCTCATTTGTATTATCTTAATTACTGCACTGATAGATTATGGATTGCTGATCCAAGAGTATCTAGTCTGTTTTTCAGGATTCCGTGTGTCTAGAGGAAAAACGGAATAGACGGAACTTAGCCTTTAACCTATATAGGATCACTTTGTTGTCCGGCTATTTGTCAAGACTCATTATCCCAAAAACTCGTGAATGTATCAAATTTGAATAAATAAAAATCAAAGCTTGTAAAAATTAAACATAAATTAGTTCATCAAACAGGATGAAATAAACTCAAAACTAAATAAAATAAACTAAAAACGTGACAAGTAGCCTAACGAAACAAAAAAAAACGCAACATGAATATTCCCTTGCGGTCTGGCCACTAGGAAATATTCATAAAACATAGAAAATCATCCATTCTGAAGTATTTTACAGTGCTTCAACATAAATGCTTTTTATAGCACGTTTTCATAGAATCGACTCAGCGCTTCCAATAGTTGAACAAAATCTGATAATACGTTAAAAGCGAGCTCAAAGGCGAACGATACTAGACTATACTCCCGTAGTTACGTGCAGATGGGGGCAGTGGCCTGCACCGCTCAGCGCTAAGCTCCCGACTCGAGAGCAATATCAGCTCGAGGGTGGCCCCAATACTTTGACAATGGACAGTTGAATGAAAAATATTAACTGGTGTTGTGATTTTTTAAGGCTAGTCTGTTACAGTTTTTTTTCTTTTAGGCGCGCTCTTGTATACACGAGATATACGTAAACGTAAATATAAGTTGAAAAAAAAATATATTTCATGATGATAGCAACCGACATGATCGGAAAAATATCAGGAATTACCTTTTCAAGTAACGGCAATAGCAGGTCTTTGATATTTTGAATTAGTGAATTGTTATGTTATTTAATCTTTCGATGACCAAGCGACAGCTGGCTGTCGCGCTGCTATTGTCTTTCTATTGTGTCTAGAAACACGTGTGTCCGAAAGGTAAAAAAGCCAAAAATTGTGTGTATCGCAAACAAAAACCTTTAAGCTTTAAATTTTCAATAAGCCAATTTATACTATGTTTTCAATTAAATTATTATTATAACTAAAACTTTGTGCAAGTTTAACTAGTCATTTAACTGAAACTTAAACCGGTTAACATTAAAATAACATGTATTAGTAATAACTGATAAAGCCGGTAATGTTGGAGCTTATAAATATTAAAATATTCCTTTATAATGTTTCAGGTAAGCTTACACCATCTCAGTGATGTTTACAGCAGTAATTCCTGTTATCAAAGTTAAAAATATCCTTCTCTCACTAATTAGTTATTTGTGCCTAATTCTAGTACACTCATACACATAATTTAATGATAGATTAGCTGTTACGTAAAGCCTTTCTCGGTGTAAAATTACACTTGTAATAGCTTTATACTTCTAGGCTTAGAGTTGCAACCTCAATGAAAATCAGTCGATTCAAGTTATTTTTGTCATTGGTAAATGATTTAATTGAATGACAAAAGAATGGAAAGTTCTGTGGTGCTTGTAAGTAAACTAGTGGAGACTATACTTTTGGTTCTGTTTTTTACGACAGGATTAGTGTAGAAATTAAGCTGCACTGTGTGCGCGAGTTCGATTCCCGGACGGGGTAAATATTTGTATGAGCTACAGGTGTTTGTTTCGAGTCTGTTTGTATGTGTGAGTTTATATGATTTTAAAACGCTTCCACATGACACAAGAAAATCCTAGTGTATGGCAAAAAAAATACCATATTGCTCTGTCAAGCACCATTGCCCAATATTTAAAGCTATGTAGGGATCGACTTTTCTAACACAGATAATATTTTAATAAACATTATTTAAACGGTATTCCAGAGCGTAAACTAAATACCACAAATGTGGAGCGTAAAATATTTCACATTTTCCAGAATAAACAACTCCATAATTCCACGAATTTCGACATGAACTAATAAATACAGCGATGGTGTTTACCTCGGAGGCAGTGATCCGCTGATTTAAACTAATGACGGGTTTACACGGGTCAATTTTCACCGCGAGGCTAGTCGCTTTACAAATCGCGCTAGCATTTGGTACTTGCGACAAGCCGAATTGCCATTTAGACGGTCGATTTTCGCCGCGCGATAAAAATCGTGCGGCTTTAATCACCCGTGTAAACCCCACACAATGACGTAAATTTAGTCAATCCGTATTGACGTCAGTATCAGAGTTCGCTCAACTGTACGGTGTTAGGTAAATCCTGTAATATGACTGTAATACTGTAGTAGGTCAATGTTTATGTTCATCAATAATATCTGGATTTGAGTAATGATTCCTGTACGAACGTTTTGTTGTGAGTTATATGAAAATACTTATCGGACAATCGGCCAATAGCGGGACGGACTCGAACGGTTGCGGTCTAGTTTCTGTAATCCTGTAGTTTTTGAGTTATTAGTGTACTCTTGGAAATCAGTAGTTTCTGCGGATATCATTAATATCACCCTGATATTAGACAAAAGAGTGATCCTATTTGGAATTCGTTTTTCGTTTGAACGTACAAAACTTTAAAAAATAGAAAGCTATATACTTTGCCTGTTATTTCGTAAAGTTACTAAATGAAAAATAAATATTAAAAAAAAATGTTCTAAATATATCATTGGCCGTGAGATGAAGGCACAGCGAGGCAGATCCTTGTCGGAAACATATGTGTTGATAGTGAATTGTAGTCATTTGTTATATTTGGGTACGACCGCCCGACAGCCGACGGCAGCTGTCAACTTTTATTTCTTTATTACGAACTTATCTCACGATCTTCTTTCAAGTCATAACTTTTCAAAGTGAGGTTTGATATCATATGGCCAACCTAGCTAGAAATGTTTTTTTTTATGGATGTGAAATCATCAAATGACTTCTGCCCTGGGCGGGGCGGGAAGGGGTGTCAGACCTTTACTGACTAAAACCCACCCATGTTCCTTCGGTAGCCCTTTATGTTTTAGGGCCGCGGTAACTATTAGAACTATTCCGCAAACCCGGTAACTAGAAAAGATCAAAATTTGTTTTGTTATAGTCTTTTATAGTTTTTTTCTGTGTAATTATCTGTTGTTTTACACCGCGGGTTTCAAGACTATTGACATGTTTTTCTAAAACTCGCCGAGCTCCATTGCTCGGTGCTTTTAGAACACTACTACAGCTTTTGAATTTTAAGAGTAACTGCAACACTAATGTTCCAAATGTGTGGCAGAATTAACCTCATAAAATAAATAAATATCCTGAGACATCTTACACACGGCCATTTGATCCCAAGCTAAGCAGAGCTTGTGTTATGGTAATCAGATAACTGATATACATACTTATATATTTTTTAAATACATACTTATTATAGATAAATAACACCCAGACACAGAACAAACAATTATGCTCATCACACAAAGTTTGTCCTGGGTGGGAATCGAACCCACAACCTCTGGCTTAGCAGTTTCACTGACCACTAGACCAACAGCCCCGTCAACCATAACATAAAAGAACCTCAAAAGAGATTCTATGCACCTTTTTCGTATTCTGTCTTCCTAGTAAGCATGAAACATGTCAGCAAACCGAGCTGGCGTTATGTTCACTAAACAAATACAATCCGACTGTGTTCCCGTTTATTATGTAGGAGCATGAATTGTGCAAATATTACGTTATGACTAACTTATTGTTTTATATTCGGAGCAGAGCATTTGTTCGGCGGGCGCTGTTTTGTTGGGTTTGGTTTAATATAATATTGAACGCGCCGGTTTAATATCGTTCAGCGGTTTTCATAATTACAGATTGCCTACAGTAGTCTGTGATTATCAAACAGGGGTCGTGTTTGTTTTGTTTAGTTTATATTGATCGTTATTATTAATGTGGCGCTCACCTCTCAGCTTTCCTGAATACTTATATAAGTACAAGTAGGTATGGCCAAATATAAATTTATAAGAGTTAGGACATTTTTTAATCTTCTACAACAAAACGTTCTTTAAAAAATGTATCTGCTTTGCACAACAATCAAAAATGTGTTTTTTGGATCTATCTGTATAAAACAAAGTCGTGTTATTTACACCGTTTAAAGTAGATAATGTTAATGATTTTTGATCCGATGGTTTTGAACGCATTGGAAATGTTCAAGTAATGTAAAGATTTGCTGAAAATTCAATTTTCAATGCAACTCCAATTCTGAATCACGGCAGAAACGACACACTTACAAAAATCAATATGGCGTCGTTTATTACATAATTATATTTGAGAATACAAAGTCTGTATGATCAACTAATATTATAAACGAATATCCGTACTAATATTATAAATGCGAAGGTAGCTCTGTCTGTCTGTCTACCTGTCTGTCTCTTTTTCACGCCTAAACCACTGAACCGATTTGAATGAAATTTGGTACAGATATAGTCTGGGACCCGAGAAAGGACATAGGATAGTTTTCATCCCGGAAATCTCCCGGGAACGGGAACTTTTATTCCACGTCGATGAAGTCGCGGGCAAAAGCTAGTATTTAATATTATTAAAAAATAAAAATTATTAAAAAACAAAAAACCCGACTGCGTGAAAACTAATTTTAAAAAATGCGTGTAAAATATAACTTAAATAAAAACTGAAAAGAAAGAAACAAGTCCAGTAGTTTAGAATAGAACAGAACGACTCACAGTCGGGGCCCATTCAAATTTTACCGATCAAATCTTTCCAAGGGGCCTGTGAGTCGTCTGACTCTGTCTGTCTGTTTATGTGCTACATTTACGCGGTAATCTATGTCTGTACTTAAGTAAATATGGAGGCAGAAAGTTAAGTAAGTAAGGCTTAGATTTTGTCTGCAATAACTGACATTTTGGCAGAAGAAATCGCGGAAAATGCTAGCTAATTTTCAATTACGGAAAATGATGGCTGCCAAAACAACAAGCATGACTAAAGCTAGTTTATTTTTCGTATAAGGACCGGGAACATAAATAAAACACAAACGGTACAGAATCATAATTACAGGACTTTGGTCTACTAAATAAATAATAATTTAAAAATACTTTATAATGTTCTTAGTTAAGATTAAGGAAACTCATTAAGTCTTAAATGATAAGATTACTTAATTTATAATTTAATGTAATGGCTTCGTCACCGCTTTATGAAGAAAATTATTAAAAATGTAGCTCTTCATTATAGTCCTAAGTGCTTCGGAGTAATTTAGCGAAACCCGGTGTTTACGAACTGAAGATTTCGTGAATATTCACAGACGCGAGAGAATTTTAATAACAGACTGTTTTTTATTATGATTTACAGCTGTAAATACTTATAATGCATTATATAAATTATTATTATCTATTGGTTAATTTATTCACAATGTGGACTGAATATATGACAGGCAAAGAAGGATGGTCAGAAAAGGATGTTTTTTATTTGTTAATTACTTGCAATATCTATCTCTTAAGAAATGACATAATTATCTGATATTATGTAACTATATAAACACAAAAAAAAATAAGATATTTGTTATTCTTTCACTTAAAATACTGACCTGATTATGATTAAACTTTATAGCCTGTACATCAAAAAAACACATACCATCATCACGCTTTAAGCCGCGGGGGTGATGCAGTAACCAAATACCTAATATAAAGCAGGTCCTGCCGGGGTCGCGGCATAGTTCTAATAGTTACCGTGGGCCCGGAACATAAAGGGCAACCGAAGGAACATGAGTGGGTTTTAGTCAGTAAAAGTCCGACACTCCCTCCCACCCCGCCCAGGGCGGGAGAAGTCATTTGATGACTTCCTACCCACCAAACAAAAAGCAGGTGAAACCGCTGAGGCCTATATAGTTTCATGATACGATACCAATCCACCGACACACGTGATCAGAGAGCAATTTAATTTTTTCAGCGCATTTGTTCCGTCAATCAGTTAGTGAGTGCTGCCCTATGGGACGTTACCATCAAACCACCGTACTAGAGTATTTTCTATGTGAATGTATTTTTTTTTTGTTGAATAATGAATATTATTCTGGATGTATTGTGATAGATTTTATTATACTAGCTGTCCCCATGGTTTTGCCACGTCTTCGGTTACTACTCCCATGGTTTGTATTAAAATGATGTATCTAGCCTATAATACGCCTCAAAAATAATTTTTCAAATCCAACTGGTAGTTTTTAAACAAGCAATCTATTCAGCCTTGCTATATTAGTATAGATTTCTTGATAGAAATCCAATCCGTGTAACACCATCTTTAAAAGGATACTTGGACATTTTTACGCTTACATTTTTACCCCGTTTTTGTATTCCCTTGTGGTAAACAATTTATTACCATGGCTTATTACTATTGAAAAAAAAAAAAAAAAAAAATGAAAAATGTTTATTTACTCGAAAAAGTGTTACAATATTAGTTGGGGCCCTAGATCCCACACTAGGATTCCCTGTGTTGTGGGATCTAGGCTCTGCGTACCGTGTACAGAATTAACTTATAATATAGGTAACTAAGATAGTATGACACACTAACATATACATGTTATTTTATTTCTAATAGAAAAGGTAATTGGGTAGTATAACTATTATAAAAGAACGTAGGTATATAACAAAATAGTTACTCTGAGTTATATTTACATTATGTTGTGTAGAGTGTTACATCTCGTGTTAGTGTGTGACGGGTGTATGCGTGTGTGTGTGGAGTGTATGTGTGTGTGTGTGTGCGTGTGTGGGGGGGAGTATATAACTATGTGTGTGCGGGGGGGGGTATGTGTGTTGTATGTGTATGGGAGGGGTACGTGTGTGGGGGTGTGTGGAGGGGGAGGGAGGCAGATAGCGAGAGTCGAGAAAAACAATGGCGAGAGTGCGCATTATATGTGAATGGTATAGAAATGTCTGATCTAAGTGTGTGATGTGTATAAAAAGTGTATCCAAGTCCAGCAGGTTCCATACTTGTCCCTAATTTGTATGAAATTATCTTCGGTACTAGTTTTTTGTGTAAATATTATTGGATAATTTTTAGAAAGTCCTCAGTCATGTTGTAATTTAGTTTAAGAAGCCAGTTTGACACTATTTTTTTACATTTTTTTTTTGTCACATTAAGTATTCTGTGAAGGTTATTTATTTTTTCATATATAAACGGTCCCATAAAACCAAAAGATCTTCTTCCTATAGTTTTATGACATCTATATTAAAATCTACGCAAACAAATTTACCGAAAAGTTTCAATAAAATAATTACTTTATTTAATTGAAACAAGTATTTTATCCGAGCTGTCATTAACACAAATACGGATGTTTGCGCAAAACGAATGTAATCCCAGTACAAGTGTACTGGTATCGATTGTCGATAGTCATTGTGCATTCATTACGGCTGCACAGAGCGTGACAAAGTGCTGGACACCATTATCATGGTAAACAGTTCCGCCACTGTGCGCGACGACCGACAATGTGCAGGTTACGGGCTTTTGCGGTGGAATCGCGTCAATAAAATTAAAAAAAAGAAATTATTTAAACATTCGAACACACGTGATTCGAGACACAATAGAAAGACAATAGCCGCGCGACAGCCGGCTGCCGCTTGGTCGTTGAAAAGTTAAGTTTGCAAGTAGGATATAAGAATCACGTTTAGGCGCGGTTCTGCGGATGGCGAGCGATGGGTAGCTCGCCGCCCGGCTAGGACCAGGACCGCGTCGACGGCGCGTTAGTGTTCCACGCGCGCCTCAAAGAGAAGGAGTCAGCACAGGAAGGGGCCCAACAGGGCCAACGCCTGCCGGGGTTGCGGAATGTGTATAATAGTTAAGTACCGTGACCCTGGAACATAAAAGGCAATCGAAGGAACATGAGTGGGTTTTAGTCAATAAGAGTCTGACACGCCCTCCCGCCGCACCCAGGACGGGAGCAGTCATTGGATGATTTCCCACTCACCAAAAAAAAAATATATATATAAGAATCACGTTAACACGTAATATATTTTTTAATTTTCCGGAGTCAGCATTTCCTAACTGGACTACTTTTCTCTGCAAAGAAACGCCGAAATAAACTCAGGGATCATAATCTCTTTGAAAGCCCAGCGCAAATTCAAAATGAACATAGTGTAACAAACCATGTAGAATAGTAATATTTTGAGGATAGTCAAAAACAGTTTGGGTAAACCAGCTTCAACCAGTAGCAAGCATGAACTAGCCATCGTGAGCTCAACATCTTATTTGAAGGAGCTCTACAGACCAACACAATATCATGAAAAATGGAGATGCAAGTTTTCTAAAGCACTTAACTAAATATGTGCATTCTACATGATGTTTACACGTACAATCAACTTTTATATCTATTATGGCAATCCACCAAATTTTCGGTGATTTCTGCCAATGTCCAGTTTGAAAATAATATTTCAGTTTAAATGACAATTGTACGGTTATTAAATTATAGTTTGGAGAACATACACGTGTTCTTATAACCAAGAACACGAGATGACTCTACACGTACAATGTAGTATAATAATGTATTGTCGGCTGCCAGCTGCTGTCGGATGTGTTGGACAAGTGCCGAGCGAGTGAATGGAATGAAAGGAATAAATTTTAACCCTATTAAGCTCAGCAGAAGCCAACCTCATTAGTAGGGATTCTATTCTTGAGGACAGATTTAACATACAGGTCGCAGGTTTGATACTCGTGTGTGATTTAAAAAGCCGCAGGTATTTTTGGCTATTATTCTGTTGGCTGTTTGTTTGTAAGTTTGCGCGCAACTTTTTGATAATTTGTATGACTTATTAATTTTTCAGTGTTTCATACTTCCCTTCATAACATTTTTGTTTTAAATTATAATAAATAAAACAAATATCTTGGGATAACTCACACATGGTAATCTGATTCCAAACTAAACAGAGCTTGTACTATGGTAACCAGACAACAGATAAACATACTTATATAATTTATAAATACATACATATTATAGATAAATTACACCCGAAACAGAACAAACAATCATGCTCATCACACAAAGTTTGTCCTGCGTGGGAATCGAACCCACGACCTCCGGCTAAGCAGTCAGGGTCACTAACCACTAGACCAACAGGCCCGTCAAATAGGACCCAGTGTAACTTTTTTGAACACCATATATTATCATAATGTAAAAAAACCCTGTATATTTTTTAAAAAATAGCTACGATTACTAATAAATAAGTCAACTAACCTAACCATAGCTCATAATATCGCGAAAACTCAGCTGACAACAAATCCGTTATTTCCCCAACGACGAGATTACCAACATATCCACTTACGATAAAAGTGTTCGGCACAACTCGGCTAAGTTCGGGTGAAGTCGGAAGTCGTGTGGCGGCTATTAGCTCTGATTGTTTTATTGTGCGCTTAAATCTAAGTAAGTTATGTTGGCGACAAACGGGTGTCGTTTTTCTGTTAAATTATTAATTGTCTCGTGATTGGAAAGTTTGGAGACTTCTTATATAGATTGGTGCATCGTTAGTAGAGGAACGCATACGAGTTGTAATAGATAAAAATAAGACTATCTTGATTTACAAAATTTTGTTAATGTTTTCATGTAGGTAATTAACATGGCTAAAAAGTGAAAGAAAAATTCACTTGCCCACTCTAAAATCAAATAAGTGGAATCGAAAAAATTAAATCTATAAATTCCCATTAAAAAATTAGTATTTTCATGGAAAAAAGTCAAAATCAATTCTAACCTATCCTCATAACTAACATAACCGACTCAACATGAAACAATTTCACTCTTCTCATTATTTATTCCATGAGAGTAGTCGTAGCAGTTCATTGCGCTTCACGGGCTACGAGTTTGCTACGCTGCTACGGCGTAGCACCGCGTAGCACATTATGTTTACTACTCATTATTTACTAGATTTTATTTTATTTTGTTTTACTATCTCGATAAACAAAAATAATTAAGTAATGGTTTTCTAACTTAATATGAGGATTAAATACGATAATTATTTGCAATAATTGATAAATATTAAATACCAAAATTAAATTATTTTAATTTTTATATTTTGAATATCTTTAGTAAAATTGTATGTATTCTTTTAAAGTATTAGCAAAATAAGTAATTATTTGATAAATCTTCAATGGGTCATATTATATATTTTTGTGATTCGCAATACAAAAAGAAAATTAATACTTATTTTTCTTTTTGTATTGCGAATAACAGTAATAAAGAGATGATAACGACATAATCCTAATATAAAATGATAATAATTTTTCTGTTATTTGTGTAAAATATGTGCATTCCTTAGTACTACTGTTTTATCCCAAAAAAAAACTTAACTATTAGATCCAGCAGTGTCAACAATGATCTCCTTATATTAGTAAATAGTTAACAAATACATACATTTCTGACGTACTGATCAAAGGTCCTCACCGCGGTCCGGCCGAGCAACAGCGCGTCCATCTCGCTCTCCGGGACCGGCACCACCGCCACTGTGGGCGCGGGACCGCCCTTCATCGGCACATTCATTTTTCAATCCTATACTAACACCATGAAG
This sequence comes from Athetis lepigone, assembly GCA_033675125.1. Classification (NCBI taxonomy): domain Eukaryota; kingdom Metazoa; phylum Arthropoda; class Insecta; order Lepidoptera; family Noctuidae; genus Athetis; species Athetis lepigone. The sequence goes on from CM066221.1 coordinate 13,723,622, forward strand.
ACACAAAATCTTTTAACACAAACAGGAACAAACGGTCATTCACAGGAACTTTTTAAGTTTGGAACACATGACCTTTCTACAAATTCAATTGATGAAACCGTTCATTGTAAATAAAACCTTATGCTTACACCACACAGTACACTTTCCTGCTATCACAATAAACGCACCACTCATTTAGAATTACGTCCGCAAAATTCATTTATTCCCATTTTAGCGTCCGTGTCTTGTTCAATTAAAAATGTTTTATCTTTCGCGTTCGAATAATTGAAACTGAAATGAGTTGTATTTTTTTATTGCTTTTTATTTAAATTGACGTTTTTTTGTTTTTATATGTTGAAATGATATGTTGGAAATTATTATTGTTTTTCCTTTAAATATGTAAAATAATTTGTTTTAATTGAATTGTTTTTTTTTATTCTTATTTTAACACTTCACTTCATTAACTTTCACACCCGTCCGTATCAGTTTATCTCCGTTGATCCCGTGCGTTCAGTCTTCACTATAATATTTCTTCATTAATTATTATTGGTTCGAGGATTGGAATGAAAATAAAATTCGTGTTTGGACCACTGTTACTGATGCTATACCTAGATCTGTAACATTGAATATGATATTGTGGTATTGTTTCATTTTTATAAGAAATCTTAAATTTATCCTTGTGGTTTTGCTTTCAGTGTAATTAGAAACGCAGATTGTATTTAAAATGTAAATTCTCTTCAAATATTTTGATTGAACTGTTAAGTACTAGGTTTTAGACAGCTATTGTCTAGAAAATAAATTAAATGGAATCTCAATAAAATTTATTTAAAAAAAAACACAGACAACTTTTTAAGAGTGGAAAATCAATTTCCAAAACGTTTTAGTTTTAATTCTTAATTTATTTTTTAATTTAAAAAAATATATTAAACACTACAACATATTATTATTATCTAGCAGCTAAGGTAGACGACAAACAATATTCAATGTAACACATTTGTGTAGTGTACGTGATTGCTCACGTATGACGTCACGCAGAAGGTGCTTGTAATCGCATAATCCGGTAATGGTATTACCGCGGCTCAATGTAATTGGCTCACGATTGTTTGTCTAATCCAGAGCCTACACTGTACTCTATTCATGTGTATACGTCTGGCGTGTCTGGAGATTATATAGCTATTACTTGCTTACTTATTGCCATAAAACGCCTTTTGTTTGATATCCTCTTTTTTATATCGTTATGGTTAAGAGTCAAAAAGTCTGAAAAATCTCTGACTATAAAGTCAAAAAGTCAAAACGGTTACTTCCATTAGACCATGGCGGCACTTTGGAACGTCAATTACATAAAAACTTACTGTAAATGCAATGTCAAATCTGTCAAAAATGTACGTTACAATAGCGCCTTACTAATAAACGCTGCATAAAGTTATGACAGGTTTATACGTCAAAAAATGTATGGTTACACAGGCTTTATTCATGACATAACTTTACACAGTGATTATTAGTAAGGGCATAAGTATATAGAGACCATATTACATAGTAAGGGGCTATCGAGGTCTGATAGGCAGTTGTAGTCGTAGTGTAGTCGTTGTCGTGTTTAGCAGCATTACTTTAGGCTGGAAGTTCACCCCAAGCAATGTAGTTGTTGGGAAAAAACTACGCAAGAGATGATGGTTATCTTCAGTGACTGTATGTCTCTAATAAATAAATTAATTGCTTTTCGAAGTTAACCAGATTGAATCAACACGGTGTTCCCACCAGCGCCACAACAATTCGTATATTATTTATAATAACTTAATGCGCGTTGAGGCCAATCGTTTTTATCATTTGTCGATCAACAATATTGTCAGAATAGAATCGCACGTTCACATCACGCAACGTATTTTTTCACTATCCCTCTAATTATGCCCTCACATATTCACTCTAATCTGTTCGCCTCGTTCAAAGTAGAGTCGTAATTACCGCATCAAACGAAGGAGTGTTTGCAAATAAGTGTATTGTCATTAGTGAACTAATGTTCAAATATTAAAGTAATGACATTGAAACGAGTACTGTATGTGCTGACTTGGAGTGTGTAAAATAGTGCCTTTGTTAGTAATGTAATGTTCATATCAAGATAAAGGGCATTACGCAGTTGCGGAATTGTTATAATAGTTACCGTGACCCCGGAACATAAAGGGCAACTGAAGGAACATGAGTGGGTTTTAGTCAATAAAAGTCTGTCACAAGGACGGGAGAAGTCATTTGATGATTTCCCACTTCCCAAAAAAAAGGCCATTACGCACAAGATTATTATGTACTAGTGTCCCCCGCAGTCAGTATCACCCGCGTCATGATAGGTCTTTAGTTACTGCTCTGCTCCCGTGGGTCATAACGTAACGTTATATAGCCTATGTGTTATTCCGATGTATGAGCTATAGTAGTTTTTGCGTGAAATAGTAACAAACATCCATCCATCCATACACACACATACATTCATACATATAAACGTTCGCGTTTATAAAATAGTTAGGATTTTCTCCGGTCATGATCAAATAAACCTGATTCTAGTAACTATACTAGATAACACAAATAAGCTCAAAGCTAAAATTAATAATTTCTAAGCCATGCCAACTTCGTAACCATATAATTAATTAACGCACACACCGATTTCTATAGGATATCATTTTTCTCCGTCGTATTTTCACCACTGTCCTATGATAAAATTTTTGGTAATACCGTCAGATTTTAAACATAAACCATTTTCCAAATAATCGTGTGACATCGTCACGTCTTCCACGTCTGAAGATCGATATCTAAAGTTATCTAATTAACGTCGCCGCGATACAAAGAGGTCGCGCTCTTTGACGAACTTGTCACGCTCATATTATATACGAATTATGTTGTGTTGTCTTTCTTTGTACCTAATTGATTCCTTTGAGAATTTGTGCAAGTGTGCTACATAAACACAGACGTGGTCGGTATATTCTTGTATTATATACAATTAAATTAGTAATACATTAAATACATATCCCACCCATTAACCAAAATGAAGTGCAAAATACTTTCAAACAACTATCAATTACGATGAAATTACAATACCACTTAAAACTTTTCCAAATCTTTCTAAAGTAAGCGGCCACACGAACATCTTCAACACACACATAGACATACTCCACTACTTTTATTTTCATAGTAACTCGATCAACTGTGTTTCTCTTACTGAAGCTTTTAATTTATTTATTTAAAAAAAAATATCTAATTGCGATCAAAGCAAACACGGGCCGGTCGAGCTCATGAAAGTTTTTGTTTAAAAAATGTCACGCCACATATCAGTGCATTCATTCATGATTTTATATTAATACTACTGTCGTCCCCGTTTTTACCCACGTAGTTCACTAAATATTATAACCAGTTCAGTAGTTTATGCCCGAAAACGTAACAGACAGACAGAGTTACTTCCGCATTTATAATACTAGTATGTATGGGTGCATGTAAAACTACTTACATGTCCAAGTGGACAGTTTATTCAGTTCGCGATAAGGTTGTATACATGCAGGCTATTAACACGAACCTGTGGTTTGTTTGATCGAGTTTTAATATTTACTTGTGTTGTGTTTACTGATGTGATACAAATATAATTATTGTAGCGTTAGCACGAATATATATGAATTTTATTAACATATGTTATCGTATTAATATTAACTTAGGTTCAGCCGTCAAGGGCGCGGTTACTGTGAAGAACTAATCTTTTGATCTTATTATTTTATTTTGAAAATATACTTAGACCAAACTTTGTGTGATTAGTATGATCGTTTGTCTGGGTGTAATTATATATAATATGTATGTATTTATAAATTGTATAAGTTTACTTATCTGTTGTCATGTTATCATAGTATAAGTTCTGTTTAGTAAGGAATGCGAATGTGAGTTGTCCCAGCAATAAATAGTAATTTACAACATTATCTGTACACAATAGTAGGTAGGATCCATAAATGGAGATTGTGATCATCAGTTTGTGCACCAAATAGATCAGAATATTCCATCAGCCAAGCAAGATCATAGTAACTACTCCTAGAAGGCAGGACATCTGTCGACATTCCCTGATACGATTCTGATAATAATTTAGATAATGGCAAGGAAACAATACTGTAATTGAATCAGTCCTGTGTCCCTAGGATCAGATTTAAGTAATTGGATTTTTCTGCCAGAAAATGTCTGTTCTGCCCGGATTCAGATTTATGTTCGACGGACGAAGAAAACATAAAAAGATGACACAAACGGTGATTAAATTGAACCTAGATATTGTCATTAAGAGTTGTGTGGGACTTACGACGTTTATGTAGAATAAAAAACTAATATTAGAGGTAGTAAAGTTCCCATTTATATAAGAAGCATATTTTTTTACAAATAAACTTTTGGAATTTAAATGAAGTAGTTATCGTATTATATTCAATACTTGATAAAAAATAAATATAAGCAAACGTATAAATAAGTTTATTACTTTTTAGTTATTAATGGTAAATCAAATATTGTAATTGCATGGAATAAAAGGCTTTTTTAATTTTATTTTTTATTTATTTTATTAGTTATCGTATTATTACTTTTATGTAAGTACTAGCTGTCCCTTGCGGTTTCACCCGCATTTTTCGTTACTGCTCCGCTCCCGTGGGTCGTAGCTTAATGGTATATAGCCTATAGCATTCCTCGATAAATGGGCTATCTAATACTGAAAGAATTTTCAAATCGAACCAGTAGTTCCAGAGATTACCCCCTACATACAAACTTACAAATTTTACCTCTTTATAATATTAGTATAGAAGATTACAATTTTAAAATATTTCAATTTTTAGGGTTCCGTACCTCAAAAGGTAAAAACGGAACCCTTATAGGATCACTTTGTTGTCCGTCTGTCCGTCCGTCCGGCTGTCAAGACCCTTTTTCTCAGAAACGCGTCGAGATATCAAGCTGAAATTTATATCACATACTCGGGTCTGCTATCTCTTAAAGCAGTGAAAAAATCTAGTTTTTAAATCAACGAAATAAAAAGATACGGCGGTTTATATTGCAAATTTGGACATTTGCAAAGAAATCAAAACCTATAGGGTACTTCCCATTGACCTAGAATCATGAAATTTGGCAAAAGGCAAGGTCATGTAGCACAAGTAAAGGGAAAACTCTGAAAACCGTAAATTTGTAGTTAGTTGACATCAGGCGTCCGTCTGTCCGTCTGTCTGTCAAGAACCTTTTTCTCAGAAACGCGTCGAGATATCGAGCTGAAATTAATATCACATACTCAGGTTTGCTATCTCTCAAAGCAGTGAAAAAATCAAGTTTCTAAATCAACGCAATAAAAAGATACGGCGGTTTATATTGCATATTTAGACATTTTCAAGGGAATCAAAACTCAAAACCTATAGGGTACTTCCCATTGACCTAGAATTGTGAAATTTGGCAAGAAGCAAGGTCATGTAGCACAAGTAAAGGGAAAACTCTGAAAACCGTAAATTTGTAGTTAGTTCACATCAGGCGTCCGTCTGTCCGTCTGTCTGTCAAGAACCTTTTTCTCAGGAACGCGTCGAGATATCAAACTGAAATTAATATCACATACTCAAGTCTGCTATCTCCCAAAGCAGTGAAAAAATCAAGTTTCTAAATCAACGCAATAAAAAGATACGGCGGTTTATATTGCATATTTAGATATTTTCAAGGGAATCAAAACTCAAAACCTATAGGGTACTTCCCATTGACCAAGAATCATGAAATTTGGCAAAAGGCAAGGTCATGTAGCACAAGTAAAGGGAAAACTCCGAAAACCGTAAATTTGTAGTTAGTTGACATCAGGCGTCCGTCTGTCCGTCTGTCTGTCAAGAACCTTTTTCTCAGAAACGCGTCGAGATATCAAACTGAAATTAATATCACATACTCAAGTCTGCTATCTCCCAAAGCAGTGAAAAAATCAAGTTTCTAAATCAACGCAATAAAAAGATACGGCGGTTTATATTGCATATTTAGACATTTTCAAGGGAATCAAAACTTAAAACCTATAGATACTTCCCATTGACCTAGAATCGTGAAATTTGGCAAGAAGCAAGGTCATGTAGCACAAGTAAAGAGAAAACTCCGAAAACCGTAAATTTGTAGTTATTTCACTAAAAAATAAATTAACGGAACCCTCGTTGCGCGAGTAGAACTCGCACTTGACCGGTTTTTTTTTATATCAGAAGTTGACGCATAAAGATAAGATAGAATTGCATCTTGCTTGTCATTTCATTTGTTAAAACTCAAAACCATAAAGAAAGCAGTTGTCATTCATCCAAGTACTGGAAGGTATATTTTTCTTGTTATCGTTCTTAAGTCACAATCACCTGTTGTCCCCCCCCCCCCCATGCTGACCCACTTCTCTCGCCATAACAAACACCGCGGGTTTGTTGTAAGCGTAGCAAGCATGACCTTTTTATCACAAGTACTGCGACTGCAAGCCAAAGCCAAAGGCAAGACACGTATTGCACAGTTTTATAATTATATTGTAAGAGATCTTTAAGCGCCAATAAAACTAAACAAATATATTTTGGGACTACTTACACACGAACTAGATGTACTCTATTTTAACACTCAGGGGTTGAAAATTCCAAAAATGCTTTCTTCGTGTTACCTACTCTTCACAAAGAACTCACCAAAGTGTCACGTCTCTAGGACCAGCGGTTTGGCATGTGTGTTGATATATAAACAGTCAGTCAATCGGTCAATCAGTTTACCATTTTATATAATAGATTACACCCAGTGACATTATTGACCCTAATTAATGTCATGTCAATAGTGATCCGTTCTTTTTCATAAAATGAATAACGTTACCGTAAGTAGAAGCAGCTTTCACTGGAGTTCAAAGATAGTTTTTTCAACTGTGATCAACTGTTCGTTAGTTTTACTTTTTTTTAAACGCGTGACAACTATTGATAAAACTTTTAGCCAGTTTAGGAGAGTTTACGGATACTTTTTAACTACCAGCCGAGCTTATTCGTTTTTTCGAGTTTAGATACTTTAAAGTTCGTGTTTTTGCAATCACAACACAAGAGTTCTAGCATTTTAGACACCAAAACATAAAAACTAGCCCAGCCATCTCAAAAGCCAATAAATTATCATTATTAGAACATTTTTCACCGCGTCCTCCGAATAAATCTCCATTGAGCACGAGGTGGGTCCTCTCAACTCGGGCAGACCCGGGCCATACATCATTGTATGTTCTGCTAAGGAAGTGCGCTCTTACTGAAGATGGATGTCGGAATCTGGACCAAGGAGGCTTAATATTATGTACTGTGCGAAGATCGTTTATTGTGAGAACAACGTTAATGAAGACGATAAAAAGTCTTTAGGGTGAAATCGGTTGTATCATTTCTTTTATTATAAAATTATTTGTACTTATTTATTTTATTACAAAAAAATATATATTTTAAAGGATAAAGGAAAATTTTATATTTTCACTCAACGAGGTAAACGAATAAAAAAAATAGTTAATACACAGGTCATAAAATCTAACCACAACTGCGATAATTTGGTCCAGGTCAGCAAAAATGTCAGATCTAGAGGTCGACGCTGATTTTTTTAGCTTAATCATTGAAATAAAAATCAGCGTCAATTGGTTTATGTGATAATATTCTAAACGTAAATATTTAATCACACACTAAAGTAAAATACCAAGTCAAAGCAACTTCGAACTTGGGTATTTTACTTTAGTGTTGACTTTGCAAATTGTTTACCTATATTGATAAGTTACATTGCAGATTATAATGAATGAGCCCAAAAGATTTAGTAAGTCTGATAAAAATCAGCGTAAAATAATAGAACTAAAGTGGTTGAAACAATGCTACCGTTATTGCACCTGACCAAAAAGGGCAAAAACTCAACTGATAATTATGAAATCTGCCACCAACAACGGAAATTTATACAAAATGTAAATAAAATTACAAGTTAGCCAGTCTCCGTAAGTTTAACTTTAATTTGATGTAAAAGTCACATGATGAGCGCTGATAATAATGTAATTACTGCATCCCTTTTCGGGGGCATGTGTTAAATAATTCAATTTACATTCATCATTGCCTGCAGTATACAGCGTGACATATAGATTTTAAAAGTAATATGGGAGGAACTTTCCGTCAACATACTAATTTATGTTGACAGAAAATACTATCTTCGTCCCGATTTACATATCTAGATGGAACAGATGTATTAACATACAGAGTTACTGATAATTCGACGTAAAATACAACAAATTAAACCACCAAAGATTATAAGTTTGTAGCTAAAAGTACTGATTTTTTATAAAATATATAAAAAAACAGTACTTTTAGCTACAAACTTATAATCTTTAAGATTAATAGTAGCGACTGTAGAAATACGCCATTTGAATTTATTTACAATTTATACACAAACTATATTACAGAGGCGGACTTAATGCCTTAGGCATTCTCTACCAGTCAACCATCGGTAGTGCAGAGATATGATAGCAATTCATAATTTGATACATTTTAACCTCAGCATGACGTTCCGCAAGGAATACCTCAAGCATAATTGACTTGTTTTAACCTCAATATGTCGTTACGCAAGGAATATTCAGAGCTACTGGCAGTTATATTGCCCTGTGTGTGTATAATGACAGCATTTGTAAATCACGTTTAATCTTCGTGAGTTAAGATGTGCGCTCTGCTGACAATTTTATATAGGTCATGAAAAACGACATAGTTGTACCTAACTAAACGGTCCCTCTACAGCCCTCAGTAAATAGAAACGCCCCCCTCCCTTCCCCGCACAGTTCCGCACAATGACAGTGACATGTTACGAAGGTCCAGTGAAGAATGTGTAGTTGTTCGTGTGTTCACTTATTATCAGTTTCTTTGCGGGCGGACGCGCTGCCGTATGGTAGAGAAGTGCAGAAGCTGAACTGATTTCTTAGTCACGCTATAGTTTTGTTAACTATGCTATCAAAAGATTATTTTAGGATTGCGGTAATTCATTTAACATGTCAATTTTGAGCAACTATATTAATATTCGACATAGTACTATCATCATTGATGTAAAATACTCTGTAGTTACATGGCCATATTTAGTTGTCAGTCATATCGTTGACAATAATTTAAAATGTATTAATATTACACTTAGTTCGGTGTTAGAGTGATCCTTTTCTTCTACTTCAACGGGCAAATTTTACATGACAGTTCATAGTAGACATTCTGTACTAACCTATGTGTTCATCACTTCATACAGATCGGACAATATGTTTATGACGGACAGCTTTAGCTTTATGTTAAGGGAACATATTTACAATGGCTGTATTTAGTCTTAAATATACACTTTAACTAGTGAGTTAAACACACAGTAAGCCTAAAGGCTTTCATCAGTACTGCATTAATATCAAATGCTTTTACATTAAGTTCAAAGGTAACATCTAATTCGACACTCGTCAAGAAATGAAATATACATAAACAGATAAGCTTTACAAGACTCTTAATATTAATTAGGATTCCAAACTCAAGATGAATTACAAACTGCATATAATTTTGATAAGTCAAGCAGAAGATTTTATTCAAAGACAAATTATTTATTTCTGTAAGACTATGAAAGCACTTTGGAACGTCAATTACATAAAAAATAGATGATTCAAGTGCCCATTCCAAAAGGTTGTTTTACGGAGAAGAATGGTCAAAAACTGCATACGTACTCGTTTAAAATAAATGTGTTACAATTAATTAACATTACATAATTACAATATTCAAATTACTTCACCCTGTAGAACATTATCACCAGTGACTAAGCAGCCGTTCCTTCTCCGTGATAAGTCACGTAGATCAGTTAACCTGATAACAAGCCGATAGCAAGCGCTTGCAATCCAATTTACTTTGTATGAAGTGTAACCAGCAGTGAACGATCTATCAGATTGTAACACCGTGCCCATGAAACTGTCGTTTGCTAATGGGAATACGGCGTTGTAAACGATGGTACCCTTAGTGCGTTTAGTCAGGCGTCCGTCACTCGCTCAAGGCCACGCGTTTTATGCCTACCGCTTCGCGTATCGTCGACGATACAACGAACACCGGGCTGTCGCGCGCCCGGCTGAGTGCTCGCGCGTCACGGGTACAGCGCTGACTATCAAAATGCCGAAACCACGTAATTATTGCGTGATTATTGTGCAATTCCCTTGTTTCCCAATTCTCCTGTTTCCCTTTTGATTTTTTATTAAAATTATTCACGCGGTTTTGGATATTTTCGACACTAAAATATAATAATCGGGAATTCAAGGAACGAAAAATATGCATCAGTCATTTTATTAAAAGAAAAAATATTTGATCAACAAATTAAAAAAATATTGTTTTTCTAAATCATTCTTTTTATTACCATTATCATCATACGTATAACCCTAGCAGATTTGCTGGACGACACGCACACACGTTAGTCGCGCGGCGGGCAAAAGAATCTCAACTCTCTTTGTGCGTACTTATGGTACATTTCTCCTCGCTGCAAACAGCTGGTATTATTATTATGATTTTGTAGGCTATTATAGCGTAGGTTTTTTCGTTTTTGTATTGGAGTGAAGTATCTGTTACGTAGTAACTATTTATTAATCTGTGGTTTAGTTGATAATTAGCTCTTTGTAAATATACTGAGAGTGCTTCGTAAAATGTCTATTAGAGCTTTATTCAGCTTTACGCATTGTCGGATCATTTAGGGTTTAAATTTACTTCACACATAACATTTAGAATAAGATACTGTCGTATTTGTTTGCTAGTCTGTTACGCTTTTTTCGTAAAAAGATTTCATATTTCATTTCAGTTTAGATGTAACTACAGTCGTCTGTAGTTACATCTAAACTGAAATGAAATATGAAATCTTTTATTTGCAGTGAATTTAGGTAAGAAAATTTTATGTTATATATAAAAAAGTATAGAATCCAACCGTGAGGCTTGTAAAATTTTTTTCCAACAAATTTTTAATCTTTGGTAAGCATAAGGGTGAATATCCCGGAGGTGAATTTTACGTGTCCACGTTGAGAATCAAGGTGTTAAATTGTAGGATTTTTCTTATGTTTTTTTATAGTGAACTACGGAACTTGGTTCAATTAGGGCCACATATATTTTTGTATATATGTCTATATATAGGCAGAGAAAAAAAAAATATCCTCTAAAATTAAAGTTTGGTGGCCTGTCCCAGTTCCATTTTTTTATACAATTGCATTCATCTAGGTAACAATTTAAGCAAAGATCAAAAATAATCGATTTCGTTAGTATGTACATAAGATAAATAATTAAAAAACATATAATCCATGTTAAAAAACCAAATTTAAAAGCACAGGACATTCGATTAAAGTTTGTCCAAGCAAATATGTTAATTTTGGTAGCATTTGTTCAACTTACAAAATCATGAAGTTTCGTGCATATGCGATCAATTTAATTTTATTATTTCACTTAGGTACTCTGTATCGTGTGCCGGCGCTTGCGATGAACAGTGTGTGATTAGTGCTGAGATCTCCCGACAAAAACGTAATCAACATTTTGGATGGCACGGGGGACAAGAATTGTTCAATTTTGGTGGATCGATTTACTACTGATTTTTAAGTGTTTTAGATAATAAGCTGCACGTTATATGTAGTGATTTGGGTTACGCATTAGTTAATTATATCATTTGAATTGTAACTCTAAACCCTTATTTTTAATTATTTTATTTATGCCTGGTTTCAATTTTGGTGGTTCAAGTTTGGTGGTTTTGGTGGCATTTTTACGTCACCAAAATTGAAAACGACCCACCAAGTTTGAAATATGTATTTTTTGTACGTGGTTTGTACCTTTTGAGCCAGTTTTAACGTTGCAAGATAGTTTAATTAGTAAACTGGTAAATGTTATGTAATTAGCAGATAGTAAAACCTATTTTAAAGGTGGCATTTTAAATATATTTAATATATATTTATATTTTGTTGCTGTTTAAGATGTCAAACAGCCTAGCGACGAAAGGCTACTTAAAAAAAGACTAGGCTTCCGTCCTGGGTGCGGCGGGAGGGCGTGTCAGACTTTTACTGACTAAAACCCTCTCATGATCCTTCGGTTGCCCTTTATGTTCCGGGGCCTCGGTAACAATTATAACTATTCGCCGCGTTACGATTAGTTGCGGCAGCGGGACTTCGTCCCGACGATGCACTTGCATGCGCCACTGGTACGTGTGTGCAAGGACTGTTGCCTCCAGATTCAACTGCGGGATCCCACGGGCAAAGAGGCTCACGCCTCGCAAGAAATCGTGCGGTATCCCTGCACCATCTGAATCGCCATGGGACTTGTCTGGGACGCCGTCAGAAGCCGGGCCGGAGCCAAGGCTAGATTGGGCGCCCACACCGGAGCCCCGAAGAGGGCCATGGAACGCACGACCCCCGCGTAGAGCCTCCGGCAGGAGGCGTTTAGACCACCCAGATTGGGCAGGAGCCGCTTTGGGGGCCAAACGTCTAGAATGCTCCGTGTAGTTCCATCGGTTGTTGAGGACAAGTCCCAGGCACTTCATTGTCGACTCGACACCGATGTGAACCCCTCCCACCGTTATCTGAGAACCTGGAGGTGGCCGGTGCCGACGGCCATGAAAACATATGGCCTCGGGCTTGTGCAGGACCACCTTGGGTCCCAGATGATGATCCTGTCCACGACTAGGACAAGCATGTCGTCAGCGTAACACACTACGCTGACACCATTGACCCATAATTGGTTCTCCAAAATTTCTCTGAGCAAATGAACCTTAATGTAGTCACATTAAGGTTCATTTGCTGAAAGCAATTCAATTTTGGTGTACTGATTTTAAATTTTGGTGGGCACTTCAAATTTTGGTGGGCAGTTTTCAATTTTGGTGGCGACACTAAACTTTAAACTAAGATATCTCGAAAACTTATCGAGTTATCTTAGTCCCTCTTGAAGATCCTTTTAGCTTTGACTTACTACTTTAATACCAGGACCTTATTTTTCACAAAAACTGAAGAAAAATCTTCGCCACCAAAATTGACAGAAAATGCACTTTGTTGATATTGACCCATAAGCTTGAATTCGAAAGAAGGACAGTGTTATATTTAATCCTAAATTCCCTTTTTTCTTTTTTATCTGAATTATGAAGTTAGGTAATTATACTATGCATCTGCGACAAACGTAATCAGCACGTTACTGATTAAAACCATGGAAAAACTTAGAATATAGTTTTTACTCTTTTAATAATAAAGAGTGCCCCACACGTTTTTACAATACGCTATTCTAAATTTTACTTTTTCTGTAAAAGCGTGTTTTTTATATTTTTTTACTATTATTTTATTAAATCCTTAACTTCACTTAACAATTAGTACCAAGATCTACAAGTAATAGGAACTGCCACTACTCCAACACAAGAAACAAGTCACAACTTATAACCAAATCTCAAAGGATCCATCCGATATGACCTTGACAAGTTGAAGGTCGCTGTCGACTTGTTTGAACAGGATTATTCGCTTGTTCGCTGTCCCGATACATTGTTGCTAAGGGGAATAACTCGCGGAATGTCGTCGACTAGGGGCAGGCAGTAGATATTGTTATTTTTAGGGTTCCGTACCTCATAAGGTAAAAACGGAACCCTTATAGGATCACTTTGTTGTCCGTCTGTCCGTCCGTCCGTCCGTCTGTCAAGACCCTTTTTCTCAGAAACGCGTCGAGATATTAAGCTGAAATTAATATCACATACTCAAGTCTGCTATCTCTCAAAGCAGTGAAAAAAACAAGTTTCTAAATCAACGCAATTAAAAGATACGGCGGTTTATATTGCATATTTAGACATTTTCAAGGGAATCAAAACTCAAAACCTATAGGGTACTTCCCATTGACCTAGAATCATGAAATTTGGCAAGAAGCAAGGCCATGTAGCAAAAGTAAAGGAAAAACTCCGAAAACCGTAAATTTGTAGTTAGTTTACGTCAGGCGTCCGTCTGTCCGTCCGTCTGTCAAGAACGTTTTTCTCAGGAACGCGTCGAGATATCAAGCAGAAATTAATATCACATACTCAGGTTTCCTATCTCTCAAAGCAGTGAAAAAATCAAGTTTCTAAATCCACGCAATAAAAATAGTCGGCGGTTTATATTGCATATTTAGACATTTGCAAGGGAATCAAAACTCAAAACCTATAGGGTACTTCCCATTGACCTAGAATCATGAAATTTGGCAAGAAGCAAGGTCATGTAGCACAAGTAAAGGGAAAACTCCGAAAACCGTACATTTAAAGTTGATTCACATCCGTCCGTCCTCCCGTTCGTCCGTCTGTCACGACCCTTTTTGTCAGAAACGCGTCGAGATATCAAGCTGAAATTAATATCACATACTCAGGTCTGCTATCTCTTAAAGCAGTAAAAAAAATATTAATTTTCAAAATCAACGCAATAAAAAGATACGGTGGTTTATATTGCATATTTACACATTTTCAAGGGAATCAAAACCATTCCATTGACCAAGAATCATGAAATTGGGCAAGAAGCAAGGTCATGTATCACAAGTAAAAGAAAAACTCCGATAACCGTAAATTTGTAGTTATTTCATAAAAAAAAATTAACGGAACCTTCGTTGCGCGAGTCCAACTCGCACTTGACCGGTTTTTTGTAAGGGGTTTGGGTTTTGTTAACAGTCAGTTTATTTTAGCAAAATGTTCATGAAAATATGATTTTGTTAAGATAAGGAAATACAATGGGGATTCAATTTTAATATCATCCAATATGTTTCTTGATTTTTCTATTATGTATTTTCTTGGGTTTTGTAATTGTATATCTTTCTATAACAGACAGCTACTTTTTGTCGCTAATAAAATAACGCTGTAAGCTACAAATCACAAACTTTAAAAAGATTAAAGAAATCAAATCTTACAAAAATGCTTATTTGTTAAAATATAGTACAACTAGCTTCTGCCCGCGACTTCGCTCGCGTTAGAAAGAGACAAAAAGTAGCCTATGTTACTCTCCATCCCCTCAACTATCTCCACTTAAAAAATCACGTCAATCCGTCGCTCCGTTTTGCCGTGAAAGAAAGACAAACAGACAGACAGACAGACAGACACACTTTCCCATTTATAATATTAGTATAGATAGATAATAAATAGATAGTAAAATATGGTGTTAAATATTGATTTCCGCCTGCTTTATTAATCTTAATAAACATTTTGTTTACTTTCAGAACACGCCTTTGCTCGTAATAGCAACACTGTTTTTACCCCTACAAAGAATACAATCATGTTCTATACCTACCCAGTCTAACATAGTGTAGGTAGTCGTAAAACGTATGATCGGTCAGCGAAGCGCACATTACAGCGCTCGGTCAGCGCTCAGCGCTGTGGCCGCAGCGACGCAGCGCTTTATACCACATAAAACATGGACATTACATTACGCCACATAAATGGCCGGCACGGCCCACAGGGGGACCTAAACGAACGAATAATAGCCATTCTATTATTATTGGCTTTTATTTGGGTTGATGACAGTGTGCTAAATGTGATGGTACCTAATGTGGAACTGTGGGGCGGATTGAAAAGGTTGCAACGATACACGTTACAATCTGTAACTGTTGCTGTATCGTTCAATTTTACCTGCAGAGTAGATCAAAAAGTTTGCACCTAAATCTGAAGGACTTTATTTCTGTAAATCTTTTAAACCTGTATCACATTTTTTAACCAAAATATGATACACGTTACATTATACATTAAAGTAGATACTTTATTTGTTGCCGTCGTCATTTGCCAGTAACAATGACTTACGAAACAAAGCTGTGAAGTAATAAAGATATTCCTTCTAACAGTTATTTAATACTAGACACCTAGCACCCTAATTTCACAAGAGCTACCTAAACGTGAAATAAATTAAAATAGTCTGAACGTAGGCATTACCTGCGCAAATGACACGGTTGGCCGGCTAGCCGGGGTGCCGGACCGGCCCGGACCGGTTCCACAACTTACTTCATAAATATGAAAAACGAGCGCAAACTTGCCGGCAGCTGACTACAGGGTTTTGTGAAACTGTCAATAGCTAGGTGTGTGTGAGAATATATAACGTCCATATACTACATATCCTTATTTGCGACAAAAATCGGAAAAAATCGGGGCGGACTCGAACACCTCAGATAGTTGTGTAAATATTTTATTGTCGACGAATTTAATAAAAAAACGTTAAGATTCCCGACCGCATCTTTTCATTATGTTGACTTAGAAGTTTGATTTTCTCACAACATCAGAGGTTTGCAGACTTGAGACTTTGATATTAATTTCAACTTAATACATATACGAATTTCAGAGACAAACGACGAAGTGATTCTGTAAGGGTGGCATTCTTTTATATTTTAAGGTACGAACTTCGCAAAACGACTGACAGGCGACTGTAAATAAATCTTGGGACAACTCACATACGTACGGTGGGCAAAGCAGATAAGTATCCAGGGCCGTCAGATACAGTTTAAGTTTTCTCAAAAACCCACGGATATTTTTTAATAAAAATTTAAACTATAGTAGAAAATGACTAGTTCTTCAATTAGGTGAAATTTCATTTGAATACATTCAATGGTATTCAAGAAAACCTCAATTGTATATGACGGCCCTGGATACTTATCTGCTTTGCCCACTGTACATATATATCTGATCCTAAGCCAAAGATATTTACGCCAAAGGCGTTTGTTTTTAATGATTGTCGGGTAGTATTGGAGAAGCCGTTGCTACACGTATTCAATGTCTGTATTGATACCGCGATGTTTCCTAATCGTTGGAAGCTCACTCGGGTTGTACCGGTTCCGAAAGGTAGTGGAGGTTCGGC
Organism: Athetis lepigone; assembly: GCA_033675125.1. NCBI lineage: Eukaryota > Metazoa > Arthropoda > Insecta > Lepidoptera > Noctuidae > Athetis > Athetis lepigone. Next base: position 13,740,399 of record CM066221.1, read on the forward strand.
AGCAAGTGACTATAGACCGGTGGCGGTTTTATGCACTCCAGCTAAAGTCTTTGAGTCGGCAATTCACAGTAACTTGTATCCGCAAATAAGCTCTCTGTTGTCCGACGCACAGCACGGTTTCCGGCCTGGGCGGGGGACAACGGGGAACTTGCTGGAGCTCATGACGCGTATTGTGCCGACGGTGGATGCAGGTCATCAAGTGGATGTTGCTTATTTTGATTTCAGGAAGGCGTTCGACACAGTAGATAATGACATCCTTCTGACCAAGTTGGCTGGCGTAGGATGTACACCGCATACGTTGTCATTCTTCGCCAGCTATTTGCAAGATCGATGCCAGTACGTAGACTGTGGCGGACGGCTTTTTGAACCATATTTCACTAGGTCAGGCGTGAGTCAAGGCAGTAATTTGGGTCCTCTTCTGTTCAATTTAACAATTAATGACTTGCCGAAAGTAGTCAATAGGTGTACACCTTTGTTGTTTGCTGACGACTTGAAATTAATTGTTGAAGTGAAGCAGGCGACAGATCATAACATTCTGCAGCAAGACATAAATAATATATTGGAGTGGAGTCTTGAAAATAAATTATATTTCAATATAAGTAAATGTTCTGTGCTGTCATTCAGTCGTGCGCGCAGCCCCAGTCATCATCAGTACTACATGGGAGGAACGCCACTCCAGCGTGTCTCGGAGGTCAGGGACCTAGGTGTGCGCTTTGCTGCCGATGTCACTTTTAGGAAACATGTTGCTGAGGTTTGCAAGAAAGCTTACCGTAATTTAGGAATGGTTTTACGGCTAGCAAAACAATTTACTAACTTCCATGCACTAAGATCACTGTATGAGGCACTAGTCAAGAGTCATTTAGAATGCAATGCCATAGTTTGGTCGCCCCATGAAGCCAAATATAGAGTAATGTTAGAGCGTATACAAAACAAATTTATTAGATTTATGTACACACATCAAAAGTGTCTAGGGATATTTCAATTAAACCTAAATTACTAAAATTCTATTAACTTTTTCTTAAAACATGTACACATTAAAATAAACCTTGTTTAATAGACTATTTAATCTGATAATAAACTTTTAGATAAAGTTAAATTTAAAAAAAAACTTAGAAGAATAGGAAAAACTCAAACAAAATTTCAATCTTAACTTTATTTTTGAAACATCAAAACTTAAACAAAACAACAATTTTTTTATAAAAATTCTTGAAAACTTAAAATTAATATTCCGTGAATCCACCTAAGACTCTCCTGACACATCTGCAGCGGTTCTGCATACTCAAAACAAGGGTGTCAATATCCTGTTGTGGAATACTGTCCCATAATTGCCGTTTCTGAAGCCATGAAGACCAGTCAGAGCGTTATATCCAGGCTTTGGTCATGTTATCGTGTCACGGAGGAAGTGGTGGAACGGCACCGAGGACCTCAACGCATTACAACACATGTACAGGACCGATTCATAGTAAATGCTGCACGAAGTCAACTAAATGCAGCGGCGATGCAATTGGTTCAAAGGCTACAGAAAGAGTATGGTTTGCTGGTAAGCGGTCAAACTTTGAGAAGGCGACTGCATGAAGTCAATCTACGTGCTCGTAGGCCATTTTGGGTATCAGCACTAAGGAGAGGTAATCGAGGATGAAGATTACAATGGGCTATTGCACACGAAAACTGGAACCATTCTCAATGGTCACTTGTGCTTTTCACTGATGAATCTAGGTTTGGATTTCATCCTGATTCGCGAAGAGTACGCGTTTGGAGAAAACCTGGACGTTGGAATCGACTGCAGCACCCACAACAAGTTCATGCATATTAAGGTGGCACGATTATGGTTTGGGCAGGAATTCGTCTCGGCGGTAGAACGGACCTCGTTTGGATACAAGGCAGTATGACTGCTCGAAAATACCGAGATGAGGTGCTAGAGCCTGTAATCTTGCCCCACAAACAGCAAATGGGACAAAATTTCCAGCTAATGCACGACAATGCCCGTCCACATACGGCGCGTATCGTTACAAGTTGGTTTCAACAGCATGTTATCCAAGCTTTAGACCGGCCTGCACAATCCCCTGACTTAAATCCTATTGAGCATGCCTGGAATATGCTTCAGAGAAGAGCTCGTAGGAATTTCCCTGTTGATATTGTGCATCAAAACCAGCTTTTCTTGCATCTTAGCAGGATTTGGGACAGTACTCCACAACAGGATATTGACACCCTTGTTTTGAGTATGCAGAACCGCTCCAGATGTGTCAGGAGAGTCTTAGGTGGATCCACGGAATATTAATTTTAAGTTTTCAAGAATTTTTATAAAAAAAATTGTTGTTTTGTTTAAGTTTTGATGTTTCAAAAAATAAAGTTAAGATTGAAATTTTGTTTGAGTTTTTCCTCTTCTTCTAAGTTTTTTTTTAATTTAACTTTATCTAAAAGTTTATTATGAGATTAGATAGGCAATTAAACAAGGTTTATTTTAAAGTGTATGTGTCTTAACAAAAAGTTAATAAAATTTTAGTTATTTAGGTTTAATTAAAATATCCCTAGACACTTTTGATGTGTGTATTTAAAACAATATGGTGTGTACCCTGGATATCCCCTGTTATATCCTACTCTTTTTGTATTAGGCATGACAGGGTATTATAAACTTGAGGTAAGAAGGGAAGTGGCTCTCGCTGTCTATTTATGGAAAGTAATAAGAGGACAAATTCACAATCCAGAAGTGCTAGCCACAGTAGGGTGGTGTGTTCCGTGGGATTACGTATCTTGCAATAGCCGAGCGATCGCGATAATTTAGCAAAATTTGCTGCTCAAACGTCAATTCAAAATACGTCACGTCAAATAGCAAACTGGCGATAGTGCTGCCTCTGTGGAGCAATCAGTTAACTAAAATATGCATTTTTCGTTTGGTGGTTTCGTATTTAGTATGGTTTTTAAGAGCAAAGTTAAGTTTTTTTTTGTTAAAGGTGATATTTAATTAGTTCCAGCGATTGCTACTTTATCGTCATCGTAGCAATAAGTGCATTAGAACAATCAGCGAGCGATTAGCAATCGGTTCATACATAATACGATTTTTTTTGACGATCGCGCGGTGATCGCGCTATCACTGCGCAAATATTGCTCATTGCTGTTTCATAGGTAATAACCCCGCCGGACGGGTACGTGGGGCGTCGGCGTCGGCCGCCGCCGCCGCTGCTGTCGGTGCCGCGCGCGCGCACGGGCTTGCTACAGCACGCGCCGCTAACGCGCGCGCTGCGTGCGCTCAACGCTATGTCGCAACATATAGATTTGTTTCACTGCACTATGAATGAATTCACTCGGACCGCATACAAGATAAGTTCTGTGGTAGGTTAATAAAGAAGTTGAATATAGGAAAGTTATGTTTTTTTTTTTGGTTTGTAATAAGTTTTATATAATTTTATAATTAGTATGTAAGGTTGCTTTGTATTGTAACTACACTATTGTATTAGGAAACTCCTGTGATAATAGTTGTATGTTGGTTATAAATAAATAAATATTGTGTTATGGTAGCGAGATAACTGATATAAATACTTTTATAGTATTTAAATACATACATATTATTGATAAATTACACCCAAACACAAAACAAACAATCAGGCTCACCACTCAAAGTGTGTCCTGGGTAGGAATCGAAAACATGACCTCCGGCTTAGCAGTCAGGGTCACTCACCACTAGACCAACAGGCCCATCAAAAGAGACATAGTTTGATTGGTTACAGACTACCTCAGTAAAACCCAGCCGCCCAGGTCTTCATTAACCCTATATACCTAGACTCCAGTAATAAGGGCAGCAATGAATCTCCGAGTAATGACGGTTATTAGCAAACCTTTCCCATTCGGCAGGGTCTACATACACTAACTAGGGTCAGAGGAACAAACCTCAACATCTGGGGTTAGTAATACACAGTGTATGTGTGTTTGTAGGCGTTTTTGTGGGCTATTCTACAACCGCGGACGGTAACTAAGTCGTCCTTTTCACCTAGACCCAAGGGGTTTTTGCATTACTTAGCAAATTATAGAATAGTTAAACTCAATCTAACGTTGTAGATGAATAAAATATTCCCCTAATAAGTAATACTCTCCTCCTTTACTTAGATAAAAGAGGAAAGAGAACATAATATACTCTGTACTTTAAAAACAACTACAACATAATTATGTTTACAACAACTTTTACAAAAAGAGGCTTTCTTTTGATATATTGTGCGCTACAGATCGTTTAGGTGTTTTTTTTATTAAATTTTCTAAATTTCGCCTGCAAAAGTGACCCCAGTGAGCCATATTCAAATTCATTTATTTACGTTACACGGACAAAATTGGCCACAAAAGTCATTGTGTATGAAATTTTAATAATTTAATTGATTAATTAATGGATTAATTTAATTGAATACCTTTGATGCACAAGATTGTAATCAAGCATAGTAAATCACCTGACTTTCACCCTTCTCAAGTTTTAACGAGATCGTTTTTATTTTATCACACTTTTCTTTCTATATATCTCCTTTTCCAAATAAATTAATTGAGTGGAAGGTAAGCTGGGCTGTATTCAGCATTACTTTGGGTCATTAAAATGTTTTATAACAGAAAATTAACAACCAATTACGACTTCAATAAACATTAAGTTCTCAAATATTTGACAATGTAGAGTACTCAGCAAATTGTCTAAAGAGCCAATTTGAAGAACTTAGTTGAATTGAGAACTCGTTGTCCTTTCATTAGTAGTTAATCAAATAATTGGTTAAGCGATACTTTGTTCAGGAGACTCCGAGGGAACAAGTTAAGGGCAGCTCTGTTGAGACCAGTGTACACTGACTTACGGCACGGCATTGAGCAGTTTAGTGGATCATGTAGGGGGCACTTTGGGGTTTTAGTCGGTAAGATTCTGACACAGGGTATTTCATGATTTCAATGATAAATGAAAACATTGAAAAGAGTGTACGTGGAGTTTCTTGTTTGTTCTTCTCCATAGAGATCTACTTACGTTTAGGTACTATAGTAATTTCCGCCACCCTTCTGACTAACCAACCGACTCTGACAACTCATAAGTGCTTCTAAATGGTCTAAGTGAAGTAGACGCATAGATTTTTTTTTTAAAACATTATAACCAAAAGGGCTTTTAGAATTTTCTCCTAGCCAATACAGTAATAATTTTGCGGCTGCCGGATGATAACGCGGAATTAGATTTCTTTAAACATTCCTTTCCTAGTTTAAGTAATGGAGAATAATCCTCTGTAGTCGTAGAAATAATGTACTCTTTGATGCTCTATGTTTACAAAACCATTACAAAACGTTGGTTTAAAATAACCGACGTACCGTCCGCTAATGTACGCTACCCTTTACTTTATAAACCTTTATGAATGGTATAAGTCTATAAGTATTTGTCAATGAATGCCCAACGAGATGAGAGAAATCTCGTCTCACTGAGCATTAACATAAATAATGTAGCCAAATGCATGGAGTTTTGCAATTACTTTTAAATCTTATATAGGTGTAAAGCCTATTTATAAAATTCTTTTAGTGCTTAACCATAATTTCTAGGAGACTGACCATTATATTCGGAACCTGACCGAAGGGCTCGTGTGATTATCAAATCTGGGATAATTGCTAAGGGCTAACAATACTACAGTCAGGACTATATATGCTATCGACATTATATTATTGTAATTCAAGGTGCTACCTTGCCACCCAATTCACTAACGCTATTTTGTACTGTTTTTTATCTCTGCGGAATTTAAACAACTTCCATTTATTTTACCCATAATTTTCCAGCAAGAAATACAAGGTTAATAAAAGATGAAACTGAAACATATTAATAAAAGTGGAAGAAACGGTTTTCTGAAAATATAACCTTGAGATTCAGCTTGAATAAACAGTGCTCCGTTGCCATGGCAACTGGCGTGGGAGACAACAGCTGACTGTTCCGCTGAAGTCAGCTGATGGTAGCCGAGCTTGATTGATAACTTGTACAGTCATGGGCATACACATGAATACACTTCGCAATATTTAAAAGCTATTTTCTGTTAAATAACTGTTGTGACTTTCGGTTAAGAGATGTTTTATTGTAGTAGTCTCTATAATCTTTACTAATATTATAAAGCTGATGGCTTTGTACGTTTGTGATTGAAAGAGCTAATTTCAGAAAGTACAATTTCGCTTTTAACCTTTCGTGTGTCTAAGACGTGGATCCACGCTAGACACAATGCTTTTCTAATTTTGTCTGTAATTAGAGCAGTCATTGGGTTAAACATTATGTTAGCTTTGTATAGCCTGTAGCCTTTAGGCTGTATACCATCCGCTACGATTTACACGAGCAAAGTAGTAACCAAAAATGTGAGTGTAACCGCAGGGGACAGCTAGTAGCATGTCTTTACTAAAAGTAACTACAGCACTAAAAAGTAGTTTATTTTTTTACTTGTGCAATAAAGAATAATAATATCATAATAATAATAAAAAATGCTTTTAGATATAGCTGAGTGTATCCATATTTACGCTCCTGACTGTACAATTGACTAGCACTAAGACCCTGTCCAGAAAGGGCGAATTCGCCGCGATTCGACTCGCGCGAATTCACTCGCGCGTTGGCGAGATACTAGGCACCAATACATTGCGTCCACAAGCATCGCGCGAATAATAAACTCGCGCGTAATACGCGTGCAATTCGCCGGACTCTCGACTCGCGCGTGACTCGCGCGTAAAGCGCGCGAGTCGAGATACTAGGGCCGCCTTGTTGCGTCCAGATTTCGCGCGAATTTCAGAGCGAGTGCACGTATAAAAGAGAAAGAGAAGGAAATACGACTGGCGCGTAGGTACGCTCTATACGCGTTGGCTCTGGACGCAACATTCGCGCGTGATACGCGCGAGAGAATCGCGTCGAATTCGCCCTCCTGGACAGGGCCTAAGATAAGTGATGGATCTGGTACACTTGAAGCTATGTCATGTACCAACATGTTATGTTTACCGTCATGTTAGTCGAGTAGGAGATTTTTTGCAAGTTACTGTAATGGATTTTCTTATACGTCGTCATGTTATCCATGCTAATGCTATAAATGCAAAATGCTAATTAAATAAATACGAAAGTTGCTCTCTGTGTCTGTTTGTTATATGTTCACGGTTAAAACTCTTAACGGATTTTGAGGATTGCAGTAATAGATAGGTTCTTGGAGAAGGACGTAAGCTACTTTTGAAACTGCGACTCCGTCAGTGTCCGCCGACTTTCGTGCTTTAGAAATTGAGGCTAAAAGCTAGTTTTCTATACTAAAGTCACTATTCCCAGTACTAGGTATAATTTTATTATTAGAAATCCCAGTTCAATATTGCTTAAGTGTAGAAAGGACACAAAAACCAGTATCCATATAATAAGGATAGTTTTTATTTTATTAATCTTGGCGGGAAAGCGACTTGCGGGTAACAAGCCCTGTGTCTCTGTTTTTCTTAAAAGTAAAGTCGTTATAAATTACAAGGGTCATGCCTTTTTATCGTTGTCATATTTAAATTATTAATGAAATATATTATAGCTGCTTGTCTGAACTAATTATATTGATATTAAGTTGAAGTGTTATTTGCAGATGACACATCATTAATTTTTAAGATAAACAGACGATCACATAATCTTGACGATGTGAATAACGCTATTTTTCAAGTCCAAAACTGGTTTACAGTGAACAATTTGGCTCTAAATGAAAAGAAAACTAAATGTATTAGATTTATTTTGCCAAACGTTAGAAATAGTGAATGTGACGTCATATTGAATGGAGAAAAACTAGAATTTGTTAGTGGAACGGTTTTCTTAGGAATCACGCTAGACGAGAAGTTGCAATGGGGGCCTCACATAACATCTCTTGCGGGACGGCTAAGCTCAGCAGCTTATGCTGTAAGAAAGATACGGCAATTGACAGATGTAGAAACCGCACGTTTGGTCTATTTTAGTTACTTTCACAGCATTATGTCGTATGGCATTTTACTGTGGGGTAGGGCTGCTGACATTGAATCTATTTTTATACTACAAAAAAGAGCTGTCAGAGCCATTTATAACTTACGTCGTTGCGAATCTCTTAGAGAACTGTTTAAAACGATAAATATAATGACGGTACCTTGCCAATTTATTTATGCGAACATCATGTATGTAAGAAAAAACCAACATATCTTTAGTAAAGTAGGTGATAGACATAATTTTAATACCAGGAATAAAGATAAACTAGCTCAACCATATTTTAGACTGTCCAAAGTAAATACATCTTTCATGGGGTACTGTGTTAAATGTTACAACAAAATTCCTTGTGATATATTAAAACTAAACGAAAGGAAATTTAAAACATATATTAAGAATAAATTATGTCAACAAGCATATTATAAATTGGAAGATTACATTCAAGATAAAAATGCTTGGAAGCATGCTGGTCCAGCTCCATAGGATATTTAATCCACAGTGTAGACAAAACCAAACTGGTGGCTAATTAAAACTGATAATGATTAACTACTTTTACTTTTACAATTATAAATTAGACACAATTATTCTTTTTTCTAATAGTTGGAGGCGCTGGCTCACACATTATTTTTCATTTTTTGAGGAAGGTAATTTTTTTTTTGTAAATGTGTTACACTAAATGTTCGTGAACTTGATTAGCTTCCATTTCCTAATTAATTTTAATTTTAATTATGTTTATATACTCTTTTGACGGAAATGGTTTTGACATTATATACATTCTTCTCTTCACATTTAACAATGTACAATTAATAATATTGTAACAACATTATTTTAAAAGAGTAAGTATGGAGTTTCTTGCCCATTCTTCTCCATACGTAACAACATTTCCGAATGGGCGGTAGATTCACTTTTGTTTTATAAGTATGACGTTTCAAAGTGCCTTTTTTGGGTCTAATGGAAATAAATGATTTGACTTTGACTTTGACTTTGAAGAGTTTGTTTATTTCTTTGGTCAGTTGACCGCGCTTATATCAGGTACTATTCGTCCAAATGGAAAAATACATTTTTGTATTAGATATCCCATTTATTGAAAAGCCTTAGACTTACAGGAGTAGAGCAGTAACTAAAGGTGCAAGCGAAACCACAAGGAATCGGTAGTTTAATATAAATCTATACTAATATTATAAAAAGGAAAGATTTGTATTTTTGTATGTAACAAATATACTCAAAAACTACAGGACCGATTTCAAAAGTTCTTTTTTCATTGGAAAGCTACATTATCCCTGAGTAACATAAACTATATAATATCACGCTATGTTCCACGGGAGCGAAGCAGTAACCAAAAACCTAACGCGGGCGAAACTGCGAGGAACAGCTAGTAATGTAATAAAACATTACTAAGTAAATCAGAGATTAATAGCGGGAAAGATTACGGTTTAAAAAAATCTAGTGTCAATTTCGCGCCTAAAGCATTTTATCCAATATCTCTACAATACTCTTAAAAACATTCAAATGTATGTACAAATTTATGTACGTCTGTCATTCAATCTCGCCACAACAGCTGCTGCACAGAAGCTAGATATTCTGAACTTGCACATAGAGTAGTTTGCATCGCGGGAAACTGAGCTAGTATTCGCAGGTGGAGTCGCGGGTATGACTAGTTTATACTTTAATTCAGGTTTACTACTAGATGCCCCCTTCGGTTTCATCTGTGTTATGTTGTATAAGTTTTTATTATTACTGTAAGGTTTCATCGAAGTTCCTTTAGTAGGTTTTGCATGATAGAGTAACAACCATCTACACACACAAACATACAAATTTTCTCATTGACAATGCATGCATTGTAGTAGTATCCAATCTCGTTAATGTACTTCTTACTTAACCTTATTTGTGTGGTTATAAATAATATTGTCTGCTGTGTTTATAACTTAGAAAATTGTATGCACTATAATTCTATATTAATTATCAGAAACTTAACTAACACTTTTACAATTGCTATCAGAATTAGTATTAAATATTTGCATGCAAATTTATGGCGGAATGTGTCTTTGGGCTAATAATTTTATACACCAACTAGGTATAACCGTATTTTTTAGCAAATAAATGACTGACTTCCACTTTAAAACCACTACACAATTACTTACTAATGATCGCTGCATAAAGTTATGACAGGTTTATACGTCAAAAAATGTTTGGTTATACAGGCTTTATTCATGACATAACTTTACACAGTGTTTATTAGTAAGGGCATAAGTTTATGCTGTGGTTTCTAAATAAACGACGTAGTTGTGACGTACGAACTATCAATAGTCCATCAAAATAAGATAGGTTGTAATACGGTAGTTTCCACCATTATCAATTAACGTACTTTTTATGAGCTGTCAAAACGCATTTCACCAATAGATTTTGTATGGCAATAGCATCTTATGACGTCACTAAAATAACAACTCAGTTGACTATCTATTTATTGATTTCAAAGGAACTAAAAATCAAATTTTATAGCATATTGAAAATGAACCGAATTTATTGGGCTGAAATTAATAGAGGTAATATAGAAATTGTGTCTAACATTTATTGGTTAATGGTGGAAACTACCCAATTGCCCCCTATGGCGATGTCTTATTCAGTTTTATAGACTTTTCAATTGAACTAGACTAATATAAACATATATTGATGCAGAGAATAACATCCTAATGAAGTAAATAAAGAGAGTTAGCGTCTCGCCGAAAGCCGTGTGTCCTCACATTCACAATTCTTTACAAATGTAAACAAAACTTTAATAAACAAAGCTACAGGAGCCGTTCATCCAAATTGATACATTTTAGTTCAATCACACAGTTTCAAAGCTCTCTGCTGATCGACCGCTCGTGGTCTCTCGTCAAGATCCAATTTGTTTATTTTCACGATCCAAGTTTCCACGAATTGTTTTTGCTATCCATTTAAACGTAAACTGATTTTGATAAATTTCACGCGAAATGCTGATTGAGTTTACTCAGTACACAATCACAATGATAATAATTTAGAAATTCTAACTGAATCAAAACACGTCCAAACTGTTTGTAGTTTTTTTTCACATAGCGATGAAAACTGTCTCGTGATTTTCATTGAAATTCCATCTTGTTGAACATTGTGTTCATTTTAGCGTAACTAAATTACACTGAAAGCAATTTTCCTCTAAAAACAGACCCTTTCTATCAATACTTATTGTCTTTCGTGTTAAAAATACTTACAAAAAACGAAACAATACCACAATAAGACACTTCACTACACTAGCTAAACTACGGGGTGTATAAATGTAAATACTAAAGTGGTGTGTATAAAAATATCGGAGAAACTTTGGCGCGGTGTGCGGAGCGGGCGCTCTCGCCGCGTTCAGTCGAGCACTGCCGCGCGGGGGCGGCCCGTGTTATCAGCGACGGCTGCGTTATCAGCGGTGTCTGCGGTGCCATTCATTGAGATGTGAGGTGCTAGACAGTCTACCACTTCACAGGGTGTGACTCAGAGCTGGTGTGGGTGCTAAGTTGTTGATGAAACCCAATACTTTTAATTTGTATAATAATAATAACTTTATTTAAATGACAACTGTGGTCCAATGGTTAGTATCACCTTATAACTAAAGGGTTAGTAACACCTAAAACTTAAAACTAACCCTACTGCCGCACAAGCAACCACATCCAGTGACGAAGCACTGGCGCATCGTGCTTATCGGCTAGGGCTCGTAGAATGCTGTTAGAGCTAGCCCGCGTTCTGCTTAATAATGAAGCAGCCTTCTTCCTCATTATGGCAAAAAAGTCATCTGTTCGCGCTTCAGCGAACATGCCAGATGCACTGCAGTATCGAGGTACCCCAACAGCTCCCTGAAACCATTATTATACTGTACACGCAGGACGTCTAGAGCCTTCCGCGTACAGTTAACCCACAGACTGCCCGTATAGAACGATTGGCAAATTTTCACCTCGCTAGTACAACAGGCGAATCTGAGAGCCAACACGTTGCATCTCACTGCTAGTATAAGTTAATTTTTATTGCTTAAGTTTATAACATACTGGTTTGGCCAAATAAAGTTGGCATAGTGAGATAGTTTTAAGACACATCAGCTTATTAATCATTTCTCTTTTCCAGATAATTTACAGTTTAAGAATATCCATATCTAATATTATAAATGCAAAAGTAACTCTGTCTTTATTTCTTTCACGCCTAAACCATCAATTGATGAAATTTGGCAAAGAGATATGCGTGATAATGGGAACAGGATAGATTATATTACAAAAATACCACAGGAACGGGTAAAACTGCGAGAGATAGCCAGTAAAACTATTTAGATAGTAAACCTTTGTCACAAAGTAAACGCTGCAGGACTTCAAAGGACACCACAAGCTAGAAGTTGTGTCTAATGATGTGACGTAATAGCGGGAAAGTGGAGCACCCTCGATATCGGCGCGGATGCTGCGCGATGCAAATACCTGCGATATTATTCATCGCTAGACCTTCACGGCGAGGCTGCGATACATCCCCAGGCACTACAGCCTGCCGGGGGGTACGGGGGGGTTTAAGGCCCCGCGCAAACGGACGGCCACTGGTGGTCAGTGACAGCCACTTAATAATAATAACACTAGCCTATTTAACTGTCCCACTGCAGGGCAAAGTCCTCTTTTCATACAGAGAAGGCACGAGCATCGATCACCACGCTTACTCAAGGCGGATCTGATCCCAAATTAAGCAAATAGTCCAGTCATTTAAGCTTAAATTAGGTTAGAATCTCGGAATTCGAGATACCCAGCTGTAAGTCTGTAAATACTTGTATATTGACACCCTAAAAGTAGTCTCAAAACCTGAATTTCAATCGACCCCACGACCTACGGCTTAGCCTTTAGGGTCACTAACTACTAAACCAACAGGCCCGTCAAAACTTGTGGCTGTCGCTTGCTTCTGACACAGTTACAAAATGTGGCGGTAGCGCGCGACAGCCACCGGTCGCTGCGATCGGTGGCCCGTTTGCGTGGAGCCTTACTCAAGCGGAGGGAGGAATGCAAGTAGTACACAGGCATTCACTTTCCCAAAAGCAACTTGATTGTAAACGTCACAGTTCTGAAAATCTTCTCTATACAGAATTGTTAAACATTTCACAAACAACTGTTGCAGTGGCCTTGAAAGTTCGCGGAATTAAATTAAAGTTGTAAAAGCTAAATAGGTAGTTGTTAATGAGTAACATGGAATTAGTGCTCGCTTGGCAAGAAGCGCCAAGATGTGGCCGCCGTGTCGAGGATCTATTTGAGCTGTTTCCTCTGTTTGATGATGGATCTATGTTTCTAATTATTCTGGTAGTACTCAATCTTAGGCAGCGTCTGATGATCAATGCTTCCGGGGTTGCGGAATGTTTATAATAGTTACCGTGACCCTGGAACATAAAGGGCAATCGAAGGAATATGAGTGGGTTTTAGTCAGTAAGAGTCTGACACGCCCTCCTGCCGCACCCAGGACGGGAGCAGTCATTGGATGATTTCCCACTCACCAAAAAAAAAAATTATCAATGCTTGTGCCTTCTCTGTATGAGAAGAGACAGTTATAAGCCGGTATTGTAATTACTATTTTAGGTAGTACTCAACCCTGTTTCTGTAACTGAACTGGTCGTTATTAACCAAACAACGATTCTCAAGGAGAAGAAGGGAGAATTAATGGTTTAGCAAATATATTTACTATATCTCGTTTCTATTCCGCCACAATGAACACTAGATATTGTATTTACGTAACAATTAATTGTCACGGATTTCTATAAAATAACGTCTGTTTCTATCATTTAGCTTTAAACAGAGATGTTAAATGTTTTAAAGTACGTTATCTCACTTGAAGCGAGTCATTACTCAAATAAATGAATCGGAAAGATTTTATCTCTGAAATTAATTGCTCAACATCGACATCAGAGAGTTTTCTGTACGCTGTGAAATGTTTGAACTTGGGTATTTCTTTTGACACATCTTTACTGATCTTACAAAGTGGTAAAGTTACTTTGTTTTTGTTTGTTAGACATAACTCGGGAATAACATATTTTCCGAATTTTGTAATGCTATTCTTCACTTTCCTCGAGCTTTATGTTACTATTTATGACTTCCCGGTCGATAATTATTCTCGTGCATAAAATTGGTCAATTAGAAACATTGTCACAGTAACTAGGATGGGAAGTAGCCTAGCATACAGGAAATATTGTAGTACCCAAATATGTTCAAAAAAACAGGTGTATTCCCTCTTCTCTCACTCTTACAGTATGACTAGCTTTCGCTTGCGGCTTCACTCGCATGGATATCGAACTTGTATCCCCTTTATTACCCCTTTAAGGTGGAAATTTACAAAAACCCTCTCTTAGTGGAAACTATCCGTGTTTCGAGTCGTCCGTTTTAGTGTTCCCGTGAGGGTCGTGCCATCCGGGTCCTGTGTTCACACATTTCAGGAATATCGGTATCAGTGTTTTTTTTTTGGGAGTGGGAAATCATCAGCTCGAGGGCGTGTCAGACTCTTACTGACTAAAACCCACTCATGTTCCTTCAGTTGCCTTTTATGTTCCGGGGTCACGGTTACTTTTATAAACATTCCGCAACATTGGCATTAGTGTTTCTTTCACAGATACGCTGATTATATTATATTTTTCTTCGGAATTCAAATAATGTGGATTAGAATGATCGTCCTCCTCCTCTGTCGATTCCTCATTACTGAGGATCGGGACTCCTTTGAAAAAAATTCTTGACAGTTTCTCTCCATCGGCTCCTGTCCGAGCCATCGTGGAGGGCCGTGCTGACAGATATCTCAAGGTTTGTTGATATCTGATCAGCCCAACGTTTGGGGCTTCGTCCACGAGGCCTTTTGCCATCCACCTTCCCTGTGACCATCAGGCGTTCGAGGTTGTCGGGGCTTCGACGAGCTATATGGCCGAAAAATTGGATCACTCGATACAGACACGTCGCAGAGAGCCTTTGGGACCGAGTAAGATTTAGCTCCTCTAAGATAGATGCGTTCGTACGACGTGCTGTCCAAGGTATTCGTAGTAGACGGCGCCAACACCACATCTCAAATGCATCTATTCGCTGCCTATCCATGGCCTTCAAAGTCCAGCTTTCAGCGCTGTAAAGAAAAATGGAAAAGACCAGAGTACGAACGATAGACACTTTTGTACGCTTTGTGATGTTCCGGTCTTTCCAAATTTTCTTGAGTTGGGTCATTGCAGTCTTAGCCATTCCTATGCGTCGCCGAATTTCTGGTTCGCAGCTTCCTTTGTTGTTAATAGCTGACCCTAAGTAGACGAACTGATCGACCCGCTCGTATCGGTCTAGGCAATTAGAACGCGAGGTGACTGCAAAGCGGTCGACTATCATCACTTTAGTTTTACTGCAGTTAATGTGTAGACCCATCTCTTGGCTTGCTGTTTCAAGACGGTCCAGCAGTGCCGCCATCTCCGATCATTCAGAGAATGATCGTAAAGTATATTATTTTGACGTACAAGTTCTAGCAACTTTTCTGTGATATTTTGTGGTCAACGTACCTATACTTGAGCCAAAGTCGATAAAGAATACAGGTAAACAAACCAATATAGGGTTTCACAATCACAACTAACTTTTTACAAATCTTTTATTATTCACATAAATATCGCCTTTTCACGCTAACTATTTATTAAGAAATCCTATTGCAGCATTTTTAACTAGAATCACTCAAATAGCATGCATATTACCTCGTTATTTCGAAAAACCAAGCAACGGTTTGTTTACCTCTATTATTTATCGAATTTGGCTCAAGTATAGATAAAAATCGGTCAGCACTGTCAGAGTCTCCGTACGTCCGACCGTGCTCCGGGACACTGACGATCCGTATGCGCCTGACACGGAACTGTGAGAACGATTTTGTTCAAGTTGTACGTAACCGATTTTATCCCCGTCCCTGACGGAACACGGCAGGGCCGGGACCCGGAAATGTGTGCCCCTTACTCTTCACAAATAACGCACCTTCTGATATTCATGTCTTCTTCTTCTTCACGCCTAAACCACTGAACCGATTTGAATGAAATTTGGTACAGATATAGTCTGGGACCCGAGAAAGGACATAGTTTTCATCCCGGAAATCCGCCGGGAAAGGGAACTATTTTTCCATGCGGACGCTGTCGCGGGCAAAAGCTAGTATTGAAATAAAAATTTTAAACGTCTCATACAGTCAGCTTTTGTATATATTTACTAAGTATAGTATTATTTATAAGTTTTGTAAATACTATATTTAGAATTATTGTAAATAAGCACTCTTTAGGTTATACAAGGTGTATTTTTGGTCTTGCTCAACCCGCTAGGAGATGATTCTACCCATGAAAACAAACAACTTTTATTATGGAACCAACTCTGAAATCGCGAAAAAAATATCAGCTGTTTCTATGAAAAGTTCAATGCCCTCCCGACCATAATGTATGAAACAGCTGATATTTTTTTCGCGATTTCCGAGTTGGTTCCATAATAAAAGTTGTTTGTTTTTATGAGTAGAATCATCTCCTAGCTGGTTGAGCAAGACCAAAAATACACCTAGTATCTGACCAATAATAATTAAGTAAAGTCCACTACACTTCTCATCCCTAAAGGTGTTTCCAAAGAGCCCTCACAGACCCTCAACCCTTGACCCTCCGTGTCACTGTGATGCCGTGACGTCAGCGAGTCCTGAGGGCATTGGACAATGTTATTGAGGGTCAGAAATAAAGCGCTTTCGGCAAACACGGTGTGTGTTATGTAAAGCTTTAGTATGTACTGTATGACGTCATGTATGTAACTGGCTGAGCTGTGGCCACGTGTAAGGAATTATTTTTTTGTGAAAAGTTGATAACGTTTTGAATGTTTATCCTTTACCCGACAAGGTAATAAAAGTTATTGTTTCGCCATGACCGATTATTTGTCTGCTTGTCCGTATGACTCTTAATACTAAAAATATTAATTACAAATATAAAGTACTTAGTAAAAATATTTAATGTCTTTTCAAAAACTTTGTATTCAGATAATAATTATGTCAAAAATATTTTTCATGGAAGAAACGATAGTACTTACTTATATATAAATACCGAAGTTAAAAAGAAAACTATCACAGCTAACCAAGTTTTACAAGTTAACAAGTCAGTTTAACGACACATTATTGGTCAGATTTTTTATTGACACAAGAACGAAACTCGTCACCTGGAGTGCAGAAATTAACCTATAGACTGATGGCTGATCAATCAATATTGTGCACATGCCACTAAACAATCTCCTACTTGTGACATGTTCCTCTAATCAGTTTCATCATCAACATCCTTTAACTAACGACTTTATGATTACTTTTCGGCCACTTGGTATCTGGTAGCCAAACAAATCGGTGGAATCTAACAATCTCGCAACGCCCTCCGAGAGGTATCGCGTCAGTAATTGAGTTACAGCGAGCCGCGCGCCGCCCCGCCGCGCCGCCCGCTCCTCACGGTCAGATGCTCCAATAATTTATTCACTCTCCTGCCACGAACAGCTGGTTCAAGTAATGTTGATATTGTATGTGTTTTAATTTTTTGGTAGAACAATATTATTTTAACATTTGGGTGCGCATGTCGATGAACATATTTAATAGCTAAATGTCAAATATTAAGTTTATTTTCGGGCAGATTTTAAGAGACAACATAGGATAAAATTCTCGAGGCTGCAAGTAACAAGTAACGACTCAAACTGTTTATTCTTGGTTGTTCAGATGGTCTAGTGGTATAATAATATGGCCCGCCTCTCCTGTACGAGGATGTCTGCTCGATACTGAACACAAAGCCTTGTGATATTTTCAAATCATATTAATCTTTCTAAGCTTTTCTTAGTATTTATCGAAATTGGAGAAGAATAATGCCCTATCAGTATTCGTGCCTTCTTTGAAAAAAGGTCTTCACTCTACAGTGTGATAAGAAATAAGTAGGTTGATATTAAAAAACAAAGCCTTGCTAAAAACAAATAACAGACCCTCTCTTCTTAAAATCTGTTTTACCTACCTGTTTTCCCGTGCGTAAATATATCACAAGAATCAAAGGTTACTTGATCCTAGTTAGTAAAACCACAGTATCCCCACAGCTTTATTACGGCTGGCACACCTACATGCAACAACAGGCACTGCACAGAGCGCCAGGTCTCGTCGCCTTACTGAAGCTTATTGAATTGACTCGCGACCTTATTGAACCGTCCATCGCTTGGACGACACTACATTTTTGACCACGACGAGACGTGTTGACTTTAAGGAGGCTGGTTCACACGAGCGCTTTTTAGGCGCGACTTCAAGATCACGGCGAGAGGAATAAGAAATAAAAAGGGGCATTTTGTTAATTCATACTATACGCTTTACGCGTACGTTTTTAAGTAAGCCAAATTGTCAAAACGCACACGCGTCGTCAACTTCACCGCCGATGCTTCTATGACCACTCAGAATGTCCGAAAGCATAAGTTGTGTGACTATGCGAGTTCAAAGCAAACTATTAATACAGTATAGAATTATCGTGACCACTTTGTGTTCTCATCGTATGTGTGTGCCTTGTCTAAATAAATAAATGATTAAATGCGCAGGGTACCTATAAAGTGTGCATTCTAAAGTGTGCGAGGACTCTCCTCGCTGCCACCGTGACCGGGTGACATATGTATGCTTGCGCCCTTACACATTGAGACAAGGCGAGATACAAAGTGATGTGAACTGAGCTATAAATTATTCGTGTCGTACTTAAGTCAGGCGGCCGTATCCACCTAAAATTCTAAACAATTAAGGTTGTAATTGATCTTTTTCGTTAAAATAATTTAATTATTTTAGATAAAATCATTAGAAAATATACAAAACAAATGAAATAACAATGTTTAAAAATGTACAATGTAGCCAACAGCAACAAGATTTTTCATATAATTAAAGTACTAGATAACATAAAGCCGAAATGAAAATATTCTGACAATATCCTTATACCTTTCATTATAGAAGCTTATTAAGATTAACCATTTCTCCTTTCAAGTTGGTCTGAACTTAATTGAATCATAAGAAAATCTTTCAAAATGAAAAGAGTTTAAAACGGTAGTTGATTAAATGTTATATTAGAGAAAGGCTTAGCTTTATGAGACGTCTGTAAAGGTCGCGCTCAGTTGAAAAGTTCTCTATGATTTGAAGCAGAATCGTATTACTTAGGCTGCGGACCCAGTATACTTCCTATAGGGATGACGACAACAATAAAAAAATGGCATTCTGTTTAGTCCGTCTTGTAGATCGGGCAAAAATACGGGACACGTATTTTTTGGTTCATCAAAATAATAAAAAAATACAAAGATAAAGAGAAACAAAGTTCTGGAGTGGGGGCATAGTGGGGGCTTTTGACGTCACCTTAATGCAAAAATGTATCTGATCGTGACGTCACGCACAACTTCAACGCACTGTATCGTCGTCATTTCTCGTATACGAAAAAAAAAAAATACGTGTCCAAAATTTTTTAATAATCTCTATTAGAAATATAAACTCTTTGTCATGATGGTCTGTGTGTCAGTGTTATTTGAAGTTGACACATTCCTTTTGATTTTACTTTCTGCGATGTATGCATGTGCTCTGGCTAAATTATATTTATTGGAATCTTATCGGTCTTTACATTTCCGCCCTAAATCTATCAGGTTATGGACCCAGAACGCCTAACGCTGTGCGGGAATGGTCATATTTTTTGCGAAAGTAGAAATTAAATAAATTATAAATTCTACGCGTAAAAAAGATGGCCGAAAATTTTTCAATGCAGAGCATCGAAAAGCTCAAAGGTATAGAAAACTATTCTACATGGAAATTTTGCATGAAGATGACATTAATTCATGAAGACCTGTGGGATACTATCGATGGTGAGCAAAAAGTAACATTGAGCGATGCAGAAATAAAAAAAAACGCAGAAGGCACTTGCACGGATATGTCTGTCGGTACATTCGAGTGCATTCCCTCATGTCAGGAACGCGAAGGATGCACGTGAAGCGTGGAACAATTTGAGCAGAGCCTATGAGGACAAAGGGCTATGCCGAAGATTAAGTTTGTTAAGAGCGCTGTTTAGCACCAAACTGACAGAGCATGATAGCATGGAAAGTTACCTTGGCAAGCTGCAGGAACTGTCACAACAACTGCTGGATATCAATTCATCTCTGGATGATGAATTCTTGGCTGTCATTATGCTCAGCGGGTTACCAAGTAATTATGATCCGCTTATTATGGCACTGGAGAATTCGAATTTAAAGTTGTCAAGTGACATTGTCAAAGGCAAGTTATTGCAAGAATACGACCGCAGGAATAAATCAGATGATACCATGGCGTTTGCAACCAGAAAAGCACCGAAGTGCTATAAATGCAAGAAGACTGGACATTTGAGCAAGGACTGCTGGAGGAATAATAAGAAGCCGGACAAGAAATCTGATAAGGATAAGCAATCTAAATCCGAGGGTCTTCTAACGGCACTCTCCGTCAGTTTCCAGAGTGGCGTATGGTACGTGGATAGCGGCGCGTCAAATCACATGTGCAACAATCGGGAACTATTTCGTGATTTTAATGTTGTAAGTTCGTCACAAGTGAGTGTTGCTAACGGTGATAAATTGTCAACAGCTGGAAAAGGTAATGTGTATGTCGAACTGCAGGACTGTGTAAGAAAAATCAAAGATGTTTATTATGTGCCAAATCTTTCGGCAAATTTGCTTTCTGTTAGTTGTTTAGTAAAAAAAGGTTATAAAGTAACTTTTTTTAAACAGAAATGTATTGTATCTAATGAGGACAACGTTTTGGCAACTGCCACTCTTAGGAATGGTATATATCAACTTGATGCCATTAATCAGCCTTTGTGTGGGGGGAGCGGCAATACTATTTTTGCTTCTTCCAGTACAGTTACCAAAGAAAACCAGTCTAGTGAAGAGACTGTGATGATTTCTTCGTCAAGCTCAGTTAAAGGTACAGTGAAAGAGGAGTTGCAGGAGTTGTGGCATCGTCGACTTGGTCACTTAAACTCCAGGAGTATGGCACTGATGAATAAAGGTATGGTCACAGGTATTAAATATAATTCAAATATTTTTAATCCTTGTGTTGCGTGTATTGAAGGGAAACAAACTCGTGCTCCCTTTCCTAAGAGGTCATATACACGAGCGACACAGTTATTAGGATTGGTACATACTGACTTGTGTGGACCAATGCCAGTACAGTCTATTGGTGGCGCTAGATATTTTTTGTTATTTATCGACGATTTGAGTAGGAAGACATTTGTTTATTTTTTGCGTAACAAAAACGAGGTTTTTGAGCATTTTAAGAATTTTAAAGTTTTAGTGGAAAATGAAACTAACCACAAAATTAAAATTCTACGTAGTGACAATGGTGGTGAATTTGTTAACTCAAAATTACAGGCTTACCTGAAAGAGAACGGAATCAAACATCACACAACGGTCCCGTATTCTCCGCAACAAAACGGTGTGGCGGAAAGAGCGAACCGAACTATTGTCGAGAAAGCTAGGTGCATGTTAAGGGATGCTGGCCTGGACAAAAAATTCTGGGCAGAGGCGGTAAATACGGCTGTGTATCTAAAAAATCGGACACCAACTAAGGCACTTATTGGACTAGTACCTGAGGAAAAATGGACGAACAAAAAGGTAGATGTCAGTCATTTACGTACTTTTGGCTGCATTGCCTATGCTGTTACACCGAATAGAAACAAATTGGATTCGAAGTCCAAGCAGCATATTTTTGTTGGGTACTGTGAAAGTACAAAAGGTTATCGTCTGTTGGATCCTGAAAAATCGTTTAAGTGTGTCAAGGCAAGAGATGTGTTTTTCTTGGAGAATAAGTTTCTCAATAATAGGTCGCATGATGATAATTTTGACTATGTGTTGATTGATTTTCCTCAAAACGATGCTCCGAGGAAACCTGTGAATGTTGTTCATGATGGCCAGTACTCACAACAAGCTGAGCCGAGTCAGTCTGAACCATCCACTGCAACACCAGAATTTTCTGATGACCAAAGAAAAACGCGGTCGAGCACAATTACAGTGCATGATTCAGATAGTGAGATTGACACCACTTTAGAATCAAATTTCTCTGCGGATCCCACATACGTTCCAGGTAGCTCTACACTGGATGAGATGACATCGGATTCTTCAGTATATGAAGATCTCGACGAAGCTGTATCTCTGTTGGTTAATAAACTATGCAACGACGATGACGAACCAGGAACGGTGCAAGAAGCTATGGCTGGTACGGATGCAGCTCAGTGGACAGAAGCTATGAAAGATGAGTATAAATCTTTTATAGACAACAAATGTTGGACTTTAGTAGAGAGACCAAAGAGTCAGAAACCAATAAAGTGCAAATGGATTTTTAAAAAGAAGAGAGGTCTCAATGGAGAACTTTTGAAGTACAAAGCGCGGCTGGTAGCAAAAGGTTACTCACAAAAGTATGGAGTCGATTATGAAGAAACATTCTCTCCGGTGGTAAGACACTCAACTATTAGAACACTCCTTGCTATAGCTGCTGAATTTAATTTGGACATCGATCATCTTGACGTCAAGACTGCCTTTTTGAATGGCAACTTGAATGAAAATGTTTATATGGAACAACCAGAAGGTTTCATAGTAAAAGATAAAAAACATTTTG
This sequence comes from Athetis lepigone, assembly GCA_033675125.1. Classification (NCBI taxonomy): domain Eukaryota; kingdom Metazoa; phylum Arthropoda; class Insecta; order Lepidoptera; family Noctuidae; genus Athetis; species Athetis lepigone. Next base: position 13,762,966 of record CM066221.1, read on the forward strand.
TGTACAAATTAAATAAAGCTATTTATGGTCTAAAACAAGCTTCTAAAATGTGGTACGAGAGAATAAACGAAGTATTATTACAGAAAATGCACTTCAAAAGGATGACTTCGGAACCATGTGTTTTTTACATGAAAACTAAGAGTGATTTAATAATAATTGCTCTATATGTCGATGATATTTTATTGTTTTCAAGCAATTCAGCTTTGAAAGAAAAGGTTAAACGTGAACTTATGGACACGTTTGAAATGAAGGATTTTGGGGCTGCACACCAGATCCTCGGAATGAGAGTGAATAAAACTCAGAACAAAGTTACTCTCGATCAAACAGGATACATTAAAAGGGTATTGGAGAAATTTAACATGGCAGATTGCAAACCTGCAAAAACTCCATTAGAAAAAGGAATCAAATTACCAAAAGGTGATACTAAAACCGATAATTCTCTTTACAGGAATTTACTTGGTTGTCTCATGTACATAGCAGTGTGTACCCGACCAGATATTGCTCATGCTGTGAGTGTGCTCAGTCAATTCAACGAGTGTCACACAGAAGTACATTGGAAAGCTTTGAAACGGGTTCTTCGCTATCTAAAAGGTACTGTAAACTATGGATTAGTTTTTCAGAAGAGCGGAGTGGATGTAACTGCTCATGTAGATGCTGACTGGGGTGGAAACGAACTTGATCGTAAGTCTTTCACCGGTTTTATTTTTAAGTTTGGTAATTCATTGATTACTTGGGAGAGTCGTAAGCAAAAAACTGTTGCTCTCTCCAGCACAGAGGCTGAATACATGGCGCTTTCTGATGCTTGTAAAGAAGCTCTTTTTGTAAGAAGTTTTCTTAATGAATTGTTAAGTATTAATTGTCAAGTAACAATGTTTAATGATAATCAGTCTGCTCAAAAATTAACTACGAATTGTATGTATCATAACAGAACTAAGCATATTGATGTCAGGCATCACTTTATTAGAGAAAATATAATGAAAAACTTTGTTAATGTTAAGTATTTACCAACAGATTTAATGATTGCAGATCTGTTGACAAAACCTTTGACTAAAGAGAAACATGATCAATTTGTAAAAGGATTGTGTTTGCATATTTTGTAAGGTTTTGGTTATACGTTTATTTTTTCTAATTCTTTGTGATATTGTGTTAAAGTTTTGTAGACATCATTAGGTTAATAAATTGTTCTGTTAAGTAACTACCACTATTTAGCATCATGACTTTGGTTTAAGGGGTAGTATTAGAAATATAAACTCTTTGTCATGATGGTCTGTGTGTCAGTGTTATTTGAAGTTGACACATTCCTTTTGATTTTACTTTCTGCGATGTATGCATGTGCTCTGGCTAAATTATATTTATTGGAATCTTATCGGTCTTTACATTTCCGCCCTAAATCTATCAATCTCAATGACGGACTAATTACTTTTTTTTTTGTCGTCTCGCCTATTAACATTGTAAAACTAAAAGTTTGTATATGGATGTCTATTATGATATTATTAGTTACATTTTCATTTGAATATTTAGCTACTCAACGGCTTTGGATTAAAACTTTACAGTAACTAGTTCATAATTATATCAAAATAACACATAAGCTATATTAACATCAGGCTATTACCCATAGGAGCGAAGCAGTAATTCAAAACCTAACGTGGGTGAAACCGCGGGGGACAGTTAGTACAAATAAGTCTCAATGAGATTATTCTATCTGGAGATTACTCTAACACTAATTAAAAACATCTTCAACCCCTTTTTTTTTGGGGGAGTGGGAAATCATCAAATGACTGCTCCTGTCCTGGGTGCGGCGGGAGGGCGTGTCAGACTTTTACTGACTATAACCCACTCATGTTCCTTCGGTTGCCCTTTATGTTCCGGGGTCACGGTAACTATTATAAACATTCCGCAACTCAATCCTCAACCCTTGGACTTATTACAGGAACCCAAAGAAAGATAATTGTTTCGTACTTAGAGGTGGTGTAGCTCCCTTCTCTGGTTTCATAAGTTTTAGCAATTTTCGAATCAGAATCGATATTTTAAACAATTTTGTGGTTTATTTATAAAATTAAATCCCTATAGAAACAACAATATAAAACATCTTCAATGATTGACAGGTCGAAGAACATCGTAAACATCTTGAGCATTATTACAATAAACACAATGTTCCTGAGAGTACTTCTAGAGAAACAATTTTCGGAAATCTTCCCTAACAGGGTCAACAGGTAAAGTCGCGATTCTTATCAATATCTCGAGGTCAAGTGTTTTATCCGCCCTTTGAAGTAGGCAGCAGATTTGTTTACACTGCTGATAAAAGGGAACCACACAATATAGAGTAAAAAAATTAAAAATACTTTTACATTTACAAAGCAGTTCATCACTTTCGAAACTCTTCGAAGTTTACTTATATCTCACTTACAACTTTCTTATGAATTTTCCTACTTATAATATAAAAATGGTACTAGTAACGCCATCTATGTGCCGTCTAACATACTTCCAAGCACACCCAAACGTTAAATGAAAACAAGGGTAGAAGAAAATGTTGCACCCGTAGCGCCGCCATACAACGGCGAGTAGCGACACTACAGAGTGAAAACCGTTGCCTTGTAAACTGAAAAGATGGTGTTGTTTTAACATTAATATTCGGTCCGTTTTGTAATAAGTTATAGTAACGTACCGAATATTTCCGAATCAATTAAGGTAACCAATCATCGTTCTTGACCTGTGTCAGTCCACGGCTGGACATAATGCACATAGGTTTCTACTACGAAGTCCAATGTTATTAGCAACCAGAAGCAAATGTCCACTCTTGTCGAGCACGGTATCGCTATCAAAGCGGTTGAACGCGAATAATTTTCAATTAGGTTACGAAACAACACTCCTTTATTGACCTCTAAATAAATAATTAAAATTAATTAATTAAATAATTTAGCGGATTATTCACCACCACATTCATTTTTCAAAGAGATTTTTTATTCCCTTGGGTCAGGTCGTAAATAAAAAAAAGGTCGTAAAAAGATGTGATTTGTTAAAACTAAGTTTTCTGAAAACGTTTTAAGTTTACTTTAATTTATTTATTTATTTATTTAAACTTTATGTACTAACACCGTACAGAGGCAAATTATGAAAAATTATGAAAATGATGAGAGGTGAATTTATCATTTAGTCATTTCAAAAACGCTTCTTGACTGAAGAAGAAATATCAAGATAGTGCTTTAAATAACCCTCTTTTCGGCAGTCGGGTAAAAATAAGCATTATAATTTTTATTTTATTCCTTTAATGTAACTGGTTAAATAAATAACTTCGTATAAATAAACAACTTTGGGCGCGGCGCGAGAACCCGTAGGGACCGGTGGAGTCACGGTCATTTTTGAAGAGTAAGTAGTACTACTTCCGATACTAATGTTATTGTGAGTGAATAAACAATACAACAATATAAAGAGTTAATAAACAATATATCAAGTATGTTCGTGAGACGCAGGACGTATTCAATATAGGAATCGGAATCTTTGTACAAAATTATATAAGTACTGACGATACCATATATTCCTTTGTTATAAAATATAGTGAACGGTTTAAGTAGGAATTTTGTACTTGTATTACTTTAAATGTGTTTGAGACACTGAGAAAATAAATAATGTTATTGGATTAGGCAGTAACTTCTGTAAGAATAACAAAGTACGTTTTACCATTCACTTTTCAAGCCATATTTTTATAATACTGCGCAGTAAACAGATCTCCCAGCGTTAATATCAAACAGGGCGTTTTCACGAAATCCCTTACATCATCAATATTCTGACCTTAACGGGAGTCAAGTGGACATTAGTGTGAGACGGCGTTGGGTGACGTAAGACGATGCGGGACGGCGTGTACGGCGCGGGACGGCACGGCACGGTACGTTGGCATGGAACGGTGTAGGACGGGACGAGACGGCGCGAGATAGGACGGAACGGAGTGACACGTCTCAAGTTCCAAACTGCGCTTCATTTTAATCTTCCGCCATTGTTCGTCACAATAAGATACTGTTATGTACTTATCGCCAGCCTTCCTGTTGTGTACTTCACAACTTGAGCATATTATCTTTACACAAATATCTGGAAGTTTTGATGGTACTACTTCAGCACAACTTTTTGAATTATTTGTAGATTTGCCTAATAATGTTTGAAGCTTTTCTCGCTCTCTAAATAAGATTCATTGGGGACATGCGTAAAGTGAGACAAGTTTAGATTGTTATAGAAAGTTGATTTTGATTACAATTATTTTAACGAAACTGTTCTTTATAAATAAATAAATAAAAAGTGTTTTTTTTTTTCATTAAAATACTCTTAAAATATTATGGTGTATGAAATATTATAGAAAAGTTTATAACTTGGTAATGTTATAAAATAAAAGAGGTAGCAGGTTCAATACCCGTTAGACGTCCAACAAATACATATAAATATTTTTATTTGATATAACAACCGCCATAACTTTTATGTCGCGGTAAAAGTAAAAGGCTCGCTAAGACTATGGCAAGCTTCAGAGCGACGGAACTGAGCTCGTATGGGGAGGATGCGTGTAAGTCATAAGAGACCGACGTGTGAGGACCATACGCCTCTGCACAAATAATAGTACCTAATATCAGTCTGTGTTGTCGTACTGCTGGCCCTTTCTTTCTTCCAACGCTCTCTATCCTGGGCCAATGTAGGCCACTCCTGCCTTCAAGCATCTAGCTCGTCCCGCCATTTTTGTCCGGATCTGCCACGATGTCATTAAATGCCATCTGGGACCCACATTGTGCTTGATTTTGCCCATGATTTGTCCGACATGCGGCTGACGTAGCCGGCCCAGTCCCACTTAAGCTCTGCACAGCACAACCCTAAGGAAAATACAGGCGCTATGTCTCAAGATATTTGTGTAACTATCAATAAAAGGCTGAAAAGGGATTGGTTTCGAAAGATATATATTGACGTTAACAATGCCAATGTGAGTCAATATACTAAAACGTTTTCCTTATAATAAATTATATTGAATCGAGGTTTTTTACAAGATCCGGGGTGCTGAATATTTCTAATAGTTACCGTGGCCCCGGAACATAAAGGACAACCGAAAGTGGGTTTTAGTCAGTAAAAGTCTGACACGTCCTCCCGCCCCGCCCAGGGCGGGAGAAGTCATTTGATGATTTCCCACCCACCAAAAAAGAGGTATTTTAAAAGATTCATGCTATTCTGACTTTATAGACTTGGCGTTTATGTCTGCAATCTCTTAACATTTCTATTTCAATCAGTAGAAAAGTCCTCAACTCTATACCCGTATACTTCCAGCTATAGTAGTCTGGTTGTCACCGGCCGGCGCCGCATCGCTACCGTTTACGGTTCGTTCCGCGCGGCAGATTTCATTACTTTACAACATAAAATAAAACTTTATTGCCGTTTTTTTCGTCGTCGAAAATATTTGATGCCGCTTTTATCGGCGGCCGAGTAAAGTTGCGTAAAATACAGTAAAATAGCGGACGTGGAATTATTACTGGGTTTGTGTAATGTGTGCTATTGACGCGCGCCTTAATGACTGGGATAGTCAATCTGTGGCTGAGTTTCGTTATCAGCGTTTTTTTTTCTAAGTAAATTAATTTTTAAAGTAACAATTTTGAATAATTTTATTCATTTGTGACTTATAAACTGACATGACAACTATAGGAGCGTTAGAAAATATAGTAGTTGATTTTTTTCTATATCTAAATAAATTGTACTACATTACATTACATCGTGGCTGTTATTTAATTACTTTCAAGACAAACAGTGTTAAAAAAATTGCGCGACGATTATTCATTTTTCAATTATTTTTATGTGCGAACGTAATTAAAAGCCAGGAATAACGCTCAACCACACTTATTTATAGCGATGCCTTTCAATTTAAAATCGGATATTACGGCGTCAACTCGATAAAAGTAATTATTAAAACAATCAAACGGTTTAATGAAATAACAGAATGAATAACTTCACGATTCGATTTGTACCTTCAATTATCTGCCGACAGTACTTTGATTTTGTTTAAATTGGAATAAATTTAAATGGCCGTGTTTTTATACCGCGTTTGTTTTTTTCATGTTACTGTTAACAAAGATTACACAAATGCTAGTATTACATTTTTATACATTTACCTAGCGACCCGCCCCAGCTTCGCGTGGATGTTAAATATCTTTAAAAATCCTGGCTTTTCTTTACTATATTATGCATGTTTTATACATATAAACCTTCCTTAAGAATCACTCTATCTATTAAAATAAACCGCATCAAAATCCGTTGCGTAGTTTTAAAGATCTAAGCATACATAGGGACAGACAGACGCGAGCGACTTTGTTTTATACTATGTAGCGATTCTTTTTATTATTCATACTAGCTTTTGCCCGCGGCTTCGCCCGCGTAGATGTCGAACTTCCATCCACAATTTTGACCCTTTAATAAAGATAGAATTAAAAAAACAAAACTTTCTAAGTGGCTAAGGCTTACCCTTTACATAGAATAATTCCTCCAAGTTTCATGTCTCTAGTTAGTTATTGTTAAATATCAACAAACGCGTTAATATTAGCCAGTGAATTTACTTCCGGGGCAGCGGTAACTATTAGAATAATTATTAATCCGTAACCCCGGCACATGCTGACTGCTCTTTGAGGCGCGAATGGAACAAATGGTCCTTATCGGGCGGCGAGCTACCCATCGCTCGCAATAGCGAAACTGCGAATACGCAGTCCCGCGCCTACAGTGGCTGGTAGTCGTCTTGCGACTCTCGACGTCTACGCCTGGGTCTCTGTCCCGGGCGTGAAGCTTGAGGCTGCGTCATGCGCGCCGCCGCCTTCTACTCCAGCATGACTGCTTTGCAGAAGAGTGCGACGGCTTCCCGTCCAGTCATCCCCGCCGATCCCCTATGCAAGAACACGGCGGTGGCCCACCCAATCGGGCATATTACCACCGTATGCTCCACCGTGTTCTCTTGGCGACCAATGTCGCAGTGGTGTCACCACCCAGGCTTCCGCTCGAATCCGACACAGGAACCTCCCGAAACTTCCGTGTCTGGTGAGGACACCACAATTTCGCCATGAGATCCCGCCGGAGCTCTGTGCCTCGCGCTGCGATTTGCCGCAGCAGCGGAGTTAGGTTTTTGGTTCCTGATCGGCTCCCGTGGCTCATGGTGCAATGTTATGTAGCACAATATTATGTGTTATTCTGATGTATATGCTACAAATATCTTGCAAAGCCATCGGCCAGCCTTGCTACTGCCCGTACGTTGCTGCAGAGTAATTTTAAAACTATGTGATATCTCTAAAGATATTTATTGAAATTCAATTATGTAAACGGCAATGTTGTACAAAATTAAAAACCTGTATCGGATACATCCGAGTAGTAATGAAAAGTGTGAAAAGCTCCTATGTGTCTCAGCGTTATGCTATATAACCTATAACCTGCCCAGGAGTATAGATTACAATCGTACAAAGTTTGGTTAAAATCCCTTTAGTAGTTTTTAACTCATAGGTGCACATACAGACAGATAGATAGACAGACAAAAAAATTACTGATTGCATTTTTGGCATCAGTATCGATCACCAATTATCCTCAAATATTAATTTTGAAAATTATATTCAATGTACAGAATTGACCTCTTTACAGTTTTATTATAAGTATATAGATTTTAATTTACGATACCCTCTCACTGTTTATAGCATGCGAAACGACTACCACATACAGTTCGATTGTAAGGTAAACAATTAATTAATTTACTGAATTTATTGATTACTTTTTGTTTTTGACCAAACGTCCCAATAATTATCACAAACGCATAGATAACCAAACACTTTTTACAACAGGGATAGAACCTGCACGAAGAAAAGCTGCCTGGGAGGGTCATTATTTTCACAAAAATGTAAACGCCGCGTTTTAAGAATTGTGACAAAAGGTACAGCGCCATCTAGTGAAATAAAACGGAAACTACGAAGAAATTCAAACCGTTGCACTTTGGGTTTAATATCTTTTGAATGAAATGTCCGATTTGAGAAATTAAAAAAGTAATTAGTAGGTGTTAAATCAGACTTGAATATGAAATAATGTATTACGGTAAGGATGAATAAAATGTTGTGGCATTTTATGTTTTAATTGATTGATGTGATGATGCGATTCTTCAGATTGACATAACTTTTTTATTTATGAACCGATTGAAACAAAACAAAGACTAAATGTTAATCCCGGCAAACCACAACGCAATAGTGAAAACCGCATCCAAATAAGTTTAGCCGTTTTTGAGATTAGCCTGCACAAACGTACAGACAAACAAACAAAAATTCTAAAAATCATAGTTTTGGGTTCTATTGCGTATATAAAGTTCCCCTAATAAAGTTTTTCTTATTTATCTTCCATGTACAGACACCGACCTTTTACAATTTTATTATATGTATAGATTTTACAATAATTATATTTAAATGACACTATTTTTAACCATTTAATGAGGATGACCGTTGCGAATGTATATGTTTAAGTGTAATACACACACCAGCAATTAAGCACACCATGTTGTTATGTCCATTGTTTAAATACAATTAATTACTTACTATAAGCACAAAACACAATAGCAGTTATTGCTGGTCACATAATATCATCGTAATATAGTGAAATATACGTGCTGCTAGTTTCCGGACAACTTGGTAATTTTCCTAGTTTCTGATAACAAACGGACATCCGAAATGTTTTGTAAATGACATGCAATAGCTCGATTAACGATGCTAGCTCTTTTTCCACAATTTGAAATGAATGAAAGGGGTAAGTAATAGATGATATAACAACAAAATCTCTATTATTTACAACATATAACAACGGAACCTATAATTTTATTTATTATAACGATTAGGTAATATAATAAACCATTGATATAACTAAAAAAAACTATTTTTTGTAAGCATAACTTACATTAAATATAACATCGTTTGACATAACATACATTTAATATTAAATCGTTTGACATACCACATTTAAAAGATATATATAACACTTGTTTGACATACGGGGCTCCTATTTCTGAGTGGTTAAAAAAAATAACCACGAAGGCTAAGGCTTCTAACCTAACCTGGCGAGTCGGGGTGCTCTGAGTCGGGTTGCCCTGATTCGGGGCGAGGAAGAACTAGTTTACCTTAGGCAAAACTATTTTATTAAGACGCACCCAATGAAAGGATGTCACGGATTAAAATCCTATTAAAGTCTTATCTTTCTCTATATCAGAACTGAATCAACTGTTAAGGCAAATAAATAGACTTTTACGATTTTCAGATCAAGGAAAATCGTACGAATTTTATTGTTTACCAATGAAGCTTTGAGCCAAAAATCTTCTATTTAATGTGAAGTTTTCCTTGTACCTGTGAAACTTTCCTGTTTACAACACTTCTCGGCAAAAATGTAAATGACCGTAATACTGTCGTGGAAATGTCGATGAAGAGAAAATGTTTGTCGTGATGTGTGCTCGAGACATAATGTTGGGTGCTTCACTTGCTAGCTGGAAGACATCTTCTAAACAAAAATAAAAACTGTCAATCTTGGTGTCTCCTGCCTATTTAAGCTGTTTTTTTTTTAATTTTTAGTTCTCTAAATCTTTCTCAAAATATTAAACACTGTGCCGAATCTCTTCCTTCTCCATTTGCCAAATATTCGCCAAAAGGGTTATGATAATAAAGGAACTTCAGACATTAGAACATTCGAGAAATAACGTTTTAACGCTACCTTTGTTTTACTTTTAGCAAACGCGAGAAAACTGTAGGTTATTTAGATTATAACATTAAAAATATATCACTAAAGAGTTATAAATTAATACGAACGATAAAATAGTATAATGAACGCTACTTGGTCGTTATTTTCCTAATGGTTACAATAAATGGAGTCTAAGTACTAACAAATTATTTTTATTGTTTCAAGCAAATTCAGTAATCAGATATTATTATGTATCATTTCACTTTAAAGTTCGTGATTGTTTTTAATTAATGACCAGTTTTAATAAGTGCATAGTTTTATTATATTTATTTTATAAGCCCATATCTGCACATTCTACTGGTATGGGTTACTATAAACACGTACTTTCGCTAAACGATTTTCTTATCTTTTTTTAAAATAAATATTTGATCCCAAGCTAACCAAAGCAAACCATACACCTGATATAAATAATTATTTCATTTATCAATACATATAGATAAACTAAACCCAGACACAAAACAAACAATCATGCTCATCACACAAAACTTGTCCTGGGTGGGATCCCCGAGACCTCCGGTGTAGCAGTCAGAGTCACTAACCCGTAGACCAACAAGCCCGTCGATATTTATTTATATATATATCTCGCCATCAAACAGTGACAGATTGTGTAGATGTGTACACGTAATTTTGATTTAAATATACAAAGTGTTTATGTTTAACTCCTAAATGAAATGTATTGAAATTCCATTTGATTAAAAAGCTCAATTGTTTATTTGCTCGCATGTGAAACCACAGGAAAAAGAATACTTGTAGTAAAACCACAAAACCACTGTCGGTGCAGTGATGAGACCCGCTCACGTTAATTGGTTACCGTGTTACGTGCGTGTATATAGTGCACTTTACAAGGTTTGAAAACCAAACGCATGGTTTGTTATCTCTGATGAAATTTAAAATCATAATTTTAATTCAAAAGTACAACTCTAAAGAAACTATTAAATTAGGTATCGCATAACACTCGCTTGTAAGTTACAAAGTAAATACGTATTTCGTCTATAAATAATGGGATCTCAAATGATGAACTGACTGTAAGTGTTAATTTTTTTTACATTAATTCACATTATTTTCTCTTCCTTTTTACTGCGATGTATGTAGTAGTATGTATGTGCCCGGGCATGTTACTTAATTATATCTAATTGAATCCTAATGGTGTTTACATTTCCTTAATCTATAAATGTCTTCACACATAATAGATACAATTCAATTATTCCTGTTAAGCTGGATCCTGGCAGACTATAATTAAGGTCTTCGACCTCGGAGTCGCCTTGGACTCGATTATCTGCAGGAATTTGAGGAAGAATTGTAATGGCTTCCGCAGTCGGAGCGAAGTTTGAAGGTAAATGGACCGATAGCTATTATATACTGATCATTGTTATACACTGGAGGAAAAGTTCAACAACAAGGAAATAGAATAAGATGCTTGTTTTAGTTGTTATTTGTGTTTGTTATATCAGAGATCATAGTCTCACTGCCGTGCCGCTGCTATTATTTAAGATATGTATTTAGATATGTATTATTTAGTTAAACTGTCAGCAGAGTATCCAGGGCTGCTAGATAACAGAATTTAAAAAAGGTGCTTTTTTTTCGAATATAAAATTTTCATTAAAATATAAAATACTTAATTAATTCTTTGAATAATTCAAATTGCGCTTGTTAGATTCAATGGAGTAAAAAAATATATCTGATTGTCCTACTTATCTATTTAGCTGGCTGTACAGTTATAACGTACCGCAGGACTTTCAAACTATATTCCAGAACATGTCTATTTACAAATCCCATAATTTAATTCGGAACAAACCAACATTTAATTATTCACATATCACACGAATGTCAATAATGTAAATATCAATATTTAGTAAGTTTCCCACATCGTGCTCGCAAATGTTATTTTATATAATTGTTTACTTTCATAATTGAGAACTAATGTATAATACTATACAGAATACAATTAGAGTTCACGCTGAAGGAACCCCTTATAATGGCGCCGGCTTACTTGTTCACAAACTAAAAAAAACAGTATATTGTTTAAACCTGTCTCAATTTTAGCCCTGTAAATCCGATTCATTTTCAATTTACCGTATATTTGGATTTTTAACTGTTCCCAAATTAATAATAGTTTACCAATTGAGTGTGTAGTAACGTCATTAGGTAACATTTTCATACAAAATCTATAGGAGTATCGCATTTTGACAGTACATAAAAAGTAAGTCAATTGATGATGGTGTAAAATACCGTATTGCATACGTAGTATCTTAATTTGACAGGACTAAACAAATTTATCTTCCGACCTTTTCTTAATGAAATGGAGAGAAAAAATGCACAGAACTTAAATTTACTACAATTTATAAACCAGAAAATCAGCGCCATTGGTGCTGATTCTCTTGTTCACAAACTTAACTAAATTTAAGTTAAATGCATCTTTCTCTTTCCTTCTTAAAGAAAAGGACAGAAGATACATTTTAGTTTAATCCTGTCAAATTAGACAGTGCCTGAAGAAAATTGACGTATATTTAGACGCCATGTTTTTAAATCGCGTCTAAATTATCTATGAACTGTCTAAATTTGACAGGACTTAACTAATATTTTATCTTCTGTCCTTTTTTTAATTAAATGGAAAGAGAAAGATGCACTTAACTTAAATTTAAGTACGTTAAGTTTGTGAATAAGAGAATCGGCACCATTATCTAAATGACACATAATAATATCCCTTACCTCAGCAGTGTACCTATTCCCGCCCTTGCCGCCCCCGCCGCGCTCGGGCGAGTGGCGCAGCGCCTTCGTGTCGATCTGCACGTTCGTCTGCATGCTGCGCGCGCGCACTCACATATACTGTTTATTATTATATAGTTCACTTTTCAACATTTTTATTTGTATGATTAAACAGCAGATGAATCAACACTACTTCATTTGGAGTTTCTTTTTATAAATGTTCATCACAAATAAATCACTTGATTTTTTACACAGTTACATAGTTCACTGACACTAAGCAAACGTGAACATTTTCAGTCCCATTCAGAGACACAGTAATGTTTGCTTCAGCACGTTAACTGTTCAAGTGTGTTTATATTTTTACATTTCCCGCTATATTAGCCCATTTCCGTAACTTCACGAGGTGTTTGGCTGCAGTTCCAGCGACGCAGCGCTTTACAGCGTCCTCACTTCGCAGCGCTTTAAAGCGCTTTACTCCGCGTTAAGTGCGTACTTCGACACGTTATCGTGTTCCCAGTTTATGTTCGGAACTGTTCCTGTATATTAAATACTGCGTACACCTGAAACAAGCAAAGTTTACTGTTACTCATAATGACGCATAAATTGAGATAATTGCGGTTGTTGTAAATGCAGGCACATACATTCAATAATTTTGCTACTGTAAACAGAATATCCCTGATTTTTCCAAAATTGGCCAATTACAGTGCAGTGTTTTTTTTAATTATATGTTTTACAAATTTTAACAGTAAATAATGTATTTCGTTTGGCGTTGTTGACTACCCAAAAGCTTTGGGCTTAGAAAAGATAAAGAATGTTGCTACGCCGTAGCACTCGTAGCAGCCACTTACTACGACGTAGGCAATTACCAGTACGTTGACTAACTCGTAGCAGCGAGTCCTACGAGGTAGGGAATCAAGACGCCGTTGAAATCCTTCAACAGATTAGTAGTAGCTGTCCCCCGTGGCTTCATCTACAACTTTGACTAAGTAATATAAAAAACAGAAAGAACTACTTTTTTTAATTATCTTTATTTCACTCAGACGAAATCGTTAACAAAAGTTGTTAGAAAAAAATAGGAATTATTTTATTGCCTTTTTCAATAACAGTAATTAAAAAAAACTGCCGCAAATGTTGGCTACATTCTATAGACTAGTCTTATCAGTCTATGCCGTAGTTGTCAACCCGTTTACTGGCTGATAAACTGATCGATTTAGTTTAAATTGTGTGAAATTGGAATCGTTGTGCGTAATTTTACATTAAGTAGTACAGTCGGGTGGATTATAGAGTGTCGAGTAAATAAAATACTCGTAATAATAACTTTTTAATGTTTATTACCAATCATTTAATTTTGCGCATTGACGTAAACAACAAATCTAAAATTAACAAATATGTTATAAAAAGGCATTGTCCAATGATTACAATAAAAATTTGAATTCTGCTCCTGATCGCTAATAAAAACTGACAATAATAATATATACTAGTATTTAAAAACTGAGAAGTTTGTTTGATTGAACGCGCTAATCTCAGGAACTCCTGGTCCCTTGTGAAAAAAAAATATTTGTCTTAGAAAGCCTATTTATCGAGGAAGACTATATGTATAGACTAACATCACGCTACGACCCACGGGAGCGGAGAAGTAACCAAAGTTGCAGGTAAAACCGTGAAAGAGAGAGTTTTTGTACTAAGACTATAAATGCGAAAGTAACTCTGCCTGTATGTCTCGTCTTTACTGAACCGATTTGAATGAAAAATTTGGTACAGATATAGTCTGGGACCCCAGAAAGGACATAGGATAGTGTTCATCCCGGAAATCCCCCGGGAACGGGAGCTATTATATTAATCCACCATAGTATATTAATCCACGCGGACGAAATCGCGGGCAAAAGCTAGTTAAAAATAAAGTAACAATCGAAACATGAACAAATGCTCAATCGGTGGACAAATAAATAAGGTTAGTATCAATAAAGCTGAGATAGCGCTCAACAAGTACATGACGAGCGGCGTCATGTCACGTATTAATGACACGGTAGTGTCACAACAACCAGAGCATTATTGGATTATCACTCATTTACGGCCTACTTACAATAATGCCGATGACGTCACGCCTCGCCGACATCGATTTATGTCGTCATAGTTTTAGTTACATGGTTTATTAAGCTAAATAGTGGAGGAAACAAAATATATTGTACGGTTACAAAGGAATATTGTAAATGTGGTGCGCGCAGTGCCTATCCGTCACTTCTGCGTTGTGTATCGCGGGTCTGATGTTCAACGGAATAAAAGTTTGTTGATATATGTCAGTTAATTTTTTTAAAAACAGTTTTACTACTACAACTAATACTACGACTGCAAAATCATATATCTTGTATAGGTTTTTTTTGGTTGTGGTTGAAAAATAAGTTCAGGGTAAATTTCAACTATAGAGTTAAATTTTTGAAATTTTAGCTATTGCTGTTTATGTATGAACACTGACGGACACATGGATGAACAGACAGCCAATTCTTAGAAATTGCGTTCATGGACTCCAGGGCGATGCGGAACCCTAAAAAAGAATCTTTTACAATTACAATTTGCTCCTTCCTAATAAACGGACAAAGTTTCAGCACAAAAGGGGACGCGGTTACGGAGACCATAGAGTACATTTTAATTTATTTGGTTATGAGATGCAGGTCCAAAAAAATGTCGTGATAGCCCAATTGCGAGTTTAAAACTGAGCAAGTCCCAGTTGTGATTTGTAGATTTTTGACAGTCGTTACGGATAATCAAAGTCATAAATTCTAACCAGTTTAACCTAGTGGTGAAGTGTGGCCCAGTTACTGGATTGTGGTGGTCTGATGGGCAGTTGCTTTACGTAAAATAACGGTATTCAACCTAATCTGGTTAGACTGGAAGCCGACAATAGCATACTTGAGAAAAAGCTAGGAAATGGTGAGATCTAACAGAGCATTGCTACACTAATGTCTAGTTACTGAGGACTGTGGGTTCAGTTCCCACACGTTACAAATATTGATCTAGTTTATCTAGCTAGTTGTCATGAAGCTGAGCTGCCGCAAGTGACCTCCGTCACCCAACCACGAGACAAAACGATTACTGTGCCTAAATATGTACTGTACTAATTATGTATAAAACTATCGGATCATAAGCTTTTACGATAATCACTCGCTGACCGTAATTGTAATGACACATAACGTGGTACCGTAATGTTGTTATTACACGCTGTACAACCATCAGCAAAAACATGTATACACTAAGAAAATTTTCAAATATTTTTAAAAATGATTTAAATTTAAAACTTATTTTATAACAAACTTCTTGTAGGTACTGTGAAGTCTTTATGTAACTGGCTAGAATTATAGATAACTGGCTAGAAAAATACCTTTGAGGTTTTATCTTAACACTCAGCATGAAATTGAAACATTCTAGAATGAATGTTTCAATTTGTTTTTGTACTTTTTTTTTATACAAACCGACGCATGTCGCGTCCGAGGCTCATGGAGTGAGCATGTCTAAAATACAATAAATCCAGTTAAAAGTGCTCCCTGTTTATAATTCATTAGTTACACTATACAAAAGTGTTGGCCGGAGGGCTCGTCAAGCCCTCCCACATACTAAACACACACGTTAGGTCCCGGAGGTCTTTTCAGGCCTCACATTTGGTGGAGGCGCCGACGTCGCCGCTGCTGTTATTTTTATGTTGTAGATGCAGTAAGTGTGTGAATATAGCGAGTCCCCAATTTCTCGCATTGAAGCGATTATAATGTGTGAGTATAAGAAGAAATAGGCGAAAAGAAGACGCCAAAGAAGATTGAAATAAAGAAGCTAAGTATTAATATTGTTTATTAAAAAATGTTTGGTATACCGAATGGGATGCGTGTACCCCCATATTTTGAAGGATCCCGTGGCATCTGTGTAGAAGATTACATAGATGAGTTCATTGAATGTGCCAAAAATAATAAGTGGCGTGAAAGCGACTATGCCCTGATTTTCGGTTTATTTACAAAAGGAGCCGCTTACTATTTTTTTAGATATACGTTTCAAGATGACATGGATTTTGCGACATTATGCGATAAGATGAGAAAAGAATTCAGATTTCGACACGTAAATTGTCGATGTCGCAAAGTATTGTTAGACGAGCGTGTCAAGGAAGCGACCGCAGTCATTTCGGAAAAGTCCGAAGGAAATGTATTAATTATAAATAATAATGCTGACTTAATTTCTAGTAACAATGAAAATGATGAGTCATGCTGCCAACCAAGCAGTGATGTTGTTGAAGTAGATGAGCCAAGCTGCCAAGCGGGCTGTAATGATGCTGACGATATGACCAGCAGCCAGGAGAGCAGCCCTGGTGCAGAAGAAGTGATGGCTGACGTGTTCCAAAGAGAACACGAGGAAAATAATGATAACTCGGGTCAGTTCGTTTCAATTCCTATAGCTAGTGATATTTCAGAGCATCCAGAAGTGTTGGTGTCTTATTATGATCACAACGAGGCAGTTTCCGATAATCATATTGGTAATGACAACATGATTGGGAAAATTTGTATGACGGATGTCAATGATGTCAGTTTGGCTTTCGAATCCAAAGAGGATACGCATGTCACATTGATGTCTACGAATGACGAAGGAGTTGGTATAGTTTCGTCAATGGCAATAAAACGTGATAGATACTTTTTTGCTGTTGACAATGACTCTGGTTTCACAAGAGCAGGAAAGGTATCTTCAAGATATGCTTTGAAGAAAAAGTTTGCATATTATAGGAAAAATAAAATAAAATATTTCAATCACATAAGATTATGTCAGATGCGTACAATAAGGCCTAAATTCTTCAAAGGTTTCGTTTTTAATAAATACTTATATACATATTGTCATTTTAAGAAAAAATATTTATCATTAAAATATTTGCCCAAAAAGTTTGTTAGTGGTAGACCAAAAGGAGATGGCTAAATAGAAGTATGGACGACTGCCCCAGCAATGTATAAACTTGATACCTAGCAAAATGTAATGCTGAATAGCTGAATATTAGTATTTCGTATCAAAAAGGTGTCAGGAACTCTTCATATCTTTGCAATCCTGAAAATAAAATCGTGTAACTCCTACGTTAATTGTTATAAAAAACTTCACACAAATGACATTGCTATGAACTTTTACCAAGGCGTTTTGATGCATCTGCGATGATTTTAATAATTTTAGTATTCACTAGCGACCCACCCCGATCTCGCACGGTGGTACTTGAGTAAATATATGGGTAATTGCACCAAAAAACGTGATAAAACGTACATAAAACCTAAACTACTTATCCAAATGAGTTAAAAACAAAAACAGTTTTCACAAACAATAAATAAATGGTTGAAATGATAAACGTATTTGAAATGATAAAGATTTATATTAGCTGACCCAAACAACTCTAGATTTTTGTTATAGGTCAACAATTCTGCTAAACATTAATAAAACAAAATCTTGTTTTATGCAATGCATGCAAGAAAAGGACTCAGGCGGCAGGATTTTTTTGACTTTACATTGGTTATTAAAATCTACACAAATACCCAATTACACAAATAATTAATAGTTATTAAGATTAAACGAAGAAGTAATAAACGAAGATTCCAAACCTTTCAGCTATTTTTATTTGACTTCGATTTGGAACTCGATTCAAATGTATTCTAATAGAGAGAAAATAAATAGTTTTGATACCCGATACCAAAAATCGATACATAGTTATGATTTGACATTCTGATTTCTGGTGACCCCTCCCTAGCTTGCCCTAGACGTTGTCATGTCAAACAAAGAAAAGATTAAAATACAATTTAAATACTTTTTTTTATGTTTACAATTCACGAAAGTTTTAGGAAATTATTGAACACATAATAATTAATGATTGAATATTTAAATTTTACGAGTTAATGTAAGATTTCAATACATGCTTGGGGCAGTCATTTAGCCATGTCCTTTAAAGAAAAGTTTTATGTCAATAGTTGGAAACTTTTTATTTTGAAAATTTTGTAATTTATTTTCTTTGTCATTTCTTTTTTAATCATTTTGATTACTTACTTTGTCAAATATTTGTTGAGTTTGTCAATGTCATTGTAACTTGATAGTATAGGTATTGTTATTTATATATTTAAATAGGAAATATATGATAGAATAGTTATTGTAATTTAACAAATAGTGTAATTATTATCATCTCACGACATTATTTTAGTGCGAACAGCAGAACATAGTGTATTAATAACTTGAATTTTGTTTCATGTCCACTACGTGTTGGAGGAAGGGAAACACATTGAAAAAAGAAAAACGTTATTATTATAAGGGCTTCATATGTGTATTTGATAAATAATGGGAACACTCCAAAGATATAGCTTTTCCTTCTAAAGTTTTTCTTGTTGACAACTGTGCTTCCACCTTCAAAAGGGGGGAGAACTTGGTCACTGATGAAGCCAACTTTGCTTACGGGGCATAGCCTTCGCAAAGTGTGTCAGGTTGACACAACTGGTGAAGTTAGTGATTAGGGAACCACAGAGTTGTCAAGATGTTCAGTTACAGACTGACCATATTTTAAAAATTATTAAAACGGAGTGGGTCCATGATGTAGCTATAGAAGATTTCTCTGGCTTTCCCTTCTTCTGACTTCTTGAAGTTTGACGAAGATAAAGACATAGAATTTTTATTTATGTTTGTATTTTGTACGCATTATGTATTTCGATTCGCTTAGGTCGATAGGTAACCCCGTCTGGGACGATATGGATTTGCCATGTCTTTGACGTTAGCTGGGCTGTGGGGCTTACTTTTAGGTCGGTTTTGTAGCCCTAAAATTTAGACATGCCAACGTAGGGCTAGTATTAAGTGCATGATGGCACATTTAGTTTGTCAATTGATATCATATTGGAAAATATCATTGTCGTTTGGCATGCTCTAAGTTATCCTTCCAAGGACAGTTCATTTTTTTTTCCGACCATAGGTAGGGACAAATAGCTAGGATGTTTGTCTGAGTGTTAAGATGTTATGAATAAAGGTCTCGATGCTGCGCCCTTCATTCATTTGGGTGGGCGTAGCTCATGTGAAGTCTTTATGTAACTGGCTAGAATTATAGATAACTGGCTAGAAAAATACCTTTGAGGTTTTATCTTAACACTCAGCATGAAATTGAAACATTCTAGAATGAATGTTGTTAAAATAAGAACGACTTGACAGCCGGTATTGCTAACAATCGACTTAAAATTAATGTGGAGTTCGGGTTTGTCAAGGGAAACAACTTGATAGTATTCACCGTTTATTTTTGGCTCGTTTTTTACAAAAAAATAACTTCTTGCGTCTTTAACAATTAGCTCTCTCTGCCATCTTTTTTTCGTCTCTCTCTCTCACTCGCACACACATTCATCTCTCATTCCCTCAATCTTACGTTTCATTTCACGTTCAAAAGTAATTAGGCCTACAGTTCGGCCATTCTGACCTGTAGTCTGCCCTCAGACTACTTTAAGTTAAACACTAATACTATCTGTTATATTATATACATTAAAATAATACCAAAGCTCAGTTTTAAGCTATTTTATATTATGACAATAACAAGTTGGTTGCTAAGATACTACCACAGATACCACATTACTCCCCCCCATATAGGAAAGAGCATTGGAGCATCTTCATAAGCCGAATAAGCCAAACCGTGTTGGAAGACGTCGCGCCCGCCCGCTACGGCGTGGCGCTTGTGGGTCAGGCTGTTGCTGCTGTTCAGCAGCTGCTTGCTGTTGTTGTTCTGCTTGCTGTTCGGGTTGCTGTTGTTGGGAGGTGGAGGCATCACCTACCCCTGTGCGCTGGTCTCTGTTGATCACGTAGTAGGAACAGCAGCGTTGGTGACTGTTTGTGGGCGGATTGTCTTGAGGGTTAGAGTGTTGGTTGTTATTTCCACTATTGTTGTGTAGTCGATTTTTATTGTCATCGATCGGGGAAACTCGGCCTCGGAGTTGGTCTATGTGTTTTCTTTTAACTTCTCCCCCCATCTCAACCAAGTAAGAATAAGGTCCTGTTCGAGATTTGATGATACCTGGTGCTGAGCCTTTCTCCAGGGGGTTGTTAACCCATACCAAATCTCCGGAGGTGAATGACCTGACAGGTCTGTCGTAAGCCGGGTCTTGTAGCTGTTGCTTCAGTCTCGCTTTTTCTAGATTGGCTTCAATGTTTGGTTTTAAGAGATCGAGTGTTGTTCGCATTTTCCGCCCAAACATCAACTCATAAGGTGTGCGTTCTGTTGCGCGTTGCGAAGTGTTTCGGTAACTTCTTAGGAAACTGCATAAACGTTCGTTCAGGTCTACCGATTTATTCATTGATAGCATTCTTTCTTTGAATGTTTTGACAGCTCTTTCGGCTAATCCGTTAGATCGTGGATGGTAAGGGGTTGTTTTGATATGGATAGTTCCAATTGTGGTGCAGAATACGTGAAATTCGTTTGAAGTAAACTGAGGGCCATTATCACTTACTATGTATCGTGGTATTCCGTATGTTGCAAAAATATTCCTTAGTTTGTTGATAGTATTAGAACTGGTAGTGTTCTTCATAGGAAATACTTCTAACCACTTGGTGTATGCGTCGATCACGATTAACCATGCAAAACCAAAAATTGGTCCAGCAAAATCGATGTGTATCCTTGACCATGCTTCTGCTGGTACTCCCCAGGAGTAAACTGGCGCTAGGTTATCATTTTTCCTTGATTGTTGGCACAGATTACATTGTTTGGTAAATGTTATGATGTCGTTGTTGATGTTAGGCCAATATACATGTAAGCGCGCTAATGATTGCATGGCCGTGATACCGCAATGCCCATCATGTAATACTTCTAAAACTTCTTGTTGTAATTGTTTTGGTATACATAGTCTTCCATTCCATAAAATAATTCCTTCTTCAAATGACAGCTCGTCACGTTTTTCATAATATGTATGAAGTTTGTTGTCAATGTTCTTTTTCTCTGGCCAGTGAGACGTTAAAAAGTTTTTAATTTCTCTAAGGATTGGATCTCTCAGAATCTCCTTACGTATGCGCTGTTTAGTTAGAGGTAGATTTTTGAGGCGAAGATGGAGAAGGTGTGCATGTTGTGGTAATCCGACCTTTTCTCGTTTTGATTGCTCCGTAGATGGGAGTGGTAAGCGTGATAGTACGTCAGCTGGCGAGTTTTCTTTGGATGACAAGTGTTTGATGGTATAGTCGTAACTGTTTAAGATCATCGCCCATCTCAGAAGTCTATTGCTTGCTATCTTAGGGGTTTCTCTGTCGTGGCTAAATATGCGTTCTAATGGCTTGTGATCCGTTAAGAGTATGAATTTACGTCCATAGAGGTATTGATGAAACTTTGTTACTGCGTAAATTATACCCAATGCTTCTTTGTCTATTGTTGAATAGCGGCGTTCTACATCGTTCAGTGTTCTTGACGCAAATGCTATCGGTCTCATTTTGCCTTGTTCTTCATGGAAAAGGACAGCTCCTAGACCTTTATCGGAAGCATCACTAGACAGATAAAGGGGTAAATCGGCGTTGTAATGTGCTAATGTTTCGTTACTGGTGAGGATGTTCTTGAGTTCGTTTACTATTTGTGTGTCTGCTTCTGTCCAGTCCCAGTGGCTTCCCTTCTTCAGAAATCGGTGTAAGGGCGCACAGCGCGCATGCAGCATGTTAATAAAACGACCGTAATAAGTAATGGATCCTAAGAATGCTCTAAGCTCTTGCACGTTTGATGGCACAGGCATTTTCCTTATCGCTGTAACATGTTCTTTTGTTGGGTGGAGGCCATTCTTATCTATTCTGTGTCCCAGGTAAGTCACACTTTCTTGGAGCCATGAGCATTTTGTTATTTGGCTTTTCATGCCAGCTGCTTCAAGCCTTTTTAGTACTGTACGAACTCTTTCTAGATGTTCAGGTAAGGTGTTTGCTGTTATGAGTATGTCATCAAGATAACAGACAACTCCATCAATATCAGCTAGTATTTGATGCATTGTTCTTTGAAATACTGCTGGGGCAAAAGATATTCCAAAAGGTAAACGTTTGTATTGGTAATATCCTTTATGAGTTGATATAGTTAGGTATTTTCTGGAATCAGGGTGGATTAACAGTTGTAGATATGCGTCTTTAAGATCTATTTTAGTGAAAAATTTCCCCCCTGCCAGCTTTGATGTTATCTCTTCAAAACGAGGTAATGGATAGTCGTCTGTTTGCACGTATCTATTGATAGTTACTTTGAAATCAGCACATATACGTACGTTTCCGTTTGATTTCAGAGCTATTACAATTGGTGACGCCCATTCTATTGGCGTATTCATTGTGTCTACTGGTTCAATAACCCCTTCATTTACGAGTCTTTCTAGCTCTGCAGCAACTTGGTCTCTTAACGCTAGGGGTACCGGTCTTGGTCTAAATGCCCTCGGTTTGACGTCACTTGGAATGTAAATTTTTGCAAAATGGCCTTTGACTGTTCCTAGATTTCTATCAAAAAGTGTTTTAAATCATTCATAATTTTTTTTGTTAGTTCAATGCGTTCCTGTTCTAAGTTTTTGTCTTGATTTTCGTTTGTTTTTGTATGTTTGTGATTGTGTGGTTTTATATTGCACAGTTTAGAGCCTTCTGGCATGGGGATGTTAAATTCTATGCACCAATCTAGACCAAATAAAGGTATATCGTTTTCTATTGTTACATATGCTTCCATTAGTTTGATGGTGTTGAAAGCTTCAACTACAAGTTGACAAATACCGAGGGTTTCTATTTTTACATCGGTATATGCAATAAGGCTTCTGCATTTGCGAAGTTTCGGTCGTCCCAATGTTTGCCAGAGGTCTTTTCCTATGACCGAGTGTACTGCTCCAGGGTCGTATAGCATATCGATGTTCCGATCATTAATTTTAGTTGGTATTATAACCTTCGTTGGTTTTTTGTTTGAATTTACCTGGAAAGTATGCAAACTGTCTGCATCACTATTATCATTATTTTGAGTGAGTTGTGAAAAGCAATTGCACTGTATTCTTCTCGTGTTTTTAAGTTTTGTTGATAGACACACTTTTGCAAAGTGGTTTTGTTTTCCGCAGGCAGAGCATTGTTGGCCTCGTGCTGGGCAATCAGTGAGTTTATTGTGGTATTTGTATCCACAAAATATACATAGTTTCTTTCTGTTTGTTTCATAATTGTTTGTCTGATTGTTTTTATAAGGCGCTTTTGTGTTTGATACCTTATTGATAACGTTTTCTTCGATATTCGATGTTCCTTGTATATTCATATTTTGGATCCGTTGTGATTGGATATTGGCCTGTTCAAGGTTTCTTGCAGTGGCTATTATATCGCTAAACTTGGCACTATTTTCAGGATGTTGACGGATGAGCTCCTGCTGCCAATGGTCATTATTTATACCTATAACTAGTTGGTCACGTAGCCGCTCATCTAAATTGTTTCCGAACTCGCAATATCCAGCTTTCGCACGCAGTTCTTGAATATATTGTGAGATTGTTTTTTCCGGGTCTCGAGTAGAGGTGGCAAAGGAAACACGTTCAGCTAGGACATAGGTCTTTTTACCAAAATATTCGTTGAGTACACATTTTAGTTCAGTGTACGTTTTTGTTGTGACCGTTGTTGGTCTAAAATGATCGACAAGTACCTTGAAACATTGCGGTCCGATCCTGGATAGCAATAGATTTTTACGTTGTGTTTCTTTGTCAGTTGTGTTCAGCCCGTGGAGTTCGAGCTCTATTTCAAATCGTTGTATATAGCATTCCCAGTCTTCGTTTTGTGAGAATACTTCGAAATGAAACTTATCGAGCGACATCTCGTCGCCAGAAAAATGTTATATTATATACATTAAAATAATACCAAAGCTCAGTTTTAAGCTATTTTATATTATGACAATAACAAGTTGGTTGCTAAGATACTACCACAGATACCACACTATCTTCTACATATCTTTCTTAAATACTACTTTTACATGGCTTAATGTTCTAACTCTAAATATTACAGAACTACTTCCTTTTAAATCTAGTGACTCTAAATTAAAATACAAATTATGTGCTAAAATACTCCAGTTCAAAATACAAATTATGTGATGTAACCTCACAATGTGTTACATTATGAAATACAATTAAAACAATCTGTTTTTAACTGACAGACTTCATCTTAAAATACTTAATATTGACATGAGGTCATTGATACAGAACTACATAACAACTTAAAATATACTACTACAACAATTATGAATTACATACACAGTTAGTAACTGAGAGGTATTTAGTATTATTTCAAAATTTAATCTTTACACAATGACTCTAAATTACATCTTAAAAAATAAAAACTAAGTTACAGTATCCAACAATGAGATCACAAACCAATACTTCAAAGATCAAGTTATACTTTCAGAAAAGTTATACTGAAAGTTATGTGTACCTAATGTACCTAGCATCCACCTATCACATTCTATTAGTTTAAATAGGATGAGTAAGGGATTAACTAGCTCAACAGTAAGTGCAGACAAACTCATGGCCACAACTTCATACAGTCTGCACCTGTCGAAGTCTTTAAAGGTCCTTCCGCATTAAGGTCTACCTTTTCCACATGATACCTTCCTTTACCAACTTTCTGGACTATTTTATATGGACCTAAAAATTTTGGTTTCAACTTCATGACATTACCAAATTGAGTTCTACGAATGGCTGCAATATCTCCTTCTTTGTAATGTTGTTCTTCTTTCCTTTTCTTATTGAACTGCTTAATATTTTCCTGTTGTATTTTTAAAATCTGCGCTTTGGCTTCCTGCCTTAAACTATGTCTCTTCTCAATAAAATCCTGTCTGCATTCTTCTTCTATTAATTCCAAAATTTTGATATCTTCTTTTTGCTTCATCTTTGTTCCAATAAATAAATAAAAAGGTGATGTATTAATTGATCTCTGGTAGGTACTATTGATAGCCCTTTGTACTTGACTCACATACTTGTACCAGTGAGCTGGTTCTTGTACACACATCTTGGTCAACACAGAGATAATCACCCTGTGGATGCGCTCAACTTGTCCGTTGCCCCTTGGAATGCCAGTGGTAACGGTGTGATGCTGAATGCCTTCTTCTTTACAATAATCTTGAAATTCCTTTCCTGTAAAGGCTGTACCTTTATCAGTGATGATCCGTGATGGATTTCCATAATCTTTCTGATGAATTCTTAGTTTGTCCACTGTCTCTTTAGTGGTTAAAGTTTTTGTGGGATAAATCCAAACGAATTTAGTGTATCCATCTACAACAGTCAAAATATAGTTGTACAATTTCTTTGTAGCATCTAATGGTCCAAGATGATCACAGTGCAGTGTCTCCAGAGGAAGTTCTCCTTTTTCTATGGGATTTAGAAAGCCTTCTTGCTTCCCTTCCTTCTTACATGCCAAAATGCATGGAACACATCCTAATATTATTTTCTCCACTTTCTTAGTTAAATCTTTGATATAATAATCTTTTTCTATCATATCAATAGTTTTCTTTTTTCCAAAATGTCCCACTTCATGGGCTCTTCTTACAATTTCAATATCCATAATTTCTGGTATAACTAATTTCTTCTCTGTGCCTTTATAAATTAAATCATTTTCAATGTAAAAATCCTGATATGCTTTCTCTTTTAAAATTTCTTTTATTATACTTAAATTTTCATCTTCATTTTGAGCTTTACGAATTCTTGCATGTAATTCTGACTGAACAATACACACATGGGGTCTTCTACTCAGGGCATCTGCATGTGACATCTTCCTTCCTGCTTGATGAATTATTTCATAGTCAAAGTCTTGAAGAAACAGTACCCATCTTGCTACCTTTGCAGAAACTTCATTCTTATACAACGTCTTCTGAAAAGCCGCACAGTCAGTCACAATTTTAAAGTGGATTCCAATTAAGTACTTCCTAAATTTTCTTACACCTTCCACTACTGCTAAAGCTTCCAGCTCATAGCTGTGATAGTTCTGCTCTGTGGCACTAGTCTTCTTACTTATGTAGTGAACAGGGTGTAATTTTCCATCTTGACTATCTTTCTGCATAAGGATTGCTCCAAATCCATACTTTGATGCATCGGTATGCACTTCTGTGTCTAGGCCAGCTTCAAATATTTTTAGAACTGGTTCACTGCAAAGTTTAATCTTCAAAATCTCAAATGCTCTTCTCTCTTCTTCTCCAAAGTAGAATAACTTTTCCTTCTTGAGCAGTTCAGTCAGTGGTCTAGCTATCACTGCATAATTTTCGATATATTTGCGAAAATATGAAGTCAGCCCCACAAAACTATGTACTTGTTTGCTAGACTTTGGTTCTGGAAAATGAGCAATTGCATCAGTCTTACTAGGGGAAGGTTTGACAGTACCATTCTCAATGACATGGCCTAAATATTCTACTTTACTTTGTAATAGCTGACACTTTTTCCAATTTATATTTAATCCATATTCGGACGCTACTTTTAAAACTAATTTAAGACGATCAAGTGCCTCTTCTCCATCTTTAGCTAGAATAATAATATCGTCGATGAAAATTAAAACTATACCATCTGCAATGAAATCTCTAAAAATAATGTTAATGAATCTACTAAAGTATTTTGGACATATAGACAGACCAAAAGGTGCTCGCAGAAACTCGTATTGGCCTTCTGGACTGCTAGTCACAAATGAAGTATACTTAATAGAGTCCTCGTCTACTGGCAAATGGAAAAATCCATTTTTTAAATCTAGTGTACTGTAAACATTTGATTTACTCAACTTATCAATATGATCGTCTATAACAGGTAATGGAAACTCATCTTTAACCATCTTTTGATTTACTTTCCGATAGTCTACACAAACTCTGTAACTACCATCTTTCTTCCTAACTAGTACTAACGGACTGGCATACTCTGAATAACTAGGTCTTATTATTTTCTTCTCTAACCATTCCTTCACTTGCTTCTGAACAACTTCTTCTTCTTTTATGGCTAATCTTCTTGGACGCTGAGCTACTGGAATATCATCCTTCATAATTATTTTCAACTTAATGGGTGCCTCCTTCACCTTAGATGACTTATAGTTATCAATAAGCTCCTGAACTGCAGGGATATGCGAAATAGGCTCCTCTGATGCGGTAGGTAAACTCAACAAACACATACTGTAATCATTCTGTGGCATAAGTCTGACTGCACCCCTATCTAACAAAAAAGTTGCGTTTTCCAAGAAAGGTTGACCTAATATAACCTGATAGGGAATAACACCTGTCGGAACAATATAAAAACAAGTTTTAAAACTATTGTTATCAACTTCTAAAGACGTAGTGAACTTACCCATGGTACAAACTTTCGCCGATCCTAAACCAGTTAGCATAACTTTATCTTTGACGTATTCGACACCGCTTAGCTCGAAAAACAACTGAGATTGTATTAGATTATAATCACAACCCGTATCTATCAACGTATCGACCGAAACACCGCACATTAACACAGTTTTCACCGACTTATTTGTTTTCACAACATTGTTTACATTCAAAACGTCAAACTGACTTTGACAGCTTACGTACTTGTCAGTGGTTGATCCGTTCGGGCCGTCATTCACTCGTTCATCGGGAACTCGTTCTCGTTGGATACAATCACTGCTGCCAACCTCATCAATCACGCACATTGAATGTCCGGTACCGCTAGCCTTCTTCGTGATTTGTTGCGATTCACCACCGGAAACATGGCCGCTGCAATCTTTGCTTAGGTGACCGAATTTATTGCATCGAAAGCACTTCACGCCATTCGGACACTGCTTGGCCATATGATCCTTATCACCACACTTAAAACACACATTACTGGACACCGATGTTGTCTGCTTTTCGCCTGGCGATGCATTCTGCTTGCTGTTACTGCTTTGTTTAATCTTACTCGTGCTGGCACTATTTTTGTTGTCGTGCTGTTGCTTCGTGCGCGATTTCATGGATTCGTAAATAGCTAGCTTTTCCTTCAACACGTTGTACGTCGTAACACCGTTTAATAGCATTTTGTTGCTTTCGTAGTCCGGAATGCCGTCCACAATATATTGTATCGTAATATAATCCGGAAATTTCGCCCTCTTTCCTAACTCTTTCATTGTCAGCATATACTGGTATACTGATTCATCTCTTCTTTTTTTACGGCTCGCCATCAGCTTTTTTTTTTTTTTTTGGTGAGTGGGAAGTCATCCAATGACTGCTCCCGTCCTGGGTGCGACGGGAGGGCGTGTCAGACTCTTACTGACTAAAACCCACTCATGTTCCTTCGATTGCCCTTTATGTTCCAGGGTCACGGTAACCACTATAAACATTCCGCAACCCCGGCAGGCGTTGGCCCTGTTGGGCCCCTTCCTGTGCTGACTCCTTCTCTTTGAGGCGCGCGTGGAACAAAACGCGCCGTCTACGCGGTCCTGGTCCTAGCCGGGCGGCGAGCTACCCATAGCTCGCCATCCGCAGAACCGCGCCTACGGTGGCCGGTAGTCGTCTTGCGACTCTCGACGTCTTCGCCTGGGTCTTAGTCCGGGGCGAGAGGCTCGTCGTTGCCTCTCGCGCGCCGCCGCTTCCTTCACTAGCATAACTGCTTCGCAGAAGGAGGCGACGGCATCCCATTCCGTCTCGCCCCGAAGCATGGCCTGAACCAGCGCCGGGCGCGAGAGGTCACCGCCGCCGATCGCCTCTACGAGGACACGTCGATGCTCCGCCCATGCGCGGCACACCTCGACTGTGTGCTCGACCGTGTCCTCCAGGCGACCGTTACTGCAGTGGTGACACCCAGGCGTCGCTTCCGCCCGAATCCGACACAGGAACCTCCCGAACTGACCATGTCCGGTGAGGACCTGTGTCAAGCGAAACGTGAGAGTGCCATGACGCCTCTCCAGCCACTCCTCAAAGAGGGGTCTTACCGCCGCTATAACGGCGTGCCCAGCACTAGGTTGCGACAGTCGTTGTCTCCATTCCGCCATGAGATCTCGCCGGAGCTCCGTGAGCCGTGCCGCGATAACCCGCGGCATCGGGACTTCACCCCGGCGTTGCACTTCCACGCGCCACTCGTACGTGTGTGCAAGGACTGTTGCCTCCAGATCCCACGGCGGGACGCCGGCAAGGAGGCATGCCGCCTCACAGGAGACCGTGCGATATCCCCGCACCATGCGAATGGCCATGACCCTCTGGGACGCCCTCAGAAGTCGGGCCGGAGCCGCGGCTAGATTGGGCGCCCACACCGGAGCCCCGTAGAGGGCCATGGACCGCACGATCCCCGTGTAGAGCCTCCGGCAGGAGGCGTTTGGGCCACCGAGATTGGGCAGGAGCCGCTTGAGGGCAGCTCCGGCCTTCGCCAGTTTGGGGCCCAAACGTCGGAAGTGCTCCGTAAAGTTCCACCGGTTGTCGAGGACAAGTCCCAGGTACTTTATCGTCGACTCGACACCGATGTGAACCCCTCCTACCGTTATCTGAGACCCCGGAGGTGGCCGGTGCCGAGGGCCATGAAAACACATGGCCTCGGACTTGTGCAGGGCCACCTCAAGTCCCAGTTGCCGGATCCTATCCACGACTGTCGCAACACCACTCGACATCAAGTCGGCCGCCGCCTGGAACGACCCTCCCTGCGCTAGGACTAGCGTGTCGTCAGCGTAGCACACTACGCTGACGCCTTCGGGAAGGTCGGCGCGCAGCACCCAGTCGTACCCGATGTCCCACAGAAGCGGCCCCAAGACCGATCCCTGTGGAACACCGCACGACATCCCTCGTCGACTCCACACTCCCTCGTGACCGGGGTAGATGACGGCCCTGTCCGTCAGATAGGCCTCGACCACACGACAGAGGTAGGCAGGCATTCGGTGATACCGGAGTGCCGCCCCTATGCACCCCCAAGGCAGGGTATTGAAGGCGTTGGCGATGTCGAGAGACACCGCCAAGACGACCCTGCCCTGTGCTACCGCATCCCCTGTCGTGAGGGCCCGTACGCGCATGATGGCGTCCACCGTGGAGCGTCCTCTGCGGAAGCCGTACTGACCGTCCGCCAGATCCGGCCCCACCCGCATCAGCCGCTCGACGAGGCGGCTTGCAATCACTCTCTCCAAGAGCTTTGCCGCCTCGTCGAGCAAAACGATGGGCCGGTACGCGGACGGAGAGTCCGCAGGACGCCCCGGCTTCGGTATGAGGACCAGCTTCCCGGTCTTCCAACGAAGTGGGAACTGGCCCTCCTCCAAGCATGCGCTAAAGAGCCCCCTTAGTCGAGGCCCGAGAGCCCCTAAGGCCAGGACCCAGGCCTTCCCTGGTAGGCCGTCGGGTCCTGGGGCGGTGTTCTTGGCCCTAAGCCTTAGCACCGCCACTCCCAGTTCTACCTCGGTCACCTCTGGAACGTCGTCGTCGTCGCCGTCGCGGTCCGCATCGGACACCGCCGGTGGCGGAGCCATGAGCGGGGGAGAAAACTCACCCCGCGAAGGGAACAGAGCGCTCACAACGCCCTCTACGACCTGGGGCCGGAGACTCTGCGTCAGCGGGGGGCCCGCGGTACGGAGCTTGCCCCGCACCGCCAAGTAGGGGCGCCCCCACGGATCTCTGTCCAGAGTCCCCAGCGTCTCTTGGCGGGCCGAAGCTTTGGCCCGCAATATCTCCAGTCGGAGGGCTTCCTTCGCCGCTCTGTACCCCTCGTACAGCTCCGCCTCAATAGCATCCGCATCCACAGGGCGGATACGGAGCCTGCGGTGTCTGGTGTACGGGCGTCGCGCAGCCACGCACGCCTCACGTAGTGACGTGATTTGCGGCGACCACCAGTACACCTGGCGCTGACCCCTTCCAGGCTGAACCCGGGGCATTGCCATGTCACAGATATCGGACATGGCCTCCTGGAACCACCCAGCCTCGGCATTGATGTCGGCAGGCCTGTCCAGTGATGACACCCAGGCCTGCACTATCGAGGCTTCCAGGAGAAGCTCCCGGTCCAGCTGCTTCAGCGCCCAACGCGGACCGCTTAGAGTCCGTCGGACCGGCGCAGCGGAGGTCTGGGCGGAGACGTCAAACCGGATGTACCGGTGGTCGGAGAACGTCTCCACCTCCTCCATTACGCGCCAGTCAACGACACGCGGTGACAGAGCGGGGCTGGCGAACGAAATGTCCACCACCGACTCACCCCGCATCCGCACACACGTGGGGACGGAACCCTGGTTCAGCACGACTAGGCCCGCCTCTAGGGCCCAGTTTTCCACCATTCTGCCCCGTGCATCAGTGTATCGGGAGCCCCAAGCCAAGTTCTTGGCATTGAAGTCCCCGAGAACGAGCACGGGGAGGGTTCGGAACCCGGCGACGACGACGCTCAGCTCCATAAGGGAGTTGTGGAGTTCGACGAGGGATCGGCTCGGGGAGAGATA
This sequence comes from Athetis lepigone, assembly GCA_033675125.1. Classification (NCBI taxonomy): domain Eukaryota; kingdom Metazoa; phylum Arthropoda; class Insecta; order Lepidoptera; family Noctuidae; genus Athetis; species Athetis lepigone. The sequence goes on from CM066221.1 coordinate 13,794,757, forward strand.
GACGCCTACAACGGCGATCTCCCCGAACCGTGCCGCAACGCACCCCTGTGCCCTCTTGATGCCCTCGAGGGTCGGGGTACCGGCGGCGGCCGACGAGATGATGGTCACCGAGCCGCTTAGGTCCTCCACCCAAGAATCCCTGGGCGGGACAAAGTACGGCTCGGAGACCACGGCGATATTGATCGACCACTGCGCCATGCTCTGGAGCAACAGATCCTGAGCCTCGCCATCAGCTCGTGCATTTCCTTAGAGTTTAATGAATCGGTAAACTCCTTTAATAACGCCGTCTTTAACTCATCAAAGGACTTGTATGTTTTTTCCGACCGGAGCCATAACTCCGCCGTACCCACGAGTGACCGTCGGGCTATGATGAGCTTCTGCTGGGCGCTCCAACCAAATATTTCGGCGTTGTCTTCGATATCCGCTGCCCATTTTGCAGAAGAGTAGGTTTTGTCTTCGCCGCTAAATTTAGTGATGCCGTACGTGATGTCTAGTGACGGCGACATCATGGCCGACGCCCCCGCTGAACCACTACCGGCGTCGTCTTTGTTACTCGACATCTTCTTCGTAAAATCTTCGTAAATTGGTAGTAGCGAGCAATCACAGACTCCTCGTCGCCGATTACCCAACTACTTCGTCGTTCGTCGTATACTTTTCGAACGCCGGCGCACACACCGCGTTGCACGTGTTCGAACCGGCAATTCCTTCTTCCGTCGTTTTGTTGTTTTCCGCTTATCCCGGACAAGCCCCCAATTGTGGAGTTCGGGTTTGTCAAGGGAAACAACTTGATACTTAGTATTCACCGTTTATTTTTGGCTCGTTTTTTACAAAAAAATAACTTCTTGCGTCTTTAACAATTAGCTCTCTCTGCCATCTTTTTTTCGTCTCTCTCTCTCACTCGCACACACATTCATCTCTCATTCCCTCAATCTTACGTTTCATTTCACGTTCAAAAGAAATTAGGCCTACATTAATAAATGTTGTTTATCCCAGTACATAAGAGCTCCAGGCCTCTACAGTACATTAATAAAATATGCTCTAAATTGAAATATTCAATAGTAAATGTAAGAAAAAATTGCTTTTAAATTTTGTAGTTCAAGTGTATACATGTTTTTATTCTTGACTGTACTCGAGCTGGCAGCAACTGCGGGGACCGCGTAATGTACAGTTTGAACAATTATGATATTGAAAGTAGCTATTACATATGACTAGCTGTTAACTAATTTTATGAGCGGGTTGGGTTAGCGTTTGTTTGTTAAAATATTTATTTTTTTGTTTGTTGTGATGGCTTAGCGGTTAAGGCGACTCATATAATTTTAAAGGGTTGCGAGATGAAGTCCGGATAAGGGAGTTCAATTCATGTGTAAAGTACATACTATTTCTTGGACATCGCTGACATGCCGTACCTTAGAAAACAGGAAAGTGTTAGAAGAAGAAAAAGAAGACGAACAAAGAAGGCAGAATTTCTGTCAAAAAGGCTATCCAAGGGGTATCATATTGCTCAGTAAGTGGGTTGTGGATAGGCAGTCGCTCCACGTGAACATTGTTATCCGACTAGACTAGGAGCCACCCCTGACATATTTGGGAAAAGGCTATTTATTTATTTTAACTTTATGCACATATGTACAATGGCGCACTTAATGCCTAAGGCATTTAGGTTATGGGGTTGATGATGATTGAATACGGTATTTGGCACCATTGAGCGACAAATATAAGACACAATTTCTATTAAAACTCTCTTTATTTTGGACTTGAAATTCCGATTCATTTTCAATTTTCAAATTAGATATTAAATTGCTGTGGAATTAACATTTTTTTGTAATTTGGATTGCTAGCTTGTGACGTCAATAATACAATAGTAGTAGTGGTAGGTTTAAATACCGTATGGTAATATCTATTAAGATCATTTAACTTCAACCATTAACGATTGCACACTGAGTGCAGTTATTGTTCTTTTATTTTTACCCAATTGCCGAAAGGAGGGTTATATGTATTTTTCGGGCGTATATTTGTATGTATATTTGTATTGCAGGAGTAAGAGTTGTAGGAGTAACATAGAGAATATCAATTAAAAAAAAAAGAATAATAAAAAATAAAAATCAAAAAACCGAACTGCAATTAAACATGAAACAGAAACAAACCTACCGATTTCCAAATTGCAGTTGGGTTTTAGATTATTTAATTATTTTTTTTTTACCAATATGATGACGCATTGGTCACAGAGTGGCGTGACCGCGTAACGTCAGTAATACCAAGTTATCTGTAACATGCAACACACGTCGTAACTCCTTGTTACTGTGACACGCGCTGCGAGTCACAATGCGCTCAGTCGGAGCTATTTAAAACTGCACGCTACTTGATATTGTGACATTTATTTATAAAGAGCAGCTGTAAGACTTGTTTCTGTTTTCTTGTTTAAATGTCGCCCTACAGTAAGAAATTCTCTTATGACGTAGGTGTGTTTAAAAAAATATAAACTCATATACACAAACAACCAGACTGATCAAACGCCTGTTGATAGCGCAAATATTGGTCACGCACGGGAATTAAACAGCTACACACCGCATAGCAGCCAAACGCTTAACTACTAAGCCCTGCGGTAACTGTAAAATATCCGTAATGTCGTTTTGCATACTGAATCGAGTTCAATTTTATATGTCTTGCCAAAGTCGACTGTTTATGTGTCTTGCCAGATCGAGAATAAATCTGTATAATATGTCAACGTACAACCCAAGCCTCTTTGTAAAGAGTAAGTATCCACTACACGGCAGAATTTTCGTAAATTCCAACCTAAAATGGAAGTTTAGACATCCACGCTGTGAAACCACAGGAGAAGCTAGTTAGCCTAAAGTTCCACCTTCATCCCCGTGACCTCATAACAACAACGTGACGGGCTCGTGACGGTCTCGTGGCGGCCGTTCGCTCGTCTGTCACACTGGCCGCCATAATGTGGGGATCAACAGATTATACTAAATTATATTGTACGAGAGGTGAGAGCGGTCTGCCATTAACTCCGCGGGTCAACCACATGGTGCTATAGACCGTACGGGATCTTGGAGTGCGGCTGACCGTACCTTACGTATTTAGATCCGTATTAATAGTAAATAATGTAGTACAGAAGTTTTTGTATAAGCCAGGTAAGATGAATACACTTTTCAAAATGAATATACCTTTTATGGAATACAGATGTATAATAATAATAATATAGCCTTTATTTCCGAGTCTCCATATGTTATCTAAGTTCATATTTGAAATATGTTATAATATGTCCCGGAGCTCGGTGTGCCTCTTGGCAAAGGCCTCCTCTAACGATTTCCACTGCTTTCTATCTCTTGCAACTCTTCTCCAATTGCTACCTAAAGTCAATCTTATTTCATCCTCCCATCTTTTGTGTTGTCGACCTCTATTTCGTTTCCCATCTCTAGGATGCCAGTCTGTCAAAATTTTGCTCCATTTTTCCTTTGAGCTTCGCATCATATGACCTGTCCATCTCCACTTCATTTGGTCTATCTTTTTGAGAATATCTGTCACACCTGTTCTAGCTCTTATGGCTGTGTTTCGTTGCTTGTCAAGTTTTCTGATGCTCAGCATGCTCCTTTCCATTGCTCTTTGGCAGTGTTCTAGCATATCCCTGTGCTGACTAGAAAGTGCCCAAGTTTCGCAGCCATAGGTCAGGCAGGGGAGAATGCAGGTGTTAAAGACTTTGCTCTTTATTTTCTTACTGTATTCTGTTGATTTCATCACCTCTCTCAAAGACCAATATTTTCTCCATCCATTTGCTATTCTCCTTTTGACTTCTTTGGTAGTTGTGTCCTTATGGGAGATTATTTGTCCCAGATATATGTACTCTTCAACATACTCGAGAAGCTGATTATTGATTTTAATTTCGTAAGGGATTGAGTTTGAAAGTAATTTTGTTTTATTTATGTTCATTGACAGTCCAACCTTCTCACTTGCTTTGTTTAGATCGTGTATCATTATTTCAAGTTTAAGAGGGTTTTCTTCAAACAAAACAATGTCGTCTGCAAACCGAAGATGATGCAGTCTTCTTCCGTCAATATTAAGTCCACAATCACTCCAATCGAGTTTTCTGAATATGTTCTCGAGCACAGCAGAGAATAACTTAGGAGACAGTGGATCGCCTTGCCTGACTCCTCTTTCGATTTTGAATGGTTCTCCAAGTGTTTCCATTTGTATCCTCGCTTTACAGTTAGCATATATTTGTTTTATGATACTTATATAGGCCCTGGGCAATCCTTGCTTTTCTAGGCTTTCCCATATTGCTTCATGTTTAATGCTGTCAAAAGCTTTTGTATAATCAATAAAAGCCATATACACTGATTTGTTAAATTCACTGTACTTTTCTATTACTTGCTTGACTGTGTGTATGTGGTCTATAGTTGAGAAGTTTTTTCTGAAGCTAGCCTGTTCCATTGGTTGGTTTTCGTCTAGAGTGATGGTTATTCGATCTAGTATTATTTTGGAGAAGATCTTATATACGTTTGACATCAGGCTTATTGGCCTGTAGTTTGCTAGGTCTTCTTTTGTGCCTTTTTTGTATATGAGAATTATGTGCGAAGTTTCCCATTGTTCTGGTATTTGTTCTGATGTAAGAATATCATTGAAAATGTTTGTCAGAACGGGCACGATTTCATTTAAGGTCCCTTTCAATAGTTTGTTTGTTATTTTGTCTGGGCCTGGTGCCTTGTCCAACTTTTGGCTTAGAATAGCTTTGCTGACTTCACTTCTTAATATTTCTGGTTCTAAGTTAAGAGGGTGTGTGTTTGAGTCGCGTATCTCGTGTTCTCCATTTTCGGCAGGTATTGGATTAGCATAGAGTTCCTGGTAGAATTTTGATGCTATTTTAACAATATTTTTGCGATTAGTGATGTTAATTAGGTCTCTTTTGAAGCTAGGGATCCAGGAAGTTGATTCACGGAGTTCTTTAAGAGCTTTTTTTGTTCCGCCCGAGGCAATGATATGCTTCTCTAGTGTTTGCATTCTCCTGATTCTCTTATCTTTACGTATGCTCTCTCTTATATTCTTACTTAACTCTGTTATTGTTCTCATGTTCTGTTTTTTGTTTTTTTCGGCAAGGAGATTTTTTCTTTTGTTTATAAGTTGTATGGTGAAGTCACTTAGCATGTCTTTTTGTTTCTTTTCTTTACTTATTTTAGTATTAGTAAGTTGATTTTGAAGTTTAGTATATTTGTCTCTTACATCTCCTCCTTCAATTTCTTCGGCTGATTTGGTATTAATTGTTGATGTATATGTTGCTTGTTCATTTCTGCTGAATAGGGTGACATGCTTTCTATGTGTCTTTGGGGGGGATATTTTGATTGATGCTCTGACCATGCGATGGTTGGTATTGAAGTTTAATCTTGAAATAACTGACGTATCCGTGAACAAGTTTGGGTGACTACTTATTATATAATCTATTTCGTTTCGGTACTTTCCATCTGGGGATACCCAAGTCCACTTATTGTTTTTATTCTTTTTGAAGATGCTATTGGTGACTGTAAGCTTATGTTCTAGGAGGAGATCTATTAATCGTTGTCCACTGATACTTCGCTTTCCATGGCCAAATTCTCCTATTATATATTCGTCTTCACATTGTCTGGTACCTACTTGGGCATTGAAATCACCCATGAGGAATATTATGTTATTAGAGTTGTCATGTAGTATTTGAGATAGGTTATTATAAAAGGTTTTGTGTTCTACTTCTTCAGCTTGTTCGGTTGGCGCGTAGATTTGGATAATAGTCCATATTTTTTTGTAATTTGGTACTTTCAATTGTAATATAGCTATCCTGTCTGACACTCCTATGAACTCTTCAATATAGTTTTTAAGGTGGGTTTTGACTATGAATCCAACTCCTTTTTGCCCACCAATTTCTCCTTTGTAGAACATTATATAATCATTATACTCATCTATTGATTGTCCTTGTCTGCGCACTTCACTTATCCCCAATACGTCCCATTTGAGGTCTTGCAATGCGACTTCGAGCTCCAATAATGATTCAGGAGTTCTTAAAGTTCTAGTATTAAGTGTCGATACGTATAATGTATGGTTTTTCGTTAGAGGGTGATGGTCTACTCCTCCCGCGGTGACCAACCGTGGTGGGAAGGTTTTTTGAAAATGTTGTTTTTGGTTCTGTTTTTTCTGCTTATTATTATCTATTGTTTTTCCGGTTCTGGATGTAGTATTTTTGTTAAGTTTCAAGCGTGTGTTTATTAGTTTTTTGAAGTTTCTGATGTTGGGGTAGATCTATCTCTTCCCAAATAATGTAATATGTTTGGTTTTGATACGTCCTTCGGACCAGTGGTATTTATTTTATTTAATGGTTTATCAACCTGACTATTTGTGTTGGGTTTTTTCTGTGTTGGTAAGTTAGGAGATACAGTCTTATCTCTCTTCCTTTTCTCAGACTGGTTGGCCTTTGGCTTTTTCATTATCAGTTTATCCCCTCTCAGAAAAACTTTGTTTCCTTTTTTCCATTCTTCCTCTACTTTTGACTGTAGTTGCTTTCGAGCTTCTAACACTTCTTTGGGAAAATCTTCCTTGACATAAATGCCTGTTGGTAATTTTGACTTAGACTTCAGTATGAGATGTTTTTTCCACATAGTAGACAGAGTAATTAGCACAGGGCGATTTTTGTTGGTCTTCGCTCCAATTCTGTAAACATTACTTATTTCATGGCTATCTAAATGAATTTCCGCTTCCTCTATGATTTCTTTTATGTAGTCTACAAGTTCTGATTCCCTTTTTCCATTTTCTTCTACACCGTAAAATATCAAATTACGTTTACGCTTGTCTTTTTCCAAGTTGGTTATTTTTTGTTCCAATATTGTTATTTTAGTTTTCAAATTCTGGTTTTCTTCCATTAATGTTTGCATCTTCTCGTCTAATGCTTCCATAACATTTGTAGTGACCGCAGTTGTTATCGTGTAAGTTTGCTGGTTAAGCTTTTCATCTAGTTTAGCATCGAGTTTCGCAAACAATAATTCCATTTGCTCATTCATTTTTGTTTGTTGTCTAATACTCTTTTTTTTTTTTTTTTTTTTTTTCGATAACCGTAACCCTAATTATAACTATGGTATTAATTGTGGGTTGCAACACTGGTGTATTTGTCAAAATGTGTTTTGTTGGTAATGTTGGTATGATTGACAAGTAGACTCGCAGCAAACTTCACTTTTCACAATTTGAAACTTTTTAGGTTATGTCGTATTAAATTCACTTCACTTTTTCAACCGAATCCTGCTATCCATGCAGAATTCTACACTGATTCAATCTCTTTCGGCTTTCTACAGTATGAATTTCGCTTATTGACGCAGCTTGTTGAAGTTAATACGCTAGTTTTAATATTTAATTACGGAGCACTTTGACGTATGTATTGACCGATAGACACCGGAAGATGGAATACAGATGTATAGAAAATATTAAATACCAAAGGCAACTTTTATTTATTAAAAACGAAGAAAACTCATTTAAACCTTAACCTATACTTAACTTCAACGCAGACAGAATCGCGGTAACTAGTCAATATACAAAATTAACTCTATCACATATAAATACACAACGTCTTAATTAACCCTACAGTGAACCACTACATAACTACACATATAATCTGTTATAAAGAAGCTCTACGTCACCGAGAGCGCTGAGCTCTAGCGCCATGTGCGCGCGGTCGGGCGCCAATCAATCATGAATATAGCACGCTTAGCGAACTAGTGCCGCCTCTCACGGACCAAAATAACCCTTCGCCTTTATTTGTAAAGAGGTTTTTTGGTGGTGATCAACGCATAACCGAAAGTACCTACTTATGTTTTATTTAATTTGGTATAGCAATTATACGTTGAGAAATGCTGAACTTGTACATTATTATTATGTTACACCGTGTTACCAGATTTCTGACAACGTAAATTAAATATGTTTTATTATATTCTACTGAAGCTAGAAACATGTTTGCACAGTAGTTTCTTTGTTTAATAATAATATATCTTTATTTTAGTTTAGAAATTCCACAATGCAGATAGTATGTATGAAGGAATTATCCAAACAAACAATGTAGACACGCTATCATCGTTTGTCTTACTACCTAGGTAATGTAATTAGGGAAGCATTGTTTAGACCTAAATGACAGCCGTGCTGACAGGACGACATAATTATGACCAAGATGAGATGACTACACGTTCAAGCTTAATAACGTGACAAATAGAAGTGACAAGTTGTGAATTGTATTGATTGGTTGGCCATCTCAGCGGCAGTTTCTAACACAGAAACACTTTTCCCCGAAGAATTGAGAAAAAAAAATGTAATTTATTATTTCCATCCTTAATTACCTAATAATAAAATCGGTGCAACAATAAAATGGTACCTATGTGTTTTTAACAATCATAAATAAGTACAAAACTCCTGACTTTATCCTAAAATCTCTTGAAATGACACCCCGGCGTCTAATTTCTCGGGTCCGTCACAACCACAAGCGAATTCATTTCACTCTAACCAAGATTATAATTTCATCTCCTTGCCTTTCCCCTTCTTTGCCCAGTTTGCGTGCCCTTACAGAAGTACTGTTACTTTGAGTTGTCATAAAGTAGAAGTGTAATTTATTTACACAATGAATGCGAAGGTCGGTGATACAGCGTCGTGAGCGCGGGTCTTAACGCTTCATTCATCATATTCACGCGTCAATCAATGGCGGCTCGTATTAAAACCATTACAGCCAGTTTGTTCAGTGTGATGCAATTAAAACATACTTAGTTATATGTGTATGTATGTAAAGTAATATGGCGGTGTTTGTATCTCGCAGCGATATGTTATGTAGTAAAATGTATTAGCTACATAACAACAAAATTAGTCAGTGAAATAGAACCATCGTAATCTGTTAGTAGCCATAAAACTATATAGTAGTAGCTGTATAAGTAAACTGTTAGTAGCTCACGTGAATCGAAGCTCATTATTTTTTTTTCAACCTATATCACTATTTTTCCTCATAGCGTTCCATTGCTCTCTATATATGCCTTGTCTTGTCAATTTTCCATGAAAGACTGCATATCGTCCCGCTAGCATTTCTATTTGAAAAAATAAACCATTCCCTTATTTTAAAACAACAATGTAAACAAAGAAACCACCGACATAGCTTCTATAACAACATATAAGACAATAGGTCGTCCGCCCGGACGCGCTCAGAAGTCAGCAGTAATAGTATGTCGCTTTTGTCGCTCGCGCGAGCAATCAGTCGGTTGGGAGCGACAATTAACTGCACTGTGTGTACTTGGCAAAAGACTAATAAAACTGTGAGGGCAGCCGACGTTGTCAATAAGACTTTATTCCAAGCAGTTTGACATGCTTGTTGATCTAGTTGCTAATCCTGAAGTTGTGCGTTTAAGTAACACAGAAAGCATTTTAACAAACGAAAATTAAACTTATGTAAAACTTAAGGCCCGTATAAACTTTTATATAAGTTCACCGAGCATCTTGACGCTTTATATTGGCATTTAAAAACCGTTTAGATGCTTTATACTGTATAACGGTTGGATAATGGTATATCAAAATGCTTTTGTGAAGCCTTTAGTTTCAGTGCAGCAAACCACAATGCTGTTGTACAGCTTTCAGCTGTTTTTAGTGCATTTGGATTTACAGTAGCATTTTTAAGTAGTAAATAAATGCTCAATGTTGTTTAATAGCATAAATATGAATCATTATAATGCCACGAAAATCCTCTATACAACTTTTAGCTGTTTTTAGTGCCTTAGGGTCTACAATAGCATTTTAAAGTAGTAAGATAATGCCTAATGCTGGTTAATAGCATAAACTTGTATCATTATAATGCACCGAAATTCGTTATACGGCTTTTAGCTGTATTTAGTGCCCTTTGTTGTGTAATAGCACATCTAAGTGCTAAGTAAAAGCCTAGTGCTGCTGAACAGCATGAACGTGAATCTATGTGATGCTTGTATTTTTAAAGATCAACTGAGTGCTGTTGTACTGCTAACAGCTCTTTAAATAAATACAAGTGAGGTATTGAAATGTGTAAAGCTGCATATACATTCAATTTACTGCATTCGTAAAACCATTTGTCGACATCTGTGTGTATTACGTAACCGTGTGTTTAGCATACGTTTATAATGAAGCTGGTCAAGTGCGAGTCGGACTCGCGCAACAAGGATTCCGTAAAATGGACACCTACATTCATCAACAATATTTGAAAAAAAAAACTACAAATTTCCGGATTTCGGAGTTTTTTCTTTACTTTTGCTACATAACATTGCCGATTAACTGATGAGGCCTAAGTTATTGAGATTTGTCACAAATCTACAGGGTGAATAATTATATATCTGTATTCTGTTATGTTTGTGTGTTTTTATACCTACGTTGGATATTGAAATATATATTATCTTCAATATCCATCCATACGGATTTAAGTTGTACAAAAAATCTGCAATGGGTTTTATTGTTTTGCTCAAAGATCCCCAAAATTCCGTCCAAGTAATGGCACCAATTCAGTCTACATCAAGTCTACTGGTATATCGGTGAACTCATATAGAACTACTTTATAGTCAATGGCACTACAGTGGTTCATCAAAAGTCTTCTCTCTGGCCTCTGGCCTTAATAATTGTACATGTGTGAGTATTTATACTGCTGGCGGCATTAAGTAGCCTTTTTAAACGCTCACCGGGCTGCTATAGGCTGCCACCATTTTGTAAATATTTTATAACCTAAAAATAATATCCTTCTGACCCATTTATAAAAGTAATACACCTATATAATAATAATTAACTAAATCCAATACTTCCCAACCAATACTGTTATGTTAATTATGCAAAATTCGTTCTATACTAAGAATACAAAATTGTTTTGGTTAATTCACACAATAACATTTTATATCAAAATCACAAAATATCAAAGGCGCTTGAAAATTTTCAAAGAAACTTATATAGATATTTACAGTAAACTACATTGCGCAGTAATATTTGATGGTATGAAATAAAAAAAGAGTCGAAACCTAACCCAGTATTATAAATTTTGTTTTAAAAATGGTGTCATGCACTGAGTTTTGACGTCTTCGTTCATATTATATTGCGAGCAAAAGTTGATAAACTGCAACGACGGGACGTTCAGAGTATTATAATAATTAGTACCGAGGCATTAGATACGTTTTTGCAATGATGTAGGGTTACATTCTAATGCTGGTATAATGCTTTTGTAATGTAATTAGCATCTTCACTATCAATGTCATTGCTAGTGTAATGCTTCTGTGATGCGATTGGCAACTTCGTTGACCGTAATAATGTTTCTTTAGTGCAACTGGTATTTTCTTTGACCACAATAATGCTTCTTTAATGCAACTGGTACTTTATTTGACCACAATAATGCTAATATAATGCGCCTGTAATGCGATTAAACAACTATTGTGAACATATTAAGGATCTAAAGCCGTATAATTTGTGCCCAAATAAGCATTACAGTAGCCGTATAAACGTTTGTAATGCTACTATGGAACTAAATCAACATGCAAAAACGATTCAAAAATGCTGTAAGTCGGCCGTTATAATGCTTTGATGTGTTACTTGTGATTCCCACCCAGGACAAAACTTTGTGTAATAGGTGTGATTGTTTGTTCGGAATCTGGTTTATTTTATTTATAATATTTATTTACAAATTATATAAGTAAGTATTTAATTCAGTTGTTTGGTTGCCATAGCATGTGTTCTATCTAGTTTGAGATCAGTTGGCACACGGCCAAGGTATATTTGTTTATTATTATTTTTCTGTCAAAGAGACAAGTATCCACAACATAACTTTTAATACACTAACAAGTATCACACAATTTGCTGGAGCCTCCAGTGTTGTTGAGTGCTTTCGGGAACTACCGCTAACTTGTATCTCTGCGACCGCGCACGATTCAATCAAAATATTTAGCAACCACTTCAAGTGTACATACTTTGTACTTCTTATTTTTTGCTACGCTAGGAAGTCTCAGCAAATTATATATAAAACTTCAGACATATCTAAGTAAAAGTAATTTGTCCGCATTTATAGCAATCACTACGTGATATTTTTTACATAATATTTAATTATATAACTAGTTCCTGACATAGACACGTAATAAACATGGACCTGTCAATAGATTTTTGAGACACATCCATACCTTTAAAGATATACATTTATTTATTTATTTAGTATTAAGGCACATCAACATCATAAACACAAACATTAATAGGAGACGCGAACAGAGACATATAGCTAGTGCTTACGACAATTACAGACGTGCACAACATTCAAAACAAAGTAGAAGAAAAGAAAAAAAAACAGTATTTACATTACAAAAAAGAAGAACAAAATACAAAGGTAAACAGCCACAATTTAATTTTACAATTTTTTTTTCATTTAGTTTAAATACAACCAATATATTTGCAGTATTCAAAATTTCTAAAATAGTAATACTGACCACTTTTACGTGTGGCAAACACAAAGATTGCAGATATAAGTAACTAATAAAAAAAACATGATAAATAAATAAAAGTACAATAAATCAACTTTTGGCCTACGTAAATAGCCGAGTCATCTTGAATTACAAACCGTCAGTAATATGTTAACACGCTTCATTTGATCTCCCTAAATAACGCTACATTATCCGTTTGATATTTCTAATTAAATACTTTTCTTGAATACTTTTCTGTTCGGGTTGAGTGAATTATTGAAATATTTAATATTCTCGTTTGCAGTAAAACTTTCAGCAAAAATAATTAGGTATTGTAACATGCCGCAATAGACCATTCAAATCCCTCCACTTAAAAATAATGCTTTCCGCCTTCTCTCTTTTTTTATGAGTTCTGAATTTATCCAATTTGCAAAAGACTCTGAGGTTTCCTGAAATTTATATTTAGCAAATAATATTAACTGAAACTCTATCCTCAAACTCTTAATATCCAAATTTACATACAAGTAATACAGTGAAGCCATCCGTTAAATATAATGTGTTTAATTTCGTCCCCACTGGCAAGCGAGACGGTCTACTGCTTTAATTGCTTTAATAAAACTCCTCACTCCCAGTCGTTCTAACTTCAGGAGTTTCTAACATATGTGTTATCTTACACTTGCATAACTTAAATAACTCCATGGTTAAAGAATTGCTTTGATATTTGAGCAGCGAAGTTGAGTGAACGATACTCGTAGCTGCTACGACGCCGCTACGGCGTAGCGCTATAGCTACGAAACTTGTAGCGGTAGCTGGGTAATAAAATGCGTTTTTTCAGTTTTAACTCCCGACGCAAGAGTGGTTAGTTTGACCACTATGTGTATGTGAATAAGTGTGTCTCGGTAGTTCTTAAACGGGTCAACCGATTTAGATACGTTATTTTTATTTGAAAGTAGGTTATCTAGCGATGGTTCTTAGATATATTTTATAAAATCAACTCTTTGAATAGTTTTCATTCGTGATCTTAAAACGTCGAGGGCTGAAGTTTTTTTATTTCAATTTTCCACTTATATATTTACATAATTGATGTGTGTGTAATTTGTTTTTTATCATTTTTATCACTATTTTGTGGAATTAATGTACTATCGACTAAAGTTCCGCTTGCCCATCTCTAAGGCGACAATCGCATAGCACGGCTCTCGGCTCGATCGCGCGAAGCTTGAGTTTCGACCAATAGGAATCGTATTATGATAGTGTTTGTCTACACAACGACATACAATGAAGTTTAGAAGTGAACACTCACACTACTATGCACGTGCTTGTTAGCAGGGTTCATTCATTTGTTTTGTGGCGTGTTTGTAATTCTTACTCGGCCTGCGTAAACTCTTTTGCCCTTACTAATAATCACTGTGTAAAGTTATGTCATGAATAAAGCCTGTGTAACCATACATTTTTTGACGTATAAACCTGTCATAACTTTATGCAGCGATTATTAGTAAGACGCTTTATGAATCATTGTTAACTATAAGTAATTACGTATTTATACATTCTGATTGTTTTCGGCAAAATGTTTTATTGATATTGCTTTATTTTAATATTTAGCTATATTCCTGGGATAAATGTTTTAAGACATTATAAACTTAATTTAAACTGTAATAAACTAACTGTATTTCGTGGTCTCACCCGCATTATGTTGTTTTAGATTACAGCTTCGCCCATAGGTCTTAGGACCAGCACACACCGCTGAATGCGCAGCGGAGCGCATTTGTAGTCAATAATATAATATAAACCTTAAACTACCTTGACATACGGTCAATATTCGAGCGCGCTCCGAGCACTGCGTGCAAATTTATTCTTTTATTGACCGTGTGTCAAGGTAGTTAAGGTTTATATTAAGTTGTTATCTTCAAATGCGCTCCGCTGCACCTTTAGCGGTGTGCGCTGGGACAAATCATGACGTCATATAGCCCATATGTTATTCTGGCTATTTTACAGTATAGTTCATAAAAAATCGTTTCTAAGTTTTTGTGTGAAAGTGTAACAGAACAAACATAAAAAAAAAACACATTTAATATTAGTGGGATTACATCTAACGATCTATTCTATTAACTCTGATGTTATTTTCTTGCAAAATGTTATTTCGTTTATTTTACGTTTAACTCTGCATGCCATTTGGCTGCTGGAGTGGAGCCAATATTACAAACCTGAAGGGTTGTGTTTGCTTAGTTGAATGAGCCAATCTCAAACTACTGGTTCAAATAGAAAAAATATTTTTGTGATGGATAGTACAATTATTAAGAACTTACGTGTTTAACTTACGTGGGCGAAGCGGGGGACAGTTATTACAGCAGGTAACAGACAATTGTATGGGCATAATAAAAGAGTTACTATGTTTTATTATACAGATGTCGAACACGGGCGTGGGTTGAAGATTTTTTACGTCATGTTTTTTTTTATTTGTCATTAAGTGTTAAACATTTTTGCTTTTTGTTTCAAAATCTCTACAGAATTAGATTTCTTTTAGGGTTATTAGGGCGTTGAATAAAATATAATATAATTTTAAGGATTGGCATTTGTAGAAAAACAACGAATTAACTTATAAAGCATTTATTTTTTTAAACACAATTTCCTAATAACAATAAAAATATGTTGCAATTAACATAAGATAATATTGTTAAGTAAATCATATATTTTGGTTTCTATTTATATATTACATTATATACCTTTTCAGTATTACTAACAACACATAGACACATAATAACATAAACTAAAAAATAACATAATAATAAGTGTTTCGTCTGGTAACATTATTGTTAATATTAAGAAATGACTAGAATGCATTTAAAAAAAATCGAGTCTAGAAAACGTAAAATGCATGAATATACGAACGAATAAATACATTCGACAAGTAGACACTGTGTTACAATGCGGTCTCTGCTTATAGTATTTATGTTGTACTGATTTAACATGGCGTATTCAAAATCATTGACAATATTAGTAATAACATGCTGATATTAATTTATTAACAAATTTTTACAGATTAGTAAAAACACAACACATAACATTTACCTGCACATAAATAGTTTCTTTTTTTAGGAATTACTTTTTATGTTAACACTCCTGAAAAATTATGGTTTACTGGAACATATAATACAGAATATAAGAGCAGGAACCTCTTCTGGTAAGTTAATTACAATAAAATGATTGTAAAAAACCACAGGACTTAAAAGTGAACCTTTGAACCTCATTATTTACTGTGCAATGTTTTATTATCGATTCAAAATAAACTTAATTACACTCCAAAATATGGTCATATTTTATGGCGTGGGGAAATAACAATTATATTTATTTCAAACTGTGTAATGCAATTTAACCGGGTGGTTTGAACAGGCACTATTATATATTATTGTGAAAGGGTAAAAAAAGTTACAATACAAGCCATTCTGTATACAAATATGATTATTATGTAATGTTACACAGTTATACAAGATGATTTTGATTACTCAAACTTCACTGTATAAATTATAATTTATTTTTGTATCGGTAACCACCTATCCAACCGGATATAATAAAAGAAATGAGAAAAAAGGGCTTAAAGGTGATATCTTAAACCAGTTCGTAATTATTTAAAAACAAATTCGTTATCAATTTTCATAATTGTTCATCTTTTAATGCGTAGGGATAAAGATTAAAATTTTATTCAATATTTCTCATAAGAATAAAAAAATTAAACTATAATTCAATTATACAGGATGGTTTTGTCTGATACTTTATTATTATTGGAAAATCGCAAAAAAAAAGTGAAAATTGGAACCAACTTGAATTAAAACCTTATTATTTAATATACAGCATGGTTTTGTAATAATCAAAATCTTTCTGTTGAAAAATCTAATTGTTTAAGGAATATTATTACACAACATGGTTACGATATAGGTGGTTAGATATTAGGTATGGTGATTTCATATAGGTTAAATATTACACAATTAGTTTTTTTTTTCAATCATAAAAAAATAAATTAGAATCATCGCATTCAGTTGTATTAAAAAGAAACATGTGTAATCTGAAAATTTTAATAGTTTCGAGTTAAAAATATTTTTTAAATTCTCTTGATTATTTATAAGTACTGCTTTAAAAACTTATATTATCGATATTTTTTGCATTTTTTTACTGTTATAAATTTGTGTAAAGTAGTTTCCATAAAAATTAAGAGGTATTTTAAAATACACAGGGTTGAAAGTTTCAATGGGCTCTGGAGGAGAACTACTTTAAATCGTTAAGTCAAAGAATTTTACTTAAAGGAAACATTCCTTTATTTTTGAAAAGAAATAAAATGGCATCCACACTCGGACACACATGAAAATCGAACTGGCTAAAATTAAAAAAAAAACGCCCTGTATTTTTATGACAACAGACGTCAAGGACGAAATTTTTGTAACAAACATGGTTCATTAAATTAAAGGAAAACAATAAATCTGAAGAATTTTATGTATAAAAAAAAAAACAAAAATTAATTTAGATTTTAAAAGTTGAAATTTTATGGTTACGCTCTAATTTAATTTACTGTTTGTTTGAAAGATTTGATCCTTATGAGTGACCCTATCGATTGATGTCATAAAATACAGAATGTTGTTTTTTTTATATTTTAAGCCAGTTCGATACCCGGGTGTGACACATTTTCAAAAATATTTTAATGCACTTTTATTTATTTTTTAAAATAAAGGAATGTAAAAAAAAAACTATTAAATATTTAAAGTAATTTTCTTTCAGGGCCCATAAAAACTTTCCACCCTGTATATAGGATAATATATAAACCCGTTTACACCGTAATACTGTTCAAAATTTTACGTTTTAATATTTTGTTGCTGCTCCTTCTGCATCTATTACAGCATCACACCGGTTACGCATGGACCTTACAAGGACTTCACACAAGTTGGAACCTCGTAACGAATCCCAAACTTGCTCGCAGTGGCTTACAAGTGCTTCTTTATTTCTTTCTGCCCTGTTATCCCATTTTTGAACCATTAAACCCCATAAATTTTCAATGGGATTTAAATCTGGCGAGCGGGAAGGATGTATTGATCATGTTGCTTAATAAAATTGATTTATAGCCTGATTTTTTATTGATTTATGACTAATAGCCCGCGGTCGAGGTGCACAAGCGCGTTCGAGGATACTCCCTTCGTCTTCATAACTTCGCAACCAGCGGCGAACCGTGGACCTCTGCAAAAAATTAAATCACGATTAGCGTTATATTGTAACTTAATATTTCCTATATTATACACTACAAGCAGTTTATTAAAACTATAATAAAATATTGTGTGCAAAAGGATTAAGTTCATGAGAAATATCCCATACGTTTTTAAATAATATTATCTATTTTGGGTCGTAGTAGCAGTCTTATCTGTTTTATGGTTAGTAAACAACAAACAAACGTGGGAAATTCCATCCGTGTATGAAACTCTTTTAAGCAAATATATGCTTTATTCAAACTACTTAAGAGCGCAAGCACAGTTTTAAACAATGGTGACGAAGAGCCATTGTTTAAATGTTGAAAGATTTGTTATAGGGTCATAAAAGTCCCAAACAATGTCTTTGAAAAAGATAGGAAAAAAACAAACTTTCTGACTGCATTATACACAATTACAATAAGATCTTTAAGCTTAAATATTTTACATGATAATATATATAAACGAAAATAACAAAATAAACTTTTTGAGCTAAAAAACTAATCCAAAATTCAATTGGAATTGCTGACGCAGCATAATACTCAACTCAAAATATAACTAAATTAGCAACCATTTGCAGCACTATTTTTTATGAACGAAATTAATTAATCAAGACGGAAGGAAAGATTGACGGAGCCTCGCTTTGCAGGGCTTCTACATCCGTCTGTATAAATAAAACGGACTCAATAAAAACCTACTTCGGGGTGCCCTAATTTTTTTTCCAAAATAAGTATACTACATGCACACTTGTTATTTTTGATGTGCAGTTAGAATTTTCTTTTGAAACAAAAGATGTGTTTATACATTGTTTCCCGAACACCACCAAAGGGTCATTATTTTATCAATTTTTTTTATTACCGAACTAACCATACGATTGTAAAAACCTGTTGAACTAACTTTTTTTTCATACATTTAGGAATATTTTGATATTGCATCAGACTATAATATATTTAAATCACACAAAAAAAATTACATATTATAACATGTAAGAAATATTTAAAAATCTATTACCTATATGAAACGAAGCGACGTCAGAAATTTCGTTAGTAGTTTAAAGTTTAGTATTGAATGTTTGACAAATTTTGTTTATGACATACAGAAATAATGCGATTTATATAATTGTGCCTACAATGAAAATATTGGTATAGTACTAAAAATAAAATTAAAAATAAAAAAAGCTTTATTGACACAAACGACACGGTATCAGGACACATGCGCGAAAGACATTTGCGCGAAAGACACTTGCGCGCGGACGTTTGGGCGAATGGACACATGCGCGAATGGACGTTTGCGCCCATAGACATTTCCGCGAATGGACACTTGCGCGACTAGACGTTTCCGCGCCAAACCACTTGCGCGAAGCCCTTTGCGCGACGGACACTTGCGCGCCAGACAGTTTCGCGAGAGACGTTTGCGCCCAAACACTTCCGCGACTAGACACTTGCGCGAACTTTTTTCCAAAGGACATTGGGCAAATTTAAAAATATTATTAAGGGGTACCAATATTTTTTTATTTACTTAGTTTTTATTATATGGCGTCCACATACCTACCGTTGGTGGTAAGTCGTTTTCAAAAGCAAGATGGCGGCCATGATATTTTTCACAAAATAGGTCATGGGTGTCAATTTCAAGGTTTTTTGGGGTGCTAAGGTCGAAAATGAGGTCGATTTGAGAATCCAAGATGGCGGCCGTGACCTTTCTCACAATATGCGTCGTGGGTGTCGTTTTCATGGTTTTTTGGGGTGCTAAGGTCGAAAATGAGGTCGATTTGAGAATCCAAGATGGCGGCCTTGACCTTTCTCACAATATGCATCATGGGTGTCGTTTTCATGGTTTTTTGGGGTGCTAAGGTCGAAAATGAGGTCGATTTGAGAATCCAAGATGGCGGTCGTGACCTTTTACACAATATGCGTCATGGGTGTCGTTTTTATGGTTTTTTGGGGTGCTAAGGTCAATAATGAGGTCAATTTCAGAATCCAAGATGGCGGCTTTGACCTTTCTCACAATATGCATCATGGGTGTCGTTTTCATGGTTTTTTGGGGTGCTAAGGTCGAAAATGAGGTCGATTTGAGAATCCAAGATGGCGGCCGTGACCTTTCTCACAATATGCGTCATGGGTGTCGTTTTCATGGTTTTTTGGGGTGCTAAGGTCAATAATGAGGTCAATTTGAGAATCCAAGATGGCGGCCGTGACCTTTCTCACAGTATGCATCATGGGTGTCGTTTTTATGGTTTTTTGGGGTGCTACGGTCGAAAATGAGGTCGATTTGAGAATCCAAGATGGCGGCCGTGACCTTTCTCACAATATGCGTCATGGGTGTCGTTTTCATGGTTTTTTGGGGTGCTAAGGTTGAAAATGAGGTCGATTTGAGAATCCAAGATGGCGGCCGTGACCTTTCTCACAATATGCGTCATGGGTGTCGTTTTCATGGTTTCTTGGGGTGCTAAGGTCGAAAATGAGGTCGATTTGAGAATCCAAGATGGCGGCCGTGACCTTTCTCACAATATGCATCATGGGTGTCGTTTTCGTAGTTTTTTGAGGTGCTAAGGTCGAAAATGAGGTCGATTTGAGAATCCAAGATGGCGGCCGTGACCTTTCTCACAATATGCGTCATGGGTGTCGTTTTCAAGGTTTTTTGGGGTGCTAAGGTCGAAAATGAGGTCGATTTGAGAATCCAAGATGGCGGCCGTGACCTTTTACACAATACGCGTCATGGGTGTCGTTTTCATGGTTTTTTGGGGTGCTGAGGTCAATAATGAGGTCGATTTGAGAATCCAAGATGGCGGCCGTGACCTTTCTAACAATATGCATCATGGGTGTCGTTTTCATGGTTTTTTGGGGTGCTAAGGTCGAAAATGAGGTCGATTTGAGAATCCAAGATGGCGGTCGTGACCTTTTACACAATATGCGTCATGGGTGTCGTTTTCATGGTTTTTTGGGGTGCTAAGGTCAATAATGAGGTCAATTTCAGAATCCAAGATGGCGGCTTTGACCTTTCTCACAATATGCATCATGGGTGTCGTTTTCATGGTTTTTTGGGGTGCTAAGGTCGAAAATGAGGTCGATTTGAGAATCCAAGATGGCGGCCGTGACCTTTCTCACAATATGCGTCATGGGTGTCGTTTTCATGGTTTTTTGGGGTGCTAAGGTCAATAATGAGGTCAATTTGAGAATCCAAGATGGCGGCCGTGACCTTTCTCACAGTATGCATCATGTGTGTCGTTTTTATGGTTTTTTGGGGTGCTAAGGTCGAAAATGAGGTCGATTTGAGAATCCAAGATGGCGGCCGTGACCTTTCTCACAATATGCGTCATGGGTGTCGTTTTCATGGTTTTTTGGGGTGCTAAGGTTGAAAATGAGGTCGATTTGAGAATCCAAGATGGCGGCCGTGACCTTTCTCACAATATGCGTCATGGGTGTCGTTTTCATGGTTTTTTGGGGTGCTAAGGTCGAAAATGAGGTCGATTTGAGAATCCAAGATGGCGGCCTTGACCTTTCTCACAATATGCATCATGGGTGTCGTTTTCATGGTTTTTTGGGGTGCTAAGGTCGAAAATGAGGTCGATTTGAGAATCCAAGATGGCGGTCGTGACCTTTTACACAATATGCGTCATGGGTGTCGTTTTTATGGTTTTTTGGGGTGCTAAGGTCAATAATGAGGTCAATTTCAGAATCCAAGATGGCGGCTTTGACCTTTCTCACAATATGCATCATGGGTGTCGTTTTCATGGTTTTTTGGGGTGCTAAGGTCGAAAATGAGGTCGATTTGAGAATCCAAGATGGCGGCCGTGACCTTTCTCACAATATGCGTCATGGGTGTCGTTTTCATGGTTTTTTGGGGTGCTAAGGTCAATAATGAGGTCAATTTGAGAATCCAAGATGGCGGCCGTGACCTTTCTCACAGTATGCATCATGGGTGTCGTTTTTATGGTTTTTTGGGGTGCTACGGTCGAAAATGAGGTCGATTTGAGAATCCAAGATGGCGGCCGTGACCTTTCTCACAATATGCGTCATGGGTGTCGTTTTCATGGTTTTTTGGGGTGCTAAGGTTGAAAATGAGGTCGATTTGAGAATCCAAGATGGCGGCCGTGACCTTTCTCACAATATGCGTCATGGGTGTCGTTTTCATGGTTTCTTGGGGTGCTAAGGTCGAAAATGAGGTCGATTTGAGAATCCAAGATGGCGGCCGTGACCTTTCTCACAATATGCATCATGGGTGTCGTTTTCGTAGTTTTTTGAGGTGCTAAGGTCGAAAATGAGGTCGATTTGAGAATCCAAGATGGCGGCCGTGACCTTTCTAACAATATGCATCATGGGTGTCGTTTTCATGGTTTTTTGGGGTGCTAAGGTCGAAAATGAGGTCGATTTGAGAATCCAAGATGGCGGTCGTGACCTTTTACACAATATGCGTCATGGGTGTCGTTTTCATGGTTTTTTGGGGTGCTAAGGTCAATAATGAGGTCAATTTCAGAATCCAAGATGGCGGCTTTGACCTTTCTCACAATATGCATCATGGGTGTCGTTTTCATGGTTTTTTGGGGTGCTAAGGTTGAAAATGAGGTCGATTTGAGAATCCAAGATGGCGGCCGTGACCTTTCTCACAATATGCGTCATGGGTGTCGTTTTCATGGTTTCTTGGGGTGCTAAGGTCGAAAATGAGGTCGATTTGAGAATCCAAGATGGCGGCCGTGACCTTTCTCACAATATGCGTCATGGGTGTCGTTTTTGTGGTTTTTTGGGGTGCTAAGGTCGAAAATGAGGTCGATTTGAGAATCCAAGATGGCGGCCGTGACCTTTTACACAATACGCGTCATGGGTGTCGTTTTCATGGTTTTTTGGGGTGCTGAGGTCAATAATGAGGTCAATTTGAGAATCCAAGATGGCGGCCGTGACCTTTCTCACAATATGCATTATGGGTGTCGTTTTCATGGTTTTTTGGGGTGCTAAGGTCGAAAATGAGGTCGATTTGAAAATCCAAGATGGCGGTCGTGACCTTTTACACAATATGCGTCATGGGTGTCGTTTTCATGGTTTTTTGGGGTGCTGAGGTCAATAATGAGGTCAATTTGAGAATCCAAGATGGCGGCCGTGACCTTTCTCACAATATGCATCATGGGTGTCGTTTTTGTGGTTTTTTGGGGTGCTAAGGTCGAAAATGAGGTCGATTTGAGAATCCAAGATAGCGGCCGTGACCTTTCTCACAATATGCGTCATGGGTGTCGTTTTCATGGTTTTTTGGGGTGCTAAGGTCGAAAATGAGGTCGATTTGAGAATCCAAGATGGCGGCCGTGACCTTTCTCACAATATGCATCATGGGTGTCGTTTTTGTGGTTTTTTGGGGTGCTAAGGTCGAAAATGAGGTCGATTTGAGAATCCAAGATGGCGACCGTGACCTTGAAAACGACAAAAAACCACAAAAACGACACCCATGATGCATATTGTGAGAAAGGTCACGGCCGCCATCTTGGATTCTCAAATTGACCTCATTATTGACCTCAGCACCCCAAAAAACCATGAAAACGACACCCATGACGCATATTGTGTAAAAGGTCACGACCGCCATCTTGGATTTTCAAATCGACCTCATTTTCGACCTTAGCACCCCAAGAAACCATGAAAACGACACCCATGACGCATATTGTGAGAAAGGTCAGGGCCGCCATCTTGGATTCTCAAATCGACGTCATTTTCGACCTTAGCACCCCAAAAAACCATGAAAACGACACCCATGATGCATATTGTGAGAAAGGTCACGGCCGCCATCTTTGATTCTCAAATCGACCTCATTTTCGACCTTAGCACCCCAAAAAACCATGAAAACGACACCCATGACGCATATTGTGAGAAAGGTCACGGCCGCCATCTTGGATTCTCAAATCGACCTCATTTTCGACCTTAGCACCCCAAAAAACCATGAAAACGACACCCATGACGCATATTGTGAGAAAGGTCATGACCACCATCTTGGATTCTCAAATTGACCTCATTTTCGACCTTAGCACCCCAAAAAACCACGAAAACGACACCCATGATGCATATTGTGAGAAAGGTCACGGCCGCCATCTTGGATTCTCAAATCGACCTCATTTTCGACCTTAGCACCCCAAAAAACCATGAAAACGACACCCATGACGCATATTGTGAGAAAGGTCACGGCCGCCATCTTGGATTCTCAAATCGACCTCATTTTCGACCTTAGCACCCCAAGAAACCATGAAAACGACACCCATGACGCATATTGTGAGAAAGGTCACGGCCGCCATCTTGGATTCTCAAATCGACCTCATTTTCGACCTTAGCACCCCAAAAAACCATGAAAACGACACCCATGATGCATATTGTGAGAAAGGTCACGGCCGCCATCTTGGATTCTCAAATCGACCTCATTTTCGACCTTAGCACCCCAAAAAACCATGAAAACGACGCCCATGACGCATATTGTGAGAAAGGTCACGGCCGCCATCTTGGATTCTCAAATCGACCTCATTTTCGACCTTAGCACCCCAAAAAACCACGAAAACGACACCCATGATGCATATTGTGAGAAAGGTCACGGCCGTCATCTTGGATTCTCAAATCGACCTCATTTTCGACCTTAGCACCCCAAAAAACCATGAAAACGACACCCATGACGCATATTGTGAGAAAGGTCACGGCCGCCATCTTGGATTCTCAAGTCGACCTCATTTTCGACCTTAGCACCCCAAAAAACCATGAAAACGACACCCATGACGCATATTGTGAGAAAGGTCACGGCCGCCATCTTGGATTCTCAAATCGACCTCATTTTCGACCTTAGCACCCCAAAAAACCATGAAAACGACACCCATGACGCATATTGTGAAAAAGGTCACGGCCGCCATCTTGGATTCTCAAATCGACCTTATTTTCGACCTTAGCACCCCAAAAAACCATGAAAACGACACCCATGATGCATATTGTCAGAAAGGTCACGGCCGCCATCTTGGATTCTCAAATCGACCTCATTTTCGACCTTAGCACCCTAAAAAACCTTGAAATTGATACCCATGACGTATTTTATGAAAAATATCATGGCCGCCATCTTGCTTTTGAAAACGACTTACCACCCTCGGTAGGTATGTGGACGCCATAAAATAAAAACTAAGTAAATAAAAAAATATTGGTACCCCTTAATAATATTTTTAAATTTGCCCAATGTCCTTTGGAAAAAAGTTCGCGCAAGTGTCTAGTCGCGGAAGTGTTTGGGCGCAAACGTCTCTCGCGAAACTGTCTGGCGCGCAAGTGTCCGTCGCGCAAAGGGCTTCGCGCAAGTGGTTTGGCGCGGAAACGTCTAGTCGCGCAAGTGTCCATTCGCGGAAATGTCTATGGGCGCAAACGTCCATTCGCGCATGTGTCCATTCGCCCAAACGTCCGCGCGCAAGTGTCTTTCGCGCAAATGTCTTTCGCGCAAGTGTACCAGATCCAAACGACACACTTTATAAATACTTTCATGGAACAGTACTTAATAATATAAACCTTTATTGTCAGGCAACTGAGGCCCATAGAAAAAAAACACACAAATAATTTGCTTAAATTAATAATTCACGCCCCCACTCAATAATATGGTAATGTGGCAACACTATAATTTTTGTGTTATTGCATATTCGGTAGTCAGAGCATTTATTACACTCTTGCATTTTTTTTAAGATTCCTCGATTTTTTTTATAAGATTTATTAGGCGGCTTACCTTAATTTCAATAGTTTCGTAAAAAAACAATTATTATTCTATAAACATCTAAATACACTTCAATACCACAAGAAATTATTAAAAATTTCCTTTTTTTTGTGAGATCTTTCAATTGTGAGATTGCTAACTAATCGGTAAGCTATGTTTACCATTAAATCATTCGCGTAAGAAAATAACATCATTTTGCTAATTTACAGTATCTTATAATTAAAATTTTTAAAGAAAAATATATTACTATGCACTATCGCTTAGATTTCACACGAATACTAAGCGAAAGGTTTTATAAAACATTATTTAAATGAATAAACTTTAATGTATGAATATTAACAACGAAATCGTTACGATTCTCGCTAATAAAATGTTTATGATGCATTACTTACAAAATTTCTGCCCTTTAATTACAGTAATGTTTTTTTTTTGTAAGTAACTTAATTTTATCAAACTATAATATATAAAATATTGTAAAAAAAATGCTTTGATTTGACGTATAAATGTCTAACTTGCGATCTACATGATTCTCTGCATGATTGTTTGTTCTGTGTCTGGGTGTAATTTATCTATAATATGTATGTATTTATAAATTATATAAGTATGTATATCAGTTGTCTGGTTACCATAACACAAGCTCTTAGCAGAGCTTAACTTGGGATCAGATAACCGTGTGTGAGTTGTCCCCAGTATATTTCCCAGTGTATTTATATTTCCCAGTGTATCTACCCATGCTTAGATAATAATATTTCCATAAAATAGTTTTTATGTATTCTGTAAAATTTATTTATCCTGTAATATTAATAAAAAACAATTACCATTTTATTCGGTGGGAGGAGTGAATTTATGTTTATTTGTTTTTGAATAAAAAACTATGACTTACTTGCAAATTCAACTCCACAGCAATTTGTGATATATTCAGCCCTTGTCAATAATTTCGTTTCTTTCTTCTTGGTTAAGGTTTCGCGTCGTCATGATAAAGCGGCAGTAGTCACAATACACAAAGTCCAGGATACGAGCAAGAGTCGAAAAGAGTTCTACGATCACAGTCCGATATACAAAACAAGGGGTCACAGTTAGACAGGCAATCAGTCCGGTAGAAATAAACAGGTCGTAAAAATTGAGGCGGGAATGACAACGGGAGGCGTGAACAATGAGCGAGTAGCAAATTCGCACTGGCTAATGTTTGTTGTTATTTTTTGTGACACGCACACACTGCACTCACACAATCACATATTGTCTCTAATTGGCCGGAGCAAAGAAGGGCGTGGTTTGTCACTTGCTGCGCGTTCGCAGGAAAATTTTCATAAATGGGCATGCCCAACTTTTGTTGATAGTACGTACAGTAAACTAAGCAGTCATACTTTTCACATCTCGGGTTTTTTTCCAAACCCTAGTAATATGACATAAACCCGGGAACATCACAGTCGTAAACAAACCCCGCGCATTAACATTCAGTTCCGCGATCACTATAAACAGCATCAACCGTCGTCCCGGGATTGGCGGGATTCCCGGGATCCAGGCGGGAAGTCGTAAAGCAGTGTGACGTCATTTATTGCGTCACTGGGATTACGAGTGTGCGTGTGAACTTGTTATCATCTCAGATGAGAAGCTGCTTCGTACATGATAACTGGAAAACTGCTAAGTCAAAAGGGGGTTAATTTTCAGTCCTTCTCAGTATAATTTTCATGTTAGAAAAGGTAATATACTCTGCAAGGTTTAATTAACTTTTTTTTTTTTTTTTTTTGGTGAGTGGGAAATCATCCAATGACTGCTCCCGTCCTGGGTGCGACGGGAGGGCGTGTCAGACTCTTACTGACTAAAACCCACTCATGTTCCTTCGTTTGCCCTTTATGTTCCAGGGTCACGGTGACTACTATACACATTCCGCAACCCCGGCAGGCGTTGGCCTTGTTAGGCCCCTTCCTGTGCTGACTCCTTCTCTTTGAGGCGCGCGTGGAACACTAACGCGCCGTCGACGCGGTCCTGGTCCTAGCCGGGCGGCGAGCTACCCATCGCTCGCCATCCGCAGAACCGCGCCTACGGTGGCCGGTAGTCGTCTTGCGACTCTCGACGTCTTCGCCTGGGTCTTTGTCCGGGGCGAGAGGCTCGTCGTTGCCTCTCGCGCGCCGCCGCTTCCTTCACTAGCATAACTGCTTCGCAGAAGGAGGCGACGGCATCCCATTCCGTCTCGCCCCGCAGCATGGCCTGAACCAGCGCTGGGCGCGAGAGGTCACCGCCGCCGATCGCCTCTACGAGGACACGTCTATGGTCCGCCCATGCGGGGCACACCTCCACCGTGTGCTCGACCGTGTCCTCCAGGCGACCGTTGCTGCAGTGGTGACACCCAGGCGTCGCTTCCGCCTGAATCCGACACAGGAACCTCCCGAACTGACCATGTCCGGTGAGGACCTGTGTCAGGCGAAACGTGAGAGCGCCGTGGCGCCTCTCCAGCCACTCCTCAAAGAGGGGTCTTACCGCCGCTAGAGGTTTAATTAACTTGGGTTGGTAAATTGTAGCAATCAAGTTTTAGTTAGTTGACTCTCAAAAGTTATTATATTAGTGTGTTCGGTATTTAGTCTCGTTCCAGGTGCAGTAATAAATAATATCTTAAGACGACTTATATAGGGCCATCTAAACCCAAACTAGGCAGACCCAGTACTGTGGTGACAAGACTATAACATTTACTTATATATTTTATAAATATACACACTATATAAATTACACTCAGCCGAAGAACAAACAACCATTATCATCACACAAAGATTTGTCCTGTACAGGAATGGATCCCACCACCCCGATTTAGCAGTCAGAGTCACTAACCACTAGACCAACAAACAAATAATAAGTTCAGAATTGTAGAATTCCCGGTGTACTTATCACACGCTTGCACTGTTTGGACAGGTCCACTCAAATCTGTGTGCTTCTCTCATCAAGTTATCATATTTTGACCAATACAAAATTGTATGGACTTCAAAAGAGACTTTGACCTCTGAGTTTGTTTCGGATGTTTCTTCTCAGAGTAGTCCAGCTAGGAAACACCGGCCCCATCGTTCGATTAAAAAAAAAGAAAGAAAAAAATTACATGTAAAAGTGTAATTTATTACCTATTTACAAAAAAAAATCATTAATTCACAAATATTAGTCTCAGTCAATCAGTATTGACTGTGAATAATAGAAGTCAAATTTTCAATAAGCTTTCGTCACAGATCACTCTCTCGTTACCCACAGCGAGTCGTGAGTAATGGCCGTCTGGCTGAAGTGACGTCATTTGCCGATAAGCCAGCTCTGTGTTACACAGACTTTAAATAAACATAAATCCTGATACATCTTACACACGGCCATCTGATCCCATGCTAAGCAGAGCTTGTGTTATGGTAATCAGACAACTGATATACATACATAAATATTTTTTAAACACATACATATTATAGATAAATAACACCCAGACACAGACATTTATGCTCATCACACAAATTTTGTCCTGGATGGGAATCGAACCCACGACCTCTGACTTAGCAGTCAGGGTCACTGAACACTAGACCAACAGGCCCGTCTATGACTCCTGTTATGACTATTAGTTTATAGACTAAATATGAATTTGGTAATAATACTCTGCGTGCCCAGACCAAAATATTTGTGAGACGCGGTCGTAACCGCTTACAATGAATTAGAAAATAATATTATAAAGAAGAAAAGTTTGTTTCTTTGGTTGAACTTTACTGGCATCCCGTGCACGGAAAGCACGAAAGCCGTTGGTCCCAGTTGTCAGTCGTTATAAGTAAGCCAGAAAGTCTGACCAGTCTAACCAAGAGTTACCGTGTCGCACAGTTACTGGGACTGTAGGTCTGATAGGCTGTCGCTCCAATTAAAATCTGGTATCCAGCTGAATTCGGTTAGGCTGGAAGCCAACCCCAACGTAGTTGGGAAATGGATAGGGAGATGACGATGGTTGAACGCGCTTATAGCAGGAACCACTTGTACGAATGAAAAATATATTTTTGAGTGGTGTAGCCCTTATCGAGGAAGCTTGTAGTCTATGTAACCGCACGATACGATTTACGGTAGCTGAGCAGTAACCAAAAATGCAGATATAGCCATGGGGTCTAGATTTAATATTATGAATAATTAAAGAAGAATTATTTCTTTGACTTTAGTTGACTGGAAGAGAATGCCTAAGGCATTAAGTCCGCCCTTGTACACATGTGCATGAAGTTTAAATAAATAAATTAATTAATTATTATGAATATTTATGAAATTGTCCTAATCTTATAAAATATAATATTGAAATTATAATATAGATTGTTTAGGCTCATGACTATATACATGTGATATTTACGTAAATGTCTTATAATCAGTAACATCACAAAAGCAAATTAGTTTGTCTAACATAAGTCTGTCTGTACATCTACATAATATGTATTGTACACGTTTCTGTTGCCATAATCTTAGCTCTCGTTGATTAGTTTCGTGTGTTTGTTCATCTGTGTGACATAACGTATGAACTGCCTAATAGACCGTTTTAATATTGCATCATTCTCTAATTCGGTTCGTTCTAATTTGGAACAGAATGTAATGCATATATTAGGCAGCGGTTACACAGTATTGCTCCTAAGAGGGCCACACAGTCGGCAATAAGGAAAAGTCGGCATTTTGTTCATTAGAGAGCTATTTATAGACAAGTTGGTGGAACAACTTCTGAACTTGTGTGGTGAGTTCAGAACGCACAAGTTGGGTAACTTTTTTTCATATTTATGTGACAAAAATATTTAAGGTCTGGTAAACAAAGCGTTTGTTGGAAAAAACCTTATTTATAAGCTAACCACTGGGTTAATCTTATTGCCAATCCTTACACTTAGTATTATAAAGAGGTAATTTTTAATTTTTTTTGTGTAAAAATTCTGGACCGATTCCAGAAATTATTTTTGGTTTGAAAGGCCATTATTAAGAAAAGCTATAGGCTATATAACATCAAGCTGCAGCCTGCGGAAGCGGAGTAGTAACCAAAAATGCCGATGAAACAGCGGAAGGCAGCTAGTAAAATATAAAATTCCTTATGGCTTGATTACACCTACCGAGTAGAGTGGCGAGAGAGTAAAATGTAACTCGGACGAGACAGTGCCGTAGCCGAGTAAGTGTTCACACGTATTTTCGATATTGTGGCGAGACAGTTCAGTTATTAGAAGAAGTTCAAGGACAACTGAGGATAACATGGATCGGAAATCGTTTATTCCGAGTGGAGAGTTGGTGGCCGAGGGCTGTTTAGATTCACCGAGTGACCGAGCGAGACAGTGCGGGGAAGCGGGGAGGTGGGTACTCGCCCTAGTAAATAGATCTGGGTCCGAGTGACTGTCTCCGTCGGTTGCTAGGCCGAGCGCTCGGCCGAGTACTCGGCAAAGTGTTTACAAATACCGAGTACTCGACCGAAGGCACTGTCTCGCCGCTCTACTCGGCAGGTGTAATCGACCTATTAGCTACGCCTACACACAGATTATCTACTAAGCGTAAATCCAAACCAAGCCAGGCCACGCTACTAGTAGCCCGATGATTACAATTAATTGGAGATACAAGTGATAACATTGTTAATTCGTAGTATAATCAGTTCCGAACACAAAGCCGGCTGGACAAGCAATATGTAGTAAATTAGCTGAGCGGCATTTACATATCAAAATAATGGCTTTACAGGGAGATCCGATAATAAAACAATGATTTTACAACAAAAGTTTTGTTTTCTCTCTTAACATTATAGGTACAGCGCACACGTGCATACATAAACACGCACACACTCACATATACCTCAATACGCATGCCCCAATCTCAGTTATCATAATAAATTGTTCTAGTTAATATTTTGTGTTTCTTATTTTGTGGAAAACTGTTTTTGTTAAACATAAATATTCCTATCAAAGTTTTAAATGTAAATATTAGTAAACTCGCTTACTGTACAGAAATATGATATAGAAATGGTTGCAGAAGTCTGATATTGGTAGAATATTTTTACATAATAGCATTGCTGAAGACAACGATTCACGAAACCGTCATTGGCGAGATATATTTCAACATTTATAGTGTATTATGAATTTTAAATTTCATAATACACTGACATACGAAAGATTATGTTCAGTCAACAAAATAAATAACAATGCAGACACATCTTCTTGAACACCGATTGTATTAAAATAAAATTGTAATTAAGTAAAGAACTATTATTATGTTTTTTTTTTTATTACATATGGGCTTGCTCTTGATCCCAGACTAGCCCGAGGGCATAGTCGAGGCCTACGATGGAGCTCACCCAAAAGATGCCTATGCACTCGTCTCTTGAATACATCCAGGTTATATGCATTTGGGAACACAGACGCCGGCAGGGAATTCCATTCTTTTGCGGTGCGCATAATAAAGGAATTCGAGAAACGCTGCGTGCGGATACGAGGAATAGCGACCAAGAAAGGGTGGTATCCCGCCGTACGTCTGGATGTCCGGTGGTAAAACGGAGACGGGGGAATGAGCTCGTGTAGCTCATGAGCACACTCACCGAAGTGCAATCTTTTAAGAAACTTTCTATTACCTATATCTGACCCTGGGTACTAACCTCCTTTGCTGAGTGTACACTTTCCATTCCACATTCAGTAGTGTAGTCATACTAGTCGTAAAATATAGCGTAGGGTACTGTCGGACGGCACGGAGTGAGCATCGCCGGCGTCGCATACA
Source organism: Athetis lepigone (assembly GCA_033675125.1). NCBI lineage: Eukaryota > Metazoa > Arthropoda > Insecta > Lepidoptera > Noctuidae > Athetis > Athetis lepigone. The sequence continues at coordinate 13,826,816 of CM066221.1, forward strand.
TTACGCTCATACAAGGACAGCGGGAAATGAAATCATTTGGGTGACAGTCAAGTGACGACGCACAGGAAATTGTGGCGTGACGACTTGCACGAGCCATGAGTGTGGCGGGGCTTAGACGTTGTAGCGAGGTAATTGTCAGTGCATCATGACGGGCCTGTTGGTCTACTCTAGTGGTTAGTGACCCTGTCAGCTTAGCCGGAGGTCGTGAGTTTGATTCCCTCCCAGGGTATACTTTGTGTGATGAGCATGATTGTTTGTTCTGTGTCTGGGTATAATTTATCCCACCAAAAACATTACATGTAAAAAAAGCCAACTCTCTTCGCACTTCTACCATCGTAAAAAGTTTTGAGATCGCATAGAAGCCAAGTACTGTATAATTTATTTTGTAATAATAAATTAATATTTTGTGATTAAATCTATAGTTCCGTTTACATTATAATAATAATTACTTGGCCATGAGCACAGTTAAAAGTCGTTTGCTCCTTGTAACTGATTGGAATGGAAGATGACCATAGAATAAACATGCGCTATAATGCATATTATGCAGTTCACTGGTCTTTGATGAGACTGACTGTCAGTAATTTAATAACAATTGAACAAACTAAAAGAATTTAATTCTGTGAACTTTATGTTTAACTTTCAATTCCTGCAAATATGCCGTTTTGTATCTCATTGTGCTCATGGCCAAGTCATTATTATTATAATGTAAACGGAACTATAGATTTAATCACAAAATATTAATTTATTATTACAAAATAAATTATACAGTACTTGGCTTCTATGCGATCTCAAAACTTTTTACGATGGTAGAAGTGCGAAGAGAGTTGGCTTTTTTTACATGTAATGTTTTTGGTGGGATCTCATTTATTTTTTGTAGGTCTCTTTCTTTTCTTTTTAGGTGATTTTATTATGTCATGTGCCTCATCTGCTGCTTTGCTTGGAGCACATTTTTGATCTCTAACTCTTTTGCTTTTTCTCTGAGGTTTCATTACTTCTGAGGTACACAAGTCAGGACTGTAGATACTTCTGAGTCGATTATATTCAGATATTCCCGACTCTTGAGCTTTCATACAAGTAAAATTGACATTTATCAAATGTAATCCACCCAGACTTGTCACTCTTGAAAGGGCCATGTATGCTTGATTGACCACAGGTGAAAACGGAGGAACCTATGTCCATCATCGCGTGGTTTAAGCTTAGCTCCTCGTTTTTACGAATATTTATAGCATAAGCGATGCATATACATATGAAATTGTTCCCGATGAATATACGCTCTAGAAATTATTTCAAATTTGGTTTTTACAGAACAAAGTTCATATTAATGTCATTTCTAAGATTACTATAGATTTTACTTTTTTGGAATCATCACGATCATACTTTACATATTGTACTATTCCGATTGACCGTTGACTAACCTAAAACTCACGTCAATGTTTTGTCTCAAGGTGCGTCCAAACGTTAAGCGGGAAGTGTGCGCGGCTGCCGCGCTTTGTTTAGACAACCAGCCGCGCGCAAACATCGCTCATTGTCTTTCGTCGTTAATCGGGGTACATTCGTCAGATTGTCCTAACAAGAACGCGACAGAATTGTTTCCTAGCCTTCCTAGCTATGCCGCGTGTTGCTGACGCGCTCTGGCTGCTCAATCTTTGGCGCACCTTAAAGGGGGATGCTTCACGGTAGCCCGCGAAATTCAAACTATCGTTCGTTTTTTGCAATTTGTCGGTCATTGTCAGGCTGTACTACATTGAACGAAATTGATTTGCGGTTGTAATAGGTATTTAGTAACAAAATCATAATTGTTAATATCATCAATGCAACCCTAAGAGTGCATACAACTCGATTGAATGATTTTCTCATGAAATAGACAATCAATCGAGTTATATGCACTTTGAGGGCTGATTTGATGTTTAAATGATTATAATTCTGTAACTAAATATCTATTATAGTCGCAAATCATACCAAATTAAATCAATACACACCCAGATACTAGGCTGCAAATTTCAAGAATACTTATGTTCAACCTTTGAACATGCACTTGTCGCACACGCCGCATCATCGGCACACCGTCAGCGCTAAGATCTGACCTACTGAGATCTGTGCTTCATCGGCTCAATACACCGACAACACACATGTAAATAGCCGTCAATGTGTATTGACCACAAAAATTGTATATAATAACATTAATTATTGTAAATAAATTAGTCATCAAGCGGGAGTCGAGTTTGATTCATCTCCAACAACATCCTCTCACTGTGGCCAAGACACCTTTAGCCATCATCGATCCTATGAGTCTGTGGGATTGGCAGTGAGAAAACCATTTCCTGTGTACATCGCACGACGTATACAACACCCTATTCCTACCCAACTTCCGTCTGTTACCGTAGGTCTCCTTGTAACAGACATCCCTCACGTAACACCAACGTAGTGTACGACTGGTGTGGTTTGTATGGTTCGGTTTGTATGGTAGGGTAGGGCATTAGGGTAATTAGGGTGCGAGGTAATTGTTATAGGGCTAGGTTTATAGTCAGTAGGGTCTTAGGTAACTGATAGGTACTAAGCTCAATTGTCATAAACATAGCCATTCTGGACGCACTGGAGTCACGGCCGCACTAAGCAAGGTTCCAGTACGTTCAACTTAAGAAAATTTTAATTTCCCGGGCTACCTTAAGCTTCCACCTTAACATCACTTTTGCACCTATTTTGATGATTATATTTTCCTCTAGGCCTGCTGTCATAGAGGCGACATCTTCTTTTTTTAATGCTTTCACGAGCTCCTTTTGGGCAATCTATGCTATCTATATAGCTGAGAGTTTTATTCCGGGATGTGGGAGGCATCTTAGCTTGTAGTGTTTAATTGTTGACACATATTTTTGTAGGTAATTAGCATATGGCATCAGTTGGAAGTTTCGAGAGGTGTTTAATTATTTCAGCTATCTGTTTTCATTTGAATCGGATTCCAGAATTATTAATCTAGTTGAGAGTAAAGTCACGGTCTTTTTATGTAGTCACACCTAATCTTATTTTAGCTTGTCAACAAAATCAGAATCATTAAGGTGTCATTAATTGTAAGCTCATCGTATAAAAACAGGTCAATCTACAGAGTCGGCATACTGAGGGAACCTAACAACTTATTAGTTTCAGCAATTGAAAGGTTTTTACCGGAGGAAGCTGTAAGAGATCCCCGAAAACTGCCAGATCCTTTGTTCTGAACCACCCATTTTCATCGCCACATGTGTCAAATATCTCAGACAAGCGTAAATGGGTACATGTTGCGTTAAGATATACCCTAAGAGTGCATATGTCGTAGGATAATTTGATACTTCGAATCTTCGCGAAAATCCTAGGGGTTTTGCGAAAACGCGGATAATTAGACATAGGCGGAAAATGATCAAATCTTACTGGACAAAGTCAGGATTTTTGCGAAAATACTCGTTATTATAGCAATATTGCGAAACGAAACGCTGGCTGTTATGAAATAAGAACGCTGATTGGTCGGTCAGCACGTTCAATAAGAGATCGTCTCTGATTGGTTGACGTCTTAAATGTCAATCATTTGTTGCCGCACGTTATTTGTTTACGTTTGTGTCTGAGTTAAATTGCAGAAGTGTTTTGTTTTTTATCGTAAATAGTGTACCTACTTGAAGTTAAATAAAGTGGTAAACTGAGATCTCCTATTGTCTGTAGAAAACAACATACATACTAAAATTTTCAATAAAAAGTTTATAAAAATCAATTTAGTGATTTTCCTTTCTCACCTATTCTAAACCTTCATAACTCTATCATACAATACTTGAAGTTAATCATCGGCAAACTAGGAACCAATTAGAAGTCAGCCAGCAAAATTGTCGCCAATCAGTGTTGAGCACATCAAATCTTACTATAGTAACGAGTATTTTCGCAAAAATCCGGACTTTGTCCAGTAAGATTTGATAATTTTCCGCCTATGTCTAATTATCCGCGTTTTCGCAAAACCCCTAGGATTTTCGCGAAGATTCGAAGTATCAAATTATCCTACGACACATACAACTCGATTGAATTTCATTTTTTTAAAAGAAGGAGTTGATTATGGAATTTCAATTTATAGAATCAATATCTTTGAATTTCCAAATTAAAGGCTTCCGTGTAAGTATCACACCCCATTATGATGAGTTCATCCGAGGAACGAAGTAGTATAATATTTCTCTGGTACTTGTTCTCCGTCGTAGAAAAAGTGATTGATTAAATATGGGTTAGCTCTTCTTTTCAGAAACTTTTTGCCTTCGTTTAGCTCGTAGCACTCGACTTTGGAGGAGACTGGACCTGTTTTAACAATATCATAATATTGAGCGAAACTGTACCTACATGTTAGTAGTCTACAACTCTTTAGGCTGTTTAGGATAGTGGTCGTTGATCCAGCACTCGTAATAAATATCGATGGACTCAGCTTCTAGCATCATCGTCATCCGAATTAGATTTAACGCGCTGGTTATAATATAAACCAATTTATTATTAATTTTTGTATTAACAAAGAACAAAGTTAACAATGCAGTCGAAATTCATACATAATGTTCTTGTAAAACCGCAAATATAAATTTGTTTCCTATTATTTACTAATTTATATAACTTATTAAAGTTTTTATAATTTTCCCTTTATATGTAGCTAATAACCTATCTTGGTGCCAAACTTGAAGGTTCTAAGTCTGCTAGAAGTACCTTAGATTTTTGATGATCTGTCAGTGAGTGAGTGACAAAATGGTGTAACTTTGATCACCCATAACTCGTAAACTATTGGTTCAAATGTCATGTAATTTTGAGGCTGAGCTTGTTATAATGCTTACTTTTGGTTATCGAAAATCTAAACCCCTAGCTTTGTTCCCATCGATGATACAGGGGGGGTGAAATAGCCGCGAAACGCTTCGAGAAAAGTATGGTACGGCCGTGCCCTCATTGCTCGAGACTTGGCTGGGGCACTGCCGTGCCCCCAGATCTATAACTAGCTGTCCCCCGCAGTTTCACATGCGTTAGGTATATTAGATTTTTCGTTACTAAAAAAAGAAGATAAAAAGTATTCTATGTCCGTCCCCTGGTCCTAAGCTACCTCTAGATTTATACTTTTAAGGTTCATAGACATCGCTGTCTATATTTATATTGATATAAGTCCGAAATCGAAATCGCCTTGAGTCTTTTTTTGGGGGGGCGGGAAATCATCAAACGACTTCTCCCGTCCTGGGTGCGGCGGGAAGGCGTGTCAGACTTTTTCTGACTAAAACCCACTCATGTTCCTTCGGTTGCCCTTTATGTTCCAGGGTCACGGTAACTATTATAAACATTCCCTTACGCTTTTATTTAAGTTCATTTTAGAAGTATGATAAGGTTGGTATCGTTTTAAATGTGTACCGACTTCCCTTAATTAAACAAAGATATAAAAATAAAATTATTTGTATTACTAATATTGTATACAGATTAAAAAGAAAATAGAAATATGTTTATTTTGTAAATATGAAAAAATACACTTTCACCCGTCATGTTTTCTTATTTTAATATAACGATGGAGCCAGTTATTCATAGCTGGACTACTCTGAGAAGAAACATCCGAAACAAACTCAGTGGATATAAATAGAACACATAAAAGATTTATGTGTAAACATATATGTATATATACAACTGAATGGAAACATTTCATGGCCCATCGGTAGTTCGAACAGTTTGTATGTAAATAACATTTATATGGAATGTCAACACGAATAACATAATACATGATAACATGACCTTGTCGTGAATGTAAAAAAGAAGGAACAGTAACACATATGCGGCTCCACATCGGAAATATTTCCAACTTTTGTAATAAGTTCGGAAAATGTCGCGTTTGTATAACTCTAGACTTCGAGTTATTTACTGACATAGTGCTCACATCATTCGAGAAGAATGCAAATTGTGGGTGTATTCGAGTTAACTATGAAGCAAATAATATATCTACATAATTATGTTATAGAAAACATAAATAATATAGCAATCATTCAGAGCACTAATCCATCACAAGCTTGAGTTCACAATAATATTACAATATATCACAATTATAATAGCATTGTATCGGCGAGATGCCAATTGCCTTTTTTCTTTCAAGTATCATATTTTTTTGTTCAGTACATTAGTGTAGTGAACCAGTAAATATGATATTACGATAGTCTACATTTGGTGTAAGTATAACACTCATTTGTATTCAGCGATGAGGCGCGATATGGTCCTTCGTGCCGGCTCATCGTCGCTTCCTATCAATGTTCTACTGGCGCACAAAAAACAGAACAATACACAAATTGTCCAACAATAAACATTTGTCCTTTTGTTGGCAACTCCTAAATATAAATCACTTTTAAAAATAGATTGTTGGTCATTACTTTTGGGGGAAAGTCACCAGTTTCGAATTTATGTGACCCTGTTTTATATTTCAACCAACCTGTTATTTTAGGTCTGTGTGCTTTTAATACTGATATAGTACCTCTTATATTATCCCAAGGGTTCACAAGAACGTGTTTATTTTTTAAAGGATAGTTTTATACCTGACTACCAACATAACTCTATTACGTTGTACCTGACTGGAAATCAAACCAAGTGCTTTCATAATCATCACTCGCACTAACAACCACTAGGCAGGTGCAATCACGGACAGACACTATCTCATTTCTCATCACTAAGTCTTTGTGACCTTTGTCAAATGTCATTAACGCTAGTCAGCAAGTCAACAGCTCACCTCACTTGACCTTTCACCGAATCAGTCACTCGAACTCGCTACCTCCAGCATCTCAGATCTGATCGAGCAGCCGGGTGCCGACATCAAAGCAGTACGTGTGACGGGGGGAGGGAAGGGAGGGGGAGTTCGGACAACTTGGCACAAAGTCTTTTGATCTTAATCTGGTTGCATTTGTTGTGACTGAGCGGGTTGAACTATGTGAGGTTTTTTGAAAGTCAGTAGTTTTGAACTATTCGATGTCAAGTCGCTATTTGTATGGAAATGCGGCTCTGCAGCTAAAATATTGTCACTAAATATTTTGTTACAGTAAAAGTAAGAAAAATACATGTGGGGCAATCTTTGGACTATGTCAGTACAAGTGGAAACTAATACGCAGTATACAAATAGCTCGTGAAGCGGTGACGATGACACGCGTTCAATGATTGTGCTCAAAAAGTGCTCAACGCGCCTAAAGAAGTTTTTACTTCAAAAACCTAAAAATAAAACAACCTGGTTGTACCAATATTTATTTAAACCGAAACCTTTTCAAAGCATTTACAGCAGTAAGATCCCTCAGAACAAATCGTTGCAAATTATTTGTAATATTGCTGTCTGTCTGACAGCACTTAAAATTCCCTGGAGTATTGACGAGAGGGAGTAAACAAATAACGAGGAGGGAATGAAGCACTTAATATCTATTGCTTTATGTTTACAATTAGTTTGTTGATTACCATGTTCTCAGGGGATGACTCCTCCGTCCTCTGAAGTTGGGGCAAATCAATCTACTATTATTGTGGTGTGCGTGTGAATGGTTTTATTATGCCTTCGTCAATATAAATAAGAAATTTGGTTGCCGACGTCATGAAAGCAGCTGTGGTCGATTGTGATACTTGCACACACACACACGAGCTCGGCGCGATATTATTCTCCGAGTCTTAAGTGTTATTATTTGAGTACTTAATGCAACCTAGACGTTGAGCTCCTAACAGTTTTTGAGCTGAACGATTACGGACAAATGCTTGCACTGTTTGAACAGGCCTCACATCTGTGTGCTTCTCTCATCAAGAGAGTACCTCAAACATTAATCTTCATGGTTCTCGCACATTTTTGACCAACACTTAACGAAAAGAGACTTTGACCTCTGAGTTTGTTTCAGATTACTATGTATGTATAGCTTGTACTACTTATTTAGAGTACATATATAGAACGTGAAATGTTTTATTCCTGAGCAGTAGAGGCTCGTTACAAAGATCAAACTACAACAGAATTGAAACAAACAGACATATCACGCTTGACCATTTACTTTATATTGACGGCAATATTCCCACTGATTACGTAGGTTTTCCTTCTAATTACTTGGTGGAAAAGGTATCCATACAACCTGCGACCCGGGTACTGCCAGACTGGGACTACTTAATTATTCCCTGTGAAACTATAACAACCGCCGAACTGCCGCAGGGTCCGCCGGAAAACATTATGAAAGGAAATGTACACGGAACTTGTTATTGGGTCTCATTTGTAAGTAAGGAATACATTTAATGCTATCTGTGTTACTCTGGATACAGACAAAGTTTTTGTCCGGGATAAAAAGCACCTAATTATACTGTTTGCTTATTTATTTATTCTCATTAGTCAGTACACGTTCTAACAATAATTCAAATAAACAGAATTACATTTTTACTTTAATTACTCGCCGTTGTTCAATTCCCAATTGTCGGGAATATTAAGTACCTGCCCGATAAGCGGTAATAAACTCGCCCCAGAATAAATAAATGTACCGTAATTCTATATTTTATATAAATGAATTGTGAGCGTAACAACCAATCTGTCTGTAATCCTTAAGCCTTATCACCAGCTGATCCGGTACAATTTGTTCACAAACGTGACACAAATGATGTTGTTATGTTGTTTTTTGCCGTGTCAAACCGCTGGCGTCAGGCAGGCTGTCAGCCCGACTAAAGGCGCGGCTGACGGCGGCTGATCCAGTCGTCAGCCGGCAGCGGGACACAACATTGTATTGTAATCATTGACTCGTTCACTGTGAAGGGTCTAATTGAACGAGTGGTTTATTCAGGACCAGCATTATTTTTTGTAATTTTGTTTTTCATACGTTTAATAAAGACAAGCCTTTTTTGTTGACGTGTCATGAAATTCTTATGTATAAAATTCTCGTGTCACAATGTTAGTTACCTTACTCCTCCGAAATGGTAGTAGTAGTAGGTCTGAGAATCGGCTACTATCTATTTTTCATACAACTTAGTGATAAGAGTTGTTCACCCTTAAAATTTTTAATGCAGGTGAAACCGCGGGACGCAGCTAGTAAAAATATAATTTCAAACGCAATGACAGTAGTAGTACAGTAAGTATTTACCGTTTACAGTTATATCAAGAAATCTAAATGGTTCAAACGTTTAAGACAACACAGTCAATTAAATGTTCAAAGAATTGTTCAAAGTAAAACTTGAAACTTCTTCTTAATCTAAACGATCAATTATTACTCTTTTGATGAAGTTCATTTAGATATTACAGTAAGTGACTAGAACTAAGTAAAAGCTCCGATGAGCACGTTTTACTCAAAACAAAAAACTTGGCCGAGGAAGACGCCTTTTAATGTTATTTGTATAATCCTTGTTCTTTCTTATTATAAAAAAACCCCAAGGTTTAAGAAAATAATAGATACATATTTTAGTAACGAAAAGTCGATTGCAAATATTTTCAACCCACCCGTGCAAAGCTGGTGTCGCTAGTAAATAATATAATACAATGTTTAACCATACATGTTTCGTTATGAAAATAACTGAAGAATCCTACACAAAAAGTGCTCAAATTGCACAAAATATGTGAAGTAAACGTTTCCCGTTTTTAGGGTTCCGTAGCCAAATGGCAAAAACGGAACCCTTATAGATTCGTCATGTCTGTCTGTCTGTCCGTCTGTCTGTCTGTCTGTCCGTCCGTATGTCACAGCCATTTTTTTCCGAAACTATAAGTGCTATACTGTTGAAACTTGCTGAGTGGATGTATTCTGTGAACCGCATTAAGATTCTGATACAAAAATCGAAAATAAATAAAAAAATTTGGAGGTCCCCATACATAGAACTTAAACTCAATTTTTTTTTTCATCATACCCATATGTATAGGTCTTCAAAAATGATATTGAGGTTTCTAATATCATTTTTCTCTAAACTGAATAGTTTGCGCGAGAGACACTTTCAAAGTGGTAAAATGTTGGTCCCCCCCCCCTGTAACTTCCAAAATAAGAGTATGATAAATCAAAAAAAATATATGATGTATATTACCATGTAAACTTCCACCAAAAATTGGTTTGAACGAGATCTAGTAAATAGTTTTTTTTTTAATACGTTATAAACCGTATATCGTAATTTACCTTTTATTCAATCAACTCAAATATAAAAATTAAAAGAAAACATTTAATTTCATAAACATAAACCTTATGCATAAACCGTGAACTATTATTTTGAAACTTATAAGTGCGAACACTTATTGTGAAGAACGGGAAACTACGGAACCCTACATTGAGCGTGGCCCGACACGCTCTTGGCCGGTTTTTTTTATTGCTACGTCACCATTAGTAAATTGACCATTTTTCCTTGCGGAAAACCAAACCACTATTATAGTATTTCATAGGTTCTTATGTGGGTTACATAGCGAGACGAAACAAACTTGGTCGTTTGATCGAATCAACTGAGACGACTATCTATCTAGATAATGTAAACAAGGACGCGACATGAATGTATCTAGTACTAGCGAATGTAAATAGGGAACAGAGAGGGAGTATCGGAGGGCTGAGGAGGGCGGGAGGGCACGCAATACATATGGTAAGCAGGACACATGCGGGTAATGTGATGACAGTCGGCTGCGGGATCACCGCCAAGAAAAGTTTTACGTCCGGAGGGAGAAGGCACGGAGATAACGTAAACATACACAACACGGTATCAGTATAAATATATCCAGGGTTATTTGTAAAACACTAATAACCTTAACCACTGAAATAAACTTTATACTACTACATTTTGTAGAGCAGCTTGTGAGCAAGTTGTCATTTATGGTGTCATTGATATAGAACCCGTGAGGTTAGAGCTTCTTAAATAGCCGTGTGGAAAACATGACTAGAGTTCGGAACTGTTCGACAGTTTTTCTTTCAGATGTTGTATTGCCCATTACGAAAATGTAATTGTATGTCCAGATAGTCTTAACCCGTGGTCAAGCGTGCCACCATCCACATCACCAACAAACCATTCAGAAACAATCAATTCACTTCTTCTTAGTTAGCAGAGCCAATGTAATAACTCTCGTGACGTCACCCGGCTCGGCGCAACAGGTCGCGAGAACAATCACGACGGGTACACAACGTCTACACTCATCGTCCGTGTGTATGTTTGTTCGTATTGAACTAGTCTGGCCGGCGCCGGTTGTAATCTCACGCTTGACAGCACAGACCGAAACTTAGTTAAATAGAACAAGATCTGGGATGGTGAGGAATGTAATTAGATGTTTGTCAATTGTTTTGGGGAATTACTGTTGCAATTCTGGAGTCTGGCCAATCAGTGTCTAGTTTGACGTTGTACGATATGGTATGTGGTATAACTCTTATTTCAAACTAAATAAATATATCTACGTCTATTAAAGACGAAGACATACAAAACGTTCAGACTAATCGATCAACACACAGCCGACTCATCAGGTAAAATATGAGATGAAAGATTGAATGAAAATGAGCGAGTGAAGCTGCAGGGAACAGTCAGTGCCTCTTTCCTCTCTAGTGCATTACGTTGTTCCGTTACAACAAACTTCCTCATCTAAACTCCCTCGAGTAAGAAATCAGTAGAACTAAGTGTGTACGGACAGCGCGCCGGTCGCCGGTCACCGCTGATAAAAAGATCAATTACTTTCAATTTATCGAGTTCGCACTTGCGAAAGATCCCTAGCCCCCCTCCCCCCTCACTCCCCCTCCCCCAGCAGCCCCCCGGCACTCCAGCATCACGCCCTTACACCCCCGGGAACTAACAGCTGTTGATACTACGTATTGTTAACATGATAAGTACGTATGGTAAATAATAAGTATCAATACAATATTGCACAATACTGGCAGTTTTTGACACATAAGGTTCTGAAGTTTTAGAACCGCTAAATCAAATAGAATAATTTTAACGCTACGCACACGACTGAGCAGCCAAGGTACAAATACACCGTCGCTGGGTACACGCTCGTGTAGCCGCAGCACAAACACGTCGCTCTACGTACCCGTCCGAGCAGCCGAGGTACAAACACATCGCTGCTGCTGCGCAACTGTTCAAGCAGTTGAGGTACAAACATTTAACAAATAACACGTCCGAGCAGCAGAGATACAAACACTTAGCTGCTAACACGTCATCCGAGCAGCCGAGGTACAAACACATCGCTGCTGCGCAATTACTGTTCAAGCAGTTGAATACAATCACTTAACAACTAACACGTCATCCGAGCAGCCGAGGTACAAACAGATCGCTGCTGCGCAACTGTTCAAGCAGTTGAGGTACAAACACTTAACAACTAACACGTCCGAGCAGCTGAGATACAAACACTTAACTGCTAACACGTCATCCGTGCAGTCGAGGTACAAACACATCGCTGCTGCGCAACTGTTCAAGCAGTTGAGGTACAAACCCTTAACAACTAACACGTCCGAGCAGCTGAGATACAAACACTTAGCTGCTAACACGTCATCCGTGCAGCCAAGGTACAAACACATCGCTGCTGCGCAACTGTTCAAGCAGTTGAGGTACAAACACTTAACAACTAACACGTCCGAGCAGCTGAGATACAAACACTTAACTGCTAACACGTCCGAGCAGCTGAGATACAAACACTTAGCTGCTAACACGTCATCTGAGCAGCCGAGGTACAAATACGTCGTTGCTACGCACACATCCAAACAGTTGGGGTACAACCACATCGCCGAGACCTAGCAACCTCGCGATCAAAGAGCGTGTCATTGCATATTAATAGTAGTCCGTGACGCGAGCACGGCGGGCCGGCCGCAGACCGCGTGCTAATGAAACGAGGGACCGCGGCACGGCGAGGGGGGGGATCGAAATCAAATGAATTTCTGTTTATTTCATGTCTGTTTTTTGTCACTAGAGATTTGTTGATGATTGTTGAATGTTTTATTTAGTAAGTGTTTTTTATTTGATGGGGCTTAGGTGTTCTTCGAAAAAAAGAATATTTTAAAAAATGCCAAATAAAGTATAGGTATTAAATTACAAGTAAGGTATTATTGTGCAAGTTTTATGAAACTGCAGTTTCATCTAAATGAATTAGAATTTATTTGTCTGTGACTTTGTCCGCTAAGAATTTAAGTAAATACTCGTATGTCATACAACGTAAGCTTGTGACACTCGGTAATGATATAACTTTCTAACTTTAGTGTTTTTTTTTGTAATCGAATAAGTAATTACTTTCAGAAGTTATATCATATTAAAACATCAGAAATATTACAAAATAGAACCTTGTTTTAACGTTATGAACGGCATGATAATCAATTTATAGTAGGACATCAGTGTCCGGGTTCTGATAATACCGTTAATATTCTCCATTACGGTAATTTATACGAATATTTTTTCACATATTTAAAACAAAAAAAATATGTATATTATGAAACAGTTAGACATAAAATAGTATTTATTGCAAGCCCGTTAAATCCCATGCCAAGTTCATTTAATTTAATTTCACGCATTAGAATAAAACGTGTCACGATTTGACAAAGAAACAAATCTTTTTGCTTACTAGTGTCACAAAGTATCTAGTGTTGAAATATAGAAACGCAGTATTCATGAGCGGCAAGCTGAAGTATTTATGAGCGATGTTAAGCCCCAGAAGGGCGAGCTTCCTTTACATTAAAATATTCACCCCTGAGCGCTGTACACATCGCTCGTCACCTCAGCGACGGCCGGCGTCTTGTGCTCTTCACACGAGGACTGATTGTCGCCGAGCGAGTCGCGATAAATAGTCTTCGCAAGAAAATATTTGCTGATTCATCAAAAGCATGTGCTTTCTCATTGTATGCCGTGATCAATGTGGTTTATTTTGTTGTTTGCACAGGCGATAGCAATTTAAATAAAAGTATAATAAATCATTTATTTGCTTGAAATATGGTTCCCTTGAAATACCATAAGGTTTCTTCATATTCCGTCTCACATTCAGCATGCTTTAGTAAGAATGGGCATGACTCTCAATAGTCTTGAATACTTTGACACGAGTTTTTCATTCAAACTATCACGAGCAAACTTCCAATCGTTCAATAATGTGAGTCGAGTATCGCTCTCCGTGTAAACGGCACTTGAGCGCGAGACGGGTGAAGCGCCGAGAGCGGCGCGAGGCGAGGCGGCTACCTGTTGCCGCACCTGATTAAGGAATTAACTCTCGATACAGCTGTAAGTTGTTCCGAGTGCTCGCCTTACTGAGCCGTGTCACATGCGATGAGTTAGTGGTCACCTTCAACTGCCTTTTATAATACACTAGCTTTTGCCCGCGGCTTCGCTCGCGTTAGAAAGAGACAAAAAGTAGCCTATGTTACTTTCCATCCCTTCAACTATCTCCACTTAAAAAATCGCGTCAATTCGTTGCTCCGTTTTGCCGTGAAAGAAAGACAAACATACAGACAGACAGACACACTTTCCCATTTATAGTATTAGTATGGAAGTATGGATTAATTAAACCTTCGACCACACGTGATTCGAAACACAATAGAAAGACAATAGCAGCGCGACAGCCCGCTGTCGCTTGGTCGTTGAAAGGTTAACGATGTTCATTGTTTAACATAAAACTCAGTTCTTGTCACGCTAGACAACAAGTGAAAGAGATTTAAGATTAGAGACACACGGGTTAGCTTTCAAGGCGATGTTTATCTTTAATTGTTTGGAAAACTTTATGGAGGACGAGTTTAGAACATAATTCAGTTTTTCGTTAATTCTTGCATACAACGAACACCGTGTTTTAAAGAAAATTCAACTAACTTCAGAAATACAGGTTTAATTTATCGAGCTCCGGAGTCTGACCTTTAATTAACATGACATGACAAGACACATGATGACATGGCATGACATGATATAATATACGTTGATGATTTAAATTGTTATAATAGTAATTTATAAATTGTTCTAAATAAGTATAATAATAATGTTATAATTTATAATTTCAAATGTTTGCATGCCAACTGGTAAAATGTGGCTGAGCTATTGTTATTTTAAGAACCATTATGTACTACCCATATTTGCAAAATAAAATTCTATTCTATTCTATTCTCTTCTATTAGTAAGAATGTTATTTGAAGAAAGAATATTGTTTTTATTTGTACTTTGAAAAACATATTATTTACCTTCGAAGGTAAATAATATGTTTTTATTTTTAATTAGACATTACAAGCACGATATAATGTCGCGAACCTTTCTAACATGTCTAGGTTTAGTCGTACATGCGTTAGTTCAGCTATACATAGGTATTATGTACCCAAGGCTCACTGTTCGCGACTAAATCTATGTGAAGTAAATAAACAAGGCTCAGTCGATACCCACATCAATCATCAATTTGCTCAGCTTACGTAAATAAAGCTTAGGGTATCTACGCGGGGTGTGACGACACATATCACATATGGGTAACTACACACACTACTTATCCCGTTAACTATGTAAAATGTTTTTTTTATGTAAAATTTATGTTTTAGTATGCTTTATATAGAAAATCACAATATGAAGTAACGCTTCTGTCGTCTTTGTCTAAGATAGTTGCAATTGTGACCCTTTTCACCTCTTTATTTATATTACTAGCTGTCCCCCGCGGGTTTATCCGCGTTTAATTCCCTTTGGTTACTTCTTAGCCCCCGTAAACCATTTATGCAGCGCACGCAACGAAAGTCCTCAAATGTGAATAATTTTCCCCGTTTTAGCAACGTTTCTCACTGACGATTCAGTGAGAAATGTTCAGCTAGAATTTTTCAAATCGGACTAGTAGTTCCTGAGATTAGCGTGTTTAAACAAACAAACAAACTCTTCCGCTTTATAATATTAATATAGTATGAATTACTTTTTTTTGGTGAGTGGGAAATGTTCAAATGACTTCTCCCGTCCTGGGCGGGGCGGGAGGGCGTGTCAGACTTTTACTGACTAAAACCCACAACTATTTCTCAACCCCGGTATATTACTACTATTTGCAATTTTAAAACGGAAACAGAAATTCGAAAATGTTATTTTTTTGAATATGTTAACAACACTAAATTTTTTAAATCAAATAATAAATATTTCATAAAACGTTAATATGGCTAAATTATAACTGACGTTATAATATAACTTAATGTTAGTACATGTCTCTACATGTACTAACATTAAGTTAAGAACAAATATTTAGTAATTATCTAATAAGGTTTAAAGAATAGGAATTAGAAAAAGGCGTTTTATAATCATAAAATTAATCCGATATGATTAAGAGCAAAAATAAATTTTGCAACGATGAGAAAGATGTTATGCTTTTCAGGTTCGTTAAGGAATTAGCCTGTATCAAAAACAGATCGGCGCCTCTATACTCCTTTGAATAACGAAGCACTGTTCCTTTTTCCTCGCGTTAGTTTACTGTTACACGTCAATATTTTCATTTGTTATTTTAAGCGGACGATGGGACCGGTGTTTTCTAGCTGGACTGCTCTGAGAAGTAACAGTGTTGTTGATTGCACTGGCTCGCACACTAATTCTGTACTTTGCTGAAAGTGGTCGTCTACCATCTCAAATTTTGTAATTTGTCTACACTATGTACCTCGTAAACGTGACATAGCTTTCATTTCTAAACTTAGACCTAATATTTTTTGTTACATAATTATATTTTAACGTACCTACTTTTTTGACAGATTTGACATTGTATTTACAGTAGTTTACATATTGTACAATCGTATTGGTCAAAAATGTGCGAGAACCATGGAGGTTAATGTCTGAAGTATTCTCTTGATGAGAAAAGCACACAGATTTGAGTGGACCTGTCCAGACAGTGCAAGCATTTGTCAGTAAACGCTAAGCCCAAGATAACATTCTGAGGCGTTTTATTGATAATTTTCATCTGCTTGAAGAAACCTGCAATCTGTTCGTCTTTGACAGTTACTGTCGTGACAGACAACTGACTGCTCTAAGTAGTCGTATTAGTGTGTTATACGGCTATTTTGTAAGTACAGTCCATTTCAAGTCGTCTATCTCTCAGACATCAGCCGCTATTAAAGCTCTCTCCTGCAGTTGTCGAGGAATAAATTTTAATAGAAGTAGTGACTGCGTAGTAGGTTTGTAATGTTTTTGTGGTAAGGTTTAAGTTGCTTTTTTTGTAATTGTATGAAATACGAGCGTTTCTCCTCATCTAACTGCAAAGTTTGGCGAGTTCACAAAAATACTTAAACACTGGTCTCGATACGTTTGCGAACGAACGAAAAATAATACTATCAGAATGTTTGTTTTTTTTTTTAAATACATGATAGAGTTAAATAAATCATATTCGTCAACAGTTTAATTTGCGACGACTGTTCTTTTTGACATAAATAAATAATGCGGTCAATTGTCCCTACAAGTGTTAGGAACATCTACGTCACACAGACAGACGTACAATGGCCTACAAAGCTACGTTCATGACAAATAGTGACAATGAGCGAAGATGGCAGCCGGCGCGACTCGATCTCAACAAGGGGGCTCGAGAGCTGCTTTTGTTCAATGAAAGTCGAAGCCTGGAGTATTTATAAAAGCCATCCATTGTGTCGCTGCACATCACTTTTACCCAAGAAGCGATGAACACGATTATACCTTCTAACACACGTGATTCGAGACACAGTAGAAAGACAATATAGCACCCCGACCCGACAGCCGGCTGTCGCTTGGTCGTTGAAAGGTGAAACCATTTGTATTTGCAGCTTTTATTTTGGTTTATTAACACACTAGGAATCTCCCCTGACGTGCGGCCGTTTACAAGCAAAACCTCAGAGCTAGCTCTGAAATATGTAGAACATACCGATATTAGTTAGATGTGCGGTAATCGAACCTAAAAGTAATTCCCAAACAGTTGGTTTTTATTGTTGTTATTCAATTTATTTTAAAAATTGCTTACAGGCTACTATTAACTACAAAACTCCCAAATAATTTGGGAATCACAAGTTTTCTACATGGTGGGCAATCCGAGTCTTAAAATAAAGTAACAAACGGCAGCACTAGAAAATGTTGTAAAGTTTGAACAAAGAAGAAAGTCGACCTCCCGCCGTCTATTAGCGGCAGAAATTAATTCTGTTCGCAGAAAATGTTAGTGAGAGCGACTTCGTATAATGCACAAAGAACCTCTTCTAAAATTAACTGACATTTTAACAATAATGGACACAGAATCTCTTGAACGATAAAAATGAATAAATTATATTTTGTAAATCGGTTAAATATCACACTCATACACATCAATAGAGTATTATTCCTGATGACTGACGCTGAATAAAAACATCAAAACAAACTCAGAGATCAAAGTTTCTTTTTAAATTCATACAATTGTATTGTCTACTAGATGACCCGGTGAACTTCGTATCACTTGCGTATTAATGTAAACCAAAATTTATTTAAACCATATCACCTTTTTTTCAGAAAAGATTTGTATCGATTTTGCCACATTATCACAATCTGGGTTGACGTGTGTAGGGGCGGCCTTAGTAATCTGGCAATACTGTCACTGTCACCTAACTTTTGAAGAAAAGATTGTTGAAAGGACATGTTACGAAATGGGCTTAAAATAATTTTGTTTTTGAACAACTATGCGGTTTATAATCTGGTAGGGAAAATTGTCCAGGATGGCCATAAAAAAAACAATTAAATTAAATTAAAATTCATTTATTTCAGGCAATTGACTGGCCTGTTGGTCTAGTGGTTAGTTGCCCAGACTGCTAAGCCGGAGGTCGTGGGTTCGATTCCCACCCAGAACAAACTTTGTGTGATGAGCATGAATGTTTGTTCTGTGTCTGGGTGTGCATGTGGATGTGTCAAAGACCGTATACTGACTCTTTTTAACATTGTAAACCAAACCGTGGCCCCAAGCGTATACCTCACACGTGTGGATTAGCTTCCACAAGCCACAGACCGACGCACTCAGTAACACCATGTAGTCCGCATAACTCAGATTGTTGACACAAACTCCATCAATGTGGCAGCCAACATGCTGACCACTAAGCGCCTCGATCAGTCCGTTAACGTACAGGTTAAATAGGGTAGGGGATGTTAAGTCGCCTGCCTAACACCACACTCGAGCCGATACGGATCCGACATTACTCCCGCCCACCTAACACTGTTGGTCTGATGCCCATACCAGAACTGGAACATGTTGATGAGTCCCAGTGGCAAGTCTATGCTCTTCAACTTGTCCCACAGCAGGTCATACCACACAAAGTCAAAGGCCCTGGAAAGATTGAGGAAGCACGCATACACGGGCGTTTTGCGATCTGTGAGTATTTGACAGTATGCTTCAAACACAGTATGGCGCTCTCGGTTGATAACCGAGGACGAAATCCGAACTGGTTACTGTGTATTAACACGTATTTATTCAACTGTGTGTTAAGCATACCGTCAAAAACCTTTGCAATAATAGTGGCAAGAGAGATAGGCCTATAGTTACTCTTGTCGCCGTCGTGTTTTGTAGTTTGTTGTTGTTTATTTACGTGTTTGTTCGACCCCGCTATGCGCGGTCCTCTCCCACCCCCCGGCACGCCTCCTCGACTCACCAAAGTCGCCGCGTCAGTGAGAGCCGTCACAATGTCAGAATAAAGCCTATCCAGAACACGCATGTGGCCACGGTCTCCACAAAAACTGTCAGTGCAATTTAAACAATCAGGTGGAAAATCTATTAATTTCAGCCTATTGTGGCACTCTTTGGTATACATAGTTACTTGCTCTGTACTCTTTACACCCCAAGCTATGGCCCTATCAACACTATCAATTTTAGATGAGATCTTAGTATTTAATAAATTCAAGTTACACTTAATTATAAGCACCATTATTTTATTTAATAAATAAATATTTTAAATCTAGATATATTTTTATCGTAATATTATTTTTGTACATTGGAAAAAAGAAAAACTGTTACAGCATATTATACGCCTTTCTGTTATTTCAAACCGTATTAAATGGCTTTAAAATAAAACCAACTAATTATCTGCATGATTTGGATTCAAGAAAATGATTCCTTTGCGTCTTTTTAAAACAATTAAACATTACTTGTGTCAGGTTGACGGGTTGTAACCTTTATTGTTGTAACTGCACTTGAATTTGACACTTGATTTGCCGGTTACTATGACAACGACATCCAACAGAACATGGACAACTTTTATATAGGAAAATGGAATTGTTGTTTTACTCTATCTTTCTCGCATTTTTAGGGTTCCGTACCTCAAAAGGTAAAAACGGAACCCTTATAGGATCACTTTGTTGTCCGTCTGTCCGTCCGTCCGGCTGTCAAGACCCTTTTTCTCAGAAACGCGTCGAGATATCAAGCTGAAATTAATATCACATACTCGGGTCTGCTATCTCTTAAAGCAGTGAAAAAATCAAGTTTTTAAATCAACGCAATAAAAAGATACGGCGGTTTATATTGCAAAATTGGACATTTGCAAGGAAATCAAAACCTATAGGGTACTTCCCATTGACCTAGAATCATGAAATTTGGCAAAAAGCAAGGTCATGTAGCACAAGTAAAGGGAAAACTCCGAAAACCGTAAATTTGTAGTTAGTTCACACCAGGCGTCCGTCTGTCCGTCTGTCTGTCAAGAACCTTTTTCTCATAAACGCGTCGAGATATCAAGCTGAAATTAATATCACATACTTAGGTCTGCTATCTCTCACAGCAGTGAAAAAATCAAGTTTCTAAATCAATGCAATAAAAAAATACGGCGGTTTATATTGCATATTTAGATATTTTCAAGAGAATCAAAACTCAAAACCTATAGGGTACTTCCCATTGACCTAGAATCATGAAATTTGGCAAAAGGCAAGGTCATGTAGCACAAGTAAAGGGAAAACTCCGAAAACCGTAAATTTGTAGTTAGTTGACATCAGGCGTCCGTCTGTCCGTCTGTCTGTCAAGAACGTTTTTCTCAGAAACGCGTCGAGATATCAAGCTGAAATTAATATCACATACTCAGGTCTGCTATCTCTCAAAGCAGTGAAAAAATCAAGTTTCTAAATCAACGCAATAAAAAGATACGGCGGTTTATATTGCATATTTAGACATTTTCAAGGGAATCAAAACTCAAAACCTATAGGGTACTTCCCATTGACCTAGAATTGTGAAATTTGGCAAGAAGCAAGGTCATTTAGCACAAGTAAAGGGAAAACTCTGAAAACCGTAAATATGTAGTTAGTTCACATCAGGCGTCCGTCTGTCCGTCTGTGAGAAAAAGGGTCTTGACAGACCCTTTTTCTCAGGAACGCGTCGAGATATCAAACTGAAATTAATATCACATACTCAAGTCTGCTATCTCCCAAAGCAGTAAAAAAATCAAGTTTCTAAATCAACGCAATAAAAAGATACGGCGGTTTATATTGCATATTTAGACATTTTCAAGGGAATCAAAACTCAAAACCTATAGGGTACTTCCCATTGACCAAGAATCATGAAATTTGGCAAGAAGCAACGTCATGTAGCAAAAGTAAAGGGAAAACTCTGAAAACCGTAAATTTGTAGTTATTTCACTAAAAAACAAATTAACGGAACCCTCGTTGCGCGAGTAGAACTCGCACTTGACCGGTTTTTTTTTCTTATTTGCTCACCGTTTAGACCTACCCTGGACTACAACAAACATTTTAAACCCAAAATCAGCTCAATCGGCCCAGCCGTTCTCGAGTTTTAATCAGACTAACGAACATCAATTCATTTTTAGGGTTCCGTACCTCAAAAGGTAAAAACGGAACCCTTATAGGATCACTTTGTTGTCCGTCTGTCCGTCCGTCCGGCTGTCAAGACCCTTTTTCTCAGAAACGCGTCGAGATATCAAGCTGAAATTAATATCACATACTCGGGTCTGCTATCTCTTAAAGCAGTGAAAAAATCAAGTTTTTAAATCAACGCAATAAAAAGATACGGCGGTTTATATTGCAAATTTGGTCATTTGCAAGGAAATCAAAACCTATAGGGTACTTCTCATTGACCTAGAATCATGAAATTTGGCAAAAAGCAAGGTCATGTAGCACAAGTAAAGGGAAAACTCCGAAAACCGTAAATTTGTAGTTAGTTCACACCAGGCGTCCGTCTGTCCGTCTGTCTGTCAAGAACCTTTTTCTCATAAACGCGTCGAGATATCAAGCTGAAATTAATATCACATACTTAGGTCTGCTATCTCTCACAGCAGTGTAAAAATCAAGTTTCTAAATCAATGCAATAAAAAAATACGGCGGTTTATATTGCATATTTAGATATTTTCAAGAGAATCAAAACTCAAAACCTATAGGGTACTTCCCATTGACCTAGAATCATGAAATTTGGCAAAAGGCAAGGTCATGTAGCACAAGTAAAGGGAAAACTCCGAAAACCGTAAATTTGTAGTTAGTTCACACCAGGCGTCCGTCTGTCCGTCTGTCTGTCAAGAACCCTTTTCTCATAAACGCGTCGAGATATCAAGCTGAAATTAATATCACATACTTAGGTCTGCTATCTCTCACAGCAGTGTAAAAATCAAGTTTCTAAATCAATGCAATAAAAAAATACGGCGGTTTATATTGCATATTTAGATATTTTCAAGAGAATCAAAACTCAAAACCTATAGGGTACTTCCCATTGACCTAGAATCATGAAATTTGGCAAAAGGCAAGGTCATGTAGCACAAGTAAAGGGAAAACTCCGAAAACCGTAAATTTGTAGTTAGTTGACATCAGGCGTCCGTCTGTCCGTCTGTCTGTCAAGAACCTTTTTCTCAGAAACGCGTCGAGATATCAAGCTGAAATTAATATCACTTACTCAGGTCTTCTATCTCTTAAAGCAGTGAAAAAATCAAGTTTCTAAATCAACGCAATAAATAAAAAGATACGGCGGTTTATATTGCATATTTAGACATTTTCAAGGGAATCAAAACTCAAAACCTATAGGGTACTTCCCATTGACCAAGAATCATGAAATTTGGCAAGAAGCAACGTCATGTAGCAAAAGTAAAGGAAAAACTCTGAAAACCGTAAATTTGTAGTTAGTTCACATCCGTCC
The DNA here is from genome assembly GCA_033675125.1 of Athetis lepigone. Classification (NCBI taxonomy): domain Eukaryota; kingdom Metazoa; phylum Arthropoda; class Insecta; order Lepidoptera; family Noctuidae; genus Athetis; species Athetis lepigone. The sequence goes on from CM066221.1 coordinate 13,849,755, forward strand.
GTCCTCCCGTTCGTCCGTCTGTCAAGACCTTTTTTTTTCAGAAACGCGTAGAGATATCAAGCTCAAATTAATATCACATACTCAGGTCTGCTATCTCTTAAAGCAGTGAAAAAATCAAGTTTCTAAATCAACGCAATAAAAAGATACGGCGGTTTATATTGCATATTTAGACATTTTCAAGGGAATCAAAACTCAAAACCTATAGGGTACTTCCCATTGACCTAGAATCGTTAAATTTGGCAAGAAGCAAGGTCATGTAGCACAAGTAAAGAGAAAACTCCGAAAACCGTAAATTTGTAGTTATTTCACTAAAAAACGGAACCCTCGTTGCGCGAGTAGAACTCGCACTTGACCGGTTTTTATTTATATAGATGTATTGACGATCAGTATAAAAACCAGATCAATTATAAAAATGTACTCGTTTAAAAATGCAGACAGAAATTAAAGTGATGTTAAAGAACTGCACACATATTATTAACTACTAGCTTTTGCCCGCGACTTCGTCCGCGTTCCCGGGGGATTTCCGGGATGAAAACTATCCTATGTCCTTTCTCGGGATCCAGACTATATCTGTACCAAATTTCATTCAAATCGGTTCAGTGGCTTAGGCGTGAAGAAGAGACAGACAGACAGAGTTACTTCCGCATTTATAATATTAGTACGGATAACAGTGTATTATTTAAGTAATAATTACATTAAGTGGTGGACCTCTACATTTTTATTTTTATTTTTATTTTTATTCAAATGGAACAACAAACAGCTACAATATAAAGTATAACACACAAAAATAATCACAGAGACTATAAACAATATTGTAGCCCACAACGCTGTTCACAGATTGTCTGTGCAATATTATAAAAAAGAGTAATCGCTAGGGTTACAAATACATACATTAATTACTATTACTTAACTACTAATCTAAAATTTAACTACTAATTAAATACTAATCTTGTGTTAATTGTAAATATTGGTATTAATGTTAACATAAGAGTTTTGCTAATCTAACTGTTACGAAATTATAAGTTATTAAGTGTTATTAGAGAGTTCCCTGAGTATAAGACTTTTGAACTCATAGGGTGAACATGCGAAAATGTCTATGTGTTCAAATGTCCTATTGTAGGTGTCTACCATCCTGCGAATAGGTGAACGCAGACCAGAGTTGGATCGGCAAGTGCCCACTGAAAACAGTCTGCCAGCGCGCACCTTTCGCTTGTGAACTGCTCTAGGGACTGCAAAGCATAATGTGTTACACAACTCAATGCAGTCAAATTTATTCCTAACTATGTTATATAAGTGCATAGCTTCCAGGTACCGGCGTCTATTTTCAAGTGTCGCGAGCTTGTATTTAGTTAGCAATTCTTGGTATGGCAAGTAATAACCAAAGCATCGATAATGCATGGCACGTAAGAATTTGTACTGAACACACTCAATCATTTCAATATATTTTTTATAATATGGACTCCAGACGGACACGGCATATTCCAGTTGAGAGCGTACAAGGGACTTATATAAGCAGATGAATGAGGAAGTCTTCTTAAAGTCTATTGTTGAACGCATTACAAATCCAAATAGTTGAAATGCTTTATTAACAATTTTACCAATATGTAAGTCTAAGCAAAGTTTAGAATCGAGGATTATACCGAGGTCACGAATAGAGTTTACTTTAGTTAGGGGGGCGTTGCACAATGTGTATGTGTAGGTAATAATGTTTTTATTTTTGGTAAAGTTTAAGTAGTTGCATTTAGGTAAGCTGAGTTGTAATTTGTTTCTTTGGCAATAGTCAGTCAGTCGGTCCAGATCTTGCTGAAACAGAAGGCAGTCGTTTAGTTGTCGTATGGTTCTGTATACCTTAAGGTCATCGGCATATAGGAGAAATTTGGTATTAAGAAAGCATTGACTGATGTCATTGATATATAAGATAAACAACAGGGGACCAAGTATTGACCCTTGAGGTACGCCAGAAGTAACATGCGCGATGTAAGACTGGTGACCATTGATAACAACTCTTTGACAACGGTTAGTGATATAGGAAGCGAACCACCTCAGTAGATTGCCACGGATTCCATTAAAAGCTATCTTATTAAGTAGCATTTCATGATCTACCTTGTCGAAAGCCTTGCAGAAGTCTGTGTATACTGCATCCACTTGCACACGGCTGTCAACACTGTCAAACAAGAAGCTTGAGAACAACAGGAGATTGGTGTTCGTCGACCGCCGTTTTACAAAACCATGTTGTTGTTGTATGATAATGTTGTGAAGTACAGGATAGACTTCGTCATGCACCAACCTCTCAAAGAGCTTCGACAAGGCAGACAGGATGGAAATGGGTCGATAGTTTTCCACACTGCGTTTTGACCCACTTTTGTGAACGGGAACAATAAAAGCATGTTTCCATAGTTTTGGGATAACACCTTCAGATATGGATTTATTATAGATAATAAATAGAGGCTTGTAGATAGAAGTCGCCGTATTCCTTAGGAAATAAGGAGAAAGTCCATCAGGGCCAGGTCCTTTCGAAATATCTAAGGATTTTAGCTTATTCAATATTTTATGTTCACTAAAAGATAGACTGCAGATAGAAACATCATGTTGCGCGCAGTCTTGTGGAGGATTCCATTGCGACAACGAAGGAGACGGGGGTTCGTAAACAGAGTAGAAAAAATCTGAAAACATGTTGCAAACCGTGGCTGGATCACTAGATTCAGTATTTTTGTGCTGCAGCTTGGCAGGTATACCAGGTTTATCTTTGCGATTCGCAATGTAGGTCCAAAAATGTTTTATATTATTACTAATATTATCCTCTACGGACTTGAGATACGAATTAAAACACTTTAGACACGATTGCTTAAACTGTTTCCTGTAGTTAGCAAATGTTTCATAGTCAGAAATATTCTTGAACTTTTTCCACTTCACCCATGCCTTTTGTTTATTTTTAGAAAGAGTTATAAGAGTGCGAGGGAACCAAATGGGATAGCTAACTGATCTCGGTCGAACCAATGGAGTGTCTTGCTTGATAATATTATCTATCTCATTATAGAATTTAGTCAATGCATCTTCAGAATTCATTGGGCCAAGCAGTTCCGACCAGTTCAGTTGCTGTATATTTTTATTAATGTTTTCAAAATTTGCTTTATGGAAGTTGTATTTATGTAAAGGATTTTTAATCATGGGGGTGATTTTAATATTTAAACAGGTCTCACATGTAAAAGCAGGATGATAAGTGTCTATAGGAAGCAAAGTAGTTAAGGCATGGGTAACTGAGCAGGGATTGTTGGATATAAGTAAATCTAATATTTTACCATTAGCGTTCGTTACGTTGTTGAACTGAGTAGCACCAAGAAGTGAGATAAAGTTGAATAAGCTAAGACCTGCGCAAGGCCCTGATAACAGTGTAGGTGAGGGTGCAGGTGTTGAGGTATCCGTAGCAGAGAATTCTAGCCAGTTTACTTCTGGAAGGTTATAGTCACCTAAAATGTAGAAGCTATCAATATTCACATGGCCCAATACCTCTTGTAACGTTTCAAAGTGTTTATCATATACGAATAAAGAAGTCTTAGGAGGTATGTAGGCAGCACTCACGATGTGCCGTTTTTTATTACAAGTGCTGGGCAATTCAACAGTAATATGTTCAATGTGGCTTCGTAAAAGACTACTACCTTGTATCAATGACAGATTTAATTCAGATGGCTTAAGAGTGCGCAAGACTGCAACCAAAACGCCTCCACCGTCTTGTTTATTCGTGGCAGTACGGTCGCGGTCGCAACGAAACACACTATAGCGCTGATCTATGAACTCACTGTCATAAATGTCATTTATTAGCCAAGTTTCGGTTAAAACTATTATTTCATAATTATTCATTAGGATATTAGTGTGCAACTGGTTCAATTTAGTGCGAATACCCCTACAATTTTGGTAGTATATCGTGATATTTTTATTAGACATTAGTAATGTTTAAGCATAAATTTATGTTTACGATGTGAGTATATTCAGACAGCAAATGTATAAAACATATTTTAAATCTGTGGTTTGGTACAAAAAACACATGTAACAATTTTATGTAATTTTCAGTATTTCATTGAAGTTTATTGCACCGTCGCGCATATACTTAGTACTCTCGTGTGATGTGGCAATTTGGGGTGTTTGTGACGACAATCATTCTCTCATCGGTGAAAAAGTGCAGAAGTGATCCTTGTACGACTATATGTGTGTGCGGATACCTTTTAAAGAAAGCAAGTTCAAGCACTAAACTGTAGTCTGCATTCATTTAGTCTAATTTATCACAAACTACACCCATTAACCCGTTATAATGGAACTGTAAATAACTAACATCTTGTTGTATTCTTTTTAAAACCGTATTTCAAGTGGCGAACATTGATAAGTCGTTAAAGAAGCATTACATTATCGGGCCACCCGACTTGTGATGTCTTAAGTCTTTTAAACGGCTGCTAAGAGCAGCGGGCGCAGCCACAGTCGGCATGTAACGAGCTACAAACAATAACAATAAATAACTAAATAAATAGCGCTTAAACGAAAAGCTAAAAGCTTTCCATTAGAGAGGGGCAATGACCTCGATATCCGAAGTATCTGAAACAAGAAGGTGTTTCATTTACATTGCGGTGCACTTCTTAAAAGTTAAGATAAAATAACTACAGTTAGCAATCCGAATATTAATCGTTGATGACTTTAGAATCCTCCACTGTGTATAATTTTGCTGAAACTTTAAAGGTTGATAGAAACACAAAATCGTTAATAATTCAAGTACAACTTAAGTTTTATTTTATATTCTAACATGTCACTCATAATGCATTCGTTCAATACGTGAGTTCTTTCAAGTCCTTTGGTATGTTAAAAAGCTCGTGTCGTATATATACGACGACACTTGTCTCTGTCTCATAACTATTGTTAGACGCGACTTGCACCGAATTGTCTACACTATTATATAAAAATACTGCCATAGCTTTCTTCCTCCGTGAAGGCACTGCGCTGCAATGAGCTAACACTTTCAAACAAATTCAAATAAAAAGGAAATTATTTCTCCTGCGTTTGTATTTTCTGCTCTACGTTAACTGTTTCAAACGGAATTCTGAGAACCATTATGATTAGATGAAGTATGGCAGATGTTTATACAATCATAATAGAAAAACATCATTCATTTTGTTGTTTTCGAAAGTATAATTTAAAAGGAAGTAAGAAGACCAAGATCATAATAATGATGTACAGAAAACCTAATAAGCTCTGTACCATCGTATTACAAGTTGAAACTAAATAATCCAGCTTGGAGCGTGCTCTCACGAAAGTAGTGCTTTGTTAAGAGTTTGGCAACTAGTTACAACAATTGTTGTGTCTGACAAACTTTACGAAGTATTTGTTGAAAGAAAGAAGCGTTCATTTGTAGTTTATTCTTAAAGAGCCACTGAAAATAAATTCGTTCAAGAGCGAATTAAACACTTAGACCATAATATTAGAACTTTGTCTTGGGACAACTCACACACGGCCATCTGATCACAAGCTAAGTAGAGCTTGTGTTGTGGTAACCAGACAACTGATATACATACTTATAAAAAAATATAAATTACACCCAGACACAGAACAACAATTGCACAAATATTTGTTCTGGATAGGAATCGAATCTACGTAGAAGGGCCTGCGAATAAGGTCGTACTATCTTTAAAATGTTCTCCACACTGTTTTACTCTTTATTTTAACGCAATTGAAGTAATTACCAATGTCATACTCATCAACTATCAAATATCTGGTCCAGATGGCATTCCCCCCGTATTTATCCATAATTGTGCATTAGCTCTGGTAAACCCTTTATTATTCATCTACAATGTGTCCCTGTCCACAGGAACATTTCCATCAGAATTGAAAAAGGCTAAGGTAGTTCTAGTACACAAGTCGGATAAAAAGGAATCCATCAATAACTACAGACCCATCTCAATTCTATCTACATTCGCTAAGATGTTTGAATCTTTTATTTGCCCTCATATTCAGCAACATTTCAAAATGTACGTGAGCAACTGTCAGCACGGGTTCGTAGCTTCAAGATCTACGGCCACGAACTTGGTAGCGTTTACTGAGTCCCTAGTTCAGACTATTGACGATGGCAAATAGCTGGATGTTATCTACACCGACTTCAGCAAAGCCTTCGACAAAATGCCCCATTCCATCTTATTGAAAAAGCTTGAAGCGTACGGTATAGCTGGTCCTTTATTAAAGTGGTTCAAGTCGTATCTTTCAGGGCGCAAGTTCTATGTCGTTGTGAACGGCTTTCAATCCACAACACGAATTATCACCTCTGGCGCGCCGCAAGGATCGCACTTAGCTCCAATACTTTTTAATATCTTTATCAACGATCTTCCCTTGTGTCTGCGATTTTCCGAGCCGTTTATGTACGCCGATGACTTGAAATTGGCACGTAAAATCGATTCTTCCAAAGATAGTGAGCTCTTGCAACGCGACGTTAATCATGTGACTGAATGGTGTCGAAACAATAAAATGCAGCGATGGGTCAACCCGGTTTGCCAAACCGAATCAATTCGGTTTGAGGGCAACTCGCATCAAACCGAGCTACAGTCTATCCAACCCGGTTCAGTTTGAAACCGCAATCGCGTCAACTCGTGTCCAGTTCGGGCGAGTACGAATGCGATGCAATGCGAATAAGCTGATGCGGGTTGAACGGGCTGAACCGAACCGAACCGAATGAATAACGAACGGAACCGAGTTATCCCGAATGAAGTTGCTGACGCCGACCGGTGACGCGACGCGACGAGTTACATGTCAAATGGTGGCGCCAAATTTTCATTCCGTTTTATAATAGGCATTTGTTTGTTATCGTATATAATTATATTTTAATTAACATCGTTTTTTCAGAAAGTATCCAATTTTATTATTTTATTATAATAACATTAAGTATATAAATACTTTAACTACTAAAAGTAACAAGTGAGTATTTTTATCATACGGTTTATAATTTATAACGGGGTTCATGAACGAATGAATGACGTCACACAGTACTGGATGATTCGGTTTGGTTGATTCGGTTTGTAAGTCGGTTTGAGCAAAATAATGATTCGGTTCAACCGGTTTGAAAAAATTACGGTTTGACCCATCTATAAAATGCAGTTGAACTCAAAAAAATTATACCATATAAAATACACACGGAACATTTACTCCATTGAAACTGAGTACTTTATAAACCAAGACAAGGTTCAACAAACAGAAATTATCAGAGACTTAGGAGTACTCTTTGATAGGAAAGTAAGCTTTGTACCCCACATCGAAAGCATAATTAAGAGAGCTTCCAAAATGGTAGGATTTATAATTCGCAACACTAAAGATTTTCGCAAAGCTAGCACCAAGATAATGTTGTACAACAGTCTCGCGCGTAGTATTTTGGAGTACTGTAGCGTTGTATGGAGGCCTCACTTTGCCACCCATATTCTGAGGATTGAACGTGTGCAAAAGCGCTTTATGTGGCATCTAGCTTTTTGTGAGGGGAAACACAAATCATCATTACCCTCATACAATTCTCGGCTGCAACATTACAGAATCCAACCCCTATCTGCACGCGGAGATGTTACTGATCTTTTGTTTTTATTTAAACTATAATTTTAATTTTTAATCTATTGTAAAATCCATAATCTATTATTATTAATTGTGTATTTTTTTTTTATTTGACATTTTTTATGATAATCATCAAAAAAATGTATTTGTTAATGTCTTGTGTTGTTAACAGATTTAGATACTTATTTAAAGTTTTTGTTTTTAGTTTCTTTCTAAAATTGTAATGTAATTTATTTTAATCCTACCATTAATCTAATTTAATATTAATTGTAATTTAATTTCCATTTTATATTCACATTTATTTCAATTTAATCAATTATTTTAATCTAATAATTTAATGTTTTTACCACTGTTTTTATTGTGCTAGCGGTGTTAACCTATAATTAATTGTTGCGCCCGCAATTGTATCTATCTATAAATAATGATTTAGTACTGGTGTAAACAGTTGTTGGTTAACCTGAATAAAATAAAATAAAATAAATAAAACTACCTGGGCAGAATGAACGTAATGTTGGAAAGGTTTCTAGTTTGTAAACACAACCTAAACTTATTATTAAACAAAAAGGTTAATATGTCTCAGCTACTGGCCACACTGCTTTGACAGCCGGCTCACTTCCATTTTCGCTCTTCGGTGTCATGTATGTGTTTTACTATGCAATAAATGAATCTGCTGAAATCTCCATCGTATTCTTTATTTTTCACGATTATTTCCAACACGTAAAACTGCAAAAACCCCACCTCACACACAACTAAAGATGTTAAGCCATTTCTGGGTAACAAAGTCGAAGCCACCATTACTGAGCAGTTCTTTATGTACCGACAGTGCGCCACTGAAAATGTATTACAGAAGGTTTCAAGCAACGAGAGAACTCACACACACACATGCACACTTGTCTTTGTACAGCAAGACCGCAACTGACACTTAAATGCTAGCAATTTGTATAAAAGAATGCAAGTAAATCATGCCAACAATTTCTAATTAGTTTATTCACTAATAAGAAGTTGTTACTGCTGAATAACATTCAGCTACTTGCCCATTTTTGTGCAAGTTTCCAAAAACTGTAACTTTGGCTATAGAGATAGCAATACGTATTTGTGCGTGTGTCTGCTGTGTGCTGGTTGTGTGAAGCCTACCTTCTGTATTTACCTGTCGTGTGTCGCCGCGCTTCCTCTTAGTGAACGCAGTTCGCTAATTACAAAAAGAGAAGCTATCTTTTAATTAGTCACCGCCTTCCGCGGCATGTTTTGTGAACACTTCAGGTACAAGTGACGTAAAGTTCACTAATACGGAGCTTTGTGGGGACTTCATTAAGAGTTTTAATGTAGAGGAGTGAATTACTCTAAGTTTGTACTAAACTATCTTGGCAAACTACATGCGAATTGTATTGTCGTTTTACGCATTCACTTGTTTTTTTAGGAGAGATATGGATGAAAAAAAAACTCCATTGTACTTTGTTTTACTACTTATCACCAACATAAAGTCAACTTGTTCTCATCTCCGCTACAAGGCTACGTGATGCGTAAAACTGAATAACGTCTGACCTCCTTACATTATATAATATGATTTACGTTCTAATCCATTACGCTATAAGTAGTCTCGCGAGCGACTCGCACATAAAGCAGGCGGGCGATGTATTACGAATATTGCGTTTACACCCCAGTTACGTTGGCTAGTACCAAAATAAACTTGAGTATGATATCAATGGTCACAATGAGGTAAACTCGAGGCGATCCAATTTAGGTCCGCCACTAGTTTGGTCCTCGGGGACGCCCCGGGAACGACACGAACTGCCTGTAGCCACGTCGACAATATTTGTGTTTATACCGAAATTATTTCTTACATGACAACATTTCTTTAGATTCTTTTAATTTTAAGTAATATTTTATTCAGTCAAGGAGTATCTGGTTGACAAATTAATTGACTTTTTGATAATATTATTAGTTGACTTTCTTTAATTTTCTATTTTTTGTTTTGTTGACATTGATTTGTATTTATATTTTAATTTAGATAACAATTTGCAATAACTTCTCAATTGTTTTGTTGACATTATAATTATATATATTGTATGCATAATTATTTAATTTAGGCAATAATTTTAATTGTCAATAATCTATGTTTTGTTTAGTTGACATGTTAACATATTTTAACATGAAGGATTTGGGTGTCACATTTGACCAGAAGCTTACCTTCCATGACCACATATGTAATGTCGCCAAAGAATCTTATAAAAGGCTAGGGTTTGTGCTCCGGAATTCCCGGGATTTTCGTAGCGAGCATGTAATAAAGCTCTTATACAGTACACTTGTCCGAACCAAACTAGAAGCTAGTTCTTCTGTATGGAATCCGCGCGAAGCAAAGTATGCACTTCTTCTCGAAAAAGTGCAAAAAGCATTCGTGCGATTTCTCTACAAAAGAACTTACGGTTACTACCCCTACCTCTATCCTACCAAGTTCCTCTTAGGATGTCTGGGATACCATATGTTAGAGACCAGAAGGGCATGTAACCAAGTAGGCGTTATGTTCAAGGTGCTAAAAGGTTTGACGGATACTCCAGATCTTCATAACGAGCTGATTCGACTCTACACACCTAGTAATTATCTTTGTGGCAGAAAACATCGCCTGCTGAGCGTGCCGTCCTGTCGAACTGTGGCCCGTGCTGCGTCTCCCGTACCGCGCGTGTTGACGGCAATAAATAAGATCGTGGAGGCCAACCCTGACTGCGACCTTTTTTATGATAATTTCGCCAATTTAATGGTTATGTGTTTGCATTATTTTGAGTGTAATAAGATTTAATTGTTGTTTTATTACTTTGATTTATATTAGTATTTGTTTTGTTGTGTGTATGTTGATTTATGTAACTGGTCTTCGGCCGTGTAAATCAAATAAATAAATAAATGTGTAAATAAATTTTAATCTATGTAATAATTTGCACACCGTAAGGTAGACTGTAGCCGATCTCATTAATTTATATTACATCCTATACCTGTACCTACTCTCTTAGCAAATAAAGTTCTGATTCTGATTCTGATTCAGATTTTCTTTCATTTCTTGATTTCCGAAAGAAATTAATGAATTTCGGTATTATATCAATACAAATCCTAGAAAATATATTACTTAAATAAATAGATTATTTTGCACTATGCACAGATTGTTGTGCAAAATAATCTATTACATATTTCAGAGAAGCCCGGCTGGGAAAGGTAAGGTTATGATTTGTTTACGTTACGTATGTGATAGCTTGTGCACGAAGTGAATAAACGCATAGAACTCAAAATAGACGACTAAAAACCCCAAGGACTAAAGTTACATTGTATACTGTGAAACATACTGTGTACGTTATACCTCCGACCGAAAACTGACATTTCCCAATCAACCTTAAACTCAATAGTTTAGCGATAGAGTTGATAATCAATTAAAGAGAGGCAGATTACCATTAAGAGTTCATTGTAGGGTTTTAGTCAGTAAAAGTCTGACACTCCCTCCTGCCCCGTCCAGGGCGGAAAAAGTCATCTGAAGATTTCTTATTCCCCAAAAAGTAGTCTCTTGGTGAGCTTGATGTCCTCCAGACAGACTGTACAGTAACTAAACAAAAATTATTATTACATAATAAATTGTTAATTATGTATAATAATGTAAAAGTAACTGTAAAGTGTATAATAAACCTTTTTTTTTTGGTGAGTTGGTAATCATCAATTGACTTCTCCCGTCCTGGGCGGGGCGGGAGGGCGTGTCAGACTTTTACTGACTAAAACCCACTCATGTTCCTTCGGTTGCCCTTTATATACAACTATTAACCCCGGTTGTGTAATAAACCTTGCAATGTAAGTAATAACGTTGGCACAACAAACTGACACCGGGCTAATGTTGCCTTAGTGTTGGTACCAGGCGCACAGCACGCGGCAGGAGGTCGCCGGGGGCTCACAACGTGGTGCGTACTTAATGTGCATGTGCACTATGCGTCCCGCGTTACGACTACACTCGCCACATTACCACATACAGTCTTACACTTTAACCCACGCTTTAAACTCACTGTTTCTTGGAAATAAACAATTTTGTAACAGCTAAACATTTTCTTTTAAAGTATGATGGAGGTTGTATTTGTTAATCAAACGTGTTCGAAAATAATCTATGACATCTATCACTAATTCTGTCTTCTTGTCGTTCCCCAACTGCTTAATAGCTAAACTGTGTGTTTGTAATTACTTTATTAATAATTATAATATACTCTGCTGCAAACATCTATCCAGTTTTTCTTTAGGTTATGGACCTCTAATATTTCAAGCAGTGCAGTAGTGAAATAATAAAAATATTGTGGTAATAAAAATTTTCACCATGGATTCAAATGGTTGCCATGGAATTAACAAACTGAAAGGTACAACAGATTTTTCAGATTGGAAATTTTTAGTACGTAACTATCTTGAAAACAAAGATTGGTGGAAAGTAATAGAAGCAGATGGAGATAAAATTGATAACGATCTCGATCGTAAAGCCAGAACCACGATATGTTTGCTGCTAGACCCATCATGCTTTTCGCATGTCTATAATGCAAAAACCGCAAAGGACGTGTGGAACAATCTTTGCAAAGCATACGAAGATAAAGGATGGGGGCGGCGAATCTCACTACAAAGACAACTTTGGGGATGTAGGCTTGAGAATTTTGAGTCGATGGAGAAGTATATTTCTCGAGTGATCTTTTTGTCGCAGCAATTAAACGATATTGACGCCAAAATATCGGATGATTGGATCATTTCTGTGTTGTTGAGCGGCTTGACAGCGGACTACAACCCGCTAATAATGGCTGTGGATAACTGCGGTAATGAGATTAGTTTAGAGCAAATCAAAACTAAGTTGATGCAAGAGGCAAATAGACAGAAGGAGTCGACGTCAAGCGATGTACAAGCGTTGTACAGTAAGAACTCTGCGGATTCTAAGACAAATAGAAAGCAGAAGTTTGTTTACAAATGCTTCAAGTGTCACAAATCTGGACATAAAGCTTCAGAGTGCAAAGAGAAGAAGCAGAATGAATCTGGTAATTCTGTAGTAATTTGCATGAACACAGAAGATGGTAAAAAGAATAATACGTCTTGGTACATGGACAGCGGGTGTTCCAACCATATGACCTACGATAAAACGAAGCTATCTGAATATAAAAACCAAAAGAGCGAGTTGAGTATCAAGGTTGCGAATGGAGAATTGCTGAAAGTCCAAGGTACAGGGAAAGCCGAACCAAAAGTCGGTGAGAATGCTAAACTAACATTAGATAACGTTTTGCATGTCCCTGAGTTATCCATGAATTTGATCTCAGTGAGTAAACTTGTCGAGAAAAATTATGCAATTAATTTTAACAAAGGAGATTGCACTGTAAGCAAGAATGACCAAAAAGTTGCGACATGTCAGAAAGTTGGCGGAATATATGAATTAAAAGAAAAATATCCGGTAGTCAACTTGACATTGTCAAATGAAATTTTGTCAAACCTTTGGCATAAGCGATTGGCACATTTGAGTTTAAAATACATGGAAAATCTTAAAAATCTTGTTACGGGAGTTGAATTTACAAAGAATGACATGATTGAGCCGTGTGTACCGTGTATTAAAGGAAAAACTTGTAAAAGTCCGTTCAAAAATAAAGGTACTAGAGCAAAGAAAGTTTTAGGCCTAGTGCACACTGATCTGTGCGGCCCTATGGAAGAGCCTTCATTTAGTGGTTCGCGTTACATGTTAACGTTTATCGATGACTATACACGAAAAACGCATGTGTATTTTTTGCGTCAGAAAAGTCAAGTTTTCAGTAAGTTCCGTGAGTATAAGGCGGAAGTAGAGAAAGAAACAAAGAAGTGTATCAAGCGCCTACGATCTGACAATGGTACTGAGTATTGTAATCGTAATTTTGATAATCTTTTTAGACTTGACGGTGTACAGCACGAGAGGACGGTGCCATACACGCCAGAACAAAACGGCGTGGCGGAAAGGGCGAACAGAACGATAATAGAGAAGGTGAGAACACTTTTGTGTGAATCAAACTTGAGTAAAAAGTTTTGGGCAGAGGCTGCTGGTACTGTTGTATATTTAAAGAATCGTAGTCCTACGAAGGCAGTTACGAATGCAGTTCCTGAGGAATTATGGACGGGAAGAAAAGTTGACTTAAGCCATCTGAGAATATTTGGATGTTTAGCGTATGGGCTGAAACCAAAACAGAAAAGGTGTAAACTTGACATGGTGACTACTGATGCGATGATCTTTATTGGTTACCCTAACAACACAAAAGGTTACCGACTTATGGATACAAAAACTGGTGCGATTAGTGTCTACAGAGATGTCAAATTTATAGAAAACGTATTCCCTGGAGATAAGGTTACTGAAGTAATGAGAACTGTAATAGTTCCAATTAGTCTTGAGCAGGAATTTGTTACTGTGCCAGTAAGTACTTCGCATGACACTTCGGAGGTTTCGAACGATATCACCGAACCTGATGAAGTGAACATTGAACAATCTTCTGAGTGTATTGACAACGAGGACCATGAAAATTGGACTGATGCTGAATCAAGCAATGAAAACGAGTCCGAGAGAAGGTACAATTTTCGAGAGCGTAAACCGATAAATTACTATCATTGTAATGCTATTACAGATATTTGCGGCGATCCATTGACTATGGAGGAGGCGTTAAATAGACCCGATCATGAGTTATGGCAGAAAGCCATAGATGACGAGTTAAAGTCTTTAAAAGAAAATGGAACGTGGACATTGGTGGATTTACCTCGTGACAAGAAACCAATCAAATGCAAATGGGTTTTTAGAATTAAAAAGGACAGTGATGGTAAGGTAACCAAATATAAGGCTAGACTAGTAGCGAAGGGTTTTACACAGGTACGTGGTATAGATTTCAATGAAACTTATTCTCCTGTAGTAAGATGCTCTACCTTAAGGCTGTTGTTTTCTTTAGCTGCCGAATATGAATGGTTTATCGATCAGTGGGACGTTACCACCGCCTTCCTATACGGTAAACTAAAAGAAGATATTTATATGTTACAGCCAAGAGGTGCGGTAGTAAAAGGTCATGAAACCAAGGTTTGTAAGTTGCACAAATCATTGTACGGTCTAAAGCAAGCATCTAACGCGTGGTTTCATGAACTTGATAAGGAAATGTTGAACTTAGGTTTTATACAATCGAAAATTGAGCCATGTTTGTACCAAAAAAGGTTAAATTGTAATGAAACCATTATTGTTGTCATTTATGTGGACGATATTTTTGTTTTTGGTAATAGTGAGCGCGAGAAGCAGATATTAAAAGCAGGTCTGCTGACTAAATTTCAATTAAAAGACTTAGGTCCGGCCAGGCATGTTTTAGGAATGAGATTAAGGCGGGAGAATGGTATTATTTTCCTTGATCAGGAACAGTACATCCAGAATGTCTTAAACGAGTTCAATATGACGGACTGCAAACCGGTAGTCACCCCGATGGAGGTTGGTCTAAGGTTAGACAAAGCAACAAACGCAAATTGTAACTTGCCATACCAAAGTTTGATTGGATGTCTGAATTATTTGGCGTTAAATACTAGGCCAGATATTGCACATGTTGTTAGCGTTTTATCACAGTTCAATTCGTGCTATGATGAGTTACATTTTAGATGTGCAAAACGGGTACTTCGCTATTTGAAGGGGACGTCCGATTTATGCTTACAATTTAGAAAGTCAAGTAAATTAGAGTTACGTGGGTTTGCTGATGCGGATTGGGGAGGGTCATATGACAGGAAATCGTTTACTGGGTTCATATTTAAACTGGGCGTAAATATGATTACGTGGGAGAGTAAAAAACAACAATGTGTATCTCTGTCTTCAACCGAGGCAGAATATGTAGGTTTGTCTCAAGCTTCAAAAGAAGCGATTTACTTGAGCAGTATATTAAGTGATTTGTTGCGTACTCGTTGTGTTAAGCCAGTGGTTATTTTTAATGACAATCAGTCTGCTCATAAAATAGCCGGTAATAAGATGAATCACAATAGAACGAAACATATAGATATAAAGTATCATTTTATTCGTGAGGCTGTATTATCAAATCGTATAGAGATTAGATATTTGTCAACAGGTAAAATGCTGGCAGATTTGCTGACCAAATGTCTGCATGGTCCTAAAATGAAAGAAGTTTTACCTGAACTATGTTTAAAGAAAAAAGAAAATGCTTGATTAAAGGGGACAGGTTGCATTGTTTAAAATGATGGTTGTAAGTAAATTACAAATTTTAATGTTTTGTAACCAAACATTTTCTTTGTTCACATATAACGCATAAAACTAATGTGATGTAATAGATTAAGAGGGGGTGATGGAGGTTGTATTTGTTAATCAAACGTGTTCGAAAATAATCTATGACATCTATCACTAATTCTGTCTTCTTGTCGTTCCCCAACTGCTTGATAGCTAAACTGTGTGTTTGTAATTACTTTATTAATAATTATAATATACTCTGCTGCAAACATCTATCCAGTTTTTCTTTAAAGTACCTAAGTAATCTTTTTCGTAAAATACGCTTCTAAGTATCATATTGAAACATTGAAATCTGCTATTCCTAGAAACGGAGATAAAGTTAAACATCTAAGTCAACGCAATCAAAAGACATATACAACCTTTTATACATTTTAATTTGGAAGGGGAATTTCCCGTTATAATAAAATTATAATTTTGGCAAGAAACAATGTTCTACTTCATAATTATCAAGGACGATACCTGAAACCCGTTGCAGTTCGATCACAAAAACAAATAGGTACTGACTTTGACACGAATTCCTTGGAGCTCGAGTTCGACAGCTCTTGACCGGTTTCCTGACGCCACTTACGTAAGTCTGGCGACATTAGGATCTTAGACTACGAGTCTCCACAGTCTCGTGTGTATTCGACAATCAGCAGTATACAATACTTAGGTACTAAAGTAGTACAGATGCATTCCACTACGACGACTAACTTTACATGAAAACACCTCAGGAAGCAGCGACCTATAAAACTTAGTTTGTTCCCGTAACCGGAGAATTTGTGAGGAAACTTGAGGTTCAGTGAGTCTGAGACTCAAAACACGTTCATTCGAAACAGAACTCAAACTGTACGAGTCCATGCTGCAGGTTTAGTACTAGAAACTCTATTAATGGGTTTTAAAATGTAAATCTAAGTTGATCGCCGTCGCGTCGCTGTGCCGAGGACCGGAGGCGGCGCTTTATTAATTTAACTCATTTTTATTAGCGTGTCCCTCCGAGGAACGTTCAGCGAAGAGGCTGACGAGCTCAGATTATTTGTGACTTGTTGGACACTGATTTACGAGAGACTTGTATAATCCAAGCTACAGTTTTAACAACAACAGATTTTATAAATTGTGACATAAATGTGACATTCACACAATATATCCACAAAACATTTTGTAAGTCATCTCACGTCTTTTGCGAGATGAGCTACCAATACAGCGTACTATGTCCGCACTATCATTTTTCCCAGATCGCAGCTGCATTTACCAACATACAAACCCTCATACATGATAGAAATATTAGTCCGATGCGGAAATTGAGCCACTATTTACAATACTATGTAATCTGGCCTGTCCGTCTGGCCCGCCACTGTTCTAACCACTTACTTATTATTAGTGTAATGTCTCCTCATGTTGAATAACATAACTCACTAGCGTCATTAGTTCAGCGGTTCGTGTTCCGACGAGCAAGCAATCAGCTCGTTAATCGTTTAACTTCATCAGTTAGTTTGTGGATTATGTGTTGTTCACGCAAAACCAATTAAAGCCATATTGATTGAATATTATCGAGTGGTTGCGAACGGCGAGTGTTGCGCAATAATTCACGGCTGAAGTTGTTCTGTTAACTGCGATAACTCGCGAGTGGCGGCGACTTCTAACAGATCATGGACTGTTTCAAACTATTTATTAAACTTCATGATTTATTGTTGGTCTGAAACTTTGTAACAGCTCTTTGACCTGTTTTCCAATAATTGTGCACTCGCCAGAATACAATGTTTGTAAAGGTTTCTCTTATAACCTCTCGCACACAGCGGGTAATACTCAGCGTAAGTAATGCTCGGAAATATCGCTTGAATTACCTTTCTAGGCTATATTTGGTAAAATATTTCTCGCGACAAAATCCCCACCTGCTAAGTAGGTAGTGATAAGATTACACAAACGATTTCTTTCAGATTACGGTTACCATACAGAGTGTTTCTGCGACGCTCGGATCGTTTTGTAACGACACTGAGGCGCGGAGAGGCGCGCGCGTACATATACTACGCAGTAGGAGCAGTAGGTAAATTAATTAAAAGCCTAGCTCTGCTTAGGGTCATAGTTAAGCTTTTAAATACTTATTACCATTCTAAAATAAATAATTGATGGAGCTACAACACACGGTAACAGGAGAGCAGTAAGGCCTTTTTAAAAACGTGGGGAACTTATACCATCAGATATAATTTGGTATAAAAATAAATATTAAAGAACGGTATGAATCAACCTCCGCTGCAAAACTATTTTATTTTAGAATAGAATAGAATAGAATAGAATTTATTTCTTAGTATACGGTATTACAGATGTTATAACTTTACCCACTTACATACTTACTTAATTTTTTTGTTTAACTTTGTTTGTTTTACTTTTATTAAAAGCTTTTTGTCATCATCATCTCCCTAGCCTTTATCAAACTATGTAAGGGTCGGTTTTCAGTCTAGCTGGATGTAAATGTGTGGTAATGTGTTTACACAGCTCTTGGCGATACTAATTGGGATCGATAAGATATACCGTCGAAAATTTCAGTTAAAAGTTGTATGCTTTTTTATAGTAAACTAGCTGTTCCTCGCGGTTTTACCCACGTTACGTTAGGTTTTTGGTTACTACCTCGCTCCCGTGGGACATAGCGTGATATTATATAGCCCATAGCACTCAGGAATAATCTAGCTTTCTGTCAGTGAAAAAAATTTTAGAACTGGATAATGAGTTCCATAGATTACCCCCTACATACAAACTTACAAAGTATTCAAAGTTCTTTATAATATTAGTATAGAAAATTTAACGTTTTAAATGTGAACCTACTGCAAACATTCCGTTCAGTAAAAGATGCTCCGGCAGAGCGGAGCAAGATTGTGGCGAAGCGTTTAGTGCTCTAATCTGAATATGCCACCTTTACGGGGAGAGCGGGGTAGCGGTGCGCAGGAGGGGGCAGCCATGATGTGTCGCCAGATACTCAAGTAAGGTAATTAAGCAATAAGTAAACAATGGTACCGATTCCCTAAGTCACAAACTTATTATAATTTAAATTCAGTGCATCTTTTTCTTTTCATTTTAGTCCTGTCAAATAAGACACTCCATATAGATCATTTTGACGCAATCAAAAACGTGGCACTAAAAATACATCGATTTACTTCAGGCGCTTGTTAATTTGACAGGACTATCTTTTGTCCTTTACTTAATGAAATGGGAAAAGACAGATGCACTTAACTTAAAAATAATTTAATTTGTGAACAAGACAATCAGAACCTGTATCCTCAATCCCTTACTATGCAAGCGAACCGGTTCGCTCCTGAATGATCGACCTCCATTAAAATACCGCACAATTAAGCAGGGACTTTCTGCTTCCAGTAAATAATTCAAAAGACAGATGGTGGCAAATTATGGTAATGATCTTAATTTTGTTTTGTTTTACGCACCGAGTACTTGAACTGTCTTCTTGTAAAATATCTGTGTGAAAAATGTTGTGCGATCTCGTCCAATTCATTTTTGTATTTATTTTCGAAGTAAATATCCAAACATTATGTTAATGAGCATGCGAAGATACGCGGGGGCTCTTAGTCTCCGCTCGCCTCTGCTCGTCTCCGCTGGTTTCCACTAAGCTCCGCTCGTCTCCTCTCATCTCCGCTCGTATCCGCTCGGCTCAGTAGCGGCGCTGATTTCCCGCGGGCATTGTTATAAGTCTGTGTTTTTACTGTATACGAATACACACTGGTAGAACACAATGAATAAATGTAGCTAATGAAGTAATCGCTGCCTGAGCTATTAATTTAATAATTGGTGTGTTGAGTACAAATAATTTGAAAACACTATCAGAGAAAATATTTTACTTCTGAGGGAAAATATTCTGAGAGATCAAAGATTTGAACACAAAACTGTAGCGGAACATTTCTTTGCAAGTCTCGTGACTTGTGGTGTGCAAAGAATTTACTGAAACAGAAATAATGTGTCCAAAGAATTTAGTACGTCATCTCCAAAATAAAACTCCTTAAAACAAAAAGAAGAAAAACAAAATAGTAATTCAGTAGCTGACGTCATGTGAACATTTAGTGGACGACAGCGACGCTGTGCTACGAGTTTCGTAGTCACGTAGCGCCTCTACGACGCCGCTACGAGCCGCCTACGCGCTACGAATCCCGCAATTATCATATTCATGTTTCTTATCAATGAGCTATTGATAGAAATCGTTCAGCGGTATTTACATATAACGAAGATTAAAAATGACGTAAGGTTGTTTATAAATGCCAGTTGTATACTGCGAAATTAAATTCTAGAACGATCCTCGAAGTAAACTATGATATTGTTTAATTGTATGCTGTTAGCGGTAGTGTGATGTGACATTGACGTCACACAGTGTCACAGTGGCACTTGGTGCACATGTGATGTAATTGGCTGCTTGAGGCGGAGCGCTGAGGGCTCTCATCTCGCTGCACGACGCGTCTGTCGGGAACACTTCAACATATTGACAAATACATTTTCGTTCACAGGAACGATTTAAGACATGACTTTTAAAACTGGAATGTGTTTGTATTACATATACGCAATTACAGTTTGTTTACATTTAGAACAAGCGTCTTTATCCATACTTTAATCTTGTTCGTTAAGAGCGCGCCCGCAGTAGATTGTATCATTACAACGAGTTCAGACAAGTGTGACACCACAACAACTAACAATCTCCTTAAAGAACGCGAGCTTCCAACAGCCCTTTCTAAATACAAATTATACCGTTATTTAAATACAACTTCAACCAGTTACTGCAAATAAAACCTTAAGCACGAAGCAACTCAGTTGTATTTAGCGTGACTTGTGTTAAACGTTGCATGGTTAAATGTCTGATTAAAACATCGGTTGCTTAACTTTATGTAAATGTGGCGGACCTACCCCCCACTCTCCTCCCCGCCCCATCACCCCGCGGGGGGCTACATCCATCTCTTTAAGCACTACTTACAGTTTTTTCCTTTTATGTGGCTTTGATGAAACTCGCACTGAAGGAGCTTTGTACGTAGTCGGTGTGGACATGAAACGAGAACGATATTAGAGCAGAGCAGGCGGCGAGCGGCGCCGCGTGCGGACACTAGCTGCGAGGTGCAACATGTGCACCGCGCTGCCTAAAACTTCTTCCATTTGGCTCTGTGGTGTGTAGACAGATTTCTGAGCATTTCGACGACAAACTGTTACTGTTGTGTGGTTGGGATTTGGCCACTTGCGGTGCCGATGTATTGTCGGTGGCCAGCTGTTCCATCTAAATGCCAATTAGGTTATCGTACAGGTTGTAACACACCAACAGCTAAAACCGTCACCAGTCGTAAGTATACGCGGCCAATTACAGTTCGGTTAAATAAAGTGTTGCTAACATTTTTTCATCGAAATTATGCATATTCTTCTAATACCATTTTCGTGTAGTGATTGTAATGATAAAGGCGTCACGTGGATAGTTTCCGCGCCGTGTATTATTTAATCAGCTATCGACACTTATCGCTGCTGACACTACAGAGCAAACCACAAGGAACAATGACACTCAATATTAATTTATGTATATAATACTGACAGTGTATTATATCAATAACTACAAGTTTTTACTATTTTATTTAATTGTAAACAGTTTTATTTATGCAATCAAAAAATTTTTAATTTTATTTTATAAGTAGGTACTGTTTATTTGTAATTGTTAATTTCAAATATCTGTAAGCACTTTCTAGCCTGAGACACAGGTTTTAACCTAGTTCAGGCAAATGTGCAATAGTGCGGTCTTATTATTCATATTATAATTATGAATAAACAATTTATTATTATATTATATTAACTGTTCAGTCTACCGGTCAAGTACGAGTCGCTCATGAAGAGTGCAGTACTATTATAAATATGAAGATCGAGCAATTAACTTTTTAGTATACAGACCCCTTAATTCGCTTACTTTGTTTTAATGTTATTTATAAAATTAATTCAATTCTCTACATTATAATATTCAGTGCTCTGATAGACGGAATGATGGGCAGACTGGCGGAGACTTTGTAATAAACAACAGCGGTATATCTGGGTAAAGCTGACATCAACGATGCATTTAATAATTTGATTGGATTAAGCGAAATTGGTGAACACAGAGTGGTGGCCCGGTCGCGTCTCTGAAGTGTTGGAGTAGTTCAGTTTATGATCTGTTTGCAGCGGGGAGCGGGCAGTTAAGGCCAGCTGAAATATTCCTTTGACATTCACAATTTATCATATTAAAAGCTATCTTTTTCTCTAAACTAAAAAAAACTTGAAAACTAATTTCACATACTTTTGCAAAAATCTGACAATTTTACTGACAACGCTCAGGGTATTATATAAATTTTATATTCTTTTAAACTTGTTGCTTCGGCGTCGTGCAAACGTTCCACATCTGACTGTAAATTCGAACAATCCGCACATCTCATGAAAATGAAATACTCATTTATCAGCCATTTCTCCTATGATAAAATAACCTCATTGGGAATTATATATTTGAGCCGTTTGGGGTTGAAACACTGGGGCCATGGGGTCCGAGTGCTCATCTTGTTTTTCAAGATATCGCCAAGCGGCTGGTTGACTCTTCACGTGACCAGAGGGCTGGCCTTTTCTTGGGTCAAAGAATTAGCATTGCCATGCAACGTGGCAATGTTGCCAGCCTTTTGGGCACCTGTCCTGTTGACAGTGATGTGGAGGAGTTTTTTGATGCTCTGTGAGCCCTGCTTGTTATAACTTGTTTATATTTATTTTAGTATTATTTATAGGTTTTGTACATATTATGTGATAGTTTTAGAATTTGAATTAAATAAATGATTAGTTGTATAACTTTAAAAAAAAAAAAGATAAATGAATGAATAAAATGACTGATCTCTCACATTCCTTGAGAGTGTATTCTTTGGCAGGATGAATCCAACATTATGTTCGATAGTGTACAAGTCTGGAGTTGTTTACTATGTGGACCTTGTAGATACTAAAACCAATTTCCGTGCATTTTGACGGGCCTGTTGGTCTAGTGTTCAGTGACCCTGACTGCTAAGCCAGAGGTCGTGGGTTCGATTCCCGACCAGGACTAACTTTGTGTGATGAGCATATTGTTTGTTCTGTGTCTGGGTGTTATTTATCTATAATATTTATGTATTTAAAAATTATATAAGTATGTATATCAGTTGTCTGATTACCATGACACAAGCTCTGCTTAGCTTGGGATCAGATGGCCGTGTGTAAGATGTCCCAGGATATTTATTTATTTATTCAAGCGCTTTTGCCATACATATTATTGGAATCAATCGTAACAGCTCACATTTTTGGGACTTAGGACGGAATTTCAATGCGTGGTGCTAGGCAATCTAGTTGCAATCGTCCCTTTGTGCATATTGGCCTAGTTTTGTTCTGTCTCCTGCTTGATTCCATATCAAAACGAAACTAAAAAACACGCTGTTCTTTTGATTACTCGCTGCGGGATCCAAGACTGTTGAACCTTTTTCCGGGACTCGACAAGCTCGGCGCTTGTCTAGTGGAGTCCACTGTTGATTCTGGCTTTCAGGAGATGCAGTTGTTAGGAATAATGTGGCGGGATAGTTCGATAAATATAGTAATTAGAATCCTTGAGTTGCCTTATAGTATTCCCCTTAACCTCAACTATGAGACACCAATTAATGATAGTTGTGAGTCGTCGTAGTCGTCGTAGTCTCCTCCTCCCCCCCTCCTTCCATTCCTCCCCAACGACACCCTACGCCGCAACCAATACACATTTCAATCAAACACAAACTGCACGCTGTGCTTAAAGTAATAATATTATATATAAGAAATTTATCTATCAACATATTATAATTAATCATTATCTTATCTTATGCATAAATCGAGAAATGAGTATAATAGAGGAAGGCTTGGGGAAGTGTTGGGTAGAGAAAAGTAAAAGGGAATCGTTTGCCTTGGCATGGGCATTTAGGTTTTTGGAGGAGGTCTGACAAAATGCATGAGGTTAAGATAAATTTAGAAAGATTTAGAAAAAGCGTTGCGATGTCGACAAATAAAACGGAATAAAAGTAGGAAAAAGACACTTAGTGTTATCTGAATAATTTGTTTGTAAACAAGTTTGGCCTATCCCAAGAAGTTCGGCCGAGGACGAAGCTATAACTGTCTGTGTCTAGATGAGCTCCTGAGCGCTCGACACGAGAACGACACAGTTTTATCGAGTACTTTTATGTTTCTTTATAAATGTAATAACTTTCTCTAGTTTCCACAGAATATTAATAGGACATAGGGCTCGCAGACTCTGCGCAAGTCACCTGTAAAGTTTTGACCGTGTTGACAACTGACGTCATTGGTTTGATTGTCTCATTTCGATAATTAATAATCTCCAAAAGTCAGTAACAATTTTATTACATTATAAAAGGTAGTGGTAAAAAGCAGTAACCAGGTTCAAGATATCGAAGGTGCCTTACACATTAGATTAGTATATACCTAATAAACTTTTCTGTTTTTTGCACCTACTATGTTTTGTCTCTGCATCACCCTAAGGTAGACTGGCAGAAAATGCCTAAGGCATTAAGTCCGCCTTTGTACGGTGTCTGTACATAAAGTTTAAATAAATAAATAAATAAACATATCTAATATAACATAATTACATACATTCGGTACCCATACATATTTTTTTTCTATAAATAAAATGGTATAATCAGAAATCTTGATACTGTCTTTTTTGGAGATCCATTATAATATTTTCCTGACATAGAGAATCGTTTCGGAGAACCGGTGTTCTTCGGAATTAAGAAGAAATGAGAACTTGGAAATGTTTACATTTATTTAAATAAAGTTCTTAGGTTTGTGTGTATTTAATATACGTGTCATCGGCAGTTTGAGTTACGAATAACTTGCAAAGAACTGACTTGTGAAAATAATGTTATTATAAACTGGGAGTTATTTTCATTCTATGTAGACGTCACGTGAAGTACTAGATAGATAGAGATTAATATCTCCCGTTCCCGAGGGATTTCCGGGACGAAAACTATCCTATGTCCTTTCTCGGGTCCCAGACTACATCTGTACCAAATTTCATTCAAATTTAGTGGTTTAGGCGTGATGAAAAGACCGACAGACAGAATTACTTTCGTATTTATTTATTCAGTACGGATTTTAATTGATCCCAGTAACAAACGGCCACGTATAGCCAACACAAGTAATATATGGCACTACGATTCAATGAAACACAATACGCGCATACAAATGAACACTCTGAAAATAAAAACAAAAAGCATGGCATAGGTCGTTAGCGCGCGTAAAGGGCGGCCATTTTAACTTGCAATTACGTCACAGCACATGTTTCAAATGAATGCTAACTGCGTTACTGTCTGATTGGCTCCTATCGCTCACAAGCACTACTGGCGGAGAATTCTAAATTAATGGTAAATACTGACTGCTACATTAATATATGAAAATTATAGTAGTTTGTTTGTCTACAAAATAACGTTAAACTGTCTGCGAAATGACTAAGGCGTGACTTACTGCAGTCTGGTCGCGACTGGTTGAAGCATTCACATTTATTTTTTCTCTAGCTTCTGTGCTGTCCCACTGCTGGGCAAAGGCCTCCCCCAAGTCCTTCCAGATTTCCTTATCCCTCGCCGCCTCGAACCAACCCTCGTGGTATGCGTCAAGGTCATCGCGCCACCTTTTCCTGGGCCGACTTCGGCGACACCGTCCCATGTTTTGGCTCCCACATCTATACTAATATTATAAAGAGGTAAAATTTGTAAGTTTGTATGTTTGGGGTAATCTCTGGAAGTAATGAACCAATTCCAAAAATATTTTCACTGGCAGAAAGCTACATTATTCCTGAGTGCTATAGGCTATAAATTATTTTTATAACATGTATATTAACCGAGCTATCGCAACTTTTGTCTAGCAAGTCGGAAAAAATTACCTCATAAAACAGAATTATTTGCGTGCGCTGCCTAAACAGTTGCTTAAAATTAAAAACAATGTACGGCAACTTGGTTTGTCTTAATTATTTCTACAAAAATTCCGCGATACCATATCTCTATCTTTTATATTTTATCTTTTATACTACTTTTATTGCATTAAAAAAATGATTTTTCGGCATACTTACGTTTGGTTGATTATTTGAGCAACAAAATATTAATTCTTATGACAATAAATTATTTCAGTATCACAAGGACATCATACAGATAAGATTTGCCATTTACAGTATGTCAATTGGTCATATAGTTTCGGAGATAATATAAAATTACTAAAACGCAAATTGCCCCTAGCGTAATTTTCATTGTGCGGAAGTCATTTATAATTTCAAAAAATATCTTCGGAGATATTCACAGTTTTAATATTACTCCGCAGCAAGCAATATAAAAGGGTCGTCATAAAGGTGCGTGTAAGAGGTTACGGGTTCAAATCCGGGCAAGTACCAATGTGACTTTTTCAATTCATATGTACTTTCTATAGTTTATCTTGGACATCACTGACATCCCGTGCCTCGGAAAGTATGTTAAGCCCCGGTTGTCATTCGTAGAACTTTGATGTTACGGGTATTCAGAAGCCAGAAAGTTTGACCAGTCGAACCAAAGGGTATCGTCGCCCAGTTACTGGGTTGTGGAGGTCTGATAGGCAGACGCTTCACGTAAAACACTGGTATCCAGCTGAATCCGGTTCGGCTGTAAGCCGATCCCAACATAGTTGGGAGAAGGAGATGATGATGATTACATCAGAATAACACAATAATATTGTCCTATAGTAACCAAAAGCCGACCAGTAACCAAAAGTCTAACATAACGCGGGTACGCGGGGATCGTGGTCGTGCGGTCCATGGCCCTCTACGGGGCTCCGGTGTAGGCGCCCAACCCGGGCTTGACTCCGGCCTGGCTACTGAGGGCGTCCTAGAAGGTTATGGCCATTCGGATGGTGCATGGATACCGCAAGATCTCCTGCCTGCCTGATTCTTGCCGGCATACCGGTGTGGGTACCACGCACAGTGGCGCGTGGAAGTGCAACGCCGGGGCGAAACTCACACACACTCGGCACACAGAGCTCCGGCGGGATCTCATGGAGACTGCGACTGTCGCAACTCAGTGCTGGTCATCCCTCTTTGAGGAGTGGCTGGAATGACGCCTCGACACTCTTACGTATCGCCCGACACAGGTCCTCACCGCACACGGACATTTCTGGAGGTTCCTATGTCGGATTCGGGCGGAAGTGACGCCTGCGTGACACGGTGTAGCATACGGTGGAGGTAGGCCCCGCTTGGGCGAACCACCACCGTGTCGTTGCAGCGGCGATCGGCGCTGGTTCAGGCCATGATTCGGAGCGAGACTGAATAGGAAGCCGTCGCCTCCTGCGAAGCAGACACGCTGGAGACGAAAGCGGCGGGGCGCGTGAAGCAGCGTCAAGCTTCACGCCCCGGACAGAGACCCAGGCTTAGTTGTCGAGAGTCGCAAGATGATGGCCACTGGAGGCGTGGGCCTGCGGAAGGCGAGTGGTAGGTAGCTCGCCGCCCGACTAGGACCAGACCCGTGTCGACGGCGTGTCGATGCTTAGTTACCGCGGCCCCAGAATATATAAGGGTAACCGAAGGGACAGTATTGGATTTTAGTCAGTAAAAGTCTGACCCTCCTTCCCTCTTCAGGGGTGGGAGAAGTCATTTGATGATTTCATATCCATCAAAAATAAAAACGCCATTGGATATACATATTTTGGATGTTTTTACCATGGTCAATGTAGCTCTTTCACGCTTATACAACCCCAATAATCTTTTTGTGTACGCTCAAGATAGTTCCACAGTTAATCCGTACTAATATTATAAATGCGAAAGTAACTCTGCCAGTCTGTCTGTCTGTCTGTCTCTTCTTCACGCCTAAACTACTAAACCAATTTTGAATGAAATTTGGTACAGACATAGTCTGGGACCCGAGAAAGGACATAGGATAGTTTTCATCCCGGAAATCCCCCGGAAACGGGAACTATTATTCCACGCGGACGAAGTCGCGGGCAAAAGCTAGTCGTAGATATTTTGCCCAACGCCAACGGTCATATTGTTATTATAGCTATCTAATAATAAAAAGCTGAAGAGTTTGTTAGTTTGGTTAAGCGCTCTAATCTCAGGAACTACTGGGTTGATTTGAAAAACTCTTTTTGTGTTGGGTAGCCCATTTATGGAGGAAGCGATATATATAACATACTAGCTTTTGCCCGCGGCTTCGCTCGCGTAGAATTTGGTCTGCCACATTAAGTTGCGTGATATTTTTTTAAATACTTGTATTTTATGTAACTTCACATCGTACATCCCAAATTTCTAACTTCAAAATTAGTTTCCATACAATCTTTGAAATCCCGTTGAAAATTGTGATGGCACAGTGGATAAGGCGCCCGCCTCTCGTGTAAGAGGTTGTGGGTTTCAAATGGTGTTTCAAATTTCAATTTTCAATTTTAAAAAAAGGCGCCTCTGACGCGCGCACTGCGCACTCTCAACCTTATAGCAGGGGACATAGATCTATTCAGCTGTACTCTGAATGAATTTGTGTGAATGAATTTCACAAAGGTGGCAATGTTTATAATTTCCTACAGAATTAATGTGTAAGTGTAATATGTGTACCTATGTGTTAATAGTATATGTATAGTGAAATGTAGAATATTATATGTGTGCGTGTGTATGTTTAACTATCGTCTTGGGTTGCCTGTAAAGATAGTTTAAATATGGTTAAATAAATAAATAAATGAAAAAAAAAAATCCGGGCAAGTACCAATGTGACTTTTTCAACTCATATGTATTTTCTAAAGTTTATCTAGGACATCACTAACATCCCGTGCCTTGGAAACCACGTAAAGCCATTGGTCTCGGTTGTCATGCGTAGAACTTTGACAGTCGTTACTGGTTAGCCAGAAACTCTGACCAGTCTAACCAAGAGGTATCGTATCGCCCCGTTACTGGGTTGTGGAGGTCAGATAGGCAGTCGCTCCACGTAAAACACCGGTATCCAGCTGAATCCAGTTAGGCTGGCAGCCGACCCCAAACACAGTTGGGAAAAGGCTAGGGAGATGATGATGACAATCTTTGAAATCCTACACCTAATATTTAGTGGGAATCTCTTGAGGGTGGAATTATCTAAATTCCTTTCTAAGTGCTCATTATTTTAAGCTATAATAGAATTATGCAAATTTCAAAATGCTAAGACCAGTGGTTTCTTCATCAATCTTTATCTGTATGGTGTGTTCATAAAAAGTAGCCCAATGTCCTTCCCCGGGCTTGAGATTATCCTATCCAGCACAAACGGATTACTAAACACTGACTAATAAACAGGTTGGACCAATGTTATTTGCATTTAATCACTACATAGTATAATACAAAGTAGCTTTCTTTGTCCCTATGTAAGCTTAAATTTTTAAAACTACGAAAGGGATTTTGATGCGGTTTTGTTAATATTTTGTAATAAGTAAAGAATTAATATGTATGTAATCGGAATAGGTGAACATCTGTGTTAAATTATCTGTGTTTTTACTGCAATATACTCCCGTATTATTATGTTATTTGTTTTTTTTTATTCAGCGTAAATATGTAGATTTTGGGAGTTAGATACATGTGAGCATGGGAAAAACAGGGCGTGCCTAAATGTATCCCCGCTATCTTCAAAGTTTGCCTTTGCGATTTATTAATAGTCATAGAAAATGAAACTTTAAGTGGGAACTGTAAACATTTGAAATTAAAGGGTAAGTTATTGGGTATTATTGGAATGCGTGAAATAAGAACATTTTCACCCTTAGCTTCTCCAGTTACAATTGGTGCCTAGTTCAATGACTCGCAATCTAGTGCCATTACATAGTCTTGGGGCGTCCAAGTTGCGCATTAACAAAACAGGTATACCGACTTTTAATCCTTCGAACACCACGTGATTTGAGACACAATAGAAAGGCAATAGCTGAAGATGAATAGTTGAAAGGTTAATTTGAGCTTATATGTGATGGCACCCCGGATAGCTCCAAAGAGTTAAGAAACTCCCCAGGGTAGCTCGTACAGTCTTCAGATGACATGACTGTGTCGATAGATGGAGTTGGGTTGTTGCATCGCTGGTCAGGTACTTGGCCCAAGATAATTTTATTGATTTTTGCAACTTTTTCATTTCTTGGTACTAGTATAGCCAACTTTCATAGTGGATGTTCTGTTGCTTGCCATTAAGCGCTCCGTTCAAGTCAATCATATCGTGATAACTTTTAAACTATTCTGCCAAATTACTTAGTGTGAAAGGCAAAGTTTATCTTCATTATATATTTAATGCGAGAAATTTATATATATTTAATTTATATATATTAATTTATTTATATTTATTTATATATATTAATTTATATATATTTCGGTGCGCTCGTGAGGCTGGCACTCGTCTCGGGTGGCAATTTGTATGGGCGAAACAAGGACGCATTCTCGCTCGTTTCAAGCCCGGAGACTCCACCTGCCATATCCGCTGTGATGACGACATACAGCGCGTTTTCGGTACGACGTCGGTGGCTGCGTCGGCATCGGCGCTGGTACCTGCTGGCACTCAGTAGTTACCCATTTATGTTTAGCTTAAAAAAAAATAATGCAATTGTTTTTTTAGTTACAACAATAATGATGTCTATTGTATTTTCTAGCTATATTTTTCTTAACGTTTCGCCTTTTTGTGTTAGATATCATTTATTTGTACTCATTCGTTTATTACTTCGCTTGCGTCTCGCAACGCAATCTGTTGAACCGTACGTAAACCAGTTTTATAAGTATAAGTATACACATCTAAATTCTGTTTATATATACACAGTCACACTAATAATATCTCCATTCATTATTAATCGCTTAATAAATTCTTTGTTCACGCCTAGTTACTTTACACTATGTTTTCATCATACACTACACACTTTTTACATAATATTACTAATGATGTTTCTGAGATTTGACATCTACATGAATTTGCAAATTGACGCAGTTATTTTATTTATTTACGATAATGGCCACGGGTAGTAAATTCCTGAAAGTTGGTTTGCTCAATGCCGGTTCATTGGGTACGGGACAGGATGATTTTATTGATGCACTCGAGAGACATTGTTTTGATGTAATGGCAGTCAACGAAACGTGGCTGCGGCCGGGAGAGGAGGGGCGCGCGCCGGTAGTGCCGGGCTATCGTCTCCGCCACACGCCGCGGCCGGCGAGTGTCCGCTCGGGCCGTGGTGGGGGCGTCGGCTTTTATCTACGTCGCGGACTGAGCGCGCGAACTTGGACTGCCGCTGCTGATCCCAGGTTCGAATCGGTGGAACAAATGTGGCTTACGCTCACGTTGAACGGTAAAAAGATCGCAATCGGCACAGCTTACCGGCCACCATGGTTTGACCTTGTCGTTTTTCTGGATGCTTTAACAGATACTGTCACCACATTAGGAAATTGTGACCATTACATATTACTTGGCGACTTTAACGTAAACTTATTAGACACTAACGCAATAAACACAAAGCGAATCAATGAGTTTTTAAGCTGCCTTAGCCTCACACAGTTGGTCACGACTCCTACTCACTTTACAGCGTCCAGTGAAACTCTAATCGATGTCTTGTGTACTGACCTGAGTGCGAGATATATATCGGTACAACCGCTCGGATCAATTAACGGACATTCTATGGTAATTAGCGAATTTAATATTAAACGTGACAAGTTTAAACCATATGTTGTGAGATTTAGACCGCTTAAAAATGTTTGCACTGAAAACTTTAATATGGATTTACGACAATTAAACTTTAAAGATATATCTTTGACTGAAAATGTAAATGACATGGTACATGTCTTTAACTCGTATATAATTTATCTCTTTGATATTCACGCGCCAATTAAAACATGTACTATAAAAGAAAGGTCGTATCCGTGGATTACCGATACTATCAAGCTAATGATGCGTCTTCGTGACGATGCACTTGTTAAATATAGGGAAACGAAAAACGACACAAAAAAAATATACTATAAGGAACTAAAAACCCTGGTAATAAAATCATTATTTAACGAAAAAGTTGCCTACTACAAACATAACATAAATAATAAATTAAAACATCCGAAAGAATTATGGAAAACTCTAAAAAGTACATCACCGTTAAATAAACCTAGACAAGACCTACCGTCGCATTTTACGGACCCAGACTTAATTAATAACACCTTCTTGACAGTTCCTGGTAACGCAATGGCAAGTATTCCACTAATCGCTTACTTTGAGTCGCATTCTTATGGAAATATAATTTTTTCAATTACTCCCGTGGAAGAGAACGTAATCTCTAGTATTATCACTGGTATAAAAACGAATGCTGAAGGCTGTGATAACATTACATTGGACATGTTAACAATGACACTGCCGTATACGCTAAAAACCATAACAAATATAGTTAATACTTCCATAAAGTCCTCAACATTTCCGGATCAGTGGAAAATTGCATCCGTTAGGCCCTTACCAAAAGTTGCAAATCCAATTGAACCTAAAGACCTACGCCCTGTCAGCATATTACCATGTTTGTCCAAAGTCTTGGAAAAGGTCGTGAGCCGTCAAATGACAGATTTTTTGGAAAAAAATAATGTTTTACCCGATCTACAGTCTGGTTTTAGGAAACAGCGTAGCACGTCCACGGCTCTGATAGATGTGACAGATAACATACTAGCAGCACAGGACAAAGGTATGTGTACTGTACTGGTTCTGCTTGACTTCTCCCGGGCATTTGATGCTATAAATATCTCGCTTCTACTCGCTAAGCTAAAATACTACGGTTTTGACCCCAGCGCTGTGCAATGGTTTAACAGCTACTTGAGTAATAGGAGACAGCTTGTAGAATTACGTCTAGGTGACGGTGCCGTTCTTAGATCGGCTGCTACTCCCGTAGCAAGAGGTGTTCCTCAAGGTTCCATATTAGGTCCGACCCTTTTTATGGTATACTGTGCCGACATAATTCAATGCCTTCAGCGATGTAAGTACCACATATACGCCGATGATGTTCAGGTTTACATTTCATTTAAGCCAGATGAATACGAAAGTGCCATTAAAGATCTCAACGACGACCTTGACAGAATCGCAATCTGGTCTCAAGAAAATTGTCTAGCACTTAACCCCACAAAATCTAAATATATGATATGTGGCACAAAGAAGCAGCTGAGTAGACTACCCGCAACTTTAGATTTAGAGTTAAGGGGCAGGCCAATAGATAGGGTGTATGAAGCGCGAAACCTTGGTCTTGTTATGGACAACGAACTTCGTTTTGAGAGACATGTAGCAGACTCAGTACGAAACTGCTTTTACCGACTAAAGGTTTTGTACAGCATGAGACCTTTCCTATCGGAAACCCTACGAGAGCAGCTTGTCGAGTCACTTGTCTTATCAAGATTAAACTACGCAGACACAGTATACGGCCCGCGGTTGCTTGCTCGTACAGATCGACTTATTCAAAGAGTACAAAACGCCTGTGCCCGTTTTTGTTATAAAATCCCTCCCCGCAGCCACGTAACGCCATTTTTAAATAAACATTTCACGTTAAAAATGAAATCGAGACGCAAGTTGCATCTGGCTTGCCTTCTATTCGGTGTCATCAAATACCAGAAGCCTGACTACCTTTACAACAAACTTAGTTGGATCACTGGTAGGCGAGAATGCGCGAGAAGGCAATGTTCGCAACAACTGTCGACACATGCGCATCACACGGCGGCCTTTAGAGGCAGTTTTCGATACGCCGCTTCCAAAGTGTGGAATAACCTGCCACCACCTATTAGAATAACTAATTCTATCGGCATTTTTAGAAGTCGATTACGGCAGTATTTGATAGACGCACAACGGGAACTGGGTATGGCCAGACTAAATGTATCAATCATATAATTAATAAGTACTAAGATGCGACACACACTATAACTGTAAACATTCGACGTACAATATATTGATACATAGGTATAGATAGGAGGTAATCCTGCTCACGTTCCGGCGGCTGCTCGTGGGACGCCACTGCGCACTCAGCAACGCCAATTTGCCCTCGCTTACGGGAGACCTGAAGTAAATAAGATAACACATTAGCACTAAATCTTATCATCTCACAAAATCCTACAACTTATCATTGTTATTTTTTACATACCTGTAGTGTCGTGGTCTGCTTGCGGCGGGGACGTGAGGCTTTGCAATAGCACTCGTCACAATCTTACACGTCTCGTCACAAAAACAGGCCTAAAAGGAAAGAAGGAAAAATGTTAAAATTATTTTAAATATAAATTTACCATAAATCACTAATGCACCATCCAGGTATTAGGATTTAGGATGAACTTACCGTTCTATTCTTTGTGTGTTTTTTTTCTCTCTCAAAGTGCATTTCACTTGACTCGTAAATCGTAATTCAAGGGGTACTTCCAAGTATAAACATATTTAGGAGACAGTAATTTTGAAGTAAAGCGGTCTGTCGCCGCCTCGCGGTCGGCCGTCCGCGGCGCATTGTGATTGCAATTGAGGTCACCGTGCACGAGATTATGCATCGGCATTGCTCGATACTCGATACTGTGCGGGTAGATCTCGTAATGTTGATAGTGCAAAAATCTATAATATGCGTTTCACTTTGTTATTTTTATTTTTATATTACTTAAACACAAAATATACACATTTACACAATGACTCAACACATACATATTTATTATTATTACATATTTATTATTATTATTATTTTATATTTTTTGTTTGTTTTTTTTTTACCAGTTATTTATTTAGAGCATAGAAAACGTATATACTTAATATTTATTGTAAAGCTGGTATACACATCTGTGACATGTCACACAGGGTCCAGTTGAAAACCAGCGTCAGGCACTTGAGGCCTGACATTTTGCTGAACTGGACCTTTTTTGACACAGCTGCCGGGGGCACAAATATTAAGTTAATTAACTAATTTTAAGCTGATAACTTTTTAAAAAAACTCCATGTAATGCAAATGTTGTATGTATGTTATTTGTACCATCATACCGGCACTGCTGTGTGAAATAAATGTATTTTCTTTCTTTCTTTCTTTCTAGAAATGTATTTATTTTGATAAGAGTTTGATAATTATATGCTAATATGTGCATTGTAAAATAGTACCAAATTTAATTAAATTTATGGTTCACAATTTTGGTCGTACTGGCTTGCACATAAGAGGTAGATATATGCTATCGCGGACTTTTATTTAGATCTATTTAAGACAAACAATCCTGCGGTACATCATTTTTATGTAACTCCATTGGTTTATAAATTGTAGCCTATGTGTTACTCAAATAAATAACCTAAATAACTGTAAAGTTTCATCCAAA
This sequence comes from Athetis lepigone, assembly GCA_033675125.1. NCBI lineage: Eukaryota > Metazoa > Arthropoda > Insecta > Lepidoptera > Noctuidae > Athetis > Athetis lepigone. The sequence continues at coordinate 13,884,863 of CM066221.1, forward strand.
TCGGTCCAGTAGTTTTTTCGTGAAAGAGTAACAAACATACACACATACATCCATCCTCACAAACTTTCGCATTTATAATATTATATAATATATAATATAATATATAATATAATAATAATATAATATAATATAATTAAATTAATAATTAATAGTAGGATAGTAGGAAGTAGGACTACGACCTACACAGGCGGAGTATTCATCAAACATACGGGTTAAGCCGATAGTAGCTAGTTTCGTCAATTTTTATTTTATTATTTACTAGCTTCTGCCCGCGACTTCGCTTGCGTTAGAAAGAGACAAAAAGTAGCCTGTGTTACTCATGGAGAGTAACATAGGCTACTTTTACCCTTCAACTATCTCCACTCAAAAAATCACGTCAATTCGTCGCTCCGTTTTGCCGTGAAAGAAAGACAAACATACAGACAGACAGACAGACAGTCAGACAGACAGACACACTTTCCTATTTATAAATTAGTATGGATTTGGTACCTGGCCAAATACATGTAATACTACAAAACAGCTATAATGTCCCGTGCACCTGTCACTCACTAAATCTCCAGCGGTATGATGTGTGATGGGTTTTTAACGATGAGAGTTCGATTTAGTTTGTGGTTCAGTGTCGGACCGTTTCAATATATTCCTACCTACGAGTACGAGTACGTAGAGGTAGCGTCATTCATTGTTAAGGGGTATAGTATTAGAATTCGTCTAGCAGTAATAATTTAATGATTAAACAAGTGTTGGATTATATAGTATGGGAAATGAGTGTCTGGTGTACACAGTGATGATCGGACGCAATGACTGATCGGTTGCCGTACCACAAAAAGCGGGTTCGATTCCGGCATGAAACAAAAATTACGTCTACAGATGTTTGTGTCGCTGCACAATTTTTAAAAAACCTTTAACCTAAAACCTATTCTAATTTCTAGTTTGTCATCATCATCATCAGCCGATTGACGTCCACTGCTGGACAAAGGCCTCCCAAAATCCCAAAGATTTCCACATGCATCGGCCCTGCGCCACCCACACTTATTTGTACCGTAGAATATTTGTGAATTTCTTCACGTATGGCCAAGTCGGTAAGGTTGGCAAACCCATGGCGCTTCAGTGGGATCAGTGTTAAGTGACGGGTAACGTGCGGTGACCCCGAAACCGCGCTGGACCGCCGCCGCGACACCGCTCGCTAGATATTCACTGAACACTGAGTGCGGCCTCAAAAGGTTTCATTATGCTTATAATAACTGGCTGATCCACGCGGTTTTACTCGCTTTCTAAGTTACTGCTCCGCTCCCGTTACCTTTAGCATATTTACCATTAATGTAATTGCCTTCCTCGATAAAAGGACTGTCCACTACTGAAATAATTTTTAATGAGTCATTCGTTCCTGAGAGTAGCGCGTTCAAACAAACAGTTAACACTACATCACGTCTATATATTTGTCAGTTGGTCAAGCACATGTGTGAGGCACAGATCGCCAGTTTTATTCAATCATGGCTTATAGGATTTCGACTGCTTGCTATTGACTGAAAGTCGTAGTAGTCCTCACACAGTATGACATTCACCGCGTCCGACTCCCATTCGATTCCCCTTTTGTCCTTTTACGATACAAATGAAACACCCGATGATACATGACAAATGTCAATATAACAAACACCGTGTATCATACATACACACACTACCACACGTGTCGTCTGTTGTGGAGTTAATTCGATAACGCGGCAACAGGTAGCCGGCGCTCGCGGTACAAGAATCATTTCTCGAACTGTCTACATAACATCATGACCACTGCTATAGCAATTCAGTTAAATAATAACTTTTCAAAAGGTATTTCGGAGGCAAATTTATCTTTTGACTCTCAAAGAACATTTATAAAACATGACTGTATATTTATTAAAATGTTAAGAAATAATTAATGTAGAGTTCTAAATGCTTATGTTGTTTTTGTTGTGGTTGTTTAAAAAAAATATGTTACTTTGTTTTTTCTTTTTTTAGGGTTCCGTAGTCAACTAGGAACCCTTATAGTTTCGCCATGTCTGTCTGTCTGTCCGTCCGTCCTCGCTTATACTCTGTGATCGTTAGCACTAGAAAGCTGAAATTTGGTACCAATATGTATATCAACCACGCCGACAAAGTGGTAAAATAAAAATTGGAAAAAAATGTTTTATTAGGGTAGCCCCCTATATGTAAGGCTCTCCCTATGTAAAGAGGGAAGTGTTTTTTTTTTATTTCAACCCTGACGTGTGATATATTGTTGGATAGGTATTTAAAAATGAAAAGGGGTTTACTAAAATCAGTTTTTGATAATGTCAATAATGTTGGAAATAATCGCTCCAAAAGGAAAAATGAAAGCGTCCCCCCCCCCCCTAACTTTTGACCCGTAGGTTTAAAAAATATGAAAACAATCTGGAAAGTAGAACTTTATAAGTACTTTCGAGGAAAATTATTTTGAACTTGATAGAAAGAACAGTTTTTGTACAAAAAAGACAAAAAGGTTTTACAAAATAATTTCTGCGTACTTAGTATGTCAACGTAACAAATAGCCTTTTTTTAAAAACTTATAAGTGGGAACACTTATTGTGACGGACGGGAAACTACGGCACCCTACATTGAGCGGGGCCCGACACGCTCTTGGCCGGTTTTTTTTTTTGTATATAATTTACCATAGATTTGGTGTTAACTGTAAGTTTATATCTGATGAGTAAATAAATATGAATATTAATGACTCTGTCACCTGGAGGTGGCACTTATTTTGTGCTGACATCTTTCATCGACCGCGCGACAGCCGACTGTCGCGCTGCTATTGTGGTCGTATTGTGTGTTTTATAGTCACGTGTGTTCAAAGGTTTAATCAAAGTAAAAGTGGAATAGCTTAAACTAGCTTTCTAAATAGCGGATATATAATGTGTACGCGGTGTGCCTAGTAAGGTGGCTGATCTCTTTGTTAGGAGTTAGTTCGCATATAGTCACGGTCGTCTGTCTGTCTGCCAGACTACAAAGTAATTTGGAATGAGTCACGAAATAATTAATGGTTATATTTGTTAACGCGTATAATCCACGGTGTCGGTCTCCGACAACCATAATTCGATTGTAGGATTTGTTTACAACATAGTACGCCTTAAAATGCATATTTCATTTTCTGTATTCAAGTATGCCTAACATCTCGCTAAGTGGTGTTTTTGTAAAAGTGTTGTTTTTTGTATTATTCTTACAATACCGTAAAATTATTAATTTTGTAGGTATACTCACAAATAATATTAACACTTCAGTACCGTGTGTATGCATAGCTTTTTAGCTGCATTATTATGGGTTAACTGTGCTTTTAATTAACATACATTGTATAAATACTGAGAAGATTTAAGTTATATATCACAGACAGCAGGGCTAATAAGAATAGTACTTATTTATTTCAGAGGCGTTAATGCCTCACTGTTTTACCAAATTTATTTAGTTAATTTACATTATCATGTATTTTTCATATCAAAGTAACGTTTAATAGTCAAACCTGCGTACACTACACAAAGCTCGACTCGTGCTTAGCCGGTTGTTCAGCAGTTAGTTCGAGGTAGTGTTTGGTTTTCGAATAAAACCTTCGTCATCGCCACTATGACATTATACGTCACTGGTATCAATAGCCGTGTCGTCGCGTCGTCGTGTCGTCGCCGCTAAGACGTGTGACGTCATCGCCCGCCTGCCGACCTGAGATAGTCGAGATTTGTACAAGAAGGGTAAGCATCACGGTGTTTACGGGACAGTCACGTGACAAGTTTGAAGCTCAACTTGTGACACCATCGAAAGGCTACTTTTAAATATACAGGACAGAAACTTTCAGCGGGGCTGTAAAGGGTCATTATAATACAAAATATGTGGGAAACTATTTTGCAATGTCTGATTTATTTAGTACACTACCCTGGGTTGATCTGTGTTTTTGATCAATATTTTTGAACAATTGATGAAGTTTAATTTTAAACAAACCACTGCCATAAATAAATAAATTAATAAATAAATATCCAGGGACATCTTACACACACGTCCATCTGATCCCAAGCTAAGCAGAGCTTGTGTTATGGTAATCAGACAACTGATATACATGCTTATATAATTTTTAAATACATACATATTATAGATAAATAACACCCGAACACAGAATTACCAATTATGCTCATAACACAAAGTTTGTCCTGGGTGGGAATCGAACCCACGACCTCTGGCTTAGCAGTCAGGGTCACTGACCACTAGACCAACAGGTCCGTCAAAATGGCCCGCCATCAATACGAACATTGTTCTATTCGCCTATATGTGTTTGTATTCCAATTGGCCTTTACAAATATCGAGTAAATAGTAATGCATCGACACGAGAGCCGGGTGCTAAGATATTTTCAATTTCTTATTTTATTTATAAAAAATCGTGATCCCTATTTGTTAAAAGAAGGCATCTTATAGAATGTCTCACATATTTGGAGGAATTCCACATTTTTCTGTAATTCAGAGCGAGCAACAATACAAATTCATGACAAATTCGCTTGCAAACGTCCCTTTCCCCCGCCCCCCTCCCTTTTTCGCCACTACCCCCATCGCGTCAGGCGTCTGAAAGGGTTCGTGTTGAAGATTGGCATGTTCGCAATGTGCGGACATTAAACGATTGAACCGTAGCGCGTAGTGCGTCATCTATTAAACATAACACACTGCTTTGGGTATTACCGAAATTGCTCACGTTTCAAATTGTTCCTGACGGTAATCATTTTAATATAAAATCAGGATACTCCTCCGCCCTTAACTGGAAACTAACTCGTATATCGGACGCTGCCCGTTAGTGATGCCGACAGATCAGGAGCTTAAGTCTATTGCAATCCTGTCTCAACGACGACTTATTCACCGGATATTTGATTTCGATTTTGATATTTTTTTTCAATTTTGACAGCTATTTTATTGGAAATGTGTCAAAAGTTTGAGGTTTCACGTTAAATATTGATCATTGACCCATTACATTCAACCCCTAATAACAGTACAAAAATCATAATGACAGTTTATAAGATAACGGTTAGTAAGGTCTAAACAAAATTTAAAGTCAGCAACAATTCTAAGGAAGGTTGGCCTTAGACTTAGCGCTTACAAAGTATTTCACCATCAACACACACTGCATGCGCCGCAGCATTCATCTCACCGCTCTATGTACCACATACAGTCAACATGCTTTCAGACCAGTTCTAATTAAAAAAGGGTTTCTATAAGAAACGTTTCACCTTGACAGCTTAGCAGACCTACTAAAACTGCGGTATATTTTGACACACTACCTCATATCAGGCTGGTTTTGTCAGAACACATCTTATTTTACACTACTCCGAACGATACAGCGACTTGTCTTGGTTATTGATATTCACGGCTGTGTTAAAACTGAATTTAATGTAGAAGCCAACATTATCTTTAAAAATAATATTCATGAGACAGAAACCTAAAACCCAGAAAATATTTTTAGTTTTACTTAACTTGCTCACCTATAAGTTATGATAAAGTAACCTCGCAGTGCGCAACTTTCCTGTGAACATAAACTCCGGTAGAAGTCGGCACCTCCGTGTGAAGTGATGTACGGCTGCAGTACGTCGTCAGCGCACCAAGTCTTCATAACACCGGGGTCGCGGGAGCGGGGGTGCGGGGGCGCGGGGAGGGAGGTATTTAGCGACGGGTCACAGGTATGCGACGAACGAGAAAGGCATTCCAAAGGGGATCGAACACCTTCACAATACCCCTTATTGCATTAGAATTATCACTAATAAATTTTCATGAACCAGAAACTAATTAATTATTTTCGGTTAACTTCCAATCTGGTCTAGTTAAAAAGCATAATAATATTTGAGTGTGAAGTATCCACGCCGATACTTTATACTGATTTTAATTGAATTAGTTATTGACCTATAATTGCTTATCGAATAGAAAGAAAGAAAGTTAATTCAACCCACAGGTCAGCTACGCAACGTGTACACCGCGCGCGCTACCTAGCGGGGGGTACCTTTTACAAAAGAGATCGGTATGCAGGGCCGTCAAAGTAAATTTTAATTAAAAAAGAACAAACTACAAATGTAAGAAAACTTTTCATTAGTTTTTAAAAGTACTAAATTATATTTGCCGACCCTGTGTACTGATCAACTTGACTTGATATCGACGTAGTTGTAGTGATGGCTCTCTGTACTAGTAAGCCGGTGATGGAACGCTCTCGCGTCACACCTAAAGTGATATTATTTCTGATCCTGAAAAATTGCGGTAATCGAGTGGTTACCGATGACAAATTATATTTGAAGCTGATGCTACATCGTACAACAATAGTCAATGGAACTCTACAAGTATTGTGGAGGATCTTGTAGAATCATCCAAAATGCTTCTTCCGAGTCACATTTTCCTAGGAGCATTTCATGAAAGGTTATAGGTATAATATTTAGGAGCTATTGTTTACAACGTCTCGGTGTTATGGTATCATAAATACGCAGCGCCGTAACGCTAACCTCCATGTTAACGATCTTGTTTACAGATACAGAAGCGCCGAATGTCGTGTCGCCACCAGCTCGTCACCGGCGCGGGCCCGACCCGTCGCCGGCTCGTGCACGGTACACTCACGGGTACACAGGATGGAACTCGTGTTTGTTAAATTAAGTGACATGTGGCGACTAAATTGCTCATCTTAGGAGCCATTGCTTTGCTCTTGACAATTGTTGTCATTGTTTCTGAGGAACTAAGTTTTCTAATACGTGAGCGTAGCGGTTTACAATAGGAGGCAAACGACAAATGTGTTACTTGAGCGTAGTGTTTGACTCAAAAAAATGATGTTTCACGTTTATAACGATTTACAATAACTAAAGGCCAACACTTTAGGAGGAAGCAAAGCGTTAGTACATTTAAGAGGAGAGTTTGTCGTGACAACAATGTTAAGCAAAGTACTTGATTCAAATCAAACAGTTTCATTGTTTATTCATGATTGGGGCGCGGGCCGGTGGCACAGCTTGAGCGGGCACTCGTAAATATTCGCTCAAGTTAACGACGGCACAATGAGCGAAACATTTCACATTGATCGACTATAAGCCGGGCTCAACAAGTACCTCCGCGTGACGTCACGCCGCCTTCATCGCATTATCAACTGTTTCAAGGAGTTTATGAAATGTTTTTATGATGACTATAAAACTTTGACGGACGCTGCGAACGAGAAATGGGAAGCGGGATAAGAATAACACGAAAAGGAAAAGTCGTCCAAAAGAGCTTATTTACTAAGTAATACAAAGACATCAGAACACATAAATCTTCTGCAGTCTCTTGTAGCAGGCAGCTAGCCTACTGCACCTAGCTGCGCACTACTGGAAGGCCGTGCCACGCACCACTACTACTCCAAGACAGAAACCATAACTTCACCCAGCAGCCGCCAACGACTTGTAGTTTTTGCGTGAAACAATTGAAAGTTTTCGTGAACTCCCGTGTACAGCTGTACGCGTCCGCTGTCCTCATTCACTGAGCACGCTATTCATGCCTATCAGTACTTTACAGGGTACATCACAATATAACAGATAATTTTATAATTCTGTTTTTCTCACTGATTTCAAATTCATAACGAGTGCGTACAGACGAACATAAGACATGAATCCCAGAGTTTAAATTCTTTTTTTTTAATATTTTTTGTGTGTGAGTAAGTGAGCAAATATTTATATCGCAAATAATCTCTTTACAGTATGAAATTTGACAACAGAGGGAAATACAAAATAATTTGAATAAATATTATGAAAATACTTGATATTTCCGAGCAAGTTTATTCGTCCTTATCGTCTTTACCCTATTAACATAATTATTATAATTTATGCTGTTTGTGAAACAATAACACTTGGGAGTATTTTCTTTATAACAACATTCAAAGAACAAATTGTGGTTAAGTATTCGAACAGGCGGTCGCGCTCGCGTGCCCTTGCGTACACTCCAACAAAGCGATAGCATCTCGCACTCGGCTAATTTATTGCTAAGTTCGCATGTTTCAAGATGGACGCGTAAACCTCGCTCGTACATCGCATACAAAGCTGTACACTTGTAAGGTATCCATGTGCCCGAGGGTCGGTAGGAGGTACAGAATGCATACGGGACAAGTTAGACAATTACTTCTGGAGGCCAGAGAGAAACGCCTCGAAGTTACTTGGTTTAAATGTTTAACGGTATTTAGCTGCTCACCTTTTGATCTTCTTCTTCTTCTTTATGGACCTCCTTTTTGGGATATTTGGTTTCTACACTCACGTCCTTGAAGCTGGATATTAATATTATACGTGAGCATTATCAATAACGCCTATTGAAATAGCAAATATTAATAACTTTCAGGTTGTCCCGCATATTAAAAGTACTTTAAATCAATTCATTTTCTTTCCATTTCGTCTGAGTATATATCAGTACAGAACAGAATCCCAGCGGCACATAAATAAGATGAAAGCTAACGGAGCGTGGCTCTGCTATTAATTACGTCCCGCGGCAGCCGACGGTTTTTATTCCTTCTGTATGTAACTGTGTTCACTGATTAACAACTCGGACACGCACGATTACCTCGTATACACGAACAAACAGTACTCTTTAATTCCCTCTCAACGCTATACTTTGTATTCTGTGCTCAATATTACCTCTTAGTATCGGACATTCACGTAGCGGAGTGCTACGGTGCGTTACGCCGTAGCGCTACGTGCTACGAAACCGTAGGACAGTCTGAACAGGAAGCCGACAGTCCGACACACAGCAGCACGTTCAAATGTTGTAAGATGTTGTTGATTTAATGTTGAACAAAATAACAATGTTACGCTAAAATGTGAGGATAAAAGCAAATATGATAATATATCTCGCTGGCGAACAATTACTGTAAACAAATTAGTTTTATTCCATAATGCTCAAACTGGTGCAGTGTGTCAGCAATCAGGTACAGCGCTGGATACGAGCACAAACATTGTCATCCAGTGTATCTCAGGATCAGTTTACCCATAGCTTTATTCATATGTGCATACACAATACACATATATGAATAAAGCTATGAGTAAACTGAATATCGTGCGTTTTAACATATTAAAACGCACGATATTCAGATTAGTGCGATATTGCGCGAATGCACGGAATACCATAGCCTAGAACTAAATATGTGCCTCCAGAAACATTTTCCGGTTATTAAGATTTACAGTTAAGTAGTTCCTACAACTGAGTAGCATGGAATGCTCTGTGTGTGATCATAATTACATCTTTGACGCTCTATGGTTCAAGTACACCATAGTAACACAACGTGTTAATAAAGTATGGTTCAATTAACAAACACTAACAACACACGAGTTGTTCCCAAAGTAACACAGTCTTCGTCACAATACTTTTGTTTAGTACGTGATACTCGCACACTGAACTGCTTATGAGAGTAATCTCTATAGCAGAACTCACGGTATAGGTTTTACAAAAAAAAACACAAAATAGGTATTTGATACGTTACATAAATATGATAATATAAACAAACATTACTTTACTAAGCAAGTGCTTTAACTTAACAATATTGCTGTCACTATTCCACTACGGTCAAACTACGATTGCAAAATAGAGACAAATATATAATAATATAAACCTAAATCAGAGTTCGTATTATGGAATTTATCTCGGGCAAAGTATAAACTGAATTAGATTCTGAGTCTGAGTAAATGCAAGAATTGTATGTGAGTTGAACAGACGCGCTCGATCTATTACTGAGAGGCTAGAGCATCTAGAAAGCAAACAAGAAAACTTTGTGATATTTGAAACTCACATGCTATCTTTCTTCTTACTGAGGAAAAATAACATATAACCACAGAAAGAAGCCCCGCACTCGCACTCGCTCCAGTACTCGCGCCAGCACTCGCTCAGCCGCACCCGCGCCAGTAGCTAGCAGACAGTAGTTATAGTAGATTTATGTGGCGCTCGGATATGCGGCCTCTACGGGTTTATGTGAAAGGAAGCTCTTTGGAGAGAACTCATAAAGCTGCCAGCCTGAATATTCAGCGCATATTAACGTGACTTAAATCAATGTTAGTTTTTATTAGAACCCACTGGTCCCCTGTAAAATGAACGCTAATTTAAACCTCATATTTGTAGTGTACTGGACGTAGTGTTCGTTCATTAAAAGGTAAAGCAGGAAAAAAATCGTTAAGGCACTAAAAGTTTAAACCAAAATATAAGTAGCCGGCACCGTTTGTTTTATTTATTGCTTTGCGTGGACACAAAAAATATAAAAATATGACTTACTTCTGAAATAAAAGTTATTAATAAGGCGGTTTTGTTTTTTGTAAAAAAGATTTCATTTTCTTCTTTCATTGTCTACTTCAACTTGAACATAAAAACACTGATGTTTAGGACCGTTCCTAAACAGCAGTGTTTTAATGTTCAAGTCGATACTTTCACTATATTATCACGTGTACTGAGCGTCAGTAAAGAGTTCCGTATGAAGTGCTCAAAGCGCGTGACCGTCGCCGTCGTCCGCAGATAGATACAACTTACCAATAAACGTCTAGAATCCTTAGTACATAACTATCCAATACACAGTTCACGTGTTGTTCGTTACAGAGAACTCCTCTGTCGTTACAAAAATTGCTCATTATTTGAAGAATATAAAAGAACATAGAACCTTTTAAAAGTTGGTTAAAAATAACATCTTCGTAGGTATATCACTAATTTGGACGTTTTATGAAGTTCAGTATTTTTCCTGGGATTATGCGAGACATTACTAATACTTGAGTAAGTTAGGTAATAGCTGAGTTTAATAATATGTGGAACAAATCCTCGGCAAAGCGTTCAGTTAACGCGCTCGTAATGTTAGATCTCGAGGCGCTGAGGTGATTGGTTCTAAGTGCCGGCTCTCGCGGCGAGCGCAGCGTGATTGGCAATCGAGTGTGCGATACGATTATACCATTTCAACAAATCATTTCAAACAGACAGTTAATCAGTTATCTTGGGATAACTTACAGTCGTCCAAATGATCCTAAACTAAGCAGAGGGCTTACTAATGGTAATCAGACAACTGATATAATAATATAATATTTAATAATAATATAATCATCTTTTCTAACAGTCTTGCTTAATTCAAACGTTTAATTCTGGCACAATTTTCAGACCCTGTTTTATGTTGACGTATCGACAGGTCACACAAATTTATCATTTAATGTTAATAATATGCTCTTTATAGTTCCTATTTATTGTTACCTTTTTCTTTGTCTTATTTGTGTTTTAGAATATTTTTATGTTTTAATTTTTTGTTTTAATTTTAGTCTTCAATTGTTTAACCCGTTTTTAATTTCAAATGATAAATTTAATTTAATTTTATGTTCATGTGTTGATTAATTTGATTGTTTAATTTTACTTTGATTTAATTTTTTTTGTCTCTAACTTATACAATTCTAAATGTTTAAAATGATGATGTATGCATGATGTGTTCTCCTTTAACTGAAGGAGCACAAATCTTCATAGAACGCTGTATAACAATGCATGTAATGTGTATCCTTTGTCCACAAAAAAAAAACAGTTTTATCGTAATTATTAGCTAGTAGTTAACAAAGTTCATAGAAATATAATAGCATCTGCTGCCGAACTAGGTTAGGACCTGTATTTCAGCATATGGCGCCACTCCCCGTTACATCAGAGTTTAAACTAGCTTACACTATTTTACAAAAAAATAAGAGAGAAATTGTGAAATAAATGGTGTGTGAGAGTGCCTCTCTTTGTATATGCGTGTAGTGTACGTGTATGAGTGTGAGAGGGTGTGTATAGATATTAATAATGAATACTTACTAATTTCAATTAAACAAATACCCTATCCAGCAATTTTTTGTATATTCTTTAATTTATAAATGTTACATTAAATTTTAAGCAAATCTTTTTTTGAATATATAATTATTTGTACATTAAAGTTGTAAATTAGGAAGTGAAGTTAGTTTATCTGTTTCTAACATAATGCAGTTTTTATAAATTATCTATTATTATGTTTATAAATTATCAGCTTATTGAATATTTATTTGTAAATTACCGTAGAACTGTTAATATGCATACTTATATAATTTATAAATGTACATATAGATAAATTACACAGAACAATCATGCTCAGCACATAAAGATTTGTCCTGGGAATCCAACCCGCGACCTCCGGCTCTACTCGAATTAAAAATTATACTATAGTCTTGTCAAATTAAACAGCGCCTGAAGGAAATCGACGTATCAGCGGCCATGTTTTTAATCGCGTTTAAATCATCTGTGGAGTATCTTAAATTGGCAGGACCAAACTAATATTCAAATATTTCATAATGAAAGAATAAGATGCACTGAATGAATTTATTTTAATGCGGACCGAGGGAATCGGCACCAATCAGCTTTTCTAGTAGAGCACGACCTACTGCATATTTAGCTTTAATCAGCAACAGTAAACCATGCTCGGTGCAGTCTCAAGTACTCCCAGTTCAATCACAGCGAGTGGATCGTGTGAGCCGAGTCATTTACTGCGGCCAGCGACGTAACGCGCTGCTGATTGAATACTTAGTGTGTAATGTTCAATCTGACGGATGTTTAGTATGACGATACAAGTAGGTGAAGGGGACGTGTTATATCATTACTATGTATAATTTATATGTCTACCAAACACCGTTTGAGTGGTATAATATCTAAAATCGAAGCTTGCTTGTGACACGCTCTTGCTTGTGCATGGTTCCAGCTGGTTTTAACAATATGCGAGACGACGAAAAATAGTAATTAGTCCATCAGTGAGATCATCAAAAAAAGGAAACGTATTTTTTCTTTGTATTCGTAAATGAAAAATGACGACGATACATATACAATACATATACATATACAATACAGTGCGTTGAAGATTCGAGTGACGTCACGATCTGATTCATTTATTGCTGAACAGTAACGTCAAAAACCCCCACTCCGGAACTTTGTTGCTATTTATCTTTGAATTTATTTATAAATTAGATCGAGCAAAAAATAGGTGCCCCGTATTTTTGGCCGGTTTATCAGACGGACTAAACAAAATGCCATTTTTTAGGGTTCCGTACCTATAAAGGTAAAAACGGAACCCTTATAGGATCACTTTGTTGTCCGTCTGTTAAGACCCTTTTTCTCATAAAGGCGTCGTGATATCAAGCTGAAATTAATATCACATACTCAGGTCTGCAGGTTTGAGAGATCAAAGCAGTGAAAACATCAAATTTCTAAATCAACGCAATAAAAAGATACGGCTGTTTATGTTCCATTTATATTGCATATTTAGACATTTGTAAGGGATTCAAAACCTATAGGGTACTTTCCATTGACCTAGAATCATGAAATTTGGCAAGTAGCAAGGTCATGTAGCACAAGTAAAGGAAAAACTCCGAAAACCGTAAATGTATGTATTTTCCCAAAATATTATTTTTACGGAACCCTCGTTGCGCGAGTCCGACTCGCACCTGACCGGTTTTTCATGTTATCGTCAGCCCTATTGTGGTAACTGAAGACAAACTACAGACTACACACGCTTTATAACAACAACACTGTTGTATTCAATTGGGTGTGTATCTTTATGTCGATGGATAATCCTACTAGTATCCTAGAACGCTTGCAACCTAACACCATTTTTTTAGGTCTGGTAAAGAAGGATTTACATCATTTACAATCTGGTTGGTCAGGGAACGTAGTGCCTCCACAATTTCGTTCATATCGGCCAATCAGCGCGAAGAGACGTTATTCGTAGTTTTCCTCAGATAAGCCGGACTTTGCAATGATCCTGGTAACAACTGGGGTTGTAGTAAAAATCTTCTTTTTAGTTTCTAAAAATTCTATGTTTATGTCTAGGATTTAAGAACCTACTTTTTCAATGTCGGGTCTTTCCACTTCCATAGCTAGATAGTAAAAATAAATAAAATTTTGCTAGATATTATAGTAAATTTCTATATAATGCATGGGTATGTAGTTACGGGTATAAAGTTTATAACGACACATGCCTTATATTCGTATGCATGTCAAGTCTATATAAAAAAAGTACTGTGTATGTAGTGTAAGAGTATGCAGCGCGTATACAATGCTACCCAGAATTACACTAGTCACTAAATTTGGCCACTTTTCATGTGTTTAACAACTTTAGCTGTAGGTGTGGAACTTGCGTTAGTTTATCTCTATAAACACACGTTGTTTTGCACTAAAGGGCTGTTTCAAATTTTAATATTGAAGTCAAGTGTGGATCTTTTTAATGGCTATTCCTACTTGTACGTAAGTACTGGTCGCTAGGTGGCGCTTTATCTACAGACACCTAAAATTGTTGCTCTCGGTTTTTAAAAATCACGATAAATAAAATACAAAGTGTAATAACAATAAATGTGCACCAAAACAATAATAAAGCTATAAATATTAAGTGACAACGTTATCTAGGAAAAAACACAAGCGAGAAAGATAATTATTTAAACAATTATTTAAACATTTGTGATGAGTGTTGAAAAACCCCGCTACAAAAACCAGTAAAAATTATGAACTAAAGTGAAGCAACAGTGTAATTAAGTGACTACAGTGCATAATAAGTGAACAAAACCTAAGAAATAATTTCAATTCCAATTTGAATCATAATAGTTGTGAGGAAAATATTCCACTGACACCCTCATTACTAACGACTTTTTATTATTTAAAAAACTTTCTCGCCAACAGCAATCACCTATTTCAACACATGTAGTAACTGTTCGATTGGCACGCTAATTTCGGCGGTGGACTGCAGTGCATATGGGCGTGCGTTCGAACCCTACCAATTGATTCAATTTTTGTTTAAAATAAATTGTTGATTTGACAATCTTAGTCAAGAATGAGTTTCTTCGAAAACATTACTTTTCGGAGGACTCGTACTCAGTCACCTTCAGAGACATCAATGGAGTCCGAACTACAAAACGAAACGTTAGATGGCAGCACCAATGGCTTCCCTAACTTATCAGGCAACGACAGCAGTGATTCACAGGAGATAAAACAACAAATTGAAACACTACGATTGGAATTAAGTGCCATACATCAAGAGGTGGCCCAGCTACGCAAAGAAAATAATTATCTCAAAGATAAAGATAAAGATAAAGATAAAGATCATTTTATTTGTCAAACATGCTATTACATAAACTGACGAATCAGACATGCAAGGTATTAAAAATGAGTTGTGAGCGTTCATGTTTTGCCAGTAACGGCGTACAAATTTACAGGTATGAAAATTACATTTAATTGCATTACATACTGACAATTTTATATTTTATACCACAATACAAAAAAAAAATAGAAATTGAATGTCAAGATATAAAGAATATGTATATATTAGTCAAAAAATTAATTAGATTATGTCCAGTATATTCAATAAAATAATTTCATTCAAAGGTCAATACATTTAAAATTCATTGTTTCAATTGTTATTGGAAGTCGGAATATAAAAGTCCTTCTCATTTAAAAAATCTAAAACATTGTAATACACTAATGATATTGTATCGAAGCTGACAAATCACGATACCGGTGCAAAAATCGCAGAAAATCCGTCAACCAAAGATGAACCGCCAAGCGAAATACCAAGTCACCAATGTCAAACAATAAATAATTCAGAAATTATACTAGCAAGTCAGCCAATTCAAAGTATTCCCAAACACTCCGACTCTTTTCAATCACAAAATATAAATAAACATTTAAAGGAAATTAAGCAAAATAATAAACTGTGCATTATAAGCGGTAACAAAAATAACATGATCCTAGCAACAGCGATAGATTCATTCCGTAACTATTATGATATATGTCATTATTTAAAGCCTACCGGCGGAATTGAACTACTGCTAACGGGTCTTAAGTCTAAACTACAACAATACACTATGAACGACTATTGCGTCATTCTGATTGGCCCTGAAGATTTTGTAAAGACGAAAGATTACTTTGAATTGATAGTTTTTATAAGAAACACCCTCAAAGATATAAAAAATACAAATATTGTTTTGTGTCTACCCACATATAAATTTTATTGCTACGCAAATATGTTTAATGGTAGAATAGAAATTTTTAATAACTTACTTTGCCTAGATGTAATGTCGCATGAATATGCATATGTACTTGACTCAAACTTGAATTTGAAATGTGATTATACCTCGTTTAATAAGTGGTCAGGGGCAATAAGCAACAATGGCTTAAACACAATATTAAATGATGTTCTACAGCTCATCACCGAGTTAAAGTTGTTTAATGATGTTACTTCATTGCGTTCTGAGTCTATTCTGCCTACGATTAAAAATAATAGACATGGAATTAATGTTGAAGAACAGGGCAAAAACGAACAGTTTTTTCGTATATAATAATCTAACTGTTATGCATCAAAATATTAACGGATTGATAAGCAAATCCGATGTCTTGTTTGTTAGTATTGAATCCCTTAAAAAAACAGGGAAGGAAGTTGATATTTTATGTATTACAGAACATAATATGATTGATTCAGACGCGGTGTACTTAACCTTATCGAATTACACTTTAGCGGCTAGCTGCAATAGACATAACAGAAATGGCGGATCGTGTATACTTGTAAAAAATATCCATAAATATAAAGTTCTTCAAGACATAGTCAGCCTTAGTGTTCCTAATGTAACAGAATGTTCCGCCATTGAACTACTGGATCATAATGTGGTGATTATATGTATATACCGACCTCCAAAAACTACACAAAACGAACTTAATACATTTTTTCACATACTTCATACAATCCACTACAAATTACGCAATCGAAAATTAACTAAAACTATTATTTGCGGCGATTTTAACATTGATTTGTTAAAAAGAACCTCCATTTCTTTGCAACTTACACATATTATGTCCAGCTTTGAAATGAAAACTGGCACACTAAATCCAACAAGGCCAAAGAGTAACTCTTGTATTGACAATATTTTCCATAACATTAGAGGTAGCAAATGTGACGTCACTGACTTAGGTATTTCAGATCACACGGCACAATTTTTAAAATTTCCTGTTAAAAAAACTTGCATTGTCAACTTCTGGTATACTCAAAGACGAGACTTTAGCAAAGAAAATCTAACCAAATTCAAAGAATGTTTGGGGAGCTTAAGTTTTTATGATGTGTACTCAACTAGTGATCCAGAAGAAGCATACAACACATTTTTCGACCATTACAAACTTTTCTATGACCTCTGCTTTCCAATTAAAAAAATCAGAAATACTATTGTTAAAAAACCTAAATGGTTGTCAAAGGGAATAAGCCAGTGCTGTCGGCAAAAAAGAAAAGCACTGTGGCAGTATAGACTTAACCCTAGTGAAGATAAGAAAAATGCTCTCAAACAATATAGTACTCGTCTCAAAAAAATAGTTAAACTTACCCAAAAATCTCAAAATAATTTCCTAATATCCAACGCAGAGAACAAGTCTAAAGCCACGTGGAAAATTATAAACTCTAACAAAAGCCAATTTCCTAAAGAAAATATTAATAAAATAAGAGTAAACAATCATACAATATCAGACCCACGAATAATTGCTGAAGAATTTAATAACTATTATATTAATTTAATAAAACCAAATAATTTTCTGAATAATAAAAATTCATCAATTGCGGACAATTACAATAATAATAATCCTAATATAAATTTGACATCTCTCAATAACAAATTGACATTGACAAACAATAATAATAATCCTAATATAAATTTGACATCTCTCAATAACAAATTGACATTGACAAATAGCTCTTATAAATCTTTGTTTTTAAACCCTGTAACACCATATGACATTAATATTATAATTAAAACACTTAAAAACACTAGAAGTGCTGGATATGATGACATTACAACATCCTCAATAAAGGAAGTGGCTCCCATCATCATCCCGGTACTCAGTCACATATTTAACTTATGTATTGAGCATGGTGTGTTTCCGACTAAACTTAAAAAATCCGTAGTAAAGCCACTTTTTAAGAAAAATAACAAGGAAGACATGGCTTGTTACAGACCAATAGCACTTATTCCCATTTTTTCAAAAGTATTTGAAAAAATTATATATAACGCTATTAATACTCACTTTGAGAAGTACAGTCTATTTGCGAAAGAACAAAAAGGCTTTAGAAAGAATAAGACAATTAATTTAGCAATTCATGACCTTTTAAAAATAATATATATGAATGTTGATAAACGTGTTCCTGTATCTGCAATGTTTATGGATATGACAAAAGCGTTCGATTATGTGCACCATGGGACACTTTTAAATAAATTATACAGTTATGGAATAAGGGGTAACGTCCATAAACTTCTGGAATCTTATCTAAATGATAGATATCAGGTAGTTGAAATAAATAATATTAATATCTTTAATAACACCGAACAAAAGCATAAATCCATGCCTAAAAAAGTACTAAATGGAGTGCCTCAAGGTAGCGTGCTAGGTCCTTCGTTATTTTTGACCTACATAAATGATCTGCCTAAGGTTTCACAGCATCCAATGATCCTTTTCGCTGATGATAGCACAGCTATATTTACTGGTCAAAATATTGATACTTTTGAAAATGAGATAAATTCCACTCTTTGCAATATAATTAATTGGCTGTCGATTAATAATTTAATAATTAATTTAGAAAAAACTAAACTAGTAAACTTCGGGCGTAATACTATAAATAAAACCATCACTCATAATGGGACGAAAATTGAACAAGTCAACTGCGTTAAATTTCTTGGGCTTTGGATTGATAAGGATTTGTCTTGGCAAGCACACATTGACACGATATGCAATAAACTTAATCAGTACTCATATGCTCTATATAAATTGTCCAGAGTAGTTGATCAGTCAGTTCTTTTGACCGCATACCACGCTTATATTTCGGCAACACTGAGATATGCTGTCATTTATTGGGGCAATGCAACTAACAGGGATTTAGTGTTCAAAGCGCAAAAAAGATGTGTACGTGCGATGGTTGGTATCCGTGTTCCAGATTCATGTAAACCATTTTTTAAAGAATTAAAAATATTGACCTTCCCTGCAATTTACATTTATGAAGTAGCTGTATTTATAAAAACAAATGAAAATCTATTTGATAAACTCAAATCAAAAAGATATAAGTTAAAAATATCCAGTGTACCACATAAAACGGCACTATTTAACAAAAGCTTCTTTGGCATGGCATCTAAAATATACAACAAAATACCTATTGACATTCTAGACACTAAGGAACTTCCAGTATTTAAAAATAAACTACGAACATTTTTAATTGATAAAGCATACTACACGATCCAAGATTTCCTGAATTGTTGACCTGTTTGCTGAATTGTTATTAATTAATTCCACTGCTAATACCTACCCATATAATTATTGTATGCCTATTAGGCAGGACATATTGAAACTTAATATATTGTTAAGATCTGTAACTTACATATGCCCACAATAAAGATACTTTGACTTTGACTTTGACTTGATATAATGTTTTATCTTAGTGACATGGCTACTGAATCGAATACATCCTAGATATTTACATAACTAGCTTTTTTCCCGTGGCTTTGCTGGCGTTAGAAAAAGATAAAAAGTAGCCTATTTCACTGTCTATCCCTTCAACTGTCTCTATTTAAAGATCACGTCAAGTCGTAGCTCCATTTTGTCGTAAAAGAAAAAAGAAGGACAAACAAACACACACACTTTTCCATATATTATTATGCTATTAGTATAGATTATATCTTACAAAGTCCACATGGTGTGTAAGCCCCACTATAATAACGTAGTGAAGCTTGTCCGCGGGCGAACACTAGTGTCTGGAGGAAGCGGAGACAAACTCTGTCGCGAGGTAATGTCACATAATGAACATATTCATGTTTACAGATATTACTTTCATTGACAATAAAAAAACAACAATTCAAGTTTTCGCTTACGGACCAGAACCTGCTATTTGTATGAACAAATTCGCAAACAGGACTCACTTCATATTCCGCAGCTAATCGCTCTAGTACTCTGCGCATGTGTCTATTGGCAACGCACACTTTTCGTATACTTACTTGGAGCAAGTGGAGTGGAGTAGTAAGTATCACACAAAACTTTCCAGTATTCAGTAAATCAAAGAGACCCATAAAGTATCGCATTTCCTCATAGTTGAGCACATTATTACGATTCACTAGAGCCTCCCCCTGCCACCTTCTCCCCTCCCCCCGGCCTCGCCCGAGCGCCGTCCATTCATCGCACTACTGTGGACTTTGTGTCGCCTTTATTGGAAACAAATCCAAATTGGACAGAATTTAACCGACTAGTTGAACAGAGCGCTCAGCGGCTCACATTCACTGGAACCGGGACTAATCAATTGCATGCGGTATTCACGGACTACTCTATTGATATATTTAGTTCACTCGTATTCACAGAGGCTTTGATTATAACTGGCCGGTTTTAATAAACGGTACTGTTATATATTTTGCAAATGTAATGTTTTAAATTTCGGTAGTTATTCAGTTGCGATTTTTATGCCAAGTCGCTTATAAAAGAAAGTCACTATGTGATGGTGTGTCTATGAAAATCTAGTACCCCTGAAAATCTATACCAATATTATAAAGCAAGAGTTGGTTTGGTTGAACGCGCTTATCTCAGGAACGATCGTAGTTCCTATTTTAAAAAATGTTTTGGATAGCCTCTTTATCGAAAAAGGTTATAAACTATTTAACATCACGTTACACCCGACGGGAGCGGAGCAGTAAACAAAAACACACCTAGTCTCATAAATCATAATACAGCTGATAAAATGGAAATATTATAGTTCAAGCCGTACAGGATCGCCGTTCGAGCTTAGCTATATCTGTCAACAGATCAAATATCAACAGCGCATCACGATCGAGTTTCCTCCGCTGACCCTGTGCTCCGGGCTATAGGCGGCAAACAGCGCTCGCTGTAATAAAACGCAGTCCTTCTTATAATACGTTGTCACTGATATACAGCAAGGCGATTGAAACCTTATACATGTTTATAGGGCAATATAAGAAGCTTCTAAATGGGCGCACTGGTAGGCCACGCAACAATATTCATATCAAGAGAGACAACAGTCGGTTTACAATTTAATATTTTAAGAGGTCGTGATGGCTCAGTGGTTAAGGCCCTCCTCTCATATAGAAGGTTGTGGGTTCGAATCCGGGAAAGTACCACTGTGACTTTTTCATTTTCATAATGTACTTTCTAAAGTTTATCTAGGACATCATTGACATACAGTGCCTCGAAAAGCATGTAAAGAAAAAAAACGCGAGTAAAGTAGGCATCTTAAACCGGTTTGATATTCGTTACGGGTAGTGAGAAGCCAGAAAGTCGGACCAGTCTAACCATTGGGGTATCGTGCCGTCCAGCAACTGGGTTGTGGACCCCAACATACTTTGGGAAAAACGCTAAAAGTGGATGGAGAAGATGACGGTTGAATCTATTCTCGCTCTCCTATCCAGAGACGAATGCGCCAAACTTTCACACAAAACGTGAGTGAGTTGTAAGTGTTCTTGTGTGCTTTACTGCAAGTGGTCGTAACTCACACATGCACACATCAGGCCGTGCTCTTTGATCGCGCCGCATCCCGGCGGGACGCGTCTAATTAGCAGTGTCACCACCTCGCCGCGGTCGTCACTGGGGGGGAGGTAAACTGTTCACATACAACTTGTAGTTGAGCAGCGTTTGAAGCGTAACTGTCAAAAGATTAAGTATGCTTCATTATGTACGTCCACTAGCAGTTTGTGCGACTTAACTTCACTGCTCACGGTTAGCATTCGTACGTAAGGGCTACACTAAGGTGACATCTCAGCACACGCAGCAATACTTGTGCTATAATGTGTGCGTCATGTAGTGAGGGGCTCGCGTGCACGCGTGCTGGTGCGGTGCCGGTGCAGTGCCGGGCGGCGCGACAGCGTACGGTCCGGTAATGGACAATCAGTATGCCCCGCAGTGGCCGCCTCAATGATCTGTTTACTCTGGGGACGTGAATAACGCTCAAAGTTCAAACATATCATGTTTCAGAGGCACAGATTGAAAGATCTTGTGCTAACATTTACGTTTATGCGCAGTGTGCGACAAACATTATATTAGACTAGCGAGCTGACTCGACTTCTCTCGGGTGCAGCCTGTTATAATAATAATAATAATTATATTTATTTAATGACAACAAAGGTCCAATGGTTAGTAATAACTTATCTACTAAGGGTTAGTAACACTTAAAAACTATCCATTACTGCCGGACAAGCAGTGCTAACCAGTGCCTAAGCACCGGCGCATCGTACTTGCCGGCCATGGTTTGTAGGATGCTGTTAGCGCTGGTCCTAGTTCTACCTAGCAACGAGGCTGCCTTCTTCCTCATGATTGCATGAAAATCATCCACCCGCGCCCAGGCGAACATGCCCGACGCACTGCAGTACCTAGGTAACCCTAACAGCACCCGAAAACCATTATTATATTGTACCCGCAGGGCGTCTAGAGCCTTCCGCGTACAGTTAACCCACAGACCGCCCGTGTAGAACGATTGACAAAAAGCTTTGAACAAAGTGATTTTGACCTCATTACTACAACGAGCAAATCTGTGAGCCAACATGTCTTCGTCCGCGTGGAATAGTTCCCGTTCCCGGGGGATTTTCGGAATGAAAACTATCCTATGTACTTTCTCGGGTCCCAGACTATATGTGTACTAAATTTCATTCAAATCGGTTCAGTGGTTAGTGGTGGTGGCGTTAAGAAGAGACAGACAGACAGAGTTACTTTTGCATTTATAATGTTAGTACGGATTATCTCACGTCACCGGTTGAGCCTAAACCGATTTTGATGCAATTTTACGAATGTAATTGTAGTGTTATAGTTATTTAACTCTAAATAAATTACCTCTCAGAAAAAAATCACTATTTAAAAATTTGAAAAAATAGGTTTTTAAAAACTAAAAACTTAAATTGGAAAGTCAGTCGCAATGTAAAACAACAAACAGAACGGAAGCCACTGACTTCCGAAATATAACTTATTTTCCATTTATAGTTTTATGAACGTCACCTAAGGCTTTCTGGTCTTATATAAAAACTAAAAATTCATCTAACTCATATCCATCTACCATGACATATGAGCAGTGTACTTCAAGTGACAGCAATACTATATGTAATATGTTTAGTGAATATTTCTATTGTAATTTCCTTCAAAACCAGAGCACTAATGACACCGACACAGAGCTAGATATGCAGAGTAGTGGCCAATCTTCTTCTGACATCGGCTCTATAGAAATTCGAGAAGCGGATGTGTTCAAGCTTTTAAAAACCATAGACTTGAACAAATCTGCCGGCCCAGATGGACTTCCGTCTATATTTATAGTCCGTTGTGCTAAAAGCTTGTCATTGCCCTTATCCTTACTTTATCGTCGTTCTATAAGCGAAGGAGTCGTACCTCTTATTTGGAAAACTGCGTTTGTTACACCCATCCACAAAAAGGGTCCCAAGAATCGGATTGAGAACTATAGGCCAATATCCAAACTCTGCTTATTTGCTAAGGTTCTGGAAAAAACTGTCCACTCTCAACTTTACCACGCTCTTCAACACTCGTTTAGTGAGGACCAACATGGTTTTGTAAAGAATAGGTCCACTGTATCTAACCTCCTTGTCTGCTCAGATTATTTATCTGAAATAATGTCTCGTCCCTCCCAAGTTGATACAGTCTATACAGACTATAGTAAAGCCTTCGACAGAATAGATCACATCATCCTCTTAAGAAAATTATTACAAATGGGTATTAGAGGCAATTTATTTCGATGGTTTAAATCTTATATTGATAACCGTTGTCAAACGGTAGTACTCAACGGTTATAGTTCAGCTTCGGTTATCATTCCTTCTGGCATTCCACAAGGATCTCTTCTAGGCCCACTGCTTTTCATTATATTTATCAGTGACATAGGTTCTTGTTTTTACCACTCCAAAATAATACTCTACGCAGATGACATGAAAATCCTTTGTCCAGTTTATAGCGTTCAGGACTGTTTGGGTCTTCAGCGGGATCTCGACAGTTTCAAAGCTACTGTACCGCCAACAAATTGGAACTAAATGTCGCAAAATGCTTTGTTAACACCTTTACACGTAAACCAAATCCTATTCACTATAATTATAAATTGAATAATACGATTTTGAACCGTACTGCTATTGTTAAGGATTTAGGCGTCGTTTTTGACTCTAAACTGCTTTTTGACGCTCATGTTGAAAATGTCATAAATAAAGCTAATAAAGCTCTAGGTTTTATATTAAGACAATCATCGGACTTTCACAATGTTAAAACTTTTAAAATACTTTATTGTTCTTATGTCCGCAGCCACGTAGAGTACGCATCGCAGATATGGAACCCCAATTATCATACTTACATTGACAGGATTGAAAGCATTCAAAAACGTTTTCTACGATTTCTGCAATTTAGAACACGTAAATATATATCCGGCTATGAAGAACGGTGTAGGCAATTCCATATGTTGC
Organism: Athetis lepigone; assembly: GCA_033675125.1. NCBI lineage: Eukaryota > Metazoa > Arthropoda > Insecta > Lepidoptera > Noctuidae > Athetis > Athetis lepigone. Next base: position 13,909,315 of record CM066221.1, read on the forward strand.
CACTTTATGAACGCCGATGTATTGCTGATGTCATGTATCTGTCTAAGATAGTGAATAGTAAGGTTGACTGCCCTGAATTATTAGGTAAAGTGGGATTAAGAACACACCCTAAAACATTGCGTAATCCATGTCTTCTTTATGTTCCTCCCGTTAAGAGTACTTACAGGCGTAATTCTTATCTTGTAAGAGCTAGCAGGTCCTTCAATGATCTTTCTCGTCAGCACGATTTCGATCTATTTCATACCAGTGTTTCTCAAATCAAATCTATCTTAAGTAAGAGTTTCTTCTCTTCATAATTGCTAATGTATCATTAGATATCTTTAGTGTAAGTTTTTAATAGAAGTAGTGTAGACCCAGTGTCATAAGAATTAATATCCTTAATTTTGTAACTAGCGTACGTAAGCTTCTGTTCGTCAACTGACTGCTCTGTTTTTTTTTATGCACCGTTTTTTATCTGCGGAAACTTGTAAATGGCCACTGTTTTTGCACACTCATGAACCATAATTTTGTTAGCTGTAAGTTTTCTAAACATAATAAAATAAAATAAAAAAAAATAAAATAAAGCGAATCTTTTTGAAAAAACGTTTTATTAATATTTATAAATGTACTGGGTATCCATGCATTTATATCATGCTACTTTTACGTGTTCTCTAACAAAATTATTATGTTTTCCGTGTTTCTGTGTGTGAAACATGATAGTAATGATATTCGCGTCCGCGGCACTCATAACTTGTGTCGCGACTTCTTTGACGGAAACTCAATTTACTGCTCAACGTGATGTCTGCCTTCAGGACTAGAGCGCGGGGGCAGGAGGAGGGGGGGGGGAGAACGGGAGGGATTTACATAAAGTTTCACAACTGATGTTTTGATCTGGGACTTTTTGCAATTCTCTGTTGTTGCCAATATCTAAGGCAACAGGCGACGCCATTTTGACGAGGAAGTAACAATGTGCTAGAGAGCGAACAGTACTATAAACGCTACTAGTATAGTACTAGTAGTAGTTGCTACTAGTCTACTATTCGAACCGTAAACAACTCTAAAGTCAATATCGTAGAGTCCTCCTGAAAGTCTCATAATTATATCGTGGAGTGCTGAATGAAATCGAATTCATATCAAATTGCTGTTCGAGTCCTCCGAAGCAGATATGTACAAATTGATCCTCATTGGACGCAAACTCGATAGAATACAAACTGGAAGCAATGAACACATTCCTGGAGGAAAACGAGTCAACTGTGTTTGACTAACTGACTGACTAACAGCGCGACAGTGAGCGTCTGCTGTGTTATGGACGTCAGCCTGTTGGTTTTAAAGATTCTTTATTCATGCTAAAAGAACATACATTGTTTACTTAATGAATAATTATAATAACTAAGGTAGTATAGTTCAGCAGCTAGTATCATTTTTCATTGATGTATTGCCATTAGTGAATGCTCATTAGTTGGGTGTTTTTGTATAGTTCAGATGTAGATGTGTGATTGACATAATTGATTAATAATATAATTATTTAATTACTATTCGTAATTTTTTTATGGTCGATTTGGTGGCGCATCCCCAGATTTCCATTAAGTAATGTATGTGATTGTGAGCGAACTAATGACTTGTAAATATTGCAGCGGATGTTGAATATTATTTATGTACCCACGCATTGACCCCATTAGTTGTTGCTTTCTTAGTAATATTGCTTAAGAGAATAAGTGAGTTTATAAAATTAAAATATATTGTTTATTTTGCACAATTTAAAACGATTTTGCCTGCAAGATTCTTAGGAATGAAGTATTGTTTCCATGTCATGGAAAAATATCTTTATTTAAACAGCTGTATATTGCTGATATTTTTGATTTTACGCACCTGTTGTTCTAGTGGTTAGTGACCATGACTGCTAAGCTGGAGGTCGTGGGTTCGGTTCCCACCTAGGACAAACTGTATGTGATGAGCATGATTGTTTGTTCTGTGTGTAGGTGTAATTTATCTGTAATAAATAAGTATGTATTTATAAATTATGTAAGTATGTATTATATCAGTTGTCTGGTTACCATAGTACGCGCTCTGCTTAGCTTGAGATTAGTTAATCGCGTGTTCGTTGTCCAAAGACATTTATTTTTGTTTATTTATTATACTCGTTCTTGTCACTTTCAGATGCTGATGTGCATGACAGTACTCCTGCTGCTAGCGTGTGTTACTGAGATGAGCTGATGACGTCACAGCTCACACGGACCCACGCACCAGCGCACAATTAAAATGTACAGTTTTCTTCACCTCTTTGGGTTCGCTGTAGAATTTCATTACTTCTTATTATAGCGTTTTGTCACGTACGGTGGCTACGATTAGAGATTGCTGACTTATTGTAAACCTTATTGCTTCGACGTAAGGCACACTGTAACTTAAACTAAGGTTTAATTTACATGCAAATAACGCCGAGCGATTTATATCAATAGAGTATTGATAAGGGAGAATATTATGATGTATGGCGGGCTTCGTAGCGCGTAGGCGTCGTAGCGGCGCTACGTGTCTACGAGCTACGCGCTCGTAGCGGCGTCCACTTGATGACGTCACGTCGTCTGATTTATACATTTGTTTGTTTTTTCTCTCTTTATTTTAAGGAAGTTTTATGTTCATACGTGTCGCTTCTACAGCCAGCTTCTTGGAACTTATGTACCGCTGTGTTTCACCCATTAACCAGATGAAGCTTTTTACTGAGCTAGCAAGTTGTAAGTATGTACATTAAGTAGACATCACAGTACCGTGAGTTTAGAGAGTCGGTTTAACGACAGCTGACATACGCGAGCTGAATGTAAGCGAGCTCACGTCACAACTAGCTGAGTGTCTACATCACAATCTAACATATCAATTTCACCGTCTTACTTTGTGGACAACTAAATTACCAATACTGTTGAAGTAGATCTTACACCAGGTAAATCTTGATGCGCCGAAGTTTTTGAAACCTGCAAACTTGCTTGCTCACATAGTGGTCCGCGCTATAGCCTATTTTTACAACCACCTATCTGTCTGTATCTATATATAATATTAGGTAACAACTTACTTTCCACGTGTGCTGCTTTCGCTGAGCGAGCGCACCTGTTGGCAGTGGCCAGATTTTTCAGGTATTATCGTCGGCGAACATTGTCGCTTTGTTCAACATTTAATCCTTCGAACACACGTGATTTGAGGCACAATAGAAAGACAATAGCAGCGCGACAGCCAGCTGTCGGTTGGTCGTTGAAAGGTTAAGAGCTTCTTGTTGTTCTCTTTATCGCGGTCAGTGTGGGCAAGCCGTCAACAGTTTCGGACACCACGCTCTGTCAAGTCACGACATTATTCGACGCGCTTTCATTGCTGTCAGAGTTGAGACTTAAAACCTAACGGCATGGCACGCGACTGTGGCAAAAGGCCGGACGGCTGGTTTCCTTTACAAAATTGTTATATCTTTGATGTGTTACATTTAGTACAGTCAACAGCAAAAGTAGATGATCAAAATCAGAAATTCAATACGAATGAAGTTCGCGTTAGAACTGTGTGGCGTTGAGGTAATTCAAAAGTAATGTGATTGTAAGTTATACCAAACATTTACTACTAGAACAGCTGCCATATAATCACACAATCACCTCTTACGAATTATTTAATTTCTGACTTTGATCATCTATTTTTGCTGTTGTCTGTACTTGTGCTACATCCCGTCACGGCCACCGGTTGCGGAATACCTCAAGCGGCGAACATATAGTAAACTTAAAGTTGCAGTTGCAATCCAACGTGGAAACGCTGCCAACGTCTTGGGTACTTTTGCAGTTAACGTATGTGGAGGATTTTTTCCGCTATTTTATTTAGATTTGTTAGTTCCTTTATTATTGGATGGTGGTATTTGTTAAATATGTTTTGCAAGTGTAAGTAGTACTTGAGTAATATATAAATAACACTGCAGTATATAAATCTATGGTAATATAATATATTTCTAAAGTTTTGTTTGTCAGGAAAAATCTGAAAGTACTGATCTGATTGTTAAAATACTTTCATATTTATATTGATAAATATATAATAATAGAATAAGTTTATATGTATACTTGTCGCGGAAGAAGTCACAGGCTTGTGTACAATAGAAGCGTGACGTTCATAACAACTGTCTTTAATGAAAAAGTAAATGAACATAAACCTGTGCGATGGTGGCGACCTCGCGCGGCTCCTTCGGGAAATTAACGTTCAGCTGACGAGCTGGCGCGGGTCCCGGGTTCGAGCTTCGCGTTGAGCTAATTGTTGTAGGGTTTGTGTATTATTATTGTTTGTTAGGCTACACGACGAGATGACACGGAGTCAACAAAGGCAAGTGCGCTTTTTGCCTCTACCTTATTCTCGTTGGCGTACACTCGTGAGGGAGGATAAAACCGCGGATATCACTATGTATCGAAATTAAAGAGAATCTGAAAGTGCAATTTCTTAAATATTCGGTGTCTTCCGTTGCCCATAGGACAAATAAGCTACAAAATAATTGCCAAGCTCCGTTCTCCTGATGAACGGAACAAGTTAGTAGGAGTTTCGCGGGCGGCTTCGGATATGTGAAACTGTTGATAGGAATCAAAATTAGTACAAGCCCAACATATTACAGATCACGTTTAATTAAACGTGATCTGCAATTTGAAAAATATATGTATTTTATACTGACAAGTTTTTTTTACGACCTTATTAGTCGAGGCGGACTTTTCAGCACAAAAGAAGGGCACGCTACTGACGATGCTATTAACGATGTTTAACTCAGATAAAAGATATTCCTTGTAGTGTGAGACAACTACTCGCATGCGACCACGGAAGAGCACCACTGAGCATAGTCGCGGTTCAGATTGTATAATATTTGTATTAAGATTGAGAATAAATTCAAACCTGTACCATCCTGTACGGCATAGTTCCGACTTCGTCATAAACATCAGTAAGAGCCGTTTAAGTAACGAATGTAGTTTAAATATAAGAATGAATGCTGAACTCACCGGTCACTCGAGAGTTCCTGCCGCCACACTAGTGCACACACCCTGCGTCACTCAGTTAGCTACCACACACTACACGGTACAACCACAATAAAACACAGTCGAACACTAACTCGGAAAAGTGACGTTTTTACAGCTGCAGTTATTCACACTTGTGCTAAGCTTCTGAAATGCATTTCACTGAACCAAATAATTTAATAAAATATATAAATAAATATCTTGGGACAAGTCACACTCGGCCAAGTATGTTTATCAGTTGTCTAGTTACCATAACACAAGCTCTGTCTTACAAATGCAGAGTACAACTGAGATAGAAAACAGAACGGTATCAGCAAACTGAACTGCCTACTTAACGCTACTCTAGTGAATCCACGCGGCGCCGCCGGGTGCGCGTCAACAGGTCGCACACTGATGCTTCACACTTCTTACGTACTTTATTGTTATGTTTTTAGCAGTACAATGTAAGTAATGTTACAAAGGCTGAAACAAACGATGTTGTTGGTTTGGATGTGTTTTAATGAGTCGCCAGGATAACTGGATCGCTACGAGCGGCGCGGACCGTGACCTGGACTATCACACCATTATGATAACACTTCCCGCGGGATTATTTACACGTGGTCGACCTTCAAACGATAGTAAGTTACCTAATAAACAAAACATTCGATCCACAGTTTATGTATGGCAAACAATTTTATATGGACTTTGTTTACAGCTGTGAAGTTTTACTTTAGTTTAAGACCATAACTACAAGTTAAAGATATCGGCACAGTCACATTTATAGGAAACTTATGCCAGCATCGAGAGCCGACAACAAGATCACTTTGTACACGGTGGAACTAACCACGAGCTCGCATGTATACACTACTATCTACAGTCTCTTGGACTTCTCAGTTCTGTACTCTTCACAGAGACCAAGATTGTGTGTCCCTACAGAAGTTTTATGAATTTAAAAAAATACGAAATAATATTGCAACAAAAATGCAGCTTCTAATTAATAAACAAGAGTTTCCTAGTTATGTTTAAAACAAAAGGTACTTTTAAATGTAATTATTACGTCAAACACGAGTCGAGTATGTCGTGAGCGGCGGTCGGGCACGCGGCGCGCTCGCGGACGGTCGCCAGCCGACTGGCGCCGCCACGCCGCGCGCCACGCCATGGGACTCTGTGCCACGGCTCCAGACTACTCCTGAGCTCTGTCACCACGTTCCCTCGCCTGCATCACGCCACACCTTTATCCAACTCTTCCTCCAGAACAGATGACTCCTGCACGAGGGCGGCTCCACTGCGTAGTCTCGCTAAGTCTGCGATCGCTAACTAAATAATAAAACAAAGTTTTTTCATTCCTGTCGGCTAACGACTGTTTCAGACTTGTTTCCTAAATATCGTCCAGGGAGACTAGGGCCGTCTGCTATTACAATCGTGTCTCAATGATCGATTTTTTAACCGACTTAAAATAATGAGGAGGTTCTCAATTCGTTTGTATGTTTTTTTTTGACGTGTAACGTCAAACTTTCGATACATTTCCTATACAAAAACTGTCAAATATCCGGCCGATGACTGGTCATTGAGACACGATTGTGTTAGCAGACTAGTGCCCTAGGTCAGTGCTCGCTCTGGTGTCATACAGCGTTACGTGTCATATCTGGACATGTTTACCGGCAGCAGTTCAATAAAGAACTAGTTTAAAAAAACAATCAGTTTGTAAGTGCAATAGACAGCGACGGTCCTTGTAAACTCTTCTCTCCATCGCTCCACTAAAATCGTCACGCAAACTGATTGTACTTTAGACGATTTCCAAAAAGTAGGAGATATTTTTTTTATATTATACTAGCTTTTGCCCGCGGCTTCGCTCGCGTTAAAAGAGACAAAAAGTAGCCTATGTTACTCTCCATCCCTTCAACTATCTCCATAAAAAATCACGTCAATTCGTCGCTCCGTTTTGCCGTGAAAGAAAGACAAACAGACAGACAGACACACTTTCCCATTTATAATATTAGTATGGATGGATATTATTTAAGTTCATAAACATATATTTTCTTAAAATTGCGCTCACATTTTCTATTAACCACACCACTTCACACAACTGCGCGCCTAGTACTTTTGATTGATTTAAAGTACTAAGTATCTCAGTATTTTAAATTTTCTCACATTATCACTTCACATTACTGCGCTCCTAGTACTATTGTTCTCTTAAGTTTTCAATCTTTAATTGAATTTAGAATTAACTATAGAGGAAAATGATTCCTCTTTTATAATTATGTTCTCGTCGATTTTTCATTATTTTTAAGATGCATTCTGCCATTCGGGGCGGGGACAAATCCAACGAACCAAAAACCATGAAAATTGGTATAGCCGATCTCGAGTTATAAGTGTTGTAACAAACCCGACTTTGTTTTATATATATAGATAGCTATTTTTTATATTGTCTCAAGAAGTACTAAGCCGAATTGTTTTTTTTTTTTGTGCATAGCCCACTTATCGAGGAAGGTTAAATTCTTTGTAACATCACGCTAAGACCTACAGAAGCTGAGCAATAACCAAAAATGCGGGTAAAACCGCGGGGGAAATAAAGCATTTTTAAACAATCCATGCGTGGCTTTATGCCTATCATCTGATCTGATATTCGCAGATAATATATCTCCAATCACAAATAAATAACTTATTTGTACTCGCATCGTAATATGCGCTTAGACTTTTACTACTTATAGTAAAAATCTAAGCGCATAATACAATGCGAGTTTTAAAAGTGTAAGAAATAAATATATAATATATTCGCCGCCTTCAAAAACAACTACATCCAATGCATGTTCCGTTGTGAGTAGTTGCTAGAGTTGTCAGCACGAGTGTAGCACTGAGCGATACACTTGTAGTGTTAGCTGCAAGCCTCAGGTTCAGTGACACAACCCAACACAACACTAACAGAGAGAAGCGTTCTGTGGTTCTGTGCTCTCTTCTCGTCTGTGAAAACAGCGTCTGTATAAATTGCATAAATCTGTTCAAGGAGCGCATTAGCGCGGTCGGCGCCGCCAACCGCCAGGCGCGTGTCGCGAGGCGTGTCCGGTGTCCGTCTGCGGCGCTCCTTTGTGCTCCTAATTGAGTGTCTCAGCTCGCTGGCCTGTTCGTGACGGCTCCGATAATATATATCGCTCCCGTTTTCCTAATTATTTCTTCGTGCTAAAGACACCATAAAGTACAAGGCCGCAGTTTGCGCACAATGGCGAACTAGCACGAATACTTGAGACGGCTCCGTGTACTACTTACTATTGTGTTAGAGCGGCTACCAGCACAGTAATACATAGAGCTCACTGCTGCTTGCTTCTACAACATAATTATTATAACCTTTTGACGATCAACCGACAGCCAGCCGGGCTGCTATTGTCTTTCTATTAAGTCTCAAATAACGTGTGTTCGAAGGATTAAACGTTCTCCGATGATTTTGTTATTATTAGCAGGTCTCTAAACAATAAAGGCAAATGTATTCACTTTATGACTATAAAATTTTTTCACCGTAACATACATACGGTGCAAGCTAAATAAAAGCTTTTAAAATGAATGCTATTCTAATTATAACACAGCAGCTTGACCGCCAGCGCTAAGCCTCAAACAATCCCGTTGTAAAATGAAGTCAAATTGATTACCTACTTTAATGCTTTTTTAACAACGCTCAAATATCCCAATTTAATGAATAGGCGTTAATCCGCGCGGTGCGGCTGTAAGTAATTGAGGGACGATATTGTTTCAAAATAATGAGGGTCAAGTCGCGCGGGGCGCAGGGCGCGGGGTGCGGGGCAGCCACTGTGGCTTATTTTTATCAACACGCTCTTATTAACTTCATCTTCACCAAACTAATTAAAAAAATCGCGTACATTTTAAACTGCTTAAAAACTGCCTCGAGATGCACTTTGGCCAGCGTACCAGCTGAGGACCCGTACCGACTGCTGTACTCCTGCAGCAGCTGTGGCAGCTATGTACCTGAGCCTGATCCGTGACTCGCCTCTCGAGCTCTCACCAGTAGCTCAGAGGTTAGTAGTTGACGGTATGACACTACTACCCTACACCCCTACACTACTCCCCGCTCGTGTTGGACTACGAGAGAGAGGGAAGGACTACTCCGGTGTTAGCGCACACAATTATCCACTATAATATCTGCTGCACACGTGGCTAATCTTAATTAAGATTGGTCAAGGAAGCTAGAGTTCTGTCTGGAGAGCAGTATATCGAATCTAACGCAAACCATAACAACCGGTACCACCAGGCTCTTTTACGTGCTCCTGGTGATTTGAATGAACTAGAGGACGGGGCAACTGGCTGGTGTTTGCACCGAACACCTTAGCAATGACGAATTAACCCCCGTCTGAATTAGAATACGGTTTATGCGTATGCAGTGCGATTTCGTCGTCTACTGCGTTAGATGGCTTCGGTCTCGTGTCTCCCCTAACGGCTCCCCTCGGGGAGACATCAGGATTTTTTAAATCTTATTGTCTCCCCTAGGCGGGGGAGACATCAGAACTTGCTAATAAATTATAATTGGAGTACTCGTATTTCCATTGAATTAATTGTAATTGTGCGTTTAATATAAGCGTGTCTCTTTTGATCTGAACTTTCCTCCTTTTACTGGAATGTACCTACTGCTAAAAAAAGCTATCTCACTTGGGTAGTTTCGTTTGAGGAGACAAAAGTGAATAGGTAGACATAGTAATAGGTACGTCATGCTTGACGGGTTATTTCTTTTATGGTTATTATGTAATGTTAGACAGGGGATATACGAGTACTCAAAATATAATTTATTAGCAAGTTCTGATGTCTCCCCCGCCTAGGGGAGACCATAGGATTTAAAAAATCCTGATGTCTCCCCGAGGGGAGCCGTCAGGGGAGACACGAGACCGTAACCCGTTAGATATAGGTATCAGGGGCAATTTTCTATCTAAAATGTAGAATAGTCTAACATTAAGAACATTTTAATGCGCAATAACATGAAAATACCTCACTACGTGCCACGAAAGCAGCGGATGCGCTGCTCATTTGTGGGTAAATACTGTTGAATAAATTATTATCTAAACTCAAACATTCCAGTAGTGATAGAAGATGCAGACAAAAATAACAAGATCCCTTATTATTAAGTTAGTAATAATATGAAAATAAAAGTGTAAGTGGAGGTATATCAACATTGTTTTATAACTATTTCATAGCGTCTGGAAACTGTAAGGAACACAAACAGAAACCACTCTTAACAATTAATAATATTTGTTTATTATTAATCACAAGACATTATATAAACATTTATGAGTATTTAACAATGACTGGAGTTTCTTTGCAAAAGTGCATTCTTCATATGTTGAGACAAAGATATACATAGACACCTAGACAGACAGACAGGCTTGTAATAAATGTAACTAATCGTTCATCAGAAGCTTTGTGTGTTTAACAATGAATGAAATGCTCCGATGCTCTTAGCTCCTAAGCCTAAATAATGATAACAACTAGGTATTTCAGATCTGGCGACCATGTTCTATTTCGTTAATTAGTTTGCATAGAACAAAATACGTATTTGATTCGTGTCATGAGCACCATAACGCTTGGCGTTTAGACAACGGCACTCGGGAGCCCACTAACACCGCTTTGAGTTCCGAGCGACTGTGTGCGGGGAGTGAGGCTGCTGTGCTTATGAGTTTGTGACTTAGGTATTTATTTATTTATTTTCAATGCGGGACGATTTTTCGACACACATTTTTTTCAGTTTTCTGTGTATTTGATCACTCTTACTTAATTCTTTCTTTACACAAAAATTATACAACAATTGGGCTAATTGAAAGCCCACACATAATAATAAACTAAGTTGTAAAATCTTAAAACAGTAGTTTGTGCGAAGTAGTTATTTAAGCAATCGCGATACTGCTGCGAACTAATTGAATCCCAAGATAACCCGAATTAGTCATCGCACCGTTTTCCTACCATGCTTTCGATTTTACACTCAGTCTGTACCACTTCGAAGTGAACGGATTCCGCCGGTGTCTCGTACTGGCCAGTCGCAGGTCATGCGCGTCTAGGAGTGCGCGTGCGGCAGGTGTGCGTCGCGGATCTGGCGCGCCAGCCACGCCACGCCGTCCGCCAGCCCCGCGCCCGACAGCGCGCACGACGCGCAGATGTGCCACGGCTTGTCCGTGATGCGCTCCAGCCCCAGCGCTGTAGCACGCAAGCAAATCTCGCTCAACTACACTATTTATTATACTATGTATACTAGAATAAACAACCTTAATTGGAATAACTGCAAGCGTGCGTGCAGCGCGTCGTGCTTGTTGCAATAACTGCAGGAGTACGTACCGGCGGCGACCTGCATGGTGCGGCGCGTCGGTCTTGTTGCAATAACTGCAGGAGTACGTACCGGCGGCGACCTGCATGGTGCGGCGCGTCGTGCTTGTTGCAATAACTGCAGGAGTACGTACCGGCGGCGACCTGCATGGTGCGGCGCGTCGTGCTTGTTGCAATAACTGCAGGAGTACGTACCGGCGGCGACCTGCATGGTGCGGCGCGTCGGTCTTGTTGCAATAACTGCAGGAGTACGTACCGGCGGCGACCTGCATGGTGCGGCGCGTCGTGCTCGTTGCAATAACTGCAGGAGTACGTACTGTCGGCGACCTGCATGGTGCGGCGCGTCGGTCTTGTTGCAATAACTGCAGGAGTACGTACCGGCGGCGACCTGCATGGTGCGGCGCATCGTGCTCGTTGCAATAACTGCAGGAGTACGTACCGGCGGCGACCTGCATGGTGCGGCGCGTCGTGCTCGTTGCAATAACTGCAGGAGTACGTACCGGCGGCGACCGGCATGGTGCGGCGCGTCGTGCTCGTTGCAATAACTGCAGGAGTACGTACCGGCGGCGACCTGCATGGTGCGGCGCGTCGTGCTCGTTGCAATAACTGCAGGAGTACGTACCGGCGGCGACCTGCATGGTGCGGCGCGTCGTGCTCGTTGCAATAACTGCAGGAGTACGTACCGGCGGCGACCTGCATGGTGCGGCGCGTCGTGCTCGTTGCAATAACTGCAGGAGTACGTACCGGCGGCGACCTGCATGGGCGCGAGCGCGTGTGGCGCGTCGTGCTCGTTGCAATAACTGCAGGAGTACGTACCGGCGGCGACCTGCATGGTGCGGCGCGTCGTGCTCGTTGCAATAACTGCAGGAGTACGTACCGGCGGCGACCTGCATGGGCGCGAGCGCGTGTGGCGCGTCGTGCTCGTTGCAATAACTGCAGGAGTACGTACCGGCGGCGACCTGCATGGTGCGGCGCGTCGTGCTCGTTGCAATAACTGCAGGAGTACGTACCGGCGGCGACCTGCATGGTGCGGCGCGTCGTGCTCGTTGCAATAACTGCAGGAGTACGTACCGGCGGCGACCTGCATGGTGCGGCGCGTCGTGCTCGTTGCAATAACTGCAGGAGTACGTACCGGCGGCGACCTGCATGGTGCGGCGCGTCGTGCTCGTTGCAATAACTGCAGGAGTACGTACCGGCGGCGACCTGCATGGGCGCGAGCGCATGTGGCGCGTCGTGCTCGTTGCAATAACTGCAGGAGTACGTACCGGCGGCGACCTGCATGGTGCGGCGCGTCGTGCTCGTTGCAATAACTGCAGGAGTACGTACCGGCGGCGACCTGCATGGGCGCGAGCGCGTGTGGCGCGTCGTGCTCGTTGCAATAACTGCAGGAGTACGTACCGGCGGCGACCTGCATGGTGCGGCGCGTCGTGCTCGTTGCAATAACTGCAGGAGTACGTACCGGCGGTGACCTGCATGGTGCGGCGCGTCGTGCTCGTTGCAATAACTCCAGGAGTACGTACCGGCGGCGACCTGCATGGTGCGGCGCGTCGTGCTCGTTGCAATAACTGCAGGAGTACGTACCGGCGGCGACCTGCATGGGCGCGAGCGCGTGTGGCGCGTCGTGCTCGTTGCAATAACTGCAGGAGTACGTACCGGCGGCGACCTGCATGGTGCGGCGCGTCGTGCTCGTTGCAATAACTCCAGGAGTACGTACCGGCGGCGACCTGCATGGGCGCGAGCGCGTGTGGCGCGTCGTGCTCGTTGCAATAACTGCAGGAGTACGTACCGGCGGCGACCTGCATGGGCGCGAGCGCGTGTGGCGCGTCGTGCTCGTTGCAATAACTGCAGGAGTACGTACCGGCGGCGACCTGCATGGTGCGGCGCGTCGTGCTCGTTGCAATAACTGCAGGAGTACGTACCGGCGGCGACCTGCATGGTGCGGCGCGTCGTGCTCGTTGCAATAACTGCAGGAGTACGTACCGGCGGTGACCTGCATGGTGCGGCGCGTCGGTCTTGTTGCAATAACTGCAGGAGTACGTACCGGCGGCGACCTGCATGGTGCGGCGCGTCGTGCTCGTTGCAATAACTGCAGGAGTACGTACCGGCGGCGACCTGCATGGTGCGGCGCGTCGTGCTCGTTGCAATAACTGCAGGAGTACGTACCGGCGGCGACCTGCATGGGCGCGAGCGCGTGTGGCGCGTCGTGCTCGTTGCAATAACTGCAGGAGTACGTACCGGCGGCGACCTGCATGGTGCGGCGCGTCGTGCTCGTTGCAATAACTGCAGGAGTACGTACCGGCGGCGACCTGCATGGGCGCGAGCGCGTGTGGCGCGTCGTGCTCGTTGCAATAACTGCAGGAGTACGTACCGGCGGCGACCTGCATGGTGCGGCGCGTCGTGCTCGTTGCAATAACTGCAGGAGTACGTACCGGCGGCGACCTGCATGGTGCGGCGCGTCGTGCTCGTTGCAATAACTGCAGGAGTACGTACCGTCGGCGACCTGCATGGTGCGGCGCGTCGTGCTCGTTGCAATAACTGCAGGAGTACGTACCGTCGGCGACCTGCATGGTGCGGCGCGTCGTGCTCGTTGCAATAACTGCAGGAGTACGTACCGGCGGCGACCTGCATGGTGCGGCGCGTCGTGCTCGTTGCAATAACTGCAGGAGTACGTACCGGCGGCGACCTGCATGGTGCGGCGCGTCGTGCTCGTTGCAATAACTGCAGGAGTACGTACCGGCGGCGACCTGCATGGGCGCGAGCGCGTGTGGCGCGTCGTGCTTGTTGGCGAACACGAGCAGCGGCACGCGGCGCCCGCACATGTCAGGGTGCGCCAGCAGCAGCTCCAGCTCCTCGCGCGCCACCACTGCGCACAACAACACAAATGTTAATAGGTTTGTTTGTCGATATTGGTACGAAGCCTTCATGCGTAAGTTTGACTCGTACTACTCGTACTCGGGTTTTTAAAATCAACTACAACCGAGACTAGCCACTCCACTACACAGGAAAGGTTAACTGAAATGTGCTCTATTAGTGGACCTCCCCTCTTCCCACACTACCAACCAACACGGCAGCACTGTGATCAGTCGGCTGCTGGAAGTACGTGCTCTTCGACGTGGGAGGACGTAGTCTTGCTCCTCATGCTCCTGGCATCTTACTGAAACGAAGACAATCTTCACGAAGTCAAAGTCAATATTAATTTGCCCCAACTGGAAGTCAAGTAAATGGCAAGCGAATTACTGATACTAAGGATTAGTTCGGTGACACATTAGCACGTTCCTCGCGCTGATGACAAGTACATACTGACCGAGGCGCAGGTGGTCGGCCGAGTCCACGACGAAGATAACGGCGTGCGCGCGGCGGTAGTGGCGCTCCCACAGCGCGCGGTGCCGCGGCGCGCCCGACACGTCCCACGCGCTGAACGCCACGCCGCCACCTGCGACAGCACACGGTCAGGGCGCGCGCGCTACTAGTGAGGGGCGCGGGCGCGCTGCGCTTACTGGAGAAGTGCTCCTGCTGCTGCGCGACGGTGGGCGCGGCGTGCGGCGCGCGCAGCTCGGGCGGGCGCAGCGCGTTGAGCAGCGTGCTCTTGCCGCTGTTGTCCAGCCCCAGCACCAGCACCGTCACCTCGGCGCGCCCGCGCCCCAGCCACACCGACAGCTTGTCCAGCAGGCCCATCGCGCTACCACTGCAACACCAACGTATACCATTAATTACTATCATTCTATACTTTATCCTAAATTTCTACCTTAGGGATGCCTACTGTATAAAGACAAATAATAGTTATAGATATTACTATACTATGTAAACCAAATACAATATACTAATTATTACATTTAGGAAATATCATCTGCTTTATGCCGACTTGAATATAAACAATTTAATTTCAATAGATTTCACGTCATAACGACATAACTACAGCTTGTCGGCGTTGTTTAGGTATTTTCAATATTTTGATCACTTTCCAACTCCACAAAAGACTGAATAGTAAATGCAACATTGACATTTAAATCGATACACAATTGTCTACAGAATATGTACAAAGTAACAGTAAGTCAGCTGTTCCTGTTCTCTGGAGCTTACACAGCTGTTGTTCTTGTTACGTTACACATTCAACGTCTACCTACGTACAGTACCTGGCGGCTACTCTGCAGCTCTAAGGTCCTGTTCCTGCAGGAGTGGTGGTCGCTGTCAGTCGTCGCCGTCCAGGGAAGAAGTCAGTGAGCGTGAAGACAGGCGGGCGCGGCGGCGGTATCGACAGCGTTGCCGTGGCGACGCGCACACAACACCAACGGCTACAGATACCCAATACTTTGCATTCAAATGTACAATGACTGTATTGAGCCCTTTCACTGGTACGATTACTGCAGCACTCATTGCGTGAGTCCTACTCGCACTTGACCGGTTTGTTTTCATAGTTTTAAAGAGAAATATCCTTTCAAATTTGCAAAAAGTAAGAGCTTCAGTTTATGCAATAAATCGCCGAATAACACAGATTCCTGTAAGTTTTCACGACTGCTAAGAAAGCACTGATTCGAGATGATGGCCATTTGCGTACTATCAATTTGCTCGTGTTGTGTATCACACACAGAAATATAAATAATAGGTATCACAGATCGCGCCCCCTTCTTATTTCTACTATGTATATTTCAATGAATATTACCAACCAACGATCATTTTAGTCTGGATAGTAGTGGATAGGAACAACAACAAATAAATAAAACAATTCTTAGACAATAAATATTTACTGGTGTTGCCAGTAGTATTTATTCAGTAACGAGCCTAGTGACTCCAACAAGATCCATTATTGCCGAGTTAGTTTAGCTCTCTTTTGATTCATTAATTACAGTTTGGAACGAATATTTGTCTCAAGGCGGTACAATATTTTTCTAGTGTAAATGGGGTACACTAAAAACATAGATGTTCTTTGGGAAAGTAGTTGGTAATCATCAGTAGAGTCACTTGTTTACGTATCGGTCACTAATTACCAGTCGCCCCATACAACGCGTTGTTTTTGATATCCCTTAACTCTAGGGTTATATTATTTAACTAAAAATAACACCAAATCTCTGAGAATAGGTGGTCCACAAATGCATAGTTTCGAAGATAAAATCAATCATAATAAAATTAAAGGTATCTAAATTTCATTGATAAATACGAGTAATTCATTTTTATTCAAACTTATCATTCATATTTAAGGGCAAGAAAATACGACGTTGTCATATTTCACGTAAGGCTGTTTTACATTAATAATCGTGCCTTTTTCGTCTGTCTGTCTTTCTGATGTCTGTCTCTTCTTTACGCTTAATCACTGAAACGATTTGATTGAAATTTGGTACAGATATAGTCTGGGACCCGAGAAAGGACACAGGATAGTTTTCATCACGGGATTCCCCCGGAAACGGGAACTATTATTCCACGCGGACGAAGTCGCGGGCAAAAGCTAGTAATTCATAATATGTCAGTTAGTTCTTTGATATGGTCTCAATCATACCCTAGAGTTATGGGATATCAAAGAAAACACATTGTATACTTAACTAGCTTCTGCCCGCGGCTTCGCTCGCGTTAGAAAGAGACAAAAAGTAGCCTATGTTACTCTCCATCCCTTGAACTATCTCCACTTAAAAAATCACGTCAATCCGTCGCTCCGTTTTGCCGTGAAAGAAAGACAAACAGACAGACAGACAGACAGACAGACACACTTTCCCATTTATAATATTAGTATGGATTTTGACTTCGTCTTTATCGAGGCACAATTGATTTTATTCACTCGCACTGCACGAGTCTCGCTACTACCGTCACATGACACACTCGAATCGTAAGTAATTCTGTCAGTTGTTCATTGTTTCATCACATCTTAGTGGCTTCAGTCTGTTTACTGCAGTCGTCTGTGCGCACGGAGTCGCAGCGCGGCGGCGGCGGACAGATGAGGTCTAGGATCTGGTCGGGCGAGCGGCCGCGCGTCTCGGGCAGCGCGCGCGCCGCGAACAGCGCCAGCGCCAGCGTCAGCGCCGCGCTCAGCGCCAGCGCCGCACCCAGCCCCGCGCCCCGCGCCACCAGCGGGAACACCACCACCTCCAGCGCGTTGCCGCCGCACGCCGCCGCGCCCACCAGCGCCAGCGCGCAGCTGCGGTACTGCAACACAATGCGCCGCTACACACCCAAGCCCAGGCACACACACACACGAGCGCTGCGCACGTACCTGGTAGTGGAACATGTCGCCGAGCATGGCGTAGGGCGCGGGCTGCAGGCCGGCCGAGTCCGCGAACACGGCGCCCGCCAGCGCCGCGCCCGCCCACGCGCCCCCCGCGCCCGCCCACACCGCGCCCGCGCCCGCCGCCAGGCACGCGCCCGTCGCCACCGCGCACCACACCAGCAGCGGCTGCGCAACGAATTATAACAAAACAGTTCATCGCGAACTTGATGAAAAGAATATGTTGTCTAAGATTGACTACCTTTCGTTGCGGAATGTTTATAATATAATAGTTACCGTGACCCCAGAACATAAAGGGCAACCGAAGGAACATGAGTGGGTTTTAGTCAGTAAAAGTCTGACACGCCCTCCCGCCGCACCCAGGACGGGAGCAGTCATTTGATGATTTGGATTTCCCACTACCCAAAAAAAAACTACCTTTCTGCCAACTTTCTCGACCAGGTATAATGCCAGTGCGGAAGCAACGAGCTGCGCTGCTCCCAGCAACACGGCGTGCCGTGCGGGTGAGACGAGCGCTCCCGCCTCGGGCCCCGCGCCCCCCGCGTCCCCCCGCGCCAGCACGAACACGCGCTCGGCGAACTGCAGCAGCGCGAGCACGCCGCACGCCTCCTGCCCCACCACCGCCACCAGGCACAGCACGAACGCGCGCCGCCGACGTAGCTCGCTCACTGTCAACGTTACAGAAATACTTTTTTATATAATCATCATTCATCATATTTTTTTTGACCTGTGGTAAAAAAAATTAATCACTTCAGCAAAAGGGTCAGTCTGATTTACTAATTAAAAACCACCCCGATGCTCTACGTATATCTCACCTAGTACCGGAAACCGTGACAAC
This sequence comes from Athetis lepigone, assembly GCA_033675125.1. Taxonomy (NCBI): domain Eukaryota; kingdom Metazoa; phylum Arthropoda; class Insecta; order Lepidoptera; family Noctuidae; genus Athetis; species Athetis lepigone. Next base: position 13,927,640 of record CM066221.1, read on the forward strand.
ATACGTGACTCCAGTCATTTCCACCTGGTGACATCCATTTGAACCTCCTCAGGTTGTTGTAAACAGAGAAATGTTAGACTTACTCCACGACATTAGAGATGGCCGTGCTTGCAACACTACGCACCGCCAACAGTTCTAGTCCAGTTAAATGGTGAACGACGGACGTCCTTCCTGTTCGGGGGCGGAAGAAGGCAAAAAGGGAGGAAAGGGGGAGGGGGGGGGGAGAATTTCTCCGAAGTTCTGCGCGCCTGGTGCAGATAACTGATTCGCATATGCGACCATGAAAACGAAGCGGTATGGCGTAAAAGCCAGTTCTACCATTTTGCCACCTAGACGTAACGACAGCGTCAAACGACACGTGTCGCGGCGGCAGCTCGGCGTCCAGCGCGGCGCTGTCGTACTCACACATGTCGGTGACGAGCGCGAGCGGCGCGGGTGGCACGTGTCGCGGCGGCAGCTCGGCGTCCAGCGCGGCGCTGTCGTACTCACACATGTCGGTGACGAGCGCGAGCGGCGCGGGTGGCACGTGTCGCGGCGGCAGCTCGGCGTCCAGCGCGGCGCTGTCGTACTCACACATGTCGGTGACGAGCGCGAGCGGCGCGGGTGGCACGTGTCGCGGCGGCAGCTCGGCGTCCAGCGCGGCGCTGTCGTACTCACACATGTCGGTGACGAGCGCGAGCGGCGCGGGTGGCACGTGTCGCGGCGGCAGCTCGGCGTCCAGCGCGGCGCTGTCGTACTCACACATGTCGGTGACGAGCGCGAGCGGCGCGGTCGGCATGTGTCGCGGCGGCAGCTCGGCGTCCAGCGCGGCGCTGTCGTACTCACACATGTCGGTGACGAGCGCGAGCGGCGCGGGTGGCACGTGTCGCGGCGGCAGCTCGGCGTCCAGCGCGGCGCTGTCGTACTCACACATGTCGGTGACGAGCGCGAGCGGCGCGGGTGGCACGTGTCGCGGCGGCAGCTCGGCGTCCAGCGCGGCGCTGTCGTACTCACACATGTCGGTGACGAGCGCGAGCGGCGCGGGTGGCACGTGTCGCGACGGCAGCTCGCGCAGCTCAGCGTCCAGCGCGGCGCTGTCGGCTCGCTCGCCGCGCAGCCACGCCAGCGACGCGCGCGCTTCCTGCCGGGGGGAGTAAGCGACTCCATCAGCGATGATATTTTCAACGTGCAAATCCACGGTGACAAGAGAGATTAAAGTTTCGTAATTTTAAAATGAATGGGTTCGCCACCAGCGCCATCGAGTGATGACGGAAATGAAAAGAATTAGCCAAAGTGAGTATATTAACGGTTTAAAAACACTAGTACTCTCGTAACACACACACACACACTACACTTCGTTCCGTCTTGATTTTATCTTGAGAATAGCAAAATAATCACAAGCATGATACTAATGAGAAACAAAAGGAGTAATTTGCGAAATAACTTGCAAAGTGGATGATTCTGCTTTATTTGGTTGTTGAACTTACATCGAATCTCCCGTTAGCGGCGAGGAAGGGCGGCGACTCCGGCACGAAGAGGAACAGCGCGCAGTGCGCCGCCGACAGCGCCAGGCAGCCCCACAGCACCGCCCTGCAACACCAGCCAGCGCTACAGCACCGCGCTCGACTGTCCAGCAACTACTGCGAGTGCGGCAGACACAGTAGCCACACCTTATACATTACTTGCCCTTTTCTTTATTTTATTGTAATTAGTTAGGATGTCTAAGTTACACATGCGACACACTCTTATGTAGGGGTATACGTGACCTGTGTGGCAGCTGCAGGTCGGCGGCCACGTACATGAGCAGGAAGCCGAGGTTGTGCGCCACCACCAGCGCCGACACCGCCGCGCCGCGCACTGCCTCCTCGCACATCTGCAGTCAGTGCAATCAACCTGAACCAACAAGATAAGCCTCCTGTCCATTGTTCAGGAACTGTCAGTTGACAGTATCTAGTAGGCATAAGGCGGGGACTGGGCACACACCTCCCTGGCGACCAGCGGCGCGAGGCACCAGGCGCCGGCGCCGCCGAGGCCGGCGCAGGCGCGCGCCGCCACCAGCCACCAGCCGCCGCCGCACAGCTTCAGCGCCCAGCACGCCTGCACACACACACGTTACCGACACCGCGCGCTGCAGAGCGCCACCTGCGCGAGCTCTAGTTACCAGGAAGGCAGCCGACGTGGCCACCACGGCGGGCTTCCTGCCGGCGGCGAGCGCGCGCGCGCACAGCGGCACGCCCAGCAGCGACGCCACGAACGTTACCGCGGCGGCCGCCACCACCTGCGCCTCGTCCCCCTCTCCCTCCTCGCCACCCTCGCCACTCGCTAGAGACACCCAGCCCATTGCTAGACCGAATGACACTGTCGGCACGTTTACTGCAAACAAAAATAAACTAAAGTAAAAGTGAAACTCACTAAAACGTTAATAATAACCACTAAGGGCCTTCGTCCACAATATCGCAGTGTTAGACGTAAAAACGATAACGAATTAGCCCTACCGAGCTCAAAATTAATCATGTTTCATTCAGGACCTTTAGCCATGTGCGTGAAAATATACATATAAGATCTCTCTTCTATTTTTACTTGTTATAAAATGAATAAACGTGTTGTTGCTCTGTAATCAAAGTATTTATTCTTTAGCAGTTGAAAATTTTACATATCAAAGTTACACATACACACATACAAGGAAATTAATACAAACCTGTAATCAAAGAAACGACATTAATGTTTATTCTTCTAACAAATCTTATTTAAGCATTCACTACTATCTTTAACGTGAGTTTATTTTACATATTTTCTGAGACGGCTCCATCCATCACTTGACAATCAAAAACCTCATGACATTCGGTTTAATAGACAATGAGAACGCTAAGCGCGTCATAATTCAAAATAAAGGAGTATTAACTTCTTTACATCTCCCCCCCTTGGGGAAAAAAAATTTTTTTTAAAGGTGAAATTTTTTTTTTTAATCTACATATAATATATCCTATTCTTCTATATGTGCTGGGATAAGCTTGGTGATGTGGAAAAGATTTGATTCTACTTTTCTATGCCCAGTATTTATTTTATATATGGATTTGGAAACTTTTTCCAAAATTTGAAAAGGTCCAATTTTCAGCTCATCCAGTTTTTTCCTGTTTAATCTATTTCCGTTTTCCACGTAGACCATGTCGCCAACATTAAATTCACAGTCTTTTCTTCTCTTATCAAACAGAATTTTGTTGTAGTTGTGTGATTTAAGTGTATTTTCTAAAGCTGTTTCTCTATCTTTAATCCAGTGATTTTGTGTTTTTTCTTCTTTCAATTCCTCTGGTAAAATTGCAGCATTCATGCCATACAAAAGGTAACTCGGGGAGAAACCAGTAACAGAATGAATCGTTCGATTATATTTGTCTACACATTCGTGAGCTATTGTCGTCCAGGCTCTACTATTTCCATCTTCATTCATTTTGCACCGTATTTTATTAATCAAAGTTTGGTTTAGTCGTTCATTGAGACCATTAGAAAATGGTGCATTCACTGCAGTGAATACAATAGGTATTTGTTTATCCTCTAAAAATCTCTTAAATTCTTTAGAATTTATACCTGGATACTGATCAGTAAAAAGCATTCCAATGTTTGCTGTTTCAGATATACTTGAAATTAATCTTATGAAATCATTTGCACTCTGTGTTTTCGATGTTAGAATAAATGCGTATCTTGTAAAGTGATCCACTAATAAATGTAGGTACTTCTTTGTGGACCTTGAGCCTCCAAAGCCTCCTATTGTGTCTATAGATACTATATCAAATGGCTTTGTAGCCGGACCCAGGTGTGACATAAATCCAATTTTCTCTTGTCCTCTTGACTTATTTTTTATACAAATTTCACAATTTTTACATATTTCTTTTATATTTTTTGTCAAGTTTTTAGCCATATATAGTGGACTAAGTGTCTTTTGCATCTGTTGAATACCAATGTGACAAAGATTCCTGTGTATATTTTTTATAAAATTTTTGCTAAATTGCTCTGATAGCATTATTTTTTCTTTACTTCCGACTTTTTTATAATAAATATTTTGTTTTTTTAACATTTTATCTTTATTCTTCTGTATTTCTTCATTATTATTCTGATCCCTTAAAATATCTTCTAGACTAATTAAGTTCACAATCTTCAGTTGTTCATCATTGTTCTCATTTGACTCTAGTACAGGATTTCTGCTTAGGCAATCCGCTTCTAGATTATCTTTTCCTGGAGAATACTTTATATTAAAGTCGTACTGTGACAGATAATACATCAAGTCTCCTAGTTCCTCATCAGTTCTTGATTTTAAATTCATATTTTCTAGGGGTTTATGGTCAGAGTAAACAGTAAATGATTTTCCTATTAACCAATATTGCCAGTATCGCACTGCTTCTTTAATGGCTAAACACTCTAAGTAGATGGCTTTTTTCTTTTTTTGAGTAGCATTTAACTTCTTCGAAAAGTAAGCGACTGGCTTCTCTTTCCCATTAGGCTGCATCTGTTTTAATATGGCTCCAACCCCTTCAATAGAAGCATCTGTATAAATTGAGATTGGTAAATCTTTATCATAAATAGCTAAAACTGGTTGTGAGCATAATATGTTTTTTATTCTATCAAAAGCTTCTTGGCATTTATCAGTCCAAATAAAGTTTTGATTTTTTCTTAATAAGTTATGCAATGGATCTAATATTATTGCACTTTTGTGGATGTATTCATGATAATAATTAATTTTTCCCAAGAACTGTCTGACATTTTTCTGTGTCTTTGGAATAGGAAAATTTCTTATTGATATGAGATTGTCTTTCAACGGTTGTATAGAATTATTTTGTATTATATGACCTAGGTATTTTACAGAATCAATTGCAAATGTGCATTTTTGAAATTTCAATTTAAATCCTTCTTTTTTAATAGCTTCTAACAGTTGTTTTAGATGATGAATATGTTGTTCAAAAGATTTTGAAAATATTAAAATGTCATCTATATAATTAACCGCGAAATCCGTAAGTTTGTACTTTCTGAGTATATTGCTCAAAATCCTTTGGAATATTGCAGATGCCGTTTTCAATCCGAACGGAAGGCACGTCCACTGAAAGTGTCCTTCTTGTGTTACAAATCCTGTCTTTTTTCTGTCTTCTATTCTCAATGGTATAGACCAAAATGCAGAATTCACATCTAAACTAGTAAAATAATGACAATTTCTGGTTTTTATCATTAAGTCTTCTATTAAAGGAAATGGTTGGGCCTCCGGTACTACTATCTTGTTCAACTCTCTGAAGTCAATACATAATCTAGATTTTTTATTTTCTTCTTTCTTAAACGCCAGGGTAACTGGTGCAGCAAATGGACTATATGATTCTTCTATAAGTTTGTTGTCCAGTAAGTTTGCTATTTGTGTCTCTATTTCTTTCTTATCTTCTATGGTACATCGGTACGGCCTCTTTCCACAATACTTGTCTATTAATAAATCTATTCTAGCTTCATAACCACTGACTGTACCAACATCATATTTATTTTTTGCAAATATTGTACTATATTCATCAATTAATTTATTTATTACTAATTTCTGATGCTCATTTAGATGATCTATTTTTATTTTAAACTCTTCTTCCTTTACATGCTCATTAAAGTTAATCTTGTATTCAATATTTTCTGTGCTTTTTGCTTCTTCTTCATTATTGGATCTTGTACTAATTTTATTTGGGCATCGTTTCTGAATTATGTCTAAGTCTTCATTTTGTATTAGTTTAAAATTCTTTATCAAGTCTAATCCAATCAGAAAATCATACTTGAAATTGTTTTCTTCGATAACGTACACATCTACATTTTTCTCTATCTCAAATATTTTAATCTTTACATTTATCAAACCACTAGTTTTCTGGACACCATTAATAGTAACTAAGTTTGCTTCATTCATACTATTTCCTTTTCCTTTTAGTTTTAATAGCTTAGAATTAATCAAGGAGACATTTGACCCTGAATCATAAATTCCATTTATATCTAATATATCGTTTATTAGCAGCCTTACTTTTATTAATGGTGTCACTATTAGTTTTTTTGGTAATTCTCATTTAGTTCAGCTTCAATTACTGAGTTATTAACATGTTTAATATTGTTTCCTTTTATTTTTTCATTTTCATTTGCTTTAAACCAGCATGTAGATTCGGGGTGATAGCGCGTTCCTTTATTCAATTTCTCACAAATTTGACATGGGCTTTTATCTTCAATTTTGTTGTAGCTTATTGGATTTCCATATTTTTTGTAAACTGGATTTTTCTTTTTAATGACCATATGCTCATATTTTCTCACTTCATTGAATAAATCAACTGTATCTCTTAATATTTCTCTGTCAATTTTAGTTAGTACAAATTCCGGCAAACCAGCTGCAATAAGATCTATCATCGTTCCGGTATCGATTGAGTTTCTCATATCAAGTAGCAATTTTTCCTTTTTTATAGCATAATCCCCTAATGATCCATCTCTATATTTAAATAATAATGCATAGGTAACATGGTTCCAACCTCTATTTGTAAAAGATGCACAGAATTTGTCTTTCCATATTTTCCACTCCGAATCCCTGGTGAATTTTATCATCATAGAACTGTACCAGTCTATACAGCTTTTATCCATAAACAACCTGAGAATTTCAATTTTTTTAATATCATCCATTATATTAAAACGCTGGCATTCTTTTTCAAATATGTCAATCCATTGGTTTGCATTGCTATTTTTTCCTGTGAACTTCTCAATCACAAATTTATCTGCGATATGTTTTAAGTTCTGTTCCTTATTCTCTTGTGCATTTTCCATCATTTTCTCCAATATTTTCTCTAGTACACTTGCGTCATTAATTTGAGCAGTTGTAGTTTGTTTTTCATTTACTTCCTCTAGATATTCGCTTTCAAATTGCAGGTTACCATCGTCATCTAAATAAGTTTTTCTGAGTTCTTTTGTAAGTGTAATCCAAATTTTCCGTACTTGGTATCTTTTCTTCAGACTATTTCTTACCTTTGTATAGGCAGGCGTTTTAATAAGCTCAGTGTGGCAGCTAACCAATTGAGCCTCCTCTGGTATAGCGTAAACTTTTTCCTCACTTGTAGCAATTGAGGTCAAACACAATATGTTCGATTTTCCGTCGCTTGATGGCAATATTTTAAATTCAAAACGAAGTTTCTCCATTTTTGATGTTTATAAGCAGAAATGTCGTTTTATAAGATCTCTCTTCTATTTTTACTTGTTATAAAATGAATAAACGTGTTGTTGCTCTGTAATCAAAGTATTTATTCTTTAGCAGTTGAAAATTTTACATATCAAAGTTACACATACACACATACAAGGAAATTAATACAAACCTGTAATCAAAGAAACGACATTAATGTTTATTCTTCTAACAAATCTTATTTAAGCATTCACTACTATCTTTAACGTGAGTTTATTTTACATATTTTCTGAGACGGCTCCATCCATCACTTGACAATCAAAAACCTCATGACATTCGGTTTAATAGACAATGAGAACGCTAAGCGCGTCATAATTCAAAATAAAGGAGTATTAACTTCTTTACATACATATAATAAGCTTCCAAATTCAATTAAGGACATAGAGTACGAAAATAAATTTAAAAACAGTCTTCAAAAATACCTTACATTAAAGTCGTATTACACTATAAAGGAATTCATGGATGAGAAGTATTCTTGAAATTTGCAAAACATAACTTACCTATACACAACACACATAGTTCCTACAAAGGAGACAATTTTTTTTTGTTCGGGGAATAGGCCCACCACAAATTGTGGCATATATTAATAAAATGCACTTACTTTTGTTCCTTATAATCTCTAGATTACAGTGGCAATATTAGCAAAACTCTACGTAACCGGAATACTGGGAAATACGACACTCAAACATGACTCCCTTATTGACCTAAAATCTCACAAGAGCCATTATTTAATGAGTAAATAGGTTTTCTAGGTATTTTATGTTATAATAGTGCACTGTTCAATAATAATATAGGTGTAAATCACATCAAAACCTGGTTCTAGTGTGATTTGAAGACGGATTGGAAATTGAAGTCATTTAGAATCCCCATGATCCCAAACGACATGCCATTCGAGTTGGCATGTCGTTTGGGATCATGGGGATTCTCGGAATGAGAACTTCCTCACCTTTGAATTTTCCTGTATTGTGGCGTAAATCAAATTGTTCATTAATTTACTTACCACCAAACGTGTTCCGTTGCACAGTTTTGGTTGGTTTAAGTTTCGAAGCATGATTACTACGGAACCAATCTTTAGTGATAAATTGTGCAGTGGTAAGCCAGGCACATCCAAGGAGTTTAAAAAATCAATTGGATAGTTGGTGGGAAAGAATGCATTTTGTCATTATTTCTGCACGCATGTCAACCATTACATAAAGTATTTGACAAGATGGACAATAAATGTTTGACAGGTACGAAACAAAGTAACATTAAGGGAAAATGATTCATCTTTTATAATTATGTTCTCGTCAAGTTTTCGTTATTTTTAAGATGTATTCTGCTATTCGGGGCGGGGACAAATCCAACGAACCAAAAACCATGAAAATTGATCTAGCCGATCTAGAGTTATAAGTGTTGTAACAAACCCGTCTTTGTTTTATAAGTATATATATACATATATATAGAATATAGATATAGATGTGAAATCTTTCTTTTAATTTCATTCTCATTATGTAAATTCAATTTATTTTTTACTATGATTTTATTTAAATTGTCTTATGATTTCCATCGATTACGTTGCCCATAAATTATTTTTGAGGCTTTATTTTGACTCTGTTTAATTTATTTTGATTATGTTCTGTTTAATTTATTTTGATTATATTCTGTTGAATGTTCGTTTAAATTTTACTCAATTAATTTTAATTACTATTTTGAATTTGATTAATTTTATTATGGTTTTAATCAGGTCTTTGATTATTTAATTTTTTTTTTGCCAATTTTGTTTCTGTCTGTGATTTTAATGTTTTATCGCAATGTTTAATTTTAATTTGGCCTGAGGAGCCTGATTGTTCTTTCAAATATCCTGTAATTATAACTTTTTTTAAACATTTAATTCAATATGTGGTGCATGATGTGCCTGTAAGAGATTGATACACCTGACCGGATTTGATTAATTGTAACCCTTATTTGTCTTAGTGTACTCAATTGTTGGTAAAAATAAATAGGTACCTACATAATTATGTAGGTGCTAAAAGTTATTGTTTGACCACTGTTCTCAGATGGAAGTTTGTTGATAATGCCTTTATGTAAGTATTCGCAATCACAGAATATATTATCAACACAAGTGGCAGAAGAAGCTGTCACTCGAGTAGGTTCAATGAAAACATTTGTCAAGTTAAATGAACTAAAAAGACCTATTAATCTAATGCTGTGTGAGTTAAGCCTACCTGATGAACAGTTAACTAATAACGAAACCAACAAACAACCTTCACACGTGAATGTAACAAATCGTGTTCATCAAAAGTCGTTTGATGATAAGGTTAAGAATAAGAATAAAGATGATGCTGTACATACGACGTATTGCAATCTATGTTTGTGATTTTTATAAATGAGGTATTAACTAACCTATTCATTTGTACGTGCAAGCGCGACTTTTTACTTCGACAAGTCGAAGTAAAAAGTCATTAATTTTATGTTTTTGTCAAGGGAGGCTAGAACGCTTTATCATATTATTATTTTATGTATAAGGTTGCGGGTAGGCTAGTTTTGTATAAGTATAATTATTGCATGCAGTCACCGGGGTGACATATTCTGTTAAGAAAAACCCCGTAAATAAATAAAGATAAAAAAATGATCATTTATTTTGTCCATGGGCGTAGCCACACTGGGGCAAGCTGGGGCGCTTGCCCCACCCTGGCTCTGATCTATAAGGTGCCTAACAAAAAAAAATATTTTACTTTTTTTTTGGCCAGTGGGAAACCATCAAATGACTGTTCCCGTCCTGGGTGCGGCGGGAGGGCGTGTCAGACTTTTACTGACTAAAACCCACTCATGTTCCTTCGATTGCCCTTTATGTTCCAGGGTCACGGTAACTATTATAAACATTCCACAACCCCGGCAGGCGTTGGCCCTGTTGGGCCCCTTCCTGACTTCTTCTCTTTGAGGCGCGTGTGGAACACTAACGCGCCGTCGACGCGGTCCTGGTCCTAGCCGGGCGGCGAGCTACCCATCGCTCGCCATCCGCAGAACCGCGCCTACGGTGGCCGGTAGTCGTCTTGCGACTCTCGACGTCTTCGCCTGGGTCTTAGTCCGGGGCGAGAGGCACGTCGTTGCCTCTCGCGCGCTGCCGCCTCCTTCACTAGCATAACTGCTTCGCAGAAGGAGGCGACGGCATCCCATTCCGTCTCGCCCCAAAGCATGGCCGGAACCAGCGCCGGGCGCGAAAGGTCACCGCCGCCGGTCGCCTCTACGAGGACACGTCGATGGTCCGCCCATGCGCGGCACACCTCCACCGTTTCCTCCAGGTGACCGTTGCTGCAGTGGTGACACCCAGACGTCGCTTCCTCCTGAATCCGACACAGGAACCTCCCGAACTGACCATGTCCAGTGAGGACCTGTGTCAAGCGAAACGTGAGACCGCCGTGGCGCCTCTCCAGCCACTCCTCAAAGAGGGGTCTTACCGCCGCTATTACGGCGTGCCCCGCACTAGGTTGCGACAGTCGCTGTCTCCACTCCGCCATGAGATCTCGCCGGAGCTCCGTGAGCCGCGCCGCGATAACCCGCGGCAGTGGGACTTCGCCCCGGCGTTGCACTTCCACGCGCCACTGGTACTTGTGTGCAAGGACTGTTGCCTCCAGATCCCACGGCGGGACGCCGGCAAGGAGGCACGCCGCCTCACAGGAGACCGTGCGGTATCCTCGCACCTTGCGAATGGCCGTGACCCTCTGGGACGCCATCAGAAGCCGGGCCGGAGCCGTGACTAGATTGGGCGCCCACACCGGAGCCCCGTAGAGGACCATGGACCGCACGATCCCCGTGTAGAGCCTCCGGCAGGAGGTGTTTGGGCCACCGAGATTAGGCAGGAGCCGCTTAAGGGCAGCTCTAGCCTTCGCCAGTTTGGGGCCCAAACGTCGGAAGTGCTCCGTGAAGTTCCATCGGTTGTCGAGGACAAGTCCCAGGTACTTTATCGTCGACTCGACACGATGTGAACCCCTCCCACCGTTATCTGAGACCCCGGAGGTGGCCGATGCCAAAGGGCCATGAAAACACATGGCCTCGGACTTGTGCAGGGCCACCTCGAGTCCCAGCTGCCGGATCCTGTCCACGACTGTCGCAACACCTCTTGACATCAAGTCGGCCGCCGCCTGGAACGACCCTCCCGTCCCTAGGACTAGCGTATCGTCAGCGTAGCACACTACTCTGACACCATCGGGAAGGTCGGCGCGCAGCACCCAGTCGTACCCGATGTCCCACAGGCGAGCAGCCCCAGGACTGATTCCTGTGGAACACCGCACGACATCCCTCGTTGACTCCACACTCCCTCGTGACCGGGGTAGAAGACGGCTCTGTCCGTCAGATAGGCCTCGACCACACGACAGAGGTAGGCTGGCATCCGGTGATACCGGAGTGCTGCCCCTATGCACCCCCAAGGCAGGGTATTAAAGGCGTTGGCGATGTCGAGAGACACCGCCAAGACGATCGACCCTGCCCTGTGCCACCGCATCCCCTGTCGTGAGTGCCCGTACGCACATGATGGCGTCCACCGTGGAGCGTCCTCTGCGGAAACCGAACTGGCCGTCCGCCAGATCCGGCCCCACCCGCATCAGCCGCTCGACGAGACGGCTCGCAATCACTCTCTGTTTTCATGCACAATTAATATCTTCAGGGAAATTCCTAAGAGCTCTTCTCTGAAGCATATGCCTGGCATGCTGAATAGGATTTAAGTCAGGGGATTGTGCAGGCCAGTTTAAAGCTTGGATGCTGTTGTAACCAACTTGTAACGATATGCGCCGTATGTGGACTGGCATTGTTGTGGATGCTGCAGTCGATTCCAACGTCCAGGTTTTCTCCAAACGCGTATTCTTCGCGAATCAGGATGAAATCCAAACCTGGTTTCATCAGTGAAAAGACACAAGTGACCATTGAGAATGGTTCATTGTAATCTTCTTCCTCGATTGCCTCTCTTTGGCGCTGGTACCCGAAGTGGCCAGCCTACGAGCACGTAGGTTGACTTCATGCAGTCTTCTTTAAGTTTGATCGCTTACCTGCAAACCATCTCTCCCTGTGTCTCTCTCGTTATGTGAAATTTGTACATACTTTACTTAGGTATTTTGAGAAGATTTTATTATTCTATATATCTCGGGGGGGGGGGGGGGGTAGTTGAATTCTGCCCCGCCCTGAGCCCAAAGCTGGCTACGCCCATGATTTTGTCCGAAACAAACATCGGACGTAGGTTAACTACATCATGCAGCGAACATTCTGTTCAGACTGGTTTGTCTATAAACAATAAGTTTTTATTGAACTTTTTACTGGAGCTTATTGATGTAATACCATTGAATAGTAATTATCTCGACTGGAACGATCACCGACATTAACAACTTTCTATAAATAGATGATGGGTTTTACCAACATGTGTTACCTACAGTACTTAGATCACACAAACGTGTTTCAATCAGAATATTCATGTTATACACCTAATTTTACTCTTTATATCACTGGATGTTAAATAAAACAAGCAACGTGCCCCGCGCGGTGAGTGATGGTGGTCTAAGTAAAGAGCCAGCGCGGTGAACCAAACAGTGGGGAGCAAGGTGATGTAGCCTATTCTTTGAGGTAAACACTCTGCACACCTACGGCGGAGCAGTTTTTATACATATGTACTTATTTTTTTCTATTACCTAAGACTTAAATATTCGAACGAAGATTCAAATGAAACATGTAAAAAAAGAGAATGCCAGTCGCTGGATGCCACGTGCCGCGGTACTACTTATTAATAGACGACATCTGCTGTTTGTTCTCAGAAAGGTGAGCAGCTCCGTACATGTGTACACTACAAGGGTGAGGCAACGAGCACACATTGCACACAGACATTGAACATTGCACACAGACATTGACACACTAATGGCGGTGCGCAACACGCCGCAGCAGGCGCCGCTGTGTGTGCAGCAAACAGACAAATCTACTTTAAAAATATATTTATTTAGTGACCACAGCAACACTTATTTAAACAGATAATGGTGCTGATTGTCGTGATCACAAACTAAACTAAACTTAATTAAACACATCCGCCTCTTTCTACTTCATTAACAAAAGGATAGAAGATACATTTTAATTTAGTGCTGCCAAATTAGCCAGGCAGCGCCTGAAATAAATCGACGTATTTTAATCGCGTCTGAATTATCTTCGGAGTGTCTAAGTTCGACAGGACTAATAATTCAGTTTACAAACTAATATTTTGTCTTCTGTCCTCTTTAAAAAAAACCGGCCAAGAGCGTGTCGAGCCACGCTCAATGTAGGGTTCTGTAGTTTCCCGTCCGTCACAATAAGTGTTCCCACTTATAAGTTTAAAAAAAGGCTTTTGTTACGTTGATATACTAAGTACGCAGAAATTATTTTGTACAATCTTTTTGTCTTTTTTGTACAAAAACTGTTCTTTCTATCAAGTTCAAAATAATTTTCCTAGAAAGTCCTTATAAAGTTTTGCTTTCCAAATTTTTTTCATATTTTTAAACCTACGGGTCAAAAGTTAGAGGGGGGGGACGCTTTGATTTTTCCTTTTGGAGCGATTATTTCCAAAATTATTGACATTATCAAAAAATTATTTTAGTAAACCCCTATTCATTTTTAAATACCTATCTAACAATATATCACACGTAAGGGTTGAAATTAAAAATAAAATCACTTCCCTCTTTACATTAGGGGGGCTACCCTAATAAAACATTTTTTTCCAATTTTTATTTTACCACTTTGTCGGCGTGATTGATATACATATTGGTACCAAATTTCAGCTTTCTAGTGCTAACGGTCACAGAGATTAAGCGAGGACGTACGGACAGACAGACAGACATGGCGAAACTATAAGGGTTCCTAGTTGACTACGGAACCTTAAAAAAGGAAACAAAAAGATGCACTGAACTTAAGTTTTGTTTAGTTTGTGAACCAGGGAATCTGCATCATTTTCGTAGCTAATTCCGATCAAGAAAGTTGATAATAATATGCTCATTGGAAGGATGACTAAGTACTAAATAAACTTCCACGTTGAAGTACACATAAAGATTATAAGCCAGACCGAAACAAAACAAAATACAGACAAAACATGGGCAACAGGGCGTTAAAGTACACATATCGTGACTATTATGGAAAAAACCGTCGACGGAGCGCCTGACAAGTGCCATGTAGTGATCCGTTTTGTAAGTTGCTTTTTTATTACTAGTTCACCCGTAAAGCATTTTTATTTTAGATAGTTTCCGTCTTGTCTTCACCACATTTACTAAAGCCGTGAACTTTCTTACATTTCCAAAAACAACCATTTCACTGACAATAATTGTCAATAATTGGAAATGTACAAGTGGTAATTATATCATACCAATGTGACTTTTTTAATTCATAATTATGTACTTTCTAAAGTTTATCTTGGGCATCACTGTAATCCCGTGCCTCGGAAAGCACGTTAAGCTGTAAGTTGGTCTCGGTACTCATTCGGAGAACTTTGACAATCGTGACGGGTAAGCCAGAAACTCTAACCAGTCTAACCAAGAGGTATCGTGTCGCCCAGTTACTGGGTTGTGGAGGTCTGATAGGCTTCACGTAAAACACTCGTATCCAGCTGAATCGGTTAGGCTGGAAGCCGACCCCAACATAGTTGGGAAAAAGGCTAGGGTGATGATGATTGTTATGAAAAGTGACAAAAAGCAAACATAACAATAGTCATTTTTAATATGTTAAAAAAAGAAAATAGTACTGAATTTCATTCATCCTGTAGGGGGAGACTACATCTGTGTTTGCACCATTGAGTTTGTATATAAAGCATTATACACCTTTTTGAAAAAGGAATACGCATTTGTTATGCAGTTATGGTTATTGAATAAAATTACGAAAACCGACGAAGTCGTGTGAGCTTGTTGCCTTTGCTTTTTCGACAAAAAAAAATATTAGTCTAGCATGGCGAATAAAACCATATTAAGCATTCAAATTACCAAAAATATAAAACTTAATCCATCAGAGCCACAACCATCAACTTCCGGGCATCTTATCTTCGTCCGTAACTCACGATGCACCACCACCACTATCTCCGACGTATACTATCTACAATGAAACGCAAGTTCCTCAGACGCAAGAACAGAGAAATACTCAAATCAACTCATTAACAATAAATGTACCAAACAACAATGTAACTCTGTCTATCAATAATTGGACCAATGTTTCAAATGTTAACTTTTACTTTTAATATTGTCATTATTTTTAATAAATGCTTATCTCATATTATTATTGTGTTATTTTTTTCGCAAATGATACGAAAAAAACCGGTCAAGTGCGAGTTCTACTCGCGCAACGAGGGTTCCGTTAATTTGTTTTTTAGTGAAATAACTACAAATTTACGGTTTTCGGAGTTTTCTCTTTACTTGTGCTACATGACCTTGCTTCTTGCCAAATTTCACGATTCTAGGTCAATGGGAAGTACCCTATAGGTTTTGAGTTTTGATTCCCTTGAAAATGTCTAAATATGCAATATAAACCGCCGTATCTTTTTATTGCGTTGATTTAGAAACTTGATTTTTTCACTGCTTTAAGAGATAGCAGACCTGAGTATGTGATATTAATTTGAGCTTGATATCTTGACGCGTTTCTGAAAAAAAAAGGTCTTGACAGACGGACGAACGGGAGGACGGACGGATGTGAACTAACTACAAATTTACAGTTTTCAGAGTTTTTCCTTTATTTTTGCTACATGACGTTGCTTCTTGCCAAATTTCATGATTCTTGGTCAATGGGAAGTACCCTATAGGTTTTGAGTTTTGATTCCCTTGAAAATGTCTAAATATGCAATATAAACCGCCGTATCTTTTTATTGCGTTGATTTAGAAACTTGATTTTTTCACTTCTTTGGGAGATAGCAGACTTGAGTATGTGATATTAATTTCAGTTGGATATCTCGACGCGTTCCTGAGAAAAAGGTTCTTGACAGACAGACGGACAGACAGACGCCTGATGTGAACTAACTACAAATTTACGGTTTTCAGAGTTTTCCCTTTACTTGTGCTACATAACCTTGCTTTTTGCCAAATTTCACAATTCTAGGTCAATGGGAAGTACCCTATAGGTTTTGAGGTTTGATTCCCTTGAAAATGTCTAAATATGCAATATAAACCGCCGTATCTTTTTATTGCGTTGATTTAGAAACTTGATTTATTCACTGCTTTGGGAGATAGCAGACTTGAGTATGTGATATTAATTTCAGTTTGATATCTCGACGCGTTCCTGAGAAAAAGGTTCTTGACAGACAGACGGACAGACGGACGCCTGATGTGAACTAACTACAAATTTACGGTTTTCAGAGTTTTCCCTTTACTTGTGCTACATGACCTTGCTTCTTGCCAAATTTTACAATTCTAGGTCAATGGGAAGTACCCTATAGGTTTTGAATTTTGATTCCCTTGAAAATGTCTAAATATGCAATATAAACCGCCGTATCTTTTTATTGCGTTGATTTAGAAACTTGATTTTTTCACTGCTTTGGGAGATAGCAGACCTAAGTATGTGATATTAATTTCAGCTTGATATCTCGACGCGTTTCTGAGAAAAAGGTTCTTGACAGACAGACGGACGCCTGATGTCAACTAACTACAAATTTACGGTTTTCGGAGTTTTCCCTTTACTTGTGCTACATGACCTTGCCTTTTGCCAAATTTCATGATTCTAGGTCAATGGGAAGTACCCTATAGGTTTTGAGTTTTGATTCTCTTGAAAATATCTAAATATGCAATATAAACCGCCGTATTTTTTTATTGCATTGATTTAGAAACTTGATTTTTTCACTGCTGTGAGAGATAGCAGACCTAAGTATGTGGTATTAATTTCAGCTTGATATCTCGACGCGTTTATGAGAAAAAGGTTATTGACAGACAGATGGACAGACGGACGCCTGGTGTGAACTAACTACAAATTTACGGTTTTTGGAGTTTTCCCTTTACTTGTGCTACATGACCTTGCTTTTTGCCAAATTTCATGATTCTAGGTCAATGGGAAGTACCCTATAGGTTTTGATTTCCTTGCAAATGTCCAAATTTGCAATATAAACCGCCGTATCTTTTGATTGCGTTGATTTAAAAACTTGATTTTTTCACTGCTTTAAGAGATAGCAGACCCGAGTATGTGATATTAATTTCAGCTTGATATCTCGACGCGTTTCTTAGAAAAAGGGTCTTGACAGCCGGACGGACGGACAGACGGACAACAAAGTGATCCTATAAGGGTTCCGTTTTTACCTTTTGAGGTACGGAACCCTAAAAAATCGCTATCTCTACACTCAGGACTCGTCTTAAATCCCTCGAAGTAACGTCGAGTCCTTCATTACGCTCGCGATTTAAATCGTCTCCTGCGACAGAAGACACTGCTTTATCCCCTTGGTTAAGTATCTACTATTGTCGACTATCAAAACATAAATGATGTACAAGCAGTGAGTGCTGCCGCTCCACGTCCCTGGCTCGTTAAGTTTCACCATACATATATCGCTTACACGTTTGACGCGATATCGATGAGCTGACGTCACGGCGCGCCCGGGGAGCGGTGCTCCTGCCCGGGGAACAATGAGCGGACCTAGGAGATCACTTTTATGACTTGTATTGATCTTTAAATTAAGTTAGTTGTAAATTACTGTTGTTTATTATTCTGTTTCCCAAGAACGAAACAACATTTCGGTCTACAATTACAACGTTGTACAAATGAGTTCCATTCAGAAACCGTCGTCGGCTAATAAGGTACTGGCCGGTCTCTCTGCCTGGCTAAGGTATGACAAACAGACGGCACCATGTATCGTCACTTCATTACATTCCAACTGTCGAATAAAACCTTACTTTTTACCTGGTTGTTCTTCTGCCTATACTTGTCCTTAACTACTTTTAGAAATAGGCGATTCAACCATATTCTTATTTCAGTTTGACTTTCAAAGGAGATCGTTTTAATTTGACTTAAGGCGCTCCTAAACGGGCAACATAATTGCTGCAATTTTATTGCAGCAATTTTTTGAGCATGGCCGGCAACTCCGGCAATATTGCCGGTGTTGCTCGGCCATATATTGCAGCAATTTTTTGTCATACAAAAAGTGTTTCCCGGCAATACCGGCAATATTGCAGAGAGTTCGGAAACATTGCCGGGCAATGCCGGCAATGTATTGCAGCAACACAATTGCAGTAAAAAATTGCCCGTTTAGGAGCACCTTTAGATTTGTGTGCAATAAGATGGCTGACTCAGTAGAGTTGAGTGTGACTTACTCAGTATAACCATAAGGGTCTGTCGCAGACAGGCGCGCACGCGGCGCGCGCTCGGCGCCCGCGTCGCAGTCATGTTGCGCGCTGCACGCTTCGCGTCGCTACTCTACGATCGGCACACACACTCCTCACACGACACTCAGGAGACACAAAGTGCTTAAACTAGTTACTCCATTGATAAAATAACAAAAATGAAGCGAGGATGTACCACCATCACAACACGAGACGGTGACATGCGTTTGCGCAGTTGCCGGCAGTAGAGGCCGGAGCAGTCGGCACGTATGAGCAAGTTAGCGCGAACTGTGCGCGCTCTGTGGAAGCGCGGTTTTAATACAGCCCGGTAAAGATGCCGCCAAACTCTCAGAAAGGTCACAAGCGCCACCGCGACCCAACTGACATGCTTAATTGCTCACAGCGAGCCACACCGCACGACATGTGGAACAGAAGGGCCAACACGCGCGGCTCCGTGAACATGCTGAACACTACCTGTGTTAGACACCTTACCTCGTGCCTCATGCACTCTGTCAACATTGCTTAATTAACTCGGACGATAGTGAAAACAGTCGGTAAACAAGTAGGTTTTCCAATGATATTAGGATAGATCTGAGATTAACCACGGTTTATATCCTACACCGTATCAGAAGTGGCCAAATCGTGAAATGAGCACGCTGCTGGACACCGTCTCGTACCTTCCCTTCTTGTTTTACCCTCAAATTAAACCAATATCTCTAAGTAGACTACAATTTTCACCATTTTTTAACATTCATTGTTACTATAGTGTATGAGATCGAACGTATTTATTTACGGAATGGGCCTTCTGTTAATTAATGTAGACGTTAGTTTTCTTCAACAAAATAATAATATTTTATATTAATTAATCCATTTGAATAATCGAATTCTAAAAGCAAAACCGGACGTAGCTGTGATAGTGAAACAAGTGTTCTGCGACACACAAGTACGTACATATATAGATACACAAGGCCGCAGGTGAAGGTGACCAGCTGAACGTCGAGTACAGGAGGAGGTAAGTACTCACTCCATAGTACTCGGGAACAAGGACGTGTGCTGTAAAGTCCCCCACGTGCCAAGTGAGTTATGCCAGTTGGCATAACTCACTTGGCAGAAACTTTTTTAAACGAACATTGTTAAGGTATAAAAAATATTTAAAATAATGGTTTTTTGGCCTAATGTTTTTATGTCCGAATTTTAAATGGGATACTTTTAAGATGGCAGAATTGTATTGGGAATAATTACCTTTGTCAGAGTTACAATTTTGCATAATTTCGTTTAGCATAACGTTTATTTTATTTAGAGCGCCAATTATTTGGCATAATTTGACTTAGCATACTACGAAGATCACAGAATTTCAATAATAAATAATTATTAGTCATACTGAAAAAAAAATATTGTTTTAAAAAATCACTATGGTGTGCTACAAAAGTGAGTGACAGAAATGAATCGCTGCAAAACGGACTTCACGTAGTCTTGTCTGCCCTACCCCTAGAGTGTAATTTAAACCCGCGAAGGCGCGGAGGGGCGAGGCGGCCCGCGAGCTGAGGAGCAGGTGGTTTTAACGCACATGCGGTGGTGGACGTAAAACCATCTGCGAGGATTAGCTTGCGTGGGACCGCCGGAGCCCCGCAGCGCCGGAGCCGTGACAGAAGCCATGCCTGCTGCATGTTGCATGCTTGCTGCATGTTGCATGCCTGCTGCATGTTGCATGTTTGCATGCTGCATGCCTGCTGCATGCTTGCTGCATGCTTGATGCATGCTATTGATTATTATGGATATGAATTTTATGCCTAAAGATGATTCTGACTTACAAAATTATGGGTTTCGGTGTATGGTAAATGAGTGTATGCCAAACGATTTTCTACGAAAAGAGGTTTATGCTATTCGTTGCTATGCAAAATTAAATTATGACGTAAAAAGTTCTGCTATAAAGGGTGGACCCTTCGCAGTGTAAACAAAATCAAACTGGTTACATACATATTTTTCTGAATTTTATTATAAATACGTATATTTTTTACATAGTTGGGTTTATAAATATAATTATATCTCCTCATTTTGTTGTAGATTGCGTTGGCTCACACACTAATTTAGTTATTTGTTTGAAAGTGGTCGTCTACCATTTCGATATTTGTGAATGTAAACACTATATACCTCGTAAATATGATATAGCTTCCATTTCTAAATATTTTTTTGTGGCAAATATGTATTTTTAACGTAGACTCTTTACTTTGACATTGTATTCATTTTTACTTTACATAATGTAATCATGTACATATGTAAATAAATTGTAACATATTTATTTTAAAAGAGTACATGTGGAGTTTCTTGCCCATTCTTCTCCATATAAACAACTTTTTGGAATGGGCGACTAGAATCAACTATTTTAATGTAATTGACGTTCCAAAGTGCCTTCATGGTCTAATTATTACTATTGCGGCCATGTTGCTACAATGGTGTGGCATGTTGCTATTAGTGCATATTGCTTAATAGCATGTTGCTATTACGGCATTTCACATTTGTGGCATATTGCTATTGTGGCATATTGTTATTGTGGCATGTTGCTATTGTGACATGTTGCTGTTGTGGCATGTTGCTATTGTGGCATGTTGCTATTGTGGCATGTTGCTATTGTGGCATGTTACTATTGTGGCATGTGGAAATCATGGCATGACGCTATTGTGGCATATTGTTATTGTGGTTTGTTGCTATTGTGATTTGTTGCTATTGTGATTTGTTGCTATTGTGGCATGTTGCTTTTATGGCATTTTGCTATTGTAGCATATTGCTATTGTGGTTTGTTGCTATTGTGGCATAATTCTATAATGGCAGTTTAGATTTTGCTTTTGTGGCATTTTGCTATTATGGCATGTTGCTATGAAAAATGATTAAAATGATTTTATTTTTGTAAATAGGTAAAAAAACGAAAATTCTTTAATACTCAGATACGGAAAAATTACTAGTAAATTATATATGTAATTTAAAAAAAATATATTATTATTTCACTTATGTAAATAACATTGTTATGTTTGGAGTCACCTTTTAAGCAAATTGTTTGCTTGTGTTAGGGGATTCCACTCCTCCAGTTCATTATATGTAGATATATAGTGTGTAAGAAATAAGTTATTTATAAGTAAGCAAGCAGAGACTTTTACATTAAAATTTTAAATTTATTTACTCTTTTAGGACACTCTGACCTTGCTTAGTCTTTATTAATTATGTAATTAGATTATTATTTTAAAATTATATCCTCATATACTCATTTTGTGCTTTGATAGCATGAAACACAGGTTTAAATAAACCTAGTTCGGGTGGTCCCTATATTTAGTTTTGGAACGTTTTTTTTTCGCATATAATTTATTTTTATAATTAACTTAGATCAAGTTAGTTATAATGATTGTTATTACTAAAACTTTTTATGACTATAACATTATTATCTAAGCCATTTTTAATTATTAATGTGATCCTTGTTTATAATAAATTTTATTTTATTTTTAAATCTATAATGGTTCAATAAAACAGCGAAACACTTCGAGAAAAGGTAGGTAGTGGCTTTGCGCTTCGCTTGGCTCGTCATGGCGAGGGCACTACCTACCATCGCCCCCAGTTAACGTATATGGATTTCATTTTATATTTTTCCCGGGAATTTACCTACGCAGGTTAAAGAAGAAGGAAAGGTATAAAGCCGTTATACTTACGTAGTAACTATTTAGTAATCTGTGGTTACACAGCCTATTATTATAAATAAACACAAATAAATGTTACTTTGTGGGCAGAGTCCATAATATTGTAATAATAATCATGGTTGGGCACGCCGTTATAGCGGCGGTAAGACCCCTCTTTGAGGAGTGGCTGGAGAGGCGTCATGGCACTCTTGCGTTTCGCCTGACACAGGTCCTCACCGGACATGGTCAGTTCGGGAGGTTCCTGTGTCGGATTCGGGCGGAAGCGACGCCTGGGTGTCACCACTGCAGTAACGGTCGCCTGGAGGACACGGTCGAGCACACAGTTGAGGTGTGCCGCGCATGGGCGGAGCATCGACGTGTCCTCGTAGAGGCGATCGGCGGCGGTGACCTATCGCGTCCGGTGCTGGTTCAGGCCATGCTTCGGGGCGAGTCGGGGCCCATTCAAATTTTACCGATCAAACCTTCCCCCCCCCCCCCCCCCCGACTGTGAGTCGTTCTGTTCTATTCTAAACTACTGGGCTTGTTTCTTTCTTTTCAGTTTTTATTTAAGTTATATTTTTCACGCATTTTTTAAAATTAGTTTTCACGCAGTCAGGTTTTTTGTTTTTTAATAATTTTTTTACTATTTTATTTCAAATAATATTTATTGTCGCAAAGGTTATACAGTTCACTGGGTGACTTATATCTAGAAACAAGTTTTCGATGCTGTCTCCCAAATTAAGCGAAAACTTGTATTTCGGAAGGCAGTGTTCAGTCATTTAATGAGGCTCGATTACGTTTACATTATTAATGCGTGCAGGTGAACGTTGTCGCTGAATATTTACGACAAAAATAAAAATAAAAAAGTTATAATAATAATGATAAAAAAGATAATAATGCGCGATTGTACTGTGGACCGTGGATTGTTGAGTGAGTATGAGTATAAGTGAGTGTATGTGTGGGTGTGAGTGTGTAGGTATGTGAGGGATTTTGTATTTGTGTTGTATGTGAGTGTGGTGTTATGTTAGTAATAGTAACGTGTGTTTCTACTTGTGGCTATGCTATGTATGTTAGTAATTCTTCCGCTTTTGTGCCAGTTAGTGAGGTTGGTTTTAAGTTTGTGTCTGTTTAGGTCTGCGATATTGAGTTGCTTGTGGATGTCGTTGTATAATTTAATGCTCATATTGTTAAATTGTCTTCTGGCAAAGGATGTCTTGCAGGGAGGACGTGGGCATACAGACTTTCTGCTACGACGCTACGTTTACCTGTGTTACGGTACGGGGCGGGGGATCTCTCGGTGTCTTCTCATGATGCACTTGAGCACAAAGCGCTGCCGAACTGTTAAGACTTTACAGTATGCGTATAGTTTTCCGGTAGAGTATCTATAAGGCTTATTAATCATTACTTTAAGCACCGCTCCTTGTGCTCTTTCCAGACCGAGCAGGAGTGTCTTGCCAGCGTCACCCCAGATTGGAATGCTATTGCATTACTGCTGAATGATGGACTGACAAAGGGTTAGGTAGGTAAATAGGTTTTAGTTTCTCGAATGGAACACAGTCTCTGACTTTTTAAATATTCAAAATTCAAGGTATTTATTTCACGGTTAGTCAGAAGAGTGACGCTAATTGCCTGTTCCAAAACGTAGATCTCTATGGAGAAGAACAGGCAAGAAACTCCACGGACACTCTTTTTACCGACTTCACAAAAAGGAGGAGGTACTATGTTCGGCTGTTTGTATGTTTTTTTTTTTTTTTTTTTTTTGTATGTTTGTTCATCGATTACTCCGTCAATTGTCAACGGATTTTCAAAATTCTTTTTTTGTTCGAAAGCAGATAGTTCTGAGGTGGTCCCATTGTCACCAAATTAGGATCTGATGATGGGATCTTAGAGAAATCGAAGGCAACCCTCAAATTTTATAGGCTCACTTATTGTTTTTCGCATATTTTATGAAGTATCTTGTGTATTTGCGTATGGTTGTCACCATCTCAGTTAGCTGAGCTGATGATGGAAGGTACAACTCCTTAACAGTAAGAAGTTACTCGAACAGGCAAGTACTGTTTTAGTAAATTGTTTTGATGTTTGATAGGGCATTTGCCACATTTGGGCTCATGATCATCAAGTCATGACCTGATGCTGCAGTCAGGATAGTCTGCAGAGTACCTAACTCCTCGACAAATAACAGCAGATATATCGTGTTTAGGCTCATTGAAAAGGGCTCGATGTGTGGATAAACGTCCTGTTAATGAGGAACACCGAAGTACATAGAGACCTGATGCTGAAGCCAGGAGCATCAGAAAAAGTACAAACCTTGAAATTACAGCACAGTAGTCGTGTTTGGGCTCATTTTAAACAGGACTAAATTTTAACTCAACACTAAAAAGTAAAAAATAAAAAACTTTTTACAAAAAAAAATAACCGACTTCAAAAAGTAAAAACTTAAAAATAACTTAAATTTCGGAAGTCGGTGGCAACACAAATTGACTAGCAGAAGAAAAGACACCGACTTCCGAAATTTAAGTTATTTTTAAGTTTTTACTTTTTGAAGTCGGTTATTTTTTTTTTTAAAATAATCATGGTTTACAAGATCTTGGTTACAGTCTTTTTGGTGCTTCTATATGTGAAATCAATGTAGGTAAATAACAAAAAAAATTGATAATTTGATTTTTTGATAGATTGATAAAAAATACCTATAAGAATAATAATATAACGTCATGGCAGTTAAGAGATGACCGATCTCAACAGCGCCCGTTCACGTGCATGACGCGTGGCATCAGCACCATTTAGCTCAAACATTTTGAAGGGAACCGAATGATCTAACGCACGCGCCACCATCAGCGAGACTTTTGACTTGAGCGAGCATGACAATTCTCCTAGCCGCCATGTCTGTCCATTTGTGTCAGTATTATACTATCATAATAATAAAAGAACTACATCGTACTCATATTTACATAAAAAACTTTTTCCAAAAAAAAGATAACCGACTTCAAAAACGAAAAGCTCAAAAATAACTATTTCGGAAGTCGGTGGCTTCTCTTCTGCCGGTCGAATTGGGTTATCTTTTTTTTGGAAAAAGTTTTTTATTTTTTACTTTTTAGTTAGAGTCCCAACTACGTTTTAGAGTAATATTCAAAAAAAAAGTACGTTATTCTATAAAAAAATTGAGGAGTTCCCTCGATTTCGGCATGATAGCATCATCAGATCCTGGACCTGATGACAATGGGACCATTTGGGAAGTCTACCCTTTCAAACAAAAAAAGAATTGTTCAAATCGGTTGGCGAACGACGGAGATATGCGCGAACAAACATAAAAAAAAAAAAAAAAACATACAAACATTCGAATTGAGAACCTCCTCCTTTTTTTAGAAGTCGGTTAAAAATTCAAATATGCTTCTACATTACACAAACCAAAGTTTTGTGTATAAATGTAAATGGTTGAACTTTAATTACCTATAAAAATAATAATAACAATTTTAAATACCTATTAATCTCAAAAATTAAGTGGATCAGAAACATTTTCTATCTTCCAATGATTAAAGGGGAATGCCCATAGCTGGGCCTAAGCGTTACAGTCAATTATTGTATTGTAAAATTATCGTAATTTTATCATAAAACGAAAACACAAAAAAGAAAAAAATATACAGTTACAAAACTGAGAAAAATGCATTTTATTGTATTATTTCCAACGTTTACTAGCTAAGTATGGAAACGTGGCTAAAAAGACAATGTATTAGGTTTGAAAATATATGTCATGTATTTTTTCACTTGTCAAACATCAACTCAAACGTCAATTCATTCGTTTTGTGTGCTTGCACCGGTGCAACTAACATGCAAACATGCATACATGCATGCATGCGTGCGGTGGAGCTAACATGGCACCTGGCTCGAAAAGAAACCTTTCCCCGTGACCCCGCGCGGCGCCCCGCTCTCGTCTTACCAGTAGCGTTAGCATCACTTTTACAATATACGGCACAAATTTAACTAAAATAGTGGATGTGCAGAAACAGATTTTCAGGCGTGCACGGAATTTTTTTTATAACTTTCTAAGTATTTTGTATAAAAAAAACGTAAAACGAAACGTAACGTAAACGTAGTCAAATCTCACTCTCACGGACAAACTGGGACTCTTTTATCTGCTACTCTGACCGACCACGGCCTGTTTCCAAGGACTGCGATTTTAACAATGGATGACTGCATTAATTGCGGTATTAATATGTTTTGTTGCAAGATAAAGGGCAGATGTCCTTTTTTTAGCAGGCAATTAATCTCTGACATTGTTGCAGTGTTACCTATATGTATTTTTGTAAACATGATCTATGTAGATACATACTTATTACTACAAAAATATCAGGTATTGGTTATAATCACACGTAAAAAGATTACCAGTTACTGTTATTGTTTAACAAACCAGTTAAATAAAATGATTTCTGATTTAATTGTATAATTGCTTGTCACTTAATCCATTTTCTAACCTCACTTTAGCCATAAATTCAAATTAAAAAATCTCAGAATACACACTGTCAATTTCATTGAAATTAAGTGACATGATAATAGCTGTTATCTTAAAAAATAACACCAATTTCATGACTGTAACTTGTGGGCCCCGAGATATAGGGAAATTGGGCATTCTCCTTTCTAATTTGTGAGCTTATGTGGAGCAGCACCAGCATTTAGCCAAGCATGTTTATCATTAATATAATCATCTAACTTATAATGTGCTTGATTACATAGCGTGCGTTTAATGCATGTGTGGCGACATCGCCGAACATGTGAACTACAACTCGCATCCTACATCGCGATATCAAAGTTTCCGGCGACATTTGAACGGATACAACAAACCCGACTAGAACCGTCGGGCAGTAGCCCACCAGACACAACACCCGTCTGGTAGGAGGATCCTCCCTTTTCAACGGAGGATGAGGGACTTTACACTCTGTTCCTCATATCCCATACACGTCACACGCCGGCAACACGCGACGCTCACACAGCGCGCTCGCGGCGTTCACGTTTCTCACACGCCCGACGAACAGGCGCGCTTTGTGTGGGGTAGGCCTTAGCCTGCTTAAGAACCATCGTCGATAAATTACAAATCCACTACAGAAGGCTGCATGTCAATCGGTCAAGCCTTTTCGGAGATAAATGGGGACATTGGATGGTCATTTTGCGAGCATAAGGAATGGTAATTAGTACGGGCGTTATAAGCCAAAAGCAATATTTTGTGCATTAAAGCATAACACTTGGTACACTTGTTATTTAGGTGGCCTAGAGTGAAAATCGACCGGAAGGCATTCGGAGGCACCCTTCTGGGGTGGAGGGACACGGGTTGAAGTTCTCTTCTGCCGCACGCTCTGTTTGTCGTCATATCTGCTAATTTATCGTTACTAGGACAAGAGGGGTATCATTTTCCAATAATAAAAGATGGCCAATAATACTTACAAAAAAAGTAAATTATACCATAAAATTAAAAAATTTCAACCAAAACAAAAAACATTGAAATGGCCTTAATTTTTTGAAATAGTGGCGATATCGACTTTAAAAAAATATGATAAGAAAGCCGTATGCGTATAAATTAAAAAAATAATATTAGGTTTATAGGGTAAAAAAAAATAATTAGAAAAAAAATTAAAACAGCGTGGCGGAGCAGCCAAAATTCATTGTAAAATAAGAACAACAAAATCGATTTTTATAAGTTGCTCCAATCTTGTTACTAGTAAATTAAATATAGAGTTTTGATCGGGGGGCACGGTCGTGCCCCCGGCCAAGACAAGCAAGCGAAGCGCAGGGGCACTACCTACCTTTTCTCGAAGTGTTTCGTCGTTTTTTCGAACCCTCATAGAGTTGGTATCCGATGTACCAGACACTTCATATTCACAAGAAATAATGTCAATAACAGACTTAATAAACGTACAAAGTTTCAATTGAATAGCTTTTATACTTTAGATTTTATTGATATCTAAAATACACCGATTTCGTCACTGATTCACTGACACACTGACTCACTGACACACTGACACACTGACACACTGATGATCATCAAAATGTTTGGCTACTTCCTGAAGTGCTAGAATGCTGAAATTTGGTATGTAGCCTAAGTTTAGTATACAACCAACAGAAAAATTCATAAACTTATAGATTTCGACCTCCATCCCCTAAAATGGGGGTGTGGAAGTTTGTTTGAACAAATCAAGTAAAAATGCAAAGAGAAAGATTGGGCTATTGGGCTATGGGCTATGAAAGCCGACACTGCTGATGTGGCTACTTCCTGTAGTGCTAGAAAGCTGACATTTGGTATAAGAAGTTTGGTAAGTTTGGTATCAACCACCTAAGAAAATTATAAACTTGTGTCGTTGACGGTCGTGTTGCGATTGCAATATTTTTCGTATTCGTATAAATAAGTTTTGCGGCTTATTTCAGTGGGCATAATTTTATGTATTGGTAATTGGTTAATATACATACATACCTAAATTGTTACGGTGTTGAACGGAATCGTAGCGTGATCCTCGATGACAAAAAGTTTAAGTCTTACTTCCCTAGATGGCGTTGGGATCGAAATAGATCGCGCTATGGTTTCGTTACATCGGAAAGTATAAGTACTATTTGAATTTTTATGTATCTGAGAATTATATTGTTTGCACGGAAACTCGTTTATATTGTGGAGTCTTATACTACAGTTATTCGGGAGTGCAATACAGCCTTTAATAATTTCTCCTAGATCGAAAGATCACCGTTGTACGATCAAGTATTTTAAGAATAAAAAGTGTGGGACTTTCGGGTCAATTTAGTCAAAAAAATCTGTGAACGAAAAGAAAAAAAAAACACTGAAAATACTGCCTAGCAACTTACAAAAAGAACTGAAATCACACTAAAAACATTTCATATAAATGTAGCCAAGACAACCACATAAGGTATATACCCTGTGAAAAATATATCAGATCTCATGTAGAGCCAAGCTTCTGAATCTACACGGCCTAACTTTACAGACCCTAACTTCACAAACTCTACATATCAGTAAAAATGTATGGCTTGGCTGTTTCGGTACTTACTTCAAAAACTTAATTTTCGCATCACCTCCACGACGGTAGCGATTATTTTTATAACATGTATATTAACCGAGCTATCGCAACTTTTGTCTAGCAAGTCGGAAAAAATTACCTCATAAAACTGAATTATTTGCGTGCGCTGCCTAAACAGTAGCTTAAAATTAAAAACAATGTATGGCAACTTGGTTTGTCTTAATTATTTCTACAAAAAAATCCGCGATACCACATCTCTATCTTTTATATTTTATCTTTTATACTTCTTTTATTGCATTAAAAAATGATTTTTCGGCATACTTACGTTTGGTTGATTATTTGAGCAACAAAATATTAATTCTTATGACAATAAATTATTTCAGTATCACAAGGACATCATACAGATAAGATTTGCCATTTACAGTATGTCAATTGGTCATATAGTTTCGGAGATAATATAAAATTACTAAAACGCAAAATGCCCCTAGCGTAATTTTCATTGTGCGGAAGTCATTTGTAATTTCAAAAAATATCTTCGGAGTTAATCACAGTTTTAATATTACTCCGCAGCAAGCAATATAAATGACAGTATGTAATAGAAACTGCTTATTAGCGAAAAAAGGCCGCCTATTGTACTCTTGCATATTTGTTTGAATTGTCCTTTACTGTTTTTGTCCTATTGGTGTACAATAAAGAATATTGGCCGATGGCTTTGCAAGATATTTGTAGCTTATACATCAGAATAACACATCTGGGTCGTCATAAAGACGCGTGTAAGAGGTTACGGGTTCGAATCCGGGCAAGTACCAATGTGACTTTTGTAATTCATATGTACTTTCTATAGTTTATTTTGGACATCACTGACATCCCGTGCCTCGAAAAGCACGTTAAGCCCCGGTTGTCATTCGTAGAACTTTGACGTTACGGGTATTCAGAAGCCAGAAAGTCTGACCAGTCGAACCAAAGGGTATCGTCGCCCAGTTACTGGGTTGTGGAGGTCTGATAGGCAGACGCTTCACGTAAATCACTGGTATCCAGCTGAATCCGGTTCGACTGTAAGCCGACCCCAACATAGTTGGGAAAAGGCTAGGGAAAAGGCAAAATAACACAATAATATTGTCCTATGGTAACCAAAAGCCGATCAGTAACAAAAAGTCTAACATAACGCGGGTACGCGGGGATCGTGCGGTCCATGGCCCTCTACGGGGCTCCGGTGTAGGCGCCCAACCCGACCTTGACTCCTGCCCGGTAACTGAGGGCGTCCTAGAAGGTTATGGCCATTCGGATGGTGCATGGATACTGCAAGATCTCCTGCCTGCCTGATTCATGCCCGCATACCGGTGTGGGTACCATGCACAGTGGCGCGTGGAAGTGCAACGCTGGGGCGAAACTCACAGTACACACTCGGCACACAGAGCTCCGGCGGGATCTCATAGAGACTGCGACTGTCGCAACTCAGTGCTGGTCATCCCTCTTTGAGGAGTGGCTGGAATGACGCCTCGACACTCTCACGTATCGCCCGACACAGGTCCTCACCGCACACGGACATTTTGGGAGGTTCCTATGTCGGATTCGGGCGGAAGTGACGCCTGCGTGACACGGTGTAGCATATGGTGGAGGTAGGCCCCGCTTGGGCGAACCACCGCCGTGTTGTTGCAGAGGCGATCGGCGCTGGTTCAGGCCATGTTTCGGGGCGAGACTGAATAGGAAGCCGTCGCCTCTTGCGAAGCAGACACGATGGAGACGAAAGCGGCGGGGCGCGTGGGGCAGCGGCAAGCTTCACGCCCCGGACAAAGACCCAGGCTTAGTTGTCGAGAGTCGCAAGATGATGGCCACTGGAGGCGTGGGTCTGCGGAAGGCGAGCGGTAGGTAGCTCGCCGCCCGACTAGGACCAGACCCGTGTCGACGGCGTGTCGATGCTTCTAATAGTTACCGCGGCCCCGGAATATATAAGGGTAACCAAAGGGACATTATTGGATTTTAGTCAGTGAAAGTCTGACCCTCCTTCCCTCTTCAGGGGCGGGAGAAGTCATTTGATGATTTCCTATCCATCAAAAATAAAAACGCCATTGGATATGTTTTGGATGCTTTTACCATGGTCAATGTAGCTCTTTCACGCTTATACAACCCCAATAATCCTTTTGTGTACGCTCAAGATAGTTCCACAGTTAATTCGTACTAATATTATAAATGCGAAAGTAACTATGCCAGTCTGTCTCTTCTTCACGCCTAAACTACTAAACCAATTTTGAATGAAATTTGGTACAGACATAGTCTGGGACCCGAGAAAGGACAAGGATAGTTTTTATCCCGGAAATCCCCCGGAAACGGGAACTACTCTTCCACGCGGACGAAGTCGCGGGCAAAAGCTAGTACACTATAAACATATTATACACACATCAAAAGTGTATAATATGTTTATATAAGTGTCTAGGGATATTTCAATTAAACCTAAATTACTAAAATTCTATTAACTTTTTGTTAAAAAATGTACACATTAAAATAAACCTTGTTTAATAGACTATTTAATCTGATAATAAACTTTTAGATAAAGTTAAATTTAAAAAAAACTTAGAAGAAGAGGAAAAACTCAAACAAAATTTCAATCTTAACTTTATTTTTGAAACATCAAAACTTAAACAAAACAACAATTTTTTTTATAAAAATTCTTGAAAACTTAAAATTAATATTCCGTGGATCAGCCTAAGACTCTCCTGACACATCTGCAGCGGTTCTGCATACTCAAAACAAGGGTGTCAATATCCTGTTGTGGAATACTGTCCCATAATTGCCGTTTCTGAAGCCATGAAGACCAGTCAGAGCGTTATATCCAGGCTTTGGTCATGTTATCGTGTCACGGAGGAAGTGGTGAAACGGCACCGAGGACCTCAACGCATTACAACACATGTACAGGACCGATTCATAGTAAATGCTGCACGAAGTCAACTAAATGCAGCGGCGATGCAATTGGTTCAAAGGCTACAGAGAGAGTATGGTTTGCTGGTAAGCGGTCAAACTTTGAGAAGGCGACTGCATGAAGTCAATCTACGTGCTCGTAGGCCATTTTGGGTATCAGCACTAAGGAGAGGTAATCGAGGAAGAAGATTACAGTGGGCTATTGCACACGAAAACTGGAACCATTCTCAATGGTCACTTGTGCTTTTCACTGATGAATCTAGGTTTGGATTTCATCCTGATTCGCGAAGAGTACGCGTTTGGAGAAAACCTGGACGTTGGAATCGACTGCAGCACCCACAACAAGTTCATGCATATTAAGGTGGCACGATTATGGTTTGGGCAGGAATTCGTCTCGGCGGTAGAACGGACCTCGTTTGGATACAAGGCAATATGACTGCTCGAAAATACCGAGATGAGGTGCTAGAGCCTGTAATCTTGCCCCACAAACAGCAAATGGGACAAAATTTCCAGCTAATGCACGACAATGCCCGTCCACATACGGCGCGTATCGTTACAAGTTGGTTACAACAGCATGTTATCCAAGCTTTAGACCGGCCTGCACAATCCCTTGACTTAAATCCTATTGAGCATGCCAGGAATATGATTCAGAGAAGAGATCGTAGGAATTTCCCTGTTGATATTGTGCATCAAAACCAGCTTTTCTTGCATCTTAGCAGGATTTGGGACAGTACTCCACAACAGGATATTGACACCCTTGTTTTGAGTATGCAGAACCGCTCCAGATGTGTCAGGAGAGTCTTAGGTGGATCCACGAATTATTAATTTTAAGTTTTCAACAATTTTTATAAAAAAAAATTGTTTTGATGTTTAGGTTTTGAAATTTCAAAAATAAAGTTAAATTGAAATTTTGTTGAGTTTTTCCTCTTCTTCTAAGTTTTTTTTTTAATTTAACTTTATCTAAAAGTTTATTATCAGATTAGATAGGCAATTAAACAAGGTTTATTTTAAAGTGTAGGTGTCTTAACAAAAAGTTAATAGAATTTTAGTTATTTAGGTTTAATTAAAATATCCCTAGACACTTTTGATGTGTGTATATGATTATATTTTTAAAATCTATATTATACTTACAGCTTTTTAATCATATTTTTTTTAAAAGTCGATATATAAGGAAATGGCTGAAATTCTTGAAATAGTGGCGCTATTTCAAGAATTACAACCATTTAGGGCATAATTCACTTTTTTTGTATGTTAACATGTATTTTTTATTTCAGAAAATGATTAACCATTTTTAATTTATCTGATAATGGTACCACACCTTCCCTAGTAACGATAAATTAGCAGTTATGACGACAAACAGAGCGCGCGGCAGAATAGAACTTCATCTATGACCCCAAACACGTACATACTTCCCCGTTCTGTAGTCGGTAAAAATTATAAACCGGCCAATAGCGTGTCGGGCCACGCTCAGTGTAGGGTTCCGTAGTTTCCCGTCCGTCACAATAAGTGGTCCCACTTATGAGTTTAAAAAAAGGCTATGTGTTACGTTGACATACTAAATACGCAGAAATTATTTTGTACAACCTTCTTGTCTTTTTTGTACTAAAACTCTTCTTTCCATAAAGTTCAAAATAATTTTCGTAGAAAGTCCTTATAAAGTTTTCAGATTTTTTTCATGTTTTTTAAACTTATGGTACAAAAGTTAGAGGGGGGGACACATTGTTTTTTACTTTTGGAGCGATTATTTCCGAAATTATTGACATTATCAAAATATGATTTTAGTAAACCTCTATTCATTTTTAATACCTATCCAAGAATATATCACACGTTAGGGTTGAAATAAAAAAAAAACACTTCCCACTTTACATATACCCTAATATTTTTTTTTCCAATTTTTATTTTACCACTTTTACCAAATTTTAGCTTTCTAGTGCTAACGGTCACAGAGATTAAGCGAGGACGGACAGACAGACAGACAGACATGGCAAAACTATAAGGGTTCCTAGTTGACTACGGTACCTAAAAAGTATGATGATTGCTGCCAAGCTGCCACAGTTCAAGAACTTTATTAAGCTATACTTACAGAGATATAATCCTAAGAGCTAAACCATGTATTTATTTATTACAGTCATGTTATTTCGACATTATTTGATTGTTTTACGATCAAAGCGTTCCAGGTTTTATCTCAGACTAATTAAGGTATCAACTTGACTGTGACCCATGACTGAGTACAATTGTACAAAGCTAAGGTTTCTCTACGCTTTCTTACATAAATCTTTTGTATATCTTAATGTTACTCGCTGCCTGGATACCGCCTCTGCCATAGATAATACATGCCTCTGCTTTGTACTCAGAGCGGACTGGGGTGCGCGCACGACTAAAGGATATTCACTTCACCACTCTATCAATGTCACAAAATAAATATGTCTTTGAAAATTAAAATAACGAGATAAGAAAAAGTAAGCTAAAGGTGATAACTTACGAACGGTTTCAGAACTGAAACGTTTTGACATAGATAAAAAATATTTAGATGTGTGTGTTGGTGGTGGTGGCGATTACTGTCATAGATTGTCATTCATTTCATTCATTATTGACATGTTATAGGTGGGTGACCGTCAGAGAGTTAGGTAGGTACTTATCGAGTTATCGTATTTTATTATTCGTGATTTGAAAGGAAATTGATTGCTACAAACAAATGTGACCTCGAGATTAAACGCACTAATTGATGATAAAGATCTACGCGATTTGTTAATTAACGAAGTGCCTATACTTGGTCACGACTGCAGTCCGCGCGCGGGCGTGGAGTCAGTGTATTGTGTTGCGAGCGAGGTCGCTGACCGCGCGCAAGATGCTGTCGCGCTACGTGGTGTCGCAGGTGAAGCACAACCTGTACTTCCTGGTGGGGCTGGCGCTCGGGCTGTGGGTGTCGCTGGTGCTGGTGCCGCTGGACGAGGCGCCGGCCGCGTGCGAGCCCGCGCCCGCCGCGCCCGTCACCGACGAGTACGAGCCGCAGCGCGAGGAGCGCCCGCTCGGGCCCGCCGGCCACGTCGCCGGCCGCAGCGTGCAGCGCCCGCGCTACTACAGCACCGAGCTCGGCATGAGAGGTACCAACCCACCGCTGGCGTGTCAGTGGTCAAGGGATCACATTGTAGATGATATAGAGATTAATATTGACATATTGTTACAGGATCCCTACTTACAGGGATTTTGAGTTCAGAGGAAGCTCTCAAGAGCCAAATAGCCGCACTGAACCGCACAACGGCACGCTTGCAGCCTGCTCTAAAGTTCTTTATAACCGCCAGTGCCATGAGCTCAGTGCCAGGCATGGCCAATGTGGTTGGTTTCACTGACACACGGGAGATGCTGAAACCATTTCATGCACTCAAGTACCTAGCAGATAACTTTTTGGAGGAGTATGATTTTTTCTTCCTCGTGTCTGACACTGCATTTGTAAATGCCCGACGCCTGACCGAGCTAGTATCACAGCTGAGTGTCAGTGAGGATATTTATATGGGCATGGTTGCAGAAGATGACAGCCACTACTGCTCACTTGGTAAGCCATTCATATTCACTTGATACCTGCAAATTCTACAGTTTTATGGCTGAGGGCAGTAGTACAATAAAGTATAGTATAAATCGCTCTTTTATAGTTTGGAAGATCATAGTAATAATAATTTCATAGGTCATTCTAGTTTGCAAGAGAAGTCTAGTTAACAAGAGTTTATATATGTGTGTACTCCATTTGCTTAGGTATTAAACTTTGCGTCTTCTGTAAAATAAATACTTATGTAAAAATGTTAACAGCATACAGATGGAGGAGATGTGACATCCCTAGCCTCAGCGCCAGATTTGTAAAGGGAAATGAGAACTACCTAAAACCGCTCTCATTATAATAATAACACAAACGGACTAAAAGTCGATCAACCCAGTGGCTTATTGTTTCAGGACAGATTGCTATGGCGCCAAGGGAACAAAAAAAATGTTAATAATTTGTTTTTAAATAAAAGATGTGTCAAGTTTGTTTACCTTTAGTTTGTTTTGAGTCATAGAATTTTGACAGTTTAGCATAATATATATGGTTTTGTTATCTTAACCTGCTGGTTTTTTTAGTGCTTTCACCAATGAGGGTTATTGCGTATGAGTAATCCGCTAGATGGCAATACATAGGCGTCAGGTCCAATTGCAGCATGATTGGTGAATTTTTAACATATCTTTCAATGTCATGCCGTTTTCTCGACAGATATGTCAAAATTCACCAATCATGCTGCAGTTGGACCTGACGCCTATGTGCTGCCAAAAAACCCTCATTGGTTTTTAGGTGTATCTATCTATTCTTTGGTAGTAGGAAGGCATATCTAAATATTAGAAGCTCAGTATTGTTAAGAAAAGGCTTTAATCTGAAAATATTGAATTATTTCAATGTTTGAGTGTCTTGACAATGCTGGTATGTTTTGTAGATAGAAGTTTGTAAGCTTTCAAAACAACATAAAATAGGCATAATTTAAAAAAAAATCTAATGTATATGTAATTTTGTAGACACTGTTAGGAACTCAGGGCGAGATCAACAGACACTTCACTATCTGTCACTGTTACACAAATGTCAAGTACACAATAGAGACGGATGGCAGCAAGAATAGACGTTACTAAGCCCTGACTTTGGCTTAGCACTATACCACTGTTACACAACTGCCAAACGCCAAGTGTACGAAAGAGATGGAACACAGCTAAGCCAAAGTACGAGCTAAGTAACGTTTTATTTATCTCGCCAAGAATATAGCTAAGCCAAAGTATGTGCTTAGCAACATCTAATTATCTCGTTATGAGACTTGAAATGACCACTTTATCATTTTGCATACGCCGCGATCGTCACTTGTCAGCGTTTAGTAAATCCACTGTGTTGATTGTAAATTGGCCTCCAATTAAAATGATGTATGTATTGTGGCAGAGGGTGGAGTGCTGCTGTCGAACTCGGTGCTGCGCGCGGTGCACGGCGAGCTGGACTGGTGCGTGCGCAACTCGTACTCGCCGCACCACCACGAGAACATCGGGCGCTGCGTGCTGCACGCGGCGCACCGCGCGTGCGCGCCGGCCGCGCAGGGCGAGCAGTACGCGGCCGTGCGCGCGCCCTCCGCGCTCGAGCCGCCCGCGCTCGCGCCGGCGCTGGCCGACGCCGTCACCGTGTTCCCGGTGCAGCGCGCCGAGTCGTTCTACGCGCTGCACGCGTACGTGTCGCGCGTGCACCTGGAGCGCGACCGCGCCGAGGTGACGCGGCTGCGCGCGGCGCTGTGGCGCGGCGCCGCGCGCCTGCCGCCGCACTACCGCAACGCCACGTGGCCGTCCGGCCTGCGCGCCGACCCCGGCCTCGCGCCGCCCGCGCCCGACTCCAGGTACGACTCTGCCCAACGCGATATACGACGACTCTGTTTTTCTTCATAGAGGTTTACCTACGTTTTGTAACAAGCAACTTGTGTGACTTTTTATCTAACTGAACGACTACTCGTGCTGCGAGTGCTCGTAATGACCTCATTTAAATAGACGCCTACTGCTCTGGCCCCGGCTAAAGTCGCTCATGTTGCAGGTTCGACCACCTGCGCTGGGTATCGTTCAACGCGACGCACGCGTTCTTCCCGGACGACCACCACGAGGTGGCGCTGATCGCCGGCGCCGACCGCGCGGCTCTGGACGTGAGTGTGCCGAGGTAGGGTAGCGCGGCTGGTGGCGGCGGCTGACGTGCGTGTGTTGCAGCTGGTGCTGCGGGCGGTGCGCGCGTGGGCGGCGCGGCGCTGGGGCGCGCGCGTGGCGCTGGCGGAGGGCGCGCGGCGCTGGGAGCCGGCGCGCGCGCTGCTGTACCGCCTGCTGCTGCGCGCGGAGGGCGCGGGGGGCGCGGGCGCACTGCGGCTGGTGGAGGTGGCGCGGCCGCTGGGCGCGGCGCGGCTGGTGCCGGTGCGCTACGTGACGGAGAGCGCGCGCGTGACGCTGCTGCTGCCGCTGCCGGCGCCGCACGTGAGCGCGCCCGAGGTGCGCGCCTTCCTCGCGCGCTACGAGACCGTGTGCCTCGCGCAGGACAAGAACACCGCGCTCATACTGGTGAGTGTGTGCTCAATGTGATCAGCTAATGTAAGGAGCCTAACATCTTGACAAATAGTACTAAGTAAGGACATTTGGGAAGGCTGCATATATAAAAAAATATTTATGAAATAACAACTTCTGTATTAGAATTTCTGATAGTAGGTAGTTTTTAATAGTTTAATAGAACGATTATATTTTTATAAGGGAACAAATTAAACGCTCACCGAAATAATATTCTTGCGTACCAAAAATAGTAAATGATCACCAAATTGTGTTAGGTTTGGTTAGAACTGTGACCAGGCGTCGTCACTCGTTCAGGCCACGCGTTTTATGCCTACCGCTTCGCGTACCGTCGACGGTACAACGAAAACCGGGGTGTCGCGCGCCCAGCTGAGTGCTCGCGCGTCACGGGTACAGCGCTGACTATCAAAATGACTAAACCCACGTATTTCTCTTTTGATTATATATTAAAACTAGCGGCCCGTCCCAGCTTCGCACGGGTAGATATAAGATTACAATAAATATAGCCTAATTAGCGCCCATATTATGCGTGAAATATTGCGACAGAGAAAACTCGAAAACATGCGCTTCTTATAGAACCTTTTTAATATCATTGTCTATGTTTATGACATCTGAAAGTGGTTGCTATGTAAGCCTGTCATTGTTGTTATATGAATATTAATGTCTTAAAATTTGACACTGCGATGGTAGCGCCGTCTGTCGGATCCAATATAAAACATTCCAAAATCAACAACTACTAATAAATTAAAAATTAATTAAAAAAACATTGTCCAGCGGACAAAATTGTGAATCTAAACCATTCCCAGATCCCCTTGAACACACACAAAAAATTTCATCAAAATCGGTCCAGTCGTTTGAGAGAAGTTCAGTGACATACACACTCACAGAAGAATTATATATATAAAGATTATTCACGCGGCTTTGGATATTTTCGACACTAAAATATAATAATCGGGAATTCAAGGAACGAAAAATATGCACCAGGCATTTTATTAAACTAATAAATATTTGATCAACAACAAAATAAAAAGTTTTTCTAAAACATTCGTTTTATTACCATTATCAGCATACGTATAACCCTAGCACATTTGCTGGATGACACGCACACACGTTAGTCGCGCGGCAGGCAAAAGAATCTCAACCCTCTTTGTGCGTGCTTATGGTACATTTCTCGTCGCTGCAAACAGCTGGTATTATTATTATGATTTTGTGGGCTATTATAGTGCAGGTAGGTATTTTCGCGAAGGCTAGCGAGCGCAGCGAGCGTGCCGCGGGAGCGGCCGCCGAGCGCCAGATCTACTAGTGAATTATTTTATTTACCTTGGTCAAAATCAATCTAATTCATATAAAAATGAAAATAGATTATTTGTAGAATATCTTATGAACCATAATATTATGGTGATCATTTACTATTTTTGTCTGTCAGTGTCATGTCATTATGTTACTATATTTGGTGGTAAGTTAAACTTAAGTCTTTTTATAATGTTTAGCATTTAATGTTTAAAGGAGATGTCCGCTTTTTGTATGGACGTTGGTTTTTTATTCCGAGTGTACAGTTCTCAAAAATGTCACTTTCACTACACACAATAGAAATAAAACTCAAAACTCCAGAGTGAGACAAATTTATTGCAATGTACGGCGGAGGGTCATTAGCCCATCGAAGAACTTAACATCGCGATACAAAAAGATGACGTCACGGCACAACGCCATCTATTATTTAAAAAGACATACTACTAATGACAAATGTTGACATTTGACTTAACAGAATAGACATATCGCCCACCATGGACGGCTCTGTCCATCAAACAAAACATAACAATC
The DNA here is from genome assembly GCA_033675125.1 of Athetis lepigone. Classification (NCBI taxonomy): domain Eukaryota; kingdom Metazoa; phylum Arthropoda; class Insecta; order Lepidoptera; family Noctuidae; genus Athetis; species Athetis lepigone. The sequence continues at coordinate 13,967,589 of CM066221.1, forward strand.
TAAACTTGAATAAATTATTGACTGGTTGGTTATACTTGAATCCTAGAATCTGAATTTACGATACAAGTTCATGCAATATGTAAACAGAATTTAAACAACAGTACAAAAAAAGTAAACGAGATAAAAATACAAGTTCGTTCAATTAAATTCGCCAACCATGTATATTATGTAAATAAAACTATATTTCAAATTCATTAATAAGGTAGTAAACAATAACTAAAAGGTCACAGGTAAAATAATTAGTTTAGAGACAGGTCTCTTAATTTCATTATTTCTACACCGTAAGGTCACAACGCGAGTAAGATTGTCCAAACCTGAATGTTTATACAACAATTCATATTGCAGACGGAAGACCACTCTTCCTTACTATAACAATATCTCCAATCTTAGGTTCGGGCTTACAATCTTTCATTAATAAGAGCTTGATGCAAGCGACCACCTTTTTTTTTCTTTAGACCCGCTGTATTTACAAGCTGGGTCACTTGACCTGAAAGGCATATGTGCAATATAACGACCAAACTCGTCTCGTTTAGTCGTGGTTTTTAAAATATCCTCACACCTTTGCTCTTCTAGGGTCAAATAAACCCTATCACGATCAGCAATAAGCTCAGATTCCCAATATTTTCCGAGTTGAATATTTTCATCGGTGTGAGTCGAATGCAAAGAAATACATGTACTGTGGCATGTCTCGCTTTGGTTGATTTCTTTTACTTGACCAGATAAGATCCAACCTAGTTTGGTATTTTGTGCTAAAGGTGAACCTGTGATTATACCCTCTAACATAATCTGGCCATAAATATCTGCACCTAAAAGCAAATCAATCTTTCTTGGAGTATCGAAAGAAGGATCTGCTAAAGCCAAAGACGAGATGGGGTACGAAACGTTTGCCATAAACTTTCTTTCTGGTAAAATAGTTGTTAGCCTTTTTAAAACATAAGCTTTAACAGTGATAATGAAACTAGGATCGACGCGTGATTTTACTTTAAAGAGAACCATCGAATTGATTTTCATCTTCGATCGTCCTTGATCACCGCCCATTCCCGATACAAAACTTTTAGTTGGTCTCTTCACAAGACCTAAGAGCTGTACTGTAGACTCCGTCACGAATGAAGCCTGAGAACCTTGATCAATCAAGGCTCTTAATACAAGATCAGTATCGCTCTTTGATTCCGCTGTTACTAAAGCTGTAGCCAATAGTATTTGGCTATGACTATTTGCACAACAACTAACTATATTGGTGGACTTACTCTGAGTTGATGGGGTTGCAACAGCAGACACACTGCTATCTACAACTTGTTCAGTGGTGTTATGGTCACCAACTGAATTGGAGACATTCTTGAAATGCAGAAGCGTATGATGCTTCCGTTTGCATAGACGACATCTGGACGACTGGCGGCATGCATAGACGGAATGATTTGACCCGAAACAATTGTAACATAACCTATTTGTTTGGACAAACTTACGACGCGTATCTATATCGGAAGCAGAAAACTTTTTGCAATAAGCAAGTTTGTGATCACCATGACAACAAATACATAACGTAATTGACACATGAAGCGATTTGACTGGAGCATTACGATTGGACTGAAGACGTTGACCTTTGTTGTCTAAAAATTCCAAAGACCGAAATCTTTGCTCAAGAAAAGCTTTGAATTGATTCAATGTAGGCAAGTCTTCTGAACAATCACTAACCTTAATTTCCCATAGTTTACGTGACTCGGGATCTAGTTTTAAACTCAATACGTAAATGACTATGATATCCCAATGCTCAACTTGTATTCCTAGGTTTTCTAAAGCATGCAAACATTCGTTGGAAGTATCTAATAACTCCTTAACTGCACTGGAGGATTCGGTAACAATATTCTTTTGAGACATAAAACGTTTAATTATACTATTTGCTAAATACTTTTTATTATTATAGCGATTCTCTAATTTAGTCCAACAAGTTGTATAATTACTGTTAGTAATAGGAATGTGTCGTAACAGACCTTCAGCTTCTCCAGACAAATGCGACTTTAAGTAATGCAATTTTTGAACATCGTCTAAAAGATTATTATTATGTATTAATGACTGAAACAAATCTCTAAAACTAATCCATTCAGAATAATTTCCTGTGAACATTGGCAATTCAATTTTTGGTAACTTAACCGGAAACGCATTCTTTGAAGTTTTCACAGAAGATTCAGACTCTTTACTTGAACTGTCCGAACTTACAATATTTTTTAATCTTTCTTTTAATTCAGCTTTATAATCGGTAAATAATTCTTCTGTAATTTCATATAAATTTTGCAAGTTGTATTCGGACTTTTCAAATTCAGCAGCCTTAACAGTTGATAATATTTTAAAATGTGTATCAGAAAACTTTGACCAATTAGCTTCGACATTTTCCAATCTTGTCTCAATGTACGAACTAGTAATACGTTCCTTGGGCGATTTCTTAAAGTTCAATTTAGCCTTGCTTATCGTTGAATATAAGTTAAATTGCAAGTTGCTTAAGGCTTCCATATTGGCAAAATGTTAAGTCACTCCTCAAAGAAAATTGCAAGTTTTTAAAGTTCACTTTTGAATGAAATAATTTTGTACTCACAGTTGATTATCCTCCAATATGTGTATCACTGTCACTCACTTAACAACTCGTCGTGATGATATGTGCGAGAGGAGTACCTCCTCCTCCTCGCACCTCAACTGCTGCTCCCTCCGACCAGCAGACTCCTCCCAGCACCAGCCAGACCGTTGTGCACTTGCAAGAGTACCAAGTGCATACGCTTGACGCCGATAAAGACGGTCCACAGACGCTGGTCACCACTGGCTCGAAGTATCTTCCTGCAGCAGGCCACTCCGCCTTCTTCCCTCACCGACTCACAGTGTAAACTGCACACCAGTCCTTTATCCGGCTCGAAGGACCACTTGTACAGTTCTCAAAAATGTCACTTTCACTACACACAATAGAAATAAAACTCAAAACTCCAGAGTGAGACAAATTTATTGCAATGTACGGCGGAGGGTCATTAGCCCATCGAAGAACTTAACATCGCGATACAAAAAGATGACGTCACGGCACAACGCCATCTATTATTTAAAAAGACATACTACTAATGACAAATGTTGACATTTGACTTAACAGAATAGACACCGAGAAAAATCCAACCAGCATTAAAGTCCACTCTAATAAATACGACAAAAATATGGAACTTAGAACTAATTAAATAATATTTTTAAACACCCCCATTTTAGCGAAAAATCATAAAATAATAATTTAATTCAATAATGATTTCCATTGATTAATTGATTTCAGAACGCACCCCTAATCGGCTCAACACATCGTTATCTGTCACTGTCAGTCAGATAACTGATTTACACTGACAGTTCTCCAGTGTCAATTTTGACAAGTTTACTTTTTTTGGATGTGTTCACTTTATTTACTTACAGAATTTAAAAAAGTTTGTTCGTTTTAGAAGTAAATTCTCACTAAAATAAAAAAAGATTGGGGATCTTTAAAAATGTATGATATAGTTAAAAGTACTTGGTTTTGAGATGTCTATCCAAATATATTTAATTTACCCTGGTTAGAATTATTAAATAATAAAAAACCATTTATGGACATGTCCTTTATAATGTTTAGGTTATAGTCGGCGGCGCCAACGAAACTCAGGCGATGGAGCCGATCCGCGCTGAGGCAGAGGCGCTGCGACTGCGGCACTCGGGCGCGCAGATACACGTGCTGGACGCGCTCGGCGCGCCGTCCGCCGACCTGCCCGAGTACCGCGCCCTGCTGCGCGCCGGCGCCGCCGCGCTCGACGCCGCCGCGCCGCACGTGGCGCGCGACGCGCTGCTGCTGCTGCTGCCGCCGCACGCCGAGTTCAACCAGGACTTCCTCAACCGGGTGAGCGCCGGCCGCGCGCAGACCGAGTGTCTCCGCGCGGCCGCACACTGACCGCCTCTCCCACAGGTGCGCATGAACACGATCGCGGGCGAGCAGTGGTACCTGCCGCTGGCCTTCGCGCGCTTCTCGCTGTACGCGCACCCGCGCTTCGTGGCGCCGGGCGGCGGCAAGCCGGCCGTCAACACGGGCCGCTTCAACGACGCCGCGCGCCTCGCCGCGTCCTTCTACCGCGCCGACTACGACGCGGCGGCCGCCTCGTGGCGTGGCGCGCGGGACGCGGCGCCGGCCGACGTGCTGGCGCGCTCGGCGCTGCGCGTGCTGCGCGCGCCCGAGCCCGCGCTCGTGCTGGCGCCGCGCGCGCGCCCGTGCCGCCTGCGCGCGCCCTCCGCGTGCGCGCGTGCGCTGCGCGAGGAACAGTTCGCGACGCTGGACGTGGGCGCGCGCCACTCGCTGGCGCAGCTACTGCTGGAGACGCAGGCCGAGCTCGAGCAGTGAGGCCGAGCTCGAGCCGTGAGGCCGCGCGTGCACCACTTTATATTACGTGACAAATATATATTTTTGCAGTCAATCCAATAGTTGTTTCATTTTCCGCAAAATTTTAAAGTACGAATGCAATAGAATAATAATTGAAGAAAAGTATACCCCTATTAGAGCGCGTATACTGTAAAATATGAAACATAGAAAACGTCTCTTTGAACGAAAAAAATCGGATTCCCTGGTCAACAAAGAACTCTTTAAATAGTTACTTTACGTTGTACACAACTTAAATCCACACAATGGCGGTGCGTCGCTGTACACCACTCAATGAGTGCATCTGGATTGAGGGCCCAAATGAATCTAAAAAAAAAACAAAATTTACAAGGAATTTGGTTAAAATTTAGTAAAACTTAGGGCAATATTTCATGAATTTCTTAAACGTGAAATAAAGCTGTTATGGTAAGTAGGGCTCTCAGTCCAGATGCCTACATAAAGTGACATAGCCTGAATCTCAGGCCCGTATTAATAGACGTCACTCAATTCTGAGACTTCTCAAATCTATTGCTGTCCTTATTTTTTCTCTTTAGAATGACAAGGACAGCAAAAGATTTGAGAGGCGTCTCAGAATTGAGTGACGTCTATTAATACGGGCCTCAGAAAGTACTACCTCAAGGGCTCTGGGCTCATCATTTTTATTTTAAGGATTTAGTTAAGAAATTCTCAAATTATGTAGAATACGATATTACAGAGTTATAGCGGTATATCGAGGGCCCTCAGTTCATAAATGTTCATACTGAGAAGTCATCAAACTCATGGATTTATCTAAAGATATACGACATTTACTTAAACGCGTCTGTAAATTAGTAAAACATAAATAATGACAAAAACTAATAGTTAAAATGTAAATGGAGATTGAATTTTGCTAAAACGTCTAAAACTGAGGGCCCAATTTTTTGGCAGTATTGACTAGGATAAGCCTTCTACACTACCGTACATTAGAGTAAATATTTTAATTAAAATCTAACAACGCGTCCATTATTCCAAATGTCATAGTTTAACGGCCGATCTCAACACTCTACAGAGGGTTAAACCCGGTTAGCTACCAGAGCTTTACTGTTACTTCTGATCTATCAATAACTGCCGTCTCAATAACAAAATTTCCGTAACGATATCTACAGTTAAAGACAGATAGGTCCCTTTCCTCACAAAAAATGCGTTACCTTTTTCTGCTCAAGTCAACCTTTGTATTCCCGCGCGCTCGCTCTCATCCGCAATCCGCATCTGTTTTGAAGTGACTTGTGATTTTTTTTGGAAATAAATAACTTATTTGTATTGTTATAAATAAACCGTCTAGACGGTTTTGGGAGATACTTTAATAATTTTGTAATGTTAATTCGTATGATTAATAAATAAAAATATCTCATGTTTAGCTACACCAGTTTACTCACTGGCAGGATTTAACTCTCAAATTTGGTAACATTTTTAGTGATAATTTATTTACACTAGTTTTATTTAATCTAAATCTAAATGTAAATTCCGAATCAGAAAATTCAGTTTCGTAGTTAATGCGACTGTGCACTCTGCGTTCACCTGATTCTGTAGTTGTCGCAGAATCAAATAAACCGGTCTCATACATCTCGTTATCACTTTCATCACTAAAAAAATCCATTTTATTATGAGATAAGTTGTTATTACTATGTAAACCAGCAGTTAATCGCCCGATTTCGGAAGATAGCAAATTTGTGACTGACAGTAACGAAAACAAACCAAGGGTACGTTCCTAAAAGGGTAAGAATTACACGGAGTAGTGCGAAAGTTTTTTTTTTTTTTTTTTTTTTTTTTTATAATGGCAATCTGCCGAAGACTACGGCAATTTATGCCAGTGCTAAGTGATAACTCATGGGTTTAAATAAAAAGGAAAAAAGATATGAAAAAAAGAAAAACTAAAGCTTTTTGTGGCGATCCTTTCAGGCCTGGAACAAACACAAAATACATTTGTTTTAGTAAATGTTAGTACTATCTAGTATATTTATGTATACATATATATATTTGAGTAGAATATATAGATACAGTGTTAGAGTTTAATATTGTTGTTAGAAATAAATTTAATAAAAGCACAAATCATTTGGGGGTTTGGGAAAAATGAGAGGAGATGACGTACGTTAACGGGCTTCTGAATTTTTAATTTAGAAATTACTCGGTCGAAGTTAAATGAGTTATTTAAGTTACAATTTAAAAAGATATGGTCCAAACTACCCTCGTCCAGACCACATTCACACAGCGAACTGTCTCGGACTCTAATTTTATTCAAGAATACTGGGGTGCAGCAGTGGCCAATGCGTATTCTGCATATTACTGAAACTACAGTCTTGGGGGCCAGTTTAAATTTATAAAACCAAGGCTTTGGTGGGATGGTCGGTTGAATAGAGGCAAATAGACCACCTCTTATTTTACTTGTCTCTAACCAGTCTGTTTGCCAGGACTGGAAGAGGTCAGATTTAGCCTTGTGGAGTAGGTCATAAATTTGTAGTGAGTAGTGTTTTTTATCTGCCACATTACTATTGATCGCACTCTTGGCTGCTATATCCGCAAGTTCGTTGCCTCTTATACCAACATGGCTAGGAATCCATACCAATTTAACCTCAACGCTCTTTTTGGAGCATGAAAGTAATATTGACTTGATATCTATAATAATTGGACTACGGAGATTATCTTGGAAAGAGTTTTTAACTATGGCCTCCAGGGCACTTCTGGAGTCTGAGAAGATAACTGCTTTAGTAATTGCAGTATGAGAAGAAATGAACAGACATGCCTCGAGGATCCCAATGCACTCTCCGGTGAACACCGATGACTCAGGAGGGCACTGAAATTGGAGAAATATCTGAGAATTCGAATTATAAACTGCAATACCAGTTTTACCATCAGTGGTTAATTTAGAAGCATCTGTGTAGAATTTATAGTGATTAGGCCACTTGTCATTAACAATGGAAAGAAAATAGTCATTAGCATTTATGGTGTCCTTTTTTAGGCCAATACTAGAGACATTAGGAGTAAAGTTTAAAATTTCAAATGAACATGCATAAAGGGGGAATTTATATTGTTGAATAATATTAGTATTTACTTCTATAGAGCGAACTTTTCTAAAAGACTTAATCAGAAGAGGAAGGTCCTTGTGTCTCCAGTAATCACCTTGCCGACATAAACTATCCAATGTTGATAGTCGAGCCAGGAGCATGTGATCACGGAGAAAAAAGGACTTGTATAAAAATTTGTCTGCTAGGTATTGTCTACGAAGAAGAAGAGGGGGGTCTCCACTCTCAACTTGTAGGGCGTTCTTTGGGGTGGACCTCATGCACCCTAGTATAATGCGGAGGGATCTTGTCTGGAGTGACTCTAATTTTGCAAGTGCTACTTTGCTACATGGTTCGAGCAAAAAAGAACCATAGTCCAGTAAACTTCTTATTGTGGCATTGTATAAAAGTTTTAGGGTGAATGGGTGTGCACCCCACCAAACACCCGCCAGTGCGCGTAACATATTAAGTTTTTTCTCGCATTTGTTCACTATATAGTTGAGGTGGAAGGCTCCACTTAGTTTAGAGTCTAGGATGACGCCAAGAAATTTCACCTTATCTTCAGCTGTCAGAGGAGATCCTTCAATTTCAAGCACGACATTTGGGGTAGCACGTTTACGCGAGAAGACAACAGTGGAGCTTTTAGGAGCAGACAAGTTAAGGCCATGAGAAATTAACCACTGGTTAAGGGAATTGAGGGATATTTGCATGGACTCCTTAGCCTGTTCGATTGATGAAGTCGGAAGGTATAAACACAAGTCATCCGCATATTGTAAGATCTGGCAATCTGAGTTAAGGGAGTTATGGAGATCTGACGTGTAAATGCTATAAAGTATAGGACTAAGCACTGAGCCCTGAGGGAGCCCACGCCAAACCATTCTAGTGTCAGTAACTTCACCGGGAATATGAATTTTGACCCTACGACCTGACAGCAGGTTACAGATACAGTTCATTATCCTTACTGGGATACTCAGCTGTCGTAATTTACTCCTGAGCACCGAAAGAAGAACATTATCGTAAGCCGCTGAAATATCGAGAAATACTGCTAGAACAGACTCATTTTTGGTAAAGGCGATCCGGATGTCAGTTGATAAAATGCCAATGCTGTCCATAGTGCTGGCTCCCTTTCGGAAGCCGAACTGCGATTTTGACAAAAGATTTCGGCTTTCAACAAACCATTCCAACCTGTTTTTTAGTAGCCGCTCAAAAATTTTCCCAATAACCGGGGAGAGAGCAATTGGGCGGAAATGGTCTGCGCAATCTGGAGATTTCCCGGGTTTCAATATAGGGATGATCAATTGTGTTTTCCAACTTTCAGGGATGTGTGATAACGTGAAGCATGCATTGACAGCAGCCAAGAGGTATTGTCGACCGCTAGAGCCCAGTTTTTTAAAAAAGGAATATGGATGGCCATCTATACCTGGAGCAGAGTCATGCACATACTTAAGTACCGCATCCAATTCGCTTGCCGAGAAGGGAGCATCTAATGGGTCATTAAGGATTATCCCATTATCAAGGGTACATGGATATTCATCAGCACTAGGGACAAAGGGGGGTGCTAATTTCTCAAGAAAGGCTTCTGCTAAGTCCTTAGGAAAAGAGGAACAGTTTTGGACAGAGCAGCCACGTTTAAAACGTTTGAAATTTTGCCAGATTAGGGAAGAAGGAGTTGAAGGGGAAAGTGAGGAGCAGAATTTCTTCCAACCTTCATATTTTTTTTTTTCTAAACAGACGCCTGGACTTCGCAACAATCCGGTTATATTCTATCAGGTTTTCGATGGACATATCAAGGACATAGCTGTGTTCAGTTTCATTACGGGCCTTAATCATATTCGTGCATTCACGATCCCACCAGGGAGGGGATGACAATTTCCCAGTTGCTGAATTTTTGATAGGGATGTGTTCATCGGCTGCTGTAGAAATGGCACCGGAAAATTGCGCTATACAGGCATCCAGGCTGGTTGGAGAAATTACCGGGAGCATGGGAATTGTACTCTCCAGGGCTTGGGTGTAAAGGTCCCAATCCGCACCAGAGAGTCTATATTTAAGGAGTGGTTGGTTTTCCTTGCGAGGTAGGGATCTTGTGGTCAGAGTTGTACAGATTGGGTAGTGGTCGCTACCATATGTGAGGCCCAGTCGCTTCCACTCCAACTGGGCGGTCAAGCTGGCTGAGCACAAGGTTAGGTCTAAGCAACTTCTACTCTGACCAGGTCTAGGAAGGCGGGTAAAGGAACCATCATTGATGACACATAGACCCAAATCTTCCAACAAATCAACCAATTCGGAACCCGCACTATCACAATGGTCAGATCCCCACAGAGAATGGTGGCAATTAAAATCACCCAAAAATATAGTTGGATTATGGGAAGCACACACATTACGTATATATTGGAAACATGAGGGAGTGGGAGATGGGATATACACAGATATAAAATTAATGCCAAGAGTGTTTAAACCAACGACATTAATCTCATCACCATGGGGAGGTAAGGAAAGAGGAGTGAAGGGAAGAACATTATTTACTAGTAAAGCAGCTCCGCCATAACCGTCTAGTCGGTCATCTCGGAGCGTGCTATACCTAGTAACATTAAAATTGAGATGTGGCCTAAGCCACGTCTCGGAAACAGCAAATAAGGCTGGAGTATACTGGTTTATTAGGTAAGATATTTCATGTTTTTTGGGAAGGATGCTTCTGGTGTTCCACTGCAGGAGATGGAATTTGGTGTGATTGGATGGATTTAACTAAGTTATTGGCAACGTGGTCTGGTAAAGGATAGGATGAGAGTAAGGTGGTGAGTAGGTGGATAATTGTCTGAATGGTCTGGGTGTTCTGGTTTTCAGTGGGGGGGTTCTCATTTAAAGCACAACCATTAGGAGAAGATGGGAATGTATAGCTATTAATGATTTCCTGGTGAGCCCTTCGGTCATAGCCAGGATGTTGAGTGAAGTGGGATTTTGAACGGGGAGCAATGGTTTTCTTAGAAGCGGAAGAAGTGGAAGGCTGAGAATGAGAAGTATAGTTAGGTGGAGGGGGTCGGGGAGGACGGGGCTCATGGGTAAGGGCATGATGGACGGACTGAGGAGGAGGGGACGATGAAACAACGTCAGCAAAGGACCGATAGGAAGGGGCGTACATTTTAGCTGCTTCTGAATAAGATATGTTGTCCTTGGCCATCGAGGCCTTGATGTTCCGCTGCCTTATGTACTCTGGGCATTGTCGGCTATTAGCGGTGTGAGCACCAGTACAGTAGAAGCATTTTGGCTCCTCTACAGAACAACTATCACCAAAGTGGTCTCCACCACAGCGATAACACCGTGGCTTAGACCTGCAGTTGGCTTTAGTGTGTCCATATTTGCAACACCCAAAGCACTGGACAGTGGGAAAATTGTATACTTCAACTGGAAGGGAGTTGAAACAGCAGTAGACTCGTTCGGGGAGGACCTGACCATCAAATGTTAGAACTACGCTGGAGGTAGGGATCCATTCTGTTTTACTATCGTTAGTTATTTTGCGGTTGAGACGCCGTACTTTCAATATCTTGCCAAGCGGGGACTTCAGGTTGTCCATGACCTCTAAATCGGTCCAATCACTAGGGACACCCTTCACAACACCCATCCTGGTGATATTGAAAGTAGGGATTATAGTTGAGTACCCTTTCTCCTTAATAGTTTTGTTATCAATAAAGGCATTTGCATCTTCCGGGCCTTTAAATTCGATTGAGATTTTGTTTCTGCCTAATCTCTTAATACCCCCTTCTTTTATATTTTTTACATTTAATTTTTGAAGCAATTGCCCGAATCTTATTGGATGGAGGGTAGTTCCAGAAGTAGTGTCCGATTCAACTAGCGACGTGTATACTAAGAATGGTTCCCTGTCCAAATTGGAGTATTTGGATCGTGAAACCAATGATGGGGGTGTTACTCGGTCGCGTTTGGCTGTGGTATCATTTTCCTCTGTTATGTTCGCGGGGCCATTTGATTGTTCCGGTACCCTACGCTTTCTTTTCTGTGAAGCAACTTCGATTTCCATTGCCTCAAACTGAGACAACGGTGCTGTCAAGATAGGTACGGGTAAAAAGACATCCTGAGATTGATGGGGGTCTGGAGGAAGGGGGTCTGGAGGGCGACCCGGAGGCCGCTCTTCATCCCCCATGATCGCTCGGCATAAGCCGCAAAACTAAACTTCTAAAACACTTACCAACAGATAGATAGACGGCACAAACACAAAAATAAATAGTAAACGAACACAAACACGCAATAGACACTCAAAAACCACCAAAAAAAGCACTAAAACAGCTGTAAAACTATTTTAAAAACAACACCGCATGTGTACACCACCAACACATTCGGCCAAGTCCTAGTGCGAAAGTTACTCTAGAGCGTTCCGAAATGAGCCGAGTGAAACCGAGGGTAACCGAACAATTACTCGACAGCTACCCGAGCAGTATTTTGGAACGCTTTCGGTAGAGTAATTTTCGCACTGACAAGTGCGATTTCTCACCCTTGGCTGAGCGTCGTTAAAAATTACCTGACATAATATGTCAAAATCATATATGCGCCAATGTTGAAGTTTGATGTTGAAGAATGGATTTACTAAAGTAGAAACGAACAGGTAGTACTTGTTTATTTGCAAAATATGCTTAAAAACTCAATTTTCCTTCTTTGCAATAGAGATAAAAGGTTATGACAGTGTCATCATACGATCCTAACCATCATGACCCTAACCCGTTCCAAAACAGTAAATCACTCTGTAGCGTTCAAAAACAGTTTAGCCGTTCTCTTTCTTTCGTTGTTTCTATCTCTTTTTAATTTCCGAGTGAATTATTCGCACGTTTTGGAACGCAGCCTAAGGGTCCGTTCCAAAAAGGGTAAAAATTACACGGAGTAGTGCGAAAGTTACTCTAGAGCGTTCCGAAATGAGCCGAGTGAAACCGAGGGTAACCGAACCATTACTCAACAGCTACCCGAGCAGTATTTTGGAACGCTTTCGGTAGAGTAATTTTCGCACTGACAAGTGCGATTTCTCACCCTAGGCTGAGCGTCGTTAAAAATTACCTGACATATGTCAAAATCATATATGCGCCAATGTTGATGTTTGATGTTGAAGAATGGATTTATTAAAGTAGAAACGAACAGGTAGTACTTATTTATTTGCAAAATATGCTTAAAAAACTCGATTTTCCTTCTTTGCAATAGAGAGAAAAGGTTATGTTGACAGTGTCATCATACGACCCTAACCCGTTCCAAAACAGTAAATCGCTCTGTAGCGTTCAAAAACAGTATAGCCGTTCTCTTTCTTTCGTTGTTTCTATCTCTTTTTAATTTCCGAGTGAATTATTCGCACGTTTTGGAACGCAGCCTAAAGTTGACTGTCAAAAAGTAATTGAGACGCTCTACATTTTTTTCTATGGATCTACTTAACTATGGTAAGCGGTAAGCTCTCCCAAAGTTAGAACAAAGTAAAGGTAGATATTCCTATCTATCTTTAGTTTATTGAAACGCACAAATGCGGTTATAGGCACTAAAGATCGGTAATTTAACAGATGGTTAAAGATAGGTACGTTATTGAGTTCGACCGTAAGAGAAAATTAATTAATATTTTTTTATACGAGAAAATTCTGTAGGGTGACCATATTGTTCCATGTAAGTATAAACAAGTGTTCGACGTGTTCTTGTAGTATTTAGTGAAGCGCAGATGGAGAATTATATAATTATATACGACTAGCTGTGCCGTGCCCGCACCTACGCATCGTGAAACAATAAAATAAAAACGTATCAATAATCAATCATTGGTGCCGATTCCCTTGGTCACAAACTAGACTAATTTTAAGTTAAATGCATCTTTCTCTTTCAATTTCTTAAAGAAAAGGACAGGAGATACAATTTAGTTTAATCCTGTCAAATTAGACAGCGCCGGAAGAAAATTGACGTATATTTAGACACCATGTTTTTAAAACGCGTCTAAATTATCTATGGAGTGTCTAAATTTGACAGGACTTAACTAATATTTTATCTTCTGTCCTTTTCTTAATTAAACGGAAAGAGAAAGATGCACTTAACTTAAATTTACGCTAGTTTGTGAACAAGAGAATCGGCACCATTGAGACGAGATGTAGGTATTTGAATTAATCAAAATTAACAATAATAATAACATACCTATATTATTATTTATTTTATTGTTTTTAATTTATTAGCTTAAATAGACTTTACATTAAAAAAAAACAATCGGCCAGTCGCATGTAATATAGTAAGTAGTATGGACTATCTGTACCATCGGAGAATCCGCAATCAGCAAACAAATGATGTTCATTTAAATAACTAAAATAAAATAGATTTCAATTATAAGAACACTTACCTATTTTACACACCTAAACGAAACGGGTAAATAGTTCACGATTTCATTAATAAGTCGGTTTTATTTGAGCAACTGCAGCGGGTTCGTGACACCAACACGCACGATCGACCGTCCACCAAACGTCACGCAAACGTTCCCGCTCAAAACTTCGAATATTGCAGTATAGTGCGTTTCACGAAAGAATTCCCTTCGCCGCGCCGTAATGTTATTATAGTAGGGCTGTAGGAAATCAGTGCTGCAATTTTTTTTCTCATGTAATTACCCATTAACAAGGAGATTTATAACATTTTGTTACTTTAACAATTTAACCTTATAATTTTGATTATTACGAATTCCAACGATTCCTAGCTTTATTGTGATGCAAGAAAGGAGCCTACTCTTACTACGGAAACACAGATTGTCGAGCGCACTGGCAGAAGTTAGTCTCGATAAGTTTAATTAATGTTGTAATTTTTCAAACTTTAAACTTGTAACCTTTTTATTACTAAACTGACAGACAAACAGGGGAGCCAACACAACGACGAAGGGAATTCTTTCATGAAACGCACTATATTACTCATTGGTCAATGGTCATGACCATGTTTATTTATTTTACAACTAGCTTTTGTCCGCGACTTCGTCCACGTAGAATAACATTTCCCGTTCTCGGAGGATTTTCGGGATGAAAACTATCCTATGTCCTTATTCGGGTCCCAGAATATATCTGTACCAAATTTCATTCAAATCCGTTCAGTAGTTTTTGGCAAGAGACAGGGTTCCTTTCGCATTTGTAATATTAGTATGGATATCAATGATATTATAAGTGAAAAGGTGTAGATAGGTTATCCAAATGAAATTCTATCTTCAAAAACGACACACTAACGCACACATACATTACACGTTAAAGTAGGATGACATGATTGAAGTAGTGCGAGTGAAAAAGAGATAAACGTCAAATGTCAACGCGATACTCGGTATCATGTTGGCCAATTAGCAAACTTTTAATGTCCCCCTTTTTGACTGCATATAACCTATCTACACTTTTTTACTTATAACATCATTGATGGATAACCTTTTCATATCACTTCTTAATAATTTTGAGATATTTGTACTTCTTGTAATTATAACGAATATATTTTTTTCTTCTACTTGTTTATGGTAGTTGCATAGTTTTAATTTTTGACTGGATTTATGATCGTGATAGAAAATGGCCATTTAATATAGTGGTTTCTAATCAACAGTAATTTTGTCAGAGGTTTGTACGTCAATCCAGGAACACGACATTGAAACGCAGCGTGTGTGGAGATACGATTTATTAACATAAAATAGGCGCGCCGCCCAGTGCGGCACTGCGCGCCTTCACAGATACACTTCATGTAATTATCACCTTACAAACAAACTAATAGCTAACAATACACAAACCACGTCCTACAGAGAATAGACATCATTATCTTACAACATGGGAATGTAACAATAATACGAGCACGGGAAAGCACGCCAACAACAAAAACACGATCCCGTCGTATAACTCTGTGATAATATAATAATTTAGACTACACGTGAGTGAGGGCCGATATATACAGACAGCGGACGACGCCGCCGACTATCATTAACATATTCAAATGCGAAGTAAAGGCATCGATACACGAGCGGTCGTCGCGCGCCGCGGCAGTACTGGCGCGTGTCGCTGCGGCCTGCGACTCCCGCCCGCGTCTAAAATTGAGGTAGCGGTTCAGTTTCGCGGCAGCACACAATATACTAAATGTTGCAAATGCCGTCGATCAGTTCAGTTCAAACAATCGCCGCGCGTCACTCGCTCTCGTCGCCGCGCTCGGGCGCGTGGGGCGTGTCGGGCGTGTCGGGCGCGTCGGGCGTGTCGGGCGCGTCGGCGGCGGGAGAGAGCGCGGTGCGGGGCGCGGGCGGCGCCAGCAGCGTGGTCCACTCGCCGTCGGGCTCGTACAGGCACTCGACGCACGCGAGGAACTCCTTGCCGTCGAAGCCGCCCACGGCGTAGAGCGCGTCGTGCAGCACGGCCAGGCCGAGCGCGGCGCGCGGGCGGCGCAGCTCGGGCCCGGCGCGCCAGGCGTCGCCCGCGAGCCACTCCGTGCGCCGCAGCGACGCCGCGCCGTCCGAGCCGCCCGCCGCCACCAGGCGCCCGCGCCACGCCGCCGCGCCCACCGAGCGCCGCGCCGTGGGCAGCGCCGGGCCGGGCTGCCAGGCGCCGAGCTCGCCAGCCGCGGGCAGGCGCAGGCGCTCGGTGCTGGCGAGGCAGTGCCAGGCGTCGCAGCCGCCCAGCGCCCACAGCGCGCCCTCCCAGTACACGCTGGCGCACTGCGACCGACCTGCGCCACACCAGCTACACGTGAGACACGGGTCACGCACAACATGCACAATTATCTATATTAGGCCACCGTATCACGAGAAACAAGATGACAATTTTGACATCAAGTTATTGGATACACACGATAAAGCAACGTGCTTTCAATGTAACTTTTTAATAATAAAATATCCCCCAAGAAATCGACTTAATATTCTATAAACCAATGACGAGACAGACACATCTCGAAAAATAAAAATTTCAATGAACGGCTATCACCCTAAATAAATGATCAACAAAGTAACAATCGCAGTTTTATTTTTACCCAACTACCAAAAAGAGGGTTATGTTTTTCGAGCGTATGTTTGTATGTATTTCTCATAATTTGTCACGCTCTGCAGCCTAAACCGTTTAACGGATTTTCATAAACCAATCCTTGCCATATAGACAGATCCCAAAGTTTCGTGCAATCACCGACTTGCGAAATTGTCGCTGAGTTCTGTGACGCAGTGGTTTCCTTCTGTGAAACTGTTATCGCGCAGAAGGAAACTGCGAAAAGGGAGAGAGACATTTCGACTTCTCCCCAACACGCCGCAAGCGCACCGGGCGTCGGAGGAGCGTACGGCCTTCCTCCGCCTCCCCCCTCTCCCCCTAAATGAGTCCGGGGGTCGCCCTTATTCAACTGGGCTCGAGGTGGCCGCGCGTAGAGTTGCCGCGCGCCACTTTGTACGTTTCGCGGGGGGAGTTAAATATTTCACACCCCTTTAGACATGAGGAGGCACTAACAGTTGCATCAGTTCCCGCGAGTGTTCTTACACCTGGGTGGTTTTTAATGAGTAAGACTTAAAGAAAAAAGGTTACGTAAGAACTGTGAGCGCACAACACGCTCAGCGCGTGCACTGCTGAGCGCTAGTTTGATGGATGCGTTTTGGTTGTGTACAGAAGGTGTGTAACTCACCCGCGTTGAGCGGCGGCGCCTCGCTCCAGGCGTCCGCCTCGGGGTCGTAGCGCAACACTCGCTTGAGGTTGACGCCGCCCGACCAGCCGCCCACCACGTACAGCTCGCCGCGCTCCGCCACCGCCGCCGCGCCCGCGTGCGACAGCGCCAGCGGCAAGCGGGCCCGCTCGGCCCAGCGCGCCTCGCCCGCGCGCAGCGCCGCCACCGAGTCCAGCTCGGCGTGCCCGTCCGAGCCGCCCAGCGCGAACAGCGTGTCGCCCAGCACGGCGGCCGGGAAGCGCGCGCGCGCGCCGCGCATGTCGGGTAGCGCGCTCCACTCGTTGAGCGCCGGGTCGTAGGCCTCCGCGCCGCGCAGCACCCGCGCGCGGTCGTAGCCGCCGCACACCAGCAGGCGCGCGCCCAGCGCCGCCGAGCCGTGCGCCGCGCGCCCCAGCGCCATGCGCGCGCGCCGCCCCGCGCCCCCCGCGCCCGCCGCCTCGCCGCCGCCCAGCGGCCCGCCGCGCGCCGCGCCGCCGCCGCCCGAGCGCCACGCCACGCGCGCCGCCGCGAGCCGGCCGCGCAGCGCCAGCAGCGCCCGCGTGGTGCGCGCGCCGGGCACGCGCGTGGCGGCCAGCACGGCGCAGTCGGCGCGGGCGGTGCGCGCGCCGAGCCGCAGCGCGGGCGGCGCGGGCGGCGGCGGCGCGGGCTCGGCGCGGCGCAGGGCGCGGCCGCGCTCGGCGGCCTCGCGCCGGTACTCCTGCAGCTCGGGCGCGTCGCCGCGCGCGGCCGGCAGCTCGCCGCAGTCCCGCAGCGCGCCGTTCGCGTCCACGTACAGCAGGTGCGTGCGCGAACACAGCTCGTCCAGCTGCACCCGCGACCGAATAAAATGAACTTCAACTCTTCCTCGTGATAATTCGAAAACAAATTAAATATAAAACCGCTAAATCAAACAGCATGAAAGATTCGGATGTAACATTTCACCAAAAACTTACTTTCCAAAACCGTGATCTCTTGTCAAAAAGAAGAAGCCTCTCAATTCAAAATAAAAACGTTTTTCTGCAGATCTACAACTAGGGATTGCAATCCGGTCCGGCGGATCGAGATTGATTTGAGCTCAGGAACTATTTCGGGCTTTTTCGCATAAACCCAGAGATTTCACAAAACCCCAAAGAATACGCACGGCGTTTAATCGCACAATCTTGGCGACCGGTTGACATCAGAATTTCGTGAGATGATGTGTTTTGGTTGCGCCGTCCTGCTGAAACCATATGTTGTCAGTTTTTTCAAAATTGTTGACCAATCTTTGAATGGTTGGCTGAAAATTTGGCGCAAACTTTTCGAGCGGTTTCATTTTATAGTTTTCACAATTATAACCCGTTGTTCTTTCGAGAAGCGCTCCATTTAATTAATCGGAATAAACAGAGGTGAAAACAGTCAAATTTCAGAGTTGCCACATGCATAAGAAAAAAAATTTTCCAATTTTAAAAAGTGCACTCTTACTGAGACACCCTTTATAATAATAACTGACGGAAAATAACCCATACTAATATTATAAATGCGAAAGTAACTCTGTCTGTCTCTTCTTCACGCCTAAACCACTACACCGATTTGAATGAAATTTGGCACAGATTTAGTCTGGGACCAAAAAAATTTTTATCCTGGTAATTTTGCGGGATCGGGAAACAAAAGCTATAAATAAAGAAGAGTTGGTTTTCGCACAAATTCGTTTCTATTTTTCCCCGTAGATTATTTCACATATTATGCCATGAAGTTAGAAATATGCGCTATGTTGAATACCCAAAAAACCACGGATATGCAAAAAACCAATCCGGCCGGATCCAACCGGATCCGGCGGAATTCTCGTGAATCCGGCCTGATCCGGCTTGATTCAAGGTTGTACCGGATTGCAATCCCTATCTACAACTAAAGAGAATAATGTGGATACTCTTCTGAGCTAACAAAATAATCAAAAAACATATAATAGACTATTGTAGCTGACATATACAAATAATTTTGTGCCTAGTTCCAATAGGTTGATTATACATATTCATATAATATTTTTTATCTCGAAAATTTGATCGAATTGCAAATGCGAACTAGATCAAATATGACGTTTCGCGTATGACTACTGCAGGACGGCAGTAGTACGACTCACGGTAGTCAACCGTGCGGCGGCGCGCGGTCTGACATCAACTGTTCCATTTGAAACCGCCAACGTATCGAAGGGTGTCTTTGAAAACGTAAGGTAAGTAAGGTATTGAATGAACAGGACATTCATAATGAGCCTACTTGACTCCACACAACTAGTGGACTGATGCTTTTTTGATAATAATTTAACCTGTTTAATGTATTTACATTTTTGGATTAGTATTTAATCCCTCGGCGATACTCACGTCGGCATTGACGGCCTGCTGGTCCCGCAGCCATATGAGCGCGGCGTCGGCCACCGCGAACGCGGTCTCCTCGCCGCCCTCGGCGCTCGTCTCGCGCAGCATCTCGATGCGGATGAGCGGCAACGTCGCCAGCGCGCCGCTCTTGCACACCTCGTCGAACTGAAACCGAAGCGCTCGCTTGAGCACACGGCAGGCTCGCGTGGCCGCTCTTGCGCCGCGGCACTCACGTTCTGCGCGATGTAGTCGTCGAGCGCGGCCAGCTGCTCGGCGTGCAGGTCGGGCAGCGCGCGCAGCTCCAGGCAGTCGGCGGGCGTGAGGCGGCGCAGCAGCGCGGCCGCCAGGTGCGCGCGCACGGGCTCCACGCGCAGCCGCCAGGCCGCGCGGTACAGGCGCCGCGCCGCGCTGGCGTCGCGCACGCGCAGCCGCCCCGTGTAGGCGTACTCCACCAGCGCGCCCAGCGCGGCCGGTTCCACGTCGTCCACGCGCACGGGCGCGGCGGCGCTCGGCGGCAGCTGCGCCAGCGCGTGCAGCAGGTAGGGCGAGGCGGCCGCCAGCACGGCGCGGTGCGCGGGCAGCTCGGCGCCGCCCGCCAGCAGCAGCGCGTCGTAGTGCTGGCGCGACTTGCGCAGCGCGTTGAGCGCGTGCAGCACGCGCGCCGGCGCCGCGTCGTCGCGCACCGACAGCTCGGCCTCCAGCGCGCTCGTCTCCTCCTCCGAGCTGTCCTCGCCCGCGCCGCCTGCGCACACACGAGCTGCACTCTCTACACTATTGACTATCCCTCAATCGTGTTATGTTTATTACAAATAAAAACAAACTGATACATTATTTAGGAATGGAAATATTACCTGTTGGCTCTACACAGAACACTCATACATAACTAGTTCTGTGTGCTACATGTGTATGTGATGTGTATATATTTATGGACCGTGTATTATCTTAATTAAAATAATATCAATTTCATATCTCAGTATCAGACTAAATAAAGGCATTATCTACTTATATCACTACAATGGAACATTTCCATAACAACCTCACTAAATACTTACATACAAAAATGATAAGTCTTGAGTAATGTACCTCACAGTAATACCATACAATTTAAATAATTATTGAATTGCCATCACGAGGACATCACTCTGTCCAGTTCACATCTTATGATTAGCGAGAACTAAATTCAATAGAGAACTTTGCCGTCATCAATTGGTTCAATTGGTTCCGTGTAGACTCTGCCTCACACCAGCTTTAGCCACATGTACCACACAACTCACACACACATTCAAGCAGTGTGACTACCCACACCACACCTGATGACTATTCTATTGTAATTTAACAATTTTCCTGGTAATAAAATAACATGTAACAATGTACAATTGCATGTATTTAATGTACAATGTACAATTTGACGGGCCTGTTGGTCTAGTGGTCAGTGACCCTGACTGTTAAGCCGGAGGTCGTGGGTTCGATTCCCACCCAGGGCAAACTTTGTGTGATGAGCATGATTGTTTGTTCTGTGTCTGGGTGTAATTTATCTATAATATGTATGTATTTATAAAGTATATAAGTATGTATATCAGTTGTCTGGTTACCATAACACAAGCTCTGCTTAGCTTGGGATCAGATGGCCGTGTGTAACTTGTTCCAAGATATTTATTTAATTTTTTCATACAGTATTACATTAAGTATACATTACTAACTGGACTTCCCACAAGCTGACAGTAGTAAGTATAACCAGCTCAAGGGCATGCATGGGCCTTGTACAACCTTGATTGTTGTACAACATGAACAGCTGATCAGTGTGGTGCAGCCATTTCAATGAATAGCTGTCAAGTGCCAAGGTTTGTGGATACTACTTACAATCATGTCGCAAGTGGATTGTGTGGACACGAAGTAGTGCTTATGTGGTATTCAATATTAATTAAAGTGAAGCGGCGCGGCGCTCAAGGTCAAGTTGCATATCTTAATGATCGGCGGTGCGCGTCCGGCCGCCCTGCGCACTGTTGCTACGGAACTCGGCGGAGTTGTTGTACTTGTGCTAGTGCGCGAGCGAGTCGTGTGCTGTGTGTAGTGTGGTGCTGGGAGCTCACCGTCGCCGTTCCTGTAGTCGTCGTGCGGCTTCATGTCGCTGCCGCGTGGATCGCTCCGCTGTGCTCCGGGCGCGCTCCGCACCTGCGACACAAGCCCGTCAGCGCCGCGAACCTTCGCTGCTAACCGGATTACACTGGCGAGCACGTGGCCCCGTGTTGCGGGGAGCGAAGGCCGCGGCGCAGTTAGCACAGGTCACATGGCGCGACGTAAACAAACCCACCTGATGCGTCGCGCTGCTCGCTCGCTGCGCGCTTGCACGGTCGCTCTCCAACGCCGCCGTTAGATCGATGGCATGCCGTGCCCGGCACGGGGACGCTGTCTGAATGTCACGGTGCCACGCGCGAACACTAACGACACACACAGTTCCGCCACCGCCCGCACACTGTTTTTATTTTGTAATTGTTTGACAGACAAACGTCAACCATTGACAGCTCCGTATTCCAAAGATGACAAGTGTAAACGTCAATGGCTCATTCAACTCATAGAGATATATTTATGTAAATGCCTAGATTTCCTATAATAAAATCATTAATAAAGATATTATATTATAAGCTTTTTTATTGCACAACTGTGTACATAAGGTTCTTAATAGAAAACATTACATTTCTAGTATTAACAGCCTTTGCTGGTCGGATATGCTATCGCTACGGTTTACAATATAAAAAAATCGTGCCTAAAAATATTATTTAAACCTTCGAACCAACAAACGTGACTCGAAGACAATAGCAGCCCGACAGCCGGCTGTCGCTTGGTCGTTGAAAGGTTAATAATTAAGTTCTTTTTTGTTGTAATTTTGTTTATTGATGTTATCTGAAATAATGGTTCGATTACTAAGGCAGTGTATTTTTTACTAAATACTTTTTTCATTGATAGAGTTCGCGCAATATAAAAATATTAATTAAATTATAGTATTTACATGAAATTGTGTATTAAAATAATTGTCCAAAAAATGGTTGCCTGTAAAGTCGGTTTTACGGGCGAAGATTTTACGTGACAACGTCTTTTACCGATCATAGTTGAGTGGGAGAGAGACGCAAGGCATTCGGCGGGCCTCTCTCTCGTTCGGTGACTCATCGTAACGTTACCGAGCGTTACACTTTTTCATAAGTGACTCCCAGCCGCAACCTAATTTAAGACGTTGTCACGTCAAAAATCATGTCAACAAAGATTATTCAGCTTGATCAACGCTGCTCACAGCTGGTTGTGGCCATCGCATCGGTTACTCTATCACATAGAAACTATTTACTTCGCTTCGTGGTCTTCGTGGTTACTACCATTTCACAAAGGTTTTAGTATTTTGTTAGTTTTAGTCATCTATATATACAAGGTTTATTTATTTGAAATACATCAGAGTGTGTGTGACTTAGCGGCGGCCGTTTGGTGCCTCAAGTTAGAGGTGTGTTTTGGCAGCTAGGGCAGGTCCACAGATACATGTCAAAGATACACAAACCTGAATATAAGTAGTAATAAAAATAGATAATTATGATATAGTTTATTTTTAGATAGATAATTATGATATCGTTTAGTTTTAGATAGATAATTATGATATAGTTTAGTTAATGAATGTTATTATTATTACTTATTCTGTCTGTGGTAATCCAGTATTATATGTATTATCTATGATGGTAATGTAAAGAGTGACAGCAAAAAAGAATGTAAATCTGACAGTTATTGAAGTAGGTAGGTATCATATATTTAAATATATATTTTTTATCTTTGCTCAGACGACCCACTGACCGCGTTCTGCTTTTACTGTTACTAGCCCCCTGGACGGCAAAAGAATGTGCAAAGTTCATAATACAAGTAGCTACCTACTTACCTAGTACCTTGGTAACCTTGGTACTTATTGCTTAAAAATAAAAATAAATCTGCATAAATAATAACATTATGGAAGCCTGGTATCAGTTCGTCAAAAAGTTATTAGTAGGAACTCAGATTAGAAAACAGAAGCCTTCTGTTTTCAAATCTGTGAGTAGGAAGTTAATAGAGTAGGTAGAGTTGCCAACCGTCCTTTTTTTTCCAGGACATGTCCTGATTTTTGCAGTGTCCTAAGGGACGTCCTGGACAGTTTTTAAGCAGCGTCCTGGGTTATTAAAGCGCCGTCTTATGATCATTTGTATTTTAAAATCTGTGCACCTCTTTACAATTTTAACGTTACACACGGCCTCTCGTACGGCCATCTATACCTAATAGATAATACATCTATACTCTATAACGGGCTTAGTTTCGGTAACGGCTAGAGTTCGTCTGCCGCAGACCCGCAGTACCGCCCGCCCTGACCGTACCGTGCAGGTGATTTTATTTGTCAGCGAAAGTACAGTTAGTGAAGGAATTGGATGGGGTTGAAAACATAAAAAAAAATATAACGGGCTTAAGAGTTCGTCTGCCGCAGTGCCGCCTGCCCTGGCCGTGCTGTGCAGGTGATTTTATTTGTCAGCGAAAGTACAGTTAGTGAAGGAATTGGATGGGGTTGAAAACATAAAAAAAAATATAAATAACTATATAACTAGCTTTAGCCCGCGACTTCGTCAGCGTAGATGTCGGTGGTTAATACAAGTATACCTAGTTATAAAATTCAAAATTCAAAGCATTTGTTTCACTAAGACCAAGCTTAGACCAGCTTACAGGTACTTATGAATTGTCAAAGAGTCGGTCGGTTAGTCAGAAAAGAAAAGTGACGCTAATTGCCTGTTCCAAAACGTAGATCTCTATGGAGAAGAACAGGCAAGAAACTCCACGGACACATTTTCTTTTTGTTGCTTCTACATGTGAAAAAAATGTATGTAACAAAATAAACAAATACAAAATTAAAATAAAAAGTCATGGCAGTTAAGAGATGACCCATCTCAACTGACAGCGCCCGTTCACGAGCATGACGCGTGCACCATTTAGGTCAACCATATTGAAGGGAACCGAATGACCCAACGCACTCGCCACCATCAGCGAGACTTTTTGAGCGAGCATGACAATGCTCCTAACCGCCATGTCTATTTGTGTCAGTAGAGAACTATCGTAATAAATCACTGCATCGTACTCACATTTACAAAAATTCAAATACTTATGCATCTAAATTACCTACACAAACCAAAGTTTTGTACTGTAAATAAATATAAATGGGTGAAATTTAATTACCAATAAAAATAATAATAATAACAATATTGAATATTCATGTCAAAAATTAAGGGGACAAGAAACATTTTATATCTTCCAATGATTAAAATTTCTAATTTTGGAAATAATGCTTTTAAATTACCTATATACCTATATATAAAACTAAAGTTTCAATCTGAAATCCAAAAATAAATATAACAGTGTAAGTTATTTATGTCAATTTTATTTAGGGGCTATTTAGCATATTTCTCTTCCAAACATTCATTATTTTTTGTGAGTCTAGGTGGCTGTGGAGCCGGACCAGCACCCAACCAAGCATTTTATCTATAATATAATTCTCTAATTTATGGTATGCCTGACTACATAGTGTGCGCTTAATGCATGTTTTAAATTGTTTTTCATGTAATTGAAGAATATTGAGAGGTAGGTATTTTATTGTAACATTTAACGCAATACCCCATAAAAGAAGTATGTACCTTGGACAATCTGAAACTTGGCTGGTCTAATTTGTTCCTGTTTCTTGTATTGATATTATGCCTGTCACTTATTTTACTAAAGAGCTGAAGATTTTTACGGACATACATAATGTTTTCATAAATGTATTGTCAGGGAATCGTCATGATGTATATTTGTTTAAACAATTCTCTCAGTGATTCGCGTCTGTTGAGGTTATAGATAGTTCTGACAGTCCTCTTTTGCAGAATGAATTATATATTTTAGTTAAATATTATATATTTTAGTGTAAGATGCACAATAGTTTTTGATACTATTAGATATAGTTTAATTCTATAAAATATTATATTTCTAACGCTACGCCTGTTCATAATATCAAGGATTTTTATTTATCAATTACAATCCGTATGAGTACAAATATAATAAGATCAAGTTACTTATAAAAATAAAAATTAACATCACATTTAGAAAACATTAAAATTACTAATCAGTAACGATGGCTCGAGCGAGAATTGGTATGGCTAAGAGCGCCATGTCCCAGGGAGCGTACCACAGTCCACAAGCCCTTATAGCAGTATAAGGCCGCGTTTCCACTGACGCGGAGCTGGGCGGAGAGGAGCTTAGCGGTGCACAAATTGACCAATGACTATGCTTGAAATCTCCGCTCCGCTTCAATGGAAACAGTACGAGCGGGGTGGAGCAGAGCCTAGCGGATATTCATACATCGAGGCGGTGCAGTGCGGAGGACAGCGAGCATTGGGGTGCAGAGCGGAGGACAGCGGGGCGGTGCGCAGCGGGGCGGTGCGGAGCGAAGCGGTGACTCGCGCGCAGTGTGTCAGTTGTCTTCATTACGTCATTAGGTGCATTGCGCGAAAGGAGCGTTTAGATCATGTAATATGCAAAGAGCCGGCCGGGTGACGTATTGTGCTTTCGACAGTTATCGTGCAATTTTATCAAAATGCCGAGTTGTTCAGTGGTTTCCTGCAAAAATCGAAGCCAAAACCACAACTTCATGCACCATGGAATCACTTACCTTAAACAAGTTAAAGTATTTTATTAGGTAGGTATATAAGTATATTTATCTTTAATATCATGATAACCACAACAAATCTTTAAATCGAAAAAAACAATCGGTTTAAGATGACAATGTAATTCATGGAAAAGTTTTCTTGATACCCTATACGAAGTTTCGAACATTTCGCATCACACGTCTGAAAAAAAGTTGAAAATTCACCATGCACAAAATGGTACTTTAAACGTTGTCAAATCCAGAATCTATGTTTTCTCTTCGAATCCAAAAAAGTCGCAACAGTCAATGCTACTTCATCTGATTCGTTATCTTCGTCTTCAAGTCGAGAAAGATATAAAATGATTGCTTTTTTCTTTTTAAACGACAACATGACGTATGGTCTTTCCGAGAGATTGAGTGTAACTAAGTGCAAAAATGCGCGATTCCAAAAGTATACTCCACTCCGCTCTGCTCCGCTCTGCTCCGCTCTGCTCCGCTCTACTCCGCTCACTGACCACTCACCGCTCTTCATCGCTCCTCTCCGCCCAGCTCCGCTTCAGTGGAAACACTGACCACTTTTCACCGCTCTTCTCCGCTCCTCTCCGCCCAGCTCCACGTCAGTGGAAACGCAGCCTTACTTTGATATTACTTTCAGTGGGAAAGAGACGGCGCTAGACAACGTGTCTAACGCTGTCACTTGCACACTCCTGCAACTGCAACAGGACTAAAACAATCTTACTTTAAACGTCATGGTAAGGGGGCAGCTTGATAAAATCTGGAGGGATCGCAACATCTCCCTAAATACCAAGACCAAGCTGGTACGGACCTTAGTCTTCTCGATCTTTAAGTATGGCGCCGAGACTTGGACTAACGAATTATACTTATAGCAAAATTAATAAAATCAGTAGTTATATATTACCAGCCCCGAGTACAAAGGTGCGTGTGCATCCATTGTCCAGCGAATGGCGAATGCGACACCTCTGAGTTTGTTTCGGTTGTTTCTGCCCAGAGTAGTCCAGCGAGGAAACACCGGCCCCATCGTTCGCTTTTAAAATAAAAAAATCAACAAATTCATGGCAACAAATTTTAACTACAAACAAAATCGTTCAGTTTAAAGTGAAAAGCGTGGGGTGCATTTTACTATATTTTCATAACCCCTCATAGATAGAACAGTTGCCTTTAGAATGATTGTAACATTAAATACCTACATCAAGCACGGTTCTTGAAACGCAGGCAAAGTTTCAAGTATAGAACAGGCTCAAACATTCCGTCACATACATACAGCCCGAACAGCGTGTTAAAATATATATATATATTTTTTTTTCGTATAGGTTGGTCCTCCTACTACCTACTCTGAGTTTTTTTCGAATATTTCTTCTCAGAGCAGTCCACCTTGTCTCCCAAGGTGGACAAACCAATCGTCCAGTCTTCAAGGTTATAGGATCACTTTATTTGTTTTGTTGTCCGTGCGTCCGGCTGTCTGTCTGTCAATACCCTTTATTTCGAACGCGTGGAGGTATCGAATAGAAATTAAAACTGTATACCTACTTAGCGTCTTACTAATAATCGCTGCATAAAGTTATAACAGGTTTATACGTCAAAAAATGTATGGTTACACAGGCTTTATTCATGACATAACTTTACACAGTGATTACCTATATACTATATAAAAAAACTTTTTCAAAAAAAAAAAAAATAACCGCCTTCAAAAACTAAAAACACAAAAATAACTAAAATTTCGGAAGTTTGTGGCAACACAAATTAATTGGCAGAAGAGAAGCCACCGACTTCCGAAATTTTAGTTATTTTTGTGTTTTTAGTTTTTGAAGGCGGTTATTTTTTTTTGGAAAAAGTTTTTTATTTTTTACTTTTTAGTGTCGAGCCACAATGTTGACTGTGTATTCAAAGTAATTTATTTACAAAATAAAACAACTTACAATCTTATAAAACGAAAATAGAAACTTGAAGTAAAACCACAGATTAACCTCTTACCGCATGCCAAGCCATTTATGGCTTCCCGTTTTTAATATTTTTTTACAGTTTATCTAAATATTAAAATAAGAAAACAAATATTGAATAGTGTCTATCGTCTCTTAGTAAAACGAAACGTATTTTTTTAATCTATGTTAAGTCAATGGTTAATCAAATATTTGAGGTTATTTGATGCGCGGCCGGCTGTTGAATTGCAACAAATTGAGTAATAAACATATTAGTGAAAAACAAATATAAAACGGTGAGTGAGTAAATCAAATAAAATAATTATGTATTCCTTGAATCATGCACTATGACGAGTGTTAGTTATTTTTGTGTTCATGTTTGTTTTTGTTACATTTTTGACCCAGTTTTTGCAAATTCCAAATATGGCTTCGTATGCGTTCCCGCTATAGTACTGTCAGTCATATATGGCTTTGTATGCACTAAGGCTTATCATTCTTCTTTTTCAGAAATGGATCCTTCTCACTTTTATGGTTTTTCTAAGCATGTAAATCCTATCCCTGGTGATGGCTTTTTGAGTGATGACGACCTTGTTTCCGATTCAGACCCAGAATACGAACCTTCCTCTTCTCGTTTACCCAAAAAAAGACATATCCTCATACCTGAGTCTGACTCAGAAAGCTCTGATGACAACATACCTTTACAGAAACTACAGTCTAATAAAAAAAAGGGTAAAAAATTCAAAAAAGACCTGGTTTAATGGAAATCTGACAAAATGGAACCATACGATAAAAATAACTTCCTATTCATGGGAAACGCAGATTTACCGGATACAATACAGCAATTAGAATCACCGGCAGATTTTTTCAGATTTTTGTTCACAGATGATATAATTGAATTAATTGTTGATGCAAACCAACGCCAATTATGTCAAAACTGCTCAAAGCTTCGTTCTTACACTAAATGTGAAAAATGTGAGGTATTTTTATGTTATAATGAGAAAAGAAATTGCTTTAAAGATTTTCACAAAATATAATAACTGTGCATACGAAGCCATATATGCTTTCTGCCCATTTTATGAAAATGCATACGAAGCCATATATGGCTTCACTATATAACTTTTTCTATAATAAGTACATAATTTTTTTTCTTGATTTTAGAGTATAACCAAACATAAATAAAGACTTTTTTACATAAAAATATTTTTTATTTTACATCCTTCATAATTCATGCAGTAAGAGGTTAAGATTAATAAATAGTTACTACGTAACAGATACTTCACTCCAATACAAAAAACATAATACCTACGCTATAATAGCCTACAAAATCATAGTAATAATACCAGTTGTTTGCAGCAAGGAGAAATGTACCATAATCACGCACAAAGAGAGTTGAGATTCTTTTGCCCGCCGCGCGACTAACGTGTGTGCGTGTCGTCCAGCAAATCTGCTAGGGTTATAATACGTATGATGACAATGGTAATAAAACGAATGTTTTAGAAAAACAATTATTATTTTATTTGTTGATCAAATATTTTTTAGTTTGATAAATTGACTGATGCATATTTTTCGTTCCTTGAATTCCCGACTAATAATTTTAGTGTCGAAAATATCCAAAACCGCGTGAATAATTTTAATAAATAATCAAAAGGGAAACAAGAGAATTGGGAAACAGGGGAATTGCACAATAATCAGGCAATAATTACGTGGTTTTGGCATTTTGATAGTCAGCGCTGTACCCGTGACGCGCGAGCACTCAACCGGGCGCGCGACAGCCCGGTGTTCGTTGTATCGTCGACGATACGCGAAGCGGTAGGCATAAAACGAATAATACGAATAGGCCTTGAGCGAGTGACGGACGCCTGGTAAAACGCACATATCGTCAATATATATTTCGTCGATTTATTTTGTTCTTGAATTTTTCGAGAAGCACCAAACAAGTTATTGAGTAGGCCACACGACGAAAGAGCATTGCTATAGATGACGCGATTACGCAACTTATATTCAGTCTCTTCATTGTCATTGATTGACGCATCTGCATCAGCATGACGAGTAGGTAGTTGTTGTCCTATGTTACACTTACACTTCAATGCTGCAAATCGTTGAGGGATTCCCTCGACTGTATATGGTTTCCATCATCAGATCTACTGCAGACCTTCATTACAACCTATATGGGTGCGAAGTTCTCATCAATTCAAATGAATTAAGTCCAAACACAATGTAGCTACTGTAAACCGTTGAACAGTTCCCTGAACTATCCTTCGTCTTCATCATTAGACCCCTAATACAGTCACAACCCATCTAGGTGTAAAGTTCTTATCAATACAAATTAATCAAGCCCAAACACAAGGTAGCTGCTGTGAATTGTTAAGGAGTTCCCTCGACTGTCTCTCGGCTCCATCATCAGATCTACTCCAGATTTTTATTAAATTGTAGTGCTTTAATAAAATACTTAATGAAAAACTTACAAACGCACTAGTCGCCCCTACGATTTTTGAAAGTTCCCCTCGACTTCTCTGGTCTGCTACCATCAAACCCTGATTTTCTTGATGAAAGGACCACCTTGGAAATGTCTTCTTTCCAATAAAAAAAGAATCATCCAAATCGGTTCATAAACGACGAAGTTATCCGCGAACATAAAAAAAGCTTAAATACGGTCGAATTGAGAAACCTTCTCCTTTTTTTGAAGTCGGTTAAAAAGAGGCCATTAGGTACTCTGTACATTCAGCACCTTCACACCTTCAAGGGACCGCGTTACCGCTAGATAGTCTAGTATCTAGCGGTGATGTTGTCAGTACACTCAGCACCTTGTAAAAACAGTGTATAGCTACGAGCTATAAATGTATATACTTATATTGTGACGTCAAAAAAGGAGGTTACACATTTCTTTGTTTTTAAAAGGAAACAATCCTGCTTTCTGAGTTTTTCGAAATTTCGAAAAATCATGTAGGGATAAGTACTTAATTTACACATCAACATTTAAAAGAATTTAACTTGTTTTAAAGTGGCCTTGTAAATAAAAAAATAATAGGTAAACAATTTTACCCAAAAAACAAGCATTCAATATCTAAATGGATAGGTTAGGTTAGGTTAAAACTGTAACCATAAAAAAGCTTTTTCCAAAAAAAGAAAACCGTCTTCAAAAACTAAAAGCACAAAAATAACTATTTCAGAAGTCGGTGGCAACACAAATCGATCGGCAGAAGAGAAGCCACCGACTTCTGAAATAGTTATATTTGTGCTACGACACCGTTTCCTCCACCTCGACAAGGTTTTACAGTAACTTTCAAAATAAAATTACTTATAATCCTATAAAATGAAAACGGCTCCATGCGCGCAACGTCACGGGATATCATTTAGTGTTATATACTCACTAAAACCTTCCACAGAAAGTAACAAAGACTTCTAAAAACCGCATCAAAATCGGTACTTAAATCTAAACGCCAGATAATCGCCGTCAAACATACAATCGTCTTTGAAAATCTACAATCCAAGAAAGCAAAAAGCGATCTATGCGGGCAACGTCACGGGATATCCATTATTGCTACATACTAAAACCACAGTATAAAATTTAGACTGTGCTAAAACCTTCCCCAGAATGTAACAACACTTTGCTGAAAACCACATCAAAATCAGTTCTGCCAAACGCGAGATAATCGCGGACAGACATACATAATACATAGATACATAACAAGTCGAACTGAGAACCTACTTTTTTTTGAAGTCGGTTAAAAATGCGCGAAGGCGAGCGACCGTGACGCGGCAGCGGCCGCCTGGCGCCAGATTTTCGTTATTGACCGACTTAAAAAAAAAAAGTAGGTTCTCAGTTCGACCTGTATGGATGTATGTATGTATGTTTGTCCGCGATTATCTCTATTATCGCAATAGTGTGTAACGGATGTTGACTACATCAAAAGAATGACATTCTATTTAGTCCGTCTGTTAGACAGTCCAAAAATACTGGACACATATTTTTTGCTTGATCAAATTAATAACAAAATACAAAGATAAAGAGCATCAAAGTTCCGGAGAGGGGGCTTGTGACGTCACTCCTCAGTAAAAATAAAAATTATACAAAGGTGTGAGGTTTCACGAAACTTTAACGCACTGTACTGTCATTTTCTGTTTACGAAAAAAAAGAAAAAATACGTGTCCCAAATTTTTTGATTTTCTAACCGACGGACTAATTACTTTTTTTTGTCATCTCGCCTATAGGTATACATATTATGAGAAAATAACGCAATACGCATCCTTCAAGTCAAAGGTTGCGGTTGCATAAATCTGTTTTTTTAATACTTACAGATTGCAGGAAGCAGCGAAAGAAAGTAATTTTCAGATATTTATTTTATTAATGTTCAGTTGTGATGCGTTTCATTTCAAATTTCTAAACTTTATCTATCATCATTATATATCATCCTCATCTATGTACAAAGGCAGACTTAATGTCTTAGGCATTCTTATATCGGCTTTTAATCAGTTTTTTTTGGTAATAAAACAATATGATTTTTTTTCATCCTGTAATATTCCGAAGTGTCGGCCAATAGAAATGCAGCACGTGCACGTCACGTCGGTGTGTTGGACAATCGTGAATCGTGCAATCGAACAATTAAGTATATAAAAAGGGTAAGTTCATGAGCATGTATTAAGAAACAAGCCAGCATTCCTTCCATTGGTCTTACCAATAGGAAAAGTGGCCAATTGACGGGCTGACTGATATTTCTGCTGAAGGTAGGAGTGCGGTGAGTCCAGGCACGTGTCGTGTGGCGGTGCAGCACGGCCGGGCGGCCGGGGGCGGCCGGGGGCGCGCGATCGATAGCGGGCTGGCGCGGGGGCGCGGGCGAGCGGCGCGCTCCGGCAGTGCGCCGCGCGACCCCGCCCGCACTCCACGCGCTATGAGCGCGCTCCGGCCGCGCGCCCGCCGCGCGCCGCTGCTGTTCGCGCTCGCCGCTGCACTGTTGCCGCACGCCGACCGAGTCGCGTGAGTACAGTAGCCCTAGCGCTCCGCCTCTGTTCCCGCATTCTCTGATGATCATTTTCCTCCTGTGGCAGCGGCGGCGGCGGCGGCGGGAGCATGTTCGGGGACGTCAATATATCCTCTATTTTGGACTCCTTCAGCATAAGTTACGACAAGAGAGTGAGACCAAACTATGGAGGTTAGTAGCTTTCATAATCTTTCTGCCCATAAAGTCGCCGCGTCGCTTAAGTGAAAGAATATCCCCTACGACTCAGAGCCCCAAGCCTAACGCCAACGTCTGACCCAGGCGCGCAATAGCAAACAGCTCGGCCCATCGAATATGGATCAGGCTGTGTGGTGCCTTTACCTATCCATATTTAACTATGTGGGCATTTTAAGGAACATGCAATAAATACTGGACTAAAATATATATGTAATGGCCAGTCCTCATCAGTTCATCACAATGCACTGCGCTGCCTGCGTCAATATGGCGAAGACGTATCTGAGTTGTTGTT
Source organism: Athetis lepigone (assembly GCA_033675125.1). Lineage (NCBI taxonomy): Eukaryota > Metazoa > Arthropoda > Insecta > Lepidoptera > Noctuidae > Athetis > Athetis lepigone. The sequence continues at coordinate 14,001,062 of CM066221.1, forward strand.
ATCGATTTAAATACTGCGAAGATGATTTCTTTTATAAATAATGAATGTACGCACCTTAGAGGTAGGCCCGCATCCAGCCACCGAGCTCATGTGGTGACCGCTCGATAAGACGGTGCACAATCTGATGAACGGCAGCTTATCTGAAATAATTTTTGTAAAGTAGCTTGTGGGCTTTGTGTGCGACTCTATACTACTGGTATAATATTGCGAGGGTCACAGATAGAAAAACCCTATTTGAACGAATAAATTGACCACAACGCGTTTTGGCTTCTAAATGTCATCGGCAACCCGAAATTCGTGCCGTGGTGCTGGCCATAATGGCCACAACGCGTTTTGGCTGTATATATCGGTAGTACAAAATTTAACCATAACGCGTTGTGGTAATCGTGAATTGTACTTATATTTTATACCTAACATAATTTAGTTATTAGGCAGTTGATGCTGACAAAATACTTTGGTTTGCGCATGAAGCCAAGGTAGTGGGGCTTAAGAGAGTGGCATTTTGACTACGAACGACCCGAAAAGAATGATGTACTTACAACTAAGTACTAAATGTAAGTAATGAAGTATAAAACGCATTAAGGACTGCTGAAATCACTAAATGGTAGGTACAACAAGGTCAAATTCCTAGCAGAGATTATAACATACGTTTTAGTCGAAGCAGAGATTTATTGTAAATCGGTTGTAGCTGGCCTTGGCCACGACACTAAGTTCGAGTTTTGCGGATGATCTTCAAGAAGCAGACGCGTTCGGGTCCTTTGTTTTGGTTCAATGGGAGTTTAAACGTAGGCTCATGGCTGTAGAGCACCAGCTCGCTGGTGGTCAGGAGTGAGTGCACCACTCGACTACTGCCTAGCGACCAGTTAGCGTAGCTTACAGACGATGGATGCGATGCGTTGTCGTGTTATGAATGTGATGTCGTTTCCAGGACCACCAGTGGAAGTGGGGGTTACCATGTACGTGCTGTCCATCAGCTCTCTGTCGGAAGTGCAAATGGTACTTAGCTAGCAGTACTATTCTAAGTAGTAAGACGTCACGCGGGCATGGGGCATGGGGCACGAGGCACGTGCACAGCACCGCATGAGGACGAGGCGCCGCGCCGCGCGCCGCGCCGAGGATCGAACTAGTACTACATGTGGGCTTGCTTGCAGGTCCGCCGGTGGAGGTGGGCGTCACCATGTATGTGCTCTCTATCAGCTCCGTGTCGGAAGTGCTCATGGTACTCGCCCCAGTACTCGCACCTCTCGCTCCGCGCAGCAGCCCCAGACGCGAGGCTGCGAGCATGTCGCGTTTCATGGATCTGTTCGCTTTCGTATTGTTTCCTAGAGATCTTGTCGATGACTGGTAACGCTCGTCTGACTGTGGCATTACTGTTGTGAACTGATACGGACGCACCGAGCGCCGCGCTCCGGCTGCCCCTTCCACGCGCCCGCCACTGGCCTGCTTCCAGCGGCGTCGCCTCCAGCACTCACTTATCTATGACCCACTCCCATTAGCATCATTTTGATCAAATCAAGTTTAGGTTACTTGTAAATAAAAATATTCGTTAAAATTAATAACCAATACGCGGCGTAAATTCCTCGGTGTACTGCACTTGTTCGTCAATGAATGTGACAGTTACGATCAGCTCCACTTGTCACCGTGCCACGTTGCACTGAAGGCCTGGCGAGGATTGAAGCCAAGCTGCGGGTGTGCTGGTGCCGGGTGCGGACGATACTCGGCCCGCGCTCAGCACCGATCTGTCCACACAATGGCAGCCAGCATGCTGTCGATTCCTTATTCAGTGTGATCATTAAGACCAACATTCCAGTCAAGTCACACAGATCTGATAAGTAAACCGCGTGCATTTACTACTGAAACCTCTGCGGCGAGCCGCGCCACTTGGCAGCCGAGCGACTCAATACCTAATTAGTTTTTTTTTGCCATTGCGCGATCAATAACCGGTGGTGGTATGCATTTTGCCACCATATAGCTTCCATCTTGATCAGTGACTGAGTGGAGTGCTTTGTCATAATTGTCATAAGATAGACAGGTGCGCAGCTGGAAGCAGGATTGATATAACATAAGTATTGCAAGTAGTGTTTAAGCGAACTGAGTGAGTGGAGGTCGTCGAAGTAGCAGCCGTCCGGCCGCGCGCCCTACTAGGTGTCTACAGTGTGAGCAATAGCACCGATGATAACTTACTAATGTGTGCAATACTAGATTTCCCCCTTTTCTGTGTCTTTACTGAGTATCTAACTGTGGTGCATTATTTGTGTAATATAAGCGACACGTTTGAACCGCTAAGGACAGCGGCGCGGCGCCGCGGTCACGCGCTCCACGCGTCCGCAGACGACGCGCGCACGCTACACTGCACTCTATGTTGTCCACACGACACACACTCGCCACAACACCCGTAGTCCCACACAGAGTAGGTGCCGCGTGCAATAGGCGCCCGCCGCCGACGTTAATGGCTCTTCCGTGAGTTTCGTGACTTGCCCGCTTGGAGCTGAACTAGTTCAGCGCTATTTTACATTATAAACACTCACTAATTATCATAATCGTTTCCATTTTTATGTAAAAAACAAGCCAAGAACAGAAAACGACTACATGAAAAATCAAGCTGTAAGCCATGAAATGAGTTTATATTTCAATTAAAATAATAATGATCAACTAACTATGGCATCCTGCCGCGCGGCTCGTTTGCCGCTGCCGAGCTTACCTGTTCCTGCGGCGTGCGACCTCGGCTGTACATAATAAATAATATATCCTGAATATCACCTTTTTGGGAATACACTCACTGCAACCTCACATTTCATACATAACACGATATCATAAACTTTTTTATTTATGGGATGTCCACAATGTTCATATTTTGCTGCCATGCTGGTTTTATTTGGACGTATAAGAAAATTACGATTTTCATAAAGAATTTACTATTATTAACAAACTTTCATTTCGCGAGGACGAGGATTCAAATAAAGAGGACATCCAGATACTATGAGTTCGTTTCTCAATATGGTACGTGTAGCTATTAATGTAAATTATAAAAACATATATTATGTGTAGAGTACATCATACATATCCTATAAAATCATCTCTTTCCCTTTGGGTTTGTATATGGCCTTAAAAAAAAATAACCGCCTTCAAAAACTAAAAACCCAATAATAACTAAAATTTCGGAAGTCGGTGGCAACACAAATTGAATGGCAGAAGAGAAACCACCGACTTCCGAAATTTTAGTTATTATTGGGTTTTTAGTTTTTGAAGGCGGTTATTTTTTTTTAAAAAAAGTTTTTTATTTATTACTTTTTAGTGTCGACTCCCAATGTTTGACTGTGTATAGTATCTTTCAAAGTAATTTATTTTCAAAATAAAACTACTAACAATCTTATAAAACGAAAATAGAAACTTGAAGACATAGCACACATCGTCTATGAAAATTTCGTCAATTTTTTTTTGTTCATGGTGAATTTTTCGAGAAGCACTAAACTGATCGCCACAAAATTTATATGGGACCACCCCTGAATCATGACTTATCAAACAAAAAAAGAATCATCAAAATCCGTTGACAATTGACGGAGTAATCGATGAACAAACATACAAAAAAAAAAAAAAAAAAAACATACAAACAGCCGAACATAGTACCTCCTCCTTTTTGTGAAGTCGGTAAAAATAAGGCCATGTCATTTAGAATTACCTAATGTGCCATTTGGTTTCGTCATTCAATAAAACGCAGTCGGGTAATCATAGCGGAGATAAGTAGGTAGGCGAACAGTGGTTGTCTCTATGACCCGCTTAGGACTGCGCTCTTACACTGACATCTGACCCGCCTAGTACTTCACTATTACACTGACGTCTGGTCTGACCCGCCTAGGACTGCGCTCTTACACTGACGTCTGACCCGCCTAGGACTGCGCTCTTACACTGACGTCTGACCCGCCTGGTACTTCACTATTACACTGACGTCTAGTCTGCCCGCCTAGGACTGCGCTCTTACACTGACATCTGACCCGCCTGGTACTTCACTATTACACTGACGTATGGTCTGCCCCGCCTAGGACTGCGCTCTTACACTGACGTCTGACCCGCCTAGGACTGCGCTCTTTCACTGACGTCTGACCCGCCTAGGACTGCGCTCTTACACTGACGTCTGACCCGACTAGGACTGCGCTCTTACACTGACGTCTGACCCGCCTAGGACTGCGCTCTTACACTGACGTCTGACCCGCCTAGGACTGCGCTCTTACACTGACATTTGAGTCTGACCGGCCTAGGACTGCGCTCTTACACTGACGTCTGTCTCGCCTAGGACTGCGCTCTTACACTGACGTCTGACTCGCCTAAAACTGCGCTCTTACACTGACATTTGGGTCTGACTCGCCTAGGACTGCGCTCTTACACTGACATTTGAGTCTGACCCGCCTAAGACTGCGGTCTTACACTGACATTTGAGTCGGGCTCGCCTAGGACTGCGCTCTTACACTGACATTTGAGTCTGACCCGCCTAAGACTGCGGTCTTACACTGACATTTGAGTCGGGCTCGCCTAGGACTGCGCTCTTACACTGACATTTGAGTCTGACCCGCCTAGGACTGCGCTCTTACACTGACGTCTGACCCGCCTAGGACTGCGCTCTTACACTGACATTTGAGTGTGACCCGCCTAGGACTGCACTCTTACACTGACGTCTGACCCGCCTAGGACTGCGCTCTTACACTGATGTCTGACTCGCCTAGGACTGCGCTCTTACACTGACGTCTGACTCGCCTAGGACTGCGCGCTTACACTGACGTCTAATCGGCCTGGGGCCGCGCTCTCACACTGACGTCTGACAACACTTTGCGTGCACTTTTCACTCTTAGCAACGTTAATGAAGCTTGTCGCTCTGTTTTGTGTATTTGATGTTGTACAGTGTTTCAATATTAGTATAGTCTGTTACCAGTAAAGCGTATTGCACCAAACTTGTTCCTCTGTGTGTACAGTGTCTAGCGTGCCGGCCTCTACTACAACTTGCGATGTCTCTCCCTCAGGACTTCACGTTGGATTTTTACTTCAGACAGTTTTGGACGGATCCGCGGCTAGCGTACAAGAAGCGCGCCGGAGTAGAAACTCTGTCGGTGGGATCCGAGTTCATCCGCAACATCTGGGTGCCCGACACGTTCTTCGTGAACGAGAAGCAGTCGTACTTCCACACGGCCACCACCAGCAACGAGTTCATCCGCATCCACCACTCGGGCTCCATTACGCGCAGCATCAGGTAAGGAGCGGCTCGGGTCCGCGCCCCCCGCCCGCGCCCGTCCCGCTCTCCCGCTCACGTCTGTTGCAGGCTCACCATCACCGCCTCGTGCCCCATGAACCTGCAGTACTTCCCCATGGACCGCCAGCTGTGCCACATCGAGATCGAGAGCTGTAAGTGTCCTCTCGTTCCGTTCAGCGCGAGACTACTTCACCGTGACTGAACCGTTGTCCTCATACGGGCCTTGTGCTGCACGTCGGCAGTCGTGCGAGCGCCGTCCGATGTGCCTTGACGCTCTCACACTGTACGACGACGGCAACGCTGTGCCACTTTTGTGTTCTATATTAACCACTTGTTTGTAACTTTCGTGTAGGGTGAGACGACGGCGAACAGATAAATCGGAATAATGTATTAAAACTTTTATATACGAATTATATAATTTTGACAGATTTTAACACTCGTCAGAAGCTACCGTCTCACAGATGATAGAAAAATAGTAACGTACTTATACGATGTACACCGATGTTCGTGTGTGTTGTGATCACGGAGCAACCCTCGACCGGCCGTGTGTCGCACACGCCGCGCACGGCACCGGCTTGCGTCGTGTCGCACGGCCCGAGCCCTCCGCCTACAGCACCCGCGCGGGCAGGAACCAGCGCACGGCGCGACGGGGCACGGCGACCCACTCCGCCCGCACCCCCGCCGCCTCCCCGCATGCTGCATGCCTCACTCACCCGCACGCACCCATCCCGCACAGCATACACGTAGTCGCGCACGGTAGTTATAGTTACGACGATATTTTTCTATCATCGGGCCGCGGCGGGGCCGACTCGCTCGGCGCGTCGCTTCGAGGCGCGAGTGATAGCGTTTTGTGTTTGGCATGTCCCCGGAGTCGGATACACGATGACCGACATACTGTACGTTTGGAAAGACGGCGCGTCGAGTGTCGGGATGAGCAGCGAAGTGCAGCTGCCGCAGTTCCGAGTGCTCGGCCACCGGCAGCGCGCCACCGTGATCACGCTCAGCACAGGTAACCGCTCAGTAGTAGCGCCGCCGCCCCGCCGCGCCCCGCCCCGCCCCCCGCGCCGCGCGACACGACCCGCGCCGCGCCGCCGTCGCGCCCGCGCGCGTGCGACCCGCGACCGCGTCCGGCGGCTCCACTTACGCCTCTGTTGCGCCGCAGTCGGCTACACCATGCGGGACATCCGGTACAAATGGAACGAAGGACCCAACTCGGTGGGCGTGTCCAACGAAGTGTCGCTCCCGCAGTTCAAGGTGTTGGGCCACCGCCAACGTGCAATGGAAATATCTCTCACGACAGGTGCGAACTACTTCCTTCAGTTTCATTGTTACTCAGGCGACGGATGAATGCGTGTTAGAGCTCTTCCAGCCGACACAGTGGAGTGTGAGTGTCTCTGTGTGCATGCGCTAATCAGTGGTGCGCTCGCCGCCGGCCTCCGCAGGTAACTACTCGCGGCTGGCGTGCGAGATCCAGTTCGTGCGCTCGATGGGCTACTACCTCATCCAGATCTACATCCCGTCCGGCCTCATCGTGATCATTTCGTGGGTGTCGTTCTGGCTGAACCGCAACGCGACGCCGGCGCGCGTGCAGCTGGGCGTCACCACCGTGCTCACCATGACCACGCTCATGTCTTCCACTAACGCGGCGCTGCCCAAGATCTCGTACGTCAAGTCCATCGACGTGTACCTCGGCACCTGCTTCGTGATGGTGTTCACCAGTCTACTCGGTGAGTGCTCCGCCAGAGGCTTTTATAATCTAAATATATTTATTGTGAAACATCTTGGACTTTCGGTACCGATCCTGATGAATGAGCAGTTTTCAGTATACAGACTCTGGATTAGAGCAATAATGTTTCGGTGCCCCCATTTAATTCAAGTGACACATTTCACAGCTTGTCACATTGCACGCAGTCAAAGGCTTTTGTGTAATCGATAAAACAACGGACCACGGAGCTGTTAAATTGACTGTTTTTCTCGATGATTTGACAGAAGTTCTGTTCTGGCGTTTCTCTCCACTAACAAAAGCTGCCTGCTCTTCGGATGTCGCCTCACATAATAGTTTAGACGCCGATGAACATGAAGAAGGATCTTAGTTGCGTGGGATATCAATGCTATAGTCCTGTAATTTTCACAGTTCTTTAAAGAGCCTTTCTTGTGTAATGGTACGAACACTAATTCTAAATCAAATCAAATCATTCATTGCACACCACAAGTATACATTGATGGTTTAAAGAAAGATTAAGAACATATACTTATGGACCCTAGGTACGGCAAAATGTAGGAGATAGGAGGCGGTTAGTCTTGTTTATTCATTCTTGTTAAGACAACCATGTTTAACCGAAATAATATATAGGAAGTATTAATTTAGGTGTTGCTGTTAAAGTCATATATTTTAAACCTATTTAAAATTTAGTGTGTAATTTAATTCAATCTTATTTAAGACCGGAAGATCTCCAAAAGACTAAATAGTTAATCTATTTAGTCTTTTGGAGATCTTCCGGTCTACCAGATGGAATTGAATAGGTCATGCCGCACCATATACAAAAAGGAGCATTTTCAAACAGAGCCACCTCAACCGGATCGTTTACGTTTCAGAGTACGCGACTGTGGGGTACATGTCGAAGAGGATACAGATGAGAAAGCAGCGCTTCGTCGCGATCCAAAAGATCATGTCGGAGAAGAAGATACCGGCGGAGATGGCGCCGCCCACGCCGTGGGACGCGCACTCGCTCAGCAAGGGCGGCAGCCTCGGCCGCGGCGCGCCCCCGCCGCGCCACTCGCTGGGCAGCGCGGGCGCGCCCCCGCCCCCGCCGCGCCACCACCACCCCTCCATGGAGCGCTGCGGCCGCCACCTGCAGGAGGTGCGCTACAAGGTGCGCGACCCCAAGGCGCACTCCAAGGGCGGCACGCTGGAGAGCTCCATCGAGGACGTGCCCGCGCCGCCGCTGCACGCGCTGCAGCCCACCAAGGTGCGTATGTCTGCGAGCGCTGCCCGCCCGTGTGACCGCCCGCGTGACCGCCCGCGTGTTGCAGGACTACGGCAAGTTCCTGGGCATGACGCCGTCGGACATCGACAAGTACTCGCGCATCATGTTCCCGGTGTGCTTCGTGTGCTTCAACCTCATGTACTGGATCGTGTACCTGCACGTGTCCGACGTGGTGGCCGACGACCTGGTGCTGCTCGAGGAGAACAAGTGAGCGCGCCTGCGCCCCGCGCCCCCCGCGCCCCCGCGCGCCCCCGCACGCCGCGCCGCACCCGCACCGCTACACACTCGTGTACATAACTCATGTAATATAATATCGATTAGCAAAACGCTAGTATCACGACCCTTCGTAGACTAAACTGACGGTCTGATCGTACCTTAGATATAGATAGGAACTCGAACGACTTGTACAGATATTGTAAATACGACTAAACGATACTAATAGTGTGCCGGTGCCGGCGCTCCCTCCCGGCTGTGACACGTGTCATTAGGATACGATTACGTAATTGTAATACACGCTCAATAATTATAATAATTTAGAATAAAGGACGTACTTGTTATGAAAGACATTTATTTAAAACATAAAGAGGGAGGTGGTGGCGAGGAAACCCACTACTTCAAGTACATAAAAGCTCACTATTGGTTTTCGCACGAGACGAAATTATAATAAAATATACGATTTGAAAACTTCATCTCGTTAATAAAAATGATAAAGTATGGATTGAAAGTATCTGGTAAAGTACAAAAGGAGTAGGTGATGTTGTTTGCTACTGGATTGATGTTGGCTCAGCACGTCGAGCTCAGGCCGGCGCCGGCACCGCTCGCGCCGAGCGCGCCGAGCTCGGAACCTAATGTTGACTACGTCATAGATTTTATTAACTAGAACGAAACTGTTAAGTATTGTAAAGTTACAACTATATTTATTAGGTAAGCACGGTAAGGCACACGAGAATATTTTGCACTCACGTGCAACATGTTCGTCTTGTAATAAAGACTAACATTACGATACTATTGTTTTATTTTTATTTAAAGTTTAATATTGTGTACACGAACCTATAACCTATGTGAACTATTTGGCAAAAAGATCTGAGGAGCCTGCAAGGTACCTACGCAAAATAAGTTGAATAATAAATTTAAAATGACCAATCAATGAAAAAATTGAAAAGTAATCAGCCTGTATAGTAGAGCTCAGATTCGAGGCTGGTCGTCATTACGATTTTTAATATTTCTAATGTCGGCCTCTATTTTGTATACCTACCTTATTTCTTGAGAGTCGACTAATATTACCCCATGTTATTTGACGATTAAACGTAAATGATTAATTTGCCTACCTATATGATTTGCGAATTCTCTTGTTAAGCCAGTAGAATTTAAATTAATAGAGCGGCCTCCTATTTCGCCCTTAAAACAATACGCAAAGCGTTGCAATAACTATCTCAAAATAATAAAATTAGAAATTCCCGAAATGTGAGTTTTCATATCAAGTCTAATAATCTACCTACTTTAAAACAATCCGGACGCTTCAAACGGCGGAACCGCTGCTGATGCTTTGTGTAAAGGACGAGTAATTGGATAGTAACGGTTTGTATCTATAAGTACAGTAAGTATGAAACAAGGTTTCAATTGGAGTTGCCAAGTTGTCTTAATTACCTTTTGAATGAATGCAAGTTGAAAACGTACAGCTAAACGGCCGAAGTTTGGCAGGTGGCCGACGATTACCACTACCACCAGAAAAACATTTTTCATAATTTTATTTTAGCACTTTGTTGACGCCGACGTGGTAAATAGGTTCACATATCCATGCAACGTTTCATCTTTTCTACCGACTTCAAAAAAAGGAGGAGGTTCTCAATTCGACTGTATTTTTAGGGTTCCGTAGTCAACTAGGAACCCTTATAGTTTCGCCATGTCTGTCTGTCTGTCCGTCCGTCCTCGCTTAATCTCCGTGACCGTTAGCACTAGAAAGCTGAAATTTGGTACCAATATGTATATCAATCACGCCGATAAAGTGGTAAAATAAAAATTGGAAAAAAATGTTTTTTTAGGGTAGCCCCCCTATATGTAAAGTGGGAAGTGTTTTTTTTTAATTTCAACACCAACGTGTGATTTATCGTTGGATAGGTATTTAAAAATGAAAAGGGGTTTTCTAATATTATTTTTTGATAATATCAATAACTTTGGAAATAGTCGCTCCAAAAGGAAAAATTAAAGCGTCGTAAATATGAAAAAAATCTGGAAACTAGAACTTTATAAGGACTTTCTAGGAAAATTATTTTGAACTTGATAGAAAGAACAGTTTTTGTATAAAAAACCGGTCAAGTGCGAGTTGGACTCGCGCAACGAGGGTTCCGTTAATTTGTTTTTTAGTGAAATAACAACAAATTTACGGTTTTCGGAGTTTTCCCTTTACTTGTGCTACATGACCTTGCTTCTTGCCAAATTTCACGATTCTAGGTCAATGGGAAGCACCCTATAGGTTTTGTTTGAGTTTTGATTCCCTTGAAAATGTCTAAATATGCAATATAAACCGCCGTATCTTTTTATTGCGTTGATTTAGAAACTTTATTTTTTAACTGCTTTGAAAGATAGCAGACTTGAGTATGTGATATTAATTTCAGCTTGATATCTTGACGCCTTTCTGAGAAAAAGGGTCTTGACAGACTGACGAACAGGAGGACGGACGGATGTGAACTAACTATAAATTTACAGTTTTCAGAGTTTTTCCTTTACTTGTGCTACATGACCTTGCTTCTTGCCAAATTTCATGATTCTAGGTCAATGGGAAGTACCCTATAGGTTTTGAGTTTTGATTCCCTTGAAAATGTCTAAATATGCAATATAAACCGCCGTATCTTTTTATTGCGTTGATTTAGAAACTTGATTTCTTCACTGCTTTGGGAGATAGCAGATTTGAGTATGTGATATTAATTTTAGCTTGATATCTCGACGCGTTCTTGAGAAAAAGGTTCTTGACAGACAGACGGACAGACGGACGCCTGATGTGAACTAACTACAAATTTACGGTTTTCGGAGTTTTCCCTTTACTTGTGCTACATGACCTTGCTTCTTGCCAAATTTTATGATTCTTGGTCAATTGGAAGTACCCTATAGGTTTTGATTCCCTTGCAAATGTCTAAATATGCAATGTAAAACACCGTTTCTTTTTATTGCGTTGATTTAGAAACTTGATATTTTCACTGCTTTGAGAGATAGCAGACCTGAGTATGTGATATTAATTTCAGCTTGATATCTCGACGCGTTTCTGAGAACAAGGGTCTTGACAGACGGACGGACGGACAGACGGACAACAAAGTGATCCTATAAGGGTTCCGTTTTTACCTTTTGAGGTACGGAACCCTAAAAAAGACAAAAAGGTTGTACAAATTAATTTCTGCGTACTTAGTATGTCAACGTAACAAATAAAGGCTATTTGTTTTAAACTTATAAGTGGGAACACTTATTGTGACGGACAGGAAACTACGGAACCCTACATTGAGCGTGGCCCGACACGCTCTTGGCCGGTTTTTTTTTTGTGTTTGTTACTCGATTTCTCGAAGACGCCTGGACCGATTTCAAAAATCCAATGAATGAAAGGGTATGCTTGTCATTTGGTCCCACTGTCACCAGGTCAGGACCTGGTGGTGGAAACCTTGAGAAATTGAGGGCATCTCTAGAAAATTGTAGGCGAGCATCGAGTAAAAACTTAATATTAATGTGTATATCTGATGAGACTACAATACCATGGAGGTTTAGGGCTGATCTGATGATGGAGACGACAGAGAATCAAGGGAACTCCTCAACGGTACATCTTAGGTACCTCGTCTTTGGGCTCAATTTATTCGTGATGACAAGATCTTTACA